>CM057826.1:77189311-78439311 GCA_030068075.1 Paguma larvata
TCTCTGAGAAAATTTCACAGGATAGCTAGTTAGTCATTCCCATTTCTACTGAGGCTCAGCCTACTGACGCTGCGGGCTTCACTCTTATCAGACTGTGGGCAGACACCACATTTTCTTTATCTCTTAATCCCCCCAGCATCTGGCACAGTATCTCAGATGCAGTAGCTAGGTTATCAGAATTTCCAGAATGACCTTTCCTGAAGCTTGGGTCAGTGATGGATATTTTGGGAGGTACAAAGATGTAATATTTATTTAAGAAACTTATAAACTAGTTGTGTCAAGTCCTCAGCTCAGATTCGGGCTCCATTTACATTCTGCAAAGCAGCTTCCCCGCCCCTGCCCTGGGGCCCACACCGCAGACGACTTTTCTTCACAGTCCCAGAGGCAAGTTAATTTTATGGGTATCTCTCCCTCCAAGATTCCTTGAGGGGTATGAGTAAGACCCTACGATTGTTAAAATGTTGCAATACTTCCACAGCGATGGACAAAGAGCTGCTTCTCTGATATCTCCAGTTCCGCCCTACCCAGTTCATCATCCCCGTCTTTCCCAAGACCCCTTTATAAAACTCAGTGACCGAGGGGCACCTGAGTGGTTCAGCTGGTCAAGTATCCGACCCTTGCTTTCCACTCAGATCATGATCTTGAGGTTCGTAGGATAGAGCCCTGCATTGGGCTCTGTGCTGACAGCATGGAACCTACTTGTGATTCTCTCTCTCCCTCTCTCTCTGTACTCCCCCACAAAATAAAAGATAAAAAACAAAAAACAAACCAAAACAAACTCAGTGACTGAAAGGGTAGCTCCTAACAGAACAAGGGGCCTCCAGAAAACTTCATCCACATGAAGCATTGCTGGTGTCTTCTGTATGAATTATTAAATATTTTTATACCAACTTCTTCCCAAAACATGGGCAGGGAAGGAAGGCAGTGGGAATGGTAAACTGTTTACTTTCCATAGGATAAAACCATATTATTTTTTAAAATATTTTCTTTCAGCCAGAATTAAAATTAAAATTAAGAAATTTAAAATTATTAAGGGGCACCTGGGTGGCTCAGTCGGTTGAGCGTCTGACATCGGCTCAGGTCATGATCTCACCATTCCTGAGTTCGAGCCCCGCGTCGGGCTCTTTGCTGACAGTTCAGAGCCTGGAGCCTGTTTCAGATTCTGTGTCTCCCTCTCTGTCTGTGCCCTCCCCCACCCCCAACCACTCATGCTCTGTCTCTCTCTGTCTCTCTCTGTCTCTCTCTCTGTCAAAAATAAATAAACATTAAAAAAAATTATTCACTTCCCTAAAATGAATTCTATTATAGAAGGCTGACAAGTGCAGGGGGCTAGTAATGGATGAACACATATACATGATACCATTCAGTCCTCAGAATTACCAGAAATGAAAGATCCTTGTTCCCGGTTTACAAGTGAAGTTCAGGGAAATTTAACAGGTGCCAGGGGAACATGAGTAAGTGCAAAAAAGAGGACCAAAGCCCAAGTTAGTATGTCTCTAAGCCTCATGCTGTCTCTGCTTCTCAAAGGGTTTCTTAAGGAGTGGGCAGCGGGCATGTGCTGCAGCTGGCTTGCTTGACTCTAAATAATTAATCTTCTTCCTTTTGTCGGTGGTGTTCTATGTTTTAGGAGCAGCCCACACAAGAGAACCTGAAAAAGAACCCCCTCATGTCAAAAAGCCCCAGTGGCGACAGTACAGGGAACAGGAAGGATGAGCTGGCAGAGTCAGCCCCATCCGAGGCGATGTTGAGACTCCTTCAAAGTGCTTTCAGCAAAAACTCTCCCCCAAAGCAATCACCAAAGAAGCCTCCAAGTGCAAAGCTCAACATCCCTTATGAAAATTTCTATGAAGCCCTGGAAAAGCTGAACAAACCTTCCCGGCTTAAAGACTCCGAGGACAGTCTATATAACGACTATGTTGATGTTTTCTATAACACGAAACCTTATAAGCATAGAGACGACCGGCTGTTGCAAGCTCTGGTGGACATTCTGAGGGAAGAAAATTAAAATAAGTGTGGGGTCCTGAATTGGAAATATCCATGCTTCTTCCTTCCCCTTAGATTTTGCCTGTGTCTGAAGTGGTTGTTTTTGCCATTTATTCTTATGCTTATGATATCCTTTGTGGTACTTTTGCTTTTGCTCCCCCAACTGGGCATTTGAAAGGGATGAGCTCAAGTAGAAAATCCAACTTTCTGAATTGATAATGACTCCTTCAAAACACATCTTCCCTGCCTGCACAAGTGAAATGCTTTGTTCTTTCTGGAGCCACAGTTCATTTCATTTGGGGTCCTCACACCACATTAGAATGCCTCCTTGAGCCGCTATTTCATTTCTCAAAAGAAAAGGCATTGCCTGGGTAACATATTAATTTGAAGAAGTAATCTGCAAAGAATGAGAGCAAAGAAGACTGTTCCTACAATTTGTCTCCTGTCTTTGCTACATGGTTCTTTGAACTGTGATGCCAAAGAAGGGTTTGGAAAGTTTCTAATGAAAGAGCTCCCAATTAGACCCACACCCTTGGCTTTTCTACCCCAAAGTACTACTCATTCAGGAAAGAGCCATTTGGTCATTTGGGAGAGAAATTAAGTAATTTAGATCCAGAAACAATTCTCAAAATTTATGTTATCTGACTTGAGCAGTTTTAGAACAGTTTTCTTTGCTTGGTGGGTCATGTAGAGGCCTCTGTGGATCTAAATGTGACCAGGACTTAAGGTGTGTACTCTGGCCTTCCCTTATTTCCCCTTATATTTCCATTACTTACCTCATTTCTCAGCCACAAACTGAATACTGAGAGAACTAATTCATATTACTTTCTTAGTATAAACTTATACTTGAGATTTGGCAAATCCCTTGTCATATTTTTTAATGACAATACTAATAGGAAACCACTCCTAACACTGAGAACCAATGTAAATAGGAAAATATTTATAATGGGGAGAGCCAAATGTAGATGTTATTTGTTTTTAAAATGTATTCATTAGAACAGGTTTTTCGGGATCTTTAAAACTAAGTATTCATTCCTTGCCACTAAAGCCTCTTCCCCAGTCTTACAGCTGATAATATCCAAATTCTTACCGAATTGCTTCCAGTATTCAGCTCAAGAGGCCACAAGCTGGTAGTCCATGGGCCACATTTGTCCCTCAGGTAGATTTTGTTTGGCACGTCAAATGATTTAAAAATATGAGTGATTATTAAAAATATGAAATTTCACATAAAACTTGATTCTTAGACCTGTTTCTCCTCCTGGCAACAGTTGTCTAGAGCTGAGTAGCAGCTGCCCAGCTAGATTTGAGTACCAGGTCCATGAGGTGCCCTGCTCCATGTTGCTTAAAGTGGCTACCTTATTGGTCAGTACCCAAAAAAGCATTTGATTTTTCCCACTGCTGCACTAAACGAACTTACACAAAGTATAAATGCATTAGGAAAAAAAATCCTCTACTTCTTCCAGGCAGGATCTGTGTGAAAATCAATCACGATGCAAACTTGCCATGATCTAATTAACTTATAGGTGGGGGGAAATGATATTTTAAACCGCTGGAAGTACCTCTGAAATGTAGTTTGACATATTCATTTAATCTCACCTTGCCTGGACTCTCATTTACACTAATTCATTAATGGCCAATCTCCAGCTTCCCATTCTCTATGTGCTCACAAAGGCTTCAGTCACCTACAATGCTGGCATTCTCCCATTGAGTCTGCTGTTTGAACTTCCTAATGCCACCCATGAACTGGACCAGGAGGATAACTACAGTGAACTAGACCAGGAAGAGAACACTAGAGTCTGTCACTTGGTATAGTTTGAAGTGTGGTAGATAAGACAAAGTTTTACCTCCTTGTCTACCATTTGTATTTGTGCAGAATAAAACTCTGTGCAGAACAATCACCACGATGCTTCAAGAATGTTCTCCTAAAAGAACTCCAGTATCACGTTATCCTTGGAAGTTTCACGTGTTGTTCAATATAGAGTATTGGAAAGAATTTTGAAAATTGAAGCAGATAAAAAACTATTAAAGCCAAAAAGGACCAGAGAGTTATTAGATGAGTTTTCCACTAAGATATAAAGCTTGGCCAAGGCCAAGAGAGGCCAATAAATGGTCATAAACAAAACATCATCCTTTCCCCTTTCCTACTCTCATGTTAATTGTATGAAGTTTTCTTTTTTTATCCTTCTAGTAGTATCTTTTCCTGGTTAAAACCCCCAACCAACTCATTGGGTTGTAGCCAAAGGTTCACTCTAGAGAAGCTTTAACATTTAAATAAAGTCATGTTTGAATGTTTCCAACCTGGAGTATATTGTTCAGGCATAGAATATTTTTGTCAGTCTTTCTTAGTGCCTGTGCGGATTTTTGTGAAAACGTAAAAATGGAAACTTATATAATATTTCCCTCGGAATTTTAAACTATATTTTCTTTACAGGTATTTATAATGTACCAATGCTTTTATCAGAATTTTAAAAAGCATAATAAATTATATTAAAGAACCAAAACTTTCCTGAGAACAAGAAAGTTTCATCCAATAAAATATTTTTGAAAGGCATGTTCCTCTGTCAGTGAAAAAAAAGGTATAATATGTATGTGTTGTGATATTAAAAGTGACATTTGTCTAATCACCTAATACAATGTGTAGCTGAGTTTAACATGTGTGGTCTTAGCATTCTTAAGGGAACTCCTACATTATACACTTGATGTATTGACAAGAATATGTAAAATATGCTTATACATCTGAAGAATAAATGGTTTCTCACTAAGTCTAAAAGGAAAAAAGCTCATGTTTCCAACAAAAACAAATCTCCTTCTCTTCCTGTATTTCTGAAATGAACTTTAAAAAAAGAAAAGTTGAAGGTTTACATTAAGAAGCTAATTCCTTTTGAGAAAAATGGGCTTTCTCAAAGGCAATTTAAGAATTTACTTCAACAGGTATGTTTCATTTTCCTTCATAGCTCAGTCTTTTACTTTTTTGACAATATCCAAAGTTATTTCACTGAACCTTCACTGAAATATTGAGGGAAAAAAAACCAAAGCAAAACCCAAAGGGACTTACTTCATGTGAGAGAAAGGACTTGCAGCTGTTCAACAAAAAAGATTTTTTTATAGACCAGATACAGTAGCTCCACATTAAACCCTCCCTAGAGGCTACTCATCAGAAGTATCCAACTTCCAACTTTAATCTCCCATCCTCAGGCCCACATTCCTCTCCTGCTTCAAACCTTCATTCCTAGAATGGCCACCCAGCCACTTCAGAATCTGTCTTCCTTCCAGGGGGTGGGTTTCCCCCCAGACTCCATTATTTTCTACTGAGTTACAAATATTAAATCAAACTAAAATAATGTTTCAAAAATTCCAGAGGAATTGTTCTAACTGGCTTTTGTCCTCAAAATCCAGCCATCTTGAAAGTCTGCCCACCAGGAGGGTTGAAGATATCTCTCCGGTTTCTTTTGAATGCCCATTTGGTGACTGTCAGAGTAGCCATGTACAGGCTGCAAGTACAAATCCAAATACACACTGAGATAAGCATTAATTCTTAAATACAATTTTCATCCATAAGGAAAAAGAGTAATATTTTCCTGTCTCATAATTTTGTAAGGCTATAGTACCGATACACATGAAGATGATGATGATGATGATGATGATGATGATGATTTATTCCATCCCATTGCCCCTGTGGACCAAGTGTAGTTTCCTGGGCCATCTATGTCAAGGTTGACCCCATGATTTGTTTTGGCTAATGGACGTGATACAAGCAAAGACCTTCAGTGTGCTTGTACAATTTGGCCTGGCTTTTGCTTTTCAGTCATCTAGTGCTATGAGAAGAGTGTGCCTCAGGGAACTACTGCCTCTTTAGCCCGTTTCCAGAATAAATGTTTATGGAGCAGATCTATATTCTGGAGCGAAATCCAGCCAACGCACAGTGTGAAACAGAGCTGTCCAGATGAGGACTGCCTAAATAAGCTAAACTTGTCACCATGGCAGTTAGGAGAATGAGAATAAATACTTGTAAGCAACTGAGTCTTGTGATACTTTGTTATGCAGCCTTACTGTGCAACAAAACTGACTAATACAATAAAAATTCCATTTATTCATTCCACTACCAACACCATCCCTTTCAAATTGTGCTTTCTTGAGTCTAGAGCACAAAGAAAGAGGCAATATTAAATCATACACCTTTTAATGCTGAGTCCATAGCTAAAAAAGACTTTGTCCAAGCTTTTAAAGTTTCTCAGCTTAGTTCCTCCTAAAATCAGAGCTGAGATCACGAATGACTTTTGTACAGGTAATTTATTTTGTAGGTAATAGTAGAGAGAAGTGAGTTACACATACTTCAGAGTAGCATGGAATAACAGTGATGAGTGTAGGACTTCCCAAACACTAGAACTGATGTTTCAACTGATAACACCATTGGCAGAAGATAATTCAGAACAGACACCTAGGCTCCCATTACTCCCCAATCCCTACTCAATCCAATGCCTCGATACTTAACATTATCTTCTCTCAAAAGTTAGATGCAACCCTAGGGCAAAGGAAGAACATTTGATTGGCTTACATCAAGTTCACACTATTTATTAGAAAGGGAACTCTTAAAACAAAAAAGTTCTGTTACAAAAAAAAAAAAAGAAATGAAGTAATTTTTGCTCTCCTGAGTTTGGGCTTGCAATCTGTATTTGTATGAACAGTTTGTATTGCCTGTCCATTGCTACACATAGATATATATTATGAAAGCATTACTCTATCATCAATGTAGGACAAGGAAATGACTAAAGTTTTTGTAGCTACCATTCTCATGGCATGTGAAGGGAAGCAGAAATCACGTTCCTGGTTTCCATGCCAAACTTCTACCACGTGTGTTATTTCCACACAATCTGCAGCCTGGAACTCCACAAGGCACTTCCACTCTCCCCGACACCCACATACCCTCCACGTCCACTTAAGCCCATACTGTAAGTATCTTCATTGACTATTTACCTGGGGAGGGGGCCACAAGTTCAGAAGGAGTTCTTGTTCATAGAAGAAGGCAAGGGGAAACATTTCCATATTTGTTCCTGCAGGGTGGACATGATTGTTCCCTTCCACCTTTGGTTCCTTCATCTCTGTCCTTAGAGCCCTGGTGACAGGTGGTCTATAAATCTAGATGATGTTTGGAAGTGAGCAAAATAGACCCTTGGCTTTCCCTTAAACCCTTAACAGTTACCTCTTGTATCATCACTTCTCCTTTTCCAGACACCACCAGGGCCCAGCCCAAAACTCATACTTGGAGAAGGTCTAGCGCTCCCCCTATTTCAGGCACAATTTTCAGTTTACAGCAATGAATATCACTTGGATGTTCCACAGTAGTGTGCCAGTTTGTTTTTGGAAGTTTAATTTGGAATGCTTTTCGGATAGTACAAATTTTGAGCTGAAATTTTTAAGAGGGGCTTGCAGTGAAAGAGAAATGCATGGGCTTTTTCAGGTTCTCATATCAGAGTGAACCAGAATGAAGAAAACCCACCTGTGAGACCTTATCTTTTCCAACAGAGCTCTCACAGGTGGATCAAGCCCATTTTGTTTATCTGAACATTCACTTCCTGGCTCCAATCATTCCGTATCTACTAAACATGAATGAATGGCCCCAGGTCTGCTGCCATTTTGTTATGATGTGATTTGTACTTACACAAAGCAAAAAGCCATAAGCCTTAAGTTTATCAATTAGTTGCTATAAACGATGTTGTTCCAATCATTAAAGGGGGAGGAAAAAAAAACAATAAAAAACAAACAAACAAATAAAGTCTGACAATGTAACACCAACACAAAGTGGCTAGATGTGTGGGCTCTACGGTCAGCCACAGTCAATGTGAATCCCGGTTCTATTATCTCCTAGGTATGTGTCTTTGAGCGGGTTATTCCACCTCTCTAGCCTTAATTTCTCATCTGTAACAATGAAGCCTACCACATACACGTTTGCTATTAGGATTAAGCAAAATAATGCAGATAATTTAGTGCAGTTCCTGTACCTAGCAAATGTTAAATAAATGCTAATTTTTATTAGTAGTGAGACTACTGCTCTTATTAGTATTGTGGTGTCATGAAAAGAAAATGGACTTTAGAGCCCAATAGATTCAAATTTGTAGCTCTTATCTACAAATTCAATAAAGAAGACAATATTAGAATCCATGAAAAAGAGAGGAATACCATAAATTGTCACTGGTCAAGACGATGTTGCCTGGGGAATTGCCATTCCAATGTGGACCTTCTGCTCCAAAGGTCGCACTGAAAGCCATTTAATTGTACACAACGTAGACCAGACTGCAATGACAAGGAAGTGCTCAAAGTGACAGTTGAGAATAAAAGAGCATTCACGTGAGGTCACGGAAAGCCAGGAAGACAAGTAAAGAAGGAGGAGGTATTAGGAAAAGGAAATCATTTGTTTAATTTTGTCTTATGTCCAATCTGTTTTTATGTAATGAGTTGGAGTACTAGTTTTCAAATACAAAAACTTAAAAAGCATTGAGAAGTATTAACAAAAATGAAAATCAATGAGTCCTTAACCATATTCACAGTACAGTGCATTTTCTAACTGAATTCTCTTAAGAATTGTAAAACAAACAGGAGATAATGTTCATGTCCCTGTTTTGTAGATGAGAAAGTTGAGGCAGTGAAAGGTGATGTCGTTTGTTCAAGATCACACAGATTCTGAGTTGAAATTTTAACCTGACAGTTTTTCCAGAATCCAGGTTATATACCTAATATTAGCAAGATGAAAAGGTGACTTAACATTTTAAAAGATATTTATAGTATGAGAATCAAGTGAGTACTGTGTGTCTTATACTATCAACTTTTCTCTGCTATTTGAAATGAGAAATAGCTTTTATTATTACTACATTATTACTACAATATATTAAATACATATATCCTAGGTTTTCAGAGGGATGAGTTAATTCATGAGAATTGGATATTTTATTTCTAATGTTTACATTATTCTTCAAGTGAAATATTTTTACAGATATGGAAACTGAGATCCACAGAGGTTAAGTCACCTGCCCAAAGTCACACAGTTAAGCTAGGATTTTAAAACTGATAGGTCTGACCCCATCTTTTCACTATGCCAATCTGTTTCACTTTTAACTTCAAATCTAACTTGTTTAAAAAAATACTTTTTTTTTTTAAATTGATGCCTTAATTGGCAATCTTATGCTTCCAGAAACAACTAGATTGATTTTATATTGCTTCTTCCCTTCAAATTTTGGAAACTCTAATAAATGTAAAAGTGATAGAGGGAGTTGTCATTGTCAGTCATCGCTCGTGACCTATCTTGAAATGAACCAAAACTCTTCCCTTAGGGGAGCAATAGGCCAGCTCAACAGCTCAGGCATCCTTTGAATAAAAAATCAGCCTCATATGAATTTATATATAGTGCAGACCCAGAACTGCCAAAACATATTGAGAATTGAGACATTACATTCTGGGCACAAAGTCTCATAGTTTCTACTATGTTGCACCATTTTATTTCTCTTCCCATTCCTTGTTCTTCCTGTGTTGATGCTATTTTTCCCCTTTTTCCCCCAAAGCATGTTCTTCAGCCTAACAATCAGTGGGGTATATGTGCATGTATGTAGGAGTGTGTGTATTGCAAAAGGATTCCCTGGTCACATACATTGGTAAAACATGGAATTAAAAGCTGAGATTTTCACATTTCTTCATTGTATTTTCCAGGAGTCCTTTGAACATACTAGTATGCATTGTGACTGTCCAAGATGGGATGCATTCCTCCAGACAGAATTGCTATTTCCTGGGCCATCTTCTAGGACCAGCATCAGCTCCCCTGCAAAGACATTATCTTCCGGCTCTCTCCGGTTAATCATTTCCCAACTTGATTCTGAGTTCTATCAGAAGTTAGGTTTATGATCACTATGTGTCTGATCTTTACTGAAAGCTTCAGCTTCTTACTGAAAGCTTACAGCTCATGCCTTCTCCTCCCTCAATGAAAACTGCTGCAGTGCCAGTCAGCAGACAGAAAACAGGTGCCAACTGTTTGCCAAGAAAGTAGTTGGAGCCCATCAACTGATACAGGAGGAGAGCTGGAACCCATCTTTTTGAGGGAAGACTACTGAGATGTGGGGAAAAAAGAGGGAAACTACCAATCATGCACATCCATATAGGTAGAGTGGCTACTGTCCCAGTTTAGGTCAGTTTATCTCTGTGTCTAAGCATAAATTAGTATTTCAAAATATCTTTTGAACAATAGTTATAATGTGTATAGGATATGGATTTCCTTCTTCACTTGCAGATGATAATGAATTTACCTAAATTGTTTTCTTGCCACCACAGAGAGTTTCTGAATTAGAAAGTAGTTATCTATTTTTCTACCTAATCTCTTACACTTGAGAGTGAGTGCTGCCCATTTTTAAAAAGAGATGCAAGAAGGAAGTCTCTCTTCTTCATCCAGACCTCATTGTGTCTGCATATATTATCCTGGATCTTGTCAGCTACCTAGAAATTTCCTTTACATACTACATCAATTTCTGGAGGAGCTCCCTAGTTCCATAAGCCTCAGGTCCCATAAAACCTGGATCTGCCTCCTCTTTATCTTCCTAAGTTACCAAGTCTATAAACTCTGTCTTTAATCTACCCACTTATTTCCTTCTCCAGTGTCACACACTACCATTTTCTTTCAACAAAGTTCTTACTGGTCTCCTTTCATACTGTCATGTTTCTAAATTGTGTCTTATCTTATCACTCTCTTCTTTAAAAACCACTGTATTTAGGAAAAGACAAAAATTAACCTGGTTTGGAAGTCCTGGAAATTTTAGTTCTAACCTGCCTCTGTAGCTTCATGGCATTTTGCTACCTAATTCACTCTTCGGGTATAGCACACTGGCCTTTTTTTCTTTACTGCAATGCCTCGAATGAGCCTTGGGGACAATCTATTCTGCAAGAAATGCTCTTTCTCCATCCCTTTTCTAGTTAATTCTTTTCTACTTGCCATTCAGAGCTCAATTTAAAAACTCCTTTATTGGGGAAGACTTCCTGACCAGTGTGCCAGATTAAGTCAGAATCTCTGACATATGCTCCTGTATAGCATTCATCACAAGGGTGATCACATATCTCATTGTTTGGGGTCTGTCCCTGAGAATGGAATATGACTTCCACTAACATCTCTCATGTTAACTGTTATATGCTCAAATATTAGAACAATGTTTAAAGAAGAAGGTGGACACTCAGTCAATACTTAGGGAATGTTTCATTGAGCATTTGGTATATTTGCAGGTCAATGCTATGCTTTGAAAATTAGAAACTGGGGAGATAGGAGGCCAACATGGCAGAGGAGTAGGAGGACCCCACTGCTCTCCCGTGTCTTTCAAACTAAGAAGGAATGAAACCGAGGGACTCTCAATCTCAGAGATCTGTAGGAAGAGGAGTTGGAGGCTACAGGGAAGAGAACGCGAAATTCAGAAAATCCGGGGAGACTGAGTGAGTTCATTCTGGGAGAAAGAAATAGAGCCGCAGAGGTGCAGATGAGCAGGGAGCGGGCCTGGGCCCCTTCCACCAAAAGGCAAGGGGAAGGGAAAGAGCAGTGGGGAAAGTACCTCCAACAGGGGTAGAGAGGGAGCTTATCATCCAGTCCCTAACTGTGAGGTTTTTGGAGAGAAGGTCCATTGCTCATGGCGGAGCTGGCGGAGCTCCCTTCACTCCGGAGCCAGCGATGCTGACCCAGCCCGCAACACAGAGAGACGCCACGCCATCACTGGATTGGCGCTGAGTCAGTGCTACAATTTATGTGGCGGAAACGGGGCGTAAAGGGGGCGTGCGACCGCCCAGCAGCTCGTGCTGTGCCTGCAACTCGGGCAGAGTGAAGGCGGAAACAGTGGGGTGATTGGAGACTCTGGGTCCATGAAGAAGAGGCTGGGGGGAGCCATTGTGGTTGTGCCGCTGCTGAGTCAGAGACACAATTTACATAAGGCGCAGCGGTCTGAGCAAGTTAAAAGTACTCATATGAATGTGGGGCTTGCAACGCTCAGCAAATCACACTGCACCAGGACAGAGTTGAGGATGGAAACAGAGGAATGATTTCATATTCCGGTCTGTGAAGAAGGGGCTGGAAGGGAGCCATGTGGTCGCACATTCCCACAAAGCCCAACTCTAGGACTCCACCCACCAGCTGTGGAGGTAGGACCCGCCTACCCCTCCTCATACACCCCTCCTCATATGGGAGACGCCCTTCTGCAGGAGTGGTAGCTGCAGAGACACAAATACTGCAGCAGTGCCTGGATTAATTCCAGGGCAATTCTTCTGTTTTGGATACATTCTCCCTCTTCTCCTTCCTATCTCTCCCCACCTCTAAACCAGTCACCCCAGGGGTTTTGGCTTGCTTAAACAGACATTTAACCCACTCTCTCAATGCACGTTCTACACCTCCCTCTTTAATTTCCTATCTCTCTCTATGGAACAGTCAGGCCACATAGTGCATCTGGGTAACATCTAACTTCATTTCTCTTTCCTCGCATCCTTCCTTACTCTGATTTCTCTCTTTCTGGATCAAGTCTTCTAATCTCTCTACTTGGTCAAAGTTCAATTTCTTCTTCTCCCCACACCTGTCACTACTCTTTGTATGCTCTGACATCAGCAGAGCGCACACCCTATCATTAACGTGTAGCTGGTACGTCAGGTCGCATGCCTACAGCATGTCGTTATCAATCATTTTTAGGTTGTGATTTGTTTGTCTGTATTATTGGTTAGTATGGTTCTGAGTTTGTGTTTCCTGTTTGTCAGTCTGACCCTTTTCCTTTCCAGGAAGACCTAGGAAATAAACCAATACACATCTAGCCAAAATAACGAAACCGACGAACTCCCTTCAAAAGAATGAACAGGAAATAGTGACAGCACAAGAAATGATGAAAGCAGACATAAGCAACTTAACAGAACAATAATATAGAATGATAAACATAAAAATACTCGCTGGGCTTGAAAAAAGCATAGAAGAAAGCAGGGGGACCCTCAAGGCAGAGATCAATGTCCTAAAAAATGGTTTAAATGCTTTAAATGCTTTAAATGAGGTGCAAAACAAATTGCAGGTGGCCAGAGAGCAAATTGAAGAGGCAGAAGAGAGAATAGGTGAATTACAAGATAAAATTATGGAAAAGGAGGAAGCAGAGAAAAAGAGAGAGAAACTGATTCAGGAACAGGAAAGGAGAATTTGAGAGCTGAGCAATGCAATCAAATGGAATAATATCCATATTATAGGAATTCCAGAGGAAGAAGACAGAGAGAGAAAAGAGTCGAAGGGGTACTTGAACAAATCATCGCTGAGAACTTCCCCAACATGAAGAAGGAAATGGGCATTGAAATCCAAGAGGCACAGAGAACTCCCCTCAGATGTAACATGAATAGACCCTCAGCACGACACATCATAGTGAGGCTGGGAAAATACAAAGACAAAGAGAGAATTCTGAAAGAAGCTAGGGATAAATGGGCCTTAACATACAAAGGCAGACACATTAGGGTAGTAGCGGACTTATCTACAGAAACTTGACAAGCCGGAAAGGAATGGCAGGAAATCTTCAATATGATGAACAGGAAGGATATGCAGCCAAGAATCCTTTACCTGGCCCGCGTGTCATTGGTCTTCCCAAACAAATAAAAACTGAGGAATACATCACAGATAAACCAATCTTACAAGAGATCCTGAGGGGGACTCTACGAAGGAAAGATCACAAGGAACACAGAGTACTAGAGACATCCTTACAAGTATGAAACCTACAGATAACACAGTGACTCTAAACCCATATTTTTCAATATTAACGCTGAATGTAAACGGACTAAACGCTCCAATTAAAAGACACAGGGTAACTTTTAATCCATTAGGATTAAAGAATAAGACGCATCTATATGTTGTCTTCAAGAGACTCATTTTAGACCTGAGGACACCTTCAGATTGAAAGTGAGGGGATGGAGAACTATCTACCATGCTCCAGGAAGTCAGAAGAAAGCTGGAGTAGCCACACTTACATCAAACAAACTAGACTTTAAAGTAAGAGATGTAATAAGAGATGAAGAAGGGCATTATATAATAATCACAGGGACTATCCAGCAAGAAGACCTAACAATTATAAATATCTACATGCTGAATTCTGTGGCACCCAAATTTGTAAAGCAACTAATTACAACGTAAGCAATCTTATTGATAAAAATGTGCTAGTTGCAGGAGACCTTAATACCCCACTCACAGCGCTGGATAGATCCACTAAACAGAGAATCACCATAGAAACAATGGCCCTGAACGACACATTGGAACAGATGGGCCTGACAGACATCTTCAGGGCCCTTCATCCAGAAGCAAAGGAATTTACGTTATTCTCAAATGCACACTGTACATTTTCCAAGATAGACCATATTTGGGGGCACAAGGAAGTACTGAATAAGTATAAAAAAAATTGAGATCATACCATGCACACTTTCAGACCACAATGCTTTGACTCTTGAAATCAACCACAGGAAAAGTCTGGAAAACTCCCACAAACATGGAGGCTAAAGAACAACCTACTAAAAGATGAATGGGTCAAACAAGCAATCAGAGAAGAAATTTAAAAATACATGGAAACAAATGAAAATGAAAATACAACAATCCAAACGCTTTGGGATGCAGCAAAGGCAGTCCTGAGAGGGAAATATAATGCAGTCCAGGCTTATCTCAGGAAATAAAAAAAATAACACAAATTCTAACAGCACACCTAAAGGAATTAGAAGCAAAACAGCTAAGACAACCCAAACCCAGCAGAAAGAGAGAAATAACAAAGATCAGGGCACAAATTAATCATATGGAAACAGAAAAAGTAGTGGAACAGATCAATGAAACCAAGAGCTGGTTCTGTGAAAAAATAAACAAAATCAATAAACCTCTAGCCAGACTTCTCAAAAAGAAAAGAGAGAGAACCCAAATTGATAAAATCACGAACAAAAATGGAGTGATTGCAACCAATCCCTCAGAAATACAAGCAATCATCAGAGAATATTATGAAAAACTATATGCCGTCAAATTGAACAACCTGGAAGATACAAATTCCTAAACAGCCTCATGCCACCAAAACTCAAACGGGAAGAAATAGAACACTTGAACAGACCCATAACTAGTGAAGAGATTGAATCAGTTATCAAAAATCTCCCAACAAATAAATGTCCAGGACCAGATGGCTTTCCGGTAGAATTTTACCAGACATTTAAAACAGAGTTAATTCCTATCCTCCTCAAACTGTTCCAAAAAATTGAGAAGGAAGGAAAACTCCTAGACTCATTCTATGAAGCCAGCATCACTTTGATTCCCAAACCAGATAGAGACCCAGCAAAAAAAGAGAACTACAGACCAATATCCTTGATGAATATGGATGCAAAAATTCTTAACAAGATACTAGCAAATAGAATTAAACAGCATATAAAAAGAATTATTCACCACGATCAAGTAGGAGTCATTCCTGGGTTGCAGAGATGGTTCGACATTTGCAAATCAATCAACGTGATACATCACATTAACAAAAGAAAAGATAAGAACCATATGATCCTGTCAATAGATGCAGAGAAAGCATTTGACAAAATACAGCATCCTTTCCTAATAAAAACCCTCGAGAGAGTCGGGAAAGAAGGAACATACTTAGACATCATAAAAGCCATTTATGAAAAGCCCACAGGTAACATCATCCTCAATGGGGAAAAACTGAGAGCCTTCCCCCTGAGATCAGGACACGACAGGGATGTCCACTCTCACCACTGCTATTTAACATTGTGCTGGAGGTCCTAGCATCAGCAATCAGACAACAAACCAAAATAAAAGGCATCAGGCTAGGCAAGGATGAAGTCAAACTTTCACTTTTTGCAGATGACATAATACTTTACCAGGAAAACCCGACAGAATCCACCAAAAGCCTACTAGAATTGATCCATGAATTTGGCAAAGTTGCAGGATACAAAATCAATGTACAGAAATCGGTTGCATTCCTTTACACCAACAATGAAGCAATAGGAAGAGAAATAAAGATGCGAATCCCATTCATAATTGCACCAAAAACCATCAAGTACCTAGGAATAAACCTAACAAAGATGTAAAAGATCTCTACGCTGAAAACTATAAAAAAACTTATGAAAGAAATTGAGGAAGACACAAGGAAATGAAAAAACATCCCATTCTCATAGATTGGAAGAATAAATATTGTTAAAATGTCAATACTACCCAAAGCAATCTACACATTCAAAGCAATCCCAATCAAAATTGCACCAGCATACTTCTCAAAGCTAGAGCAAATGGTACTAAAATTTGTATGGAACCACAAAAGACCCTGAATAGCCAAAGTAATATTGAAGAAAACCAAAGCGGGAGGCATCACAATCCCAGACTTTAACCTCTACTACAAAGCGGTAGTCATCAAGACAGCATGGTATTGGCACAAGAACAGACACGTAGACCAATGGAATAGAATAGAGAACCAAAAAATGGACCCACAAGCATATGGCCAACTAATCTTTGACTAAGCAGGAAAGAGTATCCAATGGAAAAAAGACAGCCTCTTTAATAAATGGTGCTGGGAGAACTGGACAGCAACATGTAGAAGAATGAAACTAGACAACTTTCTTACATCACTCATGAAAATAAATTCAAAATGGATGAAGCACCTGAATGTGAGACACGAAACCATCAAAATCCTAAAGGAGAAAGCAGGAAAAAACCTTTTTGATCTGAGCTGCAACCATTTCCTATGCGACACATCTCCAAAGGTGAGGGAATTAAAAGCAAAAATGAACTATTGGAACTTCATCAAGATAAAAAGCTTCTGCACGGCAAAGGAAACAACCAGCAAAACTAATGGACAATCGACAGCATGGGAAAGGATAATTGCAAATGATATATCGGAGAAAGGACTAGTATCTAAAATCTATAAAGAACTTACCAAACTCCACACCTGAAAAACAAATAATCCAGTGAAGAAATGGGCAGATGATATGAATAGACACTTCTCCAAAGAGGACATCCAGATGGCCAACAGACACATGAAACGACGCTCAATGTCACTCATCATCAGGGAAATACAAATCAAAACCACACTGAGATACCACCTCGCACTGGTTAGAGTGGCTAAAATGAATAAATCAAGAAATTAAAGATGCTGGCGGGGATGTGGAGAAGTAGGCACCCTCCTACACTGTTGGTGGGAACACAAACTAGTGCAGCCACTCTGAAAAACAGTGTGGAGTTTCCTCAAAAAAATGAAAATAGAACTCTCTATGACCCAGCAATAGCACTGCTAGGAATCTACCCAAGAGACACAGGAGTGCTGATGAATAGGGGCACATGTACCCCAATGTTCATAGCAGCACTTTCGACAACAGCCAAATCATGGAAAGAGACTAAGTGTCCATCAACTGATGAATGGATAAAGAAGATGTGGTGTATATATACATACATATAATGGAATTCTTTGCAGCAATGAGGAAGAATGAAATCTGGCCATGTGTAGCAACATGGATGGACCTGGAGGGTATTATGCTAAGTGAAGTAAGTCAGTCAAAAAAATATATATACTGTATGTTTCCACACATAGGTGGATTTTGAGAGACTTAGCAGAAAACCATGGGGCAGGGGAAGAGGGGAAAGGAAAAAAGACACAGAGAGGGAGGAAGACAAAATATAAGAGACTCTCAAAGACCAAGAACAAACTGAGGGGTGAGGGGGGTGTGGGAGGGGGAGACCAGGTGACGGGCACAGAGGAGGGCACTTGTTGGGATGAGCATTTGGTGTTGTATGGAAACCAATTTGGTAGTAAATTATTTTAAAAAAAGAAAATTAGTAACTGGGGAGTCAAATTCATACTTCTCAAGCAGCATGGATAGCTAGTGTTAACATTCCCTTTCTAGAGATGCAGCACAGGTACTGCCTCCAGGGTGAGTCAGGCTGAGGTGGTTTCAATTCTGATTCTGTGACTTACTACCTGGGTGATAGTGGATGACTCTTCCTTTCCAAGTCTCAGTTTATTCATCCATAAAATGGTGAGAGCAATTACACTTACTTCATTAGGTTGCTTGTTTGCTCATCGGCACATGTTTGTTAAACATCTACCATATGTCAGGTACTTTGACAGAGACTACAAACAAAATAATGTGCTACATGGACATTATTATGTCCACCCTCATGACATTGTTTTTTTTATTCACCTCTGTATCCCTAGACCTAGCACAATGCCTGGCATATAATAGTTTAATATGTTGTTTTTCTGAATTCTCTAATTGAGTTTGTTTTCCCATCCATTTAACGTATACTTGAAATGGAATTTCCAGGGAGTAAAAGTAGAGAACAGTCATAGCTGATGTTCATGGAGGACTCAATGGGTGGCAGGCAGAATGCCGAGCATGGCTCATGCATTGTTTCACTAATCTTCATTCAGTGATGTAGATCCACTTACCCTTATTTTATAGAAAGGGAAGTAGAGCACAAACAGCTGAAGTCACCTGATCAAGGTCAAGTAAATGGCAAAGAAGTATCCAAGCAGAGGTAACTTCACTATATTGATAGCATCCTTAAGTTCTATCAAACTCTAGCTGATGGATTCTCAGGGAGAAGTCCCAGGGAGAGAGGAAATGAGAAGAGAAATTTAAAGCTCACAAATGGAAACAATGACATCAGAAAAGCAGCAGGAAAATATCTTTCTTTTCTTTCTCTGGCTATTTTCATCCAGCTGTTTAGTTATCAAGATCTTGTACAACTTTTTTCCTCTTCTGTTTTTATGTTCTACATTGGGTAACAATAGACCTAACTATGTCAAACTATATAGTTTTATCCAACTTCACATTATAGGATTCATAGTTCTAAGTATTTTAATACGGACATGCAGTTAAAACCAAATTATAGTCAGCTGATCATTTCCCAAATTGATTTCAATACCCTGATGAAAAAACATAATAAAACGTAGACAAAGAAACAAGTCATATGTCAGATGTATTAAATACAAGGAAGCCAGACAGACAATGCGTATCCGAGATTAAGAAAGCGTGAGTGTAACATGGCAAAGCAAACAGCCTCCCTAGGAGACCAAGAGCTGCGGTCAATGTCACATGTCAGTAGCCAAATCCAGCAGTCATCTGTTCACATGAACCAAGTATTAAACAGGCTTTTAAATCTTTGGTTTTCTTTCTGACTTTTCTTAATTATTTATGTGACTGGTATTGGTCATTACACCCAATTTTACATTCGAATCAGGAGGTCGTTGAATATATTTCTTGCTTGCCTTATGGTATTCACATGCAAAATACCCCAGCAATAATTTATTAGGGTAGCAGTTCTTAAGGTTTTTTGAAATCAAGTCCCCTTTACATTCAATTTTAATAAGGATCTCAAAGACTTTTTGTTGATATGGGTTATACCTATTGGAAAAATTAAAATGGAAAAAATCTATTTTTAATTCCAAAATTACAATAACAAACCCATTGCATATTAATTTAAATATACATTAACTTATTTTTATTAAAATAAATATTTCCAAAACAAAAATTTACAACAATGGCATTGTTTTATATTTTTGCAAATCTCTTTAATGTCTGACTTCATAAAAAAGTTTGGTTGTGTTATGTATTTCAGCATTCAACCTACTACAAAATGATGTTTTTGTTGAAATTTATAAAGAAAATGTAACCTCCCATAGACATAACTGGAAAAGGAAGGAGAATAGTTGTAGATATTCTTGTTTGATTCTACACCAAGACTCAACAAGTGGTTTCTTAAAGTGTAGATATAATGAAGACTCTGAAATCCTATCATAAACTTTTTGCACTCTCTTAAACTAAGGTCCAATGGTCTATCCTGAACTTTGAATAGAATTTTTGCCCACGCATAATTTTATAACACTGTTCATTGATATTTGGAAAACATTGGTTCCATGAGTAATACAGATATTCCAAATGTTGACACATTTCCTCACACTATATTTTTTAAAAAAAACACATTAGTTAATATCATCACCAATCCTATACAAGTCTTTAAGTATGAAGGAGTTGTCAAGGTCCTTAAGGTAAATACAAGTTTTCCAAAATTTAAATTTCCTCTGAAAGTTTAAATTTTATCATTGGCAATAAATTCTGCTAATTGTTTTCCTTGAATTGACAGTCTTGCTTTATTCATTTGCCTGAAAATTTTTGTCAAATATCCACGTTAGAGTAACGATAGTTTGTCTGTCTGTCATTTTTTTCAAGTAAAAATAGTATGTCATGAAAACAAAACAAAACAAAAAAACAGTTCAAAGTACACCTAAAACAATTGTACAAGTGCTTTTCTTTAAGACGACCATGATAATGTGGTATACAGCAAAGTGCTTTATATAGATTTTCCATTTTTTCAACTTATTAAAAAGGTACATTTTCAAGAGTCAGTATTTTAGTGCTTCACCAGGGTATTCTCGAGTGCCATTTTTTTGTTTTGTTTTGTTTTTAAACTATGAGTGTATGATGGTGAGGCATGCAATGAGTACTAGTACAGTTTGGTGCCACTGGCTTGATTCTGGCCATCCTGTTGACCATCAATGCAAATGGCAACAAAGTGAAAAAGGCAACTAGTGTTATGATTATAATGAAATAGTTTTGGCTTTGCAGAAACCCTTAAAGGGTGTCAAGAGTTTGGGGACTAAAAGGTATCTGTAGACTACACTTTGAAAGAACTCTAGGATTTTCAGCACTATACTGAATACAAGTAGTGACATTGGGCACCCTTGTCTCATTCCTGATCCTAAAGGAAAAGTTTTCAATCGTTCACTATTGAGTATGCTGTTAGCTGTGGGCTTGTTACAGTCGGTCTTTCTTATTTATGTTGAGGTACAGTCCTTTTGTATTCAATTTGTTGAAGTTTTTTTTTTTCACGAAAGGATATTGAATTTTGTTAAAAGCTTTTTCTGCAACTATTGAGATCATATAATTTTGATCTTTTGATCTTTCAGCCTATTAGTTAGATGTACCATTATAGATCTGCATATGTTTAACCATCCTTGCATCCCAGGGAGGAATCCCACTTGATCACGGTGTTATCAAATCTTGACAAGACGGGACTTAAAATGTGGAAACTATCAAGACCAAGAGTGTGTTCAAAGATGTTGAGCAGCCAGGGGTGCCTACTGTACTCACTGACATATGGATTATTCAGATTAAAATAGATAATATGGTGAGCCACAAAGAAGGCTTGGGACAGTATTCTCATTCTATGGTATTCCCACCTTTCCTCACCTGAAAAGGGCAAATCAGAAATGATTTCGTGCATGGTACTTTCCATTACAGCTTTTCTATGTCAAAAATTCCAGAATAGATTCAATATCCATAGGCATGATAAAAGTTTTTTTGAGGATATCCTTTTCAAAAGGACTGGCTTGTTTTCTGGAAATAGCTCTGTGTTATGTGGTCCTAAATATTTCCTACTGTTTTCTTACTTGTAATATCAGCAAAAATCAGATAAATATAGGGGGAGAACGTTCTGAATCCAAAAAAAACCTGCATTTGGGTTGGAAAACATATGGCTCAGACAGACATTGCTTTGGTGCCATGGAAACTCATTTTTTTTCCACCAAGTATATTTGAATAGCTGGCAATTATCCAATCTTCAGTGGAGCGTAATAGGTTCTTTACATGAGGTGCCCCATATTACTGTTTTTTACTCAAGTTTTACTGATGTTACATATCAACTTGACTTGCTAAATTGAATAGCAAATCCTACTATGCACACTCTGATTAGGCAAAATATCAACTCTTTCCAGCAAAAAAGCAACCAGTTCAAGAAGATAACATGCAGAGTTGAAATTTTCTAGAATTTGGATAGATTGAAATTTCTCATGCAGGCTTCTTCCCACTACTAAAATAGGAAAATACTCTCTCAAGGTACGTCCCCCTGTGAATCAAAAAATGGGAAGACTCCAACAACTCAGATTCCATAAATATGAAATCACATGTTCCATGTCCAGCACAACCAGCCTCACAGATGACTAAACTGCTCCTATTATGCTATTATTCCTTTCTTAAATGTGAAGTTATTCACAAGCCTGTCTTCAAAAGGAGTAGTTGTTCCTATTCCCTATGGAAATGTCCACGGGGCTGCAAATCTTCCAGTATATTAAACAATTTTATGAAAGCTTTTGTAAGAGAGAAAAACTTTCTATACCTTAGTAAGAGAGAAAAATCTGCTGTTTCTGAAAAAAAAATAGCTCTACTCTCTGTGGAATATTTTTGGCAAAAACAGAATATTAAACTGATCTGTCAACATTAGAGAGTGCTACTGCATTGGTCTACCTATTTTGGCAGAGAAAAACAATACATTGCCACAGAACCGGAGATATTTCATGTCCACTCTGCGCCTTACCTCAAGAGCCTGTTATCCATTATAAACAGTTCCTTAGTGTTCTCTGCCATCCCATTCCCAGCTCACAAGTAGAAATGATCCTGAAGCCTTAATTGCTTTCCATAGGTCATCATCACTGTCATCTAGTACTCTTTTAGAAGCAAAATTTTAAAAGGCATGTAACGTAATCAGCTGTCAGAGTGCTTGGCTTTTCCTTGTAAGACAATCTTGCCTGCCAAATGGAAAGTATTACAGTGGAAAGATACGCATGCCTGAATTCAAGCAGATGTTAAGAATTTATTCATGAGTAAGAAAGCAAAGAAAATGGAGGAATAGTTCAAAAGAGAGAGGGGTTCATGTTCCAATTATCAAACAATTTCCTTTCTAGCTATGCCTGGACATTGCACTAAATAAATACAAAATGAAATGCCAAAGCCAGTGAGCAAAGAACTACTGCAGTTCAGCTTAGGAACTGATCATAAAGAACAAAGAGAAGGATGGGCTCAAAGTGGGATTTCAGAGATGTGGGGAAATGAGAATAACCGTGAGCTTACAGGAAGCCTCATGCAGTGGCTCCATTCTTGTTTCCCAAGAGCTGGGTAGAGACACAGATTGTCAGGAAATCGGTGTTCTATTTTGTGGGACTGAGTATAAATTCCTGAGACATCCAGGAGCTAATTTTCTAAAAGGATGATGAAGGAGGTGTTTTCTTTGGTGTGCACTGAAATTAAAATTAAAAATGAAACTTAAACGAGGGTAATTTCTTGAAAGGAAAAAATCAGAAAGTGACTTAGAGGAATTTAGAGCAATGATAACAAAGGCAGCCGAGTATAATCCCTTAGTATTAGAATATAAAATGTCTTTTACCTCTATTTAAATTATAAATCCTACTGTGTTTAAGGATTTTTTTCTGCTTGTCTTCATTTTTACTGTATTTTCAACCTATATATCTGCTATGTTATTAAAAGACTAATACAGATTGGCCATTTAGGCTTATGACCAAAATTCCTCCCCATGCATATATATAATTTATTCATAACTACAGCCAAAGGGTATTTATAGAGTACCTACTATGTGCTAGATGCTATGATAGGCAATAAAGAGCCAATATTCAAAATGGTTCCTTCCTTCCTGGATAGTATAGTTCAATAAATGAAAGAGACACAGATCCTCCTTACTGGAAGATAATTGAAGGGACATGCTATTTTATACCCTGAGAATCTGGTTACCTTATAAAATACTTTATCAGGATGTTACTGGCAAAATTGTTTCTGAAAAAAAAAAAAAAAGAAGGGATAGAGAAGAGGAAGTGTATCATGAGATAATAAAATAAAATTGAATATGCTAAGCCTCTAACCCATATCTCATTGACATTTGACAGCAATCTGAGTGGACCTACCCTCTCCCTCAAGATTACTCAAGTATCTAAGGCAGTGGGGATTTTACTGAACAGCCTTGTTAATGATGACCTTCCTGGAAACTTTGTCAGAATCTCTGAGGGTTTTCTCCCCCTTTACCTTTTGAAGCAATCATGCTTTATCAGCTTTTCTACATAACGACCTATGGATATGAACCAACCATGGAAAAATGACTCCATTTACTTAGCTCTGAGCTACAGATGGCCTGGTGAACACTATGAGCTAATGGAAAACTAACACATGCTGGTCCAGGTCAACAGCTGTTTCATTGTAACTGCAGCCTGGGAGACACAGGTGTATCTCATGGGCCTTATGTACATTGCCATCTGCTCAATAAATGTTTTACACTTCCTTTAAATATGAAGATAAATACCAGGAATTGTAAGTGTAAGTGAGTGTATTACGGACATCGACTTTGTTTCTTTTAGTTTTACACGGGTGGAGAGCCCTCCAATTTGATTTACATTATGAATAGGTAAATCTATAACTTAGCACCTCAAGCTGTCTCATTCTTCTGTGGGAGAAGTAGGAATATGTGCTTTCTTCTATCACTTTGCTTGAAGGTTTTTATTTATGTACTCATAATTTCACTACAACAAATCTCTCTAGAGTAACAATTGCACCATAGAGTAGAAGCCATCTGGGTGGGCACTTATAATCCACACTATTTACCATTTCCCCAATCCAAATATGGAGATGGCACAGACAAAGCAGCATTACTCTCTCTTCCTAGGCCTAACCATTACTGTGAATCAGAGCCTTTCTCCCTGTGAATTTCAGTAGTCTGCGTATATAGGCTGGACGCAGTTGTAGAGGTGTGAGTTGAAGAGCAAATTTGGCTCTGCAGGGGAGGTTTGGCAGTTCCATGTTGTTCTTTTTAGTGTATGAGGGTTCATATTGCCTATTGACCCCAATTTGTAGCCTTTAGCTGAAACTGCAAGATAATAAAAACAATTACATGCAATGCCCTATTATCCGTGTTTGTTTTTTCTTCTCTCTCTTGCTTCGGAAATACCCAACAGAAACCATGTCTATTTTAGCCACAGGTTTATCTCCAGATCATCTGGTTCACATAAGATTTTGCTCCTGGTTCTCTGACTGCCTAACACAGTCTGTTCTTGGGAAGTCATTTAAGCTCTCTAGGTTTGAGTTTCCTCACTATTAGATTACTTCTATTCAATAAACTATAAAAGATACTCAATACCTCCAAAATCACTTCCATGTCACTAGGAAAATGGTGATAATCCTTAGCTGTTTGGATTCTCTTTTATTTAGTTTGAACTATATGAATTTGCATATTGAAGGTCAAAAAGATTTGAATAGTAGAAGGTTCCTGTGATTTAACCTAACTTATCACGTACTTTGTTATTGAGCACCTTCTATTTACAAGGTATTATCAGACATTGGGGATATGGGAGTACACAAAAGAGATAAACCCATGTTTTCATTGACCTTACATTGTAACTGGAGAAGACAAAGAATAAACAAATTAACAACCGGAAATATGATGGGTGGTGCAGTAAAGAGTGCTAAGAAGGAAAATAAAGCAGGATAAAAAGACTGAGTCACTTGAGGGAAGGAGTACCAAACTGAAAAAAGGGGAATTGAGCGAAATTCACCTACTGTGTGTTGACTAGGTGAGACTCTCAGCTATCTTCCCTTACTGCCAGATTTTTGACAGTGGTGTGATTAGACATTATAAAGCAGATTAAAAGGAGATCCTTCTCTGAAGAAAATGACTGCTCCAAGAGAAAAGATCTAAAGAGATGCATGTAGTGTGTTCATGAACAAAACAGCTCAGCCAGGTTATGTTAGAATGAAGCTCAGTCCCACACATTCCAAAGGAGCTTTTTGGTGTGCAGTATTTAAATATGAACAGGTATCCAGGACTGACAGATATTTGAGGACAGCCATTAATCTCAAGGTTAGAAGAGAAAACCAAAAAGCGGAAATAGTAAATTAGAGGAAACAAAGTCTTCATAAGGAGAAAAAAAAATGTCTACAAGTTTCAATGTTTGGAGAGAAAAAATAGATACCTAAAGGTTTAAAAACACATCTGGATAAGACAATCTTAAGAAATAAAATATATACCTTATAGAAGGAAAACATTTCAGCAAGAAGGTTGCATGATGACCTTCCAGGAAATAAGTAAAAGATACAGAAAATATAGAAAAGTAAACAAAGATGAAAAATCAGACAGAAAAAATAAGGGCACCGGTGTGGCTTCGCCAGTTAAGCATCTGACTCTTGATTTCAGCTCAGGTCATGATCTCACGGTTTGTGAGATGGAATCCTACATCAGGCTCTGAGCTGAAAACAAGGAGGCTGCTTGGGATTCTCTCTCTCCCTATTTCTCTGCCCCTTTCTTGCTCTTTCTCTCTCTCTAAATAAATAAACTTGAATAAAAAATATTAAAAAATATAAAATATATATGTAAAAAAAGACAATAATCCACAAGATCAATATCCCAAATAATAAAAATTCAATAAGAGAGAGAAGAGAATATGGGGGGGAGGGGGAGATAAAATCACTTAAATGACTCAAGGAACTACTGACAAGTCATTGTAAAGTTTTGGAAGTTTCTGGCCACAAAGAGATGAGCACTTTCAAAAAAGGGAGAAAACACTGTTCACAGAGCAGCAATACTGGATTTTAGGGGAGGAAATGGAGCAATATTTTCTAAACAGTAGGAGAAATTCAAGATTGAAATTTCATACCCAGGGGGTTAAATGTAAGTAAGATTAGATTATTTTAGACATGCAAGTTTTCGAAACATTACTTTGAAACTTTCCTGGAAATATAATACAATGAACATTCTTTACAAAGAAGCAAATCAAGAAAGAATACGTAGGATCCAAGGAATGGGGGTTGTTGCAAGAGAGAACAAGAGTCCCAGGAAAATGGTGAAAAGAAATGCCGAGCTCACGGCTCTGAAGCATGCTTAGAGATCAGTCGCTCCTGACTGGAATGTGTCATAAGGCTTTGAAAGGAACTGAATGTTTCTAAGACTTGCACATAGAGGAGTGAGTTTGAGAATAATTGTATAGAAACTTCAAGCAATTAAGAAAAAGATAAATAGTAACTCCAAGAAAAAAACAGAAAGGAAAGAAAAGGTCAACATATACAATTAAAGAATGTCATATGATCCAGCTCTGAAAATATTTATACAATCGTACTATGAAAGCATGGGATATTAGTATAATAAAACTTCATTATATGTGGATGAGGGGTACAGTGGGAGAGGGTATAAAACCATAATAAACCTTTACCTCTCATAGGGGGAAGTCAATGTTTAATGCCTAAACCTAAGACTACACACACACACACACACACACACATAATATGAATTTATATATAAGCATGTTATTCAAAGGAATGAAATTGCCACATTTCTTCAATTCTGAGACACTTTTTAACATTTCAACATCTCCATAATTAGGATATGTCTCAACCACTGGTGGTCACAGTGTAACTGGCAGCATTTGTTGCCTCATCTAAACATGGGCTTTGCCATTTAATGAAATGTGGTCATATTTGGCTGCTTTGCAGAGAAGTATCTCTAAAGGAAGAAGTTTGGAGGAAGGAGATGAGTAGGGGCTCTTGCTTTATCTAGAAGGGGAGTGGTGATGGCGTCTACCAGACTGAGAACAATGGAGACAATGATAAGTGGTCAGATTCTGGATATGGATTTAAAATAAAGCTGATCAAATGTACCAATGCATGGAATATAGAATATGGGAAAAAGAGGAGAGTCAAACCTGACACTGAAGTTTTTGCCTGAGCAACTCGAAGAATGTAGTTTCAATTTCCTGAGATGCGGCAGACTACAGGAAAGCAGGTTAAGGAAGGGGGCAGATCAGGAATGTAGCTAGGACATATAAGTTTGGGTGCCTATTAAGATATCTGAGTGGAAGTGAGGCGCCTGAGTGGCTCAGTCAGTTAAGCATTTGACTTTGACTTCGACTTCACTGAGGTCATGATCTCGTGAATGAAAGCCCTGCATTAGGCTCTGCTGTCAGCACAGAGCTCACTTCGGATCCTTGGTCTCTTTTTGCCCCTCCCCCATGCATGCTCTCTGTCTCTCTCAAAATAAATAAATAAACATTTAAAAAAAAGATACCTGAGTGGAAGTGGTTTATAGGCAGATTACATACACAAACCCAGAGCTTTGCTCTAGCGAGGCTGAAGATACAATCTGGGTTTGTTTCTTCACTTCCCTACCTATCCCTTTTAACGGTATAGTCATTTTACTTGTTTTTGTAGACAGTAATAAACTAAGTCTTAGTTTTTGTTTATGTACTTACTAAGAAAACCTAAGTATTCAGGTTTTTAATCAATTGATATTTGCAAGTGTTTGCTTCTTTCTGTATTTCAGCAAATGCTGGCCACAGCCACGGTGAGGCTGCACATCTGTACAGAATCTGAGTACTCCTTACCTAGATTTCTGTTCTTTTAGGAAGAATTAATTCTATTTTAGGTATTGCATTAAAAGGGATGTTATACCTCTGTTAGTGAAAACAGGTAATTTCTACTTGGAGAAAAAGTTTAACTCCAGATCTGTTATTACAATGAATTTTGGAGGCCATATTTCTCATGTAACACAGTTGCAAAAGCTTCATCATTCCCTTGGAAACAATACACTGGTACATTACTAGTCAATGACATTAGGCCTAATTCCTTGGAGCTCCTCTACACACACATACATGTACCCAAAAGCAATGAAAGAAAAATATATTTGAGTCACATGAAGCAACTCATGCTACTTCCTTCAAAATAACACTAAAAATCAGGCTCTGATTTTAACCTCTCATCAGACTTTTTTTTTAATGAGATATAACTAAATTCTTCACCTGAAACCAATATTATAGTGTATGTTAACTAACTGGAATTTAAACAAAAACTTGAAAAAAAAGAAGGGATAATGTAAATACAGATGTGTTTTTTTTTTTTACAAATATAAGTTTGCTTTTTTGCAGAAAGAAATACAGAAGGGATAAATTGTAAACTAATACTATATTTTATATATGGGACTGTTAAGATGTGGGTAGAGGTATATGAATAGGAAGGAGACTTCTCGGAGTCTACCTACTTGTATGGTTTTGACTTTCGTGTTATGTGTATTTTTATATATTCAAAAGAAAAATTAAATGAATGGATAAAAAATGATATAAATTGACATAAAACATTGTGTAAGTTCAAGGTATACAATGTGTTGACTTGATATATTTATATATGATTATAGTGACCAGTACTGCATTATAAACTTCAAAATTGTTAAGAGAACTGTATCTTAATCGTTCTCACCACACACACACACACACACACACACACACACACGGAAAGGATTATAATGTGACATGAGAGGGGTTAGCTACTGCTACAGTGGTAATCATATTGCAATATATACATGTACCTCATCAAACTTTTTAACCCACATTTACACATTTCTCTTTGCAGAACACTCCAAGAGACATAGAGGAAATCCTTTCTAACCAAGAAAACATCTGTCAGCCTGATCAAGTCTTAAGCCCCTTTGAGAAAAATTCTTTGGAGATTCTTTTCTTGGTATCTAACCAGTCTTCAGGTATCACACTTTGTCCAGCTCATTGGTGATGGGCAGGTCTGATAGACCCCTCCGGTATTCCAAGTGTGGAAATGACCCTCTAAGATATAAGGGGCAGTGTAGGGAACACAGACAAAGGCTAATCACAGATGAGAGCTCAGGGAAGCACTCAGCCAACAGTTGTTTTGGTCTCTGTGGTTAGAGGCATTTCTGTTAGTTCACTCTGCTTTGATCCTTTTACAAAATCTGGAGAACTTTCCATTTCTTTATACATTTATTATTTTGAAGTTCCAATTCCTCCACGTTCTTCTCTACCCTTAAGCACTTAAAACAAAATATTTGATCATTTTTATAGCAGTATGTAGTTAAACATAAAAGAACAAGTGGGTTATTTTCACCTATTTCTAGTGACAATTTAAAGACTATTTTCTAACAATTTTTTCTTGTTACACCCACACTACCTTTCCCCCCCAGTGTTTCTTGCTTTTAAAAATGACTCCAGACACGTAATACAGATGTGCAATAGAAATATACACCCTTTATCAGTCAGGATAGGTTGACTATGTTGTAGCACCAGCTCCAAACCTCAGGGGCTTAAAGGAAAAGGTTTGTATCTTGGTCATAATACGTTTCCTTCACATGCCAGCTGAGGGCTCTGCTTCACATCACTTTGTCCTCACCCAGGGACCCAGAGGGAGAAAGCAGTCACTGGCTGCATTGCCAGCTGCCAAAGAGGAGGGTTGAAGGCAGCACTGCAAAAAATGCACAGGTTCTTAAGCTTCTACCTGGAAAGGATACGTGTGTCACTGCTATACGTTTCTTTGGCCAAAGCAAGTTATAGGACCAAACCTCAATTCAAAGCTTAGATAAGTATATTTTGCAAGTGGGGTACTATCAGTAAAGTTATATAGTCTATTTTACACACTCAACTAAAGAGATATGACACATCTACTCTTCTACCAAAATCCCTAGTAATGGAGGCAATTTCTGTACATTTTAGCCAGACGCTGTTTAGAAAAACATCTCAATCGTGAGATTCAGAGTTTCAAGTTATCGTCTCAACTTCACTCTGTATGTTTGGTTAACAGCTAATGGGGTCACATTTTGTAGATAAATAAAGGTCATCGTCTCATTAAATGAATGTGTTTCAGAGCACAGGAAAATGTGTGACATGGTTACCAAGGTTCTTCACTTATAATGAAGGTCTGAAAATGTCACCAGGGGAAACCAGGAGCCAATTTCAGGCTGGAAGAATCAGCTCCAGTTGTGATGGTGCAACAGTAATTATGCAGTTGTTTTCCATCCCTCCTCCCTAATGTTATGCATGTCAGGAAACATGCGGTTTCTTTTTAACACAAATTCTACAGAGCTCAGAAAGCTATTTGGGGGCAGATCGGGAAAGATGAAGCTGGAATGGGAATAGTGAAGAAAATACAAGGTCAGGAATCTGAGCTTCCCAGTATAATGTGGTCAATGAGGCAGCTTGCCCAGTTGCCAATTAAGTATAAATTTATGTATCTGCAATTTATCCATCCCTATCAGTGAAACTGTGATATGATAATATGCATTTTGGTTTTTATCCCCAGTTTATAGCACAAAGCTTCCAAAGCCCTAGGAGATTCTTTCTTTTTTAAAAATATTTTATTTATTTTGAGACAGAGAAAGAGTGGGGGAGGGCAGAGATAGAGAGGAAGATAGAGAATCCAAAGCGGGCTCCATGCTGACAGCAAAGAGCTCGACAATGTGAGGCTCGAAACCATGAACCATGAGATTATGACCTGAGCCAAAACCAAGAGAGGGACATTTAAGTGACTGTGCCAGCCAGGTGCCCCCTTAGGAAATCCTTGAGTAATAAGAGTGAGAGGAGCATCTTTTGTTATTCATAATAAATCTCTTTCAACCACACCTGAGTTTATTCTAATAAGGTGACTGTGGCTGGTTTCCAGAGGAACCAAGGGTGAGATGAAAGAGTTGGAAATTTCATCCCCAGCTGCTGACCTCCAGGGAGGTGAGAAGGTTTGGGAGTGGAGACAATCACCAAAGGTCAATAATTTAATCAAGTGTGTGGATGAAATGAAGCCTCAATAAAAAGCCTTACCAAAAGTGTTTAGAGAGTTTCTGGGTTGGTGAACACATGGAGGCATGGAAGTTCCACATGCGTTCTCTTATGTCTTCCCTGTGCATCTCTTCCATCTACCTGTTCCCCAGTTGTTTCCCTTAATAGTACACCAATAATCTAAGTAGTAAATTCTTTTCCTGAGTTCTGTCAGATCTTCTTTCAAATTATTAAACCTGAGGGAAGGAGTTATAGGAACCTTTAATTATAGCTGGTCAGTCAGAAGCACAGGTGACAACCTAGACTTGTGACTGGCATTATAGGGTTGAGGAAAGGACAATCCTATGGGACTGAGCCCTTATATTGTGGGGTCTGAGCTAACTCCAGGTTATCAGGGGCATAACTGAATTACAGGACATTTAGCTGGTGTTTAGAGAAGTGAAAAATCGGTTGGTGTGGGAAATACCCAATATACTTGGTGTCAGAAGTGTTTAAGGTAGAGGAGAAACAGAGGAATTTTTTCTGTTACCACTTTTGTATTCCTGGTTATGTGTGTACATTAGACTCATGCTATTTTTCATCTGGACTATGACAAAAGCTTCCTAGTTTTCTTTCTCCTCCAATTTCTCCCTTTCCACTCCACTTTCCTGTAGCAGTGAGAGTTTTCTTACCAAAGCCCAGTTCTGATGGCGTCAGTCACTTAAGTTTCAACAACTTAAAGTTAACCTACTTTTCTGTCTTTATTGTTTCAATGCATCTTCTCAGGTTTAATGAAGTATGTAATTAAGAATTATGAAAGGGGCACCTGGATGGCTCAGTCAGTTAACTCTGGGTATCTTGGCTTCACCTCAGGTCATGATCTCATGGTTCATGAGTTCAAGCCCTGTGTCAGCTCAATGCTGGCAGTACAGAGCCTGTTTGGGATCCTCACTCTCCCTCTCTCTCTGCCCCTTCCCTGTTTGCATGCTCTCTGTCAAAATAAACTTAAAAAAAAACACTCTGAAACTAAAAACAGGACAGCCAGAAAAAAAAATGATGACATACACTTACTTAGCAATATATAGGTATATCTTCTTTTCTCCTCAAGTTTATATGTCTCTGACCCAAGTGGTCTTTGAAGGACTCATGGTAACAGGACTTCTAATAGAAATGGGAGATACCCTCTCTCTCTCATCCTCCCTGCTCATGCTGTCTCTCTCTCGAAAATAAACATTAAAAAAATTGAAAAAAAAAAAACAGAAATGGGAGACAAATGTATCTTTAGTCCAATGTTTGATTAACAGTTATGTATGTTGCATTTAAAAACAAATGTAGGGGCACCTGGGTGACTAAAGCAGTTAAGCATCCAGCATCAGCTCAGGTCCTGATCTCCAGGTTTGTGGGTTTGAGCCGCGTGTTGGACTCTGCTGACAGCTCAGAGCCTGGAGCCTGCTTTGGATTCTCTGTCTCTCTCTCTCTCTGCCCCTCCCCGATTAGCACTCTGTCTCTTTCTCTCTCAAAAATAAATAAACATTAAAACAATTTTTTAATTAAAACATAAAAATAAATGTAGATCACTTAAAAAGTAGAGCAAAACATTCAACCATGTCAGGATGAGGTCAAAGAAAAAGAAGGGAGACTATCATATTAAGTTATAATCATAGCAAAATGGCTAACTATATTAATGCCCAAACATAAATGTATCTTTAAAAACAACACCTCAGTTTAGACTTGAGTTGTCAATAAATGTCAATTCTAGTAAGGTTTTATTTTAATTCAAACTTCATTCTAACTGACTTGCCTTGAGTAAAGCAACAGTTTGTAATAATGAATAGAAAAGAATGGTGTCTTTATTGGTTTAAGGAGACAGAGAGAAGACCAGAAAAAGCAATCAGAGTTTTTGTTTGTTGGAGTAATGCTCTGGATTTTCTCCTCTTTGACCTAATCCCTGCTCCAATCTTTGCTCCCAAACTCTTCATTTTACTCTCCAGAAACTTCATCTCCATGATAAACAATTCTACATTCTCCATTTTATCTTTGCTATACTTTCTACTCATAACTAAACCTAAATTCCTTTACAGTCCTTTCTAACAGAATTTGTTTATTTCCTAATGTGCCTAGTACTCTGGGTGGGAAGTGGGTCCAAGTTCCAGACAAATATTTTCAACCTTCTGCAAACTCTGGACGTGCTAGTCCTCATGTTTGTTACCCAGCCCTCTCATGGCTGTTGTAAACTAACAGAGCTTTCTTTCAGACACTGTCCTCTATCCTCAAACTTCTTACTTTCTCTAATTCATAAGCCCCTATCAAATGCGCTTAACTCCTACTCAGGGAAAATAAGCCATCATATCAGAACAACATACCTACGACTTCCCTCCATCAAATCCCTAAACCATCCCTTTCTCCTCCCTCCTGTTTCAGTGTGGAGATTGTCTTTTACCACCAAAAATCATCTCTCCATCTAGGCTTAGATTCTTCTCTAGATTCTTCTCAGAAATCATGCACAGTAGTATCAATTCCTCTCCCTATCTCTCTCTCTCTCTCTCTCTCTCTCTCTCTCTCACACACACACACACACACGCACACACAGAGGCATACACCCTTCTTCTTCTCTCTACCTTCCCCTCTTTCCTACCAGCATTAAGCTATATGCTCTCTCTCCAAACTAAATAAACAATGATAAAAAATCCTCCCTAACTCCATAGCCTCCCCATCCATCATCTTATTTCCTTGCTTCCACTGTTAATTTTCTTCTATTTGGCTTTATTTTCTTCCCCCGCCCTCCCCCCCATACTTCATTCTAAATCTGCTACTGGGCCCACTGTCCCACTTGACCTGGCTCTTGCCAACGTCATCACTGTCCTCCATTATACTAAATCCACTACATGCTTTTGAATTCTCAGCTTACTTAATGATGTGGAGAACAAAGGCAAAAGAAATGTAGAAAAAGTTAAACTTCCTTATAACTTACAGCCCACTGACAAGTACATGGGAAGAGTGACCTTCCTCTAGGAACCCAACCTCCTAGTTGAGGTTTGCTAGGGGCAAAAGGCCTTAGCTTGACATTAGCCCAATCTCCAGGATCCTGTAAGTCTTCTTTAACACACAAAAATCCTTTAGAAACTTCCTTTATCTCTATCTCTGTCCACCCCCACGGCCCCAAGATATATGTTAGCAATTACTCTCCAAGCATATGGCCTCCTGATATACATCTGAAGGGTCTCAAGACTAAGGTTTTACTAGACAGTAGTAAATGACCTTATTTTACACAGCAGCTTGCCCCTCAAGGTCCTGAAAACTTTGCTTCCAAATCCCTTCAAGATTCACAGTATCTCTAACTCCCTCTCAACTTACAAGTGTATCATCAGTCACTCCTCACAATCCCAGTGCAGCTCTTCCTGTCCATGAGTCCCTGTGCTTTAATAAAACCACCTTTTTTGCACCGAAGTCATCTCAAGAATTCTTTCTTGACTGTTCACTGCCAGACCCCAACGTTACATCACATCATTAATGACTCAGCACCTGCCAATACATTGCAATGCTCCTTTTCTCTTGAAATCCTATCTGGGCATCATCTCTTTACAACTCTTTTCCTGTCCCATTTATTGTTAATTCTCTCTCATGAACCATTGAATAGTGGGGTATTAAAGGGAGGACTATGTCTGAAGTCCTTGCCCTTCTCACTTTACCCTTTCTTTACATCATCCACTCCAATGGCTTTGCAGTATACACCATTGGTGGTCTGGAGGTCCCCTCAAGCCACCTTTACTAATTTGTGGGCCTCTTTCCTAGTTTTTGTCTGCTTTTGCTTTCAGTGGCCCCTGGGAAATTCCAGAAAAGTCTTGTAGAGTTCTGAGGAAATGATTTAAAGACCTAGAGATGTGGGCATGTTACAACAGTTCTGTTATAGAATACCTGAGAACCCATCCAATGAGGAAGGAGGAAGAAGCCTAAGCCTGGTTGTTGGTGGATCGGCTTGGTAGCTGGTACAAACTAAAAGTAGATTATTTCTGGCCTCCTGCACACTGTATAAACTAGACATTGCTGTCATGATAGAGAATGAAACAGTCCCTTGAAGGGACTTTTAAGGTGCCATATTAATGATGATACACTATGATGCTGAGGTGTTGCTTTCACAATGTAGCATATACTTTATGCCAATGGTCATTATGTGCTGTTCTGCCTCTGACAGGTAGAATATATGAATCTGTAAGCCAAGGAGTGCAATTAGAAAGAATTCTTCAGTAGTGTCATTCCCAGCGACACTTGGGAAATCTGTGCTTCACAAAACCAGACCTAAGACACGCTCTAATTAACGTCTCTCTGGTGACCCATATCAGACCCATAACTTTCTTATGTGTTCCAAATCTGAATACATAACCACCTATCTGATCTTTAGACACCTCATAAGCATCTGAAACCTCATAGGTTCAAAACTATACTTGCTGTCTCTTCCTTCCTGCAGTATATCTCAATGAGGAGTACTGCCATCTACTCAGGAGCTCCAGCCTGAAATCTGGACTAGTCTTTAAACTCTCTCAGTTCTTGGCAGTTCAGTTGGTTAAGTGTCTGACTCTTGATTTCCGCTCGGGTCATAATCTCATGGTTTGTGGGATTGAGCCCTGCACTGGGCTCTGTACTGACAGTGTGGAGCTTGCTCGGGATTCTTGTCTGAAGCTGTTATTTAAAAGGTTGAGAGACATATAAAGTAGCATTACAAAATGTCTAACAGTAAACAGAATTCTGAGTATTATCAGCAACCAATAAAACTAATCTCAAGCTTCAGAAATAAACAAATACTCACAAAAGTAAAAAAATAAAGTCTTTCAAGAGGGAGCAGTTAAGACAGCAGATTAGTAGGAGGACACTGTGCGTTCCTTGCCCCTCAAACACAGCCGTATTGAGGTCAGATCACTTGGAACACCCAGGAAATTGATCTGAGGACTGGCAGAAGTGGCTTCTTCTGGTGGTGCCTCAGAGGGGAGGAAACCCTTTCTTTGGAGAGACAAAAGGGAGAGAAAGAGAGAGGGGTTGAGAGAGTGTGGTGGTGGGTTTGCATAAGACAAAACCCTCTCCTAACCACAGACTGGGGAGCGAGAGGTACTGAGTGTTGCAGTTTTTTGCCAACAGCATGTGGAGCTCAAACTCTAAGGTTTTGGAATTCTATGACTTTCCCTGGAGTGGAGCTTTGGAATGTACTCTTATGTAGATGGATGCTGGCTCCAGAGTGCATGGTGTACGGATCTCCTGAATCACATTGGGAAAGAACATTCCCTTCCCTGGAGTACATTTATTTGGAAGGGGGTATATTGCCTCTCCAAGGACAAAAGACCCTGCAGGTGCCAGCAAAAGACCTTTCACTGGCAGGGGAGAGAGGCACGCACAGAGGGCAGACAACCTGGTTGCTGCTTTTCCCAGTCTGACCTCATAGATTCCATATACTGTGCAGGTGTGGGGCTATTTTTCTGGGACAAAGGACACCACACACAGCTCTGAGAGGTTCTACTCTGGTGGAGGCGGTGGATGCACATAAGGCTGAGTCCTTTAAGATTTCGAGTTTTGAATCCCAGTCACATGCCAAAGAAAAAACACAGGAGAGCTGTGGTGCAGGGCACATGGACTGCCCTCACTATTCTGCGAGGACTTCCTAAACAGTGGGGGGTGCGAGATCCCCTGTCCAGGGATGAGAGAGTGAGGTGGTGACATTTCCCCTTCGCTGCCAACTGCAGAACTTCAGAGAGCAACACAGCAGCCCCCAGTGGAGGTGGCATCTGCTTACAACAAAACCTGCCCCCCTGTACCTGGAAACTGCTTATTTACTGGGGCAAGTCTGACTCTGAGCCAGCACAGCAGACCTCTCCTCCAGAAGACCAGCAGAGGCAGCAGCCTGCACGCACTAAGTATACAGAACATAGAGTGCTTCAAAGTGTCACCTGCAGTTCTGATGGAAACAGGACCAGGCTTACTTTTTTTCTTTTCTTTTCTGCCCCCTACTCCCCCTTTGGAATCAGGTTTATCGTTTTTTTGTTTGTTGGTTGGTTTTTTCATTTCCTTTTCTCATTTCTTTTGGATCAGCGTTCTTTTTTTCTTCCGTTTTTCTTTCTTTTTCTCTTTTTCCAGGCTTATTTTAACAAACCAATCAAAGCACACCTAGTTCAAGGTCTAAACACTCCCCACTACAAAAGAGAGGAAGTCTGCAGAGGACTGACCAGTGGGAAAGAGCAGCCAAAACAAAACATCAGAATGCACACAGCATACACCAGGAACACTTCCTGAAGTGCCAGGCCCTGGATGGTATAATACAGAAAAAAAAATTATAGAAAATATTGAACCTGAAAGGAAGAGGGATAGAAAACTACTAGATTACAAAGGTACACTTAGGGAACTCAGTGTTTCCATAAAGCAAAATAGTATCTGTATTATGGGAGTCCCAGAAGATGAGTGGGGAAAAAGGGGTGGAAAGCTTATTTGAACAAATTATAGTTGTGAACCTTCCTAAACTGGGAAAGGAAACAGGCATTCGAGTCCAAAAGGCACAGATAATTCCCCCTAAAAATCAACAGTAAAAGGACAACACCACAAAGTATCAATGAAACTTGCAATATACAAAGATAAAGAGGGAATTCGGAAAGCAGCTAGGGACAAAAGGTCTTTAACCTACAAGGGTAGACACATAAACTTAGCAGCAGACCTGCCCCCAGAAACTTGGCAGGCCAGAGGGAGTGGCAGAAAATATTTAACATCCTGAATGGAAAAATATAGAGCTAAGAATTCTTTCTCCAACAAGACTGTCATCCAGAGCAGAAGGAGAAAAAAAAAGAGTCTCCCAGACAAAAACCAAAGGAGTTAATGACCACTAAGCCAGCCATGCAAGAAATTTTAAGGGGGACTCTTTGAGTGAGATTTAAAAAAAAGACCAAAGCAACAAAGACTAGAAAGGACAAGACGAGATCACTAGAAATACCAATTCACAGGTAACACATAGCACTAAATTCATATCTTTCAATAATCATTCTGAATGTAAATGGACTAAATGCTCCAATCAAAATACAAAGGGTATCAGAATGAATTAAAAAAAAAACAGATCCATTTATATGCTACCTACAGGAGACTCATTTTAGAGCTAAAGACATCTGCAGATTGAAAGTAAGAGGATGGAGACACATCTATCATGCTAATGGATGCCAAAAGAAAGCCAGAGAAGCCATACTTATATCAGACAAACTAGAGCCAAATTTATATCAATTAATAACAAACATAAACAAACTCATTGATAATAATTCAGTAATAGTAGGGTTCTTTAACACACCATTCACAGCAATGGACAGATCATCTAAGCAGAAAATCAACAAGGAAACAATGGCTTTGAATGACACACTGGACTGGATAGACCTAACAGATATATTCAGTACATTTCATCCTAAAGCAAGAGAATACACATTCTTCTGAAGTGCACATGGAACCTTCTTCAGAATAGACCACATACTAGATCACAAATCAGCCCTCAACAAGTACGAAAGCATCAAGATTATACCAAGCATATTTTTGTTTCACAACACTATGAAACTTGAAATCGACCACAAGAAAAAAATTGGAAACACTTCATATACATGGAGGTTAAATAACATCCTACTAAATAATGAATAGGTTAACCAGGAAATGAAAGAATAAATTAAAAAAAAAAAGTAGAAGCAAATGAAAATGAAAACATTATAATCCAAAACCTTTAGGATGCAACAAAGGCGGTCCTAAGAAGGAAGTATATTGCAATTCAGCCTATCTCAAGAAGCAAGAAAGTTCACAAACACTACTTAACTTTACACCTAAAGGAGCAAGAAAAGGAACATCAAATAATGCCAAAGCCATCGAAAGAAAATAGTAAAGATTAGAGCAGAAATAAATTACATAGAAACAAAAAAACTAGTAAACAGATCAACCAAACTAAGAGCCGGTTTTCTGAAAGAATTAAAAAAATTGATAAACCCCTAGCCAGACTTACCAAAAAAAAAAAAAAGAGAAAGGACCCAAACAGATAAAATCAGGAATGAAAGAAGAGAGATCACAATCAACACCACAGAAATACAAACAATTATAAGAAAATACTATGAAAGATTATATTCCAACAAACTGGACAATTTCAAAGAAATGGACAGATTCCTAAAAATTCACAAACTACTGAAACTCATACAGGAAAAAATGAAAATTTGAACAGATCTATAACCAGCAAAGAAATTGAATCAGTTATCAAAAATCTCCCAACAAACAAAAGTCCCAGGCCAGATGGTTTCCCAGGGGAGCCTTTCTCTTATGGTCAGGAACAAGACAAAAATGTCCACTGTCACTCTTACTATTTGAAATACTACTGGGAGTCTTAGCCTCGGTAATCAGATAACAAAAAGAAATAAAAGGCATCCAAACTGGCAAGGAGGAAGTCAAATTTTTCACTATTTGCAGATACTCAATGTACAAAACCTGAAAGACTCCACCACAAAATTGCTAGAACTAATACATCAATTCAGCAAAGTCGCAGGATCTAAAATCAATGTACAGAAATCTGTTGGATTTCTAAACACCAACAATGAAGCAGCAGAAAAAGAAATCATGGAATCGATCCCATTTGCAACTGTACCAAAACCAATAAGATACCTAAGAATAAACCTAACTAAAGAGGTAAAAGATCTGTACTCTATAAACTATAGGACACCACTAATCGGAAGAGCACCCCATACTCATGGACTAGAAGAACATTGTTAAAATGTCTATACTACCCAAAGAAATCCACATATTTAATGCAATCCCTATCAAAATACCACTCATTTTTCACAAAGCTAGAACAAATAATCCTAAAATTTGTATGGAACCACAAAAGATCCCCAATTGCCAAAGCAATCCTGAAAAAGAAAAACAAAACATCACGATTCTGGATTTCAAGCTAAATTACAAAGTTGCAGCCATCAAGATAATATGGTATTGGCACAAAAGTAGATACATAGAGCTATGGAAGAGAATAGAAAACCCAGAAGTGAACCCACAACTATGTGGTCAACTAATCCTTGACAAAGCAGGAAACAATATCCAACAGAAAAAGACAGTCTTTTCAACAAATGGTTTTGGGAAGAATGAAACTGGACCACTTTCTTACACCATACACAAAAACTACTCAAAATGGATCAAAGACCTAAATGTTAGTCAGGAAACTATAAAAATCCTAGAAGAGAACACAGGCAGCAACTTCTTTCACCTTGACTGGAGCAACTTCTTACTAGACACGGTTCCAAAGGCAAGGGAAACAAAAGCAAACATGAAGGACCGGGACTTCATCAAAATAAAAAGCTTCTGCACATCAAAGGAAATAATCAATAAAACTCAAAGGCAGCCTACAGAAGGGGAGGAGATATTCGCAAATAACTTATCTGATAAAGAGTTAGTATCCAAAATCTAAAAGAAATTTACAAACTCAACACCCAAAAAACAAACAACCCAGTTAAGAAACGGGCAGAAGACATGAATAGACATTTTTCCAAAGAAAACATCCAGATGGCTAACAGACCCTTGGAAAGATTCTCAACATTATTCATCATCAGGGAAATACCAATCAAAACCATGATGAGATACCTCCTCGCACCTCTCAGATTGGCTAAAATTAACAACACAAGAACCAATGGGTACTAGTGAGGTTGCAGAGAAAGGGGAACCCTCTTGCAGTGTTGGTGGGAATACAAACTGGTGCAGCTGCTCTGGAGAACAGTATGGAGGTTCCTAGAAAAACTGAAAATAGAACCGCCCTATGATCCAGCAATTGCATTTTTAGGTATTTACCCAAGGGCAACAAAAGTAAGGATCTGAAGGAATATACACACTCTGATGTTTAAAGCAGTATTATAAATATATAAATATGAATATTTATTATATGTTTATGTATACTATATGTAATGGAATATTATTCAGCCATGGAAAAGATTGAAATCTTGCCATTTGCAATGGTGTGGATGGAGCTAAAATGTATTATGTTAAGTAAAATAAGTCAATCAGAGAAAGTCAAATTCTGTGTGATTTCACTCATATGTGGAATTTAAGAAACGAAACAGATTAACATATGGGAAGGGGGTGGAGAAGAGAGAAGTAAACAAACCACAAGAGACTCTTAGCAATAGAGAACAAACTGAGGGTTGATGGAGGGATGTGGGCAAGATATAGGCTAGATGGGTGTTCCGTATTAAGGAGGGGCATTTGTTGTGATGAGCACTGGGTGTTGAATTTTTTTTTAAATAATTTATTGTCAAATCAAGTAATTTTAAAAATAAGGAAGTGGGGCATCTGGGTGGCTCAGTGGGCTAAGCATACAACTTCCCCTAGGTCATGATCTCGTGGTTCGTTGGTTTGAGCTCTGCATCAGGCTCTGTGTTGACAGCTCAGAACTTGGAGCCTGCTTTGGATTCTGTGTCTCCGTCTCTCTCTGTCCCTCCCCCATTACCACTCTGTCTCTCTCTCTCTCAAAAATAAATAAACAATAAACATTAAATTTTTTTTTAAAATAAGGAAGCATACCAAAAGGCATCTAATGCTTTACATGTCAAATTTTTGAGACTGAATGTTCAAGTGAATGCCTTTTCAACTTATGATATGAAAAAGTATGTTATATCAGAAATTAGACATTCAAGTACATGTATTTGTTCAAGCATTCCTTCTCTGAACAAATATTTACTGAATGCCTGCTATGTGACAGAGAACTTTCTAAAATCTGAGCATCAAAGATAATAATGAAGTTTCTAATCTGAGTGAGTAACTGGGTGGATGGTAATGTTGTTAACTGAGATGGGAAAGACTAGGGAGGGACGGGTTATGGCAAAATAAAGATAATTTTAATAAATTAAAAATATTATAAAATCACACATATTATAAAATCATTCTTGTTACTTCTGTTTGGAATTCATTATCATTATTTACCAAATAGCAAGAAAATTAGAGTTGACAGTACTGCAAAGAATGCCAGAAGATCAGAGATCTACTGTGGCTGGCTAGCTAAAGGGCCTTGCTAAAGGATCTCTTCTGGCTTAAAAACGTTATTACTGGGATGCCTGGGTGGCTGAGTCAGTTAAGCGTTGAACTCTTGATTTCTGCTCAGGTCATGATCTCAGGGTCATGGGGTTGAGTGTTGGGAGCCATCTTGGACTCACAGGTTGAGACTCCTCCCTGTGTGGTAAGGCAGATGATTTGCAAGCCTCCTACCAATCAAATGGCGTCCAGTTTTACCTCCTTCTAATAATTTTTCAGGCATAGATTTCTTGAGCTGCTCTAGTTGGCCCCAAGGAATGTAATGCTCTTTTGTTGCATGGCATTTAAATAAAAAGAAAGGACCTGGAGCAAGATGCTTTGAAGGATTACATCTGAATGAGAGTATCCTGGCCAGAAGTAATCTTAAAGTTGCATCTTTGGGATGGGTTGCACAGACTGACAGCAGTTATGAGCTGGCTGGATATTGGTGTGACTTGCGTAAACGTTGGACTCCTATTATGTAAATTCACTCATTCACAAGCAAAGGAGCTTAGACAAGCCTTAGGAATTACGTCTTTACCAGGAGAGTTACACCTCCCTCATTGTAGTTTAGGAAGCTAGACGGATGACTCTTAACTTTCTATAGATGATTAACATAGGTATTAAGATGATAATGTATGCGCCCTCAGTTTACTGAGACTTGCCTTAACAACCATAACAACCCCTTGCTTCGTAAACATCCTGTTCTCTCCCCCGCCACAAATTTACCTAATCCTACATCAAAGACAGCATATGTTAATTAACTCAGGAGCAGAATCACAAAATAGCTAAGATAAGAATTGTTTCCTTTATGGTCTAAAAAGAATGATGTAAAAACAACTTGCAAGATTGAGGAAATTGCTGCTTTGCTGACAAAAACACATTGTTGTAAAAGATATCAAACTATGCTTACTGATGGGATGTCACTCACTCATTGTAATGTCACTTACTACCTTTAAATAAAATTCTGGGATCAGGAGGGACACAGATGCGCGCCTGCCTGATTCCAGAAGCCATGCAGTTCTCTTAAGTCATTCATCCATACCAACACCTTTAATCTTTCAGAATATTCCTGGACAGCTGGGGCTGAATTCCAGCAGTTGAGCCCTGCTTCAGGCTCTGTCCTAGGCTTGGGTGTCCTCTCTCTCTGGCCCTCCCTAACTCATGTGTATGTGCTCACTCTCAAAAAAAAAAATATATATGTGTTGTTACTATTTCGGTCTAAATTCTATAAATGCATGAACATTCTCTGAATGTAGGAATCTAGATTCTATACGAGTGTTCAATTTTTTATGAAAGTTTGGAGAGTTTTGAAGAGAATGATTAAGCAATTGCAAATATAGAGTGCCCTTGATCTAGCAACTCCACTCCTAGGTTCTTTCAGCTGCCTATCAAGTTATAGGGCAGGCCACACTTTTTTTTTTTAAGGTTATTTATTTACTTTGAGAGAGACAGAAATAGCATGAGTGGGGGAAGAACAGAAAGAGAGAGAGAGGGAGACAAAGAATCCCAAGCAGGCTCTGCACTGCCAGAGCAGAGCCCGATGTAGGGCTTAAACCAATGAAACCGGGAGATCAGGACACTTAACTGACTGAACCACCCAGGCATCCCTACAGACAAACTTTTGCATGTCTCTCAGCAACAAAATGAAATTTAACATTAGCCACTCATGGTAGCTTCCTTGTGCTAACCTGTAAAGCATAGTTGTTGCTTTAAAAGGAAAGAGAGGGAGGAAAGAGCTTATTGTGTACTAACACCAAAATTTTGAAATTAAAGGACATTTTAAATCACCCCTCCACCCAGGAGAAATGAAAACTTATGCTCAGAGAAAAAAACCTGTGTGTAAATATTTATAAGAGCTTTATTCATAATCACCAAAACCCAGAAACCACCTAAATGTCCTTCCACTGGTGAGTAGATAAACAGACTGTGGTACATTCCTATGATGGAATACTAGCCAGCTATTAAACCAACAAGACAACATGGGGAAATCTCAAATGCATTATACTAAGTGAAAGAATCTAGACTCAAATATTACATACTATCTTGTTCAATTTATATAATGTTCTAGAAGAGGCAAAACTATGGGTACAGGGAACAGATCAGTAGTTGCAAGGGTAAGGATGAAGGAGAGGTTGGTTACAAAGGTGCAACAGAAAAGAACACTTTGTGGTTACAGAATTTTACCCTCAGCAAGGTAGATCAAACATGGAGCGATATCATGGAACCCAGTGCTAAGTCAGAAACCCTAAATAAGCCCACAATCAACACATAACCTCACTAGGCCCGTAGTCCCTTTTCCTGGCATCAATAAAATAGCACCATTCAGGAATAAATGTATCCAGTATATTTATTAAGCAAGCATCAACTAAGGACTCTGTGGGTTAAGAATCTGTTTCAGGGGAGAGGGAAATTAATGTAAATCAGAAGCTCAACTGAAGCTTGCTGAAACCACAGAGACCAGTGAGGCTGGGAAGATTCACTGTTAGATATCATTCCCATGGCAATATCAGATGGATTACATCTCCCAAAGAGGCATCAACATACTCAACTGGAAAAGAAAGTGACTTGCAAACTGCAAATTGAATTTCATTTCCCTACCCACCCTCACACACAGAGGCACATCAAACCAGCGCGCAGAGCGGCAGAACTGAACAAGAAAGCCAAGCCGTCGACAGAGTCATCTATGTTGAAATGCTGACCCCTTGTGTCTATAAGACATCAAATCATGTGATTCTGTGCTTTAAACACTCGATCTGTTTTTGTGGGTTTTTTTTGTTTGTTTGTTTTTTGTTTGTTTTTAGCTCTGCTTGTGCAATAACGAAGGAATCAGTACGAACAAATTTCAAATAGAATTCAGTCTGGGAAATTGTGCTTGGCACAGAAAACATATGTTGGCTCTGTCTCCATTCACCTCAGCCTATCTGCCATCCCCAGATAGGTGATTCTAGGAATTAGTCACTCATTCCATTTCTCCCAGGAAAGATACAATCATCAGCAGATTAATCCAGTATATCCCCACAAACCCAAACATAAATAAATGAAGACATAGAGGAATGGATTTCTCATTAAGTCACAGTCTAATTGTTAGAATATTTATTCTGTCTGCCACCTGATTTTTACTCGTTCTAATCCTAATTCTTTTAGTGGCATATGGGCCACTGTTTGCTTTCATGGATAATACATGCTTATCACATTATTTGGTTGATACCTTATTTAACCTTGGACTCTTACTTTAAAAAAAATAACTACTGATTCATGAGAAAAAATTCATACTGGGAAAAATTTTCAAATATCTCATTTGCTCATTGATTCATCAACACATGAAGTACTGTCTATATGCCAGACTGTACAAGAATAACCCTATTCCTTCCTCATCCCCAAACCCCCTGCCCTCCTATAAATGCTTTCCAACAGCAACTGTGTGTGTAAATCTTCCTTTTGTTTTAGGACTTGTTTACTGTTCTTTAATACTGTCTCTTGCCCCATTTCCCAATCCACCTCGAATATGGGTCTGCCTTACTGTTATCCTCCTAATCATTAAAGGCTATGAGTTCTATCAAGACCACAGAGGTGAATGTAAAATGATGGGCAAGTAGGAGTTTCAGGCCCAGGCTTTCAGTCATCAATCAACTCAGCACATATGTACTCAGTGTTGATTTATCTAGGTGCTGGCATGACTGATCGAACCTCAATAAAGCAACATCTTTTGTACATCATGCTACTACATTCTGAACCACCAAGAAAAATGACATCAATTAAACTGTACTACAATATTTTTTTATTATAATAGTTTATTTTCAAATTGGTTTACATATAACACCCAGTGTTCATCCCAACACGTGCCCTCTTTAATATCCGTCGCCCCCCCTCCCCCCCTCCCTCACCTCCCTCACCTCCCTCACCCTCAGATTGTTCTTAGTCTTTGAGAGTCTCTTATGTTTTATCTCCCTCCCTCTCTGTGTCTTTTTTTCCTTTCCCCTCTAGCCCTCCCCTTGGTTTTTGCTTAGTCTCACAAAGTCCACCTATTCGTGGAAACATATGATATTTAAAATGGTAGTCCTGTGGTTTGAAATTTGTTTGGTGTATTTTCAGGGATTTCACAATTTCTTTTGCTTTCAGCTGCAATGCTTAGCAAATTATGGGCCACAGGTGTGTGTGTATCTCAGTAGCACGATGAAAACTCGGCTTCATCTACTTATGGGCAGCTTGTTTGTATAGGGGTTATAGGGCATACAGTTGTTGCTTTAAAAGGAAATGTGGAAAAGAAAAAAAAAGCCTGTTAAGTATCAACATCATAATTTTGAAACTACAGGACATTTTAACTTCCTCCCCTCCAAAAATGTAGAAAGGAACTTATTTCAGAAGACAAGACAGAACTTTAAACCGAAAACATTTTGCTTCATTAAAAAATAAATCAGTAAATTATCCTTTCTTTCTTATTTTTCCATGGACTGTCAAAGAATTTATTTTGGCCAGGTGCCAGTACTGCGAGGGTCATTTGGAAAACTGCGGTCTAGAGCTGAAGTCTTCACATTTTATTGCATATGCAACCCCTAAAGGAATTTTTTAAATCTATATATGCCTTATTTTTAAGGCGAGATTTACATTTTTCACTATAACATCATTTAAATAATGATCAACTATGTATAGGTGTTTTGTAAATGATGCTATTTAAAAATGAAACTTTTATCATAGCTTGTCTTAAAAATATGGAATTGCAATCATTCTAGTGGCAAATTATTTGTTTCAGTATCAAATATAAGCCCCACTGCCTTATTCCCATGCCTTTCTTCAAACATGGGAGCATTTTATTTATTTCAATGCTTAATCATAATATTGTAATTTTAAAGACATTTTAAAAATGTTTTTAATGTTTATTTAATTTTGAGAGAGAGAGAGAGAAAGAGAGAGAAAGACAAAGTGCAAGTAGAGGAGTGGCAAAGGAAAGAAGGAGACACAAAATCCAAAGCAGACTCCAGGCACTGAGCTGTCAGCCTAGAGCCTGAGACGGGGCTTGAACCCATGAACTCAAGACCACAACCTGAGCTGAAGTCAGACTCTCAACCATTTGAGCCACCCAGGTGCCCCTCAAAGACATTTTAAATGACAATGAAATCCATTCATGCAGTACCAAAAATACACCTGACTCAGGAAGCAATGATAACTTGAATAACTACTACTGGGTCCCTGCACCCTCGGGCATTTGCAGCATGACCAACAATAACTGCGAAACATAAGGCAATATTAGTGAAGTGAAATTCCTGACATTTGAGAAAATATCGTTGGGTGACTTCGGTGAGACGGAGACATGTAGGCAGTATGAGGAAAGAGCTGATCTATGCTAACTTGAGAGAGAGAGATAATTCAATTCCATCTTATTTATGAGGCCAGCTGCCTTTCCATTTTAGAATTAGGATTCATCCCTTAAACAGTCTCTCCACATACCTCAAATATGGGCCTGCTAAAAACAGGCAGGGAGTAGACACCAGGCAGCAACAAGTCTCCTCCAGATAGTGGTTCTCCCAGGGTGATTCCCCTACCAGCAGCCCCAGCCTCACCTGCTCACTTGTTCGAAATGTAGAGTCTCAGCCCCAACACAGGCCTTTTGAATCAGAATTTTGGGAGTGGGTCCAGCATGCCCTGCTTTAATAAGCCTTCCAGGTGATTTCCATACAAGCTCAAGTTTGAGAAACATGGCCTCTGGGAAACTCCAAAACAAAGATAAAAAGGAAGATTAAGTCATTCTGTGTGTTCCTTTCTCAAGAATCCTCAGAAGAAGTAAGGAGGGAAGCCTCTGTTCATGCTTGAGCCAGAATGTCCAGGAGGGCTTACCCGGGGGCCACCGGGGTGGCAGCAGCAGCAGTTAGTGAAAGTCCCCAAGAGGAAAAAGAATCTTGGAGAATAAGAGCCATGGATTCAACTTGGCTTCACTTGGAGAGTCGTACACTAATCATCCCCAGTTGTTAAACTTAGGAGATGTTAGATGGCTTTCCTGAAGCACTGTTTTCTAAGGTGAAAGTAATATGGAGTTGGGGAAGGTGTTCATCCCGCTAAATCATATTGTGAGAAAGTTCTTCCCTTTTCAGTTTCCCTACATGCCTCAGTATGTCTAAAGAAAGTCTCTGTTTGGTATCTTCAACACATCTTTACATTTTACCAAACAAGAAGGAGAGAGAGAGAGAGAGAGAGAGAGAGAACAAAATGAAAGAGAGAAAGCCTTAGGCTCAGTGCCTTGGCAAGCTCCAGCTTTTAGCTAGAATTCAATAATATTTTCTTCTTTTCACATTATTTCTTTTTGTGGTCATCATCTATTGTGGCAGAGACTTCTATCCCAAGTCGTTATTTAAAAGTCTCATTTAAAGAAAGTTTATTTAAGTAAAAGTTACACCATTTAAAAAACAACATTAAGAAAGTTATAGTAGAGGTGTTTTGAGGATATGGTATGTAAAAAGTAACCAAGGCTGTTGGGTACTACCCTGGCACTTAAAGTAATGTCACTTCAAATTCAGCTCCTCTCTTCAAAGAGACAATTGCTGTTCTAATTCAGCCTGCAGGCTGGCTCCCAGAAAACCACCCACAGACTACCTTGGGCCCCATTCAATCAGTTATAACAGTTGATTAACACAACAACAACAATAAACAAAACAGAGATAAAGAGAAGAACATCAAACAATAGGAGATTGTGACCAAGATTTTTAGAATACCATTTTTAAGATAAAAATTTGAATTACATTTATGGTAAACCATTCTTTCTTTTCTTTCTTTTTTTTAAATTTTTTAATGTTTATTTATTTTTGAGACAGAGAGAGACAGAGCATGAGTGGGGGAGGGGCAGAGAGAGAGGGAGACACAGAATGTGAAGCAGGCTCCAGGCTCTGAGCTGTCAGCACAGAGCCCGACGCGGGGCTGCTCGAACTCACAGACCGCGAGGTCATGACCTGAGCCGAAGTTGGACACTCAACCAACTGAGCCACCCAGGCGCTCCAAACCATTCTTTCTAATAGCAGGAGGACAAATAAGAAGACACAACTGTCTCCATTACTAGTAGCAATTAAAATGCAAATAATTCCCATTGAGCATCATGATTATTTACATGCTATGCACAAATTATTCTTCTGTATATAATCTTGTAAGCATTTGGTTTTAACAAGATATGGCTTTATTAATCCTACAATTGAGATTTCTCTACTGTACTATTTCTGGTTTTGGGGTTTTTTGTTTTTTTGTTTTTTTCATTTAAATGCATCTTAAATATACTTACTAATGCATCCCTTGGCATATGTGATGATGGTAGCTTTTGGATGCAAATTACTGACTCTCAGTTAAGTTCTATTATCATTCTGCATTATCATCTGCTACCAACTACCAACTGTAGATGATCATATTATCATCTACAGTTACAGCTGTAAGGAAGGTAATTTCTAATGACAAAATTGTGATAGCATGTATTTCATACAGTTTGAAGCAAGTCTTACATGCTTACTGGTTTGGAAGATACGGAAGTTCTTATGAAGCCAAATAAGTGATAATAGAAGTGGCTATACCATCCTCCTTTGAAGAGTGACACTTCAGTGAGGGCAGAGGTTATACAACTAGAGCTCTCTTGGCAACGAGCGAGGCTTTGACTGGATTCTTCTCCTTAGCTCTTTCACTTACTGGGATCCAATAACTACCCAAGTAAATAAACACCATAAATATTACTGGATTCAGAGCCAATTACGAGCCAGCAAACTGATTCAATCTTTACTAACAACCAACATTTCCAGAGATTTTGAGCCAGGATCATTGAGTTACTAACTCATTAAAAATGAACGGAAATAAAAATGGAACCAGACTAAGTGGGACTCAGAACTAAGATGAAAAACACGGGGGTTGAGGGCAGAAGGAGTCAGCTGCTTTTAACATCAAGTTCCTTCTACAAAAAGACCTGAGCTGAAATGGAACTGTTTGCCAGAGGCTCCTAGAGATAAAGATGGGCTCCTGCAGAAAATGTTCCACATCCTGGGAAGTAAACAGGACAAATTAGATAATATTGTGTCCTTGTTTAATTGTTGCCATTATGTGTTGCAAAATATAACTTGAGGCAAACAGCAAAGACATATCTTGCCTGAATTTCCTTCTTTCTCTACACGCTGACTGCTTACAAAGTCTTGCCCAGTCATCTTTTCCTGTTTCATAACCAAATGCCGTACAGTTTTTCTGTGATGCTTTCCCAGTTAAAAGCCCATGAATTCTGTCAAGACTTGAAGTGGCTGGAGGTTGAAGACAGGATCCCACTGCACACGACTGGAGGCATTTTGTCCCTTTCCGCCTACAGCTTCCCCATAGGTCTCCATCAGTAACCTGGGGAGACTTCTCAGAGGGTCACCTGCATGCTGCCCCTGCAAGTCAATCACAGGACCCACCTCAGCAACACTCCAAAGACAAGGACTAGTGTGACTCCACCTGCATTCAACAAATATAGCTGTATAATTTGCCTATGTGCCTGTGACTTCAGGTTCTATATCAAGTGCTCTCGTTACCTAAACTCTGGGGCTTTGCCTAAATATGGCTGTTTCTTGAAATCTGGATTTCTCTCTACTTTGGGATTTTCCCCAGCTCGCTGTGTGATTTTAGCCTCATCACTTCACTCTTGCACTCTTCTGTGTCCTATCTATGGTACGCAATGTTATGATCAATAATTATGAGACTTAAAATACTTCATGATGATAGCTGGTATTTTTCACAAAACTCTAATGAGGAAGGTTTTGTTATTCATACTGTTTTTACATTTTTGGTTTCATTTAGTAGATAACAGACACCAAGGCACCAAGATGTTGGAAGGATTTCCCTAGGATAATGTGTTATTGTATTCAACTTGGCACTACATGTCCAAAAGCTTCTAATTGTGCTCTTCTCGTATATACTATTCAAATTGAGATGTATAGCTAAAAGTTAGCATTGGCATCTGGTAGTAGTCAAAAACATTCATAATCACCATGAAACCCAGAGACCCAGCCCTCATTATATTGGCAAGAATTAGGAAAGATGTTTTGTTATATTTTTGCTCAAGTAATAACTATTATTTCAAAGTTAAGTGCATGTTTTTGTTGCCGCTTGTGAAAGCTTGTGAAATTGAACAGAGTGTCCGTGGGCAAGCGCGTGCCAGGCAGTCCGAGCAGCCTACACCACCACAACACAAAAAGAAACCTCCTAAAGAGCCAGAATAGCACATGGATGAAGACAGAAACAAATAATTGCCTTTGCCAGGGGCACCTGGGTTGCTCACTTGGCTGAGTCTGACTTCGGGTCAGGTCATGATCTTGCAGTTTGTGGGTTTGAGCGCCGCATTGGGCTCTGTGTTGACAGCTCCAAGCCTGGAACCTGCTTCGGATTTTGTGTCTCCCTCTCTCTCTTCCCTTCCTTCATTCACGGTCGGTCTGTCTCTTTCTCTCAAAAATAAATAAACATTAAAAAAATAAAAAAAATAATAAAAATAAAAACAATTGGCCTTGCCAAAGTCCAAAGGTCTGGGCAAGAATGCCAGGAGCCAAATCTCTAGGGCACAAACAACCAGGCAGAAGGTCTCCCAGGAACAGGATGTTCTGCAGCATTTCCAATTACCCTGGCCTCTGGGCAGGGCATCTGCTGCTCACAATGCAGCCTCCTCCCAGGGCTCACCTCTGGGAAGAGCAACAGGATATACCTCAGAAAGAACGGCAAGACCATCCACCAAATCACATTTCTACATACTGAGAATTCAGTCTCCTTAGACTGAATCTCAGAGCCGTTTTCTCTGAGGGAGTCTGCCTCCTCCAGACTCAGTGTTCAATACTTATCATTATCTAAATATACTGTTAAGGGGCACCTAGGTGGCTAAGTCAGTTGAGTGTCTGACTTCAGCTCAGGTCATGATCTCACGGTTCGTGGATTCGAGTCCCGCATCGGGCTCTGTGCTGACAGCTCAGAGCCAGGAGCCTGCTTCAGATTCTGTGTCTCCCTCTCTCTCTGCCCCGTCCCCACTTGCATTCTGTCTCTCTCTCAAAAATAATAAATAAACAGTAAAGAAACAATAAATTGAAATAAATAAAAATAATAAATATACCGTTAAGCCCCATGAGTTACTTACATTATGATCACACCCTGTGGAATTTAAAGTTCTATTAATATATAGTAAACCAAGATTATAAAGGAAGAGGAAAGAAGAAAAAAGAATAGGGGAGGCAAATCATAGTGAGGGCAGACAAAACAGCATGAGATGGCAGAGAGCATTATGTCATAAATCAGAATTGTGTAGAAGCAAGCAGATTCTTACCATAGCAATATTTGAAACCAAGCTTTGAAATGCATTTGAAATGAGAGCAAGATAAAACTACGTCCTTGTTTTTTATGTATTTTTATTTATTTATTTATTTTTATAACTCTTGTTTGGTGTTTTCGGCCTAACGCCTGGAAGACGGTGCTGAGAATTTCTTAATGACTGCAGTCTAACAACTGCTGGGCCACGACTTCCAGGAATAAAAATATGGACACTGTTAGTAAAGTCTGTTAACTCCTTTCATTTTTCATTTCAAGGCTGTGCCTCCAGAAGGAATTCTGAGTAGCCTAGGCTGAAACAGACAACCCCCCCACACACACACTTTTGAAGGGTTCCTTAGCTATGAAATCATACGAATTCAGGAAATAATGTCTTGTATGTGTTCAAAGTGCCTGGGATAGTCTCTTAGGTTCATCTCTCTGATAATGCCCACAGGACTTTGTAAAGTTATAGACAGTAACCTGATGAAGAGAGAGGTAAAGTGATTGGTGTAATGTCAAAAATCAGGTCCAAAGATATCTAGATCTGTAACTGAAAAAGACTCTGTCTATTCAGGTTGCCGCTCTCATAACACAGCAGGACAGCCGTGGATTTTGCAGTATCTTTCATCTGAGGAGATGGATGCCAAAGAGGGCATCGACACTCCACCGCATGGAAACAGCACTGGAAGCATACTATACTGGTCTTGTTCCTGGCATGATAAGAGATTCACCTAATGTCCCAGATTCCTCCAAGCATGGAGAGAGTCACAGGAATGCAGACCTCTTGTCTCCCAGCTTGTGTGTTCCAGGCTTTGTGACATCTTCTTCCCAGTGTGACTATGAACACGAATGGTGTCCTAATTATTTTTTCCTTTCTCTAACACATTGAGAAAATCCAAGGAATCCATTGCCATCGTAAGACAATAACTATGATTTTACCTATCATCAATTATTATTACATAGGTATATAGAAATAATAACTGTGTATTATGATAAAATGAAAGACTTTCTTCTTCTCTTGGTTGAAAATAGGGGAGGGGAAATCAGGCTAAAGGAATGTGGCAAATTAAAGGGATGGCATATTAAAGTGTGTGTGTGTGTGTGTGTGTGTGTGTGTGTGTGTGTGTGATTCATTTCTGCTTTCATACTGGAATAGACTTTTGGAAACTCCATAGTAAGTTTTACTTACAGCTCAGTTTCATTTTCAGGTTTTCATGGTTATCAGGGCTAACCTCCTCTACATAAATTGAAACCCCAAATGTTTTCCAAATTTCTTTTCAAATAATTTTCATTTAACTTTCTAAAGATCAACTGTAAATATATGACTTCCGCAAAACAGCTCTGAGCCTAGTGTCTTGCATATACTTAGTATATGATTAATACTTTCTGATATTTACATTCCAATTTATTCCCCAAATGTACTTTCTGATAATTCAGTTTTGTGGTTGAGATCTGGCACACCTTGATTAACAGATGAGAGATCTAAGCTTGCAGACATTAATGACAGAACCAGGACTAGAACTTGAACTCCTCAGCTCCAAATCCAAGGCTCTCAGGTGCATCATGTATTTTCCCCCCAGACACTATTATTGAAGTTGATCGAAAATCCATGAATCCTAATTAGTTATCAGGAAAAGCACATTTTAGACAAACGGCAGTAATAGTAAAGGTCTTACTGTAAAATTCGCTTTACATGAGAAACTGCCCAATAATTTAACATTTTGGATTTGGTATGTTCCTTCCCCAGAAGCCACCTCTAGAGGGCAGTGCACTCTTCTTAACAGATAGATTCTCTCGACGTTTAAAGAACTCCAGGAGCGAAAACCTAAAATGTTTGACATACTTATTAAGAGCTTTAAATCAAACAGGGCACACAAATATCTCAGGTCCAGTACTCTTTTTGCCTGTGTAGGCATTGAAATAGGTAGGTAGCTTTGGCCTTTTCTCTTCTTTCTTCCTCCCCCAAACTCAAAGGCTCTAATATTTAGAATAAAATGAACTTGAAACTTCCCTTATAAGACCTACCTAACACTCTGAAGTAAAACATTTAATTTTAAAATTAAAAGTAAAATAAAAAGGGAGAATGGGATGAGAGCAGAGAACTCCTGTCACCTGAGTATTGCTGGAGGGCAAACATTAGAAGCCAAGGTCTGAGAAGTAGGCTAGAGATAGCCACGCATGCCAGGAAAGGAAGTTGCACTTCCTCATGTAGAATCCAGGAAGCCATGGAAAGGCTTAGCAGAGAGGACCAGGCTCAGATTTGTGTTTTATATGGGTCATTTGAGTATTTCTGGTAAGAGCAGAGGTTAGAAACCAGGATACCAGTTAGGAGGCTGTTTATTATGCCATGCAAGAGAAAGTATATTTGACATAGGAGAGCAGTGGTGGGAGTGGCATGGACAGGATTGATTTAAGAAACCCAGAGGAGAAGAAACTATGAGGATGTAAGGCTCAACTGGATGAAGAGGGTGAGGAAGAAGGAAAAGTCCCGGCTAACATTTTACGACCCTGGCCATGGGGTTAAGAGAGGTGAAACAACAAATAAAAATTGAGGTTAGAGGGAGGTGATATTTAGACTTTGCGAAATTAAATCTGAAATATCTAAAGAGTGCCCAAGTGAACATGCCTGACAGGTAATGGAATTGGTGAATATGAAGCTTGGGGAAGAAATCTGAGTTGGAGATTAAATTAGAAAGTCATTAGCATACAGGTGGTAGTTGAACCCCTGAGAGTGGATAAATTCACCCAACGAGAATGTCTAGAGTGAGAAGAGCAGTGAGCTGACAGCAGACACCTGGAAACATGAGTGTGTAAGTGGTGGGTAGAGAGAGGAGCCCATGGTTGAAAAGGAACGGAAACAAATAAGACAAACTGGGAAAAACATATTACTTTGGGGGACAGTGGTGCACAAAATCAACATTGTCAAATGCCTCCTAAATGTATAGAAACACAAAGAAAAAAATGGCCATTGAATTCTGTAATTACAAGCATAGTGGTAGCCTTGGAGAAGACGCCAGGTTGCAGGAGGTGCAGGGTGAATGCATGGCCCATAAAGTGGTCACACTGAGTGCAGGTTACTCCTTTAAGAAGTTTGGATAAGAGTAAAGAAGATTTGTGACACTTTCCAAGGGACACGAGGCCAAAGGTAGACTTCTTTTCCAATGAATGGGAGGAAGCTGAATAAGCTTATATTCTGAAGGGAGCACACTCATGCAAGAGGAAAGGAGGAAGTTTCAAAAGGAAGGATGATTTTGGCAAGTATTACGTGGTGGGTCCAGAACAAAAGGGGGGGCACCACATCTTCTCAAACTGGAGGAAGTTAGTGAGGGGTGTGGAGGAGGCAAGAAATCAAAGGAGTCATGCTCAATTACCTCTGTAGCAGGATAATTTTTTGAGAATTTTTAAAATATTATTCTTATTCCTGTAGTAGTCTCCAATGAATGAACAAATCGGGCTTTGTGTTGTGTTTTCCTGGTCTTGCCTGGAAGGGCTAGAATGACTTTAGTGCTTCTTGGGCAGAAAGTGAGTTTCTGGGATACCAGGATGGCAAGCTTCCTTCACAGGCTTTCCTTTGAAGTTGCTATTTAATTAAGATTCAACAAATGGTCATTAAACTTCCATGTGACTAGGTTCATACCTAAGGAAGTGGAGGTAGAGGTGGTATTGAAATTGAAGAGGGTGCATGACAAGACCCTGGGGGTGACTTTTCTGGAATAAAAAAGGGGGATAGTGGTAGCAAGTTGTGCAAATGGCTGAAGGCCAGGTCCTTCTTTGAAGAATGGCAGGATCTCTGAAGAGGTGGCATAGGTTGTAAGAAGTCCCGAGCTTTCCAGTCAGGGATTTGGGCCACCACAGCTGAGTTGGGCCAAGGGTGGAGCAGGGTGGGTGGTCTTGGGGATCAGAGACTCCAGCCACAGAGTAGAGTCTGGCCCAGATAATAAACAACTAAGCAGTGACCATGATAGGCTAGAGAAGGAATGTCTCTCCTCAAATTTTGCTGAGCAATCCTTCTGGGATACCTGATAGCCCCTAGAGAGAAGGGGCTTAAATAATGACTGCTGCTGAGCACTGCCACTCTTGAGAAAGCATTTGGAACATACTTTTTTTTAGAAAGTGCAATATGACATTTCTTGTACCTGAGTATCATGGAGAACCTTTATTCTAATATACCTCTCTTTTCTGGATAAACCAGAAAGTTTGCTCAGAGTAGGAAGAATATGGAATGAATGTTGAATTAAGGGTTTGAGACACATAAAATCATTTTTCAAATGCAGAGTCTTTAGACTCATGGAATCAAAGAATGTTAATATTGGAAGTGACCTGCTGACCTCTCTGGTCTCGACTTTGCAGTGTCTCTTCCACACATATATTTTATAGATGACAAAGCTAATAGAAGCTAAGGGTTGTATCTCAGGTCACACAGCCTAGCAGAACTTCAGCCTGTTTTCTCTCGTTCTATCTGCCCTTTCCAGCACCCATCTGGAGTGACCCCTGTGCTGCACACACCTCCTTACCCACTGCTATTGCACCACAGAGTCTGCCTGGACTTCAAGTCTTACCACAGAAGGTAAGACCAGCTTGGGCAGTCTAGCTTCCTTCTCGCAGCTGACGTCCAGCAGCAGGACAAAGGCTTTGGACCTTGTCCCAGGCCTCACCTGGCACCTGGAGGCTGCCCTTGCCAGAACCGGGCAGACACAGGTCTCACCTGTGCACGGCACAGGGAGAAAGGAGGGGACTGCAGACTCAGAGAGCAGAGAAGGCCCTCGGGCTCCCATTCCTTTCCCCCAGTTCACTTACCTGAAGGGAACGCAGGCGTCTGAGAAGCCTATAGGCTTGTGCAGGCACTTAGGGAGTCTAAATCAATAGGAAAAGCCTGATCATTCTGGTTTTTGTTTTTCCAGGCTCCTTTTCCAAACATACAGCTTCTCATCTGACTGTGCAGAAAACAGAAAATGCCTCTCCGTATTAAAATCTCCACCGAGAACACCCTGTACAGGTCACTGTAATTTGGGTACACACTGAGTTCAGGAAGTGCTGATGAAGGCAAAGGAACCCCACGCTCCTGCTTCCTTTTAACTGGCCACTCACCACTTCATGCTGAGGCAGGGGTGAGGAAGCAGCTCTCTGCACTCAGCTGATGGGACATTAATGGAATCAAGGAATGGCAAGGAGAGAAGCTATAAAAAGACAAGGGCTTCCCTTATAAAATTGGCAGCCCAAGCCCCAGGTCCTTCAGGAGAGGAAGGACAAACAACATGAACCAAAGTAGAAATCCATACCCTCAGTGTGAGTGCCTTTTCCAAAAGGAAACCACATGGCGGAAGCTGAAGGCACAGATGGGGTCCAAGCCAAGAGACGGAGTTAGGTGGGGAAGGAGAGGGCAGGCTGGGCGCAGCCGGCCAACGCTCACATCAGCTTGCTGGGGGAGCTGGCTAATTTTGTTGACTATCCTTTCCCCGATCTGCACTTAGAAATAAAACCACTCCATTGCTTCAAATTCCTAGAGTTCTGTGTCCTTACTCCACCCCCAGGCCAGGACCTATAAGCCAGAATTCAGTCTCTAAGATCTCTAAGACCAGGGCCTGCAAAAGGAAGGTAAAAATATTCTGCATGCCAAATGATTTTAAGGTCATATGATAAATACTTATTTTAATAGCTATACATTTATTTTTTACAGTCACATACTAATTATAAGCAATACTAATTTTCCCCTTAGGATAAAAGTATTTTACTCAACTTAAAAAACAAAACAAGTCTGAGTCTACTTAGAGAAAATTATCCAGACGAAAATAATGAAGGTGATATAAAACAGCCTGAAATCTGGGAAATGCTACCGGGGGAGCTTCCCAAACAATGAGCAGTGTCAGCTGTGGTCAGCTGCGTCTCCCAGTAAGCATGGAGAGAAAATGCACGGCTTGACGCCCCATGTTATGATAAACAGTGTGAATCTTCCTACCCGGTGTGAACATCCTGGAGGTTTGTTTTTCTTTTGTTTTGTCTTTGAGGGGCTCTTCGTTGATCTCCTGTTTAAGCTCCTCAGACAGGAGTATTTTGTTTTCCCATTTTACAGTTGGGGGACTCCAGGGCCTCCCTTATTCCAGATCACTTGCAGAGACGGTGGTTAGGAGAGCTAGGAAGGGTTTCTGGTAACTAATGAAGGCCTCCTACCAAAAAAAAAAAAAAAAAAAAAAAAAAAAAAACGAAGTATAAGGAATGACTGTTCCACCTTCTGATGACATGCTGAATGCCAAATAGGAAGGCCACATCAACTTGCATAGGTGATATAAGATAGACTTTGGCCCACAAATTATTATACCTGCATCTTTCCTCTTCATTTCTTAATCATTTATAACCAGAAAAGCAAAACCAGTTAGAGGAAGATTTAATGCATAGTGATCTGAGCATTGGAAAGCATTCCAAAGTGGTGACATTTCTATCTATAAACCCAACCAGGCAGAGATATTAACTTGGCCCTGTGCCAGGATAAAGTTAAAATTCAGAAAATAACATCATCAAAGCAACCATTTCCTTAAAGTACAGTCTTTGTGTAGGTAGTTTCTTTCACAAGAAAATTAATAAAAGCAAGAAGAATTAGATCTATTTCAGTACTGGTGAAAATGCAGAAATAAAGAGAATAAAGCTGCAATAAGGCATGAGCTGATCCAATTGAAAATAAAAACATGAGTGATTTGATATTTTGTCTAAAAGAATTGAATTTTTCTGAAAAAATTGACCAAGTTTATTAATGCTTTTTGGTATACTCTCTGCCTGCTGTTCCTGGATGTATGCTTTGGAAGTGGGGATCCCACAAAACTCACCTCTGTCAGCTTCTCCTACCTCCTTCTCCAGTCTGGCTTTATGGGGTTCTGCAGGTAAGAAAGGGAACGACAATGAAGCAAATAACCTGACAAAGAAAGAGAAGAGAACTAGATGTGGAGATACTAGAACTGAGTTTTAGTCTCTCCAATCTGTGGTTGAAAGTTTGATATTCTGGGGCAAGTCATGACATCTGCCTGGTCCTCAGTTTTCCCATGTTTAAAAAAGATGGCAGGACTCCTGAGTCATGGAATCTTCACCAGACTCCACAGGTTCTGTAAGAACTACCTAAAATTTCGAAAATAAAATGCCCCCAAATGTGATGAATATGTCGTTTCAGTTTTCTGGATAGAGAACCCATTATTTTCATTTGATTTGCAAGTGTCAATAACTGCAGTCTTAGACGACTTTAAGGTCACTTCCTGATCTCGTATTTTATTATTGCCATAGGCAGAGAATCACAGGAAGCAATAAACGGGCATGGATCAGAGTGACAGAAAACAGGCATAGAAGTTATTGCTGTCCTGATTCCTCCACCAATGCTGAGCACCTATGGGTTTTTCACCTATCCCCAAAGTCACTCCAGGGTCCACACACCCAAAAATAATGGGCTACTTCCCCAGGATAAGCGAACCTTGTGTGCAGAATACAAGGTGTACCACATTTGTTATTATATTATAAAAGGATTTTTAGACATTCACAGACTAGATTTCCACAACTCCCGGCACATATTCTTTCGATTAGCTTTGTCTGAAAGAAAAATCCTTCATTACTCTATCAAGTGAAGCTATGGAATGACTGAAGCCATATGCTGTTTATTAGAGACTTCTTAAAAGCGAATGGTTTTGATTGCCTTCTAAAAGTACAGAGGCCAATAAACTGAAAGGGAACTGGGGAGGACAGGGGTGAGAAGTAGCAACAATAAAATGATGAGCTATTGAAAAGATATGACAATTAAAAATCCAAAATTGGCACATTTGTCCATAAAGTAAAGCCGCCTGGAGACACCACCACATTCACTCTTGTATTTACCAAGCTAAGAAAGAAGCTGGCACTAACCTTCTCTGCTTCCTTGTTGGCACATTAATAAGGAAAAGACAGAGGAAGAGCTTCTCTTCTATCCACATCTGAAAGCCCAGATAATGCTTACCAGACATGGGAAGAAAAGATGTCTTACTTTGAACCACATAAAACTACCATCGTTGAAAATAAAAATTGGTCAAATATTGGCAGTGTCGTATGGTGCAACCTAGTACACAGAATGCCTCCCGAGCCAGGACATTCTAGCCTTTTTGGCATTAGCAAGCTGTTCCTGACTCATCTCTCTTTGACAGAAATGATTAAGACTAGCAAAAAAGACAAGAGATGAGTAAATTACCGTGATATCAAGTTGACCCATTCTTAATGATTATAATAGTGCTTAAAAAGAAAGAAATGTTAAAATTCCAAGATCTCTCTTAAACCAGCTCAGGAAACAGTTATGCTTTTTACAGAATTCGATTTAACAAATCTCTGTCCAGAGCCTATTCTGCACAAAGCACAGGTTGCTGGCTGAGGGGATATTTGCAGGGTTTCTTGGGATTCATCTTAAAGGAAGAGAGAAATCCTTCAATAAATAGGGCATAGCTATTACCTCAGGAATTATTTGTGAACAAAGAAAGGCTTCTGGACCATTGGCATTGTCTCTGAAATTGTTAGATCTTTTTTTTTTTAATTCTTTTTTTAGTGTGGGTATACCATAACTAATTTCCAATTGCTAGATATATTGGTTATTTCTAATCCACTTACATTATCAACTTTTCTATAATGAATAATATTCAATACTAAAAATAGTAGGAGTAGGCATAAGATTACGCACAGGGAAGTTTGACAGCTATTGAAGTTTAAAAGTTAGTTTGTGGCTTCCTATTAAGTTTAGGAATGGATGAAAGAAGCATTTGGCCAGATTGCTCTGTCTCTTATTTCTTAGTTCCTCTCTAGTAAGTCTCATCCATGTGGTGAGTCTAGGGAAGGTCTTCATCTCCTACAAATTCAAGGGAAAATCTGAATCAATTACTTTTATAAACTTTTTATTTAAATTGTTTTGTAACTCAAAGTTCCTAGGTTTTCCTTTGAGAATTTATCAATTAAAAAGATCATTTTTCAAAGAACAAAGTTTAAAGTATTGGGTAGCTTCTGCTGCCCCAGTTTTATAGAAATACAACTAATATAGAACACTGTATTAGTCCAAGGTGTATGAGATAATAATTTGATACATGCATATACTACAAAACAACTACCTCATTAAGTTCAGTTAACATCTATTACTTCATGTAGCTTCAGTGTTTTTTTCTTGGGATCAGAACTTGTCAGATTTACTCTTAACTATGATCAGCATGCTATACATTATATCCGCAGGACTTATTTATTTTATAACTAGAAGTTTGTACCTTTTGACCTCCTTCACCCATTCTTCCCCCATGCCCTGCTGCCTCTGGCAACAACCAGTCTTTTCTATCTATAAGTTTGGTGTTTTTGGGTTCCACATATAAATGAGATCATACAGTATTTGTCTTTTCCTGGCTTATCTTACTTAGACTAAAGCCCTCAAGATCCATCTATGCTTTTGCAAATGGCAGTATTCCCTTTTTTAATGGCTGAATAACATACCATTACATATATGTATATTATATATAACATAAATATAACATATATAATAGATATAAACATAATTTGTTCATTTATATCTGTTGATGGACGCTTAGGTTGTTTCCATGTCTTAGCTATTGTCAACAATGCTGCAATGAACATAGAAATAACATGTCTTTTTGAGACGGTGACTTCATTTCTCTTGGATAAATACCGAGAAGTGGGGTTGCTGGATCTTACAGTAGTTTTATCTTTAATTCTTTGACGAAACTCCATATCGTTTTCCATAATGGTTGTACCAATGTATATTCCTGGCAACAGTGCACAAGAGTTCCCTTTTCTCCACATCCTTGCCAGCAGTTGTTATCTCTTGTCTTTTTAATGATACCCATTCTAACAGGTGTAAGGTGATATCTGATTTGGGGTTTGATTTGTATTTTCTTTTTAATGATACCCATTCTAACAGGCGTAAGGTGATATCTGATTTGGGGTTTGATTTGTATTTTCTTGATGATTAGTGATGTTGAATACTTTATCATAACACCTAGCGGTTATGACACCACCATATGAAACACCACTAGGTAAGTGTTTTCTTTGAAAGAATTTCTATTCAGTTGTTTGGCCCAGTTTTTAATTACATTTCTTTTTTGCTAGTGAGTTGTATGAGTTCTTTATATATTTATATATTAGAGATATGAGCTCCTTATCAGATACATGGTTTACAAATATTTTCTCACATTCCGTAGGTTGCCTTTTCATTTTGTTGATAGTTTTCCTTTACTGTGCAGAAGCTTTTTAGTTTGATGTAGTCAAAATTGTTAATTCTTGACAGTAACCACTGAAGTTATTGATGGGAGCAGAAACTTTCAGGAGCATGAAGAATAGACCTCAACTTACAGTGTTAGCATTGCTCGTTATTGGGCCTCTTACAGAAGGGCAACAGCACAATAAAGATAGGCTCTGGCTTTGTTATTTTTAGCCGCAGCTCCCCAGGGGCACTGGGCAGTGGAGCCTATGTTCTAGGGGGGTCACCAGCAAAATTTACAGTCTCTGTCAGCAGAAGCAGGGCTCTTGTTGGTTGACATTCCAAGGAAGGCCTATCTGTTTGTTCAGGTTTTTCCTGAGGGAGCCAGAAGGCGATTGCTTCAGTTTCATAATAACTTGAAGTGCCTAATAAGAGAAAGCTTTGTGGTTGAGTCAAAATATTAAAACAGATAATATGCTGACATTCATACAATTTTAAAATTCACGGTTTCACCAATTTAATCATATACATGTTATCACATTGTTTCTGAACATTTCTCCCATTAGTGCAATAGTGAAGTCAGTGGTACTCCCACACATGCAAGTCAGTCCAGGAGAATTCAGAGTCTCCACTGGACCCTCAGTTATTATTGGTGAATCCATGGGTATTAATAATACTATTAATAATATAAAGTAAATAGTAGTGATAATAAACTTATATAATAATTACAAGCCTAGGTAAAATTCTTTACCAATAAAGAAAATTTAAGATATTGTTCTTACCATTTGGGTTGGAGAAAAGAACTCATGAAGCTATTTTTAAAAGTTATCAAATAAAATACAGATAGAATTTTAGCAATAACTCCTAAACCGTATAATATGGTCAATAAATAGCACTGGGGGAAAGAGAAAAAGGATCTCAATTGGGATCAGGAGGGAACAAGGAAGCATTAAAAGGCAAAGATATACTTGATGACTTCTTCTTTTGTTTCATCTTACCACAGTGAGAGAGAGAAAGGTACCAAGAGGAGAGCCGAGAAGCAAAAAAGAAGCAGCAGAAAATGGCATGTTTGAGAGTTAGTGAGTATAGAACAATTTGGCCAAAAATAAAGAACAGATAATTTCTGGGTATAGGTAAAAGCTAACTCTAGTCTTAAGTTAGAGGGTTTGGAATGCTGTTGAGGGTAATGCAATTTTTTCTCCAGCAGTAGGTTAGTGAGGAACATTGATGAAATGTTAACTTGCTCTCCATTAAGATAATTGGCCTGGAATCTACCTCGGCTTCTGATGCTCTGAATAGAGAAGTACACAAATGTCCAGAAGAGAAAACTAGTAGCAAATACAGACTCCATTTTTTTAAGTAGCTAGTTCACATCCAAAACCGAAAATAAGAGCTAAATTCACTCATGTTTCCAACCTGCAAAGACAAATCAAAAGATGACTCCATTCAGCACATTAAAAGACTCATCTGGGCTTTCTGGGCTATTCCCCGTGGTCTGAGATGTTGGTTAAGTGGCTTGACAGAGATGACAGATGCTTTGAGTTTTTAACAATTTTCAGAAAAGCGGTTAGAAATAGCAATTGGTATCACATGAATAAATCTTTAATAGTCAATGAAAAGGCCAAGGGAAGTCCAGCAGCACAAGAATGAAAGACAGGAAAAGAACAGATAAAAGTTGGGCAATTTTAACTAGAGCCACTCATTTCCTCAGTTCTGAAACAGTCGAGTTGCTCATAGACTTCCAGGCTGATTAGTGTCATCTGGTGAAAGAAGCAGGATGGCAGTAAAGCAGAGTGGTCATCTTCATAATAACTTAGATCTGGATGGCACTTTATAAACTATATAACACTTTCAAATATATGATGTGATTTAAAACACTGAAGAATTGGTACTGTCAACAGGAAGGGTCTTATCCTCATCATAAAGGCATAGAAGCTCTCAGTACCTATGTAAGCAATCATCCTTAGTTGTTCCTGGAGTAAGTTGTTAAATCAATCTTCCAACTTGTAGTTCACTGAGCTTTTGACCACAAAATTGCTTCCTCTCCCTTAGAGGCACAAAGCAGTTAAAGAGATCCATATAAAGAAAACGTACTCTTTTATTTTGTATGTCCCCAAATGCCTTTTAAAATTCATTACTGATTCTAAAAATACTTTTCCAGACCAAAAGCCCACTAAGTTTAGGTCATAATGTGGGAGTCACTGTGCCATTCTCAAAGAAAAATAATTGACGCTCTAAGGCATACTTTGTATAATGAACTGACATCTCTCTTAGGCAAAGCATGGCACTAGTTAGCTCCCATCCTTGGAACAATTGAGAAAACAGTTACTGAAATAATTGCCTGTGTTCTCAGGTTTGGATAAGAACTCTGGTAGTACACTTAACTTTGAAAAAAGGAGTCCCTTGATGATAGGAAAGAAGTTACACACTTCTCTCCCCACCTATACACTACAGAGGCTTATGTAATAAAAGTGCTGATAACGATAACAGCTATCATTTATTGAAAATTTACTAGATGCCAAGGACTATGATTAAGTGCTCTATACACGTTACCTGATTTAATCTTCACAATAACTTTGGAAGGCAAGTGTTACTATTATTGCCATTTAGAGATGCCAACTTTGAGGCTCAGAAAAATCAATGACACTTGTCCAAAGTCACACATGGAATAAGGGGCAAAATCAAAATTTAAATTGAGGTCAGTTTCACTCCAAAGCTGTTGCCTTACCCATTATACTAACCTGCGATGGATGACACACTATTGTTACAACAGGGTCAATGCCTCTCTTCTACCTCATTGTTAGCTGTTTCAGAGAAAGAGCAGGCTTGTAGGCTGACTGACAAAAACACTGGTTGGTCATCAAATTGGTTCTTGACTTTTGGATCGAACCAAACATAAATATAAAATCATGAATTATATAAGAATGCAACTTGAAGGATTTCAACAGATCATAGATTCCTCCATTCATCTGAATAATATTCACTGGGAATCTACTATGTGCTAGATAAGAGCCAGATGCTGAAAAATGACAAAAAAATTTTAAATTATAATTCTTGTCTTTGAGTAAATTATATTCTAAAAGGAAATATAGTCACACAAATGATTGCAGTGCAGTTAATAATTATATATTTGTGAGGTATGTACAAATGAAAAAGATGGACAAAGAAGAGAATGGTCATCTCTATTTGGGATGCTATAATAGCTTTCCAGGAAAAGACGCTTGAGTTGAGTCTTTAAATGTGAATAGGAATTTGACAGATAAAATTAGGTGGGAATGACACTCCAAGAAAAGAAGAGAATATTCAGAGGTATGAGATACAAAGTCACATGGGAGGCAGGGCACCTGAGTGGCTCAGTCGGTTGAGCGTCCGACTTTGGCTCAGGTCCTGATCCCATGGTTTGTGATTTCGAGCCCCTCATCAGGCTCTGTGTTGACAGCTCAGAGCCTAGAGCCTGCTTCAGATTTTGTGTCTCCCTCTCCCACTTGTGCTCTGCCTCTTTCATCTCTCTCTGTCTCTCAAAAATAAATAAATGTAAAAAATATATATAACAAAATCACATGGGAGGTTTGGGACCTTGTGAATAGGGCTAAAGATGGCAAAATTGTAGAATGAGAGAAAGGTCAGTAGAGATACAAGATTAGTAAGGCTGGTCAAGGACGGCCTTAAGTCGTTCAGTGGAATAAAAGATGCCATTGAAAGCAGAAAGAAGATAGTTCAGGAAACAACAGATGTTTATGAGGATGCAGAGAAAAGGAAACACTTTTCACTATTGGTAGGAATGCAAACTGGTGCAAACAGTATGTAGATCCTCAAAAAGTTAAAAATAGAACTATCCTATGACACAGCAATTGCACTACTAGGTATTTATCCAAATGATACAAAAAGTGCAGATTTGAAGGAGAACATGCACATCAATGTTTATAGCAGCACTATTGACAACAGCGAAAATACAGAAGGAGACTAAATGTCCACTGACTGATGAATGGATAAAGAAGCTGTGGTATAAACACACACACACACACACACACACACACACACACACACACACACTGGAATATTACTTGGCAATTAAAATGAATGAAATCTTGCCATTTGCAACAATGTGGATGGAACTATAGTGTATTATGCTAGGCGACATAAGGCAGAGAAAGATAAATATCATTATGATTACACTCATATGTGAAACTTAAGAAACACAACAGATGAACATAGGAGAAGAGAAAGAAAAATAAAATAAGATAAAAACGGAGAGGGAGGCAAACCATAAGAGACTCTTAAATGCAGAGAACAAATGAGGGTTGGTGGAGGGGAAGTGGGTGGAGGGATGGGCTAAATGGGTGATGGGTACTAAGAAGGGCACATGTGATGAGCATATTTATATGTAAGTGATGAATCACTACAGTCTACTCCTGAAATCATTACTACACTATATGTTAACTAACTCGGATTTAAATAGAAATGTGAAAGAAAGAAAGAAAGAAAGAAAGAAAGAAAGAAAGAAAGAAAGAAAGAAAGAAAGAAAGAAAGAAAGAAGAAAGAAAGAAAGAAAAGAAAGAAAAGAAAAGAGAAAAGAAGGGTTGGAGGAAGGAAGGAGAGAGGGAAGGAAGGAAGGAGGGAAGGAAGGAAGGAAGGAAGGAAGATTATTGCAATATATTGAGAAAGAAAGGACGAGGAGCTGTGCTGGAGCAGCTGCACTAGAAGAAATGGGTTGAAGAGACATACATAATAAAGTCAACATAAGTGAACTTTACTGATTAGATGAAGCATTTTGGCAGATGATAGGGAGAGAGTAAGAGTCAAGAAGATCACATCCAAGTTGTTGGAATGAATGGGATGAGTGACTGAGCAAGGCAGTGAAAAGATAAGTTCGGTCAGGAGTAGTCTAAGATAGTGGTATCTGTAGAATCCCAGTCAATGTTCTGCATGCATTAGATAAGGTGGAGAGACCCAGTTATGTAGCTCATCAAATTGGATCCTTGTACCCCCAGGAAAAACAAAATCTGCCCATTGGTGGCATCCAGGTGGTCATTTTTCTCATCATGAAAAACACTGGCATTTTGAATTTATATTACTCATTCTAAAAGATGGGAGCTGACTTGCTGCCAACCACAAATAAACATGCATAAAAATTCTCTCTTTAATATATATATTATTCATAGAGATTCTAATCTTCAGCTCTAATTTTCTACTGATCAACCATTTCTAATGCAAATATACAAAGGATTGTATGGAACAATGGTCAACTTACATATGAGAACCTGTTTACTCTTGGGGAGCCTGGGTGGCTCAGTTGGTCAAGCTTCTGACTCTTGGTTTAGGCCCAGGACATGATGTCACAGGTTTGTGGGGTCAAGTCCCACATCAGGCTCTGTGCCATCAGCAGAGTCTCTGTCTCTCTCAAAAACAAATAAACAAACAAAAACAAACAAAAAAACCTGTTTACTCTTGTCACTTCATGAAAGTTAAGTGGAATCTGGTCAAAAAGATGGGGTTAATAGTAGCATACCTAGTTGTGAAGGGAAAAAAGAGTCCTTAAATAGAACACATTAAAAAAGGATCTTTGTATATAAAAACTTGACATAAAAAGTTGTTTTTAAATGTTTAATTGGGCATCAGGCCCTTAGGGTGCAGTGTTACAGTAAAAACTGAAGAACTAAACTACATTCATGTTTACTCGCCGTAATTGCCTTGAATTGCAAATAAAAGATTACCACAAGATAATAGGAAGGAGGAAATTCCTTCTATGTTAAAGATTAAAGAGCACAGGTATGGTAGAAATGAACTGATAAATATCATGTATGTCTGAGTAAGCAAGAAAGGTGAGCCACAGAGAATCCTTAAACAACATTGTAATTATGATTAGGATAAAGGCCCATTCAGCTAAGCACTCACATCTGGCTTCTAGTGATAACAGTCTTCATAATGGAAATAATAAGTTAAGGTAGTGAGATTGTTGAAGTCTCTTGTGAATATTAGACTTATTTCCTCAGTGAGTCAGACTTAGAATGTCAGAGAGATCAATTTATGTGAATACAATTAATAAGGTAATTAAGAAATAGAGACAGCTCAAGAGGATATTGCCTGATAATTAATAACCAGCTGGAAAGGAGGAGGATCCTGGGAAACTGAATTAAATAAAGATCAGCATAAAGCATTTCTATCAATAAGATATGGGCTATTCTTTACGGCAACCAAAGGTTGGTATCTGAAGGCCATCTGCTGACAAATAAAACTTAAACAGGGATTCTTGGAACTGTATGTCCTATAATCGTATGTCCTAGAGAGCCCGGGGAAAGGGGACTACAAATAGGTGGGAAAATGGAAAGGGGGACAACATCATGCACAGAAAACAGCACCTGGTCTAGAGCGAGGGTCCTCTCGTGAGGAATGAAGTGAAGTGAATGAATGAAGCACTTCACTTCAGAGCCTCAATTTCTTCACTGGTCAAATTGGATGATTGAACTCTATGACCTTTACGGTTCCTTGCAACTCTAAAATGTGAATTAAAAACACAGTTCCTTCACAACGACAACAACAAAAAAAAGCTTAAAAAATAAGTACTTGAGCCAGAAAAACGAGTGGTAATTGTTGGCTGTTGGTGTTGAACAGGTACCAACAGGCAATGAAGGCCCGGATTTTAAAGAAAAACATTAAAAAATATATATAAAAGGAATCATCTCATTTTCTCCAGTCATGCATCTGAAAAACAAAAATGAAGAATGAAGTGTGATACTGTGGTTTATTTCTCTTCATAGCTCCTGATACCTGGAACCAGGTCATTTACTGTTATAAGCTACAACTATCAACAAAATGCCCCTTGTTATAAGAAACAACATAAAGCATTGACCTCGAAGTTCAATCCCCTCAGTGACAATGTTCTCTGGGAGCCAAAGCTTAAAAATTACAAGAACTTGTCTGAAAGTGTCTTTGCTAATCCAACACTCTGTGCCTAGGTGAACACTTTAAAAAATTTTTTAGGGGCGCCTGGGTGGCTCAGTCGGTTGGGCGGCTGACTTCAGCTCAGGTCATGATCTCACCGTGTGTGAGTTCGAGCCCCACGTCGGGCTCTGTGCTGAAGGCTCAGAGCCTGGGGCCTGCTTCCGATTCTGTGTCTCCCTCTCTCTCTGCCCTTCCCCTGTTCACGCTGTGCCTCTATGTCTCTCAAAAATAAATAAACATTAAAAAAAAATTAAAAAATATTTTTTAAATGTTTGTTTATTATTGAGAGACAGAGTATGAGCATGGGAGGGGCAGAGAGGGGGGAGACACAGAATCTGAAGCAGGCTCCAGGCTCTAAACTATCAGCACAGTTCCAAACCCTGAAAGTCCATGGAAGTTTCTAGAAGCTTTGTTGCTCAACATGGACTGAAGGATCAGTGGAGAGACTGGGAGAGGGAGATGAACTATAAAAGTCAATTTTCCTCAGATGAGGAAGCAAGCCTGTTGGGAGTGGGGGAGTGGGTCAAGCAGGGAGGGGATTAAAGCTCTGACACAAAATGATACATGAGAAGAGTAGCAGAAGTAAACTAATGGTCTCTTTCTCCTTGTAAACCCATCATTAGCAGTTGAAGGGAGTCAACTCTGGAGCCTGGCGTCATCTATTTAGTAGCAGAGCTGGGGGAAGCTATACGTTCTGGCAAAGTTGGTAATTTTTAGTATTTGGAGGCAACATGAAGGTTTTTAGAACTAGTATGTAAAGATATCAGAGGCAGCAGCATGGAAACAAGTTAATGAGACAAACAATGAAGTCATACCGCAGAGACTTCTTCAAAGTCCCTGCCTACTGCAAACCAAAAGCATGGCTCCACCCCTTGCTCTCCCTGGACCAAAGGCTGCTGTGCATTTGGGTAGGTAAGAAGATCTGAAATGTGTCAGTACTGCACTCTACCCAAGGGTCTCTGATAACATGTTTGCTCTTCCCCAAAAGCACCCGGGCACCAGTAGAACTGGGGGAGAATGAACATCAAAGCTAGTTTTCAAATGGAAAAAGGATTCACTTGGGGCTGAGAGGGATGAAGGGCAAGCTGTGAGGTGGGAGGGAAAGCTGCTTGTTGGTATCTCTGAAAATGACCATGGGAGCTTTGGGCACCATCTGACAAGACTGCCTCCTCCCCTTGACTCACTGCATAGCCCACCAGCCTTTGTAGCACCCTCAGGGCCAACCAGAGACCTCCAAAAATGCCACTGAAGAATCATAATTCCCAGTCCTGAGGTCCCACTTGCATCCTTCTATCCCAAGCAGGGCACTGGGGCACACTTTGAGTAGTGATATAAATTCTAAGGGCATAATTAAATGAGTTAATATATATGGAAAGCACTTAGGAAATGGCCTAGCACAAAGTAAGCACTATAGAGTTAGCCACCAATACCATCTTTTCCCTGACAGGGAAACCAAACACAGAGAACCCAGACAGTCCAACTACCACCTACAGGCTCATAACCATTTCACTCTTGGTCAACAAGGAAGCCAAGAAACCAAGTGCTGAGTGATATGTCAGCCATCCATCATGCAAGGTGAAGACTGATTTCAAATCTAGGTCTCTTGACTCCAGATCTGATATCTTTCCATCTTACCCTGTGGCCCTGGGTTATCATAGCATGTGTGAGAGAACAAGTGACCAAGGTGAAGAGGTATCTGCAACACAGCAACTGGTCCTGTCTTTGAACAGAACCATGAATGTCTCTATGAGAAGATTACAGCTCTCTGGATTCAAGACACGTAGGAGGAAGAGTACAATCAATCAGTCCAGAAGCACTATTCCTAAAAATTCACTGAGCTATTACCATTAAGTTATGTCTGACTGGTGTGTTCTGACACATTAGCAAAGAATCCCTAGTTCCCCACAGGGAGCTCTTTGCATTTAGCCATACATACCAACTTGTGCTTGAAGTCAAAATAATTGCCCACTCTTGCCCTGGAGAGTTTCAAATACACAGTGACTTGTTAGGTGTCCAGAAATTGATCACTTCATCATCAAACGAACCAGTCAGGGGAGCAACCGCTCCAACAGGAAGGTTAACAGGCGAGAAAATGAATAGTCTCGTGGTTACAAATGTTTTCTACTGCCATGACTAAAAATCGCTGTGATTGTTTTTAAAGTTCATATGCCTAGATATTTTACTGCTGAAAATGTCAAGCCATTGAGCTATTGTTATAATAACTGACCACTCCACAATAGCATTTCATGACTGTTTTTTCTATTCTCAAGTAGTCAGCATTATAGATTATGAATAAATTTGAGCTACTGCTGATCAGCTTTCCAGGACACAGCATTATTGGCTCTGAAGGAAGCATTAATGTTGCAGACTGTGAATATATATTATGAATAATACCAGGGTACAAATATTACCAACCCTTTATATGTGCTCTTTGTTTCCTAATAAAACTCTTGTAAGGTCTTCCAAGGGGCCTGCCTCAGCTAACCTCAGAATTCACTCAGCTTATTAAGTTAATACGGTAACTTGCCAAGTCAGGGCTTCTCTGATTGTTGCTTCGTGCAGTAGGATGTGATGGTTTTTAGAAGTGGCTTATTTAAAAGCTTTGCACTTCCTTGGAAGAAGAGTTCATGTAATATGACTAAATTATTATAATCATCATCCATATTCATTAAATAAAATTATTTTTCAAGTATATTACAGACTAAACATGCTAGACTGTAATTCTAAAACAGGATAACACCTTTCTAATGCGAGTATGCCTCACTTTAAATAAACCAGTGGTTTTCTCATCAGTTGACTGCAATGTGAAAGGGTTTTTTGGCAATGTGCAAGGTAGGTGAGTCCCTTGCTGGGTATCTGTTCTTTTACTAGCATCTGTTACTCTGGGGCTTTGTTGACTCATATATAGTCCCTCCTTAGGCACCAAGAAGATAGCTAGATAATCTTTTGAGACCACCCAGGTTTAAGCAATTTTCATCCAACAATAGCTAAAAAGAGATTTTATGAGTACTATTTCAGAAAATAAATGACCTTATTTGAGACAGACCAAAGTAAAACTGGAAACAGATTTAGTGGATAATGAAGTTAGATAAATATCACTTACAGCATATGTAACCCAGGTGTGGCCTATTTAATCTTTCCTCACAGAGAAATTAGTAAAGTCTTTGGCCCTGGGTGGCTTGAGTTGGAGTGCCAGCTCCTTTCTTGCATCATCCACCTTTGGGATTCCCAATGACACCCTCTATAGGGCTTCTTATATTCTCTCTGCATTCTCTCAGCCTCTCTCTCTACCTACAGAAAGTTTTTTTTTTTTTATTACAGCAAATACTGCAGATTTCTTGCTGCCCTCTGCACATTTATACATGGGTTTATCTCATACTGATAGCGTTGCTCCCCTATGGTGCTTTTCTCTGTATCTAGTCTCATTTTCACATATTTCCTCATTGTTAACCTCCTAGGTTAGGTGTCAGCTATATCTCACAATTATTTTTGGGTGCACTTCAGAGCGTCTCCTGGCCGCTGGCGAGTTTGGGAAAAGAGATGGGCAGAGAAGATGTCACTCTGAACCCCTAGCTATGCTTCAACTGAGGCAGTTCGGCTTTGAGCTCTATTACTTGTATGTTCTGTTGAGATTTCATTCCAAACAAGATCACCTTGCAAACAAACAAATGGAGAAGTTTGAATACTCCATGATTGAAGATCTCCCTTTCTTGACAAAGTCACCACAGGGTCAGGGAACTCACTGTTTGTATTCATTGTTCTGTTTATCTGTTGATGTGTTATAAAACTATTCGAAACTTGGCAGCTTAAAAAGAAAACCATTTTATTGTATCTCCAGATGTTATGGGTCAGAAATTCAGACTGGGCTTAGCTGGGTGTTTCTTTTGTTCCCTGCAGCACTGAAGGAGTTCACTTGGTGACATCCAACCCTTAGGTGGGTCTGGGGCAGGGGCGAGGGGTCCAAAACAGATGCACTGTCATGTGGCTTGATGGGAATGGCAGAAAGAGTGGGCTTAGCTGGATCTGTCAACACAAGTTCCCACACAAGGCCTCTCTAGCATGGCAAGTGTCAGGGAAGCTAGAACTCTTGTATGAAGCCTCATGGTTCCCTAAAAGAGTGTACTAAGAGATAGGAAGTAGAAACTGAGAGACTCACAGGGCCTTGGTCCAGAAACTGGCACAGTGGTACATCTACTATTATTTTATTGATTAAAGTAGTTACATGGACTTCCCACATTCAAAGGAAAAAGATAGATCTCTCATAAGAAGAGTAGTATACATATGTAGCCTTCTTTAATCTAAGATAGATACAGACCTCTACATGACCCAAACGGCCACAGCATCAGGGACTTTACTTCTCCTTTTTTTTCTGGCCTCAGTTCTCTTCCTGGTCTTGTACTCTATCCTGGCCACGATTATCATCCACTCAAATTGACCCGTACTTGCCAGTCTGGGGAATAATAGCCTCACAGTGTCCATTATATATTTCTGAACTGACTTCTAAAAACACTAACTATTCTCTATCAGTCATTCTAGTATACAAGATGAAGAGGTTTTGCTTTGGCTAGGGTTGCCTGATAAGCTACAGGACATCTAGTTAAATTTGAATTTTAGATAAACAAAAAACTTTGTTTTTAGTATAAATATTTCCCAAATATTGCATGGGATATACTCATACTAAAATATTGTTTAGTCTCATAGCCTTAATTATTTTGCTGACATGGTTAAAGCAATTATTTACATACATATCAAAGTGCAATAATGGAGACAAAAGCCACAGAATTCTTTTAATTCTTTGACTTTTCTTTCCCATTGCAAGAGGTTTATAATCTCACTGAGTGGATGAGGGTGAGAGGAATTTAGTTCCATCTGAGATCAATCAAACCTTACAACCACCGCTTAGCCAAACTATACATGAATGGCTTTTACTAAACAAAACTTTGTTTAGCAGATGCTTCAATCATTCCCTTTCTAAGCTGAAGAAAATCCCTACATTTAAATATAGCTATATAGCAAATGTACAGAGTCAGTCAAAAATATTTATTGTGTACAATGTGTTAACATGATTAACATGTGGTTCTTGCCTGGTAAGAATTCAGAATCCAGGGGAGATACATAGATGTGAATAGATAATCACAAGATAATGTGATTGGTTTTCAAACAAACTAAAACCAGAGTTCAGTGAGTGTGACTAACAGGACTCAGGGAGTTTGGGATCTTAAAGGGGGTAACATTTGATCTGATCTTGAAGGACAAGTAAGAACTTCTCAGGCAGAGAAGGAGAACAAAGGGATTCCCAGCAGGGATTAAAAAAAAAAGTCATGTAGTCCTGAAGGAGCTGCCATGCTTGTGAGGCAGGGAAGGTTCTGGTCTAGTCAAAACTAGAAAGGAAGGACCAGAGCCCCACTCACTCAGTCTCACTCACACTACTACATAGGAAAGATGAGGGATGGCCTCAATCCAAGTCAAAACTCAACAACAGCAATAGGAAGGTAATAAGAACACGCTATCACAGGGCCCAACAAATAATCAAAGGTAAAAGGAAAGATGCCTAACTTCTGTAAGGATAAAAGTAAGTTGCTGCTATAGCTCTAGAGACTTTTTTTCCCATCGCACTGTGACAAAAGCCAGTTTTCTATGTGAGGCTGACTCAGAGGGTTGCAGAAAATAATTCACTGCTTTTCAGTTTTGGAGATGATGAACAGAAACATTCCCCAGGTAGGGATTACCCTGCCATATTGTGTGGGGAAAAAAAGGGGGGGCAGAAAGTTTTTAATGATTCTATTACATATCCTCTGTGAGCAAGATTTCAATCTGGCTAGAAAGCAAAGATTCTGTGCCTGCTAAAGCCATGTGTACTTGACTATTGCATAGTTATAATATATGATTAGTGACAGCCTAGTGGTGCAACATCGATAGGAGAACATGGTGAAGAGCCAATGTCTAAGTCTAACAAAATAACTGCTTTCTGATGTCTGACAAGCCTTCAATTATTTGATGTGTCTTTCATAACTGATCTTATAAACATAACTATTAAAACTTGAAAGACACAATGAGAAACCACTACACACCTGCTAGAATGGCTCAAAATAAATATATATATATTTAATTTATATATAAATATATAAATATTTGTAATAAATATATATATGTTTCAAAGTGCAATAATGGAGACATGTCACAGAATTCTTTTAATTCTTTGACTTTTCTTCTCCATTATAAGAAGTTTATAATCTCATATAACCTCACTGAGCCGAAGAGGGTGAGAGGAATTTAGTTCTATCTGAGCTCAATCAAAAGTTACTACCAACCACCTCTTAGCCAAACTATATATGAATGGCTTTTACCATATATATACATATGTACATATATCTACATATATATATATCATGACAATATATACCATATATATACCATTATCATATACATATATATATATCAAGACAATATATACCATATATATATACACACACATATACGTATGTGTGTGTGTATATATATATATATCATGACAATACCAAATGCTGATGAGGAAACAAAGAGTCTAGAACAGTTCTATTTTGCTGGTGAGAATTCTACTTTGGGAAAACGTTTGACAGTTTCTGGTAGACATTAACTTACATGTAGGTTACCCTAGAGACATGAAAATCCATGTCCACACAAAGATTTGCATATGAATGTTTACAACTTAATTCATAAATTCTAAAAGCCAAAAACCCCAAATGTTCATCAACTGGTGAACAGATAAATTATGTTATAGCCACATGGCAATAAAAGAGAAAAAAAACATAGATACATGCACCAACATGGATGAATCTCAAGAGCATTATGCTAATAGAAAAAAGTCAGTCAGAGTCAAGAGACTACATACTGAATGATTCAATTAATACGTTATTATAAAAAAGGGAAAAATTATAGAAACAGAAATCAGATCAGTGGTTATTGGAAGCTGGACAGGGGAAGGGATTTACTAAAAAGGCCTATAAAAAATTATCCCATCTTAACTTTGGTGGTAGTTACATGACTATATAGATTTGTCAAAACTCATTAAGATATATACCTAAAAAGTATGAATTTTATTGTGTGTCAATTATATCTCAATAAAGAGCAAAATTAACTTGTATCTAGAACAGGAAAAAAATAACCAAATAAGATATGAGGAGGCATTGTCCTGAATTTTCATTTGAGTATTGGTTTGACCATTTCCAGCTCTGAAGGCTTTTGACCCTTATTTAGACTTTTATTGACCAAAATATATATCCTAAAGATCATATTCAAAGGGAGATTTGAAAGTCTGTCAGTCACTTACAGCCAATTTTGAGAGAATTTATTTCTACTGACTATGGCATCTATTGTATGTAATAAACGAACGTCTCTCCCACGCGGTTAAAGAAGTCCTAGTTATGTGCCATCTTTGAAGAGGTTGAGGAAATAGTCACTTAAATCATTTTCTGTGTTTTATGGTTTAGATGAGGAACTGAGTTGTGTAGTTTGAGCACTTCATTTTCCGAAGTAGTTGTGAATACCACAGAGGGAAATATTGAAAGGTTTCTTTTACTACTTTTTCTCTGCAACAGTTCTTTTGCTTTCTTAGTTAGAACATTGACAGAGACAAGTTTCAAAACACAAAGCTAAGACTAATTCACCAGGGCAGCCAGTGTTTCCCTTTGTAAACAGGTTTCTTATCTTTCTTGTTTTGATAAACCTGGCGTTACGATGTAAAACTCCCGAGGTGTTCTGTCAATAGAGTAGGCAGTGGTTGTTTTATGAATAGCTAATCTAAGTTAATACATTGCTCATCGAGGGGCAGAAAAAAATCCGTGCATCTTGAGAAACACAACAAAGGAGTACCACTTAGACGAATTTTGTACAGTGACATCTGAGGCGTGTCAGGAGACATCTGGCACTAAGTTTACAAACAAGTACTCATCAAGTGAGAGGTAGGGAGAAAATTGATCTTAAAATCCACCATGTAGCATTAGAATTTTAAACACAATCTTCCTTAGGCAAGTTTTTCATTAAACTGTGTCCTGGGAATGTACATGTGAACTGCTGGTTATATTAGTTGGTATCAATGTCTTTCACCCAGTGTTTCTGGCAGTAGTGCTTTTATGAAATATACTGTACCAACAAAGCAGTAACTAGTGTGCAGTAGAGCAGGGAGGAGGCTCACAGCCAACAGGAGCATGGGGGCTGGGCAGCCATGAAGTACAATTTTACCAAAGAGCAGAACATTTTGATGTTTCCCAACACTGTGATTTGTTCTCCCAAGCATTTCAATATGCTACTGGAAGCCGCAGCCAACCACTTTAAAGTGACTTTATTACAATATTTCAGTCTTATTAAACTCCCTTCCTTTTGGGTGCCTTGTTGATTTGATTCCAGGTACTGAATCAATTAACAAATTAATAGACCTTTCTATAAATAGAGAATTCCTCTGTTTTGCATTTAATTTTTCACACACACACACACACACACACACACATTTGCGTTATGGTCCCAAGAACTTTGCATTTTATACAAATCTACTCCCTGACTGAAATTATTTAAAGTGGCTAATACCCGGACCCTTTATTCAAGTATTTGGCATTTAAACTGTTATTAGTTTATATTGCAATTTTAGAAGTCCTAAAATCTTACTTATAGATTAAAGTTTCTTTTCATTCAACCCACAGCCAGTGGCTTCTAGTAGTCTGTGTATTTGTCAGGCAGAGTTTGGGTTTGTCTTCAGACATTGGAAAATGATGTTAATATTCCTAAATTACAGAATTAATAATAATAGCTAATCTTTACTATGTATCAGGCCCTGTCACTTTACTTGTGGTAATTTATTTGGACTTCACCACAATCCACAGAAGTAGGTATAATTACTTTAACAAAGAGAAATGAAGTCGAACATCCTTCTTGCATTCACAACCCTGTCTCTGCCATCTAGTTGAGCAATTACACTTATCTTGTGTTAGACAATGAGAAACAAAGACTGCCGAGTTGTGATTTGAAACAAAGATGAGTTTACGGGATTTCCTGGCAAGGAACCTCTGCATTACTCAGGTCAAGCAGTTCTCTAACCAAGCGGCAACTGAAAGGACCTGATTTAGAGTCAAAGGAGGAGAAATGCAATATTCTAAGTCCAAGCTTCCGTATTGTGGCTTATTTCCCTTGCTTTGCAAATAGAAATTTGCTGATTTTACATCACTGATACAGAGAAGCCAGGTTTCCAAACAAGTCTAGGAGGAGTTGTAAAAGATTCCAGTGGGCATAGGGTCATCCAGCAAACATGTTGGATGCACATGCTTAAACTGTGGCTAGATTTCTATTTCACATCCAGAAGATACCATGTGACAACACCACATCTGTATTTTGTGGTAGGACTAGAGTCTACCTGGGGTGAAATGGAGGTGGATCAGCTGCTTCTACATTTCTCTTTTCTCTGAGGACCCAGGCACACTCACTACAGAAAGGACCATATGTGATCCGCTCCAGTAATTTCTAATTTGCTTACAAGCTTCATATTTGGAAAGCATTCTACAAACAGTGCTCCCAAGATTTATACAGAGTGCACAATAAACAGAGAAGGAATGTTTTCTTGTGCCTCCTAGGATTTTAAAAACTCAGAATCCTGGCAGAGCCATACCACGACTCAAGGAAAAGGGAAAACAGAACAGAAACAAAACAAAACAAAAGCAAGATAGCTATTTTGGACTACCCGATCCTAGTCCACCTTTGGCCCTTTTGTCACTAGCAAAGGACACCTTTCTAATTCCCACTATTTTAGGTTATTTTCCTTCGAAGTTAACAGCAGGACATAGAGTATAAAAATATGCTGGCAGCTGGTGTAACTCCTGTAAAATGTCATCCCAAGAACCATGTTTCACATCAAACATGTAAGGGGATGAGATAAGCGCAGGCGTTGTTACTCCAGTTCTCTCCCTCACCGCCAGCAGAATGCCACAGCAGTAGCGGATCCATGAGACACAAGCACAAGTACATCTGGTTGGATGTGAAGAAAAACCATACTCACGGTAGCAATAAGAAAATGTCTATTAGGTAGCTTCCTTCCCTAATCCTCAATTTTTTTCCTTTAGATTGTTCTTTTGTATAAGCAGTTGGTTCCTGACTCTCCCTTTCAAAAACTAATATTCTTGGGAAAATAAGCACCTAGCCATATTAACTCCCTGCTCTAAACATTCTGACTAATAGTGACCCTTTGTCAAATGTCACATTTCATAAAGACCTATGGAAAAAGAAAGCTGCCTGAATATGTGAAAACAACGATAACAACAAAACTAACTTTCAACTTATACATTATAAAGACTGTCTAAGATGGTAAGTCATGGTTCACATCGAAATATTCTCTAGCTCTAGGACTCATGTGATTTTAGAACTGACACTGGAAGACATAAAAATAATTCAAAATAACATAATACCCAATTACCAAAAAATCCAATATAGAGAAGTAATAGAAAAGTATCGTTTGGGGCCTAAGGCTGTAGTCAGCAAGCCAGTATGGAATCTGAAGTTGGATCGACTCTCTAGGTTTCCTGTCTCTGAAAACTAGTTAGTCCATAATGCAAAATGAGGCACAGATAGCCAAGACACATTTTCATCCAAACCTACATTATTGCAATAGTTTGGCAATAGCCAGCACAGCTGATCAGACATCATCAGGAGAGATTTGATTCTACCAGCAGCCAAGGGGTCGGAACTTTACCTAAAATATCTCTGTTCAGTTTTTCTCACAGGATTCTTGGTTCACCTGTTAATATATATTTTCAGCTGATGGATTAGTATAGATCCACTATTCCAGTCGTTTAGCAGGAAACAAAAATAGCAAAGCCCTAGCCTCTGTACCCTGAGAATTTATCTTGTAGATACAGAAGAATGCTTCAATAGAAAAAAATTTGCGAAGAATTATAAGGCTATATGACAACAACCATAAAATACTATCTTAAAAACAAACGCACAATAGCTGAAGATATACATAAAAAAGTAATCAAGTTAGGACAGGTTAATAAGAAAAGATGTCCTGAATAAAGACAGTTTCTCTTATATTTTATTTAAAAGTTTTTTTCTCATCTTTTTTCAAAATTTAAATTCCAGTTAGTTAACACATAGTGTAGTGTTGGTTTCAGGAATATAATTTAGTGATTCATCACTTACAAATAACACTCAGTGCTCATCTCAACAAGTGCTCCCCTTAATGCCCATCACCCATGTAACCCACTCCTCCACCCACCTCCCCTCCACCAACCCTTAGCTTGTCCTCTGTATTGAAGAGTCTCTTATGGTTTGCCTCCTACTCTGCTTTTATCTTATTTTATTTTTCTTTTCTTTCCCCTATGTTCATCTGTTTTGTACCTTAAATTCCACATATGAGTGAAATCATATGATATTTGTCTTTCTCTGACTTATTTCACTTAGCATAATACACTTTACTTCCACCTACATTGCTGCAAATGGCAAGATTTCATTCTTTTTGGTAATCAAGTAATATTCCATTGTGTGTATGTGTGTGTATATGTATACATATATATGTATACATTGTGTGTATGTGTGTGTATATGTACACATATATATATGGGTAAGAAAATGTGGTATGTATACATATACATACACATACACATACTTACATATATGGGTAAGAAAATATGGTATGTATATGCATACATACCACATATGTATACGTATACATACCACATTTTCTTACCCATTCATCAGTAAATGGACATTTGGGTTCTTTCCATAATTTGGCTATTGTAGATAGCACTGCTATAAACATTGAGGTACACGTTCCCCCTTCGAATCAGCATTTTTGTATTCTTTGGTAGTGTAATTACTAGGTCATAGGATAGTTTTATTTTTAGAAACTATGGCTGTACCAGTTTGAATTCCCACCAACATTGCAAAGGGTTCCCTTTTCTCCGCATCCTCGCCAATATCTGTCATTTCCTGAGTTGTTAATTTTAGCCATTCTGACAGGTGTGAGGTGGTATCTCAGTGTGGTTTTGATTTGTATTTCCCTGATGATGAGTGATGTTGAGCATCTTTTCATATGTCTGTTAGCTATCTGGATGTGTTCTTTGAAAAAGTGTCTTTTCACATCTTCTGCCCTTTTCTTAACTGGATTATTTGTTTTGGGGGGTATTGAGATTGATAAATTCTTTGTAGATTTTGGATACCAACCCTTTATCTGATGTGTCATTTCCAAATATCTTCTCTCATTCTGTTGGTTGCCTTTTAGTTTTATTGGTTGTTTCCTTCACTGTACATCAGCTTTTTTATCTTGATGAAGTCCTAATAGTTAATGTTTGCTTTTGTTTTCCTTGCCTCAGGAGACATTTCTAGTAAGAAGTTGCTCTAGCCAAGGTCAAGGAGGTTTCTGTCTGTGTTCTCCTCTGGATTTTAATGGTTTCCTATCTCACATTAGATATTTCATCCATTTTGAGTTTATTTTTGTTTATGGTTTAAGAACATGGTCTAGTTCAATTCTGGACAGCATGTTGCTGTCCAGTTTTCCCCAATACCATTTCCCCAATACAACGAAGACATTGTCTTTTTCCCATTGGATATTCTTTCCTGCTTTGTCAAAGATTAGTTGGTCATATGTTTGTCGGTCCATATCTGGGTTCTCTACTCTGTTTCATTGATCTACATTCTGACACATTTTAAAAGGGATTTTACAGACATGTGTTTTCAGGGAGAAGAGTGGAAGGTACCAGGATAGGCAGAGATAGTGGAAAAATTTTGTTATGGAGAAATAAAATAAAAATAACCAAAGAAATAAAAATAACCAAACCAGAAAATGTAGCAAGCCTTACAGAAGAAAATCCTGTAAGGTGGAATCTGTAATTCAATTAGAGCTTTGTATATTGGGTATATACATGTATATTCTTAAAACACATAGTTTCTCTTAAATAGGAAATACTCTTCTAAAATTTCGCGTAAGGCCTTAGATATTTTATAGCAGTTATTTTCCCTCTAATTAAAAAAGTAACCACTGTTGTTGGTAGAAAATGTGAAAAACACAGTAAAGAACAAAGAAGAGTTTTAAAATCTTCCACAATATCACTACTTAGACATAACCACTGTTAATGCTCACAGCCTTTCAATCATTTTATTGTCTGTGTGTGTGGTTTATATGATATGCTTTATTATACACAAAATTGGATATCTTACTGCAATACAGTTTTATGTATCTTTTCCACTTTTTTTTAGGGTGGGGGAGGGGCAGAGGGAGACAGAGAATATTAAATATTAAAAAACCTGAGCCAAAATCAAGAATAAGATGTTCAAATGACTGAGCCACACAGGAATCTTATATCTTTTTCACTTTTAACATTTTAAAATTAACATCTGCTTTATGTGACATTTTTTCTAGAACTTTTTCTAGTGCTCTGATTTCATTAATGCTTTTTTTTCCTGATTTCCATTATTGTTCACAAGTAGGAGAAACCATAAATAAAAGGTCTAGTTATGTTGTCTGAAAGGAATAATCCTTAGCTGAATTAATCACTTAGCTTGATATTAGCATATTTTGTTTCCCTAGATTAAAATATTCAGAGATGACTACATGAGTAAAGATTTGATACACCCTGATTCTGTGGGATGATAAGAGATTAACCCTGACTATTTGTTCCAAATTTCTTCTGGGCTTTTAGAGTGTGTTCCTGTTTTACTTTGGGAACTAGAAATCTTGTCTTCAAATTAATGATATACTTTTCTTTGCCATTGTCAATGTCATTATCAAATCATATACATGAAAGAATTGGGTAACACCAAAGGCCCATTGGTTCAAAATGTTGTATTGTACTACTACTCTTTCGTCTACTTCCAAGGTCCAGCATGCCCCCACTTCCAAAATCAGCTTATCTTACTCAGACACCAAAGCAGTAGTTCCTTTTTACTACATCTCCAGGGTGGGCATACAATTCAAAAGAGACATATAAAAAGCACTATTATGTTAAATGTGGCTATACAAGATGACAATTCTTTTCCTTCCTGGAAACAAAATATCTATCTATATCTATCTGCCTATCTATCTACCTATCATTTCCATTATGCATTTGAGTCTATTATTGGAAATTTCTATCTATAGTTTACTTGCTTCAGTATTCAACATAGTAACTGACATCAGGTAGTATCTTTTTACTTAGTAGTGAATGTTCCACAAATAGAGAAACATAACATTGGAGAATGTTTCCTTATTAACAGATAAAGCTTTCTTCTGGGGATGCTCGCATGCCCGGAAGCTTTGGCCAGGTGTCATAAGCAGATAAATATGTTATGCCTTACTCTCCTTGTATTTCTTAATACAACTTACAAGTAAACTAAAGGAAAAGTTATGGAAATGAAACATTTCAACACAGGTATGAAAATGAGTCCAGGCAAGAAGGTATCTATGCTGGCTGCTACACAGGACTGTTTACCTTCCTCTATTGTATAGAGTAAGACAACCCCTGCAAAGCCTGGTGGCTAGAAATGTTCAATGTAAAACTGGCAATCTTGACTGATGAGTTAGTTTTTCTTGTAACGAGAAAGTGTGTAGAACATATTACTGAGGTTTGGCTACTTTCAAAAATATTGCAAGACAAAATATTTTCAGCACTCAACGAAAATGGTTGCACATTAGTCTGTCAGACTCCGCAAACAGAAATTTTCAGAGACTGGCAATTTCCTTTCGTTCATAGCAACTTATGTTCCTTCTCTGCAAATAGGGAAAAACAAATCAAATTGTTCTCATCTTCCTGGGAAATACAGTGAGAACTGGTTCAGCTGTACTTATGTCAAGTGAACAAAAGGAGTCACTTAAAAACTTAATGCAAGAGAGTTTGCAGAATTTCAGAAAAAAACCAAAATAATCCCTGAGGTGAGTTCTATTGAGGAAGCATACTGCTAAATTTTTAAAATGGGAACAAGAGATTAGTTTTCTTCTCCATGCTCTCTTCCTTGTGTTTCTTCAAACTACTAAGTGAGTGAACATACAAAGGAGCTGTATATACAAATCACACACACACACACACACACACACACACACACACACACAAACACACACACACATAAACAAGAGTAGGAAAGATTTAACTCAAGTCAATGCTTGGATTCAGAGAAGGAAATTCCCCCACTTTTTTTTAAGTTGTAACCACTCAAATATTTTATAGAGCAATAAATTATAAAGCCGGAGTCACCATGAGTTGATTCAGTAAAATGAGTACTTTAATAGAATAAAACTTACAATAAAAATAGTAATTATGTGCAAGTATATGATAATGAGACCTAAGCTTAAGAACTACACATATTCTAAATACTAGTTAGCACAGCAATATTAAATGTTTCTGGCCGTCTCTGTAAGGAGAAGAAGACACTGTATGGAACTGCTGAAGAGTAATGGATCCATAACACAAGGGTACATAGAGAAACGTGGTCTGCCCACTTTCGGAATGGGACTCCAGGATATAAATGATGCAGCACTAAGAACCACAGATTCTTCCTGGCCGCATAGTCATCTTCCCTCAGGGCTGCCCTGTTGCCCACATCCTGCGGAGCACCATTAATATTATATTCTATGTAAATGGTGACCACTGGAACTGTGCTGCAGAACAAAGATGTCCCTCCCCAAAGAAGAATATCAGGGGTAGTTGGCTATTTTATTCCCCTCTCCTCACATACACCTCAATCTTTCTTTCAGACATATATTCAACAACCATTTGTGAAGAATTGTTATTAGTTGAGAATCTTTTAGTTAAAATGTCAGAAAACCCAATTTAAAGTAGCTTAATAAAAAAAAAGACATTTATTGTTTCATGCAACTGAATAGTCCAAGGCTATACTGGCATTCAGCAAATAGCTGGTATCATCAGAATCCTGTGTGTTTTTCCCCACTCTGTGGCCCCACTTCCTCTGTGTTGACTGTTCTTTGACAGTACTTCATATATTGTTTAGAGCTGTACAAAGAACTAAAAGACAAAATTTTCTGTTAATAATAATTTTCTCCTGCCTTTATTAATTCTAACCTCAACAGAATTATCTTGTGAAACATTAGCCTATTAGTCAATAGATGAATACATACCTTGAGGAATAAAAGTGACCACACCCTTAAATGAAACAGGCAATTCAGTCTGAATCAGGATTGCTGAGGTGGAGCCTGAGCACCTACATATTTTAACAGCTATCTGTGTAATATGTATGCATAAGACCACTAGCCTGCAAATTCAACAGAACTGCACTAAGAACTAGTTTGCCTACATTTGTGAAATGTCTAAAGGAATTCAATAGTTATTACAATATGAAAATGTATCTAAATTATACTACTGCCAAACTTTTTTATTTGTGGCAATCCTAAGAGTGGATGTTTCACATTTTCCAAAACACATAGCACCCATAGAAGTATTTCAACTTTTCTCAATTTCATTCTCTGTGTTTATTCCTGCCTTCAGAAAACTTTTATTCACATATAATTTTAGGTAAAAATCTGGGTAAAACTTGAAACCCCAGGATGAATTGTCACAAGTATGCTGGCATAAAATCTTTGAGATATTGACATATATTCCTTTGTTTTTCCCCAGCATTTCCTCCATTCCCTCCTCCCTTCATTCAAACAAAGAATATGACTGAGAGGCAGGATAAAACAAAGCAAAAACAGAGAAGTCTAAGAGTCTTGCTGGCTATAGTTTTCAAGTACTTAAGAATTTAAATGAACTGGGGCACCTGGGTGACTCACTCAGTTGAGCGTCCAGCTCTTGATTTCTGCTCAGGTCATGATCTCATGGTTCATATTTTCATGTCCCACCTCAGGCTCTGCACTGACAGCACAGAGCCTGCTTGGGATTCTCTCTCTCTCTCTCTCTCTCTCTCTCTCCCCCTCTCTGCCCCTCCCTCACTTGTATATCCATGTGCGCACGCTCTCTCTCTCTCTCTGTCTCTTTCAAAATAAATAAACTTTAAAAATAAAAAAAAAGAACTTAAACGGACAATATCTGAAATAGAGACAAAATACTCAGGAAAAAAATAAGAAAGAAAAACTCCGTATCTATCACCTCCACCTATCACCTCTACCATACAAATACAGAATAGAAATAGGTCCCCTAATTGATGATAATAGGAGAGATTTTGGAAGGTCCTATAAGTAAGACCTGATGGGGTCAGGAGCCCTGGAGAGAAGGCATAACTAAAATGAGTTTAAGATGAGAATACAGAAAACCCAGAGTCTCTTATGCTTCCTTACTCCCAAAGCTTGGCACAAAAACAGCAAAAATTTTCCTGTGCCCCACCCACTCATCGCCACCAAGGCTAGCAGAGAAGTAAGAGAAAGAGATGGAGAAGCTAAGAGAGCCGCATGGACACACATAGAATTTTAGGCTGTCTTGACTCAGCTGACTAAAACTCTTGGTCATTTGACATGTGCTAAATCTGTCTTCTGGAGAAAAAATGAACTTGGCAAAGACAGACTATCATTTAAAGAGTGCAGGACCACAAAACTTGAGCCATGCCACTCCCAAAAGATAATTTGTATATATTACAGAAAGAAGGAAAAAAAGGATTCTTGACAAAGTCTTTACATCTATTCATAAGAATTTTTATATTCTTGTGTAAGAATATATATTATTGATATAATAAGATATATAGAGATATCTATTGCTATAATAACAAATTATCCCCAGACTTAATGACTTAAAATTATAATAATTATTTATCATTTTGCACAGTTTCTGTACGTCAAGAATATCAGAGTCTTGGTTATGTCATCTTGGCTCAGGCTCTCTCATGAGTTAAAATGTCAGCTAAGACTACAGTCATCCAACAACTCAACTAACTTTGAAAGCTCCAACTTCCAACATGGTTCACTCACATGACTAGCAATTGCTGTAGCAATTGGCCTCAATTCCTCTCCTCCACAGAGTTGCTTAAGAATTCTCATAACATGATGGCTGGCTCCCCTCAGGAGAGAGGTGAAGAGAAGGCAAGGCAGAAACTGCAATGTCTTTAATGCTGAGCTTCAGAAATTGTACATTGTAATTCCCTCAAGATCCTATTGATTACACAGGTCATGCCTACTGATTATGATATGGCTATCACACAAGATCATGAATGCCAGAGGGCATGGCTCCTTAGACACCACCTTGAAGATTGGCTTCCAGAGCTTGCTACTTTGTAATATTTCTATTACATAATAAAGGATGTTTGCTCCAAATGAAAAAGAAAACATTCCAATGAATGTCATCCCTGTCAATCATCTCAGATATAAAAAAGTAGTTCACCTCAATGTCAAGAGGACACAGTTAATGGGTTGTGTTTTTTGAACTTAACTCTGAATAAATTTTTGTCCATTTCCCAAAGGCAAGGCATCAGGTGGGTATGGAAATCTTCATCTTTGTTGCTTAGACCAAAAAAATAAAACATGAAACCTCATCAGTAAAGTACTGGGAAACCAGTATGGACATATCTGATTTTAATTTTATTTTCAATGGACAATAAAAGAGGCATTGCTATAAAAATTCTTCTGATTGGGACACCTAGGTGGTTCAGTTGGTTGAGCAACTGACTCTTGATCTCCACTCAGGTCATGATCTTGGGGTTGTGGGCTCAAGACCCACGTTGGGCTCTGGACTGAAAGTGGAGCCTGCTTGGGATTCTTTCTCTCTCCCTCTGGCCCTCTCCCCCATTCATACACTCTGTCTCTAGAAACAAAAACAAACAAAAACAAAAGCAAGTTAAAAAAATTTTAAAAAACCACCAAGAAACACAATTGTTTTGATTAATATCTGTTTCCTAAAATCCTAAGCTTCCACTCATTGCTTTATGAAAATAGTCAACTAACTTACGACCTGGCAAGGAGAATGGAGTTTTTCCTGATCTCTGTCCAGCAGCAACTGGTGTTTACCAATGACGAAGAGAAAATTTTTCTACTCCCACCTCTGTACCTTGGTATTGTGTAAGGGCCCCGAACCTGTGTATAACCCTGGAAAGGTAGGGAAAACACAAACAGCACAATGAAAGCTTAATTTTATCTACATAAAACAAAACAATTTGGTCACTTAATCCATTTGGCCAGTACATTTAGTCAACTCAATTTAAAAAACAAAAGTCTCAAAGAAGGTTTTATTTTATTTTATTTTATTTTTATTTTTTAATGTTTATTTACTTTTTAGAGAGTGAGTCAGAACATGAGCTGGGGAGGGTCAGAGAGAGAGGGAGACACAGAATCCAAAGCAGGCTCTAGGCTCTGAGCTATCAGCACAGAGCCCGATGCATGGCTCGAACTCACAAACCATGAGATCATGACCTGAGCCGAAGTCGGACACTTAACCGACTGAGCCACCCAGGCACCCTTAGAGAAGGTTTTAAACAAAATTATGTAGTAGACTCTTACTTGTATTAAGAATAGCAACAACTGGGGCACCTGGGTGGCTCAGTCAGTTAGGTGTCTGACTTTGACTCAGGTCATGATCTCATGGTCTACAGGCTTAAGCCCCGCATGGGGCTCTGTGCTGACAGCTCAAAGCCTGGAGCCTGCTTCAGAGTCTGTGTCTCCCTCTCTCTCTGTCCCTCCCCTGCTGGCACTCTGTCTCTCTCTCTCTCTCTCTCTCAAAAATGAATAAAAACATTGAAAAAAGTTAAAAAAAAAGAATAGCAACAATAACAAAATAAATCACTTGTATATTAAGCACTATACTAGGCACACTTTTTATCTCATTTGTCTCCTCAAAAAAACCTGAAAATTGTGTATTATTATTTCTAATTTTTACATGTGAAATCTCAGAGTCAAAAAGGTTAAATAACTTACCCAAGAATATTTAGTAAAGCCAACATTGAAATTCCTGACTCCGAAACCTGTGTTCACTCCACTAAGCACATTGTCTCCAATAAAGTGGTCTCCTTTTTGAACACAAAGCAAATTTAAAATATTTTGAGAAAAATATTTACAACAGAAATATCATATGTATAACATAGAAGGAGAAAAAAAGAAGTCAACTTTGTCCAAGCCATACAAATGGAATAAGCCAAAAAACTTTGTTTCATGTATTCAAGAATACTATATTGTCCTTGTAACATAGTGATATACCCATAGTTTCCTAGTCCTTTAGAAAATGAGATAGTTCATCTAAATAAATAAATGAGTAAATAAATGAATAAACATTATTTAAAAATGTAGAGGTGTATTATTTTAGCACATATTTTGGAGTCAATATTAATCTATTCATGATTATATAATTACTATTTTATCACTTCATTCTGTGAAGTTTTATCATTCTTCAGAAATTTTTTTATTCAAGTATAATTAATGTACAATGTTATATCAGTTTCAGGTATGCAACATAATGATTCAACAATGCTATCCAACGCTCAGTGCTCATCATGTGTACTCTTAATCCCATTCACTTATTTCACCCAAACTCCGACTCACCTCCCCTCTGACAACCACCAGTTTGTTCTCTGTGTTTAGTTTAAGAGCATGGGATTTTTTGTCTCTTTTCTTCCTTGTTCATTTGTTTTCTTAAATTCTACATATGATTGAAATCACATGGTTTCTCTGAATGACTTATTTCATTTAGCATTATACCCTCTAGGTCCATCCATGTTTTTGGATGATTTAGCAAGATTTCACTCTTTTTTATAGTTGACTAATATTCCAATGTGCACACTCACATGTGTGTGTGTGTGTGTGTGTGTGTACTACTTCTTCTGTCCACATGTGGACATGTGGGCTGCTTACATACCTTGGCTATTGTAAATAATGCTGGAATATACATAGGGATGCATATAACTTTTCAATTAGTGTTTTTTCATTTTATTTGGGTAAAGAAATTCCCATAGTGGAATTACTGGATCATATGGTAATTCTGTTTTTAATATTTTAAGGATCTTCATACTATGTTCCACAGTGGCTACACCAGCTTGCATTCCCACCAACAATGCAAAAAAATTCATTTTCTCTGCATTTTTGCCCATACTTGTTATTTCTTATGTTTTTGATTTTAGCCATTTTGACAGGTCCATGGTGATATCTCATTGTGGTTTTGGTTTGCATTTTTCTCATGATGAGTGATGATCATCTTTTCATATTTCTATTGGCCTTTTGTATTCCTTCATTGGAAAGGTGTCTATTCAGGTCCTCTGCCTATTTTTAGTTAGATTTTTTGTGGGTTTTTCAATATTGTATAAATTCTTTTTATATTTTGGATATTAACCCCTTTGGATATATCATTTGCACATACCTTCTGTCATTTGGTAGGTTGTCTTTTGTTCTGTTGATGCTTTCTTTCACTGTGCAAAAGCTTTTTATTTTGACTTTTGTTTCCCCTGCCTGAGGAAAATTTGCTACAGCTGATATCAAAGAAATTACTACCTCTGTTTTCTTCTAGGAATTTTATAGTTCACTTCTCACATTTAGGTCCTTAGGCCATTTTGAGTTTATTTTTGTGTATGATGTTAGGCAGCGTTCCAGTTTTCTCAGCATCATTTGTTAAAGAGAGTGTCTTTTTCCCATTGTATCTTCTTGCCTCCTTTGTCATAGATTAATTGACCATATAAGTCTGGCTTTATTTTCTGGGCTCTCTATTCTATTCTATTAATCTATGTGTCAGTTTTATGTCAGTACCATACTGTTTTGATAACTACAGTCTTGTAGTACATCTTGAAACCTGGGACTGTAATACCTCCAGCTTTCCTTTGCTTTTCCAAGATTGCTTTGGCTATTTGGGGTCTTTTTGTGGTTCCATACAAATTTTAGGATTACTTGTTCTAGTTCTGTGAAAAATGCTGTTGGTATTTTGATAGAGATTGCATTGAATTTGTATATTGCTTTGGCTAGTATGGACATTTTAATAATATTGGTTCTTCCAATCAATAGCATGGAACATCTTTCTTGTTTGCATCATCTTTAACTTCCTTCATCAATGTTTTATAGATTTTGGAGTATAGATCTTTCACCACCTTGGTTAAGTTTATTCTTAGGTATTTTATTCTTTTTAGTTCAATTGTAAGTGGGATTGTTTTCTTAATTTCTCTTTTTGCTACTTCATCATTAGTGTATAAAAATGCAACTAGTTTCTGAATATTAATTTTGTGTCTTATGACTTTACTGAATTTACTTATCAGTTCTAGTAGTTGTTTGGTGGATTCTTTAGTATTCTTTAGTGCAATATCATGTCATTTGCAAATAGTGAAAGTTTTACATCTTCCTTACAAATTAGGATGCCTTTTATTGATTGATTTTTTTCTAATATGGAACATTTCATGTCTTTGTAAGTCATTGTATGTCTTTCATGCAGAGACGCCATGCTAATCTTTCCTGCATCTTTCCAATATTTTAGTATATGTGCTGCAGAAGCAAGCACTTTTCCTTTTGGCTGTCTGATTGCTGTGGCTAGGACTTCCAGTATTATGTAAGAGTGGACATCCTTGTCTTGTTTCTGATCTTAGAGGAAAATCTCTCAGTTTTCCCAATGATTATGACATTAAGCTGTGGGTGTTTCATCTTTGGCCTTTATTATGTTGAGGTATGTGTTCCCTCTAAACCTACTTTTTTGACTGGTTTTTTAAAAAAATGTTTATTTATTTATTTTGAGAGAGTACATGCATGCGCGCACGCATACACATGTATGGGGGAGGGGCAGAGAGAGACAGAATGAAGTCCAAGAAAGATCTGCACTGTCAGCACAGTCAGTCGAGCCTGAGGTGGGGCTCAAACTCAGGTGTCATGAGATCATGACCTGAGCCTAAATCAAGAGTCCGAAGCTTAACCAACTGAGCCACAGAGGTGCCCCATGTTGACATGAATGAATATTGTACTTTTTCAACTGCTTTTTCTTCATCTATTTGAATGATCATATGGTTTTTTATCCTTTCTTTTATTGATGTGATATATCATGGTGATTGATTTGCCAATACTAAGGCATTCTTGGATCTCTGGAATATATCCCATGTGATTGAGGTGAATAATTCTTTTAATGTATTGTGGATTCAGTTTGCTAATACTTTATGGAGGATTTTTGCATCTATGTTCATCAGAGATACTGGCCTGTAGTTTACTTCTTTTAAAGGGCTCAGAAATTTTTGAAATGGCTTTTTGAAAATCCAAAAGAAGAAGAAATGTTTTTTAAGTTGTTAGAATTCAAGTCTCCAGTGACTTCTTTTCAGTACTGCTGTACCTCACCAGCAAGAGGCTGGCATTAATGAGAAAACAAAAATAATTATGCAATTATTATGAAATTCTGTTCAAAGGTACTTTTTACTTTACAAATGGCAGGGGAATGGCAAGGAACCAGTCCCCTTGTCCCATGTAATATTCTCCAAAGTATCTGTAGACATATAAGAAAATTTATAACATTATTAATTCAATGTGCATACAAGATTTTCTTGCTCTTAAGGGTTAAATTCAGTGTGCAGTTTAATAGCCAAAATCCTTCCCACAAAATAAGAAAAGGATGGAAATTCCATCTGAAACTCAAAACAGCTTTTTGAAAAGTAAAATTTTTTAAGGGTTAGCATATTTATGTCTTACTTCACTATCTTCAGTGTTTGGATAATTCCAAAGGCAGAATTAGCACTCAAAAATCCCATCAGAAAAAGGTTTTCTGTTTCGAGGGCTACCAAAAATACTGAAGTTCCTTTTGTACGATGACTTTCATCAGTATCAAAAAGCAACAGATATGACTGCACTTTAAATACTCATCTTGCAAATTCCTCAGTTATTTAAATTTTTTAATCTCTTGTAAGTGCCACTACCTATACAAATGAGATTTTATTTTTTAGATGTGCCTAGACTTTCAATAGAATCTAGAACAGAAGTAGATAAAGTTTCAATGTCCTTATTTAAAGGGCTTTTTCTAATTCTTACATTCAATAGAGGATTAATGCAAATAAAGCTGAGGGTTACATGGAACCCAACACCCTAGGAAAGAATCCCAGGGTGTGCTTATTGGTTTTTCCTAACCATTTTCTTTATGGGTTCATTTCACATTGATCTCACACCTTGAATAAAATACAGGCCTGAAGGGTCACTTGAATGAGAGATTTTCCTCTTTATATCACCGAACACAAATTGAGGCCTTTGATATTGTCATGGAAATGACTCTGTAAATAGCACTCAAAGGCCTATTTTTCAAACCAGAATGAGCTGGAACAATGTTTTCTTTTTCTTTTCAGGTTATGAGATTGGAGTTTGGGGAGAGAGAACCTCTGATCAAGATAGTGGGAGGAAATCAGGAGTAAAGAGTGTGCCTAAGAGAATTCCTCTCACATATGCCTGCAAATTGTATAGCACAGCTTTATTCAAAAAAGATGTTTGCCTTGTCCTTCAGGTGCCCAAATACACAGCCTGTTGAGAACTGGAGAGGAAAGGTAAGAAAATAAGAAAGAAAAATGGAACAGATCATTTGTGTCTGAGCCTTAGTTTTAAAAGGCAAGTTTCATACTGGAAATCATGACACACACAAACATTGAAAAAAAATCCACTTTTCAAAGTAAGTAATTTTTTAAGTAGGATTCGAGAAAGAAATAGATAATATTTCATAAAATATTTAAGTACCTAGTTAAATCAGTGTTTATTTTGGTGTTTGTATCATATAGAATTTTATTTTCTTTTAAGAAACTGCAAATACATAAAAGCTTTAGTTTTCTTAAATAAAAAAAAAAAATTAGGGGCACCTGGGTGGCTCAGTCGGTTAAGCGGCTGACTTCGGCTCAGGTCATGATCTTGCAGTCTGTGAGTTCGAGCCCCGCGTCGGGCTCTGTGCTGCCGGCTCAGAGCCTGGACCCTGCTTCGGATTCTGTGTGTCTCTCTCTCTGCCCTTCTCCCACTCATGCTCTGTCTCTATGTCTCTCAAAAATAAATGTTAAAAAAAATTAAAAAAAAAGAATGAAAGGCAGGAAAATGATCATGAATTGTTGCTTTAAAAAATATCCTCATACCAAGACTATTAAATGGGATTTCAAGTGTTAGGATCTCAATGTTGTCTTAATTTCTGGCCTTCTTAGTAATTTTTAAAAATAAAACTCAAGTGTCCTCCCCATTTCGGACAATTCAAAAATTTTTAGAGAAACAACTTAGGAACAATCCCTAGATTAAACTTTGAGGATAATTTAAAGCTAGTAATATTGATTACTGGTGCAAAATATGGTGTTTTCAAAGTCACGACACAGTCCATATCCTGCCTCTTACTTTAGGGCCACATTCTTTTATAAAACACTTTTATTGACTCTTTTAATATTTGTTTTTTGAGTCCAGGAAAAATGTATAGGAATTGCTCACAGCATCCATCCATCAATCCCTCCTTGACCTTCGAGAAAAAGGTAATATCTTGTCACTTCTAAACAGGCTTGGGAAATACTTCGGTTGGTCGCCTACCTTGTGGCAACTAGAGGCAGTCTAAAAGGCATTTAAAACATCTTAGAGAGAGAGATAATGAACAGCTACTACTGAATTTTAACAGTAGGAAGTTCCATTTTAAAGTAGCCCAGCTAAATGGAATGAGTATCTAAATTAATTTGAACTTCATTAACTTATGCCCAAAGGTAACTCATATTACATGGAAGCAATCCTTCCAGATAGAGTTGGAAGTACTCAGACTCTTAGGTGAGAGGCCTCTGTTTTTGTGTTAAAATCTGCAACTGGCTTCTCAGCCTCACTTTTAATTCAGTTGTGTCCACCCCAGTGAAAGAATAGAGTGATTTGCTATTCTCTCTATTCAAAGACATGCCTTCCCTTTAGAGGCACATTCATAAATGTTTGAGAAGCATGCTTTTAACATTAATCAAGAAATTACAGAAAATGAACTGAGTGTAACCTCTATTGAAGATTAATATTTAATACAGAGCACGTATAAAGATAATATAATTCTATGTTCAACAGACAAAAACAAAATAAAGCACATAGTTCACAGACACACAGACACACACACACACACACACACACACACACACACACAAACACACCCACAGGCACAAATAGAAAGGAAGACAAGAGAAGAGAAAGAAAGAAAAAAAAGATTGGTTTTATTTTCCAAAATGGGAATTAGGCAAAATAAGAAAAAGAACTTTCCAATGACATAAAGATTGAAATTAAGATTCAGGAAACGCTCGAATCCTAGATATATCTCATGGTGCCTTAAATTTCTCCCTATTTTAAAGAGGCTGAGTCCTTTCCTATAAGCCACTTGCCAGTATAAGGACTTAGGTGAAGTGGAAAAAATGGGGCCTTAAAAAAAACGCTGAACTTATAAAGGGCAATAAAAGGAATTTCTCTTGTAAGGAAAAATCAAATACACTCTACAGTGCCAAAGACCTTAATTAGTCAATCAAGCCTGAAATAAGGGAAAATCTTATATTTGTATAGTTCTTCATGGTTTACAAAGCTTTTTCAGTAATTCTATCCTCATTAGCTATCTATTTTCTTTGTAGCAATTATGAAATTGAATTTTGAAATTTTCTGCATTGTTGATACCTGACATATTAGACATTTATTTGCATATGTCTTTATTATCTTTCGCCTACTGCTAAAATGTAAGCTCCATAAAAGCAGGGATGTTACCCGGAATTGTTCACTTCTATATCTCCAGCATCTAGAACAGTGTTTGGTGCATAGAGGACAATAGATATTTGGTAAGCAAATAAATGAGGTAAATCAAATGGATAAATACTATTGCATTCAAACTTTGAAAGCCCCTGAGAAAAAGACATGTATTTCTCATCACGTTTACAGATGAGGAAACCAAGGCTCAAAACAGTAAATTATTTATAATAGTATCAACAGTTAAGTGGGGTCAGAGTTATAATTAGAAAGAACCAGGTCTTGGGGCACTTGGGTGGCTCAGTCGGTTGAACATCCAACTTTGGCACAGGGGCTTTGAGCCCTGCATCAGGCCCTGTGCTGACAGCTGAGTGCCTGGAGTCTGCTTTGGATTCTGGAGTCTGCTTCAGAGCTCTGCTTCTGTCCTTTCCCCACTAGCACTTTCTCTCTCCTTCTCTCTCAAAAAATAAACATTTTAAAAAATTAAAAAAAACAAGAACAGAAAGAACAAGTTCCTTGTAGTACCTGTGCAAAGGGAATAGGTTATGGATGGTCAAAGATTACTGTCATTAGTAGTTTCACTTTTCACTTTTCATGAAGATGAAAATATGCCAGAAAAAAATGAATAAATTCAAGTCCTTCTCTAAAATGATAGCTACCACCCTTTCTCAGCTTTCATTCCTCTTTGAGCTCTTCCTAAATTAAACTGCCCTGCTGATGTGTTTGTTGTCTCAGCACCCACTTTGTGTTTACGATTTCCCTCCCAGCATCTTATTTTCTATCCTATATAATTACTATGGGCTATAGGTATCATTTATTGAGCCCCTTTTACACAATGTTAGGCATTTTTCACTTGTCCCCTCACAAACAGGAAACTGCAGATCTATCAGTCTTCAAAGATAGATTCTTTCCCCACCAGACTGCCTCTGAAAAACCTGGCTCCTTAGAAGCAGTTCTTGGGAGGTCCAGAACAGAGCCCACCATCATCCTTGACAAATGAACTTGGCAAAAACTTAGCCCTATACTAGTTAGCTGCAGGCGTGTTGTAGCATAGGAGTGTGACATGGGCAAAGGGACATCTGATAATTAGCACTCCAGGGTCCCTAACAGGTTAGAGGCATCTGAAACTGCACCCCCCCACCAACACACCAGGATTTGATTTACAATTGCAATGAGAAAGAAGGTAATGATCCAGCCAATAGTTATTTTGGCAGGACTCAGTCCCTGATGGTCATGGGTGGATCAACTTTATCCTTCTCCTTCACCAGGTATACCAAAACAGTTTTGTAAAAGTAGCATGCTATCCTGCACCTCCACACCTCACTCTGTCTTTCCTTTTCTTCTTAGTAAAACACTAAGTTCATTCCTCTTAGAGCTAGCAGTAAGAAGCTGCAGAAGGGAACTCCTCATGATTTTCACATCCCTACTAACAGTCCATGCAGATTCTACCTCTAAACTCGTGCTTCACATTTTTCATTACAGTCCAGTTTGGGGCTTTCTAAACAATGGCTGAAGAAAAGGGAGGGGGAGACAGATATTTTAGTAATCCAGTTTCTGTCATTGAAAATGCTGATCAGGCCATAAAAATAAATTCTTTCTGAACTTGACCTTCAGTTACTAACATTTGAAGTGAAGTCATTTGAGGAAGGAACCAAGTTAAATAAACAGGTTCACTGATGGATTTATGACACACTGGAAAAGCAAGATATAGTTGCTTGGTATAAGGCCAAGTTCTGGGCTCCAAGGGGCTTCTGCATATATATAAACACAAACAGGAGTGTCCTGGGACAGAGTTGAGATCAGGGTATTTTTTTCAATTGTTAAACAGTGTGTGCTGCGTTGAGCTTTAGTCTAGACAAGATGGAAATGATGCTAAGACTATTCATCAGCAAAGATGAACCACATGGCTCAAACAACAGAAGCCCTGCCAATCAAAAGGTCAGAGAGATGGGAAAGATGGGAAGTGTGGATCCTTCCTGAAAGTGAGTCCAAATACCCTTGACTAGGAAGATGCTTGCAGTTCTTGCACCTGCAGATGACGGAGATATTAGAGAACACCTAAGTCATGTGGTGTCTGGATACAGGCAAAGAACCACTTTATATTTGAGCCATTGTGTCTTTCATACTCCATTTGGTACAAATTTTGTTTAGGGAAGACCAATTAACCCACATAGACCTCAATCAATGTTAATTTTAATTGCTTGTGGAGGCTAACGTGATGAAACCTATATTTAAATAAATAAATAATAGATAGATAGATAGATAGATAGATAGATAAATAAGGAGACCAGGCCCCATTCCCTGGATATTCTGACTTAATTGGTCAACAATGAAATTTTGGAATCAATTTTTTTCTTAAGATCTTTCAGGTGATTCTAAGGAGTAGCAGCCAAAGTTGAAAAGCACTAACCTGATAAAATTAGCAATTTTTTAAATAACATATTTAGTAAATATTCCTAAAGTTGTGATAACTTCACAATAATTTTTTAAAAAGATGATATGTGGTTAGATTGCAGTGATGATGAATATTTATGAGTCATGGAAAATAAAAACTCTTGCTAGTATTACACCAATGGCTGATTAAGGGATGGCTATTCAGAAAGTTGTAAGAATGGGTACCAAAAGACTTCATGGGACATAATTGTCTTACTAGCTATACATTATTTACATCTAGACCCAAATGTGAGAAAGAAATATCTTGTTTAAGCCATTTCTATTTTATTTTTTTGTTACTTGCAGCAGTAATTAACTACAAATAAATCCTAGTGAATTCAGGAGGCCTTCATCAGGATGTCTATCACATGAAGAGTGACTGCCTAAAAGTGAAGACAAAACAGAGGGAGGCAGAGCAAAAAGAAAAAGACAGAATTCTGTTGATAGAATTTGAGTCACTGGATCTAGCCATGCCTGAAGTCATACTACTTTTCAATTTTTAAATTGTACAAGCGAAACTATTTACTTTTTGTTTAAGATATTTTGAGTTTCTGTCATTTGAAAAAAAAAGGCTCAGATCAATCTAGGAATCTTTAAGAAATATGTTCTCAATCATGTATTAATGCATATGACGTTATTTTGATCAGTTATGGACTATGGAATTAGGAGTAGGAATCAACTTATTCAGATCTCCAGATTCTCAAGCAACAGAGAGATCTAAACTGACATCTAGGTTACATTAGCAACCACATTATTCCTTTACTGTGGACATCTTGTTTTTCTTATTTTAAAATACCATATGGGACTCGAGTGGCTAAGAGTTAAGACATTTCCTTGGAAAATGATAATCTAGGAAGATTTACCTGGCTTCAAATTACAGGAGAGACTAAAAGATTTTGAAAGATGGGACTGGAGGCAGACCAGTTATGAGTAGGAACTGAGAAAATGGGGGCTTTATAGCACAAGGAATAAAAAGGAAGGGACAAAAGTTAAGAAAACCAATTCAACAGAGAGTTACTGGAGGGGTTGTGGGGGGGGAGGGGCTAAATGGGTAAGGGGCATTAAGGAATCTACTCCTGAAATCATTGTTGTACTATATGCTAACTAACTTGTATTTTAAAATTAAAAAAAAAAGAAATAAATCCAATTCAATCTTTAGCTTTAATATATTTATGTCACACTGGTATTTTATATTAGTAAAGTACTTTGCAGTACATGACATATTTTCACACGCCATCTCATTTGACACTAGCTATAATTCTTTGGAGTAAGCAAAGCAGGTAACTAGTTTCAGCATTTTACAGAAGTGGATACTGAGGCTTAGTGTGATTATGGGTCTCACCCAAAGTCACATAGGTGTCAGGACAGGGTTCAGAGTCCAGATTTTCTGATTAGTCTAGTATTGATGTACCAGGTCTCTCTGTACACAGGGATCCACCTAGAAACAAAGTTTTCTTTTCAGTAACTTTATTCGTTAATTCAACTTCATTCTTCATTGTTTTCTTCTCATCCTGACCTCTCCTGAGTAGTGATATGGGCTAAAAGACAGAACTTCAGCCTGAGATGAATCTTAATAATGCAGTATTAGAACCAAGGAGTGTGTGTGTGTGTGTGTGTGTGTGTGTGTGTGTATCAAGGGAGGGGAGAGAGGAATTATCAAACAATGACCCCCCCAAAAACCCGAACTCGAGTTCCATAGAATGGATTTATGTTAATTTTTCAAATCTTTTCTCCTGCTTGTTGCGTCCTCCAAATGAGATCACCTCTCATTCATTCTCATACCAGGAGCCCTGATGATTTTAATAATTTGCCATTTCGAGGAGCCATGGGAAAAGAAAGGAAGTTGCTTTTAGACAGTGTCTTATTCAAGCAAACGGAAATGGTTTCTGAACCACAGAAAACAAATAAACATGCCTTTCCCTGGAACTTCACTAGTGTTTGCCTGTTGTCTGGCAGAAAAAATGTGCTTCAAAATAATGGCACAGTGTATGCCCAGAGATTCTGAATGTTAGTGGGGCTATCTAAACTCTAGAAGAAGTAAATGTTGACTGTGTCTAGGACCAATGAGCTTGGACAAACTCCCAAACGCTGGGTGTGAAACCACATGCTAAATGTCTTTCCCTACAGCAAAATAAAATGCCAAATCCTTAACGGTCAGCTCAGCTTTCACAATTTCCCAAGAAATATATTTCATTATTGTTCAAAATATAATACTATCATACTATGTACATAGCCACGGTATATGACATCCATCAAGATACAGATGCTTGGCATTCTGGTGACATTGTAAAGCATTCTAAAGAATTATGCATTTTCTATTATCATGTCCATTCACGTACCTTTCATCCTTTATTTGTGAATTAAAAAAATGTGTAGTTTGGAATTCTGTGGGATCCCATTGAATTCCTCAGGACGATGGTCAAACACAGCTAAATGGTTATCCTTTTCGATAATATTATTCTGGGCATGGAAGGGAGTATCTTTTTAATAAAGGAAAATTGGCAAAGAGAAGTCTTGCAGTGCAGTCCTGGTCTGGCACAAAATGTAAGGCGCCGGAGATGCAAACATCTCATCTTCAGATCCTTACCTGGCAGAGATGCAAGGGGACATATTCCCTGGCGTTGCTCAGCAATCTGCTGCACCATGGTAGGTCTCAGGTCTTTGGACTGACCTTCTCTCGGATGGTAGAAATCCAAAGTAAAGCAATGTGACCTGGCAAATGCAGGCTCCTGGAGCAAAGCGTGTGATTTCTTCCATTCCTATGGAGATCCTCATTTGGCTGAAAGTCCATCCAGGGACAAAGTGTTTCCAGATCTTTGGCAGAAAAAGAAATGCCCTCTTTTCAACTTTCTTCATTTCAAAGAAGTAGAATGCTGAAAAGAAAATATGAATATCTTCTATACTTTTGCTATGGCAATAACAGCCATATAGATCTTAATGCTTATACAATACTGGTGTTAACAGTAGCTACTTATAAATAAAATCATTGTAAGAATATAACACTTGTTTTTCTCTAATCTATAGAATGTGAGATATTAGATAAAATATGTCTGCATATGTGAATATATGTATACATGTGCAAACATGTATGTGTGACATAAATGTGATGAAATATGGACATATGCATGCACGCATAATATGTGTGTATATGTGCATGCATGTAGTGTATCAAGCATCCAGGACTCATGAAATACAATCATAAAAAGCCACTTTGTTTTTGTTTTCTGTCTTCTCCTGTCCTTTTTAGTTGGAGAACATCTTCCTCTGTCCCTGGATAAAAATAAGCAATCCCATGTCTGTTCTTCCACATGATGTGGAAAATCCTACAATCACTTTAAGTTTTAAAATATGATCTTGATCCAGAAATTAGAATTTTCAGGGCAATATATGAATCGGTGTGGTAAACGCTGTCATTCCTCACTACTCTGCCCTCATCCCATTTAATAGACTTGCACACTCTACTTTCAGCTGCTGTGAAAATGGTCTATGAATGGCTCTCAAAGAATTCTCTCAGGAGAACTGCCCTCAGCTGACAGGTGCCATCTTTTCTGGAAAGTCATGATACAACTTCCCCACCACCACCACCACATATGCATCAACAACTGATTTTAAAGGTACAAGAGGCCAGACCCTGGCTCCAGGAGGGATAGTTCTGTTGTGTAACTAATGTTGCATGTATCCTGAAATCATATCCTGGCCCCACTTTTTTACTTTACTTATTCCTAAATGTAATGACTTTTTCTGAAGAATACTCCTCAAAAATTTGTTTGTCCTGAATTTTATACTCAGTGTCTGCTTCTAGAGAACCCAATGTAAGACAAAACAAAACAAAACCAAACAAAACAAAACAAATCTCCATTTCCACTTAAAGTCAAGATTTTCCACCATCCACTCAAGGTAGAGTTGTCTACAGGAAGTTCACCAGCCTTCAGAGAAGGGGAGGTGGGTTATTTAATATTATATTTCCAACATACCACTACTTTACTGACCACCAGCTGCCCCTAATTATCAAGCAATTTTCCTGTATCTCTTGAAATGAATATATTACTTTTTAAGACTACAAATATATTGTAATCCACTGATATTTTCGGATGTTGAACCATCCTTATATTTCTGGTGGGGAAAACATCTTACATAATCATGACATTCTATGGATTTTGAGGTTGTGCCGTTAGGACATACACTCATCCCTTTAGTCTCTGCTTCTCTCTTTCCCATTCTATTATCTAGAATTTTACTTTTGGAATGGTAAGATGTTTTTGGTTTGTTTGTTTGTTTGTTTTCCCTTTGGCCTCTGATAATCTTTTGGACAAAATAAGCCTTAGTACATTTATTTAATCACCCTTATTTTCCATATCTTTTGCTGTTTCTCCTAGAATTGCTTTTCTTCTTATTGGAATACTTCCTCCAAGAGTGTTTACAAAGTGGTTCTTTGTGAGGCAAACTTGGTATGACTGAGAACATCTCCATTAAGCCCACCTTGGTAATACTGAAATCTGCCTGTGAGTTCCTCTGGGTGGCAAGCAACCAAAGATAAATTTCGGGACCCTTTGAGGGCTGTTCCCTCACTTTGGAGCCTCCACACTACAACAGTGCACTTTCTAGTTGACTTTTTGTGCACCCCCTGGATCTTGACCCAAAAAGTACACCCATATATTCTTACTGCTAGGGTCCCCCGGCCTACAAGGTAGATCCTGGGGAAGGTTCTTTGAAGACAACACAATACTGGCTATCGTCTCTTGGCCCATAGGAAACTCATTTATCCTCAGATCTCCAAAATGTTGGTTCCTCCCACTTACTGATTTCTCTCCTCACTGGGGCTTATGTGTGTGTCCTTCCCACCTCTCCAAGGCAGGAAGAAGACATTGAACACACATTAGTTTCTTTCAAATTCTCTTTCATTGCTACTCCAGTCTAGCACTGAGGGACTCAGGTTCTGCAGCTCAGGAAGCCTTCTTTCATCTTTTCAGTCTTCTTCTACTGAAGATTAGGAATAAAATGCCTCTGACTTTTCAGGAGCATTACTAAAAAGTAGGACAATGAAACCTTCAAAATTCCGAGGGAAAAAGTGATCTGAGAGAAAATAATCTAAACACTTACACCTTGCCAAGTTATGTAGAGAATAGAGATATTTTCAGACATAGAAGGTCTCTACAACTTCATCTAACATGCACTCTTTTTCAGAAAGCTACTAATGAATATATTCTACTAAATTAAGAGAATTAAGGCAAGAGAGAGGAAGAATGGGATCCATAAAACAGTCTAATCCAAGAGGGAAGCAAAGAGAATTCCCAGAATGATAACAGATCTCAAGACATCAGCCTTTTACCACCTAGAGAACAATTTGTCCATACTGGAGGTGAGAAGGCTTTGGGACAGACGTCTTTAAAAAGATGATACTGGCAAATCAAAACCTCATTAAGATATCACCTTACACCTGTTAGAATGACTGTTACTAAAAAAAAAAAGACAGAAAACAGCAAGTCTTGAAGATGTGGAGAAAAGGAACCCTTGTGCACTGTTGGTGAGAATGTAAATCAGTGCAGCCACTATGGAAAACAGCATTGGGACGCCTCAAAAAATTAAAAATAGAACTACCACATGGTCCATTAATTCCACTTCTGGGTATTTATCAAAGGAAATGAAAACACTAATTTGAAAAGATATATGTACCCCTATGTTCACTGCAGTATTATTCATTATAGCCAAGATATGAAAACAACTTATGTGTCCTTCAATGGATAAATGGATAAAGAAAATGTACACATACACAACGGAATATTATTCAGCCACAAAAAGAATAATATCTTGGTATTTGCAACAATATGGGTGAATCTTGAGGGCATGAAATGAAATAAGTCAGACAGAGAAAGACAAAACCATTTAATCTCATTTATATGTGGGAGAGTTATGGGACGGGTGAAATGGATGAACAGAGTCAAAAGGTACAAACTTCCAGTTATAAAATAAGTCATGGAGATATATGTACAGCATGGAGACTGTGGTGAATAACACCATATTATATATTTGAAATTTGCTAAGAGAGTAGATCTTAGAAGCTTTTATCACAAGAAAAAAAACTGTAGGGGCGCCTGGGTGGCTCAGTCGCTTGAGTGTCTGACTTCGGCTCAGGTCATGATCTCATCGTTGTGAGTTCGAGCCCCACATCAGGCTCTGTGCTGATGGCTCGGAGCCTGGACCCTGCTTCGGATTCTGTGTCCCCCTCTCTCTGTCCCTCCCCTGCTTGCACTCTGTCTGTCTCTCTCTCAAAAATAAACGTTAAAAAAATTAAAAAAAATTGTAACTGTGAGGTAATGAGTATTAACTAGACTTAATGTAGTGATCATTTCTCAATGTATACAAATATTGAATCATTATGTGGTACACCTGAAATTAATTTGCTATATGTCAATTTTTTTCTCAATTAAAATAACTTTTAAAAGATGACATTATCAGAAAATGGAAGTGTTTGAACATGAGAGGAGATTTGCATAAGAGGAAGTTTGGGGCTAATTATGATAAAAACATAAAAAAGAAACATATAAATAAAACGAGACCATAACTCCAATAAAAACAAACCAAAAATATGCAGTAAAAGAGAAGTAATTAAACTGTAGTACATAGTTCATTTGTAAACAGTTTACATAATGGAAATAATGTAAATCTAGAATATTTATTAAACCACAATTACAGTAACACTATTTTAGGAGAATGGAAACAAACCAACAAACCTCTCATCTTCCGAAGTTTAAAGTTAAAGAATAATTAAGAACTGTTATCATAAGCATACTATTAAGAGAAAAAAGTTTTTATTTGTTTGTTTTTACTTTATAAAGACTAAAAGAATAAAATAGTGTTTGTATCTGGGGTGCAGGAAATAGCAGGGAACTCCGAGTTTTCATTTTAAAAATAGACCGTAGGATTCTTGAGTATTTGTATTTGTACATACATTGGATAGAAAATAAAAACTAGGTTTTTGTTTGTTTGTTTCAAAATTTTTTTAACGTTTATTTGTTTTTTTGAGACATAGAGACAGAGTGTGAGCAGAAGAAGGGCAGAGAGAGAGGGAGACACAGAATCTGAAGCAGGCTCCAGGCTCTGAGCCTCAGCACAGAGCCCGAAGCGGGGCTCGAACTCACAGACCGCGAGATCGTGACCTGAGCTGAAGTCGGCCGCTTAACCGACTGAGCCACTCAGGCGCCCCAAAACTAGGTTTTAAAAAATCAAAAGTTAAAACATGGATTATTCAATAAATGTCACTGGAATAACTGGTTATCCATAAGGGAAAAGTAAAATTAGGTTTCTACCTCTTACTATCTATAAAAATAAGTTCAAAATGATTATAAACCCTATAAAGCTTTAAGCCTTTAAAAAAAAATAGGTGAATATTTTTATGACATCAGTCTCAGGCAGATTTCTTAAAAGGCAGAATACTATAAATACAAGAGAAAATATTGATAAACATATTGTACACTTCCACAAAAATCTTCCATACTACAAAAAAGTCACCATAAACAATGCTGAGACAAGTCACAGATTGGTAGGAGATATAATTGCTAAAATATCCAGAATATATGTGAAATTCCTACAAATAATAAGATTATTGCAGAAAGTTCTACAGGGAAAAAAAAAGCAACAACCAATAAATATAAGAAGTAAATACAAGAAAAGACAGGCAAACATAAGGATCAAATTAAAACAAGGAGAAATCATTCTGCACCAGTGGAATGGGGAGGCTGGGGGAGAACAGTATGAAACCTGCTAACTCCAACTGTTGGAAAGAATATGGGGAAACAGAATTTATATACTGTCTGTGGCAGAACAAATTGGTACAAATGCTTTGGAGAAAAACACGTTAAACCTAGGAAAGCTGAAAATGTGCACATTAATTAAACTTCTGATATATCCTTCAAGCCTAGACAAATTATTGTACCTTTGGCCAAGGGAAACTCACAAAGATATTCTTTACTGCACTGTTTAAAAGGGGGACAGTAACCTCGATGTCCATGAACAAGGAACGGAAGAATAAACAAGGCTTATTCCATACAATGGAATACTAGGCACCTGCTGAAATGAAAGAACTAGATTTACGTGGATTTTGGAAACACAATTGCTGAAGACATAAGACTAAATCGATGTTGCAAAATGGTACATATGATTCCACATATGTGAAATTTTAAAGCACAACATAATACTATCTTTGTTCATGGATATATACATATAGAGTAAAAGTATGAAGACTTTTATGGGAATGCTTCCCAACAAATTCAGGACTCTGGTGACTCTTGAGGGAGGGCAGGAGGAATGGGAAAAGAGTTGGGGGAAGGACAGTATTAGATGCGCTCACAATGCTTGATTACGAACACCCAAACGAAAAGGATCTGAAGCAAAAATATAGAAGGCTAACATTTGTAAAATCCAAGGAGGTGGATATGTGGGTATCGGTGATACTATTTCCTGCATGTTTAAAATCTTTAACAACAACGGTACAGAGGGATATGTACCAGCTATCAGAAGTCAGGCCTGTTTCTGGTTTCCACGAAACACAGGTGTGTGCTCTCAGCCAAATCCATTAGCGTCTTTCAATCACAGTTCCATTATTTGTAAACGGAGACGAATAGCATCTTGCCCAGCCAGCTTCAGTGTCTGGAATATGGCTAAATGAAATAATACATGTAAAAAGCCATTTCGAAAATTACTCAGGGCTATATAATGAAAGAATTATTACTGTTTGCATGTTGACGTGTAAAAATTGAATATCCATAAAAAATAATAATACTAGTTCAGGGGACTGATATCAACACATGGCATATCTATTCTATAGTTTTGTATTGCTGTTTGACTGTGCAAAATTATACTTGTCATCTCATCCTGCTCTGGAGGTTTGACAAGGAAAGGGAGAAACTGAATCCCATCATGGCTCCCAACTCTATTCCCTAAATGCTCTAAGGATTTGAAAGAGTTAAAGCACAAAGGTCAGCCAGCAACTAGGGAAAGAAAAACACACTGCATGTAAAGATATTTTAGGAAATGTCAATTTAGTAAAAAAGACTGCTTGGCAAAGGAACACAACACTTGCTTCTACTTAGAGCTTTAAAAAATTTATTTTAAATAATAGCATTGGGAAAAAAATATAAAGTGAAGAGAGAACAAAAGGAGCTTTTTGCATATGTATTCTTTTCAGTTGGGATCTTCTTAATAAATGAACTCTCCTCGAAAACATTTGTTAGATAGAAGCAATTAAGGCCGAAGCTCTATCCTCTCTCTGCTAATTAATTACAGCAAATGAGCTTGTAATGTGCATCATAACAACTTAATAAGCTGGGCCAAACTCTTTTAGATTCTGCTATGCTAGTATTTCATCATTGCTGGGCTATTTAAATTAGGTAAGTAGTATTCGAACATAAATAGCTTTGGAATTACCTGTGTCCTTCAAAATAAACCCTATGTCTTGAGCAGATGTGCTATTTATGTGGAAGGGGTGACAGCAACGAATGACCTAGAAGGGAGGACAGGGAAAGGAGGAGGAAACAGGACAAACATGTGAGCTCACCCAAACTATCATATTCAGTAATATAATATCCATCCCCCCTGCAGCATGTCACACTGGCTGACTGGATGCCATTCTAAGAGGTCCAATGAACTTTTCAGTATTTGTTAGATCTGAACAGTAGACACTCTGATAGCTACGTTAGCCTCTCTCCTTTGACATCATTAGTTACGTAATCAATTCTCTCCTCAAATGTCTAACTGAATGTGGATCAAAGGGTGACTAATACAAGCTCTTTAGCAATGTCTCTGCTTTTAATGAAACTTTAAAGGCAATTAATGACTCACTGAGTCAATGAATAGACTTTGTACATCTGGGGATGAGTTAAAATATGGCTTACTGTCAATGAAAGAGGCGAGGGCCCCAGACCAGCTGTGAATTATCTCAAACACAATTATCCGAAACTTTAAAGAGCTGGCTTCTTTCAAATCAAAGGTCATTGTGTCTTCCAGGTAGTTAACATCTGCTACTACCTCAAGGTGGTAATTGACTACCTTCGGCAAAAGTCAAACAGATCCTCATCTCTCGCTTCTTAAAGCGCAAATAGTTTGCTGCCGATGACGGTGTAACTCAGGCATTTCCAGAAGGGACGGAGAAAGGAGGGTTGCATCAGAGAGCAGATCTAGGACTCAAGCTAGGTCCATCAGGTAATCTCTTCTGTGGACCCTTCTTTCCTGTTCATTACTCATACCAAGTTTCTCTAGGACATATAGCCGGAGATTTTCACTACAGAACGGAAAACACGGTGTGATGAAACAATTCTCTCAAAATGTTTTTGAAACATAAACCATTTAGAGGCAGAGGGAAACATGCCAGTTTGAAAGACCAGAAGAAATTTTAAAGGCAAAGGCCAGTGACCAGGAGAAATAACTGTCCCCTTTCATCGTTGTTGTCATACCCATCATCTCTACGAAGTAATGGGTGAAAATGACACATGCACACGCACACGCACACACACCACAGACCTGATATTGGATCTAAGGACAAATTTTATAATGTCAGAAACTGTATTTCAACACATTTTTTGATGTTCCAAAATACATTTTACCCTCAAATTTGTGATACTCCTAGGATAAGAGGTAAATTTATGTATATACACCTTTCAGGAATTATTCTTTCAATAAATTTTTTTGACAGAATCAAGACTGGACTGTGAAACTGGGGCTCTAATTCATTTCTTCTCTCATTATATTCCTCTCATTTCTTCCTGTTCCCTATGCAGGACCTATATTAGCAAGTTCTTGATAAGATGCCAAAAGATAAACATTTCAAGTATACGTCTATCTTTTAAAGTCCACTCCCAAATCTCAAATCCTCCAAAACTCAAAGGGTATGGCAATAATGGTAGATTGACAGGCATAGGGATAAGAGAGAAGACAGAAGAGCTGCAATGCCCAGTGTGTCACTGATCCCTCTACTGCTAAGGCCAATCAGGAACACACACGAGCAAGAACTGACAAGAGATGAGAGATCTATACTGTGTTCACTCTCGGTCAATGCGGTCGAGTATTCAGAGACATTCAAGCCTTTGAGAAATCTGTTCCTTGAATTAGACATTTTCATAAAAATATTCTCTGTATAGAAAAATAACTAAGCAAGCAATTTAGAAAGACTTGGGATCAGCTGAAATCCCACTGATGCCTCCAAGGACAAGAAGTTTCAGTCAGCAGTATATGACCAACTAAATTTTTTTCTCCAAAAGAGCTGGTACATTTTTTTGTAATGTTTATTTATTTTTGAGGGAGAGAGAGCAGGGGTTGGCCGGCCAGGGTGGGGGGTGGACAGAGGATCTGAAGCAGGCCCTGTGCTGACAGCAGCAAGTTTGATATGGGGCTCTAGCTCAAGAACCATGAGATGATGACCTAAGCCGAAGTCGGCTGCTCAAATGACTGAGCCACCCAGGCACTCCAAGAGCCAGTACTTTTTATATACCTTTGTCAGTCATCGTTAGGCAATAAATACACTAGGTATTTGCTTAAAATAGGAAAATGAGAACAGGGCCAGACAACCTAGCTTATTGTATTTCCGTGATTCCTACTACTCTCTAGCCTTTCTTTTCTTGGCTGTCACACTACCCATGTGGTCTTTTGCAGAGCCCAGAATGCTCCAATCACTCGGTTAGTTTAATGAGTTTATTCAACTCACCTAACCATGGAAGCCTTCTCTGAAGTTCCATGACTGTACTTCACAGAACAGCTTGGCGGCCTTGAATTCCAATAATATAAAAGACCTCTTAAGCAATAGCTCATTTGATTTAAATCAAACTTATTAATGTCATATCGACCCTAGAACAGTATTGTCATTTAAAAAGCAAATTCCATCAGGTGGGTTCTTCTCTAGACTTGTTCTTTCTTTTAGTATTAAGGCCGACTGCCTTTTGAGGAAGATACAATTGATGTAAAATATTTTATCTCATCCCAAGACTTAAATTAGTTATTCAAATTCCAAAATCACTATGCATAATCTTCCTTGGATCTGTTCACACTTATTATATATCAGGTTATTTAATTTTAGTGAAATCTTCCTCTTTGTTTGAGACAAAAGTTGTTTTACTTTTTACTCAGGTAATTGAGTTTTACTACCAGGTAACTGAGCAATTTAAGAAAACAACTGTATTAGATTAGCCTAAGAGGAGGGAATTTATTTTCCCAATGACATTGTACTGGTAAAAAAAAAAAAAAAGGCTATGAAAATTGCTAGAGAAAAAAAAAGGATGAGAAATTTGGCTATACGTTATTAGAATAACTATTAGAACAAGCAGCAAAAATTATTTGTAGATGGCCAATGAACATGACTGGTACTCAACTTCTACAATTACTACGAGAATGCAGATTAAATCACAGTGCATCCTGGACATATACCAGAATGCCTAAAATGAGAAGATGGAACGGAACAAGGAGAGGCACCAGAACTCTCATACACTGCTGATGGACAGGAGATTCAGTGCAACTACTTTGGAAATCTGTTTGGCAAGTATCTATCTAAACTGAACGCTCACATGTCCTATTACCTGACACCTCCGCTTTTAGGTATATTCCCAACAGAAATATGCATAGACATTCACAGGACTACAGGTATCGGATTGTTCATAGCAGCAATTGTAATAGCCTTGACCTGAAAACTACCCAAATGTCCATCAACAGTTGAATGCGTAAATATATTCGAGTTTATTCACATGGTGGAAAACACTACACTTATGAAGGTAAACGATCTACAGTTATACCTAACAAAATGAATGAATCTCACAAATGTGTTAAAGGAAAGAAGCCAGACATAAGAGCCATACACACTCCATGATATCATTTATATAAAGCACTAAGACCGAACAAATTTATGCTTTGTTGATGTTATTTGTTAGGCTGGTGTGAAGAGGAAGTCAGTTCCTGGAGAACAGGAGTGACTGTCATCCTCTATGCTTTGGTGTTCTCCTGGTGGGAAGCCCTACCCCAAACACCACGCACGTGCTAAAACTAAGACAGGTTTTCAAGTGAATGCTAATGCTGAAGCACATGACAAGCAGGCATGAAACCATGAGATGCACTTGATGCTGCTTCCAGTGGACAGAAGGACTGTGGGCTCCCTGTTCCCTCAACACAGATGCCCTGTGACCATTACTACTAGAGAAGTTTCTCTTTAATTCTTCCATTTCTATCCCATCAAAGCACAGAAAAACACTCTGATTTGGGCTATGGTGAGAAATGGAAATGTGTTAGGTGTGATGTGGTGGGGCTAAGGATTGGCAAGGGGGGTGTACAAGAAGATGAGAAGACTTATTTAATGCATTTGCCAAAAACTATTAAAGACATTTACTTCGCACATTATACTTAAGGGAAGTTGTAGGTGGATTCTGCCCTACGTCTCCTTTCAATTTGTTTAAATTGTTCACAAACAGACCACATAAAGGCTAAGAAGGTATAAACAGAGGCTACTGCTGCAGCTGAACACAACTTACAACAAAGACAGCCCAACACATATTTAATGATGCGTATAAGAGCTGCTTGTGCTGAGTAATAACGGCAAATGGTACACGTAGGTAGTTAAATAAGGATTATTCTTATTTGGTCGAGTCTTTCTGATTTTTCTCTTCTTTTTGTTAATTCTACGCCCATAGCAGGGACTCTTTTTCCCCCTATCTTTGTGCCCCTATGACAGGAGCTGGTGCAAAAGGTTCTCAACAAAGATGTTGAACGGAAAAATGCCAATATAGATTATTTATCGTAAAGCTCTTTCTCCCATCAGTGTTTCCTAAACTCCACCCATCCACAACGGCTGTGACAGAAGCCCTCCTAGGAGCCCTTACCACAACTTTTTTGTCTTCTTTACCTTCAGACATTTATTCAACTGCTTATTGCTTACTATCCACAACACTCGCCCTTTTCCACCCACAATACTCACCTACCTAGTGCTCTGAGTTAAAAAAAAATCTGGAATTAGCAAAACTCTGGAATTAGCAAAATTCTATGATACAGGCAGATGGCTAATCAATAAGAGCTGTGCTTCTTAGCCCTTCCTGCACATTACAGTCCCTTGGGAAACTAAAAAACACTGATGGCTGGACCCCATTCTCAGAAATCTACATTCAGTTTGTTTGAGTGGATCTCTGGCAGCTGAGTTTTTAAAAGTGTACTAGTTACTCCTGATGTAGCCAGGGCTAAGAACCTTTGCCTAGATGATGAACACATATTCCCTAGATATGGGTAAGAACCATGAACAAAGGAGAGCACAGGAGAAAGGGCCATAAATATGGAACTGGGCATCTTAAGAAATAAAGACAGAGAAGTAGAAGAGGTGGGGAGATAACTAGTTCAGAAGAGGTCTGGTCATTGGCAGAGTTTGGGCTTTAATGTAAAGAAACTGACAACTCCCTGATATATCTCTGCTTAGTCCTAAGCAACTACTAATACGTGAGATTCTTTCTGATGGTTCAATTCAGAATACTTAAGCCCAAGTTTTTTTAATGTTGATTTATTTTTGAGAGACAGTGCAAGCACAAGCAGGGCAGGGGCAGAGACAGAAAGAGACAGAAAGAATCTCAAGCAGGCTCCATGTTGTCAAGCGCAGAGCCCGACATAGGGCTCAAATTCACAAACCATGAGATCACAACCTGAGCTGAAATCAGGAGTCTGACGCTTAACCGCTTAACTGATGGAACCACCAGGGGCCCCAAGCCCAATTTTAATCTGATGAAAAAAGGAAAAAGAAAGGACAGAGCACATGTTTAATAGGAGTATTTTAGCAGCTGTCATGATTGCTTTTATTATGAATTTTGGTTTCTAACAGTGAAGACTACTTCCCCAAGTAAATTTCAAGTGCAGGCTTTAGAACCAACGAAATCTAAATTTGAATGTTGATTTGATCCTTTATTAGTCACAGATCTCAGACAATTGATTCTCTGAGACTCAGTTATTTTCAATCTATAAAATGGAGATGATAATATCTACCTTGTGAGGCTTTGTGTACATCAAATAAGATAAAAAAGAATGTTCTTGACAGTTTGAAGATATATAATATTAGTTTCCTCTCCCTCTAGATAAGACCTATCTTTCAGACCTGTATTGTCTAATATGGTAGCCATTAGCCACGTGTAGCTATTTAAATTTAAATTTTAATTAATTATAACTATTTAAAATTTAAGTCCTTGGTTTCCGTAGCCATATTTCAAGTGGTCAGTAGCCACATATAGTTAGGGATCTCTACCTATAGTTTATTGGACAGCACATAATAGGCCATTTCCATCACTGCAGAAGATTCCAGTGAATAGCACAGCTATATTACCAGAGCCCGCCTACATGCAGCGACACTGAGATTCTGCCCATAGAATCCACTGGCCAGGCAGTGAGGTACAGAGCTAAATGCTTCTATCAGAATATTCCATGAGTAACCTGCTTTTTCTTGGTGTCTACTTCCATGAAGAATGGGACACAAAAAGAAGATGCTGAGAAATTTGAAAATAAGCCTGGCTTACTTAGCAATTTTGCTGAAGCTGAGCAGGTTATGTCGGTCTTTAGCTTTACAAAAGCAAATAAAGCCATCCAGGGTTGTTAAGCAAAGGCATATTTGCCATCAATTTTATTTATTATTCATACACAGCTTCTAGACACTGTACTGGTCAACTTTGAATTCATTTCTCTGGCAACCTGAGCTAAATTAAGCAACATGACAGAGTCATGAGGCAGGGAGTCTTTTGAGAACATCTTAACCCATCATCTCAGACTTTGAAGTTGCCTTTTGTCTTAGATACTATGCCTAAACCAGCCTGCCAGTGTGTGTCATCTGAGGCCTATGGATCACTAGTTTAGGTCATGACTTGTTTAAACAAGAAAAACAAGAATGTGATGGGTCATAGGGTGTGGTTGTGCAGGCTGTGCACTGCACGACTCCACGGAGTGCCATTTACATAGTTATCATAGATTTGAATATTCATTCTGAGCATTTGCCCATAAAATAGCAATACTGTCTTAAACAAGGGTTTAACTTTTTTTTTTTTTAACTTTCATTAAATTACTGTATATATTAGCCACAGGGGTAACTGGATGGGTTGCTTTAAAGAGCAAAAAGATGAAAAGGTAAATATCCTTAATCTAGGGGTAATTTAGCATTGAGGCCGAAGAATGTTCTGGATATTCATAGCAGTCTTTGATCCAAAGCTGCTGGAAAAAATCTGCCTCATGATTTTAACAAAACTGGACCAGTCTCAACCGCTGGATTTACAGATATTCACTGGTTCTAAACAGGTTTCGGCACTGACACAGTGGTTCTCAAGCCTGGCACTACAATCTTTGGGGAACAACAACAAAAACTACTGGATTCTTAGAAACAAACAAAAAATACAAAACAAAACTACAAACTCATAGTTACAGGGAACAGATTGATGGCTGCCAGAGGCGAGGAGTAGGGGGTAAGGAAAATAGGTGAAGGTGGTCAAATTTCGGATTGTGACACAAGTAAGTCATGGAGAAGTGACGCACGGCGACTGCAGTTAGTAGCACTGTGTTGTATATTTGAGCATTGCTAAAAGGTTAGATCCTGAAAGATTTTATCACAAGAATAAAAACTGTAACTATGTATGGTGATGGATGTTAAACCAACTTATTGTGGTAATCATTTCACAATGTCCACAAACATCAAATTATTATGTTGTACGCCTGAAACTAAAATAATACGGCAATTATACCTCAGTAAAAAGAAATACCTGATTCTGAACTCTACTTCAAACCAATAAATGAGCATCTCTGTGGGTGGGTCCTGGGTGCCGGCATTCTGTAAAAGTATATAAGGTGCAGCACGATGGATAACTGCTCCTGCAGCAGACGGAAAGAAGAGGAATCTGATATCCCTAGTCTGAGACACGCTGTTAAAATGGAAGACGATCTCTTAAATGTATTTTCTGAAACTTTTAGTCAGTAGAAGCAAAGAAAAACTGAGAGGAGACATTTTTGAAGAGGAAGCGATATGACCTGGTGTTCATGATTGTGGAGCAGGTCTTTATCATTCAATTTTCAGCTTCAGAACTGTACCGCAAACATAAAGAGATAACATCAAACTTTATTGATAAAGTGTCCAGGCACGTTCAAATTGTGCTTTAGAGTGTTTGAAGAAGCAAGGAAGAAAATGACCGAGAAGGAGAAAGGGAAGGCCCGCCTGAGAATGAAAATGAGCCCTCCACGCTGGAGGCTGGTGATGACCTGTAATATACCAGGTACCCACCGACGTTCCCAGAAGGTGAACTGTCCGAAAGGATCAAGAGCTATAGTGTAAAGGCCTTTGCTTCAAGAGTGTACGGAAGTTACAAAATACATTCCTGAAAGAACTCAGTAATGTGTGTGTCCTGTGCCTGAAACAGGAGGTTGCCATGATGTTGCTCAGGGCTCTTACGTAGCACATTTACAAACGAGCCCACACCGATGCATTGGCGGCCAGAATCTACCTACTTAGGATCGTATTCTACAAAGCCCTTGCAATTTCCTCTGCACCACTTTGTGTGGAATGTATTACACACATCTCGTATTATGTTCAGTTGGGTACCTGTCAGCAGATGGCAGAAAGCATTCTTTGTGCACTGCTGTATTTCTCTGGGTGGCTCGCACAGTGCCTTTCACATGGTGAGAAATCTCTTAGAGAACTGGGAAGAACAGGTAAGCAAAGAAGTGACCAAAGGAAAAGCAGTGTAATCATTTAGTTCTGGAGTCAGCAGTTACCTAATGACTCAGTAAAGAACAGGACATGAGACTGTTGCTTTGAAGAATGCTACCAAAAAAAGAATAAGTGACGGGGCTCCTCGGAGAAGACCCAGGAAGAGTGTCTTCCACCATCCACTATCTCTTTCTGGCTATAAACGGTAAGCAATCCTTGACAACGTTTTAAGCAACTAGTATGACATCAACACTAAATTCAGTGACCTAGCCATTTCTATCATAAGATACCACAATTTTCTTTAACTGTGAAGTGGCCTCTAACAGATATACTTAAATTTCCCAGGTGGGAATCTTTCCCTTTTCTAACCCAAATAGGTGTTTAACTTGATGTTCCTCCATGTAATATACAATATATTTAATAAGAAACCAATACCTATACTGGGAGTAGTGAACTTGAAGCACAGTAAGCCATGAGCCAGGATCCTCGTAAACTCAGATAAGAGAACAAATTAATATTTCTCTCATCCTGGAATTTTCTTCTTCATCAAGATCTGTACCTCAGCCCAGAAAAGAACAGCTCACTGAGAGCAACAATCCACACAGCTGCTACAGATGTGTTCCTTCTGGCAGTGCTACACATGCTGCCACCGTGTCCCTCTCCTGCCCCACAATCAATCAAGGACCATCTGGGATGACTGTCCCGAGCACGCACAACAGAAAAGAAGACAGCATCAGACAGGCGTGCACCATGTCTCCCACATGGGAAAGAGGCCATAATCATGTTATCAATTAAACAGCCGACAAGTATTGCATTCCTGGTGCCCCACATCTGCGCCAGCCCTGCCTGCTGCTGGTTTCTCTGGGGAAATACTGCAGAACATTTAGACAAAAGATAAGATCAAATAGTAACAAGAAAATAACAAGGAGGCTATGTATATATATTTCAATCACCTATATTGGCTTTTAAAATAGAGCAGCTCATCTTACATCCAAACAGTATCTTATGAAACAAACAAGGACAACTAAGCTGCCTGAGAACCAGAAAGATATCTTACTCATGTTTGTATCCCCAGAGCCTAACATGGTGTTCATGTTAGGTATACATGATAGGCATCCAGTAATTGTTGGTGAATGAATGAATGAATATCTTACATGAAGATGGAATCAGAACAGCCCTTAAAATTTAACTACCTACTATAGCCTCCGTATGAAGAAAAACAGCACTACAATTCTGCGGATTTGGCCACTTGATATTACTACGTTGGCCACAGATAATTGGTCCAGGAATTTGTGCTGGATCCTTTGGCCAAAGGATCATGTATAAAAGCCAAACTGCTCTGAGGCACTTCGGTTTAAGACATCTCAATAAAAGTGCCCCAGATTGGGCAGTGGCCAGCAGACTCCATTGGATCCTCTCTCTCACTGAGAACAAACACGAGTCACACAGAAAAGTGAATCACAGGCCCTGCTCTTGAATATGGCATGGTGATGGGCTTCTGGAAGACCAGGTCCAGAGGGGCTGACTGCCAGTCTATAAGGAAGCCCATCACTCCAGGAAGCTTTTCCCTAACGGTGTTCTGAGAAACAGAATTCTTAGAGATGTAAGTAGACGCTGCTTGATAATAGCCTGGGAAATGCTGAATGCCGTGTCCTTTCTTGATTAGTCACAATATCCACTTGCACCTTTAAGTCTCTTAAAAATCTTGCCGCAAACAACAACACCTCTAATCCTATTTAGCAGAGGGCCCTGGAGTCTTTATTTTACAGCACACTTAACTGCTAAAGTGTAGTGTAGGACACCCGATTTGAGAAATGGTCCCTTAAAGTAACATGGTTGGATCTTTCCTCACAATTTCAATAAGTCTGACTAAAGTATTGCCTTAGTTATGAGGCTTTAAAATACTATCCCCAGGAAATGAGCCTCCAACATGTAAGAAAGAATCCACAGCCTTGGTCAAAATTAGACCAAACTCTTTTTTATAAAGCAAAGCAGTTGCTCAAATTGTAACATGAGTCAAAACTTTGGGTTCCAAAATTTTTAAGACTTCATGACTTCATTCAGGAATCCTAAAAACAACTCTGGTCATCATCCATTAAAAATGCAACTTTCACAGTGTTCCACAGACAGGGAGATAAAAGTCTGATGAACTGATTTATTTTCATTAGCGCCTGCCAGTAAATATGTAAACGATTTAAACGTGGCAAACACACATGCTGAGCATAATAAACCCCGTCTTAATTGTTGCTTTACCAAGGAAAAGAACTCTGAATACCCTGTCCAATAAATAAATGATCTATGATTCTTCTTGTCACTTTTCGTCTCTTCAGTAAGTTTAATAAATAAAATTGATGGTTTTGGAAAGTTTTAGGTCAGCTCTTCCAATTGTAACATTCCTTCATTTAAATATCACAACATTCCAAACTTGAAGCAAAAACTGTTTCCTACATTTATTTTGACACATATCGTAAAGCGGCACTGATAAAGCCCAGCCCATCAGCCCCGGCTGGGGTTTTTTACCTTCTACTTTTCTTCAGCTCTTTCCTTCCTCTCTCCAACCCTCACTCTGCCCCAGATTCTGACGCATTAAGCCCCTGGTAGGAAAATCAATTTTGTTTTTTAATCACTTGATGCCTGCCACATAAGCTACAAAGAAATGCATTTTAACTCATCTAAAAATTGTAGTTAGGATCATGAATAACTGAAAAAGGCTTAGCAATGAGCAAACATGCCTCCCATGAGAGAAAAGAGGTGAGAATGAACTCCAGTAGTTACAGGAATATAAATTTCCTAGTCTGTTAGAGATCAAAAACAAAACTAGCGATTTAATGGAGAATTCATAAAGATAGAAACAACAAAACAAAAAAACCTGGAGCACCTGGGTGGCTCAGTCAGTTAAGTGTCCGACTAGCTCAGGTCATGATCTCACTGTTCACGGATTCGAGCCCTCATCCAGCTCTGTGCTGACGGCTCAGAGCCTGGAGCCTGCTTTGGATTCTGTCTCCCTCTCTCTCTGCCCCTCCCCCACTCATACTCAGTCTCTTCTTTTCTCTCTCAAAAATAAACATTAAAAAACAAACAACAAACAATAACAACAAAATGAACAACCATCAATTCTCACCTGCTCCCAAAATAAAACAAAATATTCCTGAAATTAGACATCCTTCTCATCAATCAATGCCTACTTTTGGAATGAACAGAGTAACTCTCAACAAGGTTATAGCCACTGTCCCGTAGTAAAATTCAAAGTAAATGTTATAAAATTATGTATGTACATACACATGGATACATGGCGAGCTTTCACTCTTAACAGCTATGGGAGCAACGATTCTTGAATTCAAAGACTGCTATTTAAAGTGTGAACATGGTGGTAGGGTTTATATAAGAGGAGAATATAGTAAAAGATGACACAAGTTGCTGTAAGTTATGAGCATGGGTGAGGAGAGAGAAATAAAAGCCATCCAGAGGGAAGAAAATGTGAGGCCAAAGAAGAAAAGGAAGGGAATTTAGTTTCCATTCCTATGCTTTATAAATTGTATAAATATTCAGACTAAGCCCTTTATTGTTTCCATTTGTATTTTGTTTCTGAAATGAGTGGTAACACAAAGTCACTTAGATAATATCAGAGCATACTAAAAAGAGGAGAAAATATATACAGTCGGTCCCCAACTTAACAATAGTTGGACTTAGACAACTTTTTGACTTTTTGATGGTGCGAAAGCAACACACTTTCAGTAGAAATTACACTTTGTATTTTGAATTTTCATCTTTCCCCGGGCTAGCGATATGCAGTACTGTATGGAGCTGGGTGATGGCAGCGAGCCGCAGATCCGGCCGCCACGTGATCACGAGGGTGAACAATCCAGGGGCTCACAACCGCTCTGTACCCGCTCTGCCATTCCGTTTTCCACTTTCAGTACAGTAGTCAAGATATTACATGAGATGTGCAGTACTTTGTTATAAAATACCCTCTGAGTTAGATGATTTTACCCACCTGGAGGCTAATGTGCGTGTTCTGAGCAGGTTTACAGTAGGCAAGGCTAAGCTATGATGGTCAGTAGTTTAGGTACATTAAATGCATTTCTGACTTACGATATTTTCAACTTATAATGGGATTATTGGGATGTAAGCCCAGCACAAGTTAAGGAAGATCTTGCGGTAGTTTTGTGCTTTGGAGAAAGCAGATGAGGATGGTCAGCACATGGACATTTTTGTAAAGTGACTAGAAGGTCATGACTCTCTCTACTTGCTGTTCCCAAGGTTTTGTCTGTCACCTGACAGACAACCTCTGAATTAGTTCAGAGATAAATCTATCTACTAACATTCAAATAAGGATTGGAGGCAATGTTAAGAAAAAAAAAAGAGTTCTAGTTATAGATTAGATCCCATCCCTTCCCACTCCAACCTCAAGGAATTCCTGTGACTTGCGGGAAACTGCACTTCTCTCCTTTCTAGTGGGTGCATGTTTCCTAGCCTCTCCCACATAGCGTTAGAGGCAGCAAAATGACTTCGATAATGCATATAACAAAACAGATGAAATATTATAGTATTCCTTTGAGATAAAATACACTGTCACAGCTTTTGAATTTAGATTTCAGATAATCAAGTTACTAAATTTCAAATTCTTGCAAAAGGGAGAAATACAACTTTTTCCACTGAAAACTCCTTAATCTCCACTGCAACTCTTCATTTGCCTTCTACTTTTTTTTTCCCTCTGAAGAATTTAATAGCAACAAAAGCAATAATGATAGTAATATTTAGCACTTATGTACTAGGCACAGTGGCATGGGATTTACTTACATTATCTTTTTCAAACTATAACAAAGGAACTATTATCATTTCTGTTTTACAGATAAGAAATTGAAGCTTGGAGAGGCTTAAGATTTGCCTAAGATCACAGAGCTCATAAGGAAGCTAAACAAGAATGTGAATTCTGCTCTTTGCTTCTACTACCCATGCATCTTATCTGAAGAATTGGAGAAATGTAATAGGCATTACCACCTACCCCTAAAAGAGTACAGGCATTCTAATCATGAAAGTATAAGTGTTGAAGTTAATACACAGAGAAATGTAATATACAGGACAATACATTCTAGGTAACTAGAAAATCTGACCCTTGATTTCAGCTCAGGTCATGATCCTAGGGTCGTGAGATCAAGCCTGGCATCAGGCTCCATGCTGGGCATGGAGCCTGCTAAAGATTCTTTTCTTCTCTCTCTGCCCCTCTCCCACTTGTGCACATGTACACATTCAATCTCTAGAAAGAGAGAAAGAAAGAAAGAAAGAAAGAAAGAAAGAAAGAAAGAAAGAAAGAAAGAAAGAAAGAAAGAAAGAAAGAAAGAAAGAAAGAAAGAAAACAAAAGAAAATCTGAGAAATATTTAGATAATTTTATACTCAACCCCTTCGATATTAGCCAAAAAGTCCTAAAAAGGCCAATGAGGCTTCAAATGCTGTAATACCCCTACTGATTGTTTTGGGGTGTCCATTTTATTTTCCTGAATAGACACAACTCTAGTAAAATAAATAAAAAAATAATATAAATAAATAATAAAATAAAGGGACAAAGATAGGTGGACAATCAAGGCTCTGGGCCATCAAATGCATTTACATTCCTACAAATTTCAGTTTTAGGAAAAATCTACTCAAATATAAGCATCAGTTAAGTGTTTAACATATTTGATTTTAGGAAGCTGAATTAAAAGCCAGGGTCACATATGCAAAGCAGTTGTTTAAACTAGGTGGGATAGTCATCCAAGTGGTGAAGTTTAAGGAATACAGAAGACTCTCCTGCTTGAAATATTTTCTGCCCTCACCTGAGTGTCTTCATTATATTTTGTCACGCTGATCAGAATCTCTGTTAGATACTGATTTTGGAAGTTCAAATGACAATATGAGCCATTCATTCTTTAGTGCCAATTAGCATAATCTGATTATTTTGCTTTCTAACACAGGTGAGAGTTTCTAGCCATTGTTAGGCATGGTTGCACATTAGAATCACTTAGGGATATTTTAAAACAATGCCAACGTCTGGACCCCACTCCCACAGATTCATGGTTCTGGGTAAACTAGGGGCCAGGCGGCAGTATATTTTGCCAGCTTCCGAGGTGGTCCTAGTATGTGCCAGGCTTGAGAGTTACTAGTGTAGACACTCTGCCTCCTCCAAAGAGAAAAAATGTTTACTAAACATGTCCATATTTTCTGTGTTTTTAGCATTAGATAGAAAACTCTCTTAATTCATTAAAATGTGAAATTTACCAAGAATTAACATTTAGCTCTCTCTGCTATTACCCGTTCATCTGTATGTGGACAGTTGGGTTACCTCCATATCTTGACTGTTATAAATAATGCTACAATAAACATAGGGGTGCATATATCTTTTCCAATTAGTGTTTTTGGGGTTTTTTTTTTGGGTAAATACCCAGTAGTGGAATTACTGGATCAAATGATATATTTACTTTTAATTTTTTGAGGAAACTCCATACTGTTTTCCACAGTGGCTGCACCAGTTTGCACTCCTACCAACAGTGCACAAGGGTTCCTTCTCCTCCACATCCTCACCAATACTTGTTCGTTCTTTTTTCTTTCTTTCTTTCTTTCTTTCTTTCTTTCTTTCTTTCTTTCTTTCTTTCTTTCTTTCTTTCTTTTAAATTCTAGCCATCGTGACAGGTGTAAGAAGATATCCCACTGTGATTTTGATTTGCATTTTTCTGATGATTAGAGAGTGATGTTGAAGATTTCTTCACGTGTCTATTGGCCATCTGCATGTCTTTGGAAAAATGTCTACTCATGAGACCTTGCCATTTGTTGACAGCATGCCTGGACATAGAGAGCATTATGCTAAGTGAAATAAGTCAGTCAGAGAAAGACAAACACTATAGGATTTCACTTACATGTGGAATCAGAACAACAAAACAAGTGGACAAAGAAAAAACCAAAAAAGCAGACTCTTAAATACAGAGAACAAACTGATGGTTTTCAGAAGAGAGAGGGTGAGGAAACAGATGAAACAGATAAAGACAATTAAGAGGTACAAATTTCCAGTTATAAAATAAATAAATCATAGAAACAAAAAGTATGGCATAGAGAATATAGTCAATAATATTGTAATAATGTTGTTTGGAAACAGTAACTATATCGTGGTGAGTACTATATGTAAAACTGATGAACCAAAATGCCATATACCTGAAATGAATATAACATTATATATTAATTATACTTCAGTTAAAAAAATTTGTTACAATACTTGTTGACTTGAAGAACTGTTCAATACAATACAAATCTCAAAAGTGACAGAAGAAAAATTTTCTTATAAATTTTTATATTCTCAGAATTTTGCACAATTCCAAGCATATATTAGGTACTAAGCAAATGAGATATATTTATTAAGTTGATGAATAAATGAATGTATGAATGAATGATAGTAACCTGGAATTCATAGAGAACACAGCCTAATGATTACAAGGCAAAAACAAAAGGCACTCTTGGGCTTTTTTCCCTAAAGTTACTGTTGCCTTTATGAAATCAGTAATCATATTATTAATTCTTTTTTGTCACTTCTTCCTTGGGTCTGATACTAAAACTGCTAAAAACAAAACAAAACAAAAAAACAATCCTTCAGAGACTGTCAGTTAAAATTCTGTTAGAGTCAAGTAAGAATATGGGAAGACCAGATACAACGTGTACTCATCCACCTATTCCTGGAATGTAGTTTTACATTTGATTCCTATTTCAGAAATCTGGGTGTTTGGAAACCACATAGATAATTGGTTGTAAGATTTCAACTTTAACCTGAAAATGAAGAAGAAAGCAAAAGAAGGAATATAATCTTTAAATTGGCCTTGATGTTGTCAGCATTCCTGGTGCTGAGATCATTTTCTGCCTAGAGAGCTCAGATTCAACCAATGGAGGCTTTTCTCCAAGTTTTGGGGAAAAAGTCAGTTACTGTACTGTAACTGTATAACCTGTACTGTAAAGTATAATCCGTACTCGTGAAACATAGGCCAGATAAAGGCCCTTGTTACTACCACCAACATCTGGCCATGAACCATAGTCAAGCTAGCTAAGTATGGGCTTTTCTGTAGCCAGATAGGATATATTTGTGACGCTTGTGATATTCCAATTAATCTTATTTTATCTCCTTCCATTTTTAGACACCAGCTGAGAGTTCCCAGGACTCCTTATAGAGTAAAGCATGTGTATTGTTTGGTTTTACTTTTAGTTTTTCCCAATGAGTACCACTATGCTTTTGTTTCCCCTTTTCCAGTAAAATCTGGGATCCTTTGGACAGAAAGAAAAGTTAACAGCAAGGTGGTTAGATAAATTTCCTAGGTGCTATCTATGCCAGCAAGACTCTGTACTCTAGAGTAATTTCTTAGAATATCTTGGCATTAATACACATACCACAAAGAACTTCATTCACTGACTTAAACCTTCCTAAAATGACTTTACCACTACACCACTTACTCATAAGCATTTTAGAAAATAATACCCTTAGAGGCTGGGGTTTGGATCTGCTACATGTGTATGCTGGTTATAGTATAAAGCAAAAAACAATCCAGGAGAGAGCAGACTTTCAGTTCTCAATGGGTAGGAAGCCTTGGTAAACATTAAGATGATTGGCTCTGAGCTCAAATGAGTTGGATAAACAAAGTTCTGCGCAATTTAGAACTGCTCTCTACTTTTTCTCTGGAATTTCAATTAATTGGTACCATTTTCTAGAAGTCAGATTTCCATCCAGACGTAGTCTCATTCTACTCTTCCAGGTCATCTAGTATCTAGACTGTTGTTGAAGTAGGGAAACCACACTTCAGAAGGAGACTTTTAAGAAAACATCCTGATGCAGACTGCCAGTTGCTTATCTTACATCTAGTCTACCTTTTTTTCTTATTGAAATAATCCTGCTTTTATTCAGGGTAGCATTGAAACCTTGCTTGAAAACTACATTTCCTTGCCCCCTTACATTAGAGTTAAGCATGTAGCTTGGTTGTGCCCAAGAAGTAGAAGTTGCTGTTAATGTGTCCAAAAGAAGTCCTTAAAGGGGAAAGCCGATTCGGGAAGTATGCACCTTGATTACTTTAGGCCCTTCTAATTTTTCCTGCCTCTAGAAGGGAGATACAACAGTGAAACAAATGGTCACGTCCAAAACCTGAGGATGAGAATACACCTTCAGGATGAAAGCAGGTCCTGGGACGCTGAGGAATTTCCTGAGTCATCATGTTGGCTCTGAGCTGTCCTGTGCAGGATTTCTTTTATGTGAGAGGAAATATACCCCTTTCTGTTTTAAGCCTGTTACTTGTGGCTAAATACAGTTTCTAAATGAAATAAGCTCAGTTCCAAAGTTTATAATGCATAACATTAGAGAACTTGAAGTCATGTCATTTGAGAAAGGTTGAAGGAACCAGGAATTTGTGTCTGCAAAACGAAGGGTATGGAGAATGCAGAAAATATATTCAAATATATGAGCCACTGACATATGAAGAGACATAGAAGCCCAAGTAGGAAGGATGAGTGGAAGCAGAAGAAACAGATTTTTCAGCCCAACCTAAATGATCTTTCCAACCAAAAGTGGCACCTCGTGGATAGGCTTACCATCGCTGGAGAGGTTCAAGTATTAGGATGAATGTCTGCTTCATGGGAATATGGTAGAGGAGATGAAAACATTGAATGAGATGGCTGGGAAGGGTGATGTTTACCTAAGTTTCCCCCTCTAACCTACAGAGTCCATGAATCTATAAGTTCCTAATACTCAATTTCCTTAAATACAAGAAATAATGACTGAGCACCTGTGAAGTAGATTTTATTGCTTTGCTTTGTTTATTGTATTTACTCCACCTAAGATGTATGTCACTTGTAGGCCACTTCCAAAGTTAATTTTGGAGATGTATTGTTTGTTTTTAGAATTTTTAGAGATTCACTTGCAGCTAGGACAATCTAAGCATTATTTATAGACACTTGTTGCATCTTTATCACCTGCTGAGCACAGAGCTACATGCTTTAAACTGAGTATCTATAATTTCACAACAACCCCATGACAAATGTAGTATTATTACTTCCCCAATTACAGGAGAAAAATAAGGCAAAAAGCTTCAATAATTTTTCAAGATCATATAGCTAAGGGTGACGCCAGAATGAAACTCAGTAATTAGACTTCAGAATCCCTTGATGACTATGCCTACTCCATGTCTGGCTTCAAAAGGCATATCCATGTAAGGATCATAATAAACTTACAAATGAATTACACGTACTATAAAATCAAACTATTATGTAATCAAATTATAAAGGCAAATGTCCTATGTATTTTGAATATTTCTTTAGCAATACTTTCTCCGTTCACATTGAATGTCATTTTACCCTTATCTGTAAATATCACCCTGTGAAAAACAAATCTGGAATAAAACATGTTAAAATGGCATATGGCAGCTATGTGACAAAAGTCAATAATTAGTCCCTGGATAAATTGGTGAAGAGTTATGAGGCGAGCCTTTCTTTACAAACAGCTACGATGACCTTTATAAAGGCAGAGAAGCCCCTACAGGAAAGTGAATCTTCTTCCACCAATAAATGAATGGAGGCCCACAGATTAGACAATCTCAAAAGTGTAAGCAGGCAATAATTTTTCACAACAAATCAAACAACAAAGTTAAAAAGCCATATGTCAATTCCACACCTGAAAAGCAATTTGCAAACAATTCAAACTCTTACAGTGCTAATGTAAAAATATGAATTGTACAAGTTGGTACATTATAATTATTTGATTGCTGATCATTGTTAGGATTTACAATTTGTCCTTTAAAAGCTGAAACATCTGCTTAACTATTTAAAAGAAAAAAGTCACTGATGTTACAACTAAACAAACTAAACTTTATTAAGCAGCTTTTTATTCTGACCCATTTCCATCTAGTTTTATTTTTAAGTCCTTTTTGAATGTTATCCTATTTTGACACTTGTTCTGATACATTCTGATTCTGTCTTATTATGATTCTTGCCTTGATCTGTAATGATAAACTCAGGATTGGAACTTTGAAATCACTGACTTCCAACATGGCCAAATATATGACACCTGTGTCATCTCCCTTTGACACAAAGCCTGGTGCATTCCGCTTCTCTCACCATGGACACCATCCCATTTAGCTCAGCCTGAACCATGCTGCCTACAGACATTGAAAGCCCAATGAGCCATTAAAATAGTTTTCCCTCTCCTTACGCTCAATCAATGTGCACCAAGTGATCAAGTGGCTAAAAGGGATATACTTCATTTAGAATAGGTCCAAAAGCTTCAGGAGCAAAGGGGGAGAGAAAGAGAGAATGAGAGAGAAAGAGAAACTGAGAGAGAGAGGTAAGATTTGTAGAAATAAAATAAAGGAGAAGCCAAGAATGCATGGTAATGTCTATCATATTTAGCAGGTAAGTTTATGGTGTAATGGCAAAGAGCAGAAAGCCAGAAGAAAGCCCTTCTTGGTGACTTCAAAGATGTATAAATAGATAATCTGCTTCGGTCATTTCTCTCCTGGAATGAGTTGCCCTGCCTGTCACCACCAAGGGGCTACTGTGGGCTGAGCCTGTAAGCCAGGAACTTCCTTCCTCTTGGACTCAGTGTATCTCTGCACCCAGCTGCTCTGTGACACCGAACTCCTCACCCAGGAGAGTAACAAGAGAAGAGGTAGTTTCCTTTGGAGACTGGGCTTTAGCCCTTCTTTTCTCCCATAAGATAGCCCAGCAGGTGCTTTTCTTTGCTCTGATTATCAGCGAACAGAAAAGGGTTGCATTTTCCTAAGTTACCAACAAGCCAGGAGTTTGTGTGGCTACCACAGGTGCCAAGTGATTTTCTGGGGGCAAAATAAAATACCACGAAGGAGAGAAGTTAAGTCAGCCCAGGATCCAGCATTGTGGATATCCTGAGAGGGAAGGAAAAATCAATGCTCTGTGTTTGCTCCACATTCCAACTAGGCATTTCCCCCCCTTCTCTTGACCGTGGGCAGGTTAAAAATGAATATGCTGGCACATGTGAACAAATGCTCTCTCCAACTTTTATGTTATAGACAATAACTGTTCAGTTAGTCAGAACTAATCACTCTAAGGACTCAGAGTCTTCTGAAACACAGCCGTACACCAGTAAACAAAGCAAACGTGTAAACAAAACCTCCTGGGCAGCCAGAACATATGTCATGACATTCATCTCCCAAAGCTGGAACGGTTACTCCCAGGAGAGATGGCCAAACCTTTGCCAGAATCCGGCTCATTCTAATTAAGACCTGGTTCTAAACGGTTTGGCTATTTGGTACTGCAGTCTGCAAAGACTGCACCAGAAAAGTGAGGAAGGTGTCTTGCCCAGGCAAACATCCTGGGAACAGTACAGAGGCAGCTGGCCCTCAGAGAGATGGAGTTGACGGCACCACACAGGCAAACTCAAACTAGAACAACAACACAGAATAAAAATTGCAGGATGGAATGATCTACCTACTTCAACAGCTTCCTTAATACAGTGCACTGCACAATAAAAGAAATTCTATTTTAATGACAATCCTGAATCATCAAGAACGCTACAAATGTCCAACACTTTGTTCCTGAAAGCAGTGGAGTTTTAATACTTTTTTAAATAAAGTTTTGGAACTTCAGTAGATACAGTTCCATTTTCTGGAAACTCCAGTAACTACTGACATTATTATACGTCAATATCTGTCTGTAAGGTATATCTATCTTTAACATACTTTTCTAGCTGCCTAATAAGTGGCCAGCACACAGCGAAGCCAGAAAATGGGAAAGTGAATGCAAATGTCAAGTTCAGGTTACTACATGGTAAAGCTGGCCGTTTTGAGGGGTGGGGAGGACGGAGTCTTTAAAAAGGTAGATGTACTGAGAAGCTTGCCCCAAACAAGGGTCTCACTCTTCTAAAACACACTAGTGCCTGTTTTCTCACCACGCATGACAGCAATCATGCTGCTAGAGTGAGGACGAAGGGTCTTTTCTTTTTCACAAAGGACTTGGATTTGTAGCTTAGAATCCTAGCTGGTCTTCAGATTATTTGTTAAGAAGGCAGATTTCCAGAATCTACCCTTGGACGTGCTTGTTTGAGATATTTGGCGAGGACCCTGGAGTCTGCATTTTTTAATCCTCAGTCAGGTTTAAAACCACTGATCTGGGATGCTATGGTTTGGGAGATGCTTTGAGTGCCTGGACTTCAGGTTCAGCCACCTCCACCTCCAGGGATCTCTAATCCAAAGGGCCGTTGGTGCTGCTTTCTGAGATATGCTCACACTCCTGGCTCCCTCAGTGGACACAGAGAGCTCATTCTCCCATAGGAGCCTAGTGAGGCTCCTAAGTAGCCCCTTAAGAAGTTCAAAGAGATAAGATAGAACAAGAAACATAAAACTAGCCATAACTGGGTTTTCTATTAAAAGGCATTGGATCTCTACCCACCGTCACCACCAGAAAGTGTTTCAAAGGAAATAAAAAGGAAACTGGATACTTTACTATATCTAAACCAGTTAAGAGAAAAATAAAGTTGTTTTTGTTTTTTGTTTTTTTTCCAGAAGCTGACACTGATGGGTAGAATGTTCCAACTCTAATCACTTTCAAACCTTCTGCCACTCTGCTTAATAATAGCACAAACTCACACTTAGGTACTGCTTAGCCTGTTTTGTCCTGAATCATTTATTTGGGTATTCATATTCTGTCTGGCTTTGTTCTTTTCATCAGTTTAATTTTCCACAGATATACTATGGTCCCCCTAACTGCACAGTCTTTTTCAAATATGATCTCACATAGACCAAGTCTTTATGAAATGAATCATTAGTAATGAATCTGTACATACAAAACCCTCCAGCATGGGTAGAATCAAAGCCTGGTTATGCTTCTTTGGCAATTCAGCTTCCAGAGTGTCTACTCATTACCTTTATGTATTTTTCCATTACATGGAAAGCAAACATTGATATCGCTGAACACACAGAAAATTTCTTCTGCGTAAACTAAGTTCTACTGTCAATGAGGCAGTGTGTTTAACCTCTTCCCTTCTATTACTGCACAGGGATAGCATGTAGTGTGAGAATAAGGGGAGGGAAAATATTTAATTGTACACTTCTCTGCACAATTCTTATTATGAGTGCTAGAAAAGATAAGGATAAAGATGCTATAGAGTTGGCGCTAGATGCTGCAAACGTTTCAACAGAATCATTCAACAGATTGATTCTGGCTATTCATCTTGGGCACTATACAGGTATGCCCAAAACATTAACAAATACATTGGTATATTTGGGGCTCTACCCGCTTTTTAGAAGTTTCCAGCCTTCTTTATCATGTGACATTCTTTATATTCTTACTACATACTAGTACCCTAAACTTAAAAGAACTAAAATTTTCTAGAACCTAGAAAGATTCCCAAACATAGCACAGTATGAATGTATGTTAGTTAAGTAGGGTAGATTGGGATCGGATTGGGAACAAGGAAAAATGAGAGTTTTCTGGAGTCCACTGAAATAAACTCTGAGCAGATTATCTGAACAAAAAAGAGAAATACTTATTACCCTTGCCCTTGACTAGTACACATATTTTAGAGATAATCCAAATAATCTACAAAATTCTCCCTTCCGGGCACCTGGGTGGCTCAGTCTGTTGAGCGGCAGACTTCAGCTCAGGTCATGATCTCGCGGTCTGTGAGTTCGAGCCCCGTGTCGGACTCTGTGCTGACGGCTCAGAGCCTGGAGCCTGCTTCGGATTCTGCGTCTTCCCCTCTCTCTGCCCTTCCCCTGCTCACACTCTGTCTCTATGTCTCTCAAAAATAAATAAATGTTAAAAAAATAAAATAAAACAAACAAATGAACAAAATTCTCTCCCTTCTACATGCTATTTTGTCATCCTTACTTCTTAAAACATACTGCCCAAGGCTATATTTATAATACATTCATGGAGACCTTACTCACTTAGTCATTCAATAAATTTTTAATGAAAGAAGGATAAACACCATATAAAAATTACAACCTCACATTACAACAAGCACAGAAACAAAGAAATTCACACTTTAAGAAAACTAAACTCTGTTATTGTTATTTGTAGCGAGCAGAACTGGGCTAAAATTCTTGTTAGCTTCAGCTAACATCTATCATCTATAAAATGGGGTTAACCCTATTTGCAAACTTGTTGTAAAGACTAGAAATAATATCTGTAAATCTCTAAGCATAGTGTCTGACATGATTTTGATGGCGATGATAATAAGTTTTCTTTAAGAATACTACTGTGAGCAGAGTTATTGATTTCCATCATTTTATGTGTTCCAACTTGTTCTGTATCAGAAAACCCTTCTATGGTTTTATTATTTTGTTTGACATAATTTCTCAGAAAAATAAAGCACTATATTCAGAAAGAGTAAGAAAATATACTCCAAAGTAAAATACAAGTAATTTAAAACATTTTAGAATATTACTTAATTCCATTGCTTGGAACTTTACTGAAATCTTGTCTCTATCCATCAAGATTTTTGGATTGCAAGGAACAGAAGGTTGAGTCAAAATAAATTTATTAGAAGGACACAGGGTAGTTCATACAATTGAAGGAAATGCTTTATAATCAGGCATTGGAGGACAGAACTAGGTCACTCTAGGGATCAAGGTAGAGAAACTAAGGGACTATGTCTATGGCATTGTGGGCAGTACAGCTGGAATCATGTTCCCATGCTTTGGGTAAGGGGGCACCTCATTTGATAGCCCCTCCCAAACAGGGTAATTTAATCTGGAAAAAGTCAGAGTAATTTAAGTGGAAAAAAAAAAAAAGGTTTAATCTTTGAGGCTGAGCCGACAAAATCCACAGATGTCCACTACATTTGATAAAGCCATATGCTTGGCTCTGAAGGAAGCATGTCTCTATTCCTAGTTGGCAAAATATTTTCTATTAGTGATAAGTGCCAACTAGCATTTAGGAAGTCCAAAAATAAAATGCCTATGCTCCAGAAACTGAAGTTATATTATATAAGTGGACAGGAATATAGTAATACTTAAAATAAATATATGATTACATACTGATTCCAGTTATTAATAAAATTTAAAAATCACATGTATTTAACAAAAAAAATACTTAAAAGAAAATGTAAATTCAGTCAAGTTTAACTTTTCCTGACTCCACTAAGTCTAGGAATCATAAAGAGAGGAAATTCTTCCTCCATTACTCCAAGATTAGTGAGATAAACATTCCCCCAATCTCTTGTTAAGCCCCTGGTAAAATAATTCCTTCATTGATTTACTCAAATAAACAAGACTTCCACTGCCAGAGAGAAAAAGACCTTTCATTATCCTGAGTACTTCCATTTTCAAAAAACAATCCTGATGTTTGACCTGGAAAAGAAAAAAAGTAGTTGCTGCCAATAGATTATCATATTATAGTGTGAGGTTCCTGTAGCATGGTAGGAACCGTATTTTATTTATCCTTATATCTGATGTTCCTAACACAGGGAGAGCACATTGAAGGAATCCAGACAAAATTTATTTTAAAATGAAAGATAAATATTCGAACCTATTTCAAGAGTATTTTTTCTGATCACAACCCGATTGTCATTATTGCCATATGAAGTATCTAGAAATGTGAAGAAACCTTATAGTTTTCAACATATAGAAAAATAATACAAAAGTCACATAAAAACAGTTAGTACTCCTTAAGTTCAAGATTGTATTCATTCTTCGTTCAGTCATTAGCTTTTCTTTCTTTCTTTCTTCCTTTCCTTCCTTCCTTCCTTCCTTCCTTCCTTCCTTCCTTCCTTCCTTCCTTCCTTCCTTCCTTCCTTCCTTCTTTCTCTTTCTCTTTCTCTTTCTTTCTTTCTTTCTCTTTCTTTCTTTCTTTCTTTCTTTCTTTCTTTCTTTCTTTCTTTCTTTCTTTCTTTCTTTCTTTTTTAATGACTGCTATGTTCAAGTAAACAGGTTGCTGTTAAAGATCTAGATATGTAAATCAGAGCACAGGAGCCTCACACCCGCATTCTCAGATTTCCACTAAAATGTTCAAAAGGTTATAAAAGACGCAAGCGAAAGTCAGCTTCAAGTTAGAAACTGGGAAGATATCATTCACAAAGTAGAAACCTAGAGGAGTTTCAGCTATAGTAAAGTACATCACATCAAAAGAGAGTGAGACACGTCACGAAGAAATAACTCCCAAATTCTCCTCTGCATAGTCACTTACTTGGAGGGGCAAGATCTGATGCCCCGGGGGGATCTAAAACAGCCCAGAGTAAACACGGCCCATAGGCTTCAATTTGCTGAGATGGAACACTGGCATTTGAAAGGAGTATTTCTTGATATCCCTGAACTCTGACAGAGGCCATACCAAGCGGTAAAACTACAGCTGGGAAGGAAGCAGGGCACAGGTGCAGCTTATATAAAGCACAAGGCAAGTTGGCTAAGAAACAGACAGTACAGAAAGCTGGACCCAGAAATCTGACACCTGCATAGCACCTTCACCAAATATGGAGAGAAAAGTATACAGTCAACATTTCTCTGCTGGAGTACCAGTGTTCACCTCATTTCTTTCTCCTCACAGGCTACAGGAGTTGGCTTTGTGGACTAATAACATAACTGACATCAAGCTACAGTCAAGGTTAAAAGTAGAAAGCTGGAGCCTAACCTACCAGTTTGTGACCAATACCAAACACGGGTAGTCCACTGTTCACACAAAAAAGAGAAGCAGGGAGAAAAAGTTCTGAAATAGGGTTATAAAAATATTATTCTATGGCATAATCAATGAACACAACATTCAAGATGAAAAAAAAGCAAACTTTAAAAGTTACCTATTATACAGGAAATAGAAGAAAATATTAGAAAACATGTGTTGCATGTCTCCAATAAAATTAAGAGAACATGAACTATAAAAGGTGAAATAAGATTACATTACAAATTACATAGAGGTTTATTTGGGTAAAAGGCAGCAAAAAGAAAGGGGGAGTGAAAGAGACCAGAAGATTCAATATCATAAGCCTAACTGAGAGTACGCAATAAGGATAGAATCAACACTGCAGAAAATAAAATTAGTGATGTGAAGAATAAAATTAAAAGGTTCTTTCAGAATGCAGAGAAAAAGGACAGACTTAAAAGATGAGATAAAAAAAATGTTATTAATGGATGGTAAACAAAAATCCAATCTTATTAGTATTTAGACAGTATCAGAAAAAAATGAGACAGAAGCACTAAGTAAAGATATAATATAAAAAAACTGAAACATGTTAGAACACAGAAGATTCCCTAGTATGGCAGATTACTGAAAGAAGGCCAACACCTCTTGAAATTTTAACATTTTGGGGGAAAGAATGGATACTATGTACATCCAGGGAGAGAAAAGCAAAGCTAGGGAAGTTAAAATAGGAATTTAATAAATTTCTAATATTATTTATTTAAATGTTTATTTATTTTTGAGACAAAGAGAGATAGAGCATGAATGGGGAAGGGGCAGAGAGAGAGGGAGACAGAATCTGAAGCAGGCCTCAGGCTCTGAGCTGTCAGCACAGAGCCTGACATGGGGCTCAAACTCACGGACCACGAGATCAGGAGCTGAGCCAAAGTCGGACACTCAACTGACTGAGCCACCCAAGCGCCCCTCTAATATTATTTATTTAATAAATAAATTTCCATAAGTGGAGATGAGAGACTCAAATGCTACTCTCCTCATTAACTCCAGGGTCCAAAGGAACTCAAAATTCCCGTTAAAAGACAATTTAAAAATACGTATCAATAGAAAATAAGTAAAGGATAATGATAGGCAATTTATAAAATTAAATTAAAACTAATAATAAAATAGCAACACACAGCACTTGTTTTGTGCCAGGTGCTATTTAAATGGCTCAAACATATTACAAATGTTCACATATATAAATGGTATTTACATAGCTAATTGCTCATTAATTTTATCAGAAATTCAACCTCATCAGTAATTAAAAAAATAGAAATTAAAACAATAATAGGTTGTTTAAAAATATATTATTCTATTAGATTGGTAATGATTATAACTATTAATTATAGCCAAGAGTAAACATTCTTATCACATATTCATTAATTACTGGTCCCAGAGCAAACATTCTCATTCATATATGTTGGTAGAAGAGTAAATGACACAACCAATCAGGCAGGAAGTTTGGCAAAACTTATCACAACTTGATAAATTCATCTCCTATGACCCCCCTTCAAATAATTCTCTACCTGAAAACCTCTGCTGAAGAAATAAGAAGGTTGCTGCAAGAAAAGGTGTGTACAATCATTTCCAATGTAACATTTTGATAGGTTCCTACCTTTATTAATTTCCTGCCTTTGTTACATAGTATAAACATAGACAATAGTAAATATAGGAATAGATAATATATAAACATAGAATATAGGAAACAACTTTAACATTCATTGACAATGGATACTTTAAACAAATTATGGTACATCCAAATTGTGGGGATTATGCGGCTTTAAAAAATGATGGTATAGGTTTGAATTTTATGACATTAAGATATTATCTGAAAGTGAAGAAATATAAAACTGCATATATAGCATATCATTTTTAAAAATACATATGCTCAGAAGGAAAAAGAGAGCAGAGGAAAAAGAACAATTTAAAAGGATATGCCTCAAAAGGTTAAAATTTGTTAAACCTGCTAGTTGGATTATAGATGGTTTCCATTCTCTTGTTTTTGCTTTTCTGAAGATCACTTGAAAAAATAACATTGTATCTAATTTTTTTAAATTATGTGAGATGCCTTAAACTGCTTTTGGCAAGCATAAGTTTTTATTATTAACAAAAAAATAATGAAAATGAAAGAAATAGACATACGATTCCAACAAATTAGAAGGTGAAGCAAATCTAAAGAACAAAGCGAAGTAATTAAAGGTAAAAATATATTTTATAAATTAGAAAGTGAAAGAAGATCAGAATTAGAAATAAATCTGTAAGCAAATTCTTTGGATAAAACAAGCTTTAGGAAAAATTAAGAATGTGTAAGGAAGGAGACAAATCAACATATATAGGAGATTTTTTTCAATTGTGAGAAATATTACATATAATTTTATGAAAATAAATTTAAAGTGTGAATAAAAATATGTTTACAGAAAAAAAGAAAATGTCTAAAAATGAATCAAGAAGATATAGACAAACCCATAAAGATCAACGATCATGAGAAGAATTTAAAACTTTCTCAAAGATTATTTTTAGAATATGGTTCGAGACCTCTTTAGTTTTTAGTTTTATACACAAATTATAGAAAATTTCCAAGGAATTGACAATTTTAAAACTATTAGTAATTGCTTTCACAGGCTAGAAAAAATGAAAAACTTCAGATACCATTTTAAGAAACTAATGTATCTTATTTTGGACAAAATTAGAACACAGATATACCATCCCCCCCACCACCAAAAAAAAAAAGCTCAAATTCACATTAGAAAAAAGGTTCATATATATGAAATTCTAGCAGAGACAATATTACTTCTAATAGGAAGGTTCTGAGGTGACTCACCACTCCAGAACCCTTCCTTTCAGGGCTATGTTTCTCTCTCCCTGCAAAAGGAGTCTCTTGAGGGCTACCTCGGCACATGATGCAGATACATGAAGTTCCATTGTGGGCAGACCTCAAGTAGTTTTAGTTTCTGTTGAACATGAACAAATTTTAATCTTTCCAGGGGAGAGAAACTTCCAGGGTAGTAACTTCACTCACCAGAAGCATCTGGGTCTCAGTTCCTCTTTCAGAAATGGTTACACAACTATAATTCAAATACACTGGGGCGCCTGGGTGGCTCAGTCCGTTGTATCTGACTCTTGTTTTCAGCTCGACTCATGATCCCAGGGGATGGGATCAAGCCCTGGGTCTGGTTCCACACTGAATGTGAAGCCAACATAAGATTTTCTCCCTCCCCCTGCACCTCTTCCCCACTCTCACACGCTCTTCTCTCTCTTTAAAACAAAGTTAAAAAACAAAACAAAACAAAACACACAAACAAAGCAAAAAACAGGTCATAGAATTCAGAGGAAGAAGGTATTACTTCTGATGGGAAGAATAAGGGAGCAGGAAAGGCAGCATATGACTTGGTTCTTCACATATAGTGTTCGGACATGTGTGCATCATCCCGCATAGAGAAGAATATAACATACTCAAGAAGAATAAGAACCCAGGTCCAGCCAGATATGATCACAATAAATACATTATCAACTTAGGGTGGCCAGATAAGATACATCCACCAGTTAAATATGAATTGTAGACTAACATAAAATTTTAGGATAAATTATGTTTAAAACACAGTATTTGGGAAACTGTCCCAGGACCAGAAGTGGAATATCAGAAGGTTCAGTAGGAATGTCTTGCACATGGTTTTGGACATTCATGGAATATTTTGTTTTGATTTTCCTCCATTCCTTACCCCTCAACTCACTTAAAAACTCAGAGAGATATATTGGAAGTGCCCACCAAAACACATTTCAGATACAACTAAGCCTGGGCTGAGAAAAGGGAAGGACTCCTAAAGGAGGCAGTCCCAGAGAGGTAAGTGTATGTAGTGAGCTCAACTATAGTTTCTGATCGGGCACAGTGCACGGCAAGCTCTCAGAATTGGTAACTGCACACAGGTTCAGGGCAGGAAGTAAACTTCTAGGCTCAAGGTGAAGAATCCATGAGTTTGGCAAAGACAGACACTTTTCTTTGGATGCATCGCTGAACTGTAAGTTTTAAAAAGGAAAATAGAGCTGACTATTAAGGTATTTGGTATTTCCACAAAACTGTGTCCAAAGATGGCTGTGATAAATATTTCCTAAGAATAGGTCACTCCAAAACCAGTCACAGTATAGCACAGCAGTTAAAAAGTTGAGACCGAATGTCAGACAGAGCTGGGGGTGTGAATCCCAACTCCATCCATTATGGGTTAAATCACCTTGGGCAGAGTGCTTATCATCTCTGCAGACTCAGTTTCCTTTCTGTAAAACGAGGATAATAACAAGTTATTCAATGAGATAATATATGTAAAGAGCTTAGCTCATAGTAGTTGCTCAATAAGAAGCAATTATAATATTCCAATATATTTGATGATATCGAAAGGCAAAAAAAATCACAAGAAGGAGAACTGTTGATCTTCCTAGAATTTCTTCATTCCACTAGGAGAAATCATGGATCTTGTTGTTTAGAATCAAAGCCCTTATAATCTAGGATAAATCCCAGTTTTCCCAGGTGCTCTAATGTCTCTAGAGTGCAAGGCTTATTCCCAGGTTTCTGCTGCTGGAAAAAGAAACCAGAGTTACCCACAGAGGAGTGAGCAGGCAAGGGTGGGAGAAAAAAGTTCGAGTCCTTGAATAGTTTCAAAATAGAAGGATTTTCAGAGGCAGGGAATTTCTTAGATTCCAAACAGATATTTGAGAACTATCTTCCCCCAGAGGGAAGAAACTAGGTCATGTGCTCTTAACCCAATGAGGTTTAGGGTCACAGTTTAGCTGGCCTTAATTAGCTCCAAAAAAAGCCCAGAACTCCTGGGATTAATCCAAAATCAAGCAAGCAGAACTTCTAGTGGAGAGACCCAAGCTCCAAATGTAAGTACTAGTTTCAGTAGAATGAATCCAAATCTAGGACAGATTCTGAACAATTACCATTTAACCATCATTACGTGTCATAAGAACTAAATTTATCTTTACCACAACTCCCGTTTATAGAAAAGGCCCAGTCGCCACCAGAAAATTAAGTTCTGGGAAGGGATGGACTGTGTTTGCTCTTCACTGCTGTATGCCCAAGCAATGGCAGAGTACCTGGTACATAGTTGGTGCTCAATAAATATTCACTGAACTAAATCATTCAAAACCACATAATGAGTTAGTAAAGAGAGCTGGGCTGTTAACCCTGGTCGGACTCTAAAAATCACACTCACCTGTAAGTCATGTAACCAGCCAAGGCAGACTTAGGCCAGAAAAGATCCCAAGGCAAACTCCTGTGCTGGCTTTCTCCCTATGGGTTCTCCTGGGGTCCACCAAACTGAACTAGGAGGGATACTTGGAGGGGTACCCTTGGTAGAACTTATGAATCTTAAAATTCTGGAAGATACTACTAGTTGCCTCTTGACACCTATTTTTCCATCTTTCCCTTGCTAAAAGAACCTTGATCTATCCAGGTGACAGAGTTTCCATTTGAAAACATTCACCTTCTAACAATACTTGGTATCTTAATTATGGTAATGATTTAATAATGAATTGTATACTTTATATACATGTAGTTTATTGTAAATAAATTATAAACACACACACGGACACAAAACACATACAGCCCCAGACTTCCTGTGATTCACTTCAGGCCCATGAGATATAAGCCTAAGTCTACTAGACTGCATCAAAGCCATTATATTACTGTTCACTTGGAACAAACTTTTTACCTTTTGAGTTTTCCTTTTCTTTCTTCCTAGATGTGGAACAACCATTCTGAGTGAATGAGGACAAAAGCCCCAAGCGAAGACTGGTGAAACAGGAAGCTAGAAGGAATTGGTTTTTGATGACTGTATGGAGATGCTGCACTACTTTGGCCTGCCCAACTCCCAATTTCTTGTTTTGTAAGCAAAGTAAGTCTCTATTTAGTAACCTGATATTGTATGGTTTCTTCATATGCTGCTTGCCATTACTCAGTGACTATATTCCCAAGCAAAGCATAATGAAGATAACATTGCACCATTCCTCAGAACTCTTTAATTGCTGCAGAGTAAAATCCAAAGCCTCCCTGGTCTCATTTCCTACTTTTGCTTTCTATAAACATGCCCTTCCAGCTCCGGCAGGCTCTTTGCCATGTTCCAAACAAGCAATATATTTTAAGATTAATGTTGTTCTCTCAACCTGATATATCTTTCTTCCATAATCTTTTGCGGATCCTGGGGGTTTCAAAAAAGTTGATATAGCCCAGTTAGCCAGTGCAAGACTTGAGAAGAAAACTTATATCTCCCAAATATAATCCAGACACTCTTTGCCCTGAAGACCCATTTCTGGAGCATGAAAATCAAATGCTCTGCTAAGAGGCATGATTTATTCTTGGCTTTTTTTTTTTTTATGTCAAAAGCTCTCACTTTAAACAAATTATTAATAAACTATCATTTATTTGAAATATGTCAGAATGGAAAGGCTTGTTTACAATAGCAGTCATGAGAAAAACTAGAATTTTAAGAATATATTTTCCTGTTCTAAAGTGTCTGATTACACATGAAGATATAGGGCTCCTGTTTTAGGTATGCAATAGAGCGCATATGTGAATACGTTATGTTGTCTCATAGTAGAAACTATAAAGGCTAAGCATTGTGTTCTCACAAGCCATGTGGTGTGGTGGCCAAACCCCAAAGTTATTGACCAAAATGTTTCATTTCCAGAGCTACTTATTATGTAACTAGGAGAAAGTAATTAAACCTTCCGGTTCATCCATCTGTCAAATAGAAAGAATATTATATTTGCCATCTGTCCAGCTTTTAGGAATGGCAAATATTGATGAGAGGCTCTAAATTAAATATAAGGCTTTATGTCAGCTCATTTAAGAGTTGATCAGTATTGAAAATTCTAGAAATCAATTTTTGTTTATTGTTTTTGTTTTTTGAAATACTTCAAATATAACAGAAGCTAATTATTTGCTACTCCTACCTAATGGATGTTAATATTAGTCCCTATTTGGTTCATATTTATTCTTTTAATAAAATATTCCAAATACAGCTCAAGTTCTAATCCCATCCTCATGCTTTCCCTCTCCTTTTTCCACAGAGGTGTCCTAAGTTTTGAGGAATCAGTTATATGCATGACTGCATAATTTTACTACATGTGTATGCATAAATTAATACATAGTACCATTTTGGTTTTTAAGTCCCACATATTTTATTTTATATATACATATATATATCTTTTAGTAATTTGCTTTTTGTATTGAATATTTTCTTTTTCAAATCTATTCATATTGACACATACAGATTGATGTAAGTGCTTCATTTTAACTGTCAAATAATAATAACTATTCATCCATTCAATAACCAGTGAACAATAGGTTATTTCTCATTTTTTACTATTTTAAGCAATGAGTACCTATGTACACATACAGAAGTTTTTCTCTAATATACATAACTACTTTGCTATATTTTACTACACTTTTATAAAATTATTTTAAAAGACCTCTAGGAATTTTAATTGGGATGGCATTGAAGTTTTAGATAAATTAGAGAGAGTTAATACTTTCAGGAGTCTTCCTATCCATGAACATGGTATGTCTTTCCAAATGCTTAGATAATTTCTTTTATGACTTGAAATAAAGTTTTATAATTTCATGCATGAAGAAAGGTAAAGATGTAGGCATCTTATACTTTCTCTATCTTTCTCTACCCTACTCTCCACTCTTCCTATCTTAGCTTGCTGCTCTTCTGAGTTATACCATTTTCTATATTGCATTTATATAAGGTCATGCTATTACATACAAACTCTACTGAGCTTTTTTTAAATGTTTTTTTAAATTTATTTTTGAGAGAGAGACAGCGAGAAAGAGATTGAGAATGAGTGGAGGAGGGGCAGAGAGAGACGGAGAGACAGTATCTGAAGCAGGCTCCAGGCTCTAAGCTGTTAGTACAGAGCTGAACGCAGGGCTCAAATTTGTGAACCAAGAGATCATGACCTGGGCCAAAGCTGGACGCTCAATGGACTGAGCCACCTAGGTGGTGGCCCCTCTACTGAGCTTCTTCAATATAGAATTTCTTCATTAATTTTGTATTCAGAAAATTAGTTGAACACTATTTAAAAAGCCATTAAACCACCAGGGAAGAGAACAAGAGAGGAAGAAAGGAAAGGGAAACTATAAAAACAACCATAAAACTAAGAACAAAATGGAAATAAATGCATACTTATCAATAATTACTTCAAATGTAAATGCTCCAATCAAAAGACATAGAGTAACTGAATGGATTAATAAGCCAGACCCATCTATATGCTGCCTAAAAGAGACTTAGTTCAGACCTGAAGACACACACAGTTTGAAACTAAAGGGATGGAAAAACATACACCATGTAAATGGAAGCAAAAAGAAAGCTGGGGTAGCAATACTAATGTCAGGCAAAATAGACTTTAAAACAAAGACTGGAACAAGAGACAAAAAAGGACACTACATAATGATAAAAGGAATAATCCAACAAAAGGATATAACAATTGTAAAAATCTAAGCACCCAACATGAAAACACCTAAAATACATAAAGCACCTATTAACAGACATAAAGGAAGAAATTCACAGCACTAATAGCAGTGATCTTTAATATCCCATTTACATCAATGGATAGATCATCCAGACAGAAAATCAACAAGGCAACAGTGGCTTTGAATGACACATTAGACTAGATAGACATAACAGATATATTCAGAACATTTCATCAAAAAACAGCAGGGGCACCTGGGTGGCTCAGTCGGTTGAGCGTCTGACTTCGGCTCAGGTCATGATCTCACCGTTCCGAGTTCAGCCCCACATCCGGCTCTGTGCTGACAGCTCAGAGCCTGGAGCCTGCTTCCGATTCTGTGTCTCCCTCTCTCTGCCCCTCTGCCCCAGCTCACACTCTTTCTCTGTCTCTCTCTCAAAAATAAAGAAACATTAAAAAATTAATAAATGTAGCCCCTTAAAAAAAAAAAACAAAAAAAACAGCAGATTACACATTCTTTTCAAGGGCACATAGAACATTCTCCAGAATAGATCACGTGTTAGGCTACAAAACAAGTGTCAATAAATTTAAAAAAGATTGAAATCATGCCATTCATCTTTTCTGATCACAACAGTATGAAATTGAAAATCACAAGAAAAAGTCTGAAAGTAAATAAATACATGCATGCAAAATAGCATCCTACTAAACAATGAATGGGGAATTCAAAAAGGAGGGCCATCTGGGTGGCTCAGTCAGTTAAGTGTCTGTTTCTTGATTTCAGCTCTGGTCATAATCTAATGGTTCATGAGTTCGAGCCCCACATCAGGCTCTGTGCTGACAGTGTGGAACCTGATTGGGATTCTGTCTGTCTTCCTCTCTCTGCCCCTCCCCAATTCATGCTCTCTCGAAAAAAATAAAAATTCAAAATCGAAATAAAAAAATGCATGGAGACAAATAAAAATGAAAACACAATGGTCCAAAGTCTTTGGAATGCAGCACCAGTGGTTCTATGACAGAATTTTAAAGCAGGGGTGCCTCAGTGGCTTACTTGGTTAAGCATCTAACTTTGGCTCAGTTCATGATCTTGTGGTTTGTGAGTTTGAGTCCTGCATAGGGCTCTGTGCTGACAGCTCAGAGCCTGGAGCCTACTTTGGATTCTGTGTCTCCCTCTTTCTCTGTCCCTCCCCCACTCACACTCTGTATCTCTCAAAAATAAACGTTAAAAGAAAGATTAAAGAAATATGTAGAAGTCTGTTGCATTTCTATATACTAATAATAAAGTAGCAGAAAGATAAATTAAGAAAACCCATTTACAATTAAGAATATCATTTACAATTGCACCAGAAAAAAAACACCAGAAAAAAAGTTTAACCAAGGAGGTGAAAGACTTATACCCTAAAACCTGTAAAGCACTGATGAAAGAAACTGAAGGGCACCTGGGTTAAGCATCCAACTCTGATTTTGGCTCAGGTCATGATCCCATGTTTTGTGAGATCAAGCCTTCCATCAGGCTCTGTGCTGACAGCATGGGGCCTACTTGGGATTCTCTCTCTCCCTCTTTTTCTGCCCCTCCTCTGCTCTCTCTCTTTCTCTCTTAAAATAAATATATAAACTAAAAAAAAATAGAAAGGAGATGACACTAGTAAATGGAAAGATGTTCCATGCTTATGGAATGAAAGAAAGTATTATTAAAATGTCCACATTACCTAAAGTAATCTACACATTTAATGCAATCCCAGTCAAAATACGAACAGAATTTTTCACAGAACTAGAACAAGTAATCCTAAAATCTCTCTGGAACTACAAAAGACCCTGAATAGCCAAAATCATGAGAAAGAATAACAAATTTAGAGGTATCACAACCCCAGATTTCAAGAGATACTACAAAACTACAATAATCAAAACAGATTACAGAACTGGGCAACCATCACCATAATCTAACTTAAAACATTTTTATCACCCCAAAAGGAAGTCCTCCACCCATTAGCAGTCACTTCTCATCCTCACCCCTCCGTGTCCCACAAACCCTAGTCAACCATTAATCTACATTCTGTCTCTAATAGTTATTTATTCTGTGCTTTTCACATAGATGTAACCTTATAATATGTGGTTTCTTGTGACTGACTTCTTTCACTCAGCATAATGTCTTTGAAGTTCATGCAAATTGTAGCACATATCAGTATGTTTTGGCCAAATACTATTCCATTATATGGGTATGTAACATTATGTCCACCCATTTAGGCTGTTTCTAGTTTTTGGCTATTATGAATAATACTGCTATGAATATCCATAAACAAGTTTTTCTTTAGACATGTATTTTCAATTCTCTCGGGGATATACCTAGGTGTAGAGTTTCTGGGTCATTTGGTGACTCTATGTTTACTACTGAGGAGCTGCCACACTGAGGTTGTACCATTTTACATTCCTACCAGCAATAAATGAGTATTCTAATCTCTCCACATCCTTAACAGCACTTGTTATTGTCTTTTTATTATAGCTATTCTAGTAAATATGAACTAGTATCTCATTATGGTTTTTGATTTGCATTTCCCTAACGGCTAATGATGTTGGGTTTCGTTTTGTGTACTTTTTGGTAATTTGTATCTTTTTTAAAGAAACGTCTATTCTTATCCTTTGCCCATTTTAAAATTGGATTGTCATTTTATTATGGAGTTGTAATAGTTCTTGATAGAGTATGGATTTATTTTCAAATATATAATTTGCAAATATTTTCTCCAAGTCTGCAGACTGTCTTTGCACCTTCCTGATGGTGTCCTTGGAAGCACAAAAGTTTTTTTAATTTTGATGAAGTCCAAGTTAATAGTCTTTTATTACTTGTGCTTTTCCTGTTGCATCTAAGAAATCATTGCCTAACCCAAGATCATAGAGATTTACGTCTGTATGTTCTCCTAAGTTTTATTACCATGATGATTTTCATAGAGGTGATTGAATGGGAAGTGAGATTTAAAGTGGTATGATCAGAGAGCTATAGAGAGAAAACATTTCAATTACTTAATTTTACAGATAGTAATTACTAGGATTATGGGATAGTTCCTAGGCATTAACTCTAACTATAGATACATTGACAAAAAATAGTACCAAAATAAAGAACTGCAAAGCCATGGTAGGCCTAAAGGGACTTCAGGAGTAGGTAGCAAACCTGGATTGGTGAGAAGTCATAGGAGGACTTTGTCCCTCAGCACAGGGCAACTGTGGGGGACAGTCAAATGCAGCAGCTCTGACAGCTGCCAGCCATAGGAAAAAAGTCAAGAACCCCAACTCCTGCTCTCATACTCCACGGCATTGGTGAGAGAGACTGGAGTCATTTTCAGGCTATATAAGAAGTACAGGCTTGGAAGCATGCAGGCTCTATCATTCATTTGTCACTGTGAGAATGGGAGGTTTATCTTTCTTCAGATGGTAGAGAGCTATGTCTAAGCCCAAGTAACTATCTGCTTTGTCACCATCCCAGGCACTCTACTGATGCTGGCTCTCTCTCAGGCCCAATGGCCAAATGCCAAAGATCATTGATCAACTGTTCTCCATGTCCAGGTACAAAGAAGGATCAGAAAGATATTATTATTTCATAATAGAAGGAACATAGTTAAGGATAAAAGAAGAATTTACTAATGACCTATCAAAGTAATTTTATCAGAGAAATAACTTTAAATTCAGTTTCCCCCCTTTGTATTTCCTACATTGTGTGAAGAAGAAATGTCTCCTAATTCAGTGAATAGATTACCTATGTGAAAAACAGGGCATCTTATGTTGAAACATTATTCCTTACCTTCAAAACAATAGAAAATAATCATGCATAATGTTCACTGTGAACTACTTTGCACATTTCATGACACATTCAATACATTTAGAATCCTCTAATATCATTTTTAGCAAATGTTTATGTAAAGCAAATATCCTATAGTACTACCATGGTTACAGGGTTTGGAAGGTATCATGATTTAACATTTGCATCTCTTTGATTCCCCAAGCTTCATTATCTTTATTCTTTAGCTGTTGCCATGGAATCATGTCTCTTTTTCAATGGACACTTTAGAAACACTATACCATGAAGGTAATCTAGTAGAAGGCATTATTCATGGAAAACGAACTTGATCACAATACAATGATGAAGTGTAAAAGGTCATTTAATAGCCTAGTAGAAAACAAAATATCTTCTAAAGAAATGATGGAGAAAGGAGCAAAGTGTTCTCTGTATCTGGCATCTTTCATGTAATAAGCTAAAGTATTTTTAACACATGATTTTATATGTATTCATAACATATGACCATTTTCTATTCTGTGCAGAAACAGAGAACATCTGGAAGAGAAGCCATTCTCACCTGAGTGGAATGGTTTTATGGGTCCTCTCTTAAAGACAGGTAATGGATAACCTGAATTTATTAGTCTTTTCAACCCTAGAATTCTATGGTGATATAAAATGGTTGTTTTAAAGATAGAGGACACAAATCAGGTAAGTTTTTTTGTTACACAAAAATAATTAATATATCCAGGGACAGAGCTCAATTGTCAAATAACCTTAGCCCAAAATTTCATATATTTTGAGATATTGTTACTTACATGTTTTATTCAAACTTTTAAATTTTTCATTAAATGTTTGCTCATAATTTCCATTTTGAAATAATTTTATCTACTTGTTTGTTAAAACAATATTCAGGATAAGAGGTTTTGAAATACATTCAACTTTGCAAGCATGTTGCAAATTCTCTTAGTATTAATGTGACTCAGAATAGTTACCTCTTCTTCCCAAATCAAGACTCGCAATATAGAAATGAATCATCCCATAATCCTGAATTTATTGTCATGCCCATCTATGCAAAGATGGTTTATAAGATTTGTGAAATTTCCTTTAACTAAAGGGATTGCAAATGTAGATGCTAATCTAAAGGACGAATAAAACTTATAGGAGCAAGACACTTAAAAACAGGTTTAAGCAAGATAATAGCTCCTTTGTTCATGTGGACACTAACAGGGTAGCAGTGAGGAAAAGATATTAAACAAGAAATTAGAAGACCTAAATTCCAATCAAGACTATGCTGCTATGTTCTTTTACAAACTTAAGCAGATCAATTAATTTCCCAGGGCGTAATAATTAGGAATGTGCGGAGATATGAGTAAACTAATCAACAGTGGCTTAAGAAATAAAGAATTAATTGTCTCATGCAAGAGGAACAGATATTGAAACAGAAATGCTAATTTGGTTTAGTGGCTGGCTCCAGTTATCAAAGACCCAAGCTCTTTCCATCTTCCTACTCTATTGTCTCTCTATCCTTAGTCTTGCCATCTCATAGTCTCAATATGGCTGCCAACCTCCAGGCATCACACTCCCACTGAAAAACAGGATTTTTATCTGCCCACTTTGTCTTTTAAATAATGAATGAATGTTTTCCCTGAAATAATCCAGCAGATTATCCCTTATATATTGTTGCCTAAAACTTGGTCAAATGGCCACTTTTATACATGAGAGTCTGGGAAAGTGAACATCTGGCTTATTCAGTCTGTATAAAGGGAAACAGACACAGGAGCCTCATGGCTCTGTCTATAAACATGAGAGTTGGGTAAACTGATCTTTCAGGTATGGCTCTAGACTAATGAGTAACTTTTGAAAATAAAACATCATGAAAAACAAGTGACCTGAGTTGTACTTTATATATTTCAAGAGGTGTCAGTTTTTATTGAAATCCTTGTGATAGCATTCTCTCTCATCTCTAAAACAAAGCAAAACAAACTTCCTCCATCCATGATTCCAAAGTTCTAAAGTGAAGAGTCTCTCCCCTTCCCTAACTAGAAAAAAACAAAAAAAAAAATAAAAACAAAAAACCCTCTAAGTGGTCCAGACACTGAGTCATTCAATTTAACTGTGATGGGACTACATCTATTTTTGAGGTTTTGTCATCGTGGTTTAAGAACACTAACTGTCTACAGACACTTTGAATATTTTTCCTAGCACAACTCTGAGTTTATGCTGCTCTAAATTTAAAATGGAAAAATAACGATTTTAAAGGGTAAGTAAATAATTCTCTTATAAAAGCACAAATGATCATCTTCTTAAAAAAATTCAAAGAATTCAAAATATAATGAATTTGTCCAAATGACATTCCATTTGTTGTGTCTCATACTCTCATGTATTATTACATGTATGTGTGCTTCATTTTTCTGAGAGAATTACTCAGTCACCCACTATTATTAAAACCACTCCATCACCAAATAAATGTGTATTCTGAAATTAAAACAAGACACTACACGAGAATACTTTGGAAGCCAGAATGTTGCCAGCTGTGAATGCCAGATGCAATTACAGAGCAACAACAAACAATGCTGCAATCAGCCTACTGGTTAGCCAGAAACTGTGAACACCCAGAAAAGGTCCTGTCTGAATACATACTCAATGGTGTGCTCCAAACTACCATGCAAAAACGCTTGTTTTACCCAGATACTTTATGGGAATATTTAGCTGTTACATTGTAAATGCTGTTATTTTGGTTTCTAAAAATGTCATGACAGGAAATGATTCCAGGGAGGAGTTGCCAAGATGGCTGTTGGGCAGAAGCAAGGGTGGGGGGGAGGTTAAACCTAGAGAAAAGGAGTTGGGAAAGTTGAAAACACCACTGACAGTTTGCAATAAAGCAGATTCTTAACATCGAAAAAAGAAAAAAAAAATTGATTTTCCCCCTCCAATTGTCATTGCTAAAAGGATGACTGTGGTTTGAAGAGTGCTTACTGCTCATTGTCACAAAGATTATAATGTTTCTGCTCGTGGACAATCATCAGGTTAATAAATGACTAAGAGAAGAAAACCAGTTTACATAGAGGAAAGAAACGACTCGTGCCATTCCAGATTTCCCAGACAGTATAGCAAATGGGCAGTTACAGCCTTTTGGTAAGAATTTCTGCAGGTTTGGAAATGCCCATTCTTATGCTATTTTTTATTTTTTCCCTTTTTGCACAAGGTGAGAATACCTAAGGACAGGTAAGAATAGAGCTTGGTGAGAAAGTAATTATAGATAATGCCAAATTAAGAGTTTGACCTTCCTCAGAGGGCCGCTAAGGTAAACAGTTTAGTAACTAAAGAGCTATAGAAATTCAAAGAAGAAAAGAGGGGAACGGGAAGAGGAAGGAGGAGGGAGAAGAAATTAATTTCTTTCTCTTGAAGATATTCATGTTATAGAACACCTCTCTAAGTATAAAATTCCTAGTTTAGCCAACTTATTTCTCATTTATGGTATTTATCAATTATGTGCCAATCTTTAAGTAATAATTTGTTTTATTTTACGACTGTTTCTGTTAGGTCTACAATTACTGAGATATTACAACAGACCCCTAGGAAAATAACCTCAGATATAGAGGAAAAATAATGGTATGCCATAACTCATCAGTAAAACTTTTAAGAAAAGTGCCAAACATATCTAATTTCACTTTTACTGTTTTGCAGGTAAACTCAATGTCCTCCCCTCTTCAACAGCAACATAAATGAACTTTTCCACCCTTTAATTTTAGACTCCCACTTAACCCTTTACTATCTAGTGTGTTCCCATGTGTTTTAAAAAAAGTTTTTTTTAATATTTATTTATTTTTGAGAGAAAGACAGACAGACAGAACATGAGTGGGGGAGGGGCACAGACAGAGAGGGAGACACAGAATCCAAAACAGGCTCCCAGCTCTGAGCTCTCAGCACAGCCCGACGCGGGGCTCGAACTCGGGAACGGTGAGATCATGACCTGGGCCGAAATTGGACACTTGACTGACTGAGCCACCTAGGCGCCCCTCCCATGTGTTTTAAAGTATTAAGTTGCATACAATTTTATTACTCAAACTGTTATTCCTATATTCCCCCATATCACACACTGCTTTACACATGTGTTAGTGTATATATATATATCCATATATATATATATATATATATATCCATATGCACACATGTATATATATTATTGAAAGCTTCCATAAATCTTTTGTTAGCCAAACCAACATACAGATAGTGAGTAGGAAGAAAGGGAAGGAGAGAAGGAAGAAAAAAGAAGGGAAGCTAAGTCCATAAATATTTATTAAACACCACTGTTGGCAAATGTCAGAAAGGTGAACCAACTGCCTCTTATATTCATGTTCATAAGTGAAGTGATTTTAATTTTATCCCATGTATATAATATGATTTTAACACAAATGAGGAGAAATAACACCAACAACACAGGAATACAAACAATTATAGGAGAATATTATGAAAAACTATATGCCGACAAATTGGACGACATGGAAGAAATGGATAAATTCCTAGAAACATATAAACTACCAAAAATGAAACAAGAGAACATAGAAAACTTGAACAGATGAATAACCAGCAAAGAAACTGAATCAATAACAAAAAAATCTCCCAAAAAACAAAAGTCCAAGGCCAGATGGCTTCACAGGCAAATTCAACCAAACATTTAAAGAAGAGTTAACACCTATTCTTCTCAAACTATTCCAAAAAATAGAAATGAAAGGAAAACTTCCAAATTCATTCTATGAAGCCAGTATTACCCTGATACCAAAACCAGATAAAGATGTCACTAAAAATGAGAACTACAGGCCAATATCTCTGATGAACATGGATCAAACATTCTTAGTAAAATACTAGCAAATCAAATCCAACAATTCACTAAAAGGACCACTCACCATGATCAAGTGGGATTTATTCCTGGGCTACAAGGGTAGTTCAATATTTGCAAAATATTCAATGTGATACACCACATTAATAAAGGAAAGATAAACACTTTCAACAGATGCAGAAAAAGCATTGGACAAAGTATGACAGCTATTCATAATAAAAACCCTGAACAAAAGTAGGGTTAGACGGAACATAACTCAACATAATAAAGACCATATATGAGAAACCCACAATTAATATCATCTTCAGTGGGAAAAAAAAACATAGAACTTTTCTTCTAAAGTCCAGAACAAAACAGGGATTCCATTCTCAACACTATTATTTAACATAGTACTAGACATCCTAGCCACAGCAATCAGACAACAAAAAAGAAATAAAAGGTATCCAAACTGGCAGGGAAGAAGTCAAACTGCCACTATTTGTAGATGACATGATACTCTCTGTAGAAAACCTGGAAGGATGTCACCAAAAAAACTGCTAGAACTGACCCACGAATTCAGTAAAGTCACAGGATACAAAATCATCATACAGAAATCTATCACATTTCTATGCACCAATAATGCACCATAAGCAGAAAGAGAAATCAAGGAATCAATCCTATTCACAATTGCACCCAAACCATCAGATAACGTAGGAATAAACCTAACCAAAAAGGTAGAAGATTTGTATTCTGAAAAGTATAAAACACTGATGACAGAAATTGAAGATAATACAAGGAAACAGAAAAACATTCCATGTTCATGAATTGGAAGAACAAATATTGTTAAAATGTCTATACTACCAAAACAATCTACACATTTAATGCAATCCGTATCAAAATATCATGAGCATTTTTCACCGTGTTAGAACAAACAATCCTAAAATTTGTGTGGAACCACAAAAGATCCGTATAGCCAAAGCAATCTTAAAAAAGAAAAGCAAAGCTGGAGGCATCACAATTCCAGACTTCAAGACTTCAATATTACAGACTTCCAGACTTCACTCATTAGAGAGCTGTAGTGATCAAGAGGGTATGGTACTGGCACAAATACAGACACATAGATCAACGGAACAGAATAGAACACCTATAAGTAAATCCACAATTATATGGTCAATTAATCTTCAACAAAGCAGGAAATAATATCCAATGGAAAAATGGCAGTCTCTTCAAAAAATGCTGTTGGGAAAACTGGACAGTAACACGCAAAAGAACAAAACTGGACCACTGTCTTATACCACACACAAATAAATTCTGAATGGATGAAAGACTTAAATGTGAGACCGAAAACCATTATAATCCTAGAGGAAAACATAGGCAGTAACCTTTTTGACATTGGCTGTAGCAATTTATTGCCAGATATGTCTCCTGAGGCAAGGGAAACAAAAGCAAAAATAAACTATTGAGACTATATCAAAATAAAAAGCTTCTGCACAGCCAAGGGAAGTAATCAACAAAACTTAAAGGCAACCTACAGAATGGCAGAAGATATTTGCAAATGACATATCTGATCAAGGGTTAGTATCCAAAATATATAAAGAACTTCTCAAACCCAACATCTGAAAAACAAATAACCCAGTGAAGAAATGGGGAGAACACATGAATAGGCATTTTTCCAAAGAAGACATATGGATGGCCAACAGACACATGAAATGATGCTCACTATCACTCATCATCAGGGAAATGCAAATCAAAATCACAATGAGATACCACCTCACATCAGTCATAATGACTAAAATTAACAACACAGGAAACAACAGGTGTTGGTGAGGATGCAGTTACACTGCATCACACTGTTGGTAGGAATGCAAATTGGTGCAGCCACTCTGGAAAACAGTATGGAGGTTCCTCAAAATGTTAAAAATAGAGCTACCCTATGATCCAGCAACTGCTCTACTGGTCATTTACCCAAAGGATACAAAAATACTAATTCAAGGGGGTATACACACTCTGATTTAATAGCAGCATAATCGACAATAGCTAAAATATGAAAAAAGCAAAAATGTCCATCAACTGATGAATGAATAAAGAAGATGTGATATACATATACAGTGGAATATAACTCATGCATCAAAAAGAATGAAATCTTGCCATTTGTAACAATGCAGATGGAGCTAGGGAGTATTATCCTAAGTGAAATAAGTCAGTCAGAGGAAGACAAATAACAAGATTTCACTCGTATGTAAAATTTAAGAAACAAAACAAACATAGTGGGGAACAAAGAAAGGAAAACCAAGAAATAGACTCTTAACTACAGAGAACAAACAGGGATACTGAAGGGGAGGTGAAGGGGGGAATGGGTGAAATAGGTGATAGGGATTAAGGAGTGCACTTGCGAGGAGCATCAGGTGTTGTATGTAAGCAATGAATCACTATATCATACACCTGAAACTAATATTACACTGTATGTTACCTAACTGAAATTTAAATAACTTTGAAGAAGAAAAAAAAAGTCTGGCTCAGGAAAAAATAAGGCACTCATTGTTACTAAACTTAGAGGGCACTTCACACTTTAATAAGTGTGCTTATCTAATTATTTGTTCATTTATTCATACATAGAAATTAATTTTATAAAAATATTTCGACAATTCAACAATCTCAAATATCAGGAAATTATACCAAATTATCCCTCATTATTATTCTGGTATGTAATAGTTTTTAAATTTGGTTTTCTTTCACCTACATATTCCAAAAGCATTGCTTCTGGATAAGCAGCTAAATAGACAATTGGGTTAAAATGAAAGAGTACAAAAGGTCAACTACTGTGTTAAAAGAGAATTTTTCTTATTCTCTTTGAGATAACTATTTTAAAAATAAGACTGTTAATGGTATTGATTACTTTAATGTGTGAAAGAAAAACCACACTTTACATTTTGTTTTATAGTGGATGAGAGAATATAACTCTAATAGATCTAAAACTTGATTTTTCATTTCTCCACTGAGTTAGTACTGATTTCTTTATTCTTTTTTAAGTCTTTTGTCACTTATCTAGTGTTGGTCTGTTTTTCAGATCTGAGGCATCCTTTATAGAAATGCATTCCATGTTTGTCAACTACCAATTTAGATAAATGTCAAGTTTGCATTCCAAGGAGAAGAAAAGCGTTTCTAACAGCCATCCCTCATCAGTGAGAACAGAGTTTGTTGTCATTTAAATGCTAGATAGCACTGATACAACTGTCTCAGTAGTCTTGAAAAATAAATTTGTTTCCTGAGGCATCTAAAACACAAACATTAGAGGTCAGAAGCAGAGTAATCGGGACTATAAACATACATGACTGTGTACCTACTACTGTTCAGAAATCAAGTATAACTTGAGGTATGGTAGGTTAATGAAAAGCTAATTGGATGGAGGAAGTAGAAGAAAGGAAACGTGTACTGTGAGGTGAACAGGTTATAGATAAAATATTACTGAGTTGAGGTTACATTGCACTGAATGAACCCTGAATGTATTCTAGATGTATTCTTGGCTAATTTTAGTATTATGGTGAGATCATTAGTACTATAACACTGTAATTTACTGTTATTTATTAATTTCATATTAAATCCAACAATTCCAACAAGAAAATCTTATGTACAATTTGGGCCACCGACTAAAAACATGCCATTAACCTCCGGGAATTTCTCTTCTTAGAAAAAGAACAATATTAAAAATAACAACAACAACTAACTGTAGTGTAGCATTTTAATTAAGTGCTGATGACTGAAAAGAAGGTGACACAATAACATAAAGGCACTCTGGTGAGGATCTTATGGTGGATATTTGCTGGTTTGGTGCCAGCTGGTGAAATTCCTTTGGGAAACTAGGTTGTCTAAGTCCATGTGGATGGGTAGGCTTTCACCTAATACACCTAATAGTTACTACAGGGGTCAGAATGCATGACTCAGATCTGCAAGGTATAACACCTAGTTCCCAGTACATATCAACTGATTCAGGGTTGGGCCTGGGACCTAACTTGGCCACTTCAGACTGAATTTGGCTACTTGTCTGGAAGCCATAATAACAAATGCTCTCTTTTTCAATCTACATGAACCCTGAGGAAATCTCTGGCAACTATCTTGTCATTATGCGTCATCTGAGAAGGTGAATTAGAATCCTGTTGTTGCCATAACAAATCACCACAAATTTCATGGCTTAAAATAATAAAAATTTACTTTCTCATAGTTCTAGAGGCTAGAATTCCAAACTCCAGAATCAAAGTGTTTGCAGACCCATGCCCCCTCTGAAGAATATGGAAAAATCCTTCCTTGTCTCTCCCTAGCTTCTGGTGGTTGCCAAAAATCCTTGGTGTACCTTGGCATATAGATGGATTACTACAATCTCGGCCTCTGTTGTCACGTGGAATTGTTCTTGTCTTTTCTGTGTCTCTGTGTTCTGTGTTCAAATCTGTGTTTCCTTATAAAGACTTGAGTCATTGCATTTAGGGCCCACCCTAATCAAGTATGATCTCATCTTAACTTCATTACATCTGCAACGATCCTGTTTCCAAATAAGGTTATGTTCACAGTATCAGAGGTTAGGATTTTGACACAGTTTCTTGGAGACACGAGTCAAATACAACAGGCTAGAAACAACATGGTGCCCTTGATGTCATCCATAATGACCCAATACTGCTTAATTTAGCACTAAAAGTATATGTTGTGAGTGAAATTAATTGTAATCTCCTTTAGTGAAGCAAGGGACTAATGAAACAATGGCACTGAGGGGTGCTTGGGTAGTTTGGGCATCTGACTTCCACTCAGGTCATGATCTTGTGACTTTGAGCCTGCAGAATAGCTGAAACTGTGGTACTTTTATTTCAAATAATTTATTAAACTCAAGGAAGAATCTCAGAAAAAAACAATGTCAGTTGATCTCATTAAGTAACCAACTAAGCTCTAAACTATTTAGAAACAAAATGAACCAAATAAGCTGAATCATTTCAGATGGTCACAAATATTTTAAATGACTTAGTTATATCTAAGTGATGTCTTATTCATTAAGAAATTTCTCATAAAACTAAACATTGGATATAGTCAGAAGACCTAGGTTTTCATCCAGACTCTGTCACTAGCCAGCTCTATAACTTTAGAAAAGATCTCTAACTGCTCTGGGTTTCTTTTTTCTGTAAAATGGAGGGATGATAATTAAGACACTCTCAAAGGTCCCCCTTCCTCCTCAAAAAATATTTGCATATAAAATTCTATTTTTTACCATAATAATTTTAACATTTACATACCCTGTTCTAAACAGATCAATAAAAGCAATTAACAAGAGGTAAGTCCTACTGTGCCGAAGAGTGTCTTTTAGCATGTGAAAATAAAAAGCATGAGGAAACTATGGTCACAAGATTGCTGCCACTCACAAGATGGCTGCCACAGCTCCAAGCATTACGTCTTCAGAAAGCAAAGTTCAAAGCAGTTAAGGATAATAAGGATAGAGACTCCATTTATATATCTGTGTAATAAGGAGGCAAGTCCTTCCCAGAAGGCTCTGAGTAAACTGCTCCTCAGGTCCCATTAGCCAGGAATGAGTCACAGGCTATGCTATAGCAACAAATGAAAAAGAACCAGTATTTAGCATTTTCAACCTTTGTATGAGAGAGAGGCTCTAACACCACAAAACAAAGGAGAAAGAGAGTTGTTCATTAGGCAACAAATAAGGTCAACCAGAAACTCCCTGCCCTATAAGAAGTGACTTTGGAACCTTTGTAACGGATTCTAACAGCCCTCTACCAGGATACAGTGAAAAGTAAGGATTTAATTGATATCAATTTTTGTCAGACATGCTAACAACTTTGGTGCGGCCTAGGCAATGCAACTTACTACCTGTATAACCTTGGATAAACTATTTAGTATCTCTAAAGTCCTCAGTTTCCTCATCTATAAAATAAGTATAATACCTCAAAGGTTTGTTCAGAGAATTAAATCAGAGAACATGTATAAAGTACCTGTACAGTTCCCGACATACAGTAGATACAAAATAAATGTTAGTTTTCAGTCTCTTTTCCCTTTTCCTAACTTAATCTTCCACACTTTCCTTAGAATTAATCCCTTAATTAATTTATATTAATTATATGTAATCTAATCTATCTCCTCTCCTCCTTCACCTCCCTGTCCCTTCCTTCCCATCCACCCTTCTGTGTTTCCTAACTACATACTTCTTGAAAAGGAGCTGTGGGTAAACCTTTCCTAAAAGTGGGTTATTAATGCCCCGGCAGAGTATACATTGTGATGGCTATCTCCAGGAATAAACTGGACAGACATCTCCCTGGTGAACTTCTTAGGAAAGGCATTAGGACATGCTCACAGTGAGATGAGAAGGTCTCTGGGAATGCAAACCTGTTATGTTGTCTAGAAAGAATCACTAAGAGGAAATAGATAACTAAAGGTGACAGGAAGACTTAGAACCCTGGTTGATATTCACCATTTATAAAAAGTATCCCCCTTTCTCACCTCTCACCCCATTAGGATAAAAGGCATTGACACATGTACGTAGAAGAAACTTTCCTCAATCAAGAAAAAATATTTAGAGAGCCCACTACATACCATGACCAAGCTAGGTAATTCCCCCATTTATCTCCCCTGGCCAGTCCCAAATCATTCTCTACCCATACAATGGCTACTTTTGGGCCATGAAACAGGAACAACATGAATGAGAAACAACAAACATTTCTGAAGGAGGACTCTGGAAAAGAAAGGTATAGGTCCAGCTCATGAGTGTATAATGGAAGTAGAAGGGGAAAAAGAAAAAAAGAGTTTTTCTTGAGGAATGGGATTGTATGCTAAGTCTTCCCTTTTATGAGCTCAAGAAATACAATTGAGAATTTTGATTTAAATTGAGATTACATATGTGCTGTTGTGATGTAGCTCAAACGATTCAACACATGGGCCATGACATTATATACACTTAAAATATAAAAATGTGATAATATCTCATTTTCACTGAGCCCTTATCCTGTGCCAGACATGAACTATGTGCTCTAACACATTTCTTCATTTACTCCTTCATTTACAATGCGCCTAAGATAGGAACACCTCTTATCTACATCTTCCACTGTAAGAAATAGATTTCCAGAACAAAGTCTGTCAGCTAGTCACTCTAAATTCTAGCTGATAGAACTGCCCCAACTGGTGCCCCAACTGGTGCCTTGTCTGTGTATTGCCCAGCTTCCTTTGCTTATCTCTGGTGTCACACTTACCATACTGTATTAAAACGAGCTTTTAAGTGATCTTTCTCACCAGCTGGTTTAAGCCCTTTGTCTTTAGATCCTAAACCTAGTACAACGTAGGAGTTAGATAAATACACAAACACAGGTCGAATCAATGAAAAAACAAACTGGAAAATAAGGAATATAAAAGTGCTAAATTGAGAAGAAGGAAGGTAACCACCAATTGCAGAGGGTAGGAAAGGTTTTGTGGGAGAGGTAGGGCCTGTGCCAAGCTTGGAAGAGGGAGAGGACTTAAATGTACAGGGAAGATGGGAGAGAATTCTGAGAGGAGAGTATTTTAGCAAAGGCCAAACACCTTGAATGTTTTTAGATACTAATTCTACCTCTCCAACAGGATATTTTTAATTGTGTAGCTCATTATGCCATAAAATAAATAAGCATATTACATTATTTCCATGTCAGCCAGCCCCTTCTGCTGGACTACAGGTATGAAATGTGCTTCTGCGTCATTTAGGTCCTTTTCCACATCAACAATCCATTGAAAGCATAAGATTGCATTGAGGTCAGAAGGCCCATGGAAAATTTGCATCTAATTACATATATTGCATTTATAAAAAAATTCAAAGGGAAAAGTGGTAGATATTTCAAGATTAACTAAGTAATCAAGTACAGTTTACTGTGCAAAACAAGTGAATATGGAATGCCAAATGTAAAAAAAACAACAAACAAAACCTTAGTGTAAGTCAAATAGTATCCCCAAAATGAGTCTCCCATTTGAGACCCAGGCAAAATCTTTAAAAATTTTTTTCAAAATCTTCTAAAGAACTGAAAATACTGATGTTTAAAAAAGCAAGAAGTCACTTGTTCTTGGTTTTTATTATTCATACTCAGAACCTTAGTAACTAGGATAAGAAATAAAACATGAGAAAATAACTCTTGTTTCACTTTCAGAAATTTTTGTTAAAGTATAATATTATATATACAGAAAATGTTCATATTAATAAGCATACAGCTCTCTGAACATATGCATGTGATCAATGCCTAGCTCAAGGGCAAAACATTTATAGCACTCCAGAGATTTACCCCTTGCTTCCTTTCACTCAGCCTCCCACCATCCTCCTATTTCTAATACCATAGATAAGCTTTGCCTGCTTTTATATTTTATATATAAGGGGTCATAAATCATGTATTATTTTTGGATCTGGATTCCTTTATTTAGCATTACATTTCTGAGATTAAACCATTATTATTGTGGGTAGCTATAGATCATTCATTCTCATTTTTGTACAGCAATAATTCTCAAAGTGTGGTTGATAAGTGTAGTTTAAAGTGTGGCCCAAAAGTAAGCAATTTTCATTTACTACCACTCGTCAAGTTTTAATGTAGTATCAAAGAAATATATCTACATGTATTAGAAAGAAAGAAAGAAAGAAAGAAAGAAAGAAAGAAAGAAAGAAAGAAAGAGAAGGAAGGACGGAAGGAAGGGAGGGAGAAAAAGAAAGAAAGAAAGAAAGAAAGAAAGAAAGAAAGAAAGAAAGAAAGAAAGAAAGAAAGAAAGAGAGAGAGAGAGAGAGAGGGAGGGAGGGAGGGAGGGAGGGAGGGAGGGAGGGAGGGAGGGAGGAAGGAAGGAAGGGAGGGAGGGAGGAATTGAAAGAAAGAAAGTAAAGAAAAAAAGTGAAAGAAATAAAATTACCTATCTATGTGAAGCTGGATCTTCTTCATATACTTTAAATAAAATACAAAGCAATAGACCAAATGGAGAAGAATATTATCTCATAATCCAGTTGTAAAGACACTTTAAATAAAATACATAGCAATAGACCAAATGGAGAATATTTTCTCATAATCCAGTTGTAAATAGATTGCAAAATGTAAAACAACACCTCTATTTCTCATTAATTTTTTGTGCAAAATAATTTTTTTTAAAAATATTATTTATATTACCATGCAATGTGTTTAGCGTTATTTTTAAATGATTTTATAATAAATATTCTTTAAATTTCTCAGTTTTAAATCACAAGGTGGTAAACATGAATAGCTATGATCTACATAATCAAAAGCTCTTTAAAGTCCTTAATAATTTTTAAGGGCATAAAAGGTCCTTAGATCTAAAAGTTTTGAGAACATCTGCTATACAGTATCCCACTGTAAGCAGAGGTTTAATTTTAACAGTAATTTCTGGGAATATTCTTGAGATAGTATATATTTAGCTTAATTTCCTCATTTGGCCTTTCTACTTGTGGTTTCTTCTTCTCTCCAACCCTTCTTACCCGGGGCCAATCAGATCATTCTCCAGTCCAGTACTTACAGTGGCTGTTACATCAGGTGCACTTTCTTCCTCCTGGCAGGAATATCCCAGAAGGCTTTACCAAGAATGTAGGACTGTGCTGTGGCTTTAAGGATTTAGCCAGAAAGAGGTCAGAGGAGGACAGAGCAAACTAGAGTAACGTAAGCAAAAGACTTTTTCTTGGATTATGGACATGGTTTCCTGGGCTTCTCAGTTTAACAGCATCTTCTAACACCAAATATAAAATAATTTCCCTGTGTCTCTGCAATGAAAAACCCAGTTTTATTCTCTTCAAAATGCCTATCGGCGCTGGAGTTTTTTCTTGGTTTTATTCCTTTATTTTCTTTCTTCCCCATTGCTATTCCCAGAATGAGAGCTTGAAAGATTGTAAGATTTTTCTGCTTTGTTTACTGTCTAGAACTGTGTCTGGAGCACAGTAGGTATCTACTATATATTTGCTGAATTGATTAATCACTATCTCTTCGAAGTCTTTTTATTTTGCAATTCATAAAAGACAAAGGAAAATTCCAAGATCCAGAATTCTGCTTTATTTCATGAGATAGTAGGCTTTCCCCCATTTGGGTATATAAGAAAATAATGGCATAAGGTATTTTATAAAGTTCCAGGAGCTATATTTTTACTTAAAATATTGCCTCTCCTTTTCTTGGTCTCATCCCATTATTCCTAGCCATATAGACAGTTGCTGCTAAACAACTTCACAACTCTTTGGAAATTTTTGACTTAAAAAGAGTAGATTTCCATCACACTTACTCTGAAGTATTTAAGCTGAATATATATAGTGATTTATATATTCCATTATAATTTATATTCTCCATTCTGATTGCTAAATGTTTTCAGTTTATGAGGATTTTCACAGGTGATCTTGTACAAAAGAGCACACTTCCTGAGACTGGCTTCTAAGACTTTTGAAACTAGAAGAAAATATCTTTTTTTAAATGTTAGCAGTATGCTCCATATGTACCAACATAGGAATTCTCCAACGTAAGCACACACACATGCACACACAAAGTGAGAGGCAGAACAGTATACACATTTTGTTTTTAATTGTATTTTCTTTTTAAAGGAAAAATTTATGGTTCTGTAAATGTCTACATGTGTACAGACTGGTTTGGACATAAAAGAAAACTGGAGAATATGGCTGCCTCTTGGGAAGGAGATGGAAAGGGGGAAAGGGTGGAAGGAGACTGACTTTTTAACATGTCCTTTTTGGTACCTTTCAAATTTTGTGTACTTCTGTGCATTACTTATTTAATTTTTAGAAAGTAAATTTATAGATGAAAGAAGTGTTTACATGTACCAATTAAAAGACAGAGAATGGCAGAGTCAATTAAAAAACATGACCTAACCAAGTGCTGTCAACAAGAAACTCACTTCAAATAAATTTAAGTAAATGAATAGAAAAAGATATATCATGCAAACATTAACCAAAAAAAACAGGAATAGCCATATTAATATCAGATAAAGTAGATCTAAGACCAAAGATTTACCACAGAGAATGACATGAGATAATGATAAAATGGTCAGTCTACCAGGAGCACAAGGCAGTCCTGGAAATGTATGCACCAAACAACAAAACTACAAAATATCTGAAGCAAAAGCTAGTGGAATTGAAAGGAGAAGCAGACAAACCTACAATTATAGAAACTTCAGCATTCTTCTCTCAACAACTGGGAGAAACCAGATAGAAAATCAGCAAGGATACAGAAAATTTTATAACACCATCAACGAAAATGTCCCTAAATTAATGGAACGGTCCACCCAACAACAGCAGAACTCACATTCTTTTCAAGAACCATAGAACATACCTAAAATACACCATATATCATAGAGCACAAAACAAATATCAACATATATGATAGAATTTAAATCATAAGATTGTGTTCTCTGACCACAATGGAAGCAAACTAGAAATCAATAATAAAAAGAAAAACAATACATTTCTAAAAATTCATGGTTCAAAAAAGACGCCTCAAGAGAAATAAAAAAATTACATTGAAGTGAATGAATACGACAGTACAACATATAAATACTTGTGAGACACCGTTAAAGCAATGCTGATAGGGAAATTTATAGCACAAAAGAGAAAAGAGAAAAAGTCTCAAATCAGTAATCTAAGCTTCCACTTCAAGAACCTAGGAAAAGAAGAGAAAAATAAACCAAAAATAAATAGAAGGAAATTAAAAAAAAACAAAAACAGAAATCAACTAAATCAAAATTTGATTCTCTGAAAAGATCAATAAAATTGACTAATCTCTAGCAAGACAAAGAAGTAAAAGAAAAGCCACATATTATCAATACCAGAAATTTAAAAAGGGATATCATGACAGACCCTGGGTAGTACAGGGATACTGTGAATAAGTGTAAACACATAATGCTGACAGTTTACAAGCAATGGACCAACCGTTTGAAAAGTACAAAGCACCACAACTAACCCACTATGGAATAGATAATTTGTATTGTCCAACAATTATTCAGTAAATGGTTTTTTCATAATCTAAAAATTCATAACTTAAAAGCTCTAAAAATAAAGCTAAAAAATATCTGCAGTCCTAGATGGTTTCACCAGAGAATTCTTCCAAGTATTTATAGGAGAATTTAAAAACCAATCTTACACAATCTCTTCCAGAAAACAGAAGAGAACTCTCAAGTCATTTTACGAAGCTAATATTACCCAAATAACACACAATGTGAGTATAAGAAAAGAAAACTACAGGCCAATATCACTCATGAAAATACCTGTAAAAGTCCTTAAGAAAATATTAGCAAATAGAATTCTGCAATAAATAGAACTATATACCATGACAAAATAGAGTTTATTCTAAGGATGTAAAATTACTTCAATATCTGAAAATCAGTGTAATCTACCATATTAATAGTCTAAAGAAAAAACTGATATGATCATATCATTTGATGAGAAAAAACATTTGACAAAATTAAACACTTATTCATGATAAAACTCTCAGAAAAGTAGGAGTAGAGAGGAACTTCTCTCTTGAAGATTAGGAAAAAGGCAAAGAAATGTGTACTCTTATTCAATATACTAGTGGAAGTTGTAGCCATTATAATAAAGCAAAACAAGGAAATGAAAGCCAGACTGATCACAAGGAATGGAATTAGACTATCCCAATTTGCAGATAACATAATTATGTACATAGAAAATTCCAAGAAATTTGTAAGAAAACTTCTAAAAATACTATGTGAATTCAGAAAGGTTGCAGGATACAAAATTAATATTCAAAAACTCAATTTCATTTCCATGTACAAGGAATGAACACCAAAATTATAAAAATATAATACCAATTACAATCATTCAAAATTTTGAGATTTATCATGTAGCTACAATAAAAGTGTGTGGTCTTTGTGGAGTGATAGACACACAGATTAACAGAAAAGAATAGAGAACCTAGAAACAGACCCACACAAATAGGTTCAGCTGGCTTTAGACAAAGGTGAAAAGCAATTTAATGAAGAAAGGAAAGACTTTTCAACCAATGGTGCTGGAGCAGTTAGACATCTATAGCAAAGTAAATAAATAAGAACTTTGACCTAAACCTCACATTTTATACAAAAATTAACCCAAAATGAATGATGGATTTAAATGTAAAACCTTGTTACCTTTTCTTTAAAAAAAAAAAAAAAGTTTCTTTATTTGAGAGAGAGAGCATGAGTACAAGTGGGGGAGGGGCAAAGAGAGAAGGAGAGAGAGAATCCAAGCAGGCTCAGTGCAGTCAACACAAAGCCCGATGCAGGACTCAAACTCACAAACCAGGAGATCACGACCTGAGCCGAAATCAAGAGTCGGACGCTTAATTCACTGAGCCACCCAGGTACCCCTGGTACCTTTTCACTGTTAGTAAAAAACAGGAGACAATATTTTGGGATCAATAACTAAATAAAGAGTTCTTAGGCTTGACACCAAAAGTACAATCCATAAGAAGGAAGACTGATAAATTGGACCCCACAAAAATGAAAATTTTTGCTCTGCAAAAGACCATAAAGAGAATAAAAAGACAAGCTACATACTGTAAGAAAATATTTGCAAATTACATATTTGGCAAAGGACTGGTAACTAGGGTATATAAAGAACTCTTAAAAATCAACAGTTAAAAAACAAGTCATCCAGTTAGAAAATGGGTAAAACGGACAAAGATGTTTATCCTTGTCACAGCAGTTGTTTGCAGAAGACTTGAATTTAAAGACTATAAAAATTATATGCAGATATGAACTTCACATGCTGGACAAGAAACCAAAAAAATAAACAGGCTGTACTTTGGAATTCCTAGTAATGGTGTTATTTAAGACTAAATAATTCAGACCGTTTAGACGCTGAACTAATAAATTATAGGACAATTTTTGTGGATAGACCTGGGGTCTATCCCATGTGGCATCCCCAGTGTCAATCCCAGGAGGGTTCTAAACTAGAAATGTGGCAACTCTGGGGAATGACACTTTTACTGGAGAGATAAAAACCTCTCTTCTCCCTTGAAGCTTCTTAGGATAATTTAAACATTCGCAGAGTGAGCTAGCAAGTGAGAAATCATCCCTTTAGTTACCCTGAGACATGGCTGGTCCTAGAAGCTCTGTCATAGATATAAATTAGACTTCCCAACATTACTCTAGTCCACTCCCATGTTGGGTGAAGTTTATGGGAAGTTACAGCCTGGTCTCTGCTATGTAGAATTAGAAACTAGGAACTGGATTTTGCTTCGGACTGAGTAGCTAAGGGTACAGAAGGGACCCCTGCCTTCCAACACCAGATCGGAATGGTTAAACATCTTTTTACATCAATTTCACGAGGGTCACTGACAACAGAGGCAACGTGTGGTGCCTTTGGAGAAAGCCCAAACGAAAGAACACACAAGACGTGCTCCTTCCTGCATATCCTCAAAACAGCACCCTTTGGAACACAGGAAAAGTCGGTGGAACATTTGAGAGAGGTGCCAATTTTGAGGCAATCAGGCTGGTCTGTGAGACTAGACCTCACATCACTTCGGTATTTAGGGGAAATAAGATAATATTTTGTAGTCATTGGTTGTTGAGGCTGGTACATTTGGGTTTCAGTAAGTTAAGAGAAAAGCTCACTCTCCCCTTTTCAATAACACAATGTCTTTTCATTAGAAGCCTGAAATAGCCGGGTTTTTCTCTGCTCTTCCATTCCTTTGAAACCCTACTCATAATTAGCTTCCCACAACTCCTAGGTTTCTTCCACCATTACTCATCATCCTGGTCTATTTGTGTTACAGATTATGATTTTCAACCTCCATTCGCTTCACCAAGGTTAGTACCATTTTGTTATTTTAAGTCCATATTGCTAATCTTTGGGGAACATACCTACTTCTCTCCTATTACTATATTTAGCACTTTCGAGTTAATCTGATATGTTCACAAATGTTCTTAATCTGAGGTCTTGTGGCTATGGAGACACATGGATAAAATTCCTGTGACTTTGGACAGGAAAAAAATTCACATTTTTATTTTCATTAACTTCTAACTGAAATTGAGCATTCCTTCTATTATTAATGCAAGCAATAAGTTACATGAAATAAATGAAACCTAAAAGCTACTTTTATACTACATTCTGTTTCAAGTATCTCAAAAGTTACTTAATGTTCTCCACTAGTTAAAATTATGGTTGTTATAAGATGTGCCAATAGATTCTGTTATTAAATATGTTATGTGACATATGAATGTTATATCACACATGTCAATCATATATCATAAATTTTAAAAATATTTTGATAACTCTTTCAATCAATATAATTGTTTTCTTCTGCAACCCTGTATTTTTATTTGAGGAAAAAAAAACCCAAAACGAAAAAGACCAACATTATTCTGAGAAAGGTTCCATAGGTTTAACTGTCCAAGGGAATATCAACAGCACAAGAATGATTTAAAATTTTTGGGATAGCCAAATGTCTCTACAACACGATGGCAAAAAATTAAAAGCAACTTAAATGCTCAATAACAGAAGATTGGTGAAATAAATTATGATATATACCCAGAGTAGAAATATTATGCAGTTATTCAATGTAATATTATAGAATACTGTTCAATGGCATACATGGGTAGAAACTACAACATGTTATATAAAAGAAAAAGTTGTACATATGATTATATTTTGTAAATCAAACACATATATATGTGTATTGTACTTCTAATACACATGTATAGAAAATGGGTATCAAGACACACAAAAAAAGCTAAGGGTTATTTACAGATGGCGGGTATTTGTCAGTAATCTTTCTATTCTACTCATTTGTGAAAACTTTCTATCAACTTACAATTATTTTTTACAATTAAAATAAATAAAAATTATTATCTTTCAAAGAAATAAGTCCTGAGAAATGATCCAAATGAAATATTATTTCTACATCTGATCAGATGTACATTCATTCTTTCTGCAAATAAACTTCAGCTCAGTGGTTAATGTTATAGAATGAATTAATGTTATCTACAGGCTCTATCATCATTATGAAAAAAACCTACTGATTTTCATATAAATTATTTAGCAGTTGAACCAGTAAAAATTTTAATTAAGTATGATTTATTTATTTTCGAGGCTGTGGGACCTAAAGTCCAGTCTGTCTCTAGCACAAGAATCAGATATTCATTCCTTCCAAAATTGTGTCCCACCAACTAATGAATAATTTTGTCTTCAGAAAGCCCTTTCTGTTTTCTTCTGTTTCTGCTGATTTGTGATTTTGTTTTTCAAGTTTCCTATAATGAGTAAAAATAAATTTAGATTCCCATCACACAAATTCTATTGAAAAATAAGCATATTTTATAACAACATATGTTTCTGAATTCACAAGGCCCACAACAAAAACTTCTCTTGTCTTTGTAATTGTGCCATACTTTAAAATTTTAAATAATTCTGAATCTTACTGTCACTGGAGAAAATATTCAGTTATTTTATTTTTATATCTGGGTGTTAGGAATTCCAAAATGCTACTGAGATAAATATGCCTATCATACTCCTTATATACCAACATTGTGTTAACATGTTATATGATAACATTAGCTGGAAAAAGTATGCTAAGTTTTAAAAATGCTCCTAACTAAAGGTTTTCCAACTTGAAACTACAACTTTTCTAAAATTAGACATTCATCTAATATGCACGATGTGAATATTAAGTAATTGGCCTGATATAATTGTTTTTGTTCATAAAAGCACCAGATTTACATAAGAAATGATGTCATCCTCTCTCAGTAGTCACCTTGAGAGACCACAGGCTAACTTCGGTGACATTTGCCTTTGCATACAACAATTTTAGCATCTTTCTTTTGGACTTGTCTTTAGGCTGTTCCTTTTTTATTTTAAAGAAATGTCTTCGAAGGCAGCCAAACTTTGCCCTTTAAAGTTGGATTTGATCTTCATCGATAGCTAAAAGTAATCTCGGAGATGGGGCCCTGGATGTATCGGCTAGAATGAAGTAGTTATGAAAGAAGGATTGAGGAAAACACAGTGTGACACTTTATGTTAGGGGTGATATTCCTGTTATTCAACAAAAGGTATTGCAGGACACAGGCCGATCAAAACAGAGGTTACTGGAGCAAGGTCTTGGAGGACAGTAACCAAGATCCAGGCATTAACTTTTTAAGTAGGTGGGTTGTGAGGTGCTCTAAAGGGTCCTAGAAGGCAAATGTAGCAGTGGGAATAGGTGGGCATTTGGGGGTTTCCGAGCTGTGGCATTTACCAGCCAACAAAGAGATTTGAGGTATTTTCATGTCCACTGAATATTACAAAAAGTGAAGAGGCCACTGCTGTTTCTGTGTGGCTAGGGCATGGACTCCGAAGGCACTGCCCAAGTGTTGTTTGAAGGTGCTGAGGGCAATAGTATTGGAATAAATGTGCGGGAAGCCAGGATACCTATAATGGCACTGCTTATCTGAATACTTAGACTCTCTAAACTCTTTAGAATAGACACCATGCCTTTTTCACTTTTTTTTCCCTGGAACCTAACATAATGCTTGGCATATAGTGGATGTTTAATAAATATGTAATGAGTGAATGGCATGTTTGTTAAAGAAAAATAACTTCTAAGTAAAATCTCATATTTAAGACCTTTTAAAATTTTTATTTTTTAAACCTGTAAACTCTTCATTCTATTAGAGATAATTCTTTTTTTGTTTAAGTTTATTTATTTATTTTGAGAGACGGAGAGTGAGTGGAGGGGGAGAAGAGGGAGAATGCCAACCATGGAGCCAGATGTGGGGTTCAATCCCATGAACCACAAGATCATGACCTAAGCCAAAATCAGGAGTTAGACGCTTGACTGACTGAGCCAACCAAGCACCCCTATTGGAGAGAATTCTGAAAATCGCTTTAATGAGAGAAATCTATCAGTATTTATTTCTGACTCAAAATACTTTGGATAGCTGCCTAATTCTCTCTGGAAAGCAGTGCTTCTCAATGCTCTTTTAATTATCACATGATTTTAAAAGCCACAGGTAGATGAGAATTTGTCTCTAACTCCTTGACGTTCCTATTATTTCTAGACACAAAGAATCTTCCTTCTAGCAGATAGGACTTGAGGCTTCTCAAGGCTAGAGGTACTATACTGTGCAGTCAAATATTTACAAGGCTATCGGTATTTCATACTATGTGCTTAATACATCATTTACTTCTCCTAACATTCCCTTTTACAGTTGAGAAAATTGGGTTCCAGAGGAGCTAAGCAACTTCCCCACATTTGCAGTTAGTAAGTAGTGAAAATACGTTCTGAATTCAGGTGACTTGATTCCAGAATTGAGCACCCTTGACCATATAAGTATAAGAAGGAACAAGAGCTTGTTTATCATCAATCAACAAGGTAGAAATTGAAGGATTTCCCATACCTTAGAGCTCTCATTACATTGACTCAAAAAAACTAGGTTTCAGAAGGGAGATTTCATTTTACATACATTTTACAAGTGATACTGAACACATATGATGTTGAGGTACTGTTCTAGGTTCTAGGAGGGCAGGCAAGAGACCCACAGACTTTAACTGGTCTTATTGCACCTAGAAGCTTACTCAGGTCTTCTAGGGCTACTTTTATCATTACTCCAAAAGGGGAGGAAAAAAAACCTGAACTCCTGGGTCCAGTTTGAATTTTGGATCCTAAGCAATCATCATCCTTGATGAACTGCGTAATAAACATATCTCTAGACGGGAGGACACCTACTACTTTATTCCTTCTGGATTCCCTGGGTAAATATCTGATCAGTTTTGACACCCTATGCTCATAAGGATAGCAACAGAGGAAGGAGGATGTGGAGGTCACAAGTAAAACATATCAACTATGTGAAACACAGGTATCATCTGATCATTCCTTTAATGTGGGCAGCATTTTTCTGTTACTCTGGGATTACCTTGTATAATGATGGTATTCAGAGCCAGTTCCCCAAAAGCTAATTACTTCATATATGAATTTTAGGTTTTAGGAGGCATTTCAAGTTATACAGTGGCCTTATGTATTATCACAATTTGGAACAATAGAAACATTAACTGAACTTTGTACCTGCCTTGAACGATTAAGTTGTACTTTAAAGGGAGGTTAATAAATAACCAAAGAAAATGCTACTAAAGAACTAAACCTCGAATAGTAATCTGTACTAAATGCCTTAAGCAAGTTGAGAAATATAAGGAAACACTTTTTAACGATAAATTATCTAAGATGTGCTATAAAATTGGTCTATTATAAGTGGAGTTGGTGACTCCATCCCATCTCTGCCCTGCTAAGTTTTCAAGGTAAAATAAGAGTTACTAACAACAGCGACAACAAAACAGTTCTTTCCATTTTCCCTAAAACCCAAAATTCTCAATATTAAAGTCATTCTAATGTTCTCAATTATTTATTTTTAATTCTTTTTATTCTATGATGCATAGCCTTAAATGTCCTTTTTTGAAACAAAGTACAATATAAACTTAAAAAAAGAAGCAAACAGGGGCACCTGGGCGGCTCAGGTCATGATCTCGAAGTTAGTGGGTTCGAGCCTTGCATCAGGCTCTGTGCTGACAGCTCAGAGCCTGGAGCCTGCTTCAGATTCTGCGTCTCCCTCTCTCTCTGCCCCTCCCCTGCTCGCACTCTGTCTCTCTCATAAATAAAATCAAATATTTAAAAAGAAAAGGAGCAAACAAATACATAGGTAAATCATAATGAGGAGATTCCTTTCTTTTCACTTGAAGATTTGGTCTGTGGTAAACTAAAATTTTCTTTGGGAGAGATCATGTTTAAGCGATGTTATATCATGTTTAAGTGATGTTATATCTGCTTGATCAGGAGCAGATTTAGCTAGAAAATAAAAAGTGGGATCTGCCAGTCTTTTCTGAGAGCCACAGGTGCCAGAACTTTCCCTTCTTCTAATGTTGACCCAAGAACAAAACTGCTTTACCTTTAAAACCGAGCACCAAAATCTTTGTCTCTCAAAAGTAAAATGCTCAGGTATATCCATCTTCTACCTTCTGGGAGATAAATCATGTTTAAATCTCAAATTTGAAGAAATCTCTCCCTCACACTCTTTTATTACACTGCAAGGCAAATAACTGAGTTAGCCATTCAGTAGTCACATAACCCATAAGAATAAAACGTTAAAGGACTTTTGTCAAAGGGATTAGAGAAGACAAGCCCTTTTATCTCACGGATTGTTTCGGATTTTTCTGATCCTTTAAACTTTCTCCTTTCCTGTGTTTCAGTCAGATCATGAGATCAATAATACATGATGCTCGAACCTTGAGATTTCAGGCTCAAGAGTGATAAGGCACATGCAAAATAGGCATTGCAACACACAGTTGTGCTTTGCGGAAACTGTGGTGTAATATCCTGAAAAAAATAGCTTCAAGTCATAAAAATGCAGTGCACTGACCCCCTGGAGAGAATTGTGTCCACGAGTCCGGGAACGATGTCTGCTGTCCAACACGCTCACCCCACGTTTGAGCCCTGTGCTCCGTGTGGTTTTTCCCTCAGGGATCATTATTGGGTTTCATAATGATTAGTTTGTGTATGAAAAAGGAAAGCTCAAGACTATAATTTCATACATACTTAAAAAAAAAAAAGCATATAAAGAAAATTCAGTAGCGAGACAAGTAATCTCCTGGAGCCTGCTGTGACCAAAAGTCTACCTGTGAGAAGGCTGAGCTGATAAATGAGTGTCTCCGCATGTAGGGGACAAACCACAGAGAGGAAAGCTTTGTGTCCCTTTGGCTTAGGGAACTCTGCTCTCCTGGTTCCCCACCCCTTCAGATACAAGGAGAGCACCCACAGAGAAATGGAGAGCAGCTGTTATATTAGGGCCATCAGAGTCAGAAAATTAGTGACAAAAACAGGGGAAATATTTCTTTTAATTTTGACAACCACATTCTTAAAGATATACTCTTCAGTAAAGGCGTAGGTGAAGGGTAGGTTGAGGAAAAGTAGAGCTGAAACCAAGGCCCAGGGGTAAAGAGTGCATCAAGCGTAGAGGACCTGGAGGAGGAGTTAAAGCCACGTCAGGAGTCAGAAAGGCAGGTGCACACACCTGGCAAAAGGTTCTTCAGCCTCACACCTGCAAACTCTCCTTTCTCTACAGATTCCCAAGTCATCTTACCTTGAGAGAAAGCATTGCCTAGAAAATAGAAAAACCTGGCTATGAATCCTGGGTTAGCCCCTAACTCTGTGTGGGACCCGGAGCCAATTACTTAATAGTTCTCTGTCTTAGTTTCCTCATCTGTGAAGAGGAATAACTATAGGAGAATTAGTCCAAGAAAATACCTGCAACATCGCTTGGAACATAGCTCAAGAAATGTTAGATTTTATTATGTTGTTATCAACAGCCATGTCACATAACTTTCCTCAAAAAAAAAAAAAAGGTGTTCAAACACACCCCATCCCCTCCAGCTGTACTTAAGATTTAATGAAAAGGAAAGGTAACTTTCTCACTTTCCCTTCCCTTAGCATAATAAACTAAGGAGTTTTCTAGATTTTTATTTGTATTCATCTCTGTATTCCTCTACATACAAAAAGTAAATCTTTCATTACAGCATAAAAATTAACATCCTTGGGTCTTGTACAGTAGACAGATGACTAAGGGAGAAGTCAGAGCCTGTGTTTCTTTGGGGACAGAAAATTAAGTGGTAGAAGCTGGGAAAGAGAAACCGGTGGAAAGAAAAAGGGAAATGGCAGAAACAACTGAGGATTGGTCTCTGGATTTTTACTGGGATGGATGCCATTTGCCCTGATAAACACCAAACTGTCCTGCCCAATCATCTAACATCATGAGTGTCAACTGAACAAGGTAGTAGGCTAAAAAGCTGAGAAATGAAACTAATGATAGTGCTGGACATGTGAGCATTAGGCTGAAAAATACAAGTTCAGGTTCAATCAGGTTGTAAAAGTCATATATGTGCCCTTCTTGACTGAGAATGTCTGTCGAAAGGGGGATGTATGTGATTTTCATATACAATCCCAGTTGAAAGCTTTAACAAGCAGTCATCACCTCTAGACTGAACTAATGCAACAGCCTTTGCGCTAGTCTTCCTCATTCCACTCTTAACCTGACTGTGGTCCATTCTCTACAGTGAACTTGACTTATCTTTGTAAAATATGAAAGTATATCAATCTCTGATTAGAAACTACCAAGCAATAAATTCAAATTTCTACCATAACCTGTGAGATCTTGCCTTATCTGTCCCTTGCCTTCTTTGTAACCTTCTTTTTTACCATCCAAGTTTTTATTAAATAGTACTACACTGGCATCTCAATTCCCCATTTTATTCTGGCCTCAGTGCCTTTGGACTGGCTATTCTCTCTCCCTAGAGCTCTCCTCTCATAGCTGTTCACAGTGACCAAGTCACCACAAATATCACTCCCTTTTCCAAACTACTCCATCTAGAGAAGGGCCCACCAACAAGTCTCTGATCCCACTTTATTTTCTTTATAGCACTTGTCACTATATAAACATTTTTATGTATTTATCTGCAAGTTAATTATCTCTTTCTCCTAGCATCACAAGAGCAGGAATCTTGTTATATCCAACACTGTGCCCAAAGTAAATTGTTAGCTCCCACTAGACTTGTGTCGAACACATAAATGAACAATATGCAAATAGAGACTAGATTCTAAAGGAAGAAAAGGTACATGTGTCTATGAGAATATATTTCTAAAGGACTGAATGACTCAAATGATATTTGAAATATAGTATCTTCAAAAAATATAGACCTTCAAAAAATTTTGAGCAATGTTTATACATACAATTGATTAATGGCTTCTGTCTAGTTTCTTATGCCTATAATTCAGGACCTAGCCTCCTGTCAACAGTTGAAAGCCTTTTAGATAATCCATATAGAGAAGCTTGGGATAGAAACTCAACAAAGACAACAGTCCAGATCAGAACTGCAGACTCTAAAAACAAGTAAGAGGACCTTTGGGCTGCTCTGCTATTCTGCCGCGATAATTCTACTACTAAGACAGTCATTCAAGCTATAGCAGAATGAAATATTCATGAAAATAAAAAATTATTTTAAAAAAAGGTCCAATGAAAATCCTCTTTCATAGAAATAAACATATATTTGATGCCATTTTAAGCTAACATGAGATTTGGGACTGGAAATGAGTCATCGATCTTGTAAATAAAAAATTTTGGCACCAACACGGTTATCTGTTTGGCAAGTTTACATACCTATGGTTCATAATTAGGTCCATGATTTATTTTCCTCATGTGAGGCTAATTCCTCTTGCAAGGTCAAAGCAATCTTGTTTTAAAAACAGTTCAATCTTCTCTGTTTGCATTGATGTTCAGATAACTGGTTGTTTCAGACATAACTTTTAAATAGCCCATAATAAAGCACATGATATTAAGTGTATATTCAAATACTGATGCCATAACAAAATGCTCAGACTCTAGTGTTCACTTCATCTGATTGTTTTCTAAGGCTGCAGGCAATTTAACTCAGAATTTTCCGAGAGGCCTATTAAACATTACAGATTCATGAACCCGCTTCATAAACTTTCTGTTTCTATAGATCTGAGCTGAGATCCAGAAATCTGCACTTGTATAAAAGGCTTCCCAGGGGTTACGGAGGCCTGTCAGGCTTAGAAAACCGTTATATTAATCCAGCCTCCAACTCAGTTGAGAACACTTTTATCCACATTCCTTGTTATTCAAGTGTGTTTTGAGCTCTTCCAGAGTGGACAATCTCATCTCCATGTAGTTTGTTAGCCTCTGTTGGAAAGGTCTGGTTGTCAGAAAGCTTTCGTTTACATTAAACTGAAGCGGGTCTGCCAGTGACTTCCTCATATAGCTCTAGGGCTACCCTCTAGCATAACAAGGGTTATTATACACAAAAGCCCTTCATACATTTTAATACAGCTTCCAGGTCCACACAAGTTTTTCTTCTACTGCTGAACAATCAGCTTCCACAATTACTCATAGATCTTTTATCATCTAAGGTACCCCTGTCTCCCCCACTGCGCCATCCATACTCTCTTTGCAGAGCCTTCTCCTCCACCAGTGTCAGATCTAGAGTCCTTAAAACAACTATGAACCACTCGACCCTGCATAGCAATGCAGCGACATGTTGCCAGAGATCATAGGGAACTGGAACATTTCCTATACTGTTGGCTCTCAAATGCTGATGTGCCAAATGATTCCACAATGGGAAGACATTGTCACCAATCCACGATGAAATGAGAAAAGTTCATTCAATCTAGAAGACTGAACTTTCTTTCCATACTATATCCTGCTCAAATCCTTTTAAAATTTAATGTTTTTAATGGAACGATAAGGGTAATTGTTTGCCAGGCTGGTTTGTCTGTTGTAGTAGGAAGTCAGCTATCCTAGGTTGATGAGCCTCATTTCTTTAAAAGTTGTATGGTCCATAGAGACCAAAATCTGGGAACCACTGCCCCAATTCTGCCTCCCTTGATGATATACTAATGATCTCCAATCCAACTCTTGCCTCTTGAACACTAACCACATCACAAGCCACAGTGCCTCACAAATCATTAGATCATTAGAATCAATGGAGTTTTATGAAAACACAGATTTCCAGGGCACACCACCAGAAATTATGGTTCAGGAAGTCTGAGGCCTGGTATCTGCATTTTTAAAGGTCCCCAAATGATCCTGCTGATCATCCAGGATTAGAAAGCGCTTTCATGATATGCATTTATCCAGTACAGCTCTTTTATGTGTTTATAATTTAATATCACCAGGAAGCAGGGTTGATTAGGAAAGCAGGAGTCTGGTCAAGTGTATTAAAGCAGCCAAGCAGATCTTGATATATAAATATTTAGCCTGCTTCCTCCTTAGGTATGATCACATCTTCAATTGTTATCCTTCCCTTCTTTTTTAGCCTTTCTCTTTTTCAGGCCAGGTCCTGTGGTTTAGGTTTAGACCTACTAGCTCTACCTGCCCAATTCCACCCAATAAACTGACCCCAACACCCTTGGGTCATATCAACATTCCTACTAAAAAGTAGTGGCGAGATCTGGATACAATATTAATACATAATAATCCACTTAATATGGACACCAAACTCTGTTAATATAGCTTCAGATCACTTTCACTCATATGGAGGCAGCCACACACTAACGCTATTTGAGGTTTGGACCAATCCATACTATCTGGTTCCACCTGAATTCAAAGAAGTTCTCCTTCATTCAATACAACTGATGCTTACAAATACAACTTCAAGTGACACATTTATTTAGGTTGAACATGTCAAGTTATAAATTTTTATCACATTTCCTTCAGTATATTTTCAACAGATATCATTTTCAATTCTAATTTTACCATCCAACATACTCTTTTCTTGAGAGTAATGGGTCTTATGTAAAGTTGAGAAATATAACATCTAGACTGTCATTCAAATAACCTATGATATATTTTTCAACAGTGATGGCAGAAAACACAGTACTTCTTGTTGATTCTGCTTGGAAGTAGCTAATGTCACCCCTCACATTCCATTGACCACAGCCAGACACATAGTCAAGCCTGACACTGATGGAGTGGGAATTTTTGAAAATGAGGTCATATGTACCTTTCTCCATTCCTTTGAATTTTTTCCCCTATTCTCCAAAATTTCTCAAAGAATATGGTAGTATTATGATCACATCAATGAGATTGTTTACTGCCTAAAACATAATTTGTCAGGATCTGGGGATTTGAATTCATCTAAAATATTTGTTATCATTAAGCGCCTCTCATTGTGTATATCAATGACCTCTTAATGCAGTGGTCTCTCAATGTTACCAGCTTAAAGATCATTCTTCTTGGTATAGACAGAAGAAAAGCGGATGTGTAGTGTTTTCTTTTAACATGATACCATCATTCTCAAGCAATGGGCCTATAATTTTCATCTATCTATTGCTCTGAAAATAGCACTAAAAATTGCTGCTGTTGTCTCTAGTGGTTTTTGTGAGCCTCAGCTAATCTTTGGCTTTAACTCTCTTGAAATTTTTACTCGAGTCCTTTGTATTCCCCTTAGTTATGTTCTCCCATCCACAATTTACACAGAGATCTTCCAGCTTTATCAGACATGTTCTCTCCCTGAAAATATGCCAGGTTCTCTACCTGCTTTCCCCATTATCTTTCCATTGAGAATATTTTGAATTATGTGGCCAGAATTTCATAACTTAACCTTCCTCATCACCATAGAATTACACTCATTTTTTTGAGTCTCTTCTTGAAAATGTCTATTTTTCAAGAAAATATTGAATCAGCTTTTATTTGATACTCCACCTTTATTCTATCCTCAAGGGTTTTATTTTTTATTTTTTTCATCATGATAAGCATACTTTATAATCCCTATCTTCTTTCTCTCATCCTCCCACCCCCTTCCCCTCTGGTAAACATCAGTTTGTTCTCTATAGTTAAAAATCTCTTCCTTGGTTTCTCTCTCTCTCTCTAACTTTTCTTTTGCTCATTTGTTTTGTTTCTTAAATGCCACGTATGTGTGAGATTGTATAGTATTTGTCTTTCTCCAGATGATTTATTTCGCTTAGCATTATACTCTCTAGCTCCAACCATGTTGTTGTAAATGGCAAGATTTCATTCTTTTTTATGGCTGAGTAATATTCCACTGTATGTATATACCACATCTTCTTTATCGATTCATCTACTGAGGGACACTTGGGCTACCTCCACAGTTTGGCTATTATAAATAATGCTATATTTGGATACATGTATCCCTTTGAATTAGTGTTTTTGTATTTGGCAGGTAAATATCCAGTAGTGTGATTTCCAGATCATAGGGTAGTTCTATTTTTAATTTTTTGAGGTTTTTTTAATGGCATGATATTGAGAGGCAATAAAGCATAAAGGTTAAGAACTCAGTCTCTGGGGTTGAAATTTGAATCTTGTTTTTGTTTGTTTGTTCTGTTCTATTTTGTTCTTTTACTTAAATCGACAAATTCCTAGGAATATAAAACAGACAAAAATCCTATGAATAAGTGAAATGGAGCACACAAGGCTGCGGTACAGAAACAGAAAGGGGCCACAGTGAAGGGCAGGCAGAGCCTAATTTTCAAAGGAACTTTGGAAAGTTTCCCAGGTCATAGCAAGTGGGTTATAGTGCATCATACAAAGTCCTTCAATAAAATGCTGCACTAATTCTCTCTCTCTCTCTCTCTCTCTCTCTCTCTCTCTCACACACACACACACACACACACACACACACACACACACACACCACAGTCCAGGATCTCTGCATGCAGAATAAAAGGCAATCCAGTGTTCATTCTTCCAAGATAAAAAACAATGCAGACACCTAGAGGAATTGAGTAAGCTTCCTGGGAAAAGTACAGGCTGCTACTGTGAGTTCTGATTTCCCAGTTCCTTATCTACTCACCCTCAGGCAAATCCTGCAGGTAATAAATTCTATCTACATACAAAGAGCCTTCAATTCAGAGAAGAGACATCTTGAGGAAAGAAACTGACCTAAAGAGCAGCCAAGAAAACCTGCAACTATGACCTGTAATAATCAACATATGTATGTAGCCTAAAATAAGCACTAATAAGCAAGGACCAACAGACATATGAGGAAGACTGACAGCATTAAAGAGAAAGATGTTGATAAAATAAAAGTCACAGACTCAAGAGAATACAGTGGACATGCAAGGAAGTGAAGAAGTCTTTTTTTTTTAAATTCTTATTAGAATCTTCAGAAGTTTGTAAATGGTGTCATAATCTTAAAATAAGAACAAAAATCCATAAAAATGGGATAAATCACAGTAAGAACCAGCTCTTCAAAAAATTTTTAAATGAAAAAATCAAAAATTCATAAAAGAGGAGCAAAACATTTTTAAATGTCATAATATGGAATAAAAAAAAAGACGAAACACGTGACAGAGAAGATAAGAGTCATAAAGTATCAATCCACAAAGTTCAATGTTCAGCCAAACGGGGGGGGGGGGGGGGGGACCAGAAGGAGAACAAAGAAACTAGAGGAAAGTAAATTATTAAAAAATAAAACAAAGAAACAAAAAAAAGGAATTGGGGCACCTGGGTGGCTCAGTCAAGGTGAAGCATCCAACTGTGGAATTCAGCTCAGGTCATGAGATCAAGCCCTGCATTGGGCTCAGTGCAGAATGTAAAGCCTGCTTGAGATTCTCTCGCTCTCCCTCTCTCTGCCCCTACCCCACTTGTTCCCTCTCTCTCTTCCTCTCTCTCGCTCTCTCAAAATAAATAAACTTGTTAAAGAGAAGAATAAAATGCAGAAAGACACAAGACATCATATTGAAAAGGCCACTGAATATTTCCACCATCTTACATCGTATTGATTCGACAGATACATTTAAATTTGAGGGAACAAGAAATAAAACATACTATTATTATAAATGAAAAAAAGTTGCAAAAGAAAGCCTAAGATTAATAATATAATACCAATCATTGAAAAAAAGAATGGAAGAAAAGTTGAGTAGTGTTTCAGCAAGTTAAATCTACAACATTCACAGCAGAAAATCACCAATAATTACAATTGATTAATCGATAAATAAGTTAATAGATTATACTCATCTTAACTAAACATAATAATAAACCATTAAAAACAATTAAAAAAGTTAAAAGTGATTTTAACTATGAAGAATAATATTTGCAAAAAAGACAGAACAGTATATTTTGTCACTGAATCTTTGTAGTAGATTATTTTTTTATTTAGTATCTCATTCTCTATTCAGGCTAGCACTATTTTAACATAAAGTCTTAAGCCTATATAGATAGCAAGTAATGTGATGAAATAGTATGACCCACGGGCAGGGTCTATGGGAGAATGCAGACAGTCCCAGGTGTTAAGAGTGGATCACTGACTGGGCTGACCAAAGGTGAACGTCATACATTGGGTAAATACAAAGGCATCTGAATCTCCTTCCAAAACCCCAGGCAAGAACGTTTTCAGCTTGACTGAGCTGCCAAGATTCCCATACCTTAGTAGAGTTGAGACTTCACTGAATGCCATTCTACCTCTATCAAGTTCAGGTTTCAGTACCTCTACTAAGCTCACCCTTGCGTTAGAACTTAAGAATATAAAACATGATACTTTCGTAGTTGTTTTTAACTTGTGTTGAAATGTTTACTTCAACAATAATGTCTGTGTGCCTACTTTATGCAAGGCACCATGGGAAATACACATGTAAACCAAACAGATTGGGTTCTCTCCGGCAGTTGAAGAACCACTGAGTGACAGAGAGTTGTACGCAAGTAACTTTAATGCAGGACCAAACGCAAGTGAACTGGACCATAAAGAAGGAAGTGAGAGCTTCCAGTTTCGAAGGGGTCAAAAAAGACTAAGTGAGGAGCTGTCAGAAGTGAGCTAGGATTCTGGCCCTTGCGTCAACAGGATGCCTGCAGGCTAGTGCTGTGACACGGCTGTGACTTGGGAGGCAATCTGAGACTGATATGATCTGAGTTGTACCTGCCCTGGCCAAAGACAATGTCAGTATCTCTAGCTTGAAGTGGCTCTGAATTTCCATGAGTTAAGTGCTACATTTATTCCAAACACCTTGCTTACCCACACATATGCATTTTCCTTGGAAGATATGAATTGGTAAAGTATAACAGGTACAGAAGTCTGTGTTGTAGTTTAAGTGAACCAGAACTCATTTATAACTCCAACTAAATCCAAACTTCTGTGTTGTTTCTATTTTTAATAGCATTTCTCAACATATATTCATGTCCATGCATCTACATTCTACCCTCAAATCCGGAAAATTAAAGAATCAGAGAATGTTAAAATTGGAAAGGATCTCAGCTATTATTCAATATAATCTTGTCACTTTACAGATGAAGAAAGTAGGCCAAGATACAGTGAATGTGACTTCCCAAGCTTTTGCAACCACGAAGAAGAAAGACTGGACTTGAATCAAGGTTATGAACGCAAGACCAGTAGTTTTTCTTCTGAATGCTATGCCGAAAGGAAAATGAGAAAATATAAAAACAAATCAAAGATAATAAAGAAATAAAAGGTAATGCTTAATTAAGTTATTGGCAATAGATCTAGAATTATCAGTGTTTCTGAAATAAATTCTGAGTAACTTTTAAGGGATCTATTTATTTTTCTTGAGATTTTAAAAAAGTTTTTATTTATTTACTTTGAAAGAGAGAGAGAGAAAGCCAGAGAGGGGCAGAGAGAATCCCAAACAGACTCTGAGCAGTGAGTGAAGAGCCCAATACCAAGGCTCAAACCCACAAACCATGAGATCATGACCTGAGCCAAACTCAAGAGTCAGAGGTTTAACTGACTGAGCCACCCAGTTGCCCCTTTTGAGATTTTTTTTTCTCAAATGTGTATATACTGGCTACCAAAATATGAAATATTTCTTTTCCATTTTAATTAATTTTTAAATTATTTAAATTATTAAATAATTGTTAAAAATTATTTTTGCTCTGTTAAATATAGGGAAATGGTAATTAGCTAATCATCCATTACATATAATTTTTGTTTCATCAAAGCAAAAATAATAGGGCCAGGCCTGGGTGGCTCAGTCAGTTAAGTATCCAACTCTTGGTTTTGGTTCAGGTCATGATCTTGCAGTTTGTAAGTTCAAACCCCATGTCGAGCTCCATGCTGACAGTGCAGAACTTGCTTGGGATTCTTTCTCTCTCTCTCCCTTCCCTTCCACAACTTGCATGCTTTCTTTTTCTCTCAAAATAAAAAAATAAACTTAAAAAAAAAGCAAAAATAGGAATTAGTTTTAAAATAGGTACTCTGGAGCGTGTGCGTGGTTCAGTGGGTTGAGCATCCAACTCTTGATTTCGGCTCAGTTCATGATCCCAGGGTAATGGGATGGAGCCCCATACTGGGCTCCACGCTAAGATTATTCTCTCTCTCTCCTTCTGCTCCTCTTTCCTGCTTGCACTCTCTCTCTAAAATTGATTAATTACTTAAATAAAATAGACATTCTCATATTTTTAAAATAGAGCAAAGACGGTATTATATTTGTTTATTACCATCAGTATATCATATCATAGCACTGGCTAATAGAATATACTTAAAAAATAGTAGTTAAATAAATAAATTAATTAATACCATATTGCATTGGAATTCTCCACCAACCTTTGTAAGGGACACATTATGTCCAGTACTTTCATGGTAAAAATCTGATACAACACCATTATTTGGATGAGTTCAAAACTTTGCCTACCCTTGATATAAGATCAATACCTCCTTTCCCAATGCAGATTCCATGATTAAAGGCCGTCCTCTAGACCCAGCTGTAAGTAAATCCCAGGTGAGGCCAGAGCCTATGTAGAAGTGGAGAAGCATTCTTCTCTTCCTTACCCCAACCTGAGGGAGAATTCTGGAGGTAAAGCTCATATCTGGTTCCACACCCTGCTCCCAAACTCATATAAGGACTTCTTGACTAGTCGAGAATCTCCAGTTCAAATCACCAGAAACCTCAGTAGTGCCCTAAAGACCACTAACAGGCTAGCTAGGAGACACCCTAGGAATAGTAGAGGGAACTTCTAATCCACAGGGCTGTTTGCCAGGGCATAAGGCATGGAAGTGTATGTCAGAAAGAGAAAAGAGTGGGGTGCCTGGGTGGCTCCATCAGCTGGGCATCCAATTCTTGATTTCGGTTCAGGGCATGACCCCAGTGTTGGGGGATCAAGTCCCACATCGGGCTTCGCATTGAGCATGGACCCTGCTTAAGATTCTCTCTTTTAATCTTTAAAAAAAATTTTAAAAAATAAAGAGAAAAGAGGGGACTCAAAAACCTTTATCAAAAATATTAAAAACCCCACTAGGGGAGTTAAAGATGAATAGATATTAAATATAAAAGACACTTATTTAATAATGAAAACTTTTTGTAATGTTATGTATATAAATAAGTTAACACAGCTCTTGTTATTTTTTTCACCCATTTTACAGAAATGACAAAAATGTTTTGAAAACCAATGTCACTGAGGTTTTCTAATTGTTTAAAAACAACAAACAAAATGACTACTTCTAATCTTTTTTGGTATGTTTATACAACAAAAAAAGGAATGTTATAAATAGCCTCTAACTTGTCTGTTTTAATAGCTGCATATTTACATTACTAACTATAAATGAAACATTACATTTGAACTTTTTTCAATTATGTGTATGTAAAGTCACTTAAAGTATAAAATCATATTTTCCCCACTTTCCCCTAGTGAAGACATAAGCGAAAACAAAATACTGAGGCAAATAAAAACATAGGACAAGAGTCAGGGAAATCATGTTCTTTATAAACCGGCTTCTACCACTGAGTCACCAGTGATGATCTAGCTATCTGCACCTCACCGCCATCTAAGAAACATAGACCTGAATCACAGTTATGCAATGGAGAGAAATAAGGAAAACTGGCAAACAGTGGTTTGCAAGCTTTGCTAACTTCCTTGTGAGGTTGACTGTGGCTCTTTAAGACATTTGATCCCCCATGTCCCCTGTCCATCTCAGAAGGTGACAGCAGCCCCAGGAAGGAGGCAAATGACAAAGGCAGGTCTTGATGCACAGGTTCTGGAAACTCATCAGGATCTGGCCACACCCAAGGAAGGAAAACTTTGGCACTAACTCCAGAGAGAGAAAAATCCTGACATATATATTTTGTGCTTTTCTAATGAAATTGAATCAAGGACTAAAAGTAATATGGAAAATTTTGGCCCAAATCAAGATTTTTAAGAGATTCTCTGAGGGAATGGAGAAATAACAGTTTGCCCATTTTATAAATGTGAACATATTTCCCATTGTGAATACTGGGAGACACCCATGCCTACTTTTCTGAAGGCAAGAAGAGAAAACTACTTCAATAAGGGTTTAAGAAAAATAAAAAGCAGGATATTCAGTAACAACTTTGTACATAGACATACATTAGCATATAGAACAATTATTGTGAATAAACTGATCATTTGTTTGGCAGTTTGGTTCTGGAGACAGCTGAGACTTTTCCAGTAGGGTAGAGGATGGACTGCTGAAATTTCCAGCAAGGTCAGGGGGATCTGTTTTCTCAGTAGGTTGATCCAAGCTGGATTTACTTGTTCCTGCATCCACTGTTGACATGAAGAAATTACACTTTGCCAATTTTCTTCAACTACAGTAACGAAATATTTCCATTGAGCCAGTAATCTATTTTACCTGAAATGTGAAAATGCTTTATTTTTATCTCAAACATTCCAAACCTCAGCAATTTTAATTTTTTCTAAACATTTTCTTTAATGTGTTCTTCCTTTTCTATTCTCATTTTTCAAGTTATCCCTTTTCTTATTTTAACTTTCTTTTCTTTTCTCATTTTCTAAGCAGTCAACAAGAAGTAAAAATGGAAATCAGCAGAAAGGCTCACTGGAGTAAATGGCTGCAGCATGATTTTTCCCACTAAAGTCTTCCACATGCAGAGCAGGCAGAAATAAGAGGCTAAGAGTTGTGAAGGGCCACTGGCTCCTAGCTCATATTTTCAAAGTTGGACCTTTGATATTACCACCCAAAGAGGCTCTACATAGTCCCATAGATGGGCCACAATGTTAACAGAAGACATTTATCTCACTATTTTAGACTCGCAGCCCATTGCCTGATTGTACCTCTTACAGTCTTCTATGAACAAATATTTATTCATATATATATATATATATATATTCATATTTGTACCTTATAATTTCTAATAAATAACAAAAATTTAAACTGTATTGTTTTCTGCATCAAAGGGCTAATTTGTTGAATGTAAGTATATGAGAATGTTACTTAGTATAATCCTGTTTAGAAACTTCCTCATTCTAAACTATACCTAGAGCCTCAAGAAAAGCAACAAAAGGCATTTTCAAACTTTGGGATAAACTGGTTACAGATTATACCAAATGTGTTATAATTTTGAACATGGTTCATGCCACAGAATTCTTTTCTTTTAATGTTTTTAATGTATATTTTCAAGAGAGAGAGAGAGTGCAAGCAGGGAAGAGGCAGAGAGAGAGAATCCAAAGCAGGCTCCAGGCTCTGAGCTGTCAGCATAGAGCCCAATGTGGGGCTCAAACCCATGAACCATGAGATCATGACCTGAACCGAAGTCAGATGCTTAACTGACTGAGCTACCCAGGCGCCACAGATGCCACAGAATTCTTTATCTCACCTTTTATTTTCCAGCAGCTCTAAATCACCTGCTGTCAGGAAGGTCAGGGAAGGTTCCTGGATGAGGTAACAGCCGAATCAAAATTTGAAAGTCATGGAGAAATTACTTAACAGAAGAAAGGAGGAGAGGAGGTCATTAGAAACAGAAACTACGTTTATGTCAAACAAGAGTGGAAAGAAAGAATACTGAGTGAGAAGTAAATATGCCATTCAAGGGAGTTCAAAGTTCTTTTTTTTTCTTGACCCCAATAGGGATCCTTTTAAGCAGAAGAATGAGATGATCAGATGTATCTATCAGAAACTGTGCCTGGGTGTCTCAGTCAGTTACTTAAGCTTCAGACTTTGGCTTAGGTCATGTTCTCGTAGTTTGTAAATTCAAGCCCTGCTTCGGGTGAGCTGTAGCCCCGCACTGGATGAGCTTGAGCCCTGCTTCTCTCTCTCCTCTTCTCTCTCTCCCTCTCTCTGCCCCTCACTCATTTGCGCCCTCTCTAAAAAAATTTTAAAAAAGAAAAAGAAAAAGAAACTATAGAGACCATATCAGAGAGAACTAGGCTGAGGTAGTCAAGAGACTTATTTGTAAAGGAGGTAATGTGTGTACTTAGCATGGGAATGAAGAACGTGAAAGAGAATCTGAGACTTTGAGAAAGACAAATGAGTTAGAAGTGAAAGGCCTTGGTGACAGATTGGGTGTGGTGCACAAAGCATGGGAAGTAGTCGAGAGGAAAGCCCGGGTTTCTCTGCCTTCTTGCTAGGGTGGACAGTGGGACCTTCACTGAGATCAGGAATACAGGAGGAGGAAAAAGAGGTGATTGGCTGGGTTTTGAATATGTTGAACAGGAGAGGCCTGTGAACATCCATGTTGAGACGCAAGTGCTCATTCCTCTGTGGGTCCACTACCTATTTTATTACCTCCTGTTACCGTGCTAGGATTGCCTATCTTCCACCTCTGACTCTTCTATCTCTAACTTTCCCAAGACAGGAAGCACCGTCTGATCTAAAAAACCATCCCTTCAGGGTGCCTTCAATGAGCCCATGCTTCCCATGACAAAAAATGCTCTCCCATTTTCCCTTTCTCTCATTAGAGCAGTGCCAACTCAGAAGAAATATCATGTAAGGGCGGAAGTCCATCACCCCTTCTAGAGACAGCAAAAACATGCACTGAAGAAAGAAAGGCTATTTTCCCTTGATTTTAATTCAATTTTAAATTCTATTTCCCACCCATTTTCAAAGGGACCATTGTTTCAGAAGAACTGGGTACTTTCTAAGGTAAACAAACAGTGTGAATAACAATCTTGTTTAAGATTCCAACTTATTAACAGAAAACATGTGTAGACTTAAGTACTAAAAATAAATATGCCTTTAAAGATGACCTGGAAGGCTTCTTACCTGCCAAGAACAGAGTTCAAGACCTCAGAAAGTCTGTTTTCCCAGAAACAGTAGATTATATTGCTAATGATGGCAAGGGCAATAAACCCTAAGTTTTTTTTCTCCCTATAATTTTGGTACTATTTAGGTGAGTTTTGTAATACACTGAAATAAGAGAAGTATTCTCAAGACTGATCTTGGGTTGTGAAAACTGGGGCTATGATTTCACCCTTTGGAAGAATGCTTTCAGTTCCTGCTTTTCTTTCCAGGCATGTACATTTGGGATGATTTCTTCTTATATTTGAACGATAGTTCAGTGATCTTGGTTGTGTTGGTAGGCACAAATATAAATTAGAGCATTTTCTATCATATATACTTTGTGCATTTTTAATAAAGAGTATAGTTCTTTTTTTCAAAGTCCTTACTTATTCCAAAGTAGAGGAGGATTTCCAAAGGTTGTTATGAATCGACATACAGCAGAATGTCTCCAAATGCACCAGAGGCGGGTCAGCTTGCCAGAGAGAAATTGATGTTGTCCTCTGTGTTCACTCACTTGTCTGGTTTTCACATGATGAATAAACAGATGAGTCAGTTTCCCCTTTTTCTAAGCGACTTTACATGATTAGGGTCAGAAATTCAGCAAAGAAAAATCCTCCCTGGTTTTATAAGGGTGAGACGATGAGATGCCACAGTGATTCATTTCAAAGGTGCTGGCTATTTTCAAACAACTGCTGAGAAACCTTGCTATTCCCTGCACTTGGGAGGTTGGTTCTAGCACATGCACAAATTCTGTTGGCCATAAGAGCAAAAGTGAGATCATACGGGTTGATGCTGGCAGAGTCTCTGAGAGTGCAGTAATTCATGCTGTCAGTTACTATCAGCAGCAATTTGCTTCTGGATTGGTTCCTGTGAGCACTCATGTGAGTATTCTGCACAAAGGACCAGAGTGCAATATTCTTTTGGATTTCAGGGACTTAGTGCAGTTTCAACATATAATCAAAAGTGCCACGTAGTTCACCACCTCGCATTTTGTTTTAAAGAGACAGAGGCTTAAAAAGCAATTCCTTTCTTCTCTCCAAAACAGGAAGTTGATGGCAATGTGGATCTATCTTTAAAGCAATCTGTTGGTGCTTCAGCGGAATCTACCCCATTGGTAAACAGTATAAACAGTAGTTTGTTTTTTTTTAAACTAAATGTCGTTCCACTGTCTCTACAATAATAAAAATCAAAACTCTGCTTAATCACAAAACGTCACTTATTAGAATCAACTCTTAGTTAATATATAATATATGATCAGTTACTATAGGGTAAATATGATGGGACGTGAAAAGATCCCTTGAACTGGTTGGTATTGTAATAGCATACTCTTCCAAATTAAGTACAACTTCCACAGAGTTCTGTGGCAGAGAAGTTTGGATGCTGCAGCCCTAGCTTATATACAGGCACATTATTAAAGAACCCCTGTGAAATAATATAACCTCACTGACTTCCAAATAGCTTTAAGATATTCATAGCACTCTTGCTACCAATCTAGCTACTAGTCTCTTTCTATTTAATTAATACTTACTATTGAGAATCTATAGGAATCAGAGTTATGGAGCAATCCTGATCAAACAGGGTATAGGAGGAAGGAAAATATAGTCCTTGTGTCTTAGAAACAGTAGTTTGATTTCACTCAGAAAACTGAAGAGTATGCCAAAATCTCAAGTGCCACTGTCAATGACATATATATTTTTTGGTATTCACCTATAATCTCTTGAGTGTTCCCAGTGGAAAAATGGCTTCCATATTATATCAAACTCAAAAATCTTTAAACCTTAGCATTTTACTTGATTAATATTACTTAGCCATAAAAAAGGATAAGATCATGCCATTTGTGACAACATGGATGGACCTAGAGGGAATTATGCTAATAAGTCAGACTGAAGAAGACAAATACCATATGATTTCATTTACATGTGGAATCTTAAAAAAAACAAGTGAACAAACAAAAAGCAGAATGAGCTGTAAAAATACAGAAAACAAACTGATGGCTGCCAGCGGGGAGGGGAGACTAGGCAAAATGGGTGAAGGGGAGTAGAAGACATGGCGGATGAATAAGTCATGGGAACAAAAGGCACAGCATAAAGAATACTGTTAATGATATTGTAATAGTGTTCTATTGTGACAGATGGTACCTACACTTGTGGTGAGCATAGCATAGTATATAAATTTGTCAATCACTATGTCGTACATCTGAAACTAATATGACATTGCATGTCAACTAATTTCAAGAAAGAAAGAAAGAGACAGAGAGAGAAAGAAAGGTAGCCAAAAAAAAAAATCCCCCAATTTCTTATGTTTATTATCTACTTTCCCTTGCCTCTAGAATATAGATGGAATGAGGGCAGGGATTTCTGTCTTTTCACTGATATACTCCCAGTGCCTAGAATAGTGCATGATGCATAGGAGGTATTTAATAAAAACATGTCGAATGAATGAATATTTTCCCTTTTTTCAGCCCTAAAGTCCCATCTCTTTCACAAGCTTTACTATCCCCTCTGTTATTGACTTCTGCTCATTCTGCTAGCATCCTCTCTCTTATCGCTTTACCTCTTGTGTGCTATATAATTCGGCCAAATGCAGATTATATGTGGTTTCTTAAGTGTACCATGTTCTCTCTCCCTAGTGGCCTTTGCACACGTTCCTCCATGTAAAAGGCTTTTCTCTCCTTCTCCCCTGCTCCCTTCTCTGGGACACTTCTCTTTGTTCTTCAGGATCCAATTCAGAAGTCTCTTACTTCAGAAAATCTTAACATGGCTTCCAAAACAAAGGTAGACAGGCTTTAGTATCTCGTGATTTCCATAGCAGCACTTAGCCATTTGGACTGTCATTGCTGTAAGGCAGTGACATAACCAGAGGCATAATGGCATTTGTTAAATTATCCATCAGTATTTAAGTTTCAAAGGAGCTCATAAGGAAATTAGCACTGTACCCTTAGAAAAGGCATAAAAATATTATTTAAAAATAATCAGGAAATACTGGAGTGAAGTCACAACACCGTGAGAAAACAATCACATTTCTGAAACTATTGAGTGGAAGCATCACTCTAAACTCACAATTAAAACATAAATAAGCAGCATCTGTGTGAAAGCCAACAGATTGTTCCATAGATAGTTGCCTTTTGTTATTCAAGTCTCAGCAAAATGTCACTCCTTCAGAGGGGACATCACCAACAATCCCACGTAGAGCTACCCAGTCACTTTCTGTCTCATTACTCCGCTTACGACCTTCATTACAAGTCCATCTTTTCGATATTATCTTAATCATTTCTGTATTTACTAGATTTTTAGTTCTGCTCTTCTAAATGATAGTCTTCATGAAAACAGTATGTCTTGTTCAGTACTTTTCATTCCCAGAACTTACATGAGTGCTTGGCGTTCAAGCAGATGGTCAATAAATTTTTTTTAAATGAATGTGCAACAAAGAACCACGGAAGAAAAGCAATTATCATCTTGGCTAGTAGGATGGTTTCACTGGCACTGGTTGCTTGCACTTCCCCAAAAATTCACCTGTACCAGTAGGTTCTTATCAACTAAAGAGTCTTGACCAATGAAAAACTACTATTGTGTATTGCAGTGACTTCATTAACTCAAGTGTGTTATTTTATAATTAGTTTATAATCCATTTTCTGAGTATTATCATTAGAGTACTAATAATAAAAGTAAGGAAAGTCTTGTTTTATAAATTTGAAAAGATTTTGTTTCTTTCGGTTTGATACATGAAAAGATATATCTGAAGCTAAGTGTTTTTTTGCGTAAATTTAAAAAATCCAGTCAAAATGTATTATCTCCTCACGTGAAAAGATGCTCAACATCATTCATCACCAGGGAAATACAAATTAAAACCACAATGAGATACCACCTCACATCAGTCGTAATGGCTAACATTAATAACTCAGGCAACAAGAGATGTTGGCGAGGATGCAGGGAAAGGGGATCTCTTTTGCACTGCTGGTGGGAATGCAAACTGTTGCAGCCACTTTGCGAAACAGTATGGAGGTTCCTCAAAAAATTAAAAATAGAACTACCCTATTACCCAGAATCTGCACTACTAGATATTTCTCCAAGGGATTCAGGTGTGCTGTTTTGAAGGGGCACATGCACCCCAATGTTTATAACAGCGCTATCAACAAAAGTCAAACTATGGAAAGAGCCCAAATCTCTATCGACAGATGAATGAATAAAGAAGATGTGGTATATATACAATGGAGTATTACTTGACAATCAAAAAGAATGAAATCTTGCCATTTGCAACTAAGTGGATGGAACTAGGGGGTATTATGCTAAGTGAACTCAGTCAGAGAAAGACAAATATCACATGACCTCACTTATACGAGGAATTTAAGATACAAAACAGATTAACCTAAGGGAAGGGAAACAAAAATAATATAAAAACAAGGAGGCGGACAAAACAGAAGGGACTCTTAAATGCAGAGAACAAACAGAGGGTTGCTGGAGGGGATGTGGGGGGTGGATGGGCTAATTGGGTAAGGGGCATTAAGGAAGAAACTTGTTGGGATAAGCACTGGGTGATATACATAGGGGATGAATCACTGGACTCTATTCCTGAAATCATTATTGCACTATATGCTAAGTTGGATGTAAATTAAATAATTTATTAATTAATTAAAAAATAAAGCTGAAGTTAAAATTGAATAACATTTTAAAAGGCAAGAAAATGTGTTGTCTTTCTATTGGCTTGATAGGAAATTATTAATATCAGTTAGCCTAGATAAATCTGAAATGGATAGAAAAGGATTAATTGAGGAGGAAAGTTTTTGCATTTATTGAAGGTTGAAAATATTTAAGTGCATACTTAGGTGAGATGTTAGAATACCATACACCCCATTTGGGGAACCAATTATAAGGAGTATGCATGATCAGATACAATTAATTCTATAGTAAAACTATGTAATTGTAATTTTTGTTAATTTTGATTGTTTAGAAAAAGAGGACTAACAAGATTACAATTCATGAGCCAGAAGAGAGAAATTATATTACCTCTAAAAAGTTTTAAACAAATTAGACCAAAAAAAAAAGTGTCCCAATTTTAAATTACTAACTCTAATTAGGGAGGAAAACCCATCAAACTAAAATATAACCTGTGTCTAAACACTAAACTTTTACAATTCAACTAGAGGTAGACTTGCCATACAGATGATTGTGACTTGCTTTCCTTTCCTTCACAAGGAAGAGCAAGAGTGATCTCAAGTGAACGGAGAGGCAAAAGAATAATTGCAAGCACCCGGCATGAGATCTTGTTCACAGCTTTGCAACAAATATCTGTGGATTGGTTGGTTAATAAACTGTGGAAATTGGAGGATGTACTTCATAGCAGTAACCTGACCTGCTAGTGTATGGTCCAGGAAGAATCAGAACTAGACTTCCTTTATTGAAACAGAATGAAATAACCAGGCCAGAGGAAACTAGTACGTTTGGGTAGCCCAAAGAGACTCTCAGGAATCTCAATATCTCTCTTCATAATGTCCCCTCTGCTATTATGCTTGATAGGGTGACCTTTATCCAAAGTCTCTGAAGTGGCTATCTTCATGAGATTTGGGTTCAAGATGAATCACTTAGTAGGCATGTAACGTTAAAAAGGTAACCTGGGTTTCTTGGTTAGTTAGGCATCTAGTTCTTGATTTCAGTTCAGGTCATGGTCCCAACGGTTTGGTTTGTGAGTTGGAGCCCACATTGGGCTCTGTGCTGACAATGTGTAGCCTGCGTGGGATTCTTTCTCTCTCCTTCTCTCTCTGTGCCTCACCTGTTTGTGTGCACACTCGTGTGCTCTCTCTCTTTCTCAAAATAAATAAATAAACTTAAAGAAAACTTAAAAAAAAAGGTGACTTCACTGAGATTTAAATTCCTAAACTATAACAATGAAAATAGGAACGCAAACACCTAATAAGTTTTTGATGTTCAAAATAGCAACTTACATAAAGCTGTTTTCATACTGTAAAACCTGCATACACTGTAAATTACTATTCCATGTACCAAATAGTTCCCAATATCCTCTAAATGCTGTTATGTTATCTATCTCTTCTAGACACATTTTTAAAATTTCTGGTATTAGCATTTGAGGATATTCCAATTAGGTTACTATCTTATCTATTTTATGCCAAATGTTAAACTTCTGCATTTTAATTAAAATTCCTTGTCCAGACCTGGCCATTGCTTGCTCCATTGCTCCCTTCTCAGTACTTGCTCTGGGTGGTCCTGAGGGCTTGTGGGCCAGGGGTGGGACCAAAGAGTAGGAGGTGAAGGGGAACCAGGTGTGGGCATCTAAGTGTCTTAGCACCGCACTGGTGAGAAGGAGGAGACTGCAAAGATAGGCCCAGGAGCAATAGCGTCCCAAGAGAAGCAAGTGGTGAAAAATGTCAAAGTGGAAAATGCCCAGCAGGAAAAGGAAGGAGGAGAACGGGGCCCCATGCAGAATAGAGAAGAATCACGGAGTTTGGGAGGGGATGAAGGCCAGAACTCTGGAGGAAAATGTCAAGCTGGAGTGAGTGAGGTGACTTGTCACTAAGTTTTGATGGGTCATACCTAACAGGCATATTGATCACGATGAAGTGGGAGATGTTGTGGAAAAGTTCCTAGGACAGATGGTGTAAATCAGGGGAAAGACTACAGAGCAGCAAATGAGGCATCATAAGCACTTCCAAACTCCTGATAATTATTATGACTTTTGCCTTATACCTTGAATGCTAAGGTTGCCCTGAGGTTAATAACTCGGCCTATGTTCTACAAGCTTGTAGTTTTGTGATTTGCTTTTTCTGTAAATCTTTAGGGTTTCCGCTTAAGAGTTTGTAATTATTATTTTGTCTCAGTGTAAAACTTTCTGTCCATAGGGCAATTTCACCCAGTTTTAGGAAAAACTATTCTTTTCAAAATATGAAATTAATAAAGCAATTTAAAAAACAACCTTGGGAGGAAGCCTGAGTGACTCAGTCAGAGGAGCAAGAGACTCTTGATCTCAGGTTGTGAGTGTGAGCCCTACCTTAGTGTAAAGATTAATGTATATATGTATATATGCTAATATAATACATTATATAATATATATATCTTTAAAAAAATTCCTTGTCAATACCATTATTCCAGTGACAATTCTTCTTGTACTTTTTGCAAACTGTTCAGGTTTTATAGTCATAGTACAGAACACATTTGGCATTCATGCAGACCCTTGTTAAATCCCACAACTAACCGCAAACAACATAGTACCGAATTTCTACCATTTTAGGTGCTGCATTACATCCACTTTAACATCTCACTCCTATCAGTTCTGGTGCAGTAGGTCTTTGTCATTTTTTGTGGCCACCCCAAAGCTTTTGAACATCTTGAGCAATCTCAAGCTTTTTTGTCTCACTCCCACAAAGTAGAAGCCAGAAACTCACTTTTCCAGATACGAGGTATCTATATCATTATAATTACCAAAAAGAAACATCTCCATGCCACTTGGATTCATAAGAGAACACTGTGAATTCATAAGCAGAAACTACCTAAAATTCATCTTCTGGTGAGTATAGTTAGATAGGTGTCCAGCTTTGGGCACAGCCATGGTAGAAATTCTGGCATCCACTGACCAGAATCAGCAACGGAAGTTATGGTGTCTATGTTGAGCAATGGTGGCAGTGTGGCTTTTGCTGGAGCAATCAGTAGTCTTCTTTAGGCACTGTTCCTGAATGCATGGCCTCTAAGCCTGATTCCTTGGCTCTTCTAGAGAATCTATGAACTACGCGATACTCTCTAATAAATCCCTTTTCTGTTTGAACTAACTGAAAAGGAATTTGTTATTTGCAACTTAAATGACAAATATATATATGAATTATTATTCTCTCTGTGTTTTTAAATTCATTCTGAAATATTTAACACATGCACAAAAGCATTTCTTTCTTAGTCTTAGAACTTTTCCATACACATCCATCACTGGAGGTAGCAAGTGGCCTTCTTTCAGAAAGATGGTCAACATTTCACAAGCATAGAGACCTATAAACAGAGATGGAAGGGTGCTGGATTGGTGGTGATACTCACTCACTTCCTATGAGAATTCCTCCCACACCTCAGCTTCATGTGTGGAATTCATCCTTTAGACACTGGATTACCCTAAACCAAGTACACTTGGTATCACTGATGAATAATCTAGAACATCACATTCAATAATCCCAATGGTCTATACTACTAATACAAAATCTGTAATTATGTGTATTAATTTCTTAGAAACCTGAATTCATGGATGAGGACAAAAAGTTTGGGACTTGCATGATCTACCTTCTTGTCTACCCTATTTAAATCAACCCTATGATTGCCAATGTTATTCTACAGTTAAGCTATCTACATTTAAATATTCAACAAATTTTTTCAAAATAAAAATAATTATAAATTTCATCATTTTAAAATACAACTCTGAAGCCTTCCCATCTAAGAGAAGATGCCTATATGGAACATTTAAGTCTTTGCTTTGGTGGCCCCTGGACAGCCTGTCAAAGCAGAGCTGACCTAGGACACAGAAATTGGGACATGACCTGGGGAACACGCACTGCTGTAGGATGGGCAGATGCAATGCGGTGCTAGAGCAGATGCAATCAGTCCAGGAGAGCTGATTGTTGAATTTTCAGGAATTTCGCAAATAATTTGTGAAACACTGCCATTATTAAAAATTAAATCATAGAAATTTACAACTGAATTCATTAAATTAAAAATAAACAAATTCTCAAACATCTTTTACAGTAAAGCTTAAAAAATTCAAAATCCATCATTTTCTGAATTATTTTACTACATTTATTGTTATCTATGCTCGGGGTTATTTACATCTACTGGATCTGAACGGAGAAAATACTATGTAATGGCATGCTCCTGCACTTTTTGCCCCACTTGCATAAGTAACTGACACCATGCCAAAGTATTTATACCGTGGAAATTGGCAGAAGCTGCCAGTCAGGGTTTGATGGATTGTTTTGTTAATTTTCTAGATTTAAAATAGTGATGAGAATGTCAATGAATAATGAAAGTGAGAAAATGTTAAGAATGCAGATGAAATTCAAAAGGGTGTCATCTTTGTAGCTATTACTTTGTGAGTTACTAAAAACAAACAAAAAAACCAAAAAGCTTCAGGAAATATTCTTATGGTATTCAAAAATTATTAGCTACTTCAGCAGCCATTCATGCCATAGATGAAGAACTAAAGCTCGATGCATGTCTTCACTGAGTCACCTTTGTTTTATCTGTTAACCTAAATGAAAATACAAGTGATGTTCATGTCAGAACTATGTTCTTCGTCATTTGCAACCATAGGTTGGCAAAGAATATTGGAATCCAGTAAAAATCAATAAAAGAAGTCTGTAAGAATCAATTGGCTATATGAAATTTACAATAAAGAATATTTATACTTTGTTATTTGTAACAAATCTTTTATATATACCAGAAGAGTTTATAATAAATGTATGTATATACACATGAATTTTTTTCTTTGGCAGCACACCACTGGGTAGATGGGAATTTATTTAGCAAGGGAAAAAGAAAAACTTAGATATCTTAACCAGTACTTAAAAAAAAGAAAAAGAAAGGGGATGGGAGGAAGGAAGGGAAGCAGGACTGGAGGGTAGACATGAGACATAAATGGAAATGATACATACAGTTGATTTTTAAATTATATAACTCTTTAATGTTTTTAGTATATTTCCACATAGACTTAGTCCATCTCCACCCTCTTGAACGTGCGCGCGTACACACACACACACACACACACACACACACACACACACATTCTCTATAGCGAATGGGCCCTCAGCCAGTTGGGGCTCAGGTTTATGCTCTACTCTTTTTTTTTTTTCCATTTCATCTGTCTTCCCTTACCACCAACCCAAAGACAATGTCTCTTTAGCTAGTGGGAAAAAAGACAGGAATCTGCTGAGGTGTCAGATTTCCACTGACACTTTCTCCTCTCCTATCACCCACTTGCCTGACCCCTCTGAAAGCCCCCCCTTACTCCTCAGCCACTTCTAATGTTCTCAAAATCAAAATATTTATAAACATAACCACTAAATGGGAGAAACTTCAGTACAGAACCATGTGTACATCTCTTCCCAGAATTCCCAATTTTCATGTCTCACCAAGGCTCCCTTAGCTTTCCTCATGTCAGTCCTGGACCATTCCAGGAGCTATTCGCCAGTACAATACCCGGTACTTCTTCCTAACTCACAGACTCAGTGCAAAAGGAGAGAGAAAAAATGGAAAATATTTGATTGAGGCTTATGACATTTATTCACATTCTTGGCCAATCCAAGACATGACTGCAACCAGTACCATTTGTTTGCTTGTTTGTTTGTTTTGTCTATTTCCTCTACACACCCTCCTTCTGCTTTCTGGTTGATCACATTTTTCATTAAAACTACTTCCAGACTGTGAGACCATGTGTGTCTGTTCTCTTCTGTGTCCTCATTGCACAGAACAAACATAACTCCGTTAAGTCAACCATCTTCCTGATCTTACTTTGCAATGCTTTCTTCAGCAAATCTTATTCTCATGGGTTCTATTGTTTCAGATTCTTCTAGATGATGGGCTAGCCAGATCAGTTGTCAAGACTGGAGCCAAAATGAGGTTGCCCCCTGAATACAGCTTCATTTTAATCCACAAGAAAGAGTATTTCAGCTCTTTCCTTTTTATGGCAGTTGGCACTCTCTATATTATATTTATATGTGACTATGTCTCATCTCCCACACATTCTGTGAGCAAAGGACTGATATTTATTTTTTCTATCTTCTACATACCTTGTACATCAATGTACTCAATAGGTTTTATCAGTTGAGTACATTATACATACATCTATCTATCGATTTGTCTACCTACCAAGCAACTGATAGATAAGAGTTTAATAAGGACAAATTAATAGAAGAAAAGTAACATTAGAAAGGAGGCCACCTACTGCCACCACAGGTAAGGTTAGCCCTACCTACACCAGCCTTCCCAGGTAGGGAGAGGGGAAGGCACACAGCAGAAGGTACTGCCACAGAGCAGAAGGTGCTAACTCAGAGTGTCTCCCAAGTACCCAGACTGTAAAGAATAAGCATGGTCCACATCCTTTCTGCTGTTTAGCCCTGAACATGTTGTGGGGATTTCAGTAGCATTAAAAAAAATGATAGTATATTCACCACAGTGGAATCTCATGATTTAATTTTTTTAAGTTGAAAGGAAAGCCTATATCAGACTTCAGCTGGATCCTAGACTTTTGACAGTTTGAGCACATCTGGCAAGCAAAACAGCTGGCCTAAACAACTGAGGGTCACAAAATGCAAAATTATTAGTGCTACTAAATCTAACTAACCATTATTCATGTAATCGGGGTAATTAACCTAACTTTCAACACACAAATTGAGGTATGAAATAAAAACAACTGCCATTTGTTCTACATTCTCCTAAGGGCAGCGCTATCTACTTAAAGAAGTGCTGACAATCATTTTCATGAAACACACATTTATCAATTTTTCATAGGAAATCTCCTCTTGTGATTAACTGCAGCATCTACTTCTGCTTACATATCAGACACCAATGCTTACTGCATATTCATATGATAAATATAAAGCATAAAATGTCAAATGTGCTGTCACCAGTGTTCTCACAACGGTAGCCCCATGGGAGAGAGGGCCACTGCGGCAGAACTGTAATTCACAGTCCTTACCCAGGGCAGAAACACGAGATTCTTGATTTTTCATTTCCTGTATAATTACTGCCCATCCCCCTTAATCATATTATAATAGATCCTTAAACATAATGTGAGTAAAGACCTCTGGTCCTGAGAGCAAATGAAATGATGGTGAAGGCAGCGTAGAGATGCAGTTATTAAAAACAGGTTAAACAAGGATCCTCCTAGCATTTCAGATTGGCAAAAGAAGCAATCTAAGGCTGTTGCTGACAGACACAGATTGTAGGATAAAAAACAATAAAAGGCATTGAAATAAAATTCGCTGTAAGTCTTCCCTGGATCAATCTGTGCTTACCAATCCATGACTGACTCTTTTCATGGTCTCTCCTCTCTTTGGTTAGTCATGAAGTCTTTCCAGGATACGCACTGGATATGGGTGGCTGCAGAGGTGTGGCAAGATCTTATTTAAGTTCCAGTTGGCATGGTTAGGCTAGTTTTTGCCTTGAGGTTTTATTTGGTTTTTGTTTGTTTGTCTTTTTCCACTGGTATTATATTTCAAGAGCTGCAGTTTGTTTCTTTTGTGCAATTTTTGCCCTGGGAAAAATCAAGAGTAAAGATTATATATGGAACCAATTGGAGACTTCCGTGATCAACATCTGTGCTTTGAGTGGTTATTATTACTGTCATGCCCTAAGTCCACCTGCTTGTAAAGAAAACATTTAAAGTAATCAGCTTATGTTATATTTACAGGATATGACATTTTGATTTGTATTTTTTACGCATCTCTTTCTGTAAACACCATGGGCTGCATACAAAGGCTTAGAAAGTAAAGACTGCCAACATAACACAATCAAGAAAAGTGAGAAGGTCAGCCACTGGCACATTGGGCTGAAAATTTTTGAACTCGGCTCTCAGCTGAAGTTCTCTTTATGAACAGTGCTTTTGCTGGCAGTTTCATGATTCTCGTGCATAGCCAGCACCCTGCTGCCGTAATGCTGTGAGTGTGGAATGCATGTGGCACTCCCAACCTGCTGTCTGAGGGGTGCAGCAGAAGGATGGTTTAAGGATGTCAAGCATGTAGAGCCAGTGGGTATGCTTTTGTCTTTGCGGAGTTTTCTAAAGAGGTTTTTCCAAATTCAAAACATCCATGGTCAAATTAGGACAGCCTTCTCAAATTCAGAGAATGTCCTTCTGGGAGATTTGCCAAATCAAATTCTATCATTCAAATTATAAAGCTGGAGCAATCTTAGAAATCATCTAGTCCAAGCCCTTCCTTTACAGATGAGATAATCATGACCTGTGGAAGTTAAGTGGCTTGCTGCTGAGCACACAGATAGGGCAAAACCAGATAAGATTCCAGGTCTTTCTGGTCCAAGAAACAGTTAAACAAAATGTTCTGTTATAAATAGAAAATAGTATGTCTTAATTTTGGAACTTAATAGTTTCTTAAAACCATTCGAAGGGGGGAAAAACTCTAATCCAATGAAAACCTAAATCACAATTAGCTATTCAAAAAAATAATCCAAGATACAATAGAAGATTTTTCATGAGACAGTACACAAAAAGTTTCTAAATGAACTGCATAGACTGATTTATAACATACATATTATTTTAGTACTAAAAGTATAAAATATATTCTAAGGCTTAAAGTATTCAAATAATTTTTATGGATAGAGGAATTTTAACAAGTTTAGAGGCCTTTGCTTTGGCAACTAAACCCAGTGACAAGCAGTTTAAAAATATCACAGAAATTAGGTTTGAGGGGATTGTGCCCCCAAGGGGGGCCTTTGAAAAGAAGGTGTCTGAGAAATTCCAGTCAATTCATCAAATAGCATAATGAGATGGTGAATAATAAACTTCTTTATCTAGTCCATCATTATGTTTAATTTTTTGGACTTTGAAAAAGAGACACAACCAAGATCAGAGAGTGGTTTAAAATATTTTACTCCTTCAAGGCCAACATGCTTAATTATTTCTCCCTAATTGGAGCTCACATTCAGAGAGTTATTTGAAGTTTATTCATCATCCAAATTACATATAACTATTTTTTTTCAGAAGTTTGTACCATTTTCAAGACATCCACGCATTTCTCTAAATTAGGTGGAAGAGACAGTATACTAAAGAAATGAATGTGATTATAGGCAATGAAATCACAGGCTGGAGAGAGATCAAGTGAAATCAACAGAAAAGAAATTCCCTGACCTGTGTTCCTTTGAAGGCTGAAGTAGGAAAAGAGTCACAATAGATACATTTTTGTCAGTCCATTTTTAACAGTTCTGGTGCTGCCCAGGCCTCATATCATCTTTTGCATTAGCCCAAAGACCATAATGACATAGCTATTAGGCTTCAGGGTAAGTACAAACAGCAACATGTTAATAATTGGTCACGTGGTTGCCCTAATTAAATGGATCTCTTCTTGAAACTTCGGTGAGTGATTCCACAACTTGGAAAGACAACCCTCAGAGTGTGTAAGCAATATGTCAGTAATCAGTAAGTGGAGGCTAGGGCTTAATTCTGGAAAGCTCCAATGACCAACATGATACAAAATATATTTAATAATATTTACTTTCCCTGTATGTTAAAGCACCAAAAACTCCCCTTTGGGTTGATAAATAGCTATGGTTCCATACTCCCTCGCACATCCTTCAATGATCTCTCTCGCACTGTACTCTCTGTACCGAGAGCGCTGGCGCAAGGCCCAGCTGCAGCTCTAGGTCACAGAGTGTCAGATACTTTGAATGTTATGGCTGGTAGAAGTTTCTTAAGCTATTCAGAGGCCACAGGGGACTTAGGTTTGAACAAGAAAATTCCTAAGACGGTCTTACCCAGGCGAGAGGGAAGGTGGGAGAGAAGAGTTGAGGAGAAAGGGGATTTAACCGAGACTGTGTGGCATGGAAAGCTGCCTGGGGGCAGGTATGGGGCATCTAAGAGGCAGGCACGAATGTAGGAGAGTGGAGCGGGTCCCTTATTGACTGTGGGAAGTGACACAGCATGCCCAGGGCAAGGGCCACCTAAATTTCCTTCTATACACACCTCTCCTGGTCTCTAATAATCCCAAGAGTTTCTATGAAAATTTATGTTAAAAAAGGTCTGACAAAAACATGAAAGGGAAAATTTGTCTTCTTTTTTAAAATTTATACTCTTAACTTGGCCATGACCATATTTCCCACTATTTCCCTTTAAACTGAATTTGTGGGGCGCCTGGGTAGCTCAGTCGGTTGAGCGTCCGACTTCGGCTCAGGTCATGATCTCCCGGTCTGTGAGTTCGAGCCCCATGTCGGGCTCTGTGCTGACAGCTCAGAGCCTGGAGCCTGCTTCACATTCTGTGTCTCCCTCTCTCTCTGCCCCTCCCCCACTCATGCTCTGTCTCTCTCTGTCTCAAAAATAAATAAACATTAAAAAAAAAAAGTTTTAAACTGAATTTGTTATGAAGGTATAGAAACAACCAAACATACTTCTTATTTAAAACTGTACAGCCTATCATGTGTGATGGGCAGAGACCATCCATTTGTCTGGAAGACAGGCCACCGTTATCCCTTACTACTAATTCCTATCATTCCTTTTTTTTAATGCATATTCAATTTTTGAGAGAGAGAGTATTTTTGAGTGGGGGAAGGGCAGAGAGAAAGGGAGACACAGCATGTGAAGCAGGCTCCAGGTGCTGAGCAGTCAGCACAGAGCCCAAAGCAGGGCTTGAACTCACGAACCCCGAGATCATGACCTGAGCTGAAGGTGGATGCTTAACCAACTGAGCCGCCCAGATGCCTCCATATCATTCTTTCTTACAAGGAAACATCACTGTTTCTTATGTCACCAGTAGTGGGTACAAGCATGTTGTAAGACTTTTTAAATTTAGATATAACGTTGGTTCTGGTCCATAATCCCTATCAACAATACTAAAAGTTTAAAATAAAATCTAAAAATTCCTTAACCCATCTGACAGCAAAATCTGAACTATGGAGGAGAAGAAATCAATCTCCCATGCAGAAAACTACTAAAACATTTACATGTTCCACCCTGTAGGACATGGAACATTAAGTATAGGTCATGCATAGTGACTTTCTTCCAAAAAGCACAGAATGTAAAGGGAAGAAAAATGTATAGCTTTATAGTGGGGAAATATGACAAATACTACCACAGTCAGGTAATCAAAGTCAACATTAACAGTGATAATTCATGCTAATAGTATGTACCCTTCAGATGAGATGAGAATGGCACTCTACCTCTGTGGTCAAACCCATAACCCGAGTCTAATCTTAAACCATTAGACAAATCCCAACTGAAGCATAGTCTATAAAATACCTGACCACTACTCCTCAAACTGTCAAGGCCATCAAAAACAAGAAAAATTTGAGAAACTATCACAGCCCACAAGAGCTAATGAAGACGTAACAACTAAATGTAATGGAGTGGCCTAGATGGAACTGAGGAACAGAAAAAGAACATTAGGTAAAAACTAAGAAAATATGAATCAAGTATGAACTTCAGTTAATATAATGCATCATTTTTGTCTCATTAATTATGACAAATGTGCTATAGTAAGGTAAGACATAACAATATGGAAAACTGGCTACTGGACATAGGAGAATTCTTTCTGTAAATCTAAACTATTCCAAAAGAGAAATATGTATTAAAAAAAACTGACCTGGATTAACATGACGCTATGTATGCTCGTGACTTATCACACATATTCACTCGACAGATTTTGCTATGATAGCAATGTATTTAATAACATGGCCTTGCCTCAAATATTCTGGCTGTAAAGCAATATATGGTTTATGTATGTATTTCTAAAATCCAAAAAAGGCATTAATTCTGGAAACATCTGGCCCAAAAGTTTCAGATAAGAGACCATATACCTGAAAAACTATTAGTGCTAATATAATTAGTAATGCATTTCCGTTGTATGGCAGCTTTAGCAGACATTTTCAGTTAGCCAAGATTGATAACGGTGATAAGAATTTTGTGTTTATTCTGTTTCATACAATTATGTTTATGTAATAATCTAATTGGACCCTTAAAATCTGTAAGATAGGAATTCTACACACATTTTTGAAGGAGAAAAAATGTTTGCGAGCAATGTGACTGAGAGTCAGATATAAGGGACCCTCCCCTAACATTTTCAGGACCCAACATAAGAGTACAAATGAAAGTTCCCCAGCCCACTGCTCTATCCTGTCTTTCTCCCACCCTACACCCACCCCTTTCAGGCCCCATTCTATGAAAGTTTGGACCATCCCACCAGCTTAACTCAGGCCCCAGTGTGTTTTCAGTTGCCTGGGCAAGGAATCCAGAGCTCTGAGAGCACAGGGACAATGGTTTCAGGTGGGCATGTGTTTGTTCTTGGCCACTCAGACTTCTCTGTCTATAAGGAGGACTGTGTCTATCAGAGGGACAGAGTGAAGCCTCCAAAATGGGAATCTAGGAATCTAGGGTCTCACCTCAGACTCCAAGTATATGGGTTATAAGGCCGGTGTTCAAACTCATGGTTGCCTGATTTATATGTTCATGTTCTTGCTACTATAATGTGTTGACAAGGAAAAAATATACCTGAAGACCACAATATCAACCTGAAACCTGATTTTTGAAACACACTGTATTTGTAAAACAAGGAATATCGAAAAGCATATCTTAAGGTCTAGCGAGACAAACTAGTTACAAAGCACTCTAACTCAAATTTCTAAAAAAAAAAAAAAAAAAAAAAATGAAAATCTTAGATCCCTTAGTCACAGAACTTTGATTTTAAAATATATTCATTGAAGACTTTCTGTGTACCTGGCAGCCTGTTTGGAGACTGGCTCCTGTCTAAGGGATATAGCTTCTAATGGGGCAAATTATTTCTCCCCAACAATGGGAAAGGGGAAAAGACAGCACAAATTCCTCTGAAATTCAGAAGTTCCTTCTCTATTTACAAAATGTTCTTTAATAACGAAAATAGCTGATTTCTTACACTGTCTGCACTTGTCAGCTTCTCTGCTGAGTGCGTGTTGTCTGGATGGTGAATAGATGTAATTAAAAGCTAGAGGCATGGAAAACTCTGGCAGTTTAGATTGTACTGTCCCTTCCTGGTATTCACAGAGAGCATATTTTACCTCTCCCTTTACCTCCTTGTGTTGACTCTGTACATAAGACTACTAGATGTGTCGGCAATGTGGATTCTGTCTCCCAACCAGATAGTTCCTTGAAAGCAGGGGCTGTAGGTTTAGTCCTCATCTCCTGGGAGTCCCTACAAGCCTGGGTGCCTTGCTCCCTGCCCCAAAACGCTCCATCTCCTGGTGGAGGCTGAGTGCCAGCTGGAATGCCAGCAAGGCTGGGAAAGTGCCATCAGCACAGGCACTCGCTGAGGTCACCGTCTGCCTGGGATCTAAGCTTTAAATGGTTGAGTCCACATTCCTGCAGAGACTCTCTCCAGGCCTTCTCTAGGCCGCCTGTTCATCTTTCTGCCCTTTTTATTTCCCGAGTGAACAAACTTAGGCCAGCAAAGGCGAACCACATTTCCAATCATTGTGTTAAATTGAGGAGGTATATCTGCTACTAGTGACAGACTTGTTGACATCTTACCTCTATTATTTTGGATGGCATGCTTACAACAAGTAGTCTTTTCTCAACCTTACACATAAACAAAGCCCTAGAACAAGTTAAAAGGCTTTCCCCCCTTCCTGAGACTGTCAGGGGAGCTCTGTGCTTCTTTATCTAGCTGTCCCTACACTCCATAAAAGGTCACCAGCACACTGAGAGAGGCTTCTTGTCATGGAAATTCTCAGAAAAGGAGAAAGTTATCTGGGATGATCAAGAGCTTGAGGGCAGAGGACAGGAGCTTCCTTATTCTTTACAGACTTTAGATCTTACCTTTTATCAAAGTGGTTTTTTTTTTTTTCCCCAACGATGATCAATTAAGCCTTAAACCTCAGTGAAGGAGGCATTTATCCTGTTGGTAGATCTGGCATTGAACTCAGTGTCCCGCACGAAGAATGAAAATACATTTGGTTGAACCCACCCAAATGTTTCCTGGACGCTGATCATAGGATTCCACGTAAACTTCACACGTGCTGTTCTCTCTCCCCTGGACTCAGCAGGCACCTCCCTCCCCCAACTCCCACCAAACACAGCACAACTGACTTTCTCACCCATTACCATTTCCTGAAAAGTCATCCTTGTTGAGCTACCTAAACCACTCTACCGGCTCTCTACCACTACCACCTCTCCCCACTGTCCTTTAAGAACATAATTTCATATATATATATATATTATGAGAGAGAGAGAGAGAGGGGAGGGGAAAGGGGCAGAGAGAAAGACAGAATCCCAAGTAGGCTCCACGCTCAGTGTGGAGCCTGACACAGGGCTCGGTCCCACCACCCTGGTATCATGACCTGAGTGGAAATCAAGAGTCAGAAGAGCTCAATGGACTGAGCCATCCAGGTGCTCCTCATATTTTATATTTTACTCATTTACTAGCATAACCAGATTAAAGGATCAGTATGGCATGAACCAAAAGCAATTTATCCTCTCCAACTTCTGGGAGATTTAGCCTTCAAATCTGCTCCACTTCCTAGGTTCTTCCCTATTGGGAAGATAATGAAAATATCCCTCCACTCCCATAACTATCCTAATCACTTCCCTGTCATAAACAAATAGTCCTTTTTCTTGGGTGATTTTAGTATCAAGACTCTAAACCTAAGCTAATCCACAATTTCTCCCCTCTGCCAGCTCATATCTGCTTAAGGCTTGGCAGCTTGTTGAGAGAGTCAGCCTTGGCAGCTTTCTCACTTCACTTCTTACCATCCTGGGCCCTTTCAGGTTGGGGTAGGGGATGGAGGAGAATAGGGGAAGATAGATCTAACTTGTCAGATTTGGCTGTAATCTGGAGTTGTACCTCTGCACTTGGCAGACACCCAAGCTTCCCAACCCTGCTCTTTGTGAAGTTTTCAGAGGCTCCCATCTGAAGCTGCCTTGCTAGGCAAGGCTTTTTCTGGTTGGTCCCATAAGAATTTCCCCCTCATTTCCATTCAGCTGCCTCATTCCAGAGGCCTATTTTTTCCCAGTCACCTCTTCCCTCCTTATGGTCCTTTTTGTCAAATTACCTTCAAGATGACCCTGTCGGGTCTTGTCTCAGTCAATTCTCACCCAGTCAACTTTAAAAGTACTGCCCAATCCCAACACAGCCAACTTTTCCCTCTGCTATCCCTACCCTCACTCTGGCCTCACCTTTGAAATGCCTCAGATGTCAACCCCTAAGTCCCCAAACTCCAGGAAACACAAAACAGTGGTTGTGGTTCCCTTGAAGCCTTCTTGCAACTAGGTTTGAGTTAGGGGGACACACAGCCCTTTCCTGAAGAGAGGACAACTACACAGTGCAGTGACAACTCTTCTTAAAGAAACTCAAACAGCACTTGAACTTTTCAGCACACTAAGCCTTCTCTTCAATGCCCTGAAGGTGGATGATGGGTTCAGGCTGGCAAAACCAGTTCTGAGGTACCCTTTTCGCAAATCCTGGAGAGGTAGTCTAGCACTTCAATTTAAAAAGCCAAAGAACTTGACACCTACTGCTTTGTTCTTTGGTGCCTCAGCCGAAACTGAGACAAATATCCTGTTACTCTTGTTTGTGGTCATTCTCCCCCATTAAGCTATGAACTCCAGAAGGGCAGGGACCTTAGCTGTTTTATTCATCAATGTATCTATCAGAGCAGCCTAGCAGAAAGCCCTGTGTAGATTCCCAGTGGGTGCTTAATAAATGTTTCTTGAAATAATGAATATATAATAAAATGAAAGTGGTGATGACGTACATACCACTTCACTGAAAAATAAAAAAAGCTGAAGACACTTTCATATTAATCAATAAAATGCCTGATCTTGAAATAAATTGCCTTGTGATTCCTTGTCTTCAAAGAACCTCCTGAAAGACCAAAGTCTAAATCTTAGACCTACTGTTTTCATTTTAAGCCAAAAAAATGCCTGAGGCACAGACAACAAATGCTTACACAAGAGTTAACAGATTGGATGCTGGCTGATGATGCTAATATCAATTCTTTGTCTAGACATGCAATGCCGGTTCTGCTGACACATTCTTCCAGAGCTTTTTTGCAGGATGTGAAACTGGCCTCTGGGTCAGTGATATTCAGGATTAAGCCTGAACTCTGCAGAGAAAACTCTTCACCAGGACTCCAACCCCCTACACTCTGCCCTTGATGAGTTTTACCAAGCTCTCTTCCACAAGAGCAGGTGAAGAAATGGGGAGGTACCACTGTATTTTATTGAGGCTGAGGCCACATCCTTCTTGTCACTTGACAAAAGGGTGGGAGGAGACAAAGAAGCTGAAAAAGCAAATTCCCCAAGATTGATTCCATGGGAATCCAACCAAGTGCATGGGGGTGGGAGTGTATACAAAGACTGCTACCAAAATAGCCTAGCAAACACCCTCCACACACGCCAAGATTTCTTCGATCCATCAGTAAGGTAGTGGGTAGGAGGAGGTAGTTTAGAGTTCAGCCTCCCCTCTGGAAGATGGGAAGCAGGGTTGTGGATAGAGCCTGGCCTTACAAGTTTGTGCCTGCTCTGCACACTCAGCCTCCTCGTAGCCAAGCCTTACTCCGTAATTCCCTTCCGTGCTCTCCAGCAGAGCTGATGACAAAGAAAAGATTCAGATGCCAACTCAAAGCCAAAGAAACTGTCTCTCATAGCAAATGCATTTAGAAATAAATCTTTAAAAGAATGAGAATTTTGGTTAGATTAACAATCATCTAAGGAGGATCCTTCCTCACACAAATATAACAGTTTCAAAACTCTACAACAGAAACTGAGACCTTAGGAAACATCAGTTCTGATGCCTCACATTTTACAAGTGAAGACACTGAAGTTCCTGAGAGATTACATGACATGACCAAGATCACACGGCACTCCCTGGAGTCTGCTTCTTCCAACTGTAGTGTCTTGCTTTTTCCAATTCATTATGCAGCTTTCTGTGTATATGTAAACCCTTCTTCACCCATCCCAGATGAAGGGGATTGCAGCTATACTTCTGAAACAGATCGGATGAATTACATAGTCTCCAATTTTATAGCTGCACATCATGCTAATGCTCTAGCAAATATTAACATAAGATAGTGTCTCTGCCTTCAGAAAGTTAACTTCTAAGTTACACACGCTGCTTTGGCCTAAGCATTTAAACTAAAGTTTAATCTTAACTCTGCCCCTGACTCACCAGGACGCTTTGGACTAGTCACAAAACTGTCTCAGTTTCTTCATCTGCTCAGGGGGAAGAGTAATGCTGATCTGTCACTTGTTAATTTAAAGGAGCTGCTGGTCTTATAGCTACTACATAATTGTGTGTGTGGAGGGGGAAATCCCATAAAGATTCTAAGTATAAACTGAGACTATATAACAAAGCCATCAAAGTACATAACTCAGATACTTTCTAATAATCATGACGTGTAGAATTTTAGTTTACCAAAGATGACAGGTGACTGCTACTAGTCAAGCATGTTCCTGTAAAAATACCACTTCCTCACCCTATTGTTTAAAAATATCAGAGATGTTAATTAAACCTGTAAGAAATTAAGGAACAAAATTCAAATGGAAATTTGCCTCAAAGCTACCAAGACTGGGTGTGTAGCATGTTCCAAACGTTTTACCTGCCAAATAAGGTCTTCTCATCAGCAGAAAGAAAAGGAAACTGCTTTCCCATGACCAAAGAGTCACATAGAGACTCTATGTGCCTGGGAATCCTGTTCACCACAATCAATTTTTGTGGAGGCACCATAAAGAAAGAATTCCAGACAAAGGTAGGCAATAACAGTCAGAGGCAATCTGATGAAGAAATTAAACCTAAATTGTGCTTTGTTTCTCACTGACAATATCCTGTACTATATTACCTAATACTTAGCTAACAATGGGATTTGTATGGATGGGATAAAAGCAAATTCCATTCTTTTATTTTCAAAAATGCCCACAAGATGATTTTCAAAGTCCTGATACTACCCTATTGCCAATGGACACAAGCCGTCTAGAATCCAGCAGCATAAGTAATCACTTTAACAATTACCAAAAGAATTATGTGCTTGGCAAAATCGGCAAAGAAAAAGAGATGGTGTCTTATTTAATCAGTCCTTAACAGAACAAATAAAATGGCCTGATAACAAGGGTTTACCACATTATTTGTAACAGGGGATGAAGTTTTTACAAGAAATGTTTCTTTTGAGATAGTGATATCATTAGGTACATAAAAAATTAGTAATAAAACAAAAAATTACTCGTAGAAGAAAATGAACATTTTTAAAGGAATAATAATGTTTGAATAATTATAAGCAGAGGTGTACATATGGGTTTGAGCACTCATGGGATTCTTTCTACTTCCAGCTCTGCCTAATCACAGAACATGGCACACTGAAGTTAGTTGGGTGCTATAGTAGAGATAAGTTAGGCTTACTGTGTCCCCCCTACACTTCCCAGCTTCCTTTGCACTTAGGTGGAGGTCATGCGACTAGTTCAGAACAATGGACTCAGAGAAGGGAACTCATGTCACTTCTAGGCTGGGGCGATTAAGAGCTGATGTGCCTTGTTTATCTCTTCTCTTCTCTCTTCCCCTGCCTTGGCAGCAGAGTACCACATGTTCTGGATGCTGTAGCCCCTACAGAGGAACACTACTGACTCATACGGGACTTGACATGAGTAAGAGTAAACTTTTGTTGTGTTAAGCTAATGAGATTTCAAGGGTTTGTGCTGCAGCACTAGAACTAATTACCCTGACAAATATAAAGGCCCTATGTTAATATGTTCATGGTGGTCTGAAACTTTAATTTATACTATTGACACTAGGCTTTCAAAAATACCATTAGAGGAAAAAATAATATATTTCCTTCTTTTTTCCTCTTTTCCTCACTCTTTCTGGCCCTGCACAGTCTGAGGCAGTGGTTCTCCAAGAGTGGTTCCCAAGACCATTAGCACTAACATCATCTGGGAGTTTCTTAGAAATGCTAATTCCCTGGCCCCACCCCAGGCCTGCTTAATCAGAAACTCTGGGAGTGTGTCCCAATAATCTGTATTTTAACACATCCTCCTAGTAATTCTGGTGAACATTTAAGTTTGAGAACCAATGATGGTCTAAGGTAACCTTTCCTTGAGCCCACCTGAATGTGATCAACATGCAGGTAATTCTTTCCCTTTATAAAATGTGCATTCAGGAGACACCTAATCTTGAACTTCCTGGGCCTTTTCATGCTCCTCTCTTTTTTTCAAATGTCAGCTTTTATACTGATTAGCTATAAACAGATTTACGACAGTAGATTAAAGATAACTGCAAAATCTTTATTGCTACCTTGACTGAGAGGTAAAGTCTTCTTTCCTCACCCCCTTAAATAGAAGTTGGGCCTGTGACTTCTCCAACCAACAGAATGCAGAAGTAAAGCCTTGTGCCTTTCAGGCTAGCCTTAAGGGGACCGGCAGCTTCCACTTTCTGCCTCTTGAAATCCAGCAGCTGGGCTACAGGGAAATCCAGCTTCCCTACAGGGAAGCCTAAGTAGCCATAAGGAGAAGCATAGGAGACCTTGAGGAGAATCAAGACCACCCCCCACCCCAGCAGACCGCCCCCACTGAGCTACCTGTCCACTACCAAAGTATGCCATCTTGAACGCTCTGGCTCAGGTGAGTTCCAAGATAGCTGTGTCCCCAAGTGACTTCATGTGAAGCAGAAGAACTCAGGTGAACTCAATCAGCCCAAAGAATGAGGAGATATAATAAAATGATTGTTGTTTAAAGCCATCGAGTTTGGGTGAAGAGGAAAGTTAAGAAGCAATAAAGAATCAAAACATTCACTTTCACTGTTTTTGAAAAGTACTATCAAAGTCAAATTTCAATAGGGTCTGTTCAGCCAAAATTCTTCTTTGTCTCAAACAAACTGACTCCCTGGTTCCTTATAATGGTGTTTTCCTAATATTTCCCTCCCCTTAGGCTTTGCTACAATAATAGGCAGCTTCTCTATCCTCAACTCTGAAAGCTTGCAAGAATTTCTCTAGTAACTGTCCAAGAGGTTTCAAATGGAGATCTGAGTCTTTTGCCTCCCATATCCATAACTAACAAGGAGAAAGAAAAGAAAACAGAAACAGTAAGTTTATAGCCTCATCGGAGGATTTCAATAAAGTTTAGTTGGGAGAGAAGTCAGATTTTGCAACCTAAATAAAAATTTTCCTTTCCATATTCACTCCCAAATATAGTAATCAAATAAGATTAGAACCTGGTTACCAGAAAGCTTATAGCTGCAAAAATCCTAATTTTGAATTTCTTATTCAAAGAGATACCTGCAAAATGAAAGAAAACTAATATTAAGTGGTCATATCCACTAAATGATGGCTGAAAACGGCTTCAGCTAGCTGACTTTTACGGATACCTAACAATTTAGGAATGAATTATTTAAAGCTAAGAGTCAAAAACTAAGCATTCAAAATATAAATACATTCCCAGAAGCTATAAATAGCAAAGGACCAATCTTGCAAAGCAATTGCACCCAAAAAACCGATGCTGGGCAGTAAGCTCTTCGACAGTAAGTAGCATATCTTTAGCTCTCTATCCTCATGATCCGACACAATGTTTGGTATATAGAAAGTGTCCAGCATGTGCTTATGAATGAATAAATGAATGAGAGTCATGGCAAAGAAAGAAACTAAAGAGAACAAAGTGAAGAGGAAGGAGTGACAGGAAAAAGATCAAATATAAATCCCTCTAGAAACAGATATCACTGAATTTTTCAAAGGTGCTTTCTCAACTTCAGCATTCTGATACATAAGCAATTGGGATATAAACCTTGGTCAGCACATGTAAAACAGAGCAGCTAGACAGGCCCTGCAGCTTTGAGCTCCCAAGGCAAGTCAGGCCTCAGCAGAGGAGCAAGGCTTCCAGCACCTTAAAAGGAACTAAAGGAAGGGAAGGTCTCATACTCCTTCCTGGCCAGTCCCTCACATCTTTAAGAGAAAAGATTTGGTAGTCATGTCACAATAAGAGGGGTCACCTGGGATTAAGAGAAAGTCAATTCTATACGTACAGAAGCCTCTCTAAACCTGGAACAACCCCAAAAATCTTTTATTTTTTAATTTTTTTAGTTTAGACAGAGACAGTGTGAGCAGGGGAGAGGCAGAAAGAGAGGGAAAAAGAGAGAATTCCAAGCAGGCTCCGCACTGCTGGTGCAGAGCCAGAAGCGGGGTTCAAACTCACAAAACCATGAGATCATGACCTGAGCTGAAACCAAGAGTCAGATGCATAACCAACTGAGCCATCCAGGCACCCAATACACCAAAATTCTTTATGATAACTTTCAAACATTAAAATTTCCACTCAAACAGATTTTCACTTAGGACAAAAGTCATATGCTAATAGTCATGGTTATTGTTTATTGACCATTAAAACATCGATTTATTGTTTGTTTCCATTTATTTTCATTATTTATTTTTATATAAGTCATTGCTCATTTTCTTACTCTAATCCTCAAAGGCCATCCTATCAAGTATATGTATATGAACAAACAGCCCTCTCATATGTTTGATCACCTAATTATTTTCTAATACTTTCAAAAACAGAAATGAGTTTAAACTCACCAATGAATAAAAATTAAAAATTAAACAGCATTTCTATAAGTCAAACTCAAAATCTTTCTGTTTTCCTACAGTATCCCAACCAAGGCCCACAAACATGTTAGGTTTTATATATATATTTCCATGTTTTACAGTATATCAAATCATAGAGTCAAATTTTTGACCTGCAAGAAAATGTTTTTTATGAGCTAGTCCCAAACATCTTACAGATAGAAAAGTCTGAGGTCTGCAGATTTGAAGTAACTTAACTTTGTTAGAGTAAGTGGTTACCAGAGCACTTCTGCTGACGGATAGATTCATCCATTCAGCAACCATGCGGTAAGCAGGCAGCTCTACCTGTCCTTGGGAGAACAAGGATGAAAATGGAGTCACTCTGTTATTCTCTTACACGTATTACCTATATATCCATCCAATGACTTCCTATCATATCCCCTGAATTGTATTATTTTCATTTACTGCAATCTACCTTCAGTCATTATAATATCTTTATTTGGACACAGGGGACAAGTAACCTAATGTCCTTTATGGAAACTCAGACACTGTAATGTTGAGTGATAGTCCCTAGAGTCTGACAAGCAAGTCAGTGGCATCAGAGTGTCAAACCTCAGGGTTTGTACTTAATCCAACCGAATCACACTGTCTCTTAGAAATAGATCTCCTTTTAGACGTCTGATTGGGTTGGATTAGGTAAGAACACAATGACTAGCAGGCAGCCAGAGCCAATTAGTATGTGCCTCATGGAGGTGTTTTGGACGTGCTTCATTTTGAAAGAGGAATGCAAGGTTGCCAAATCTCAGACAAGTCATGTTTGTTCCTGTACTTGAGCTGCTAAATGATACAAAATTTTCTTCAGTAAATTTTTAAATCTTTTCCTGGCTGCAACTCTACCCCATCTCTTCCCATGTCAGTGCATTAAAGGATATATAGTCAAAAGCTCACTCTGGGCTTCAGAAGAAGAAAATAAATTTAATGACAAGTAAAAATAGGACGTGCCGTCCTAGTATAATTTAACATTCACAGTTTTCAAGGTCTGATAAGAAACTCAAATTCCCACACTTTGCTCAGAGGAAAATATTATCTCTTTGCTTAATCTGGTTTTTATGCTGTATCTGTAAAACATGGAGTAAACTGATCTGGCAATTTTATGCTCAATTTAGTCAGTGTAGTGCACAATTCAAGTTTCAAAACATAATATGATATAGCCAACTGGGGTATTTACATTGACAAATTAACTGGATCATTGCTAAATAATTTCCCTTTGTTCTTTATGGGTATTCTAAGCATGTGAATGTACGGGATGTACCTATAGTCACAGAGGTGACAAACGGTTATTTAAGGGGTCAAAATTTGAATGTATACCCCCCAAAAAATCAGCTTGTAAACTGGCCTGATGGCTACATCAAATACTCTTCTACACAGACTCCTAACATGACTACGCAAGGCCCCCTGGCCCTGTCTCAACCTGGCCAAAACCACATGTGGCTGGGTCATGGGGCTGGAAGAGAACAAGACTCATCTATTATAAGCCACTATCTCTGTTAATAACTCAAATTCATCTTCACAAACTGTAGGGCATCTCCAGAGGGCACAGAATAAATCAACAATACCAAAATCAGCAAGACTTTACATAGCTATAGAGATATAAGCTTAACAAGATCAAACATTTTTAAGAGCATTTGATTAGGCTCTCTGGGATGTGGGACGGTGGCTGCCGTAGCTTCTTCAGGTAGATCAGTTAACTCTACCACCCTGGGAATGGGTAAACAGCTGTACTCTTCCTATTCTGCATTAATCCAATCACCTTCTCTGGAGGAAAAGACAAACTTTATACTGGTGGTCACATAAAGAGACACTGTTGTGAGGCATCTATGTTATTTGAATAGTGAATGGGTCTAACTGAAGAATCCCAACCATTTCTGTGCAGCAATGGAGGTTCAGTTGCTAGATCTCCAACCTTTTCAAGAGAAGCCAGAAATTCAAACTTTTGTCATAAATTCGCCTAACTTATTTTAACATCAAGAGACCAAACAAAATAGGTCTGTACTTAGTTTGGCCAATGATCACTGGTTCAAGATGTCTTATATACACAGGGATTTTTATTTATTTTTAATGTACTGAATATATAGTTATTTGACCAATTCTTATATATTTATGATTATCCCAATATTAGTTTAATTCTACACAATTTTCTTGAGTCAATTGGCTATAGTTCCACTATGTGTTAATTAAGGAGAATCCACCTATGAATAGGATAACATTCCTGATATCAAAAAGACACACTGGAGAAAAACCAGAAAGTATAAGGTATGTTGTAACAAAGGAGTGTATTCAGGATAAATGGGATGAATTTAGGGGGTTAATGATGGCAGATGAAGTGAAAAAGATCAGCTAGCAAAGGCCTTATATGCCATGAAGATGTGGACACCAACAACTACCATATACTGAACACATAAAATGCACCAAATCCTGTGCTTGTACTGTGCTTATATTATCCAGTTTAACTCTCATACCAACCTCGATGAGGAAGGGCCTATTATTATCTTCATTTCATAGATGAGGAAACCGAAACTTAGAAAGTTCAAGTAAACTACCCAAGAACATGGCTGTATATGGCAGAGTCAGAATCTGGGCTCACAACCTCTATCTAATTACAAAACCTATGTTTTCAACCACTATGCTACTGCTAAGGAATTTGGATTTCAGCCTATGAGTAATGGAAAACAAATGAAGAATCTTAGACCCATATTATCCTATTCTGTTCTAACATTCCGTGAGCTAAATAATGGAAAATATGATTACTGTTTTATATCTGGAGAAATCAAAAAAGGATAAGCAACTCAAAGCAAGGGAAACAACGGTCTCCTATCACACAAAAAGCTCAATTTCTAGCCCACGACTAATGCTGGTTATATATGTTTGGCAAATATTACCTTTCAAACATTTGGTATGCTTTCAGCAATCATACTTTTTCAAATTCAGAAATTCCAAGAGCACATTCCCAGTTAAATCCTCTTCCCACCAGAACCTTAGCTATTTCTAGTCAATAGCTATTTCTAGCTTTTTCTAGCCATCATTCCTAATTTGTGATGTAAATCTAAGAAATAAAAAATAATTACTGTGACAAAAGACAGCAGTTATCAGGGGTGCCTGGGTGGTTCAGTTGGTTAAGCAGCCGACTTCAGCTGAGGTCATGATCTCATAGTCCGTGGGTTCGAGCCCCATGTCGGGCTCTGTGCTGACAACTCAGAGCCTGGAGCCTACTTCAGATTCTGTGTCTCCCTCTCTCTCTGCCCTTCCCCTGCTCACACTCTGTCTCTATGTCTCTCAAAAATAAATAAACTTAAAAAAAAAAAGACAGCAGTTATCAACCTCCAACCCCTGACAACTGTGTGTGTAGGACATACAAATCCCATTTGAGTATCATAAAGAAATAATAATATACTAAGAATTTACATACTAGTAACTTAACAATGTTCCTTGGGTTGACTTACAATTACTGTGAAGTGTTCAAGCACTCAATCTTCCAAGTTATAACCACAACATTTTATTCATGTATGTGAAAGTTTGTCTCCATCAAGTTTCCCTGCAACAAAATTTAACACCACTTTTATTATTCAGGTCAAGGCTAATAGTTAAAAGGAGATTACTTATTTACAACAGTGTTATAATATGGTTGGACCAAAACTATGACCAAGATAGTTCTCTGCTCACAGAAAAAAAAAAACAGTTGCATAAATCCAACTATATTCTGGTCACTTTTGTTGCCCAAATATGTCATACAGCTGGAGAGTGTAATCTTAATGCTTTCCAGAATGAAAAAATACAGTAACTTTCTCCATAAAACATAATGATAATAACAACCACTTGTTCAGCACTAATAAATATGTCACAAAGATCCTTTGGGAAAGGAATAATACACCTACTTTTTCAGAGAAGCAAATTGAGGCTCAGAGAGGTATAAGAACTTCTCTAAGATAAAAAAAACTAGGAAATAGTAATCCCTAGAAATTGAACCCAGAAAAATCCTAAGTCTATACGCTTGACTGGTTGGAAGTCTTAAACATTGGAGAGAAAAATAGAAGAAGAATGGAAGGAGTGAGTGATACAAAAAAGCTGAGGTTTTATCTGAGATTTCATATAGGAAAATGTTGGGAGGGGCACCTGGGTGGCTCAGTCAGTTAGACGTCCAACTCTTGATTTCAGCTCAGGTCATGATTTTACAGTTGTGAGATCAAGCCCCATGTTAGGCTCTGTGCTGGGTGTGGAGCCTGCTTGAGATTCTCTCCTTCTTCCTGTGCCCCTCCCCTACTCTTACATGCTCTCTCTCTCTGTCTTAAAAAAAGTGTTGGGAAACAAGTGTAAAATGTTTATGAAAAGAGAGCAAAATATAAAGACAAATTATAGAATGCGGATTTCTGCAAAATCTATAACAAGCAGAAAACTAGAGATAGAAGGGAAATTCCTCAAACTGATAAATAATCTCTACAAAATACCTACAACTAACATCATACTTACTGAAGATAATGAATTTTTTTCTCCCTTAAATCCAGAATAAGACGAGAATGTCCCCTTCAAAATTGTCAAGTCATCAAAAAGTAGGAAAGTCTGAGAAACTTTCACAGCACAGAGAAGCCTAAAGAGACATGACAATTAAATGTAATATTGTATCCTGGATGGTATCCTGGAATAGAAGAAACACTTTAGAAAAAACAACTAACAATATCTGCTAAAGTATGGGCTTAGTTAATAACAATGTATCAATATTGGTTCATTAATTGTAACAAGTATACCATACTAAAGCGAGATGTTAATAACAAGGGAAATGGGGATGGGAGGATGAGGGTAATATGGGAACTTTCAGTACTACCTTAACAATTGTTCTGTAAATCTAAAAATGTTCTAAAATTAAAAGTTTATTTTAAAAAATACAAATATAAAATTCCTAGTTCTAAAAGATAAAGAACTACAAATTGAAAAGAAGAAAACAAACAACTCAAAATAAAAATAAGCAAAAGCTATGAGCAGGAAAGTCTCAGGAGAGGAAATCCAAATGGCTGTAAAATTAAAACAACCAAACACACACACACACACACACACACACACACACACACACACACACACACTGACCCTATCAGCAGGCAAAAGGAATAGAAATTAAAACATGATATCCTTTTTTAAACATCAGTTTAGCCTATATTTAAAAGAGTAAAGACATTCTTGGGGTACCTGGGTGGCTCAGTGAGTTAAGCATCTGACTTCGGCTCAGGTCATGATCTTGCCGTTTGTGGGTTTGAGCCCTACATCTGGCTCTGTGCTAATAGCTCAGAGTCTGGAGCCTGCTTCAGATTCTGTGTTTCCCTCTCTTTCTACCTTCCCCCGCTCAGCCTCTGTCTTTCTTGAGTCTATCTCAAAAATAAGCAAACATTAAAGAAAATTTTAAGTGAAAATATCCAGTGTTGACAAGGATGTAGGAAAATGGACATATTGCTGATGGAAGCATGAAGAGCTAGAACCCTGTGCAAAATAATGTGGCAATATCCACTGCAATAAGAAATGCATATACATCTTGACCCAGCATTATACTTTGGGGAAACTATCTTACAGCATTAAAAGCACCAGAATGAACAGATATATTCATAAGAGTTCTCACTGTAAAATTGTAATAAAAACAAAATTTCAAACATAATTGTCCTATGTTGACTTAGCTGTACCGTATTCAGAAAAAACTTTATGCCAGAGCTTCAGAAAGGATTCACATGATCACTGTCTAGAAGCAACACTGTAACACAGTAAAATGAAAAGATATTCTCCACGGGACCACAGCAACCTACTTTCTGCATCAAGAGAAAAAGCACCAAGTTATTTATTTTTATCCATGACCTACATAAGGGAAACGAACCCAGTAAATCTGTACTTGCCTCCATACGGGTGCAATTGTTAACTTCCTAGAAGTTGGGGAAAGGATGCAAATTGTGACAAACTCAGAGAAATAGCACTTTTGAAAATAAAATGAAGTCCAGTATATATGAGTATCAAATCATATACAGGAGAACCAAAAACAATAATTTCAACCCAGGTAACATCAATAACTATGGGTGGTGTCTGAAACCAGAAGTCTAGTCAGCAAGAGTTGGAATATATAATAAGTATATATAAACCTAACTGGGTAACTCTAGAAAGTAAGAGAGAGAAAAGAGAAAAGGTAGCAAAACATTTATAAACAGCTCTGTTTCCTCTAAACTCAACACAGCCTAAGCTTCATTCAACAACACAGATGAAAGATGGTATCTGAAGCTATTCAACCTAACCATTAAATGTTTGGCTATATTTAAAATCATATACTATTTGACACAAAGCAATGTCAAAGCATGTTTTGAAGGAAAGGGTTCCGAAAAGGAGAGAAGGACAGAACAAGGGAATTAGAAGTAAAGTAAATGATGAAAATGTTCAATAGAGAAACTGCTATTCGTAAATTTGAAAGACTATAAAAAGGAAGAATTTCTAGAGTTTTTGTGAAATGAAAGAAAAAACAGAAATAAAAATACAGTTTTCTAGCCAAATTGGTTATCCCTAATCCTTCAAATGTAAAGAAAAGATGTCCCAGTCAGAGTAAAACTCCAAAAGGTGAGTTTCTATGAGAAAGCTTGAAGCAAACCCACTGGAATCCATAGCAACTCTTCTAGACAAGATAAGACACTACGAAGGAGCAAGGCAGAGAGGACTCTATGTACCAAAGAAGTATATCAGTGTATTTCAGATTATAGCTTTGGAAACATCAAGATAGCAAGCAAGAGTCAGGCCCCAGACACAGAAAAATTAGAGTGATTTCTCTTGTAACCATGCCTGTCACATAAGGAGTACATATTAACTCTAAAGGATCTCACGAAGGAACATAAATTGTCTTGAAAGCCTTACTTACACCCACAGCATCTGCTTCAGCAAAAAGAAGAAAGAGCAGAAAAGAACAAGCTATGACCAAACAAAAGAAAAACTAATATTTGGAGATTTGCAAATGTGTCTACTCTGATTAAAAAGACACTTTGCTTCTTGTCAGAGATGACTCAAAACTCTCCTGAAAAAAACACATTTTCCCCCCAGAAACTTGAAGTCTCCCTCAGCAAGATAATTAGAGAAAAGGTGTAAAGAAGATGCTGAGGGGGCACCTGGGTGGCTCAGTCAGTTAAGCATCCAACTTCCACTCAGGTCATGATCTCACGGTTTGTGGGTTCAAGTCCTGCATAGGGCTCTGTACTGACAGTTTGGAGCCTGCTTCAGGTTTTGTGTCTCACTCTCTCTCTGCCCATCCCCCACTCACACTCTGTCTCTCTCTGTCTCAAAAATAAAATAAACATTAAAAAAAACCCCACAAAACCCTGATTAATGGGAGGACTGCTGGAACAGGAATCAGGAAGTTAGGTTCTAATCTTGGCTCTGCTTCTGACTCACTGATGGACCCTGGAGTCTTGGATAACATTCCGTAACATGAGAGAGGTGAAGTATCCCACTGCAATACTCCATGTATTATAACTGAAATGTGTTTTGCTCCATGTTAAATGGAAACTTGCTTATACCTAAAGTAAGGCTAAAGTCAAATTGTAGCCAAATGGTTTTATTATACATTCTTATAATATTTTAAATTCTATACCTAGAGCTTTAGTGGTCTAGGCCAGTGGTGTAAAAAACTGTTTTGAGATACTGAACCCACTGGTCATCAAGTTTAGTACAAAGGAGACTGCTGTAAAAATAGAAAAGGAGAGCTTCTTTATTGAAGACAAGGGAGGGATATAGGGAATGAGGGGGAAGAAGAGTAGAGTTCTTCTCCCTCTATTTCCCCAACTGTGCTTTTCCAAAGACCTCTAAGTACTGTCACTGAGAGCCCAAGAAAGTCAACCTTCTGGGACAGCTCATTGCAAAGGACTAATGTAGGCTATACATATTGGAAACAAAGATTGAGGAACATAACTCCATTTAAACTACTGCAAAACCTGTTTCTATAGTAGGGAAACTAATATCATTTGGCCTTCACTTGGTGTTAATTAATCACAAACACATATGCAAATGAGTGCACAAAAAGGCCACTATATCACTCTGTGATAAAGTGGGTTTCCAGGGGATCCACAGTAAGCTCAAGTGAGGTTTTTCAGGATACTATCAAAATGAAAATACAAATAAATACTCAAATCTATATTAGAAGGGTATTAACTAGTAATAGGAAAACATGGAAGAATAAAAGTCACTAGTAAAGGTAAATATATAGTTAAAATTAGAATATTCTAAAAGTAAAATAGTGGTAGGCAAATCATTTATAATTTTAGTATAAGTGTTAAAAGATACAAGTATTAAAAATAACTATATAATTTCTAAGTTACATACAATGTAAAAAATGTAAATTGTGGCATCAATAACATAAAATGTATGTGGAGGGTAGTTTAAAAGCATGGAGTTTTTGTGTAATTTCAAGTTAAATTATTAGTTTAAAATAGACTTATAAATAGAAGACATTTTATGTAAGGTTCATGGTAACCATAAAGCAAAAAGCAATAATAGATGCACAAAAGGTAAACAGAAAGGAAACAAAGCACACCAGTATACGAGAAAGAAGAAGGGGAAGGAGAAGGAGGAGAAGGAGAAGAGGGAGAAAAAGGAGGAAGAGAAGGAGGAAAAAGAGGAGGAGGAGGAGGAGGAGGAGGAGGAGGAGGAGGAGGAGAGAAGAAGAAGAAGAAGAAGAAGAAGAAGAAGGAGAAGAAGAAGAAGAAGAAGAAGAAGAAGAAGAGAAGAAGAGAGAAGGAGGAGGAGGAGGAGGAGGAGGAGAAGGAGAAGAAAGAAGAAAGAGATGGAGGAGGAAGAGGACGATGAAGAGGAGGAGGAGAAGGAAAGAAAGAAAATCAAAGAAGAGAACAAGAGATAAAAAAAAAAAAAAGTGGCGTCTGGGCGTTTGGTTGGTTAAGTATCCAACTCTTGATTTCAGCTCAGGTCATGATCTCACAATTTGTGGAACTGAGTCCTGCACTGGGCTCTGCAGTGAAAGGTGGAGCCTCATTGAGATTCTCTCTCTCCCTCTCTCCCTCTACTCCTCCACTGCTCATGCACTTGTTCTCTCTCTCTCTCTCTCAAAATAAATAAACATTAAAAAAAAAACAAAAAGGGAGAGAGATTTTTTAAAAAGGAACAAAGAATTACAAAGCAACCAGAAAATTCTTAACAAAATGGTAATAGTAAGTCCATACTTATCAATGACTTCAAATGTAAATGAACTAAATTCTTCAATCAAAAGACACAAAGTGGCTAACCAGATAAAAAACAAGCCCCAACTATACGCTGTGTACAAGAGAATCACTTCAATTTTAAGAACAAACTAAAAGTGAAGGTACAGAAAAAGACATTCCAAGCAAATGAAACCAGAAGAATTCAGGGATAGCTATACTGATACCAGACAAAATAGACTCACTGTAACAAGAAACAAAGAAAGTCATTATATAAAAATAAAGTAGTCAATTCATCAAGAGGATATATATGTATATATTTATGCATGCAAAAATAAGAGCACCTAAATACATAAAGCAAATTATTACAAAATCTGATGAGACAAACAGGAATGCAATAAAAGCAGGAGACTTTAACACCCCACATTCAACATTGGATAGATAATCCAGGAAGAAAGTCAATAAGAAAATATTAAACTTAAATTATATGTTAGGCTTGAGGACCTAACAGACATATGCAGAATATTCCATTCAATTCCATTCAATCCAATACACATTCTTCTCAAGTGCAAATGGAACATTCTCCAGGAAAGATCATATTTTAGGCCACAAAACAAGTTTCAATAAATTTAAGGCTGAAGTCATTTCAAGCATCTTTTCCAACCACAAAAGTGTGAAACTATCTATCAATTATAAAAAACTGGAAAATTCACTAAGATGTGGAGATTAAAAAACATGCCCCTGATAACCAATGGGTCAAAGAAAAAATCAAAAGAGAGATAAGAAAATACTTGAAGCAAATGAAATGGAAATACAGCCTATCAAAATTTATGGAATGAATAAAAAGTTTTTAAATGATAAACAAAACAAACACTTAGCTAGACTAAGCAAGAAAAGAGGAAAGAGAAAACATCACAACTGAGATCACTCAAATACAAAGAATCATAAGACCCTACTGTAAATAATTGTATACCAATGAATTGGACAACCTAGGAGAAATGGATATATTATGAAAATTATACAACCTACCAATACTGAATCATAAAGAGAGAGAACATATGAATAGACCAATTACTACTTCTGAAACTCTTCCAAAAAAACAGAAGAGGAAAAAGCTTCCAAACTCATTATATGAGGACATTACCCTGATACCAAAGCCAAACACGGAATGTATGAAAAAAAAAAAAAAACTACAGGTCAATATCCCTGATGAATATAGATTTAAAAATCCTTAGCAAAAATAAACCTAGAGAGTATTACGATAAGTGAAATAAGTAAAAGACAAATACCATATCTAAAAAACAAAACAAGTGAACAAGAAACAAACAGAGACAGAATCATAAATACAGAGAACAAACTGGCAGTTGCCAGAGGGGAAAGGGCTAACGGATGGGCAAAATAGGTAAAAGGTATTAAAAGGTACAAACTTCCAGTTATGAAATAAATAACCCATGGGAATAAAAAGTACCATGTAGGGAATACAGTCAATAATATTTTAACAACACTGTACAGTGATAGATAGTAACTACACTTATCATGGTGAGCATAGTGTAACATACAGAACTGTCACATTGCTATGCTGTATACTAAAACTAGTGTAACACATGTCAATTATACTTAAATTTAAAAAAAGAGAGTGGGGGAAGATGAGGATAAAAAGGCAGATACAAAAAGTCTTCAGCCAAATATTAGGAAAACAAATTCAATAGTACATTAAAAACATCATACACCAAGATCAAGTGGGATTTATTCTTGGGATGCAAGGATGGTTCAAAATCTGCAAATCAACTATATGAGGCAGTACATTAACAAAATGAAGGACAAAAATCACATGATCATCCCAATAGAGGAAGAAAAAGCATTTGACAACATTCAACATCCATTTATGATAAAAAAAAAATCATTCTCAATAAAGTGGGTTTAAAGGGAACATATTTGAGGCGCCTGGGTGGCTCAGTCGGTTAAGTGGCTGACTTCAGCTCAGGTCATGATCTCACGGTCTGTGAGTTCGAGCTCCGCGTTGGGCTCTGTGCTGATGGCTCAGAGCCTGGAGCCTGCTTCAGATTCTGTATCTCCCTCTCTTTCTGCCCTTCCCTTGCTCACTCTCTGTCTCTAAGTCTCTCAAAAATAAAAAATAAAAAAAAAATAAAAAAAAAAACGCTAAAGGGAATGTACTTCAACACAATAAAGGTTATATATGACAAGGTCAGGGCTAATATTATACCCACTTATAAAAAGCTGGAAGCTTTTCTTCTAAGACCAAGAACAAAACAGGAATGCTCACTCTTGCCATTTTTATTCAACATAGTACTGGAAGTCCTGAGCAGAGCAGTTGGGCAAGACAAAGAAATAAAAGTCATACAAATGGGAAAGAAAGCAGTAAAACTGTTTCTATTTGTAGATGGTATTCTATATGGAAAATCCTGAAGACTCCACCAAAAAACTGTTAGAATTAAACAGTGAATTCAGTAATATTGCAGGACACAAAAGCAATATATAAAAAACAATCGTGTCTTTATACACCAACAGTGAACTACCAGAAGGAGAAATTAAACATTTCAATTTACAACTACATCAAGAAGAATAAAATACATAGGAATAATTTAAGTATGAGGAGAAAAATCTGTATACTGAAACCAGAAGACACCGATAAAAGAAATTAAAGAAGACACAAATAAATGGAAAGGTATTCCATGCTCATGGCTTGGGAGAATTAACATTGTTAAAATGTCCCTACTAGCCAAAGCCATATACAGAATCAGTGCAATCCCTATCAAAATTTCAATGACATTTTTCACAGAAATGGAAAAAATCCTAAAATTTGTATGGAACTAGAAAAGACTCCCCAAAACCAAAGATATCTTAAGAAAGAAAAACAAAGCTGGAGGTATTACACTTCCAGATTTTGAACCATATTACAAAGCTACAGTAATCAAAACAGTGTGGTATGGCATAAAAACAGACACATAGATGAACAGAACAAAACAGAGAACCCAGAAATAGGCTGGGAATATATAATCCATTAATTTGTAACAAAAGAACCAAGAATATAAAATGGAAAATAGACAGTCTTTTCAAAAACTGCACTGGGAAAACTGGTAGCCACATACGAAACAATGAAACCAGAACTCTGTATTATACCATACACAAAAATTTACTCAAAAAAGACTGAAGATTGGAACATAAGATCTAAACTCATAAAACACTCAAAAGAAAACACAGAGGTTAAGCTCCTGGACATCAGTCTTGGCAATGATTTTCTGGATTTGACACCAGAAGTAAAGGGAACAAAACCATGAATTAATAAGTGATACTACACTTAACTAAAAAGCTTCTGCACAGAAAAAAAAAAAATCAACAAAATGAAAAGGCTACCGATGGAATGAGAGAAAGTATTTGCAAACCATATATCTGATGATGAATTAATACCCAAAATACAATAGGAACTTATACAACTTGATAGCAACACAACATACAAACCAATTAACACTAGAGAAAGAATCTGAATAGATACATTTCTAAAAAAAAAAGAAGAAATATACAGATGGCCAACAGGTACATGAAAGTTACTCAGCATCACTAATAATCAGGCAAATGAAATCAAACTGCAATGACATATCAGCTCACACCTGTTAGAATGGCTATCATGAAAAAAGACAAGAAACAACAAATGCTAGTGAGAATGTGGGGAAAAGGGGACCTTTGTACAATGTTGGTGGGAAGAAGGTAAATTGGTATAGCCACTATGGACAACAGTATAGGGATTCCTCAAGAAATAAAAATAAAACTACCACATAATCCAGAAATCCCACTTCTGGGTATATAATCAAAGGTAATGAAACCATTACCTGAAAGACATTATCAGTACTGCTATGTTCATGGCTGTATTATTTACAATAGCTAAACCATGGAAAAAACCTCTATTTCTGGCCATGGGTGAATGGATAAAGAAATTGTAGCATATACACACAATGGAATAATATGCAGCCTTTTAAAAGAAGGAAATTCTGGGGCGCCTGGGTGGCTCAGTCGGTTGAACGTCTAACTTCGGCTCAGGACATGATCTCGCTCATGGGTTCGGGCCCTGCGTCGGGCTCTGTGCTGACAGCTCAGAGCCTGAAGCCTACTTCGGATTCTGTCTCTCTCTCTCTCTCTGCCCCTCCCCCACTCATGCTCTGTCTCTCTCTGTCTCAAAAATAAATTAAACATTAAAAAAAAAGGAAATCCTGCCATGTATGAAAACTTAGATGGATCTTGAGGCCATTGTGTGAGATGAAATAAGCCAGAGAGAGAAAAACTTAAAATGGTAAGTCTTACATCACATGGTATCACTTACAATGAAATCTAAAAAAAAGAAAAAAGTCAAACTCATAGGAACAGAGACTAGAAAAGCACTTGCCAGGGTCTAGTGGCTGGAGGATATAAGGAACTGTTGGTAGAAGAGTAATACAAATTTTCAGTTATAAGATGAATAAAATCTGAGTATCTAATATATAACACAGTGACTATAGTTAATAACATTGTATTGTATAAATCCATGTAGTAAGAGTAGAACTTCACAAACACACATAAAGGCCAATATTTAAGGCAATGATGTGTTAATTAAACTTGATAGAGGGAATCCTTTCACAATTTATACATGTCAAATCATCATGATGTATACTTTAAGTACCTTACTATTTCATTTTTCAATTATACCTCAATTAAAGAAGAATAGATAAAACTATTAGACTTGCAGATCCACAAGAAAATGCATTTCACCCTCTAGAGTTCTACTAACTTCTTCTGATTAAAACTAATTTAAGGAAGGACAATACAGTCTTATTTTTCTTTCTCAGAACTCTCTATGTATCATATTTTTGAAAAGTCACTTAACATTGGAGGTGAAGAATGATTAACTGGCACAGACTTTAAGGATAAATACATCAACAGCCCATTTCAACCCAAACTGCATGCTTACTAGGATTCAGCCATGGCTAGACCCTTATGGCAATAAGAAAGATTGCTCACACCCTATGAGGGGCCTATTTACAGGACTCAATTTTTAGCAAGTTTGTTTGGTGTGGGAAGCATAAAAGATCTATATGAAAGTCAAAATATGGGATAGGCCCATGGATTTCTCTGAGGCATAGGAAGAGACAAGTGGGAAGTCAGTGGTTCTCAAAGGCACAGAAGGACATCTAAATAAAGAATTTTGTCATTCAACCAATATTTATGGGGTGCTTACTATAAAATGGCAATGGGAATACAACTGTGAAAAAGCCACAGGCTCCTGTCACTGATAAGAAGGGAAATAGCATATAAGTAAGTTATAAATCTTAACAAGTGCTATAAAAAAATATAAATAAATAAAAAATAAAGTGATGTGGTAAATGGGGACAATTTTCAATAGAATAGAAAAGGAAGGCCTCCACAAGGAGGAACATCTGAACCAACGTGGAAGGATGAGAAGATGGGGATGGAATGAGAGGGAGAAAGACATGTCCAGAAGCAGCAAGAACAAAAACCCTAAGACAGGAGAAATCCTTCCACCTCTAGGGTAAAGGCAGGTAATGTGGTAGAAGCCTATTGAGAGCAGGTGGTACTGGGTGAGGGGCCAGCTTCTCCCCACCACTGCCGGCGTTTGCATTCTATCCTCAGATTTATGGGAAGTCACTAAAGGATTTTAAACAGAGACTTGGTTTTATTTACTGTTTTCATAGATCACTCTGCTGTGGAAAGAGCATGGCAAGAGTGGGGGAAAGGTGATTAGAATGGAGATTACAATTCTTGCAGTTATCCAGGAAGGAAATGATGGTGTTCTAGGATGAGGAGTAGTAGTGATACAGAAGACAAACAAATTATTTCAAAATTTATTTTGGAAACAGAAACACAGAATTGCCTTTGGGTTGGTTATGGAAGGTAAGAGGAAAAACAGAGTGTGTTTGGGATGTATGGTGGGATTTGAATGGTGACTGACGGAGAAGTTGGTGCAACATTGGAAGCATATAATTTGAGATGCTGACTAATGTTACCCAGACATCAGCTGGAGGTTCCCTAATTTCTGAGATTTAGGTAGTATACCCTTGAACTCTCAGTTCTACAGTATGAGGAGAACTAGAACTTTTTAAGTTTTCTTTTCTTTTTCTACAAGGGCTTAGAATTTCACCATTATCCTGTGTTTCTCTCTCCTATGTCCTCACCTCCTACCTCCAATCACCCCTGTCAACACTTCAACCTCTGTTTTTTCCTTTCATTTTTTAAAATATGTGTTTCCTTGTTTGGTACATTTATTCATAACAGAACTAATGACATTACCGGGTTGTAACGTTACAGGGTTGGCATATTCATTTCAACAAAGCATAGTTAATTGTAAGGGATGCCATATAATACCACATTCTGGAAAAAAAACCCAAACGTAATTAGGACAGTAATACTATACTTAATACTTTTTAGAAACAGCGGTGTAATATTTGGAATTATATAAATTTTTATGCTTGTCAAAGCCATGGTACATTTTCTAAATGACTTCGAGTTTTCACTGGAGTCCCTGTCACTGAAGTCACATTGTTCTTAGAACATTTAATGTAGAAAACATCTCTGATGTCATTCTAAACCCAATTATTTTCAAATGGTACTAGAAATGGTACCAAGTTCTTTATTTCATGCATTCCTGTGCCAGTGATGATCACTCTTATATCAAGGTCTTCATATTGCTGTGAACAGTTTCTTCCCAATAAATGCAGTGACTCATGATAGCTCCTGATAGGGAGCAACAATGTCCTGTTATAATTTCTACTTCAACTAATCTACTGCAGAATCAGCCAGAGGCCAGAGAACCAGGACAGTTCTACATCCTAGCTTCTTTCAAGAGATCTATGGCAAACAACATGTGCTCCTATTGATAATTGCCTCTCTCATCCATAAGTTCATGAAAGAAATCCACTCATACCCACTTCATCCAGCATTCTCTGGATCTTTACTCATGTCAATGAAGATCTGAGGTGTCGGCGAGATTATAACCAGACTCAAACCTGTTTAAATTTCAACTGAAAGTATATAAAACTATCTTAAGGGGTATTAAAAATCATTAGATCACATTTTACTTTTACTAAAAAATATTTATTGTGCACCTATAACAGGCCAGGAACTCTATGTGCTAAGGAAAAAGAATAGTACAAATGGACACAATTGCTACTATCAAGCAGCTAAAGGGTCTCAGGGTCTTCGAGCTTTTGTTTGGTTTGGTTTTTGGTTTTTACATTTTTGAAATTGAGGTATAAGTGACATATGATATTATGTTAGTTTCAGGAATACAACATAATAATTCAATATTTGTATACACAGTGAAATGATCACCACGAAATAAATCTAGTTATTGTCTGTCACTATACAAAATTACAAAAAAGTGGGGTTTTTTCCTTGCGATGAGAAACAAGATTTTAAGATTTACTCTCTTGGTAATTTCAAATATGCACTACAATACTGTTGATATAGGCACCATGCTGTACATAACATAGTCATGACTTATTCACATTATAGCTGGAAATCTCTACTTCTTGACTCCCTTTACACATTTCACTCACCTCCCAATTCACCTTCCCCCTGGCACCCACCATTCTGCTCTCTCTACCTATGAGTTCCGTTTTGTTTGTTCTGTTTTGTTTTTTATTTTTTTTTAATTTGGGTATAACTGACATACACTGTTACATTAGTTTCAATAGTGATAGGACAAATCTATACAAATGCTATACTCCCCACAAGTATAGCTGCCATTTCTCACCATACAAAACTATCACAATATTGTTAATGAACGATATTCCTTATGCTGTGTCTTCTATTCCCATGACTTATTCATCCATAACTGGAAGCCTGCGTCTCCCACTCCCCTTCACCCATCTGGCCCAGTTCCCCCTCCCCTCTAGCAGCCCTCAGTTTGTTCTCTGTATTTTTAGGTCTCGATCTGCTTTTTGTTTGCTCGTTCATTTTTTTTTAAGATTCCACACATAAATGAAATCATATGGTATTTGTCTTTTTCAGTCTGACTTACTTCACCTAGCATAATATCCACTAGGTTCATCTATGTTGTCATAAATGGTACAATCTCATCCTTTTTTATGACTAAGTAACATTAATCAAGTAAGATGCCAAGATTTTGAGGATTTTTGAGTTTGATATAATATGGAAGCAATTTTTCCACTGAGAACACTCAAGAGATTATACGTGAATACCAAAAAAATATATATGTCATTGGCAGTGGCACTTGAGATCTTGGCATACTCTTTGCTTTTCTGAGTGAAACTAAACTACCATGTCTCATACAAAAGGACTGCCTTTTCCTTCATCATAAACTCTTTTCTCATCTGAATTGACCCATAACTCTAAATCTCACAGATTCTCAATAGTAATTATTAATTAAATAGGAAGACGCTAGTGGCTAGACTGGTAGCAAGAGTGCTATGAATATCTTAAATTTATTTGGAACTCTATGAAGTTATATTGTTTTGCAGAGATTCTTTAATAATGTGCCTGTAGACTACAGCATCCAAACTTCTCTGCCATAGAACTTTGTGGAAATTGTACTTACTTAGATGGAATATGCTAGTATAATACCAACCAGTTCAACTGGAACTTTTCACTTCCCAAAGTATTTACCCTATGGTAATTAAGAGTTGATCATATATGTGAGTTGAATCTAATAAGTGAAGTTTTATGATTAAGCAAAGTTTGGATTTTTATTACTGTGGAGTCAGTGGAATGACATTTATCTTAAAAACAAACAAACAAACAATGGGGCCACCTTGGTGCCTCAATCAGTTGAGCATCTGACTCTTGATTTTGGCTCAGGTCATGATCCCAGAGTTGTGGGATCAAGTCCTATGTAGAGCTCCACACTAGCCATGGAGTCTGCTTGGGATTCTCTCTCTCTCTCTCTCTCTCTCTCTCTCTCTGCCCTTCTCCCCGGCTCACATGCTCAATCTCTCTCTCTAAAAATAAAAATTAAAAAAAAATTTTCAACCTAGTCTACACTTTACCAATAGAGTAGATTCTACTGAAGCACCAACATATTGCTCTAAAGATAATCCCACATTGCCATCATCTTCCTTTTTTTTTTTTTTTTTTTGGAGACAAGAAAAGAACCTCATTTTAAGTCTCCGTGTCTTTAAAACAAAATGCAACGTGTTGAACTATATGGCACTTGAGATTATATGTTGAAACTACACTAAGTCCCTAAAATCCAAAATAATACTGCACTGCTTTGAACAGTGCCTGCACCAAAGTACATTTCCAAATATCCACTATATTACAAAGGTATACTAATCAACAGACTATTTTGATTACTATAGTTTTATAACATAGTCACTAAAAGAATGGTCAGCTTAACAATATTAATTCTTCCAGTCTATTAGCATGGAGTATCTTTCCATTTATTTGTGTATTATTTAACTTCTTTCATTAATGTATTAATGATTATATGTTTCTAGAAATATATCCCTTTCTTGTAGGTTGCTCAATTTGCTAGCCTATAATTATTCATAATAATCTCATAATCCCTCGTATTTCTGTGGTATCAGTTATAAATTCTCCTCTCTCATTTCTCGTTTTATTTATTTGAGCCCTCTTTTTTTTTCTTGGTGCCACTAGCTAAAGGTTTGTCAATTCTGTTTATCTTTTCAAAGAACCAGTTCTTTGTTTCATTGATTTTTTGATATTGTCATTTATTTCCTTTCTTATTTTATCAAGATTGCTCTTGTTTCTTGAGCTAGGCCTGTATTGCTATGAACTTCCCTCATAGAACTGCTTTTGCTGCATCCTATAGATTTTGGTAAGTTGTATTTCCATTCTCATTTGTCTTTTTTTTCTTTCTCTGTTCATCCATTGGTTGTTCAATAGCATGTTGTTTAAAGCCACATATTTGTGATTTTTCCAGTTTTCTTTTTGTAACTGATATCTAGTATCACACCATTTGTGAAAAGATGCTTGATATGATTTCAGTCTCCTTAAGCGTAATGAGACTTGTTTTGTGGCCTAACATATGCCCTATCCTGGAGGATGTTCCATGTGCACATGGAGTGCACAGAAGAATGTGTACTCTGTTGCTTTTGGATGTAATGTCCATCTGGTCTAATGTTCATTTAAGACTGATGTCTCCTTATTGATTTTCTATCTAGATAATCTATCCACTGATACAACTGGGGTATTAAAGTTATCAGGGGCTTTATTTTATCATTCCAACTGCAAAAGGAATCAAACATACTCAACTTAGCCTCAGTTTCCCATAAGCTTTAAAAAAAAAAAAAAGAATAGGAAAGATCTAATAGAAGTATTGTTTAGGTCCCAGCTTTTCAAGCCGAGCCTCATATTTAAAAGTCTTTATGTATTACCTCCTGCAATGTAGACACTGAAAGAGTGTCCATAATCCTTCCCCTTCCTTTGTTTGGTGTATATTCAAAGCAAGTCTTAGTGTCCTTCTACACTGGGGTCCTACAACTGAATTAAACCCTAATGCCCAATCGCATCCTTTGAATATAATTAATTAACTTCTCTCTTATGCATCCACAAAAGTACAACCTAAGTATCACTCTTGGGAGACTTGATAAAACAACCATTCAAATCATTTTCAGAAAGACTTACTTCTCTCATATGACCCTCAACTGAAGTTAAGAAAGATTGGAGGACAGTATCACTTTCACCTTCTATTTTTAAAAGTAAGGTTAAATTGGGGGAAAGGTCTAATTTGGTAAAGGCACAGACCCTAGAACAACAAAAAATAAACCAGAAGCCAGAGAGTGTCTAGAGAACTAAAGACTCAAAAGAGAAAAGTTAGACTCACTGAAGGTGAATATTCTAAGGAAAACAGAGCTGTGCAGAGGCCAGAGCCAATGAAACACCAGTTAGACTAAAATCAAATACAGTGCAGCTGAAACCAAAACAAATGCACCCATTTAAGGAAGGAGGCCAGAAAAGCTTAGAAAATACTATGCTTCTATGGAGTCCTCAGAGGGATCCAAAATATAAGATAAACTGCTACATGCTCACATATCCTGCAAACAATGTTCTAATCACTCAAAGGGAATAAGGCATGCCCCAAAAAATCTCAAGGCTGAGAACTTACCCAGATGAGAAAGGTTTATAGTCAGAAGTTAATTTAAAATTCTAAACAGGGCTTAAAATCATTTATTCTAATTGCTCAGTGTCTCTTTCCCAGAAAGGAAATTACCTAACTCAAGGACATAGAACCTCATCATGGCCTTTTTCAAAGCTGACAAAGACATGAAAAAAATTAAGTTGTAGAGACCATTAACATTTCTTAAGTAAACATATAATTGCTTACCTCCATATAGTTCAAGTGCATGGACTAAACATGCAGTAATTCATGATGTACATCTATCATTACTAGCAAAGTTTTACCACAAATCAACTTTACACAAGTGATGTAAAATGAGATTTATATTTAATGCACTATTGTAAATTGCACCAATTGCCAGTGTTAACACTGGCAGCATCAGATGCCAAAAAAGCTTTTAAATGCCTGGAAGGAGAATGCTTTCCAAAACTGTTAGGGAAAAAATAAATAAATAAAAAGAATTGGGAACAAAAAGGAAAAAAAAGAACCTTCTTGTCACTTAATATTCTGTACGAAGACCATAAAGGGTACTTGAAAATAAAGAAAACAGATATTTGGACTTCTCAGTCAAGGACAGAAGAAAGCAGGCTGCCCTTCCCTCCTCTCTTTTAAAATTACTCAGTACAACCTGGAGGTCTGGCTGACATAAATCATTCTCGTTTTCAGGTACAGCAGGTGGCAACACTCAAGTATATTATCTCATTTTTAGATGAATTTGCAATTCACTTTTAAAGCCAACCACAACAGGGGTGCCTGGGTGGCTCAGTCGGTTAAGCATTTGACTTCGGCTCAGGTCATGATCTCAGGGTTCATGGGTTTGAGCCCCACGTTGGGTTCTGTGCTGACAGTTCAAGCCTAGAGCCTGATTCAGATTCTGTGTCTCCCTCTCTCTCTGCCCCTCCCCCGCTCATGTGCTGTCTCTGTCTCAAAAATAAATAAACATTAAAAAAATAAAAAAAAATAAATCCAACAACTACAACAAAAATTGACCCCTTAAGTTACTGTCTTCATACAAGCAATTATTGAATTTCACAATTTCACAAAAATGATAATTGTAGCAATGCAAGCTAATTGTAGCAATGCAAACTAATGATCTCCTCTGACCACTCTCTACAAATTTTAAGTCAGCTCAGGTAAAATTATATTGGAGGTGATCACAAATAAAAATGTTGACTATGCCCTCTGTAATGTGTAATTTGACATTTGATAATAATGCTAAATTATTTCACCATATTTTAAAAGCCCAGGACATTGTTCAAATGCCACTGGCAATGAAGAGTTGGAGAGTCAATATATTTATTCCCTTAATATACAAAAGACCTAAATCAATAAGTTTTCAAAACATAGAGGACCGACTCACCTTCTTCAATTAGAAATGATATGGATTAGGAGTAAGTTTTAGATCCAATGAGTTCAAAACCTGATTTCCTAATTTATTAATTTTATGATCTTAACTTCTCTACAGTTTTTTCACCTGAAAAAGGAAAAAAAAAATCCTCTACAGAGCACTGCTCTGGGGATTAAAAGAGATGATTTACAAAGTGTTTTGCACAATTTGTGGCACATATAGAGATGAGCAAAAGATAGCTATAATTCTGTTGTGGAGAAAGAAAGGATGTTTAGAATGCCATAGTTTGAATGCCTACAAATATATCAGCTTTTATATACTATCTTGGTTTCAGGAAATCTTTGATGTAGCTTATAAAGATATTTAAAATACAAAGTCACTAAATCAAAATGTAAATACAAAAAACAAAAAGGAAGATGAGGTTAATTTTTAAAGGCAAAATGTCAGAAAAGACAGTTATCTATGGTATAATTCCTAAGATAAACAGAATTATTATTTATGAAAATAAATCAATAACTGATTAATTTAATTGATTATCAATTTAATTTAATTGATCTAATCAATTTAGTTGATTATCAATTAATTTAATTGATTTAATCAATTTAATTGATTGTCAATTAATTTAATTGACACTAAAGCAAAGCAAGAATTTTTTTCCCAAGAGTCTTTTAAAATGAGGGTAAAAAGTGTAATGAAAAATATCTTCAATAATATCCTTACAAAAGATAAATTTCACATACTTTCTCAATATGGACACCATACCAAATTGCAGTAACATATTTTTTAATAAAATCAGAAATCCCATACTAGAAATGAAGAGCACTTTTTTGAATTTGAGAAAGCAATAATATAAGTAGACTTGGTACTGGGTTTACAAAGAATTCCCCACAGCGTCCATTCCTGCACGAAGCAGAAATCTGTAACAGACAGACGTCGTCTCATCCAACAAGCCCACCACCCTCTACACTAGTTCATCTGGAAAAGTGTTTTCATAGAAGAAGGAGAAAGCAGGCACTTTTTGCCTTTAAATAATTTGAATGAATGGAAATTATTTTTCTAACGGAGACAAGAATTACACTGGAAATCCTAACTGTAAGAACTCGGTAGAATTTAAGCTTTATCACCTCCCACATTTGTTAAACACTATTATCTCTTAGGATATGATCAAAACTATGAAAATGAAAGGGGCAACAAGTAAGAAAGATTGCATTCCACATCACTGCCAGTCTGGAAAGGAGGAAAGGGACCAAGGGAAAGAGACAGGAAGTCCTCTGGAGTAGACTCTGAAATGGTGCTCAGGGTGAGCATTTGTTGGCTGAAGTTGAGCAGCTGAAAACAAACAAACAAAAAAAAGTAGAGGCAGATAACAGAAAGAGAATAATAATAATGCTTTATCTCTACTAAGTGCTAACTGGGCACTTTAAGTATCTAATTTCAAGCTCATAACAGTCTTAAGAGGGAAGTACTATTATTACTCTCCCTTTTTGACAATAAGGAAAGGAAACATACAAAAAGATCAAATCATTTGATCTTCCACATAGTTTGTGAATGGCAAAGACAGGCTTCGAAGGCAGGCACTTTAACTCCAAAGCTCTCTCCCAAGGCCCCACACCACATAAAAACTGCACTCGCACAACTAATACAATGTCTCACCACCTAAATCAGCTTTGAACTTTAAAGAGCTAACCTTTAGATGCCTGCCCAACCACTGGGGGAAATCACTGAGGTCACTGTCAATAAGAAATTACAATTATTCATATCTATTCATGAAATATGACATTTATAGTTTTCTTGATCACCAGGCTAGCAACTCGAAAGTTCACTTTTGAAATTTAAGGGCACTTTAGATATCACGTAAAATGTTAAGCAAAAACCTATCATCAACTCTGGAGCATACATACCCAATAATTGCTTTACTCTTAAAGGGTGCAAAAATCCCCCTAGTCAAATAACAGGCCTGGAATAATCTGCACAGAATCTAAACCTGGTTTGGTAACATATGGGCAGTTTAAGGTACACATGTCCCAATGATGACATTTTGTTCAAAGAATGGGCATAGTCTTTTAAAAACTAATCAAGGGTAAAAGGAAGATAACTGCAACACTAGTCATTAAAGTCAACTGATGTCCTATTCAAATACCAAGGGACAGGGTAAACAAGGCAATAGGAAATAAAATAAAATGAGATTGAGATCACTTTGTCAATATCTTCAGTCCACATTATTATGTATTAATAGCTGCTGTAATCCTCATTTCTGTAAAACAATTTGCATTGTTCTGTTGCCACTGTTACTAAGTTGCCTAATATTTATAACAGGATCAATGTTGAAAGTGTTTATTGTTGTCATTAAAAAATACAAATATGAATGAGTATTTCTCATTAAGCAAATAACCATGTATGACATTCCTCTTTTGAAGATACCAGGCACATCATATGTGACAGGAATAAAAAGAGGAATACAGAAAAAAAAGTGAGGTCACTGGCTTTAAGGAGTTTACACATTTAGATGAAAAAAAGTGAAACTTATAATAAATTACTTTAAATCTGAGTCAATCACATAGTTGAAGATATTTAGAATTAGAAAATATTAAAAAGGAAGAAGAATTAAAAATATTTCAAATTTTAGGGGCACCTGAGTGGCTCACTCAGTTAAATGTCCGACTTCGGTTCAGGTCATGATCTCACCGTTCCTGAGTTCGAGCCCCGCGATGGGCTCTGTGCTGACAGCTCAGAGCCTGGAGTCTGTTTCGGATTCTGTGTCTCCCTCTCTCTCTGTGCCCCTCTTCTGCTCATGCTCGCTCTCTCTCTCTCTCTCTCTCAAAAATAAATAAACATTTAAAAAAATTTAAAAATATTTCAAATTTTAGGATTAGATCATTTAAAGAAAAGCAAAAGGCACAGTTGAACTGCCTTAAAAGTTTCTGGCATCATAGTTAGCTCAATCTCTACACAGAATTTAGGAAATGGGGAAAATTTTGTTTAAGCAAATGTAAGGACAAAGTTGATGATCGGGATTATTAAATTTTGGTGAGAAAACTTTTTCATATCTAAAATTCTGAAAAATTATCAGTCAATCAAATAAATACTGCATGCTTTATTGACAGATATAATTGGAAAAATTGTTTATGGAAAGAAGAGGAAACTGAATAGAACCTCAGGCCTTGGGACCCTAAGGAAAAGAGAATTAAAAATACCATGAAATAGGCAAAGCAGAGGGGGAAAAATTTAAGTAGACAATTTTAAGAAAAGATAGGCCCTTTGTTTTAATATGTTTGCAGAAAAGATAGGCCCTTCGTTTTAATATGTTTGCAAACCTTCACTAAGACTTCTAATGTACAAGCATTTACAAAATCATCTCTGTTTTTCCATCAGGAAGTTGAACAATAGGTATATTAGTCCAATAATTCAGAAGACACTTTCATTATGTTGAATATGCTATTAAAACTGTTTTGTGACCTGTGGACACATACCAACCTTCAGAGATCTCCCACTGAGAAGCCAACCTTGGAAAAAACCAACAACTGTCTTATAATCCACCAAGTAAACAATCCTCAAGCAGATATCCCAGAGCTGATTCTTCCATCACACTGAGCTTCATTTGGAAAATAGCTACTTAAAATAAAATACTAAAATCCATGCCAACAATGTAAAGGTATCAGAAGCTTGACTTCTGAATTTCTCATCATTATTTTAATACTTTCAACCAATGAGTCTTTAGGAAAGAAATTTTTCTATTGGAGGTTAATAATGTGTTCATTATGCCCCCCATATGGTTAGTGAAGAAGAGAGAACTGGCTTGGAGTGAGAATAAAGAATCAAAAACAATTTCTTAAATTCCAGGCTTCCATGTAGTGAGAACATACTAAAATAATGGATGTAAGTGTTTCTCACAAAGTTGATCAAATTCAAGGAACTACTATTATAAACTCAATGTGTATATCTTAAAAACTTCTAAATGGCATAATAATAAGAACATATCAAACATATCAACGAGATAATTGATGCCACTTTTATAGGTCAAAAAACTAGATCACAGTAACAAACCATCCCATTAGCTCAGTTGATTAAGCAGGTTGTGGAGGACCTATTACATGCTAGGCATTGTGCTAAAGCTCTGGGGATAGAAAACCTAACAGGAACGGCCCCTGCCCTCTGGAACTTATACTTATTCCACTGACTAAAAATGTACATTATCTTATAAATAATGAAAATGATAACACTGTCTGAGCCGAACAGTTATTTTATTTGGCTTTCCATGTACAAGAACAGCATGTATTGAAGCACAAAATAAAATAAAAATGGAAGAGTGATGCTGCCATCTGAATATCCATTAAAAACCCATATAAAAATCCCACTTCCATTAATGTGTAAGCTTGACTAAAACAAAGAACTAACATCTTCCCCTCCTCCCACAAAGACTCCAGTGAAATGTTGTTTGGAAGTTTTAGATAATTATCTTATCTCTTCAATTGATATGTGCACATAAAGTCTAAGAGTCAACTCTCAATCCTCAGCAAGATTTCCTCAGATACTTTGATGCAGCAGAAACACTCCAGCTCCAGGTGGTTTCGATTTGAATAGCAGATCTCAAACAAGATGAACTTGACCTGAAAAGGAATTTATCTAACTCAAATATTTCAAGCGCCTTTTATTATTTTCATGAAAAAGAAAAAAATTCAAAAACTTTCTTGGGGTTTGGGAATTCACAATCCAAGCAAGAAATTCTGGGTTGCAGAGTTTAGTTATAAAGGAAAAATGAGAGCATCTCAGCATTTCAAAATTGCTAAAACTTAGGAATAAAAAAAATCTCACCATGTTATAAAGAAGTTAATAAGCAGTATTCTCCCAAGTTTGCAGCAAAATCTTTCCTCCACTTCTGATAAGATGAATGCAAGCTCTTGTTTGTAGCTAAAAAGGGTAGTTTCTCAAAACTTATATTTTTGTCTTAATAATTTTTTTCCTAACTAAATTGAAACTGACCAACGAGATTTTGAAAGGACCCCATTATTTGACACTAACCTATAATCATAGACATTTTCTCCAATCATTGAAATAGCTTAAATAATTAGAAATAATGATTAATACCATTTGAATCCCTGCCAACCTAAAAGACACAATTTTGCAATAGGAAAGGAAAATTAGAATGCTTAATTGCAAAAGGAAGATAAGAAATATTCTGACTGAAAAAAACAGACTAAATTTAGATAAGAATTATACTCATCTTTCTGTCACAATACCACAACCATTTGGTTTAACTGGTGTGTATTGGGGAAGGGGGGATGTGGGGAAGAGGATGAAGAGATCAAAACATCTTGCTTGGTATTAGTCTCTTCTTCTGTCCTTTAATTCCCTCCAAGGAGTGTCCCTGGGAATGCTGCATTGATAGCCCATGGCTGATTGACCAGGCAGGCACAGACACATTTTCCTATCCTGGAAATCTGCGCCTCTAAGAGAATTAATAACATGATCCCATTCCACTTACACTTCAATTGAACTTACAAATGAAATCTGCAGACTAGGATGATCAATTGTATTTCTTGGCTTGATTCAACCTCAGAGTTTCACCTCCAAAATGCTGACTGTGTAAGCCTGCTGAAACTAATCTGGGTCTTTCTTTAAGCAAGTTCTGTCCTGATCAAGTTGTCATTTTTTTATTTTGTTTTCATTAAAATGAATATGAGCTCAAATACTGGGTGGAGTTAGTCCCTATGATTATTACAAACTACTTATTCAAAAGAGTGAAACCATGAAAGGATTAGATCCTGATGACTGTCCTATTTAACAATTATAACAGCTAGGGACAACAACAAAAACAAGTATTTATTATATCCCTATCCTGTACCATGCACCATGCTAGATAGTAAGGGTACAAGTCAAAACATAACTGCTCCTCCAAGAGGTGCACCAAATATACAATGAATTAACATGCCAAGCACTATTCTATATGTTGAGGAGACAGAACTGAACATCATATGGCCTTTTAAAAGCAACATTTCAGGGACATAGATAGGCAACTTTTAGAAAATCACATGGTCACTTTAGATGGTGAGAAAGTTCCACAAAATAAAATGTAAAAATAAGCGGGCACTTCCAGGGAAAATGGCAGAGTAGGAATACCCTTAAGCTCACCTTGTCCCATGAACACATCTAGGTAATACCCACATTAGTGTAAATAACTCAGAAAATGAACCAAAGAACTGATCAAATAGACTCTCCACAACTAAAGGTAGAGAAGAGGCCACATCGAAGAGGGAAGGAAGGGCAGAGACATGGTTGACAGCTAAACACACCTGTGAACTGTCTGCAGGAGGAAGGAAAACCACAGCATGAAGAGAGGAAAGAAACAGACCCTCACCCCTGAAACCCCAGGCACTGGTAACCTGCATGAGGAAGACAAATCCCCAAAACATTTGGCTTTGAAACCAGACAGGCCAACAATCTGCAGGGCTTAACACCCAGAACTTTAAAACTCCGAAGGCTTGGGTCTGGGACAGCCAGGAGGGTGATATGAAACTGAGTCCCCACCCTTAAAGAGGTAGAACAACAAACAATCCTATGGAGATACAGCATAGGAGCAACTGCTGGAAAAATGCCTGGGATATACAGGTAGGATATTTATTTACTGATCACAGAATGTGTGCTGGAGGAGCAGGGATCTTTGGGAGACTTCCCCAAGAACAAAAGAGTAGGTGGACACCATTTCCCTTTCCCATCCCCCAGCCTAGACCCAGACACCTGCAGGAATCAGTGCAGTGCCAATACTTGCTAACTACTTGCTAACAGCATGCCCCACCCCTGCATTCTCCTGCAGACACACCCCCTCCAGTACACCCTTGGCAGCAGCCCATCCAAAGTGATGCCACAACCTGGCAGTGTTCAGGAAGCCCCAACAGGGACCTATCCCATTCCAAAGTGATCCTGCACCAGGGAGAGGGAAGATAGCCACATACCTCAGTCCCATTGCAGCCCCAGCAGTGAGCTGAGGGCAGACATCTGGTCTGACTAAAGGCCCTGCCCACCAATGAAAGTTTCTCAGGGAACAACATAGGGAAGTGCCCTACAAGTTCAGTGATGCCAGCCACATCTCTGGCAAACTCCTGGTCTGACTCAAGACCAAGGCAGCCCCTGACAGATCCACTAACGACACAGGAACCAAAACCTATCCACAAGGCAAAAAGAGCCATTTCAGAAAACTGAACTTAAGGTAAAAATGCTCAGCCACAACGGTAGGGCACTTGTGACACAAATGAGACATCCCTGAAGCACAAGGTTTGGTAAACAAGAGACTTTGCACTGAAGGGAACTACAGGATCTCTTCTTCATAAGACTATTCCTTATGGATGGATAGGATATGAATAGGAGACATAGCTGAATTTCCTAATACATGGAAATGGACACAGAGTTAGACAAAATGAGGGGACAGAGGAACATGTCCTAAATGAAAGAACAGGATGAGAGACCTAAACAAAACATATATAAGTAATGCGCCTGGGAGATAATTAAAGTATTCATCATAAAAATACTCATTGGACTTGAGAAAAGAATGGAGGATCTCAGTGAGATTAAAAAAAAAAAAAAAACATAAAAAGAACCAATAAGCGATGAAAAACTCAATAGCTGAAATAAAAAATAAAAAATATACCAAAGGGAACAAATAGTATGCAAAAGGAAGCAGAAGCACAGATCGGCAACTTGGAGGCAAGAGTCATGGGTATCAATCCAGAACGTAAGAGAGAAAACAAATATAAAATAAAAATAGATTTAGGAAGCAGAAACACAGATCAGAACCTGGAGGCGAGAGTCATGGAAATCAATCTAGAACATAAGAGAAAACAAATATAAAATAAAAATATATTTAGGAAACTCAGCAACAACATCAAAAGTGTAATAATACCCACATTGCAAGGACCTCACAAGGAGAATAGAGAGAAAGGAGGGTAGAAAATACATTTGAAGAAATAATAGCTGAAAACTTTCTTAATCTGGGGGGAAAAAAACAGAAATCCAGATCCAGGAGGCACAGAGAATCCCCAACAAAATCAACTCAAGGAGATCCCTGCCAAGATACATAGTAATTAAATGACAAAAAGTAGTGATAAAAAGAGAACTTTAAAAGTAACAAGAGAAAAGAAAAGTTACACACCAGGGAAACCCCATGATTTTTCAGCAGAAACTGTAGGCCACAAGGGAGTGGCATGATATATTCAAAATGCTGACAGGAAAAACAAACTGGAACAAACCTGGAGCTAAGAATACATACAGTAAGGCTAACATTCAGAACAGAAGGAGAGATCAAGAGTTTCCTAGACAAAGTTAAAGGAATTCATAAGCACTTAGACCAGGGCCACAAGAAATATTAAAAGGAACTCCTGGTTGTAAAGGCAAGACCATAAGTATGAAAAATAAGAAGCACAAAAGCAGCAAATTAACTATTTCTATAAAAGTCAGTCAAGGGATTCAAAAAATAAGAGGATGTAAAAGTAAGACAACATAGGGGCGCCTGGGTGGCTCAGTCGGTTGAGCGTCCGACTTCGGCTCAGGTCATGATCTCGCGGTCTGTGAGTTCGAGCCCCGCGTCGGGTTCTGTGCTGACGGCTCAGAACCTGGAGCCTGCTTCACATTCTGTGTTTCTTCCCTCTCTCTCTGCCCCTCCCCCACTCATGCTCTGTCTCTGTCTCATAAATAAACATTAAAAAATTAAAAAAAAAAAAAAAAGTAAGACAACATACACCTAAAACATCTTGGGAGAAGAAAGAATGGGTTCAAAGTTAAGCAACCATCAACTTAATATGGGGACTGCAATATGAATAAGATATTATATACAAACCTAATGGTAACCACAAATCAAAAGCCAGTAATAGATATGCAAAAAATAAACAGCAAGAAATCCAAGTGTATCACTAAAGAAAGCCAGCAGACTGTGAGAGAAGAGAGCAAGAGAAGAAGGAAGAGAGAAGAAATACAGAAAATCATAAAAAAGTAACACCATGGCAGTAAGTACATATCTATAAATAATTACTTTGGTGTTTTTTTTTAAGTTTATTTATTTTTTGAGAGAAGGAGAGAGATCATGAACAGGAGAGGGGCAGAGAGAGGGAAAGAAGATCCCAAGCAGGCTGAACATTGTCAGCACAGAAACCAACACAGGACTTGAACTCATGAACCGTGAGATCATGACATAAGCTGAAACCAAGAGTCAGATGCTTAACTGAGTGAACCATCCAGGTGCCCCTGTAAATAATTACTTTGAGTGTAAATGTACTAAACATGCCAATCAAATTCCATAGGGTTATGGAATGGGTAAAAAAGCAAGACTCATCTATATGCTGCTTAGAAGACACTAATTTTAGACCTCAAGACATGTAGATTGAAAGTCAAAAGATGGAACAGCATTTATCCTGTAAATGGAAGTAAAAAAGAAAGCTTGGATGGCAATTTTTGTATCAGACAAAATAGACTTTAAAACATAGCCTGTAGGAGTGCCTGGGTGGCCTAGTTGCTTAAGTGTCTGATTTCTGATTTCAGCTCAGGTTGTGAGCTCACAATAGTGGGATTGAGCCCTGCATCTGGGTCTGTGCTAACAGTGCCAAGGCTGTTTGGGATTCTCTGTCTCCCTCTCTTTCTGCCTCTACCCTGTGCACTTGTTTTCTCTCTCTCTCTCTCTCTCTTAAAAATAAATAAATAAACATTTAAAAAAAGACTGTAACAAGAAAAAAGGACACTATGTGATCACAAAGGAAATAATCTAACAAGAAGATATAACAATTATAAATATTTATGTACCCAACATGATAGCCCCAAAATACATAAAGCAACTAATAACAAACATAAAGGAAGTAATTGATAAAAATAAAATAGTAGGAGATTTTAACACCTCACTTACATCAATGGATAGATCATCCAAACAGAAAATCATCAAGGAAACAATGGCTTTGAATCATACATTGATTGGACCAGATGTATTGAACAGATATATTTAGGACATTCCATCCTAAAACAGAAGAATATACATTCTTTTAAACTGCAAATGAACATTCTCCTGAATAGATCGGTTAGGCCACAAACAAGTCTCAACAAATTCAGAAAGACTAAAGTCATAACATTTATCTTTTCTGACCACAACAGTATGAAACGAAATCTACCACAAGAAAAAAATCTGGAAAGAACACAAATACATGGAGGTTAAATAACATGCTACTATACAATGAATGGCTCAATGAAGAAATCAAAAAGGAAATAAAAAATACGTGGAGAAAAATGAAAATGAAAACACAACAGTCCAAAATCTTTAAGCAAAAGCTATTTTAAATGGGAAGTTTATAATAATACAGGCCTACCTAAGAAACAAGAAAAATCTCAAATAAACAACATCACCTTACCCCTAAATGAGCTAGAAAAAGAAAAGAACAATCAAATCCAAAAGCCAGTAGAAAGAAGGAAATAATGAAGATGATGACAGAAATAAACAAAATAGAAACAAAGCAAAACAAAACACACAAACAACAACAAAAAAACACAATAGAATAAACAAATGAAACCAGGAACTGATTTTGTAAAGATCAACAAAATGGATGAGAGAGAGAGAGAGAAGACTCAAACAAAATAAAAAATGAAAGAGAAGGAATAACAACTGACACCACATAAATACAAAGGATTAAAAGAGAATATTATGAAAAATGATATGCCAGCTAATTGGACAACGTAGAAGATACGGATAAATTCCTAGAAACATATAACCTACCAAAACTGAAACAGGAAGAACTAGAAAATTTGAACAGATCAATCACCAGCAATAAAACCAAATCAGTATTCAAAAAAGTCCTAATAAACAAAAGTCCAGGACCAGCAGGCCTCACAGGTGAATTCTACCAAACATTTAAGAATAATTAATACTTATTCTTCTCAAACTATTCCAAATAACAGAACAGGAAGAAAAGCTTCCAAATTCATTCCACGAGGCTGGCATTACCCTGATATCAAAACCAGACAAATATATTATCAAAAAGAGAACTACAGGGCAGTATCTCTCGTCAACATAGATGCAAAAATCCTACACAAAATTCAGCAAACTGAATCCAACAATACATTTTTAAAAAATCATTCACCACCATGATCACGTGGGATTTATTCCTGGGTTGCCAGGGTGGTGATTCACAAATAGAGCAACGTGATGCCTCACATCAGTAAGAGCAAGGATTGAAAAATCATATGATCATTTCAATAACTACAGAAAAAGCATTTGACAAAGTGCAACATCCACTCATGATAAAAACCCTCAACAAAGGAGAGTTACAGGGAACATACCTCAACATAATAAGGGCCTTATATGGAAAAACCCACAGCAAACATCATATTCAACCGATAAAATTGAGAGCTTTTCCTAAGGTCAGGAACAAGACAAGGATGTCTACTCTCACCACTTTTATTAAACATAGTACTGGAAGACCTAGCCATAGCAAGCAGACAGCGAAAAGAAATAAAAGCATCCAAATTGGTAAGAAAGAAGTAAAACTTTGGGTATTTGCAGGTGACATGATACAATATATAGAAAACCCTAAAGACTCCACCAAAAAACTATTAGAATTGATAAATGAATTCAGTAAGGTCGTAAGATACAGAATCAACATCTAGAAATCCACTGCATTTCTATACACCAATAGTAAAGTAGCAGAAAGAGAAATTATGAAAACAGTTCCATTTATAGTTACACCAAAAATAATAGAATACCTAAGAATAAAATTAACCAAAAAGGTGAAAGACCTGTACTCTGAAAACTATAAAATATTGCTGAAAGAAATTCAAGATGACACAAATAAATGGAAAGATGTACTATGTTCATGGACTGCGAGAACCTATATTGTTAAAAATCCACACTACCCAAAGCAATCTACACATTTAATACAATCCCTATTAAAATACCAACAGCATTTTTCACAGAAATAGAATAAATAATCCTAAAATTTGAATGGAGCCACAAAAAAAATAGCCAAAGCAATCTTGAGAAAGAAGAACAAAACTGGAGGTATCACGATCCCAAATTTCAAGATATATTACAAAGCTATAACAATCAAAACAGTATGGTAGTGGCACAAAAACAGACACAGTTCAAAAGAACAGAATAAAGAGCTCAGAAATAAGCCCATGATTAAATGGTCAATTAATCTTTGACAAAGGAAGTAAGAATAAGCAATGGGAAAAAGAGAATCTCTTCAACAAATTATGTTGGGAAAACTTGACGGCTATATGCAAAAGAATAAAATTGGACCATTTCTTTATACCAAACACATAAATAAATTCAAATTTATTCAGGTCTGGATTATAGAGCTGAATGTGATACCCAAAACCATAAAAATCCTAGAAGAGAGCACTGGCAGTAATTTCTCTAACATCAGCTGTAGCAACATTTTTCTAGATAGGTCTCCTAAGGCAAGGGAAACAAAAGCAAAAATAAACTATTGGGTCTACACTAATTTTAAAGGTTTGTGCACAATAAAAGAAATCATCAACAAAATGGCGAGCCAACCTACTGAATGAGAGAAGAAGTTTGCAAATGATCGATCTGATAGCGGGTTGATATCCAAAATATATAAAGAATTTGTACAACTCAACACCAAAAAAAAAAAAAAAAAAAAAAAAAAGAACCTGAATAATCCTATTAAAAATGGGCAGAAGACCTAAATTGACATCTTTCTATAGAAGACATACAGATGGCCAAAAGACATTGGAAAAGATGCTCCACATCACTTATCATCAGGGAAAAGCAAATCAAAACCACAAAGAGATATCACCTTATACTTGTCAGAGTAGCTAGAATCAAAAATCCAAGAAATAGCAGGTGTTATCAAGGACGTGGAAAAAAAGGAACCCCCATGCATTGTTGGTGGGAATGCTACACTATTAGTGTAGCCATTGTGGAAAACAGTATGGAGGTTCCTCAAAAACTTAAAAAGAGAATTATCATGTGATCCAGGAATTCCACTACTGGGTATTTACCCAAAGAAAATGAAAACCCTAATTTAAAAAGATACATGCATTCCTATGTTCATTGCAGCATTATTTACAATAGTCAAGACATGGAAGGAATGTAAGTGTCCGTTAGATGGATGAATGGATAAAGAAGATGTGGTATATATATGTTATTCGGTCATAAAAAAAAAATCTTGCCACGGATGGATCTAGAGAGTACAACATTAAGTGAAATAAGTCAGTCAGACAAAGACAAATACCATACGATTTCACTCTTATGTGGAACATAAGAAACAAAACAAAGAAAAAAAAGAGACAAACAAAAGCACAGACTTCTAAGTATAGAGAACAACCTACAGGAGGTGGGTAGGGAGATAGGTGAAATAAGAGGAGGAGATTAAGAGAACATTTAACATGATGAGCACTGAGTAATGGATAGAATTACTGAATCACTATATTGTACACCTGAAACTAATAATATAACGCTGTCTGTTAACTATACTGGAATTAAAATTTAAAAATTAAATTGAACAAAAAAAGCTGAGAAATGGGCAGAAAATGCCAATGGTGGGATGGTCTTTACACTTTAAATACAGTGGTCAGGGAAGGTCTCATCACGTAGGTGATATTTGAGCAAAATCCCAAGGTGAAAGAATGAGCTGAAGCAGCTCTCTGGAGAAAAATTAATCAAGGTAGACGAAGAAGAAGTAAAGTATGCTTGGAGCATAAAGGTTTATGCCTGACATTAGAGGAACAGCAATGAGGCCAGTGTAGCAAGGAGGGAAAGATTGATAGGAGATGAGGTCACAAAAGCTATAGGGCACCAGATCATGGTGAACCTTCCTAAAAATCATAAAGATTGTGGTCTTCAGTCAAAGTGAACTGGGAAGTCACGTGAAGGTTTAGAGCACTGTCTTGATTTGACTTATAAATGTTTTAGCAGATATATTTATTTATCTCTTTTGATTGGCAAAAAGACTATTTCAGTATTCCAGGCATGAGACAGTAGGTATGGACTAAGGTAGTAGGAGGGGAAGTGGCAAGACAGAGTCGGTGCTTATATATACCAGTTAGAGCTCTCTGATTATATGGAAAAAAATCACATTCTACCAAAGTTAAAGAAAGAAAGGAAAATTAAACAGATTATTGGGGAATCCCATGAAATCAAGAGGGAGTCTGGAGAACCGGACTTGGGAACAGGATACGAACGAGACAAAGAGCCACATGACCATCAGAGCAATTTGGACCACCATCCTCAAGATTCAACTAACCAAGAGATTTCAGATTTCTAAGCTTAAAAGGTCCAAATATAGATACATCATTTTGAAAAATATTTAATTTTTGATTTAAGAGTACATAATTCATAATACACATACGTTTTCTCCTCAGAAAAATCCAAGGAAATATATTTGAATCAGTATATACTGATTTTGAGTTATGTGGATAACCTTGTGAATTCCTCACTATAAACAGCTGAATAAAGGTCCAAATATATCCTCTCAAATCACTCTTTTCACTCTCACTCTCTAGCTGCTGCCTTTTGAACAGGAAATAGACACAGGAAAACATGATAAAAAGTTATTCTCTTATCATGCTTTCCCGTGTCTATTTCCTATTCAAAGGACAGGAACTACCAAGAGAGGGTGAAAAGAATGATTTAAGAGGATATATTTGGACCTTTATTCTGAGCATGTAAACCCTGCAGATCATATTTACAGGGAACCAGGCTGATAATATGAGCCTTCGGATGCTCCAAAGGGACGGCTGATACTCCAGTCTAATCAATTTTGACAAAGTTGAAATCAAAATCCAGAGACATCAGATTTCCCAATTTAAAAAAAAAACAACAAACTGAGATTCCAGATCTGATTGTGAAATGTCTAGGTTTTAAGTGCTGAAACTTTGTTTTGAGGTGAGTTTGTTTAATTGTTTAACAAACACTATGATGGAAACGTCTGTTATCTTTTGTTTCAATTCTTGAACACTAAAAATGACCTCTGTTCTCCATTCCAGACACCTTCAAGGTATGATCAGACCTCAACAGAGGTGACCAGATGCTTTGACTTCTTTTTACTGTCCAATGACAACAATGCACCATGTATCTTCCCTTTGTGGAAGTCAGATGACGTCTATGACAAAGACGTGATTCCCTGAGAATTCCCTTCATACTTGAAGTGCAACTGAAATGATCAGTGATTTTAGAACAATTTCAAAATGGCATTTCCAGTGAAGATACGGACATGCCCTGGCTTGCTGCTTGCTACCTGTATAATGTCAGAACCATAAAGAGAGAATTCTGGAAATGTTTATGGTGAGAGAGCCTTGGTGACTGGTGCCGTTGCTGAGGGATGCAGGAACTCATCTAAAAGAGCAACTCAAGTAACAAAGCAACTGAATATAAGCAAAAACCATACTAAAATAGTACATGAGAGGAAAAAAAAAAGCCACAAGAGAATGGAGGCGCTTCCCATTTCCCCACCCCAACTTTCTTCCTCACCCCATCTCTCTAGTTTTTTGAGATACATGGTGTATCTGAGGTGTTTTGTTTTGTTTTGTTTTTTAGAGAGAGTGAGCAAGGAGGAGAGAGGGGCAGAGAAAGAGAGTAAGAATCTTAAACAGACTTCTCGCCCAGCAGAGCCTGAAACAGGGCTCAAGCCCTGGACCCTGGGATCATGATCTGAGCAGAAATCAAGAGTTCCAGACTCCCAACGGACTGAGCCATCTAGACACCCCCATGGATTGACTTTTTTAAGTCAACTAAGCACTGTAAATACCAGGCCTCATGCAAGACACAATGGGGGGAAAACACCAAACGTATGAATTTCCAAAAGAAATTACTTGAGAAGAAATTTTTATGAAACGTGCTCAGAGAATTAGTTAGTCAATGGAGATTTATGTAAATATTTTTAAAGGTATTTATAAGTGACCCAATCCAGACAACTCGGCTTCCTTTTACATTTTTTCCCTCAGAACAGTGGAAGCTTTATTCACAAGCTCTACGTGAAAGAAACAACTTTTTCCATCCCATGGTTAAGGATCTGTAGAATCATTTCCTTTCTACAACGCAAACTTGGCTCATGACTTACCTGCTTACTTCAGGTGAGTGACAAATCATAATCATGATAGGGAACAATAGGGCACTGCCCTGAAAAAGTGCTTTTCATCCTCTTGAAACATTCACAAACATTAACCAATTAATTAGAAGGTGAAGTCAGCCTTTTTTTAAAAACACAAATGAAAAAACTGAAGATATTTAAAAGCTTTCCCCACAAAGGGATTCAGTGTCTGACTCTGAATTAGAATTTGGACCTTCCTAACATTAGCAGTTCAGAGATTCAACTCATGTAAACATTTGAAAGGTCAGCTGTTCATCAAATACTTTTCCAACTACAGCAAACGTATCCTTATTAAGTTTCTTTTGCAAAAGTTCCAAGGTGCTGAACACTCATCCATTGCCACCAATAATTAACAATCCAAAACAACCTAAATACAGAGAATTTTTTGTTGGCATTTTGAAACTTCAGACTATCTTAGGAACAGGGTATGTGGGAGTGGTAATGGGCAAAAGGCAGGCTAGGAAAAAAAGACATCAGGCTGAAAATTTTTCCCAAGATTGATCCTTCCCTGTTTCAAACAGTTTTGCAGCAATAAGAAAAGTGTTTGTTCTTTTCAAATAAGAACTCTATGCTTTCTGGAAATGGGCAGAAAATTAAAAACCAAGAAAAACAATATCACTTGGCCTAACATTCAGAAAATTCAACAAAACTTGGAGTCATTAGTAGGCATTACAGTCATACTTTATTCTATTCAGTTAACTTTGATTTGAACATGTATCCATCTGCCCAAGGTTTAACGATTAAAAAAAAAAAGTACTCAAACTCCACACCTACCATGAGATATTTCCCTCTCATTACTTCTACATACCCCATGAAAAGTCACAAGCCTAATTTAAACAATACCATTTATTGTGGAACTTGAGAATTGAACAGCTACAAGCTTTCAAGGTTTCCCGGAGTCTCACGCCCACACACTCTCTCATACTAGTTTCTACATGGCCACGTTTCTACATGGTTAAGTGATGAGCTATGTGGCACATCAGCAAGGAGAGAGAACTCTAATAAAAGCGGGATTTAAATCTCTATGTTGAACTCAAAATTACCTTGCAATTATGGTAAAACTAAAGGTAAAAAACATTTAACTTCTAGAGGAAAATGTTTGTGACACTAAGTTAGGTAAAGATTTCTTAAGCAAGAAACAAAAAGCGCAAAAAAGAAAAAAATAGATAAGATAAACTTAACCAAAATTTTAAATGTTTGCTCTTGAAAAGACAAAATTAGAAAAATAAAAATGCAAGCCACAGGCTACGACAAAATGTTTGCAACTACCTTTGACCAAGAGTTTATAGTCAGAGTATTTTTTTTTTTTAGAAAACATACATACAACTCAATAAGAAAAAACAATCCAATTTCTTAAATGAACAAGATTTGGATAGACAAAGACTGAAGAAGATATGCAAATGCCTAATAGGCCCAGGAAAGATATTCAATGTCATTAGTCATCATGAAAATGCAAATTAAAAACACATGAGCTACTCCTAAACATTCATTAAAATAACTAAAGTTAAAAGACTGACAAAATCAAGTGTTGTCAAAAACAGAAGGAACCAGAACTCTAGTACATTGCTGAGAGGATGCAAAAGAGTACAGCCACTTTGGAAAACAATAAGGCGGTATCTAACAAAGTTAAACACAGATTTTCCATATGACCCAGCAAACTCATTCCTAGATATTTACCCCAGAGAAATGAAGACATATTTCCACACAAAGACTTGTATATGAATGTTCACAGCAGCATTATTCATTATAACAAAAAAAACTGAGAATAATACAAATGTATATCAACTAGTAAATGGATAAAGAAATCATGGTATTTCTATAATGTGTAACACTACTTATAATAAAAACTACTGATTGAAAATAACACACGAAAATAAAAAATTTCTACATGGCAAAGAAAATTAAAACAAGGCAACCTACTGAATGGGAGAAGATATTATAAATGATATAAACAATAAGGGATTAATATCCAAAATATATAAAGAACTCATACAACTCAACACCAGAAAAAAAAAAAAAACAATCTCATTAAAAACTGAGCAGGTGACCTGAATACACATTTTTCCATAGAAGACATCCAGATGGCCAACAGACAACAGAAATGGCTAAAAACAAAAAGACAAGAAATAACAAGTGTTGTCAAGGATGTGGAGAAAAGGTGTAGCCACTGTGGAAAACAGCATGGAGTCTCCTCAAAAAATTAAAAATAGAATTACCATACGATCCAATAATTTCATTACTGGATGTTTACCAAAAAACTGAAAACAGTAATTTGAAAAGATATATGGATTCCTACATTTATTGCAGCATTATTTACAATAGCCAAGCTATAGAAGCAACCCATGTGTCCATCCATAGATGAATGGATAAGGAGGATGTGGTATATGTATACAATGGAATATTACTCAGCCCTAAAAAAACAATGCCACCTTGTCATTTGCCACAACATGGATGGACCTAGAGGGTATAATGCTAGATGAAATATATCAGTCAGAGAAAGACAAATACCACATGATTTCAGTTGTATGTGGAATTTAAGAAACAAAACAAATGAACACACGAAGAAAAAAAGAGACACAGACACAAAAACAGGATCCTTAAATACATAGAACTGATAACCCCCAGAGGGGAGGTGTGTGGGGGGATAGGTAAAACAGATAAAGAGAATTAAAAGTACAATTATCAAGATGAGCAATGAATAATGTAGAGAGTTTTGAATCATTATATTATATACTTGAAACTAATATAACACAATGTTAATTATACTTTCTTTTTAAAAAAACACAAATAAAAATAAATAAAACCCAAACAATAACACCATTAAGTCTCAAAAGCTTTATTCTAAGAAAAACAATCTGGACATAAAAGACTACCATTTTGTATAATTCCACTTACATGACACTCTGGAAAAGATTAAACTATAGTGACAGAAAGCAGATCAATGGTTATCTGCAGCCAGGGCCAGAATTGAGGACTAACTGCAGAGGGGCACAAGAGTACTTCTAGGAGATAGAATTTTTCTATATTTTGATTGCGCTGGAGATTACATAGCTATACATAACTCCAAAATTAGATAAGCAAGTTTATTATATGTAAATTATACCTCAATAAAGCTTAAAAAAATGTCAATGTCAGGAAGTCTTTACTCCTGCTATTCTACAAAATCTTGCTCGTTGAAATAAGCTAAACACTTATCATCACAATTTCAGAGTAGATTTGAGGTTTCCTTTCAGAAAGAACACACTAAACATTTTACATCTGTGATTTGGTTATTGTTTCAATTTAATATATATATCAGAAAACTGAACAGATTTAACTAGCTCCTTTGTTATCTTCAGAACCCTGTTTTCTGAAGAGGAAAGACCTCACCTGAAGTTTATGCGTTCACAGGATAATACAATTCAACAAGCATTTACTGAAGGTCTGCTAAGGTTTGAATTCTGGAACCAGACTGCCCGGGTTCAAATTACAGGTCTATTACTCAGCAGTGTGACCTTGGACAAATTACTTAAACTCGCTGTGTTTCAGTTTTCCATCCATAAAATGGAGAAAATGGCAATCCCCACCTAATGGGGCTGTTCTGAGGATTAAATGAGTAAATACATTAAAGGTCCTTAGAAGAGTGCCAAACACATAAATAAACATCTTGCCTTGCCTACAATTATGTGTAATGTGCTAAATCTACAGAGGAGGAGAAGAGAGTTTGTTTTTGTTGTTATTTGTTTGTTTTGATGAGCTTACAGTTCTCTTGAGAGAGAACAAATGAAAAGCACATGTCTAAAAAGGACACAAAGGAATGTTTAAGTACTTATAAGAGCACAGTTGCCTGAGCAATTCGTGATGGCTGTAGGAAAGGTTCATCAAGGAGTGCTACAGAGTAACTAAGCCTTGGAAGAAAAATAGGAGTTCTCCAAGCCAAAAAACAAAACAAAACAAAACAAAATCAAAAACAAAACAAAAACAAACCAGAGTAACAACAGTAGTTGTGATAATTTACAAAATGTCTGGTAAATTCTATACACTGTGCTATATATTTTACACAGGCCATTTCTCTTGTGATTGTCGCAATAACCCCAAAATACTGGTACCACATTACCCATTTTATACACGAGGCTGCTGAGTGTCAGACACTGTGAATCACTTGTGAGGTCACCAAACTAGTACCTGCCTTAAGCTAGAATCCAAACACAGCCTTTCAGACTCTGAAACCTGTGCAGACAAAACAGCATTGCGAAGTCTGAGATGGTGAAGTGCATAGTGAGGTTTGGGAAAAAGCAAGGAACTCAGTGTGACTAGAACACAGATAAAGCTAGAAAGATGAGGCCTTGGGTCCTATGACCAGTTATCATGTCTCTGACACCAACCTCCATTATGCTGTTCCTGGACAGGAAGCCTTTTATGACCTAGTGCTTCAACAGATTGCACTTAGTAAGTATAGCCTTCCTTTGCCAGATCTTCATATCAGTGGCAAGAGGTTCCTTAAAGTGTGTCCCAGTGACCATCTGTTCTGGAATCCCTGGGAAATTTGTTAGAAATACAGATTTTCACAGTTACCACACAAATCTACAGAATTAGAACATTTTTAATCAGGGCCCTGAACTTGTGTTTTTAACAATTTCCCCAGGTGTTTCTCATAAATACAAAAGTTGGAAAGCCTTAGCAATTGTAGAAATACTCAAAACCCTGACTCTCAGGACTCCTAGAGCTGAGTTCTCAAACTTCAACATGCCTAATCATCTTGGGAATCCTTTTAACAATGACATCTGATTCAGTCAGGGGGTGGGGGGAAGGGGTCACCCCGGTTCTGCCAGATATGGCAGATATCCCTGGCCCACATACTATGCTTGGAGTCACAAGGTTGGAGGATATCCCAGCCAGGAGGATATTCTTCTCCATTTCTACCATCCCTCCTGGTCTTGCATTTATCTTCAGACTGTCTCCTTGCCTAGGTTTACTACTCCTTAAAACAACCTTCTGTTTATTTTCTGTCTAAAAATGTTGTATCTTTGCCACCAAGAGGTGATGGTCAAACTATTTTTATTTTCATATGCTCGCTATTAAAAAATATTTTTTTCATTAAAAAATGTTTCTTTGATGTCTCGAATTGTTCACTAAAATTCTAGGATGCCCTAAGAAGTCTGGCTGGCAATATTATATAAAATAGACTGATGATGGCCAAAGATGAGAAAACCTGCCCTTGTCTTGTGGTATAATGTATACAGTCAGTCATCGCGTCCTATTGACATTTTCTTCAATACATTCTTTTAAATCACATAATGAAACCAACAGGGCTACTGTCTCTAGAGTCATCAAGGATTGACTAAGGAGGAATCTTAGAATCAATCTCCTTATTTAGACTTTAAGGAACCTGAGTTTTCTGGTCTCTTGTGCAGACGAGCTCTGCAAGCTTCTCCTTGCTGGCACTCCTGAAGGAAAGGAGCTGTGTGAAGCTGCCTGCCAAGGCTACAGCAACCTGGCACCAGGCAATGGGAAAAGTCACTCCAGCAGAAAGGCGTCTTTTGCACTCTGGCTGAGAATGGCTCCATTAGAAAATGGTTTTTTTCAGTTCCTAACGCTGTTTTTCTGTGTGCTATCATATTTTCAAAGCACTAATCCTTAATCCTTATGAAGATTCTTTGCAAGATCCCACTTTGTATTTTGTAGTTGTCTGCTCTAATGGGCTCTCCTAAGCCTTTCCTAATGTAAATCCATTAACTTGCACTCATTCTTGGCTTTGCAATTCAGAGTTACTTTATCTCTGTGGTTAAAACCCTTCTGTTTGTTGTTCTCACATAATTCAGATGAATTAAAGAGGCATTTTTATAAAGGGGATACATTACCCACTCTCTATAAAAAAGATGGGCCTGCATGTCAAGGATTCCCTGAAAACTACAGTCTACTTGATTTGGTGCATTTTAGGCAACGAAAAATATAATTTGGTTGGAGATCTCACATATTGGCCCTGAAATCTGAATTCTAAGACTGGAAAGACTCTACAAAATTACTACCATTGTTGTTAAGAAACATGCTTTCAATGAAAAGGCAAATATATACTTTGAAAACTAAAATTAAATACCTAATAAGCCCTTTTAGATGAAGTAAACTATCTATGGCTCATAGGAAAAGACGAGGAGGATACTAGGCAAATCTGGAAAATAAATTCAGTTCAATTTTGAGGTCCTCACACATCCCTTTTTTGTTTCCCTCCTCACTCCTCACCCTAGTTTCCTATACATTTAATAACTTTTCTCAAATACCAACTATGTGTCATATACTTTACTTTCAAGCTCTAGAGGTTCAAATTTAAGTAAGTCTAATACAGTCCTTACACTCGCAAAATTTATCACCAAATGGGGAATAGAGGAATAAGCAATGACAGTGTAGTATGCCCCACTCTTGATGTATGGTGGTTGCTGGCCAACCTCCCCTGATTTGCTGTTTACTGTTACTCAGGAGGTTTGGATTTGCAAGACTGGCTAATTTTTCTTAGGCGGGATCACTATGCTTGCAATTTGTGTTATTGACCCTAGGGGACACAATGTAGTCCTTGATTATATTATGTATTCCAGCTGATTTGCACCACACAAGTCTCTCAGATTGTTTAGCACACAATTGAGTCAGTTTTCCTTTTTGTATAGAAGCAGTTTTTACTAACTCAAGCACACAAATAGAAAACTACTTATTAATGTTGCAGGAATTTTTACCTCAAAATCTGGGGTTTGTTGTCTAACCTCTTCAAAGAATGAAAAGGTAGACACAAGATAAAATGAGCAGCAGGAAAAAGTTTATTAGAGTATTAGATTAGAAAGTAAAAACAGTAGGAAAGCTCTCTTTACAGAGAGGAGACATTCCAAAGTGAATGCCTGCTGACTACAGGCATGGGTTCTTGTTTTATAAGGTTCTGGTTGTCCTCCCTCTTTCCTTCCCCCTTGTTCTTTCTCAGGTTCTACCATTATTGGCTGGATAGCTCTAGGTGCTGGGTGGTCCATTTCTGATTGGCTCAATTCCATCGTATGATGGGTGGTCTGTGGCCACACTTAGATCTTTTGTTAAATTTCTGAGGGAAATTTGAGGGGGAATAGGTGGGGTCCGTTACATTCTTAAGAGGAACCTTACACCTAAGGAGGTTTGCTATGGTCAGACACTCCCAGCCTTGTTCCAAAATATGTGTTACAACCACAGGTTGTAATCTTTCCCTCTCTGCCTACTGAATCCTATCTTTACCTATCATATTAACATTGCTAAGCATAAACAACTCAAAATATAGTTTAAAACAACATAAAATAAAATTTAAAGAAACCAAATCCATGCAAATAAATCGGTGCCTTCCATCATGTGATCCTTTGATTCCTGCCACTACCTGTTTAATTGAATGTAATGTTGTTTCTCAGGCTCAAAGAAAAATTTTCCCTCACTTGACTTTTAGAATTGAAAACATTTAGACTTTACTTATCTGATTGTGCTTCAGAGCTACTGAATGAAAGCTTATCTCTTAATCCTGATCCCCGGGATCAGTTATAGGATCAAAGTTTTTAACCATCTCTTTCCTAACTGCCTAGTCAGGGCCCAATATTCCTCTCCTATCATCCCCCACAACTATAATTTCACCTGTCTTCCTATCTGAAAAATCCTCCTTCATCACAATTGCTCTCTCTTCCCAATCCTGGTCAGATTCTTTGTGATCCTTAACTAGAGTAAAAAAAGAACAGGAGACCAATGAATGTAAGGAAATCACCCAGTCAGTGATAATCTCTTTGAATCAGGAAACAACATGACCTTTGACAAACCCTCCAGAAAATTCACTCTGAGACTTTTTCTCAACAGCCTATTTGTTTGAGGGGTGTTTTATATATAATGGTTTAAGATCACTCTTTGATCTCAAGTCTGATTTTTATATCCAAAATTTACTTTATCAGAGGGTTATCTTTATTGATTAAGGACATTTTTTTTATTTATTGAAAAGATTTGAGATGACTTGCATACAAAGTCACATATATAATTAAACATATATAAGTTCACAGAAGCACAAGGGTAAAAAGAGAAAGAAAGAAAACTTGATAATAAAACTTCACAGAAACAGCCCACCCTCCTCCCATAGTAATTTGAGAAGATCTAGCCTGATAGGTCACCTACTACACTGAATAGTGTTCATTTGGTGTTGTGTGTGTCACCCTCACCCTCTACTATATTGAGAGTTCTTTGAGAACTAGACATGTGTCTTTGGTAACTTTTGTATTCACAGGGCCTTGGCAAAAAGCTGGATACAGGCTAGATTTTCAAATACAGTTCTTTGAATTGGCTCTGAATTTCTAAATTTCCACTCTAATTCTTTTAAGAGCTGTGTTTTATTTTTTTAATATTTTAACATATAATTTAAATATACTAAAATATCAGAACCATTTTAAAACAGGGTTTTATGTAATTTTCTTTTCCATGATATTAAAATGTTAGTTTATAAAAAATTAAGATGTGACTCTTCCCATGTGATTTCTATTTTTAAAGGCTAGAGGGAAAATACCCTCCCTTTTCTATATCTTCTGTCAGTTTTGCTGCCCCCAGAATGTCTTGAAATAACCCTGACACCCACCAGACAACCCTGCATAGATGTGTGGAGAACATGATCTTTAAGCCATTGTCAAATCTGCCCTCTCACTGCTCTTGCCACCAAAACCCTTAACTCTTTTCAGACAGGAACATCACTCCTGCTACTACACAAAAAACTATAATATGTAAAGATCTGATTTTTTAATCCAAAATATTGCTAATACCTCTTAGAGGATGACTGATCACTTTCAAACAGTATTTGCAAATTTTGCCCTTCTGGAACCTCACAGCCACATCGACACTTTCTAGAAGATTCTAAATCACCAAGATAATTTGTCTGATTTTCATTATTCAGTTCAGCTTTTGAAAATGTGAAAAATATCAAGGTGGGGCTCCTGGGTGGCTCAGTCATTTGAGCGTCTGACTCTTGACCTCAGCTCAGGTCATGATCTCACAGTCATGAGTTCAAGACCCATGATGGGCTCCATATTGAGCATGGAGCCTATTTAAAAAAAATAAAAGAAAAAGCAAAAAACAAAAGCAAAAAAACAAAAATAGCAAGGTAAAACTTGATTCATTATATTTGTTTACTAATTCAAAGATCCATATTTTGCCAAGCATGTTATGAAATGTCATAATTCTGAATCCTTGATGATCTGTTTAAACTCTAAAACTTCTAAATTTTAATAAAAATATTTTTGATTAAAATACAACTATTGATTTTGGGTCTTTTGATGGAGAATTTCCATGATATAGATCTGTGTCTATTTTATTCATTCATATTCTCTTAAGTACCTAGACCAATGCCTAGCACAAAATAGGAACTAATTAAATATTTACTGAATAAATAGCAATATTCTTTCTCTATTTTTCCCATCATTATTTCCTTACTTTCACTACCACAAAAGGGGCAGTCTACCACTAAGCTCTCCATAATTGATCAGCAGTTTCTTGAGATCTTATTAATTTTTGCAAGAGCATATTAGCAGTCAAAGAAGAGCTTTATGCTAAGGTTCAACCTATTAGCACAAGCCTAAATGGAGAATCAGGGAGAGCATATAGAGAACCCAAGGCCATCTTTGAATCATCGGCCTAGTTTGTAGTCTTTGTAAACCATATTTGGTTTAAGCAACTAAGTGAGAAAAGAATTTGGAAAAGACTCAAAGTAGAGGCAAAAAGATGACTGAGTGATTGGAAATTTAAGGCAATGAAATTGAAGGAACTTGGGCGATTCAGTCAAAAAAAGGCAAGAAAATTGAAGAGGATGAAATATCATAAATGAGGCTTGTTGGGCAAGAGTTTCACAGCATCTCCAGAAATGCCGCTGACACTGCACGGAACAGTGGAGAATAAGCAGCTGGGAACTCGTGTACTGGGCAACACAATAGGATGTGCACTGGGCAGCACAATAGGATGTCCAAAGGATGTGGTGAACTCAATGCCATGTAGCAAGCAAATGAAATTTGTAATCAAGCAGGCAACGGTTTCACAGCTCCAAGTAAGTCAATAATAATCATGAGAGTAGCTTCCACTTATTAAATACTTTCTAAATATTTTACATGTGTTGCCTCACTTAATGCTTACAATTCTGAGAGGTAGATACTATTACTTCTGTTTTACAGGTGAAGAAACTAAGATAAGAAAGATGAAGAAAGTAAAGTAAAGAAACTAAAGAGTGGTTAGGTCACTTGTGCAAACTATACCCAGCTAGAAGTGCTTGAGCCAGCTTCCAACCAAGGCAGTTTGCATCTGGGGATACACTGTTATCCTCCACAAGATACTCCACTCCATGCACTGTAGGATTAGTCAGCAGGAGTCCAGAGGACAGGCAACAGGAGAAAAGAGTCAAGAGCCAGGCACTAAGACAGGCAGCTGGAGTAGTAGACTAAGACTCATGGTAGGCTGCAGATTAAATGAAGAACTGGAAAATTACACTGGTAAACTGAGGCAGAAGTCAGCATGTAAGAAGAAGAAGAGGAGCCAATAGAAAGGTCACACAGCACTCACATCTAGCATACCAGATACAACCTGTGTGTAGTAGGTCTTATGCCAGGCCCAGGACAATAAAGAGTAAGCCAATGATCTACTTCCAGGGCAGGGGGGACTTTGACGAAAAAAAAAAAAAAAAAAAGACTGATCCTGCAATGAAGATCCTGGGAAGATGGGCTAATCGGGCATTTCTACCCCTCACATAGCCCATCACCTCACATCTGAGAAATTCCAGGTGACTTAAGAAAAACCTGTGCTAGTTGGAAATCCTGATAAAGACCTGGGTGTCCTCCATGAACTTTGCTGCAGATATAACTAATTCAATAAGGGCTAATAGTAAAGAGCTTCCTCATTCATTCAAGATAAATGGTTCCTTTGTAAAAGCTCAATTAGAGGAAAGTCTCCAAGAATCTTTCAGGAGTCCTATCTCAAACTTACAGGATTGGAATATCAGGTAAGAGGACACAAGAAATTGTAATTTTTTAAGTGTCCTGGGTAATTCTGGTAATGTGCGTGACTCATCTACATGAAGGCATGCAAAAGACTGCCAACAGGAGTCCATTGGTAGGAACATTCCCCAAGAGCTGCATGCTTTTGCCAGCTGTAATGGAGGTCGGTGTCACTGTCCTGCTCAAAGCACTAACATGAGGCCCTCACCTCATTTCATCTATCAGGTACTTTAGGGATCTGCTGGGCCCAAGCAGGAAGAGCCCTTCAGTCAGATGGTAGAGGCCATCCTGTTCAGTCACTTCTGTTTCAGATGGTAATGGAGGAAGATCTTAAGCCAGAGCCTTCACCCAAGAGGATTTGAGAATGACAAGGTCAACTGTGGATAAATAGGAAACAGACTAGTAGGTGTTTAAATAAATGGAAGTAACACTGAGGTATTGTACAGAAGTACGTCTGGGTAGTGACTGAGAATGTCTCTTTCCTAAAGTTATAACAGTCATTCAGCAGAAATGATCAGACCAATGGCTTGGTTCTGCTCCTATCACCTTGATCTTGTCTATTACCTTCCTTTGTCCTCCTCTGTGTGGACAACTCATTTTATTTTTTTGTCTTTTTAATGTCTATTTATTTTTGAGAGGTGGGGAAGGGCAGAGAGAGAAGGACAGAGGATCTGAAGTGAGCTCTGTGCTGACAGCAGCAAGTCCAATGTGGGGCTCGAATTCATGAACCACGAGATCATGACCTGGCTGCTCAACCAACTGAGCCCCCCGATCCCCCCCGTGGAGAGCTCATTTTTAAACCCTGGGACTACTTTCTCTAAATAATAGTTAATTTTTACCATTGTTGCTTTTTGTCCTAAATTGTTTATGAGCAATTTCATATTTACTGAGCAACTTTAGGTCCCTAAGATTACGTGAGCAGTAAAGAGTTCTCTAACAATTTATTGTAAGGCTCCAAAGTTTCTTTCTCTTATTTTCCTGTATATACAGAGGTTTCTTACACAGCCAACAGCAAGAAGCTATTTCCATCTCCATTTACGGCAGTTTCAGAGGAGGTTTACTTGAATTGTACCCTTAGGGATTGAAATTAGATGAAGGATGAATTTGGTGATAATGAGGTTAGGTCTTTGACCTGAGTGTCACATAATCCAGTTCAGTTTTTTCCTTCCATGTGAATAGCTGATGTTTACATAATCAATTCAACTGGCAGTGTATTGAGCCAAAACAAACAGGAAGAGGACTACAGAGCTGGTCAACCTTGTCATCATCTGCTTTTTTTTTTCCAGTTATTTAAACACAATCTAAATTGATAAGAATTAATAATAAAAAGAAGTTGGACTCTCTTTAGGGGTTCAATAGAATGTAATAACTTTTCTTAGGATTTTTTTAATGGATCCATGTAAAGAAGATGAGGGCAAGTTAGAAAGAACAGCTGGCCTCTCAAAATCTTTTAGTCAAGGAATGCAATGATTATATCACGAGCAGAAGAAATGCCAGCCAATTTTTCCTTGGTACCTAGCATATTTTCTTGGGATTTAAAAAGAGGAGCAATGTTGATGATTTGCCACAGGGTTAAGCCCAGAACATGCCACCATTCACAGACTCTATTTTAGAGTGGCAAGTGTTCAAAAGACAAACTGATAAAGACAGCTTAATTGCTGGGGGGGGGGGGGGGAGTATAAGCATAGCAAACTAAACCAAGTATGTTTGCAACCCATAACTTCCTCCAGCATGTGACAACATTCTTCTCAAAATACTGCCCTTGTAAAAATGGCTGACACAATATACAATCTCAACCCAGCCACTTTACCCTTCCCTTGCACAATCACGTTGGCTTTGAGCCAAAGTCGCAAAGGGCAGGCAGACGTTATTATTCCAGGCAGCCGGAATAGTGAGAGAAATGGAATACCCATTTTTTTCCAAGTCAAGACAGATCTTGTAAGAAGCAAAACAAAAACTTGGTTTGGTTGAATAATTTAAAGAGCTGTAAGGATGACTTTGTGTAGCATAATTAGTTCAAGGAGCTAAAAGCCAGTGTAAAGAAATATACAACTCTGAATTATTTGTTGTAATAGACAAGTCCAAATATCACATAGCCCATAAAGAACTAATCACAAAATTGAAAAATAAAACATGTAAACAAGTTGGCAGATTCTTGGAGCCTGACTTCTTGCCCATGCTTTCAACATTGGAGTGAAAAAAATTCAGGATTTAAAGTCAGACAAATGATTTGACACCCATTTTATTTAACTTCTCTCAGACTTTCTCATTATCTGTAAGATGAGAATGGTAATTATATCTATGTCATAAGACTACTGTGAGAATTAAACACAATAATAATAATAATAATATTTTACTACATAAATGTTTGCTGAAATTAGGAACACTTACAGCACAGTGCTCTTTTAGCTTATCTTCTTTTTAGCCTCTCTCAAGATGAAGGAGATATGGCAGTGAGGGAACGGGATGTCCTGTGGACCAGAAAAAAATGTACTCTCTTGTACAAGATCTACAGGCTTCTATACCCTACGATCTTTTTAAATTTCATTAGTTACCTACTGAGTATATTCAAGATCCCCCAACTGCCTCCCTTAGTTATACATGTGAATTAAACCATTAAATCAAATGCCCCCTCCCCTCTCGATACAAAAACCTTTGGGAACTCATTGGGCATAGAGGGTAGATCAATGTGACTATGTTATTAGTCACAGAACAAACAGTCCAGGTAAGTAATTTTGTTTTCTCCTGCAGATTAAGTACATTCCCACCTGCAGAGACTAATGGGCTCCAGGGATCTTTATATATTTCATAATGAGATAACTAAGTGGCAGAGTCAACAATAATCAGAAGGCAGGTGCAAGGAACCAAGCAAAACTTTTTTACAAATATTGTTTTTCCTTAAAGGAAATAAGACACACCTTTAATACAATAGCTCTGTAACCTAAAACAAGAGAGGTGCGGAGAGAAAGATTGCTGACCAGGAATAGGTTCCATTAGAGCAATCAGCTTTAATTCTAGTCTTGGTAGGAAATGAAGTTCAGACAAACTTCTGTGAGCTTTGTCACATCTCTGAGCTTTAGATCCAAATTAGAACAATTTCTTGTCTTGATCTACCAATCTAACCAGTTACCCCAGTAACTATTATTTAGGAATCTATTTATATTTTCTTCTTATTTTCCATTTCCACTTGCGTCTGCAATCTAACTATCTCCTGCCTAGATACTGAAATGTCTCATAACTAGCCATCCAGACCCTCCAAACCAAACTGACCAAGTAGCAGTCTCGAAGTCTCTACAGAGTTATGCTTTAGCTCAAAATCCCAAGTGAGTTCACTGTAGTCTACAAGTCCGACCTTTTCTACCTGACTTTCAAAGTCCTTCATAATATGACTCCACCCTACCAGCCTATCCTTATTTTCCAGTCAGACTGGCTTCCTCACCAGTCTCTCATGAATACACAAGACACACACCCACACTGCTCCACTGCCCCTTCCACTGCTCCACACATGCTTCTTGCTCTTGTGTGGAATGCCCTGCTTCTCCAGCTCCCTATCTAAACCCTGCTCATTCTTCAAGACCTAGATTTAGTCTCCTCTTCTCCATTAAGTTTCCTCTCACTCCTACAGTCTTCAATAAACATTTCTCTGTACCATAGAATCCATCACCTCACGAAACATCTGTAGATCACTCATTTCATGTGCACTAGATTCATCTCTATAACTAGATAATAAATTAGGTCACAAAATACTAATTTTTTTTGTGACAAATATGATCCTAAACATATGTTTGATCTCTCATTTTTGTTTTCTCTCATTTGAATATAGGCACATAACTATAAGTTTAACTGCCCATGGAATTCCCTCAATGAAATCAATCTTCTGCCATCATTCCTTAAATTATTTAAGAGTAACAATATTAGAATATGCATCACTAAAACCTCTAAATCTTGAATGTAGGAGAAAAAGCATGAGGTGGATTAGAAAAACCATTGAACAATGATTTAGGAGATCTGGTTTCTAAGTACCACCCTGCTATTAACTAGCCCTGTGATCCTGGTTAAGCCATGCAGTGTCTCAGCAAAATGAAGGGTTGGAATTAGTGTCCTCTCTGGTCTCTTCCAGCTCTTTCTTCCTGACAACAAAGAAATCAGAGCCCTACTTTGGTCATGTCTGAAAAGCAGAAGTGAAAATGTTTCTCTCCAGAAAATAGAAAAGCTCTTGTGCCTTCTCTTTTATAATCATAATATTAATATTTGGGGGAAAGTATGTATCAAATTGTGACCACTTTATTAGGTAGTATGTTATAGCAATCTAGGTCAAATACAAAAGAGGCAAACTGGTTAGTTTTCACTTTTGAAAATCACCATATATATTTTGAAACAACTCAGTAGTGACCTATCTTGCATTTGGTTATTATGAAGCTACAATATCAAGCTACATGAAAATTTCAAAGAGCCCCAACTCAAATTTTGATGAGAAAGGGACCAAAGATACATACTTAATGTCATAGTATAGACCTGAGAGAATTGTATGCAAAATTCTGGAAAGCAATTATCTTTCCCACTTTCTAGCCAAATGCATATTTTAAGTAACAAGAAATACTGACAAAATTTGCTGTAAATCTCTGAAATCCTCTTTTTCTTTTTTCTTTTCTATCGGTCTTGAGGATGAGAGAGTTTCTTTAAGACAAAAAAAGAAAACAAGTTATAATAAGCCACCTATGGAAGATAATTTATAAAACAAAACATTGAAGTGTAAGAGTTTTCTAATGGCAGAGGAGTAGTCAAGAAGAAAATGATGTTAAAAGGGGGTCTTCCAAGGATACCAGTCAAATAAGAATGGTAAATGTGTCACAAAATCAGCCACATTGTGATTCTGCTTTGGAGATCTCATTTATTCATCAAGTTCTTAGGCAATGTGCTGGGGACTTGTGATAAAATATAGGGAAAGACATAGTGTCTGCCCTGCAAGAACTCACTATCAAGCAGAAAGACAGCCAGGGTCTGAGTTAGCAGTGCCCCTGAGTGAAAGCTCACTGTGTGCCAGGCACTGTGGTGGCACACCAGCCCCATGAGGCAAGTATCATTATTATCCCTGTATCACTGATTAAGAAACTAAAGCTTTAAGAGATTCCATAATTTACCCAACTGCTATGATCTGAATGTTGATGTCCCTGCCCCTGGCCCCACCTAAAATTTATATGTTGAAATCCTAACCCCCAGTGTGATGGTATTAGGAAGTGGAGCCTGTGATTGGGTCATGAGGACAGAAGCCATCTGATTAGTACCCTTATAAAAGGTCCCAGAGAAATCCTCCATCCCTTCTTCTACCATGTGAGATTGCAAGCAAGAAGGCACTGTCTTAAAGAAGGGGGGAGGGTCTCGCCAGACACCGAATCTGCAGGTGCCTTGATCTTGGACTTCTCAACCTCCAAATTGTAAAAAATAAATTTCTATTGTTTATAAGTCACCTAAGTTATTCTATTATAGCAGCTGAAACAAACTAAGACACAAAGGCTACCCAGCTGGAAAGTAGCAAGGCCGGCTTTCATACCCGGAAAGCTCCAGAGCTAGCACCCTCCACTTCAACCCTCAACTACAAACTGATGTAGACAGTGCAATGTGGTAAATGGTAATAGAGACAGGTGCAAAGTACTGTGGGCTCTGTAACTCTCATCAGAGCTCAGAAGAACTCAGCACCTCTGTGAATTCGAGTCCACAACCTCTGGCTTTAGTGGCATCTGCAGCTGGTGTGTGTAAAACTACCCAGGATGTGGTATACTACAACTAGACCAAGGCCACAGGGGAGAACAAAAGCAAAATACTTCAGTTACTTCAGATTGTCTGGTGATCTCAGAAAAGAAGACTGTATGTACACACAAACAGACACACACACTCCTTTGCCACAGCAGTGTCCCTAGAGATTAAGTAGTTTATTCAAAAGTATCCTCTTTCCCCATCAAAACAGAAACAATTTTTTATACATGTCTGAAAACTGAAATAAAAAGAATGAAAAAAAAACTTTCTGAATGTAGAGGCCCCAGGGGACTGGGGGAAAATGACTCCAGGTAGCTCAGTGGCTGTTTCGTCCTCCTGAGCTGAGCAGCTGCCAAAACTAAGAGAACCCCAGAGGGGCCTAAGGGTCACAGAAGCAAAGAACCTTAAAGCTTCAGGGGCCTTGGGGAGCATGGTGCAAGCTCACTGGGACCGTGGCCCCACCTGCTCTGATGCCAGCCTGAGGCCCTCATCAGAGACCTGTTTTGAATCATAACACCAGTGAAGAAGAGGTATTGTTTATTTGCATTATGGTAACTTCTTGTCTTTTTGTTTTGTTTTGTTTTAACCTATTAAGCTGTAAAACTTCCAGGGGGCTATGAGAGGAAGATATGCCTTCAAAGAAGGGTACAGGAAAGATTTTTGGCTGCAGCAAGGTGCTAGAAATGTCTATCCCACCAGCATTACCTCCTGAAGCCTTGAAAGGGGCAGAAAATTAGCTTTCTTTTATCAAGGTCCCGTTAAGGATTTTGTCCTAGGCATTATGGGATGAACTTTGTCTTATTTAAGCCTCCCAGAAAGTCCTGAGATATTATTAATCTCATTTATAAGAAGGGGAAAAAGGGTGAGGCTCTGGACAACACTAAAGCATTTGCCGAGTATCACACAGCTAGTCAGTGGGGGCCAGAACTAAAGGTCTATCTGACCCCAAGGACCAGGAAGAGAATCCTTTCTGAGAAAAGCAAATAGTAAGAAGAAATCCTAACAGGAAGATGAAAAATTAACATCTTTATTTACAGTTTATTTAATTACCTACTTATATGAGTAGGAATTAAATTCACAAGGAAAACATTTTAAGCTTTATCAAAAGGCATACAGTGAAAAGTGAGATTCTTTCCACCCTTCTCTCAGATCCTCAGTTCCCTTAACCAAAGGCAACTGCTAATAATAGTATGTCAAGATAGCTACACATACACAAACATATACGTGTATACATAAAGCCCCCTTCTGTTTACAAAAATGGTGGCATTGTCTGTCCTTTCTTAGATACCAAGTATATCTTGGAAAATTTCCATATTGGTATCTACAAATCTGCTTCATTCTTTTAACTGTTTTTTTGTTTTTTTTACAATTGTTAAAGAATCTATTGTATGGGTGTCTGATAATTTATTTAACTAGTCTCCTATTAAATGGACATTTAGATGGCTTCTAATCTTTTCTTATTGTAAATGATGCCATACAAATATCCTTACATAGACTTCCTTGAATACATATGCTAGTATACTTTGGGGATACAATAGTTAAAAGTGAGATTCCTTGGTCTATAGTATGTGCATTTAAAACTTGATAGATAGAACTAAACTGCTTCTAGGAAAGTAAGCACCAAATGCGATCCTTAAAATATATACTTAATGTCTACTTCCCTCATAGTCTCTAAAACATTGTGTCTCCAAGTTGAAAAGAAAAGCACCCAGATGTTCACTTGCTCCTTTAAAAGTTACATACTTCCATCAGTGTGAATAAGGGGAATTTATTTATTCAAGCCTGGGCATTAGACTCCTGGAGTAAAGGAAGATTTTTGTCGCTCCTTGAACCGCAGAAGATTCTGACTAAAAGCATCTGGTCCTCCATTAGGTGATATTGGGCAAAGTATGAAAATAGAATAAATCCCTGAAAATAAGCAGTTGACTTTGACTAATCAGCTGAATCCACCAGGGTACTGTCAAAGCCACAGAAGTCACTTCTGGGTATTCAAGTAACCTCACCAGCCTGCTGCATAACAGGGCCAGAGCAGGCTGTGACCTAGGAAGGAGATGCCTGCCCCAAACAGAAACATTAAAAACCTACTGTCTGCCTCTGCTTGTCGGGGTGGAAAAGGGTACAGAAGAGGAACATCAGAAACATAAGACTAAACAGAGACTGCCGAGTGTTGAATAATGTTTCCTAAATATAATGAAATGAGGGGAAAATGGATATAGCAAAAAAACAAAACGCGCTTGCAGTTATATTTTCCAATATAAAAATTTTCTAGAGTGAATAAATGCCTATTGGATTTGCAGCACTAATATCTTCATCCAGTGGTGCGGTCCAATCAAAACCATAGGATCTGGGCAGGAATCCTGGGCTTCAAAGGCTGAGAGATTGTGAAGCACACACTTTCTCTTTGTCTAAGTTTTGCTCACTTGAATTTGCTAAAAGTCTGGGTTTGACATTCTTTCAGGATGCATTACAAAATGTTCCTCTTCTGTTTGGCAATCATCTTGCTGAAGGGTTGATTGTCAACACCTGGGGAAAAGAGCCTGCGGGCATCACGGCATCACGTACTGGAAAGAACTGGGAGGAAGGGCAGTGGCTTAGATAGGCATTGAGGTGAATTGAAATGGGAGGAACTTTGTCTCCAGAGACGGGGAAGAGGCCCCAGTAGTGGCCATATTAATAATCATTTGTAGCGTGGCTTGATTTTTAAGCTGGTGCACAAAATTTACATGACTAAAAAAAAGTAAATATGCATTGCTAACACAACACTCCAAAAATCTAAACCAGGTGATTACCCTATAAAACTGAATATTTTAACCATTTAGGGGAGGAGCCTCCCAGCAACCAACAAAATGCCTTCTAATTACTACTTTGTTTTCTCCAATTAGCAGAATAACAGAATAACAGAATTCTGACTAACAGAATATTGTCATGGAGTCATTGTTGGGAATTGTTTACCTCTGTTCAGATGTATTCGGATGCTTAAATGCAGGTTTCTAGGCTTGATACAAGGCTGAAAAAATGATTTCAGATGGACTTATTTCAATCCATCAGATCTGAAGCAGCCTCTAGGTCAGCTCCACAAGCAGCTGGAGGCTATTGGATAGAATTTGCTGTTGCCCAGCCCATATCCTGTCAGCAATATATACAAGTTAACTTGATTTGCCATGTTAGCTCTACCCCTCTGAAATCTCTCCAAATCAGTCACTAATTCATTTTCAAGTATCATCCATCATGGCTCAGATGAGCCTTGGTCCATTCTTATTGATTGAGTTTGATTGACTGATTGATTGATTCTCTTATTAGTCTGTCATCTAGACAGAGAAAAAATAATTTGGAACACTCATCTTCAAATTGCATCCCAGAGGTCATTTAGCTCAATGTGGGTTTCTATGATTATCTCTCTTCCTCCATTCCACTGAGCCTTTCCTCTATTATGTGCTTCTGGTATAGAAAAAGGTCTCGTGAGCAAGAATGAACAAGTATTTAGGAAAAAGCAGAAAGATGAAGAAAATGTACAAGCCTTAAAAGAGGAAGTAATTAAATTGAAGTTCTAATTTTACCAAATTGGTGTTCCAAGTTTTAGGTGGAATATGTTAAAAATAAATAAATAAAAGCATGTACGCTCTTAGCTCTTCTATGTTACATATCTTGAGATGACTGGGAAAATGCAAATGAGGCATCTGATAATAAAATAATCCAATACATAAATTGAATCTATCAAAATGTTATGCTTAAGGATTTCTCTCCAACAACACTTAGGAAATACTATTACAGCAGTTACATGAACTTGTTCATGTAACTATTGAACAAGTTGTTCTAAGATCCTGCAAAGGAAATCGATGTAACCTAGAATCGATCCATGTCTTACAACAGCCTTTAGAGGTAGTAATTTCGCCTGCATGTTCTTTATTTTTATTTTTTTATGTTTATTTATTTTTGAGAGACAGAATGTGAGTGGGGGAGGGGCAGAGAGAGAGGGAAACACAGAATCCAAAGCAGGCTCCAGGCTCTGAGCTGTCAGCACAGAGCCCGATGCGGGGCTCAAACTCATGAACCGTGAGATCATGATCTGAGCCGAAGTCGACTACTTAACCAACTGAGCCACCCAGGCGCCCCAACCTGCATGTTCTTTAAATTAAATTTGAATCAGGGGCGCCTGAGTGGCTCAGTCGGTTAAGCAGCTGACTTCGGCTCAGGTCATGATCTCTCGGTGTGTGAGTTCCAGCCCCACATGAGGCTCTGTGCTGACGGCTCAGAGCCTGGAGCCTGCTTCACATTCTGTGTCTCCCTCTCTCTCTGCCCCTCCCCCACTCATGCTGTCTCTCTCTCTGTCTCAAAAATAAATAAACATTAAAAAAATAAATAAATTAAATTTGAATCAGAGAGGTTTTACCCCAAACAGAAAGTAGGAATGTTTACTAAAATGAAAAATAGACCTCATCCAAATGTGTCTCTCCTAATATCTCACAAATTATATGGTTTGGCTGATTTACTTAAAGTAATAGTAGCAGTTAAGGTAAATTGTTAAGTGACTTAAAGGGATTTCAGAAGAGTAGGGCTAACCATGGCAGGCAGATATTTCCTCAGAGGTCACTTCATCCATAAGGGCCATGATACTATTTTACCTGAGCTTAGACAGGTAGATGAGAGCAAAGCCAAGACACAACTCAGATCTTCTAACTCCTGGTTTATTTTTGGCAAACTAATGGGGCCAAAAGAAGCATTTTATAAGACTCTGAACAGTTTTCATGAACTCAAAATAGATCATTAATGCAATTTTTTAAAGGATCTTATTTTTTAGAACTAATTTGTATATTCATTTATTGATTCATTTCTTCTTCGTTTTCCCGACTAGGTCTAAAAGGTGATCTGAGGTAGTTTACAGAGATATGTGCTATGAAACAAGGTAACGGATGAATATCAACATAAGAGAAAAAAATATTTTCCGACACTTTAGAAACATTTGTTTGCCACAGGAAAATATGTTTCCATTATAAGAAATTCTGACAATATTTTTACTAATTGAGACTAATCGCCTAATTAGTGATGCTTTATCGTCCTATTTTGTGATGAGATTCTTCCAGTCCATATTCACTTTGAGTTCTTATTACCATTATATTCCTGACTCTCATTTTAGTTTCTAGAGAAGATTGAAATCCAGACCCAAAAGCACACTAGAAATGAGTTCTAGCCAAGATATGAATGTTAAAGGCATTAGCTAGCAGTCCTAGCACTAAAAAGTCAGTAGCTGACCCAAGAGCCTTGCAGAGGAAACTTTGACCTTCAATCTGCCCAGCCAATGAGTGACAGCTGCTGAGGAGTTCCAGAAGTCGTGGAGGGACCTGGTACATTTCACATTTAGATAAGTTCCTGAAACTATGGTTTTTAGGAATAAGGCTTTGTTTACAAATAGTTGTTATTTAAAATGCAATAGTTTATTTTATTTTTTTTTTTAGTTTTTTACTTTCAAGGCATGATTTATGACCTCACTTCTTAGGCTTAGAAGACTGAAGAACAATTTTTATGCTGCCAGTAGATGAAATTGGTGCCACTGACAGAGGTGTGAATAATGTCTATAATTTGGGGTCACAATTTTGGTTTTATACTAAATGTCTCAATTTAAAATTAGAAATGTTCATTCATTTTTCAAAACTTAGTTCAAATACCACCACTGAAACCCCTACGCAGATTTTACAGTGCCTTATTTTATTTCTCTATCATACTATTCTCCACACTACCTTGGAATTATGTAATATATGTTTATGTCTATTTTACTTCTTTAACTATAAATTTCTGAAAGGAAAGAGACAGGGCTTGTCTTTTACTGATAGATAGTAGACATCTAATATGTATATAATGGAAGAATATCACCATTTTCACAAAAATCTATATAGTGTTTCAAGTGGTTTTAATACTGTGGTAGGATCAGGAGAAAATTCCATCAGAGTATGAGGATTCCTTCTGGTAGAAGTCCAGGCTTTGGAGTCTAGCTTCAAGGTCAGAGGAGAAGACAAACAAACAGAAAAATTAAAAAATCAGTCTTCAGGGTCTCCTTAACTCCCTATGCCTTTTGTCTTCCTCTTGAGTATCTTGAAGCAATATAGAATAGTGGACATTTGTTGTTGTTGTTGTTGACCATTCTGCTTCCTTTCTTCCTTCTTGTGGTAATAGCACCCTGATTTTGTTTTGGAGAAACTCCTCTACAGATACAGTCAGGTGTGGTTGCTTATTTAGATGCCCTGCCCTCCTCTACTCAAGGTGTGGGCACCTGACCCAAGGTAGGCTGATCAGATTCTCTCTCTGGAATACGAAAAAGTGACAAGATGACCATCCTGCATTCTTCAGTTCCTGCTTCCCAGTCCCTCAGTGGCTATACTTCCCAGTTATTCTACACCTTCTGCCTTGCCTTTCTTCTTGGTTTGAGCTTCCCCCTTGCAATAACTTCTCTGATTCAATTAGCCAGAAGTGGTTTATGTGCTAGCAACCAAAAAATGTCAACAGAAACAGTGAACTGCATATTAAAATTCTATGTCATTTAACCAAAAGCCTAGCAAGAAGGAATAACTCTGGATATCTCCAATCTATTCATAGGCACAGTTTACTTCTTCTAGCAAACTCACTCATAGCCCAGGTAAGTATCTGAGAAATCCCAATCCCTCCTTTGAATATCCATCCTGTTCCTAAAATAACCTGTTTTCCCATTCATCCCCTAGACCAGCTCCAACATACCTTTCTAGTAAAGTAATCCAGTAAGCTTAAAGACCCTTGCAATATTCAGCCCTAACCTGCCTGTTTCTTGCTTAACCATGCATCCACTCTGCCACAAAAACATTGGCACTTTCTCATTATGAGATGTCCAAGTCAGCCATATAACATTAGCCCACTCCCAAATACTTTTTTTACCTCTTGTTCACCGGCAAACAGAAACGAAGAACCCAATTACACGACTTCTTATTTAACACCTTTATAGTTCTTACTCTGCATCATGCATTATTTGAAGTGTTTTACATATGCTAACTCATTTAATCCTTCATAAAACCTCCCTAAGATAAGAACATATGAAAACATGAGGCCTAAAGATCTTGAGGAGTTTGTCCAAAGTCTCAAAGTCCATAAAGAGCAGAATCAGGATTCAAAAGCAAGCAGTGCAGCTCCAAGTCTGTTTGAACCACCAAGCCATGGTTTTGAGATGATGGGTTTATTACATGGCCAATTAAAGGGAAGGGCTAATAATATTTTAATCTGCAGCAACTGACAGAGTACATTGACATGGAAATGATATTAGTTCCCACATGTCGAAAACCTAAAAGCATCAAGTCAATTTAGAGTGCCCTCCAGGCCTCCTTTCTTAAACATTATGGAAACAAGCCAGAACAATTCTACCATGGTTTCCGTTTCCATTGAGAAGATTCTAATACTTTGGATGTGAAATGCCTTTCTTCTTTAATTGGTCTGAAACAGATATGTTAATTTTCTAGAAAGTACGAAAGGTAAATCTAGTGCTAACCTCTGACTCCTTGTCATACCCAGTGTTTACCACCTCTGGAGTGGGAGGGAGGTTGCTGCTACACTTGCTCAATCACTGTTAGGCTTCTGGCTGACTTTCTAACCTCTCTCTCTTTAGTTCAAGAGAACAGGTGAAGTTAAAAATCTATCCATGGATACGAAGAGTACACTGGGGTCAGGTAGTCAAATCCTTCCTGGACATGAGGCCCCTTCTCTCTCCAGCAGGTTTGTTTGGCCATTCATAAACAATGCTTAAGGTGATTTTTATTATCTTTTTGGTGTTTCAAACTGCAACTAAAGTTTATTGTGTGATAGTCTTATTGGATTATGTACATATTTTTACTTCCCTTCCTTGAATCTTTAAAAGTTTTCTGGAAGAGGGGCTCCTGGGTGGCTCAGCTGGCTAAGCATCTGACTTTGGCTCAGGTCATGATCTTGCAGTTTGTGAGTGCAAGCTCCACTTGGGGCTCTGTGCTGACAGCTCAGAGCCTGAAACCTGTTTCAGATTCTGTGTCCTTTCTCCCTGCCCTTCCCCACTAGTGCTGTCTCTCCCTCTCTCAAAGATAAACATTAAATAAATAAATAAGTAAATAAAAGTTTTCTGGAAGGTTATCTAAAGCAAGAATTTACATATTGAATATCTCAATTTATCTGTGAAGTAACTTCTCCTGGTAAACACTATAATCTACATAGATTTGGTTTCATGAGCACTAGAGCACTAAATACCCTGTGCTATGTAGAACACTCATGATATAACGACATACAAAGTATTGATACCAATTTTCTAATTTTCTTAAATAAGGGTGAAATATAACTGAAAGTTAAAGTGGATATCTGCAGGAAGAGGAATTAGGAGTGAGTTTTAATTCTATTTATACTTTCTGAGTTTACATATTGTCTACGAAGAAGATACACTTCTTGTATAAACAAACAAGGCAGTATTAGCAAGAATATTAAGTTTTACAGGGATCTTGTGGTACCAAGATCATGGTACCATGGTACCATGGTCAAACTATGCTATTTTTTCTTACTTGGTAATTAATAATAAAGGTAAAACAAGCAGAGCACTCTGCTCTTTAGTTTGAAAGTAATAAAGCAAGAAATTTGTAAACATTTACTAAAATAAGTGAAAAACTCATTTGCATCCTTATTCCATAGTTGTATTCAGACAATAAAAGAAGCACTTTACTTATGAAAGTAGTCTGGTGTCAGAAGACTTAGACTGTGAATGCACATCTGCCTCCTACTGCCCACAAATGGGGTCTACCAGTTCTATGTGCCTTAGTAATCTCAACTGCAAAATGGAAATAATAATGCCTAGTTCATAGGGCTGTGAACGTACCTAGGATAGGTTGTGGCACAGAATAGCCATCAAATAAATGTCCCTCTACACATTAAAAAAGTTTACTGCACCCCTCTTCTATGTGAGTGCTTATAAAGTACAGGAACAAATACACTAGAAAACAAAGACTTAGTGCTTTCTCTCAAAGAGATTGTGATCCAGAGGAGCAGAAAGTGATTCAAATATTTATAATATTTGATATCAGGTGATATCAGATGATATGAGGTGCTAAAAGACTTTCTGCACTTAAGTGTTTAAAAAATCTAACAAACTTAAGTTCTAAGTTCATGAAGTTCCATGGACTGTGGAACTGGATCTCAGTCGAATTGGGATTTGTACACTTCTCTGGGGCAGGCTGGGAATAGGTGAGTATTGGTCTAAGGTATTAGCTAAGATGTCCTCTATCTTGCCTTCATTAGTTGGTCCCTGCAAATCTCTGTTGATTCTGTTGATATTCCCTGTCAACAGTATCTTGGGGGCCAACTCTCTTTAACTCCCTTGCCCCTTTATGGTACAGGGGTCCATCCTGTGGCTCCCACAGCACACGGGGCCCCAGGAAAGTCAGCAGGACCATCCTCAGCCCTTTACCATTTCCCGGTTCCTCTCAGAGCACAAGAATATTGCCCCTGCCTTCACAGCATGCCAAGCTCTGTGGAACCTCTCTGCATGCTTCCTCAGGCCTGTCTACCTGGGTACCCTATAGCTATTTCTACTCTGGGTTCTTCTCATCTCTTTGTGCTCTATCCAGGAAAGAAAACCTAGCCTCTCTCTGTGCTCAGATTCTGTATACCTCTGAGGGATTTTTATCACTCTCCTTATTCTTGTGCTGAGCTGTAGAAAACACCAGCGAGCCTCACTCCTTTGTCAGAGGCCCACCTTGTCTACTCACGCCATGCTTTCCCCTGGCCGGAGTACTTTCTTTCTTCTGCAGCATGGAAACTCTACTTGCTCAGCATGTCTTTTGCTGGCAATCGGTTTATCTATGCCCTTTGCCTTTTTCATTCCCTTAAGGGCCCAGACTTTTGATACTTAAAATGCAAGAAAAGACTATGTCATCTTTCTCTATCAATGCATTAAAAATGCAATTCTGAAGCTGAGTCTGGGGTGACAAATAAAACCTATCAGTTAATCTTTGAAAACTCCTCTCTCATCACAGAACACAGAGACTAAGACAACGCAAAGGCAGAAAATGCCTAACTCAGCTGAGGCGCTCAGGAAAGGCTTCACTGTGAAGGCCCAACCAGACCTAAGTCTCTGAGGATGACTCAGAGCTCAGCTACACGGTCAGACAAGGGGAAGGTCATTCTACACAAAGGGAAGAATATGTGCAAAGTGACAGTGTTACATGAATCAGGAGTTAAATTTATCTCCCACAATCATCTAAACCATATAAACCACATCTCATTTTGAGAATGGAATAAGCGCCACCATAAGTGTTTGAGTTGGAAGTTACTTTAGGAATTATGTAATCTAATACCTGCATATCAGAGATAAGGACATTGAAGGCCCAAATGATGACTTTTAATCCATAATTCAAACACAAATGAAACAAAATTTAGCCTCCCACTTCTACCTCCAGAAGGAAGCCCTACTCTCAATTTACCATTGTAGATATCTTCTTTGGCCAAAATTAATCATTGAGCATATCAATACTTTTAACAAGCTTAGCAGTGAGTTCTTCATCAAGGTTGAGGGGAAAAAGTTACTCTCCAATAACTCTAATATCCATGCTTTTAGCCACTACAATTTCTCCTCATGCTATTATTCAGTCTTCAAATATATTATAAATATATTTTATTTGTAAGTGTAAGTTGTATTTCATATTTGGGCTTTTTACCAGGAGGTTGTATAAACAATATTTAAGTTTGATTAGCTGTATTAGCTCCCTTAAGACTTATAATATATCTCCAAGGTATATACTAGCTTTTATATTTGTTTTACAAATGAGGGAAACAAGGCAAAGGAAGTTAAGTAACTTGTCCCTAGGTTATATGTCTACTAAGTAGTAGGCAAGTAGTAGATATTAAACTCTAATAATCCATGCTTTTAGCCACTACAACACCACATTTCTCTTCATGCTATTATTCAGCTTACACATATATTATAAATATACAAATCCACAAATACATATATACAAGGCTTCTCATTGAGTCAGGTTTGTTGTGGTTTTCTTTTTAAACGTTTATTTATTTTTAAGAGACATAGAGACAGAGCATGAGCAGGGGAAGGGCAGAGAGAGTGGGAGACACAGAATCCGAAGCAGGCTCCAGGCTCTGAGCTGTCAGCACAGAGCCCGACGCGGGGCTCGAACTCACAGACCGCGAGATCATGACCTGAGCTGAAGTCGGCCGCCTAACCGACTGAGCCACCCAGGCGCCCCAAGGTTTGTTTTTTGAAAGACTGGAAGTAACCTAAATATGTACTAATTGGGGGCTAATTTGATAAATTATAGCATATCCTCATCATATAGCCAGTAAAAAGAACGGGAAAAGTTATATGTGCTTATAGAGACCAATTTCCAAGAAACAAGACACAGTTGAGTTAAAGGTAAAATAATAATAATAGAAACAAAGTGTAAGTGGTATTTCATATTTGGGCTTTTTACCAGGGGGTTGTATAAATAACATTTAAGTTTGATTAGCTAAATAGTGTTTCTATAGCATACTAGCAAGAAATGGTAGTGGTTACCTCTGAGGAGAAAAGGAACAAAGGACCCGAAAATGTGGGGTGGGAAAGAAATTTACTTTTCACTGTATACCTTTTTTGTAACATTTCCATTTTTACCATGTACAAATAAGACTTAGTCAGATAAACTAGCTAAATTTTTAAAATTATCAACTGATAGGATTTTTTAAATCCTAAGATAAGTATTGAAAATAATAATCATATAATTAAAGAACCTAGTTACTTAAGTGTTTTTAAACACTCGAGTTATCCTGTTTGTATTTACCTACAAAACACTCTTTGAAAAAACACTTCTTAACTCCTTACCAGGATATTGATTCATTTGCGAGTCACAAAAGAAAATGAAGAAGCAACCAGATATGTAACTAGTCTCATGCCAGTTGGTATGTAGGAGCTTAGGTGGAGAAATATGGTAGGGAATGAAAGGAAGGCGGGGGGAGGGGGGTGCAGAGAAGCTACCAAATTGGTAATTCCCAGTGCTGCTAAAAACCCTGTGTTAAGAAGCTCCATCCCAGGGGCTCAAAATTCAGAATTTGTGAATTATAAGACATAAAAATACTTTTCCAAGTGGATTCTTAATCCCAACACATACCACATCACCATAAATACCTACAAGACAAATCATATTTAGTGACTGGCCCTGACATAAAATGTCCAAGTACTTTCTTTCCACACTTTCTACCTGTCTCCTGTCTCATTTTGTTCCTTATCTACTGATTCTATTTTTTAAACGTTCGGTCAGGTGTTCATGAAATTTTACCTGTCTTTAACACTCACCAAATTCCTCTTGATTAGGATGGTGTATACTTGGATAGAAGCTGGAGTGACCTAAGGCAGAAGGGCAGTGTTACAGACTGAACATCTGTGTCCCCCCAAAATTCGTATGTTGAAGCCCTAATCTCCGCCATTGTAAGAGTATTTGGATTTGGGGCTTTTAGAAAGTTATGAAGATTAGATGAGGTCATAAGGGTAGTGCCCTACGATGGAATTAATGCCCTTATCAGAAGAGACACCAGGGAGCTCAAATGATCTCTCTTTCTCTGCCATGTGAGGACACAGTAAAGCAGGATGGTCTCTTTATGGAACAAATAGTTATTGTAACTAAAATGTAGTGAGATGGTTTCAGACAAATCTCAGCTAATAAAAAATTATTCTAATGTTCTTGGACTGAAGATCACTTTAAAATAGACAGTCCGGTGTCCAGAAGTCAAAGTGTACTGTTCTTCAGAGAGACTTATTCAACAGGAAAAAATAAGTTGTTAAACTGTCATAGACACTTAACATCCAAATAAATACAACTAGTAAAATCAATAACACAAAATCCACAACAGAAAATGCTCATTTCAGTAATAATCAAAGAAATGCAAATTAAAACAAGCAAATGATAATACCCAATATACATAACAGTACAGAAGTCATATGGTCACATTATATAAACACTTCAGAGAGCAATATGTCGATATACAGCAAGAACCATAAATATATTTATAATCCTCAACCTTCATACCATTTTGGGGACTTTCATTATGAGAAAATAATAAGCTGAATACTACTAAAATAATGAGTTATGGACATGAAGACGCTCAATACAGTGGTATTCATTATATGCATCTGTATTTGTATAATATAAGTTAATAAAAGTTGAGCTAAGCGGCCAATAGATGTTAGCAAATTAAATAATATGAAATAGTAAGCAATCATTTAAATATCAATTGTTGGGTGCCTCGGTGGATCAGTCAGTTAAGCATCTGACTCTTGATTTTGAATCAGGTCATAATCTCAAGGTTTGTGGGATCAAGCCTTATGTTGGGCTCTGTATTGACAGCACAGAGCCTGCTTGGGAATCTCTCTCTCTCCATCTCTCTCTCTGCCACTCCTGCCTCCTCTTGTGCACACGCAGTCTCTCTCTCTAAATAAATAAATATTTTTTTTAAAATAGCAATTGTTAATACAATATAAAAACATGGGAAATTTTAATGTTGAGAGACATACAGAATGTTTTATGAAAAAAAAGTGTAATATAAAAGACTGTAGTTGTAAATATTATAAAACACATAGGCCTATGAAAAGAACTAGAAATTATTATGCAAAAATATGTATCATTGTATGAGGAACTATGATTATGAATTAATTATTTTTAAATGTTGCTTATATTGTTTACCTTTATTAAAAATCTTGTATTTACAATCTAAATACAAGAGAAAAAATAGCCAACTTTACAAAACATGTTTCTATTATTGAACTTGATATTTATTACTTTCCTTTCTCTTTGTTTCAAAGAATTCACTGAATATTCTTGTGACATAGTAAATTCTTATGACATGGCATATGATTTCAGTTACAGAGACTGACTTCCTAAGACTCTGTTCTAAATTCTGTAGCTACTAATTACTCAACTTCAATAGTCCATTATGGTAAGGATGGCTCCCTAGTTGTTTGCCTCACTAAAATGTCTGCTTTGATCATTGTCTTTTAGTTACACACAGAAGGACTTGGGAGCCCAGGCCCAGAACCCACGCCCTTAGTGTTATCAAGAAATACTTTTTTATTCAGGGAGAAGATTATAAATTTCACTCTTCTACTCCCTTTTTAATATTTGCTTTTGTTGCCTAGAGGAACAAGTGTGTTTTCACTTAATATTTATGACTTTTCATCATATGTCCTTTAGAGCAATATGCCTAGAGCAGGAATACTAGAGAACACTAACAACAGATTCAGTTCCAAACACAAAGTCAACAATCTGACAAAATGTTATTTGACCTTTTCCTTTACATTTTTATTCTCAGTCTTTTGCCTCAAGGTCCAAACTGGAGGTTTTCAACCCTGAAAAAGTAATCTGGAACAGCTGGCCCTATACTGAAAACAAACTATCCTGACCTAGGGTGTGGTTGTCTTGAAAGAGACAAGCTACCAAGCAGACACTGGATGTTCGCTCCAGAGCTGAAAAAGGAGCAGGGTACCCAGACAACATTCAATTCTCACAAGACAGGAAGGCAGAAAAGGCAATTAGAGAAATACGATGAAGTCCCAGTTCCCCTTAGCCTGTTTTTGACATGGATGCACAATCAAGTGGATTTAATGTGACAAATTCCCAAGGGAAAAAAATTCTTTTAAAAACTTTTATTCATGAGGAAATGAGAGAGTGTTTAATTCACCTTAAAGGGATCATTGAACCCATGAAATAAACATGCAGGCACTTGCCCAGAGAATAAAGCCATTTGGCAGTAGGCTTAAAAACAATCCTTCCTAAAAGCACAACCCTTCTGCCTCTTTCCTCCACATGGCTCAAAATCTTCCCCTTTGGCTTAGTGAAATTCAATGCTTTGAAATTTTTATATTTCTTATTCTTTTTCATGTTTTTCTTTAGTTCAGGCTGAATCGGAATTGCTTTTATTATGTTGGCTTGGTCCCTCAGTTGGCGGCTTGTGGAAGTAGAATGCATGGTGAACTGGGAATCTGAAAAAGTGTGTTCAAGCCTTTATTCGGTTACTAACTATATAATTATTGACAAACCAGTTACTTCTGTAGACCTCTGTTTCCTCATCTGTAAGATGAGAAGGGTGAACTGCATAATTGCTAGGATGCCATCAACCTCAAAATGCTGTGTTACTTATAGGAAAAAATATAAATGGTGCCAAGAAATACCAGTAAGAAGATATAAATCCTTAAAAGCAGATGAAAAGTATTTAAAAGGTGGTAAAACCTTATATTTCATCTTTACCTGGCTTGATTTCTCAGCACTGAATCATCTCACGGAATGTACTCCTCAGAGCTAAAAGACATATAGATCAAAACAAAGCTCTAAAAATAAAAGATGAACCTATGTTAGGAAGAGGTGACTGAGAGCCAGTGGATAAATTCCTGCAGTAGGAATTTCTTACATTCTTTAAGACCAAAGCAAGTAAGAAGGAAGGAAAAATTTAGGTGCCCATTTCAGGGCAGCTTTGCTTCCTGGCAGACCAGGTTCTAGGGATATGCTTTCATTACAGCAGTCCCGCCACCTGAAAGAGAAGTTATCATGGTCCAATTTATTTTCTAACTCTGCATTGGCTTATCACAACGTAGACCTAAATCATGACCAAGTTAGGAATGAGGAATACGCAAACAAAGATATAAGGAGAGTCAGAATAAGTATAATCCATAAACAATTCCCAAATCCCACTCTATGAAATAGTTTCAACTTCCTCCTTATTCACAAAAATGTTTCCCCAAGAAACGATATTAAGTCACTAAACTTGCTGGTTTGACCTTTGTCCTTCTTTCCTCCTCCTGTCAGAACCAAGGTACTAAAATCTAAAATATGTCTCCTGACTAGTCATTTTATACAGTAGTCACTTCTTTAGCAGAAAGCAACAGAAACTGTCTGTATTAGTCAGCTCAGGTTGTCATAACAAAATACTATAGACTAGGTGGCTTCAGCAACAGGAATTTATCTCTCATAGTTCTAGAGTCTGGGAAGTCCAAGATCAAGGTGCTGGTGAGGACTCTCTTCCTGGACTTCAGATAGCTGCCTTCTCGCTGGGCCCTTACATTGCAGGAAGAGAAGAAGCAAGGTTCCTGGTATCTCTTCTTATAAAGACATTAATCTTATCATGAGGGCTTCACCTTCATGACTTCATTGAAACCTAACTACCTTCCAAAGGCCCTATCTCCAAACACTATCACATTTCAGGTTAGAGCATCAACATACAAATTTGCAATAAGGGAGAAGGTGGGGGTGGTGGGCAGACACATTTCAGTCCATAGCTCTACATAACCTACAAGAGAAATGAGTTTATTCAAGGATATTGAACAGCTCACAAAATCAAAGAGAAATCTAGAGAACCAGGATGGTAGCTCATAGGGGCTACGGAGCAGGAGTCAATAGTTCATTCATGGTGTTAAAACTAGAAAAAATTAGTTCCAACTAAGTTTTCAGTCTTTGAGTCTTTCCATGCAAGATTTAAACAACTCAAAAAGAATGTGATTATCCTGGTTTGAGTCACGAGGCAGGGTAACTTGATTAACAGTTTCAAGGACACATCATAGAATGGAGTTGTGGAAGGTGGGGAACAGGGAGAGTAATTCCCCAAAAAAGAGAGAAATGACTATAAGAGAGCCAAAAACAAACAAAGAAACAAATATCCATGGTTCTCTGTGATGCAAAGACTTAGAAGAAACCAACATGTCAATGCTGGCTCAGCCACTCACTAACTGATCACCTTGGGTGAATATATTAGATTTTCTGAACCTTCGTTTTTGCATCATTCAAATAAAAAGGTATTGTTTGTCTAACTGCAAACAAACTTGCAGTCACTACTTGACTAAAAAGTTATACACAGAACAGTAAATGAGTCCTAAATGCTCAACAAATGTAAGTTCCCTCCCTTCTTCCTCTTAAATATGGCAGCTGGCGATTCACTATTTAAGTCTATAGAGAGAGTTTTCTTTTAAAACACAAAATAAAATACAACTTGTACCATGTGGACGTGTTATACTATTATAAATGTTTTATATATTAGGCAATTATCTGACATCAAAGGGGAAACAGGCTTTGAGTCAGACCTAAATTATTAACTTTTGGTAAATCATCCTGGACTAAGGTAAGAAGGTCAAGTTTTCACATCAGATGCCTGAAGAATATATAATCTTGGTGACAATACTGCTCATTATTTCTAAGAGCCAAAATAACCCTTCTGTTTGCTAAACATAAATGGACATGTTCATCATAAAGGTTTTCTGCCACATGGCTTGGATCTGGAATTTTAACTGGATCTTTGGTCTTTGAATCCCTTGAAATTATATGCAAAATTGTGCATGTGTGTGTGGATATGTGCAAGAAGCATGCACTCATACACACATACACACACACACGCACACACAGGCACACACAGAAAACCACTGCCTAACCCAAAGGTGGGGGCAGATAAAATCCTGGGAGCCACTCCGAAAGACAACAGCCATTTTCAAATTTCTCTTCTCTTTGAAACAGACTCGATATCCATCATTGTACAGTATATCCCATCGACACCTACAACAAAAGTAGCAGCAAGTGCATAACGCACCACAAAGTAAATAGCTATGCCAGGAACAGTGCTTAGTTAGTCCAACATTTTAGCAGTGGAACTTTTTTCAATAAAAATCCGCCCTCCAACCAAGTACATAAAACAGATTTTCTAGACAAATAGGCTCTACTGGTAGTTTACATCTTCACTGATTTATAGAAGAGACATGCTTTGCAGAAAATCTGAAATACCCAGGAGAGTCTCTAGAGTCACTTAGAAGACTAGACTGCTAAGATAATGGAGAGCAATCCCACTGTAGATTCATGTTCTCCAACCTCAGCTGCAGCTTAGCTCTAGCTGGCTTCCTTCCTCTTCCCTACAATGGCCATCTCAAAATTCTTTATCCAAGTCCTACCTGCTCCCCTTTACTCCTGAAGAGCATATGGACTTTTTCACCAAGAGAGTCCGACCTAAACAATGGAATTGGTTAGACTTTTTCCCTCTTTTCTCAAGCTTGCTCTATTGTTCTGTATTCCCACTCATTCTGAGCTCCTTCTCTATTATCTTTGTGTTTTCCTCCCTTCAGCTATTCAAATACCTTCATGGTTTTTTCCATTTCCTATTTTTGCCATATCAGTACTAGTGTCACTTTCCTTCAGCACATCTTGTAATGTATATACTTTTTTATTATTAATATTTTACATCCAAGTTAGTGTACAGTGCAACAATGATTTCAAGAGTAGATTCCTTAATGCCCTTTACCCATTTAGCTCATCCCCCCTCCCATCACTCCTCCAGGAACCCACTGTTTGTTCTCCATATTTAAGAGTCTCTTATGTTTTTGTCCTTCTCCCTATTTTTATATTATTTTTGCTTCCCTTCCCCTATGTTCATCTGCTTTGTATCTTAAAGTCCTCAAATGAGTGAAGTCATATGATATTTGTCCTTCTCTGACTGACTAATTTCGCTTAGCACGATACCCTCTAGTTCCATCCACATAGTTGCAAATGGCAAGATTTCATTCTTTTTGATTGCTGAGTAGTACTCCATTGTATATATACCACATCCTCTTTATCCATTCATCCATCAGTGGACATCTGGGCTCTTTCCATTCTTTGACTTTTGTTGATAGTGCTGCTATAAACATTGAGGTGCATGTGTCCCTTCGAAACAGCACACCTGTATGCCTTGGGTAAATACCTAATATTGCAATTGCTGGGTCATACGGTAGTTCTATTTTTAATTTTTTGAGGAACCTCCATACTGTTTTCCATAGTGGCTGCACCAGTGTAATGTATATACTTTTGATCATATCTCCCAAAGATCTCATCACTCCATCATCTGTGCCTTAAAGACACCACAATTATAGCACTGATCCTACTTCTTTGGAGTCATTTACTTAAATCACTTTTTTAGTCTTGTCAGGCTGATATTTTAAAAAAATTATAGATTGGGTAATTTATAAACAATAGAAATTAATTTCTCATAGTTTTAGAGGCTAGAAGTCCGAGATCAGGGTGCCAGCATGGTTAGGTGAGGGCCTTCTTCCAGGCTGCAGACTTCTTATTGTGTCCTCACATGATGGAAGGGCTGAAGGAACTCTGTGGAGTCTCTTTTATAAGAGCACTAATTCCATTCAAGAAGGCTCCACCCTCATGATCTAATCACCTCTCAAAACCCCCACCTCCTATTAACACTTCACATTAGGTATTAGAATTTCAACAAATGAATTTGGGGATGAGGATACACAAACATTCAGACCATAGCAATCACTGTTTGTTCATTAGCCTCGAGTTAAGGCAGTGTGGGCTTAGTAGAAAGAGCACAAGTTTTGATGTCAGGCAGCTAGGAAATTCCCTCAGCCTCTCTAATTCTGTTTCCTTGGGATAATGAAAGTGATTAATTTAGTGAAAGCAAATTTAGCAAAGAATCAAAGATTGTTACAGATTTCATTCTCCTAGAATGCTGCAGCTATCATCTATGCAGAATCATGTATGGTGTGAGCTAAGGCTGGGCTCAAGTCTTGCCTGCTCAAGGCCCAGCCCAGGAAAGAACAAGATACACACTTCAGCTCCAACCTCATGACCTGGCCAACTTCCTGTCCTTCCTATGCCCCAGGAGTAGGATCAGCAGTCCCTTGAGAGTCCACTGATATCACACTGTACTGGCTGAGCTTCACCACTGAGAATCTTTCCTACAGAGTGGTAGAACAATAATTGAGATAATGAGTGTATATACTTGTCGTGGTACCTGACCTATGGTAAGCAGCACTCAACAAAGAGTGACCATTGTCATTATTCTTTCTGAGCAGAGAAACAGCCTCTCCGCATTGCATCAGTGCCCAGAACAGACATGGAAATTACACTCAATACAATTTTAGAGAATATATAAACCCATGACCAAATTCTGTTTTTATTGGAATAGGATGTTTTCCTTTCTCTCAGCCCTTACCCTTTTCATTTAGCAAAATCCTACCCAGCTTTCAATATCTACCACAAATTGCACCCCTTTTACAAAGCCTTTCTCACTACCCCCAGTCAGCATTAATCATTCCTTCTTCTAGATTCCCAAAACTCTCTGTTTACAGGTGATGCTGAACTCATCACAAGGCTCATGACCTGATTTATAGTAATTGACCGATTGACGGATTGATGTGAGCATCTCTCTAATTAAACATATATTGACTGAGGACAACAGCCTATATTACTCTCCTTTGTAAGATTCGTAGTACCTGTGACAGTTAACTTTATGTGTTAACTTGGCTAGACCATAGTACCAAGGCATTTGGTTACACACCAGTCAAAACGTTGCTGTGATGACATTAGCATTTAAATCGGGATATTTCAAGTAAAGCAGATTATTCTTGGTAATGTGAATGGGTCTGATCCAACAGTTGAAGGCCTTAATAGAAAAAGGACTGACCTGGGGTACCTGGGTGGCTCAGTCGGTTAAGTGTCCAACTCTTGATTTCAGCTCAGGTCATAATCTCACAGTTCGTGAGCTCAAGCCCCCTGTTGGGCTCTGTGCTGGCAGTGCAGAGCCTGCTTGAGATTCTCTCTCTCCCTCTCTCTCTGACCTTCCCCTGCACTCTCTGTCTCAAAATAAATAAATAAACTTAAAAAAAAGAAAAAGAAAAAGGATTGACCTCCCTGCAAGCAAGAGGGCAGGCAGCCTCCAGACTGCCTTCAGACTCAACCTGTAACATCAACTCTTCCCTGGGTCTCTAGAGAGCCTGAAAATTTTGTACTTGCCACCCTCCACAAACTCTTTAAATCTATATTATAGGTAGGTAGATAGATAAATAGATAGATGATAGATAGATAGATAGATAGATAGATAGACAGACAGACTGATCAATCCTATGGGGGGATATATGTAAATACACATACCAAAATATTCTATCTATCTATCCATCCATCCATACATCCATCCATCCATCCACCCACCCATCCATCCATCCATCCATCCATCCATCCCATTGATTCTGCTTCTCTGAGAACCCTACCTAATCCCAGTTAATATAGTATCTCTCCAGTAGGTACTCTCCCATGGTAGAGGTTCAGTAACCACTTCATGAAACGATGGAGCTGGAAGTAAATGAGTGAATGAAGTGAGTGGAGATGAAACCTGCTGAAGAATGTGAGGCAATCGAGTACTGGGATATGGAGAGCAGGGAAAGGCCTGATGGAGTGGACACCATCCTGAGAGTAAAGCCTCTGGAATTCCACCTCTTATCCAGTCTTCCTAGATAAGGCCCAGGGGAGACATTGCCTGTTTGGGAATAAAGACAGTAAGTGAGGCCAGAAGAACTTTTGGCTGAATCCCGAAGAGACCAGGGTTCAGACAGGGTAATGGTGAAGAAACTCCCAAGCAGTGAGTCAGTGCTCAGTAAATGCCGCTGTCTGGCTAAAATGATGACATGGTTATTATCTAGTTTTGCACCTAAGTTCGGCAGCACAGGCCAGCCCTGACCCTCTGTCCTTCCCATACTATGCTCCTTTTTTAGCTCATAACACCTACTGTGTTGCCTACGTTTCCCTTCACACTCTCCCTGACACCTTTATATGCAGAGCTCCTTATCTCTCATCACTGTACACCAAGTTCAGTGGCCCATCAGCTGCTTTGGGCTTCCCAGAATCGCCCAGACAGGGCCACATTTAAAAGCCATATTGCTCTCTAGTTTCTGCAAATACAGGAAGTGCATAAGCAGGTTTTTTAAAGGGAAAACTATAAAATGTGGACAGTAAATTACATTGCTGCTTTCCCCTCCCGTTGAAAAATGGCAGGCTGCTAAGTGGTTTGGAGCTCAGTCAGTGTTTCAGATTAAAGGGAGTTGAATGTAAACCTCACATTACTTCTAGAGCATGAAAAAGATAGAGCCTTAAATAGTCCCCATAACAGAGAGGGAAAGCGGGAGGGGGAGGGAGGTGATTGTCAGTCATTAATGCTATTTTTATGTTTGTATAGAGATGGGAGGTCTCTGGAGCCTTTTAAAGTGCAAGTATGCCCATTTTAAAGCAAGTCAATTTAAGAAAATCCAGTCTACCAAAACAGATGAATTAGCAAGTGGTTCTCCATACTACAAAAGAACTCTTCACTCCAAAAGCAATTAGGATAGTCTCTATGATTATTAATAGTTTAAAAGTCTACCACAAATGTGTTTCTAATGATCCATTGGAAAAGTATTTCCCTTATTGAAGGGTCCCGGTAATTATTTAGAGAGTATAATGAGCTGTATCCATATTGCATTATTTAAAACCTGTATTTACTAGAAGCCTATATTGGACAAAACATTTCCTATACATAAACAAATGGCCCTCTTGTCAGACTGAATTGTAAAAGGAAAATTAAAATTAAATAAAAAATATAATCTTAAGAATGAGATTACTTGAAATTCAAAATAATATTCTTATAGGCTTATTTTTACACATTAACTTTAAACAAAAAAAAATTAAGGGCTTGATATTACAGAAGCCTTGAATACATAATTTGTTCATTCCTCGGGTAAATTTTGATTCCCTAGTACGCCTAAAGTCCTGGACTAACCCCTAAAGTCGTTATGCGATGAAGGTGATGTTTTCCCTCTAAGGAAGTTGAGAAATAGGGGCGCCTGGGTGGCTCAGTTGGTTAAGCGGCCGACTTCAGCTCAGGTCATGATCTCACGGTCTGTGAGTTCGAGCCCCGCATCGGGCTCTGTGCTGGCGGCTCAGAGCCTGGAGCCTGCTTCAGATTCTGTACCTCCCTCTCTTTGTGCCCTTCCCCTGCTCATACTCTGTCTCTATGTCTCTCAAAAATAAATAAACGTTAAAAAAAAAAATTTTAAAAAGAAAGTTGAGAAATAAACCATTTATGTGAACCACTTGAGAAATGAGGTCAGAAATTATGCATTGCCGCGAACAAAGTTATAGACAGCAAGTACCACAGGAAAGGGGAGATCAGGATGGCCTGAAGTGGTGAGAGATATGACAGTTGAGCTTGCTGTTGGAGGGAGAGACAGATGAGAGGAACAATAGGAGGAATTCACACCCAAGCTGACTTCAAACAAGTCCAGGGAGGGGCACCTGGGTGACTATGTGTATTAAGCGTCTGACTTCTGCTCAGGTCATGATCTCACAGAGTTCGAGTCCTGCGTCAGGCTCTGTGCTGACAGCTGGGAGCCTGGAGCCTGCTTTGGATTCTGTGTTTCCCTCTCTCTCTCTGCCCTTCCCCCATTCTCTCTCTCTCTCTCTCTCTCTCTCTCTCTCTCTCTCTCAAAAATAAATAAACATTAAAAAAAAGTTTTAAAAAGTCCAGGGAAAGACTTAAAAATGGGAGGAAAAAGATGAACATGTAGAGATATAAAAAAAGATATGGAACAAGTTAGAGAAGCTTCGTCAAATGAAACAGTGCAGAGTCAGAGGTATCAAAATCATGAGAGATCAAACTTCACAATAGCAAAAGGCAGCCAGGCCGGCTCGCAGGGGCCTACTGTTCAGGCTGACTCTATCCACAAGATTCTTGCTAAATGAATACAAAGTTGACCCTTGGACAACTTGGAGATTAGGGGCACTGATCCCCATGCAGTTGAAAATCCAGGTGTAACTCAACTCCCCCTAAAACTTAACTGCTAATAGCCTACTGTTGACCAGAAGTCTTACAGGTAACATAAATAGTTGATTACCGCATAGTTTGTATGTGATATGTCTTATATACTATATTCTTATAATAAAGAAGAGAAAATGATAATAAAAAAATCATAAGGAAGAGAAAATACACTATAGTACTGTACTCTATGTATTTTTAAAAATTTGCATGTAAGTGGAGCTATGCAGTTCAAACCTATGTTGTTCGAAAGTCAACCATACTATAACTTGACAGTTTCCAAATAACATTTAAACCTTTTAACAATGGACTTCGAAACTCAGAATAGTTTTTCTTTTTCTCCATTAATTAGTCAGCACCAACTGTTCTCTGTCACAAAAGGCATAACAAAGTATTAACAGCAGTGTCAATGTTTTATCCTGTTCTCATATTCATTATACTCATGATTTGTTCTTTCCGCCTCTAGAATAGATTTTCTTTTTTTTTTTTAAATTTTTTTTAACGTTTATTTATTTTTGAGACATAGAGACAGAGCGTGAGCAGGAGGAGGGCAGAGAGAGAGGGAGACACAGAATCCGAAGCAGGCTCCAGGTTCTGAGCTATCAGCACAGAGCCTGACATGGGGCTCGAACTCACAGACCGCGAAATCCTGACCTGAGCTGAAGTTGGTGCTTAACCGACTGAGCCACCCAGGCGCCCCAGAAAAGATTTTCTTAATGCAGCCCCTGACTCCACTGAATTCCCCTCCAACCATTGGAAACTTTGTCTATGATCATCCCAGGGACGGTATGCGCTATTTTATCAAGTCATAGTAAGGTGATAGATTTTGAGCAAGATCTGTGAAATAAACCTTTAACTTCCAGAGTAGGGTCAGAAGTAAGAGTTATCCTGGCACCAAAAGAAACTCTCTCTGGCACCAGGCTGAGAGACTGAAGCAAAGTTTAAAGATCCAGGGTGAGAGGGTGGAGGGCAATCCACTCTGTATATTAAATATGCCAGTTATAACTCTAGATTGTGATATCTTTCAGTTGCATAACACTTTACACTTTAAAAATTCTTTCCCTTACTTGTCTCATGCTCTAAATGCTTTAAAATAAAAGACACTTTGGGGTGCCTGGGTGGCTCAGTCAATTAAGCATCCGACTTTGGCTTCAGGTCATGATCACACAGATTGTGGGTTGGAGCCATGAAGCCTGCTTCGGATTCTGTGTCTCCCTCTCTCTGCCCCTCCCCTGCGCGCACTGTGTCTCTCTCTCCCCTTTCTCTCTCTCTCTCTCTCTCAAAAATAAATAAAACATTTAAAAAATTTAATAAAAGACTCTTAAAAACTAGAAAATACTAATTTTCTTTATTGTGGTATAACATGTATACAGCATAAAGCACAAATCTTAAAGCATACAATTCAATGAATTTCTACATATATACAGATGCAAACACGCGTACACACACACACACACACACGTAGTTCTATGTAAGTACCGCTCCGGATCAGGATAGAATATCAAGCAACCCAGAAGGCTCTCTTGTACTACTCCCCTCAATAATTTTTTTCTTCGTTGCACTGAAACTTTTCTTCAGTAAAAATTAAAGTGAGAGACAATACCCCTCAGCTATGCTCAATCCACTAATGTTTAAGGAAACATATTTCAAAGTTCCTAAGTCTTAAGAAGTAGTGATGGAAAAAAGAAAAAAAAAGACAAAAGAAAAAAACAACAACCTGTGTTCACAGTTTACACCAAGAAAAAAATGTACTACTCCTCTCGTCAAACCCCAGCCTTTTGAGTTCACTCATCAGGAATTTCTTTTAAATACTTTTAGAAGAAAATCATATCTAAGAAATGTTGATAACAGGAACAAGTACCAGAAGATGATTATTAGTCTTTTAAAAAATGTAATCCAGATATATACCCCACTGTATAGCCATTACTAACATATGAGGTCAACAGAAAGAGGAAAAAGGGAATTGAGCAGGGGGATAGCTGGCCTGGTTATTTTTTCCTATTTTTTTTTTTTTTTGCTAATTTTTATCCTTTTAACTTTTATCTTGTTTAGCATGGAAATAAGATACCGCATAGATGTCAATGAGGGCAAGAATTAGAAGCAAAAAACAGTTCCCAGAAAAGGGAATTTCACACTTTTCTGAGAAAGTTAGACTGGGTTATTTCAGGAAACTATAGACTTACGACTATTTAAATAGTTAAGCAAGTGTGTTTTTTTTTCCCTCTGTAGGCCACATAACACAAACCACAGACAATAAATATCACTTGTGAAAATCAGGCAGAATGAAGAGAAGTTTCACAAATGTAATAAACTATAGACGGAGAGTACCAAGAGACTTTACCACAATAACTACTCCCATGGTCAGGGTTTGAAGCACATTCTGCAATTAGTAAAGGCTCAAGTCCTTAAATTTAATTATTATCAATTTACTGCAAATACAAAGATGAAATCTTTATGAGAGCTGCAATTACATAACTTTGCCCATCAATCAATGTTTGCAGAACTCAAATGACAATGTTATTTGCAACATGCATGATATGACCAAAGCTAGCTTTGAGTAAAGCCACTTAGATAAAAGCTTGAGACCCTGGGTTTATGGAGGTCTCTAACTTTCTCCACTCCCTGGCATAGTCTCTATCAATGTTCACTACTGTTGATGACAAGAGGTAAGAGAACCAAGCTTACCTTCCAACTACTACCTAATCAACAGCATCAAGAAATACTGGAGTCAAAATAGAAAAGCTACTATCCCTTTGCTATCATTTTCTTTCTCATTCTCATGGCCAATAGGACACACAAAACTAGATCATTTAAAATCCTTTAACAGTTAAATCCATCATGAAGAAGTTAGCAAGTTAAATTACTCCCCTGTCTCCACCTGAGGATAAGCCACAATAAATAAACACTAGACTAGTTCTCCCACAGGTAAACTTACGAATGAATCATGTCTCACTTGGGAGGCCCTCACCCACAGTCTCACAGTTAATTCCAACTAAGGATGCATTAGGAACCTCTAACAAACACATACTATAGTGTGTTCCAAAAGACTGTAACATCATAGTATAGTTGGAGGCAGAATGATGAAGCTCAAATCCCAGCTATGGTGCTAGCTACTTGTGTGAATTCAGCAACACACCTAACTTCTCTGTGCCTTAGTTTCCTCATCTATAAATAGGGAATGAGGTGGCTACCTCCCAGGGTTGTTGACAGTATTAAATAAAATGTCATGTAAAGTGCCTACTCCAGCCCCCAACTAAATAAAGCCTCACACCAGGATTGTATATTGAAGCACATTTGCATGTCTGTGTGTAATGAGCTTGAATGGGATCCCAGATCTTTGTGACCTACCAGAATATGAAATGGTAGGACTTCAGTTATGTTCTCTGGGGAATGGGCTCTGGGGCGGATGTTTCTATGCAGCAAAGTTCTCAAGAAACGCACTCAGAATCAACAATTATGGAGGAATAAAGGAAATAGGAATTGGCACAGAGAGGCGCTGAAGTGTATGCAGTTGCCCCAAAGGACTCAGCTAATCCCAAAGGGCTCTCTGAAGCTGGGACAGTCCTGAGTTGTACACATGAGTCAAGAGCTTTATAACCCCACACTTGCCAGTCATTTAATGTGGGCTATCTCCCAGGGAGATACTTTGGGTAAAGTGGCTCCCTTCTGTTAAGGGCAATGCCCAGAGAGGGATTCAGTAAGAACTATAACTTACATCAACGGTCCAGCAGCTGAATGCCTTGGTCCTCAAGAGAGGGATCTCAGGAGCACATCATATCCACTACAGCCAGCGCTTATGCCACTTGTATCCACTTGCTTTATATAATAAGTTCTGGGGGAAAGTCCTGATTGGTCTCTTTTCCTGGGGATGCTTATATGAAAGACGTTAGTGAGACAAAATCACTGCAGCTGGTGTAAGGCTGTAGCTGATACTCATTGTCTCCCTTTATTACCCATTCTAGATTCTTCTTACCCTCAGCCAGTCTCTCTTCTGGTATAGGAAGGTTAACTTGTGGAGTGACCCAGACCTCAGCCCTGAGGTAACTGCATACCATATTATCATGCCCTTCCCAGGTCATGACTGATATATTTTTCCATTTACTCTTAAAATTGGGCAAAGGAAGTACTAAGAAAATCTCCAGTGGATCACCTAAGTGCCAAACAAACTTTTCCATTCTGCACTATGTAACAGCAGTCTTGCTTGTTTCTCTTTAGAGTCAATTACCCCTGCCAGGACGGTGACTCCTCTTCTTGACTGCTGTCTCTTGGTCTGAGAAACCTAAAGTGACAGGATGTTGGCATAGCTGAAAGCTAAATAGGACTGTAATACTGTTCCTTGATAGAAGTGTTCCTCTTATGGGAAACAGAACCTCTAAACCCACAGATCAAGGGAGTTGTGATGATAGGAAACTCAGACCCTCCAAATGGGAGAGTTTATAAACAGGTCTCTTTCTACCTTCGACTTTGGTCCTGGTTCCATGTGTTCTTCCTCTTAGACACAGAAGTATATAATGACAGTTGATGGGGGGGACAATACTGCACCCCATCCTTACAGGTTACTGCCTCCAAGCTGGCACCTTATTTGTGCTTCCAAAAAGTCATTCTATCACTATTAATAGGTAGGCAGGTTCTGGGTGGTGTGGTATTTAATAAGGCCAGGGGATACTCTGATCATGTATTCATTTCCATACCTCCCTTGCTGTAAAATAAGGGTTGCTTGATTTGATACAATGTTATGAAAATCCTGCACTGGTGGATGGAAAACTCTATAAGCCACAGGATAGTTGGACTGACTGATACCCTATATAAGGAAAGTAAGGCAACCCCCAACTCAAAACATACTGATTCCAGGGGGAAAAGGGTCCAGTGTAATCAAGGTGTCACCAACTGATTGTTAGTCTTTTTATAAAAATTTTTTTAACGTTTTTATTTATTTTTGAAAGACATAGAGACAGTGTGTGAGCAAGGGAAGGACAGAGAGAGAGGGAGACACAAAATCTGAAGCAGGCTCCAGGCTCTGAGCTGTCAGCACAGAGCCCGATGCAGGGCTCGAACTCACAGACCGTAAGATCATGACCCAAGCTGAAGTCAGCCGCTCAACCAACTGAGCCACCCAGGTGCCCCAATTGTTAGTCTTTTGAGAGATGGTGTGATACAAGATTGGTTTCTGTTATGAACTGAATGTTTGTGTGCCTGCAAAATTCGTATGTTGAAACTCTACCCCTTACTGTGATGGTAATTAGGATGTGAAGCCTTTCGGAGGTGATTAGGATGAGTTAAGGTCATGAGAATGGAATCCTCCGTGAATGGGATTACTGCCCTTATAAATGTCACAAGAGAGCTTGCTTTCCTTCTCTGCTCTCTACCATAGGAGGATGCGATAAGAAGTTGGCAGTCTGAAAGCTGGAAGATGTCTTCACCAGAACTCAACTATGCTAACACCCTGATCTCAGACTTCCAACTTCCAGAACTGTGAAATGTAAATTCCTATTGTTTATAAACTACCCAGTGTATGGCACTTTGTTAGAGCAACCCGAACTGACTAAGACAGTGTCTACTGCTGAATTTGGGGCATTCAGCCTCAGCAGTTACTATAGGAATCCCATAAGGGAGAGCTCATGCTGCCGAGCCCGTGGATAGCCTCCATCACTGCCATCACGGCTATTTCACTTATGTGCCCATTATGTCAGCATTGGGATGGCCAACAACAGAGATGGGCTAACATCAGCTAAGTCATTTGGTCTACTTGGTTATTCAGTGCCTCTTCCATGATGGATGCTCTTTGGTGGAGATAACATGTGATATAAACACATCTTCACATTATGTGCCCACTTCCATGTGCCCATCTACATGGATCTCTCTAGACATCTTTATCGCCTATCTTATCTTTTCCTTCCAGTCCCCTAACTAACCAGACACGCCATTTTGCATAGTCTATGAGACTATAAATATGCTTACTTCCAGCTACTTCTCTTTCCAATGCAATGGATAACAAGGGCACCACTCAAAACTCTACCCACTAAAATGATTTCTCCTCACCACTGTCTTTTAGGGTCATCTTTGAGGGATGGCAATGTAGCAATCTATTTTTGGCTTATACCCACTAATCTTTGAATTAAGCTCAGGTTTTTTTCCTCCTTTTTGGCTAGTCATCAGGACCCTTGTCCCAGCAGTCCTCTGTGTGCACTGAGAAAGAAGCCCCAGTACAACAATGCTGAATGGCATGGGTTTCATTAATATACAACCTTTGTTTATAATTCCTGGGCTCACCAGAGTTTAGATTTGGTTGTGTGACCCAACCCAGTTAATGACAGGCAATTCTGGCAAAGGAAGAACTAAGCATCATCATTTGGTATCCCATAGTCTAGGGCCCAGTAGCACCCCAGGAACTGTTGATTGAATGGTTGAATTGTATTCTGTATATGGCATGTGCTAGAGGTCTTCATTGTGATTCTCCTTAGGTGGTGGTTAAAGACTGAATGTTTGTGTCCCTCAAATTTTTATGTTGAGGCCCTAATCCCCACTGGGGCTATATCTGGAAAGGGTCCTTTAAGAAAGTAAGGTTAAATGAGGTCATGAGGTTGGAGCCCTCACCCAACAGGATTAATGTCCTCATAAGAAAAGACACCAGAGAGCTTGCCCGCAACCTTTCTTTCTCTTTCTTCTTTCTTTCTTTCTCTCTTTGTTTCCTTCTATCTATCTATCTATCTATCTATCTATCTATCTATCTATCTATCTATCTCGATCTCTACCTCTGACCATGCACTGAGGGGAGGCCTTATGGTTAGAAGGCAGGCATCTGTAAGCCAAGAATAGAGCTCGGGCCATAAACCAATTCTGCTGGTCCTTAATCTGGAACTTCTAGCCTTCAGAACTATGAGAAAATAAGGTTCCATTAAGTCACCCAGTCTCTGGTATTTTGCTATGGCAGCCCGAGGGGACTCATATGGGGGATTTCCACAAACTTCGCACGGTATCTTTTCTCACCATCAATACCTCTCATATCAAAGAGTCTGCTTGGTCATACGGCCTAAGCAGGAAGGCTGTCTGTACCAAACCTAGAACTAGTGCAGAACACTTTTCTACTACAAGGCTCTACCCAAGTATAGAAGATACTGTATCTACAACTTAAGAGGCCTAGCAAACACTACTTACTTCTTAGTGCTAGGAGGTTTGAAACACAAGAATTTGTTCTTTATTTTGGACAGATATTCTAGTGTGCCCCAAATCAATGGACTTCAAGAAAGTCACTATCATGGCAAGCACATGAGTCTTTATAGGGTTTATCTTCAAATATGTAAAGCGCATGTATCTACCAACACTTCCAATATGCTTGCCATGTTTTGTTCATCCAGTCTGATGAATGTGGCATTACTGATATACAGAATGAAGGTGATATAATGCAGAAGTGACCACATAGTGTATCATTTTGGACTCTATTAGAGGGTGAGAGAATTAACATAATCCTGGACTATTATTCTAGTGAATACAAACTGTTTCTGATCTTCCTTCCTATTAGTAATGGGAAAGAACACAAACACCCAACTAATGCTTATATACCATGTACCAGAGGCTGTGTTAATCTGTTCTAGCACAGATACCATATCTGGCACAGCAGCTGCAAATGGGCTATGACTTGGTGGATTTTGCAGTGGTATTCTCTAATCCTCCAGGATCTCTATGGTTTTTAAAGAGGCCAGATGAGACTGGTAAATGAAATGTAGATATGATAGGAACCACCTGTATCCTTTAGGTCTTTAATGGTGGCGCTAATGTCTATCCATTGCCTCCAGGACACAATATCATTGCTGATTTATTCTCTTGGATAGGGTTGAAGGGTAACTTCAGAGGCTTCTACCGGGCCTTCCTCAACATAATAATTCTTATGCTATGGGTCAAAGAACCAAAGTGGAAGTTCTACCAACTACCTATTAGTAGTTCCAATTACACATTCTGACCCCAGGAAGGTGACCACAGACTGGATCTATGGACCCACTAGCCTCACTGTGAGCCAGACATGAGTCAGAATTCCATTTATTACTGGACTTTGTACGCTTTACACACTCCTTCCACAGAAGGGGACTATAGGTCTCGAGACATCAATGTCAACCTAGACTCTGTCTCGAACACTCCTCAAAATGTTTGAGTATTCCCCTTTTCCCAGTATACAATTACCTGAGTAAATGGCCTTAGTTCCTTTCGGGAAGGACTGGAAGAAATTTATGTGCTGTTGCAGGGTGCTTCTTCCTAAAAACCTAGGGCTTTCTTCAACTTATGACTTCTAAATCTAAAATCTGGCTCAGGTTCACAACCTGGGTAAAGAATTGTGGCTTTTAGGGTTAATGGGGGATGCTTAAATGGGTGACAGGCATTAATGAGGGTGCTTTTCTGGTTGAGCAGTTATAGATAACTGGTTTTATCTGTAAGAGATAAATCACTGGATTCTACTCCTGAAGCCAAGACTACACTGTATGTTAACTAACTTGAGAATAAACAAAACAGAAAACAAAAACAAAAACAACAGAAAAAAAAAGACAATTGCTCTCAGCTTCTTGATTACCCATCCTGCTAGGTTCTACATCTCCTTTTGGGTTTAGTTCCTTTTTTTCCCCTCTTTAGCAAGTTCAGCACTTCCCTGGCTACATTCAATTTGACTTGAAACTAGCTATTGGTCAGGATCTGAGGGGGATAGCCTATGTGGTTTTGCAAGGTAAAAGCTTCTGTGTTGCCTTCAGGTACAGGGTAGCGTCTCTAAAAAAGAAAAGCTACTTTTGCAAGCCTAAAAACTTGAGGGAGACTTAAGTTCACTGACACAGATGTTCCCATCTCAAGCTTTAGGGTCTTATTCTTTTCCAAAACTAGGAAAATTGGGCATAGCAAAATTTGTCATATGGCTTTGGCAGAAAAAATTTGCTAGGGCTGAAAATTTAACCTTTTCTGGAAATATGCCATTCTGGTCTTCAGTGTTTTCTGCCCTCAAGCTGCAGGAGATGAGTCTCTTTATTTGTTGCTAAGAAGGTCCTTGACTTCCATACTTTCTCTTTGACTGGTAATTAATCATTGTCTTTTTCTCATACATTAAAGACACTCAGCAAGAGCCAAATAATTCCATTATCCTTATAATTAGGACTCTCACCTCTCAAAAGTCTGAGATTTTGCACCAGCCAGTTTATTCTCCTCCATAGGTACCCCATCCCAGTTCATCACCAGTGAAAGAGTAAACAATGAATGACTACACTTCATGGTAGAGATTAAATGCCATTGTCAGCCAGCTGCAGTCACACAGCTCCAAAATCCCATTTTAGAGTCAGCTTCCTCAGAGCACCTCTGGGTGCTCTTTGGTTTCATTGTGGCAAGAATATTTAAATTCTTGACCCTTGATTGAAATCATTTATGTTTTTCTGGTGGTAGAAAAACATTTTTTAGCATTTTGAAGGATGATTTGTCTTATTTTTCTTAGAAATATCTATCAAAAGAAGCATTGTTTCTTGACTTTATCCCAGGTCTCATTAAAAAAAAAAAATGTGTGTGTGTTTGTATGTGCATTTATACTACATTCTTGGTACTGTAGAGTACTATCCAAATCTCCCTTTCAGAACCAAGTCATTAATTCACCCATTAAGTGAAAAAGACCAAAATCACTTTGGTCAATTTCCCTAGGAATTATTCTTAAGGAATTTTGAGTGCAGAAAGTTTATTGAGGAGGGTCCTTGGAATTGTCACCTGTGGGGGAGTGAAGGCAGCAGGTGTGGACAGAAAGAAGAATTGAACTTCAGTGCAATCACAACAAAGGATTCAGCTATCACACTGGAAATCTCTGGAGCTGAGATGGCCCTTCCTCATAGCAATGAGATCGAGCCTTTGTTCCTCTTCCTGACCAATCACTGTAAACTACCCCTAGGAAAGTGGTGTGATCTAGTGTGAGACAACTCTTTGTCTGAGAGCAATTCCCAGAAAAAGACTTAGCTTAGGGCCTCCAACTTTCTCCAACTTTCAGCCTCCAACTTTTTCACTTAATGGGTGAATTAATGACTTGGTTCTGAAAGGGAGATTTGTATAGTACTCTACAGTACCAAGAATGTAGTATAAATGCACACACAAACACACACACACATTATTTTTTTAATGAGACCTGGGATAAAGTCAAGAAACAATGCTTCTTTTGATAGATATTTCTAAGAAAAATAAGACAAATCATCCTTCAAAATGCTAAAAACTGTTTTTCTACCACCAGAAAAACATAAATGATTTCAATCAAGGACAGGGTCAAGAATTTAAATATTCTTGCCACAATGAAACCAAAACATAACATCTAATACAGATAAATTTCAGTTCAAAATATTTAATTTCACAAACACAGACTAGAGGAGAGCTGATATGATAACATTTCATGCAGAAAATATCCAGGGAGGTTAGTTGTTTCTGAGCTTAAAAGGTGTCAAAAGTATAAAGGCAACTTCCAAGAAAACAAGCGCATTTAACCTCTATTAACAGAAATACAATACAGTCTTGCCGGCAGATATTATGGTTCTGCCATATATCCCGTAATGCACAACCACATCTGGAGAATTACTCAGTTCTTAGTTTCACATTTTAAAAGACACCATTCAAAACCAGACTGAGTCTCAATAGCAATCAGAGGTCTAAAAATAATCCCCTATGGAGAAAAGCTGAAGGGTAAGGGATTGTTACTCCAGAAAGGAAAGGCCTTCATGAGAAAGAAAGGAGTCAGCTGAATATACTAGGTCTGGGTTTCTCCAGAAAGAAGGACTAGGATTTGTGAGTAGAAATTATAGGGAATAGATCTCAACTCAATATAATGAAAAACTCTCAAACAATTAGAGCTGTCTGACAATGGAGCCAGCAGCGATGGCTCAACCCTCAAAATGCCTAAGCCAAAGCTCTTCTCCAGGATGCGGGACACACACACTTTAAAATCTTATTTTCTAAAGGGGTTGAGAACTAAAACTTTACCAGGCCAGGAAGAGTAAATTTCAAAATGAAGCTTTTCTTTGAATATCTTTATTATATATAAAACTCTCCCAAGCTCAGCGATAGGGCAGGAATCCTGCTTCTATTATTTTGCCTTCCCAAAAAACAGAAGCATGGATGAATAAATGAATGAATGAAATATAAAATGACAAATAGCTCATTAATAAACCAATACAACTTAGATATTTCTTATCTCATTATCTAGATACTCCCACCCATATTCTTTTTCAAGAACTCCCCCAATGAAGTGAGTCATCCATATGAACTCAAATAAATTGTCACCTCTTTGGGGCCTACATCTGGGAATAAATATCAGCAGCTGGAGCTAAATAATCCCTCAGTCTGTTTCAGCCCAAATGGTCACATAGCCCAAGGAAAGGAGGCATTGTTTTTATTAAGAATGTCTTAAAAGTCATTAATTATCCAGGAGAAGCGACAATTTTTTTAGCTATACAAAAGTAGTGGTGGAAGATTTGTTGTTGAAATTTATGACTTAGTAAAATACCTGGAAGAAAGCAAAAGACAAAGAACTCACAGGAAAAAAAGGCTTTAGGATAATCAGAGATATTTGTTTGGTTTGTTTTTTCACTCAATTTTTTCCTGTAAGTTCATACAAAAGTTTCAAAACTCCACTGATCAATGTTAGGTATTCATGACTAGAAGGAAGTCAGTTGATTTTAGGAACTCTGTATTTCGAAGAACATCCTCCTTAAAAATGATGCTCTAAAAAAGACAAGACATTGGGGATTTTTTCTTTTTGCAAGAAAACATTGTGCAATACTATTAAAATCGGAACAGAACTGACTGGAGCTTTTTTTAAAGACAGATATGCTATGTTATTTATGTTTTCAGTACTTGTGTAATATTTTAAAAGTTTATCATCTTGTATTTGAATCAAAGTTCAACGAAAAAATTAAATACATATTATTATATGAAGTTATTAAAACTTTAAAATATAGTCAAGACATTATTAAATAACTTTTCATTTGAATCCAAAAAAAGGGGGGAAAGGTGATTTTTTTTTTCCCATCTAAGAGCAGCACTATAGTTTAGTACAGTGAGTAGCTGACTAGAAGGTGTACTTTGAATGGTAACAAAAAGCACTTTCTTCCTTAAACATTTACTTCAAATTTAACACAGACTTGAACTATTTACATTTGTCATTACTGTGGGTTTTTGTACTCTGATCACTGATAAAACACAATATACTCGCTGAAGGAACAACACAATATAGTAACATTTATTTTGAATTAATTTAACAGATTTAACTAGACACTTAAAATGCTAGCCACAAGGAGCTGTAAATCAGCTGCTAAAACACTAGTGTAACTTTCATCTATATAAATAGAAGTGTAATTTCATAATAAAGAAAATACAAGCCAGGGAAGAAAAATGTCCATATAGTTTGGGGGAAGGGCGAGAGTAAAGAAAGTGAAAGAAAGAAAACTCCGAAGATAGAGATGTCTATATGGGAACACCTAGTAAAGGAGCAACAAAATGGGAGAGAGTGGGAGCCCTGAGAGTTTGCACCTTAGGGGCTGAGGAAAAAGACGTCTGACTTAACAACTTCAAGGACGGGTCATGCAACCAAACGTAAACAAAGAACTAGCTAATGTTTGTGAGGTGCTTTGCTATTTACAAAGTACTTTCATATCCTTGATCGCATTTAATACGTTCATCCTCTGAAATGGCGTCTCTCTAGTATCCTCATTTTAAAGATGGGAACTAAGACTGAGAGGAAATGATTTGCCCTGATTCACACCAGACTGTCTACCTCCGATCTTACATACTCAGCACATACCACAGTGAAGCTTCAAGCTGGTTTTTGCTTTATTTTACTGACATGGCAGATATCAGAAGGAAAATAAACTGGTTAAAAACAAATTGTACTGAACTCCACTACACTATATATTTCAAAGTGCTTTCACATATAGTCTATTGTTTGCTCCTCAAAAAATTATGATGCAGAATCACTCAAAATTCTATAGGAAATTATTGAGGCAGCATTAAAAGCCAAGTCCACCAACTCTGGCTTTTCCCATGCCACCACACTGGGTCCCTTTTCTGGTGCATGGTTTTTGCAAAACTGATCTTAGGACTAGGTCATGATGAATGAGACTTACAGAAAAGAAAATTAGAAGAAGGGAAAATCTCCCAGTTTACACAGACATTGAATAGGATCCTATCGTCAAGATTTACATTCAATTGGTTTGAAAAACACCTACGAGTTTACAGGGTGCCTAGGTGGCACAATTGGCTAAGTGTCTGACTTTGCTGGCTCAGATCATGATCTCACAGTTCATGAGTTTGAGCCTGGCATTGGACTCTGTGCTGAACACTTGCTTAGAGACTGGAGCCTGTTTCAGATTCTGTGTCTCCTTCTCTCTCTGTCCTTTCACCACTCGCACTCTGTCTCAAAAATAATGTTCAAAAAAATTTTTTTTGAAAAACACCTACAAGTTTACATATTAACAATACAATAAGTGCTTAGGAAAGGATAAAACAAGGCCTCTGCTAGATCACCACATGGCTCTCCTATGACTCCTGCCCACACCTCGAAGAAATCAATATCAAAGATCAACACATAGTTGAACCACAACAGGCTTCCACTTATGGGATGAGTAAGTCACAGGGATGAAGGGCACAGGATAGGGAACAGAGTTAATGGCATTGTAGAGGTATTGTATGGTGACAGATGGTAGCTACACTTGCAGTGAGCAGAGCATAAAGTGTAGTAAGCTGTGAGATGGCTATGTCGTACACTTGAAACTAATGCAATATTCTGGGTCGGCTATACTTCAAATAAATAATAAGACACAACGAAATGAGTAAGAAGCATTATGAGCCCCATTTGAGTGGCCAAAATAATGATGCCAGTTTTTCTAAAGCTGTACAGCAGGTTGGGGAAGACATCTTGATATCATAGACGGGGGACATGTTTGTACCAACTAACCTCATCATGTGTATGTAGAAAACACAATCAGAAGGTATTTTACTTGTATAGGGTAGTGAGTAAATATTCCCAGAAAAGCTGAATAAGATTTCATTTATTATAGCTGACACATTTCCTTTCTTGAGCTCCCTGACTTGCCTTATTTGATGTTCGGTAACAGATTAAAACGGATTTGTGAAAAGTCATAAGTGATACTAATATTAAAGTGAAGTGATACTCTTCTTCAAGAATAAGATTGCTTATGTCATGCTGCAGTTGGTTTACTGATTTTAAAAACTGCAAAATGAAGATCTGAGAAATAATTAGCTCAGCAATTCTTGACCTCAATTTAGTAATGCAGTCTTTCTACCCATCTCGCACCAGAATAGCTGCAATTATTCCAAAGTCTATCATGGAATTTTTCCAAAAGCCTCAAAACAAATCAAGAAAAACAGTTGCAGAACTTTTAGGAGATAAGGTGGCAAGAAGGTGTCACAAAATCAGATTATAAGTAATGCAAGTCTAAAAAAAATACGGAGATCACTGAATTAGACCAGTGGCTCTCAACCTTCACTGGGAGTGTTTTTAAATCCTAATGTCCAAGCTACACCTCAGACCAATTACATCAAAATCTGCAGGAGTAGGACCTGGGCATAAATATTTTTTTCAGGTTTCCCAGGAGATTTCAATGTATTGTGAAGGTTGAGAACCACTGGAATAGAACCATTAAAAGGCTAGATCCTTAAAATGGTTCCGTCTTCTGTCGGCATAAGGGGAAAAAAAGTTATGAGAAATGAAGTGAGAGCTAGTGGAATCACTTCCTAACTGTATAACTGAGGTAAGTCTTCAGTTCTCTGAGTCTCCAGACTTTCTCAGAGGGCTGCCATGAGAGAACACATAAAAATCTCTAGCCCACTAGTTGGCACATAAAAGCACCAAATAAATTGCCCTTCCCTCCCTTTCTATCCCAAGTATTTTAGGTAAGTATTACTTCCTGACCAAATGGGTTAGAGAGTAGATCCAGTTACAGGTCAAAACTCTTCTCAGAGTTTTAGGCCAGTATAACTATAGCCATTCTTTTGTCAATAATGGAACAAAAATATGCACAGAGACTTCAATTCACTAATTCCCACACCAAAAGCTCACACAGAAATTGATTGTTTGAGGCAAAAATGAGATATCATATTTTGCCAGTTGGCCAAGCCAAAAGATTGATAACCATTGCTAATTACCAGTGTTGGCAAAGATGTAAAAAAACAGGTTGTGGCAGTGTACATTTAGCACAACATATTTTGGAGAGTAATTTGTCAGCATCTATCAAAAATTTAAATGTCCATACTCTTTCATTCTATTAACCTATTACTGGATACTTATCCTAGAGACATACCTACACACACCTACTCAATGAGATATTGTTATGTTCTTGGTTTTGTTTTCATGTTCCTTACTGACTTTCTGAAATCCTTTGTTTATAGTCTATCTTCAATACTAGACGGTAAATCCATGTGGGAAGAGTCTCTAGAGTCTTGTTCACCAGGTGAGAAGGGCTGGGCTTGCCAACAGAGCCCATGTCCTGGGCATATTATGTCTACAGCGTCATGCTGCTTGAAATATTTGGTTTCTCATGCAATAGTTCCATCAACCCATTTATGGCTCTCCTTATTTATCTTATTTCAAATAATACATAAACACCTATGAATAAACCATTTAACCCAAACGTTGTATTAACAATAACTTATATCTATTTATATGCTCTCCCCATGCAGTCCTCTGTCTGCCCTCCACCCTCGCCACCTCAGGAGTAACCACTATTCCGAACTTTATGTTTAATTTTCCTTTGCTTGTTTCTGAATGTCACAAAAATGGTATTGCACTATATATAGTTTTCTGCGATCTTCTTTTTTACTCAGCATTTTGTGTCAGATTCATCTTGGTGTTGTGTATATCTGTACTTTCACTCACTGCAAGTAAATATCCCATCATGAGAATTCACCATAATATATTTATCTTTTTCTCCTATAGTCAGCAATTTTGTGTTTCCATTTTGGGCTATTAAGAAAAGTGGTACTATGAACACTTCCTGCCATTTCCATGACACGAGGGCGACTTCTGGCAGGAAATTTGGCCGCCACCACACTAACCCCATAGCCCACAAAAGAGTCAGTGATGGGCTCTCCTAAGAGGCTTAATTTCTCTCCTCGTTACCTCCCCCAATCAGACCAGTTCAAGGCAACCTAGGGAGGGAACCTATAAAAAGGGCAAACATATCTTTAAAAAGGCAGCACTCAGCAACAAACATTTTTTGGCATAACTGGCTCCTTCCAAAACTATCTTGCTATCTCCAACTCCAGACGATGGCTTCCTTGCCCATCTCCTGCCAGAATTTTAAAGATATTCTTATTTGAGAGACAAATTCCTAAACAGTTTGATTTTAACGTTATTCCTATTATTAAAAAACAACTGCAAAGAGAATTTTAGCTACAGCTATAACTCCCACATATATTCTTGTTTAGCACTCTTACTTGACATCTAATGGGACAAAATGCAAAGAGGACTTCTTGACTGACATACATGTGTGTGTATGTGTGCACACATGTGCGCGCACACACACACACACACTAGCCTGAATGAAAAATCTAGTACCAATAGCTACTTATAACTCATTTTATTTCCTCTCAAAAAGATAAGATATTAAAGATTCAGGACAATTTAGGGAGAAAAGAAAGAATAATCCATGCACTGCTTTGTAACGATATTTTTTCCACTTCATTTAGAATAGGTCCTGTAGTTATTTGTAATCCCTCTACAAATACTGCTTTTGCCTCACTGGTGTTTTAGGTCTTTGCTGTGTCTCATCGTCTAAAAACTTCAAATTACATAAATTATTTCCTTTAAATTAGGTTTCTAAAAGTTGCCACCTCTTCCCAGGAAAGAGAAAACAACAGAGACCATCAACTAGAGACCGATTAAAAATAGCTAGCCTTGCAGATAACCCTGTACCTTTCTATTCAGATTACAGGTGTTAGAGGTAGGAGGAAGAGAGGCGTACATCCTCGGAATTCTGGAGCTTCCTTCAACCCTCACCTCCTAGTCAGCACCTCAGTACACTCAGTATCTGCCCCTTTGCTTGCATCAACCTCTTCCTCAGTCCTATGGGTACAATGAGAAACACTGGTGGAGAACACTCAGCCCATGAACTACCTTTGGCCCGAAGGGAAACTGCAGCTCTACTCAACAATCCCTTTTGGATTGTTCTGCTCCTGCCCTCCCAAACAGCTTAATAAAACCAAGTCTTCTTTCCTAATCCTCATGCCTTATGCCCTGTGCCATTCTCCCCATAGACCTCTTCATGAATACTTAAGGTCATCAGCATGAACCTCCTCAATATCTCACACCTCCCCAACCCACACTTTTATCTATTTTAATCTGTACCCATTGATGCCAGCTTTCCCCTCATCCCAGAGGAAGTGACCTCCCTTTTCTAGTTTCTGACTAATTCCTTCACCTGTGCCAGAAAATTCCACCCCCTCCCACATAGTTCAGAATCATCCTTATTCTTTCTCTCTCTCTTGTTTGGCTACTTCTCCACACATGCAAGGGTTCATTTCTTAAAAACAACAAACGAAACTCCACCATCCCTCTTTTTCTCTGTCCTCTTACAGAAAGAACAGAGGACATTCCACCCCATGGTGGTGGAATTCATACCTCCTGTCCACTCTTCCCCAGACTGCAATCTGGGTTCCAGCCCTAGTGTTCCACTCAAGAATCTCTGGAAAAACTGTGACACCACCCCCACCCTCCACCCCCAGTTGCTAAATCCAAAGCTTTCTTTCAGTGTCAACCTTAGCTAACCTCTCTGTGCCAGTTGACAATATTAATCACTCCCTCCCTCTTGAAATTTTCTTCTCTCTGGTCTTATAGACTCCTGCTTCCCCTCTTAACATATATGACCATTTTCATTTCTCATCCCTCCTGCCCCTTTTTTTCCCTCCTGCTTTGTTGCCTTCCTCTTAAAACACTCTTGCTCCCCATGGCCCTCTAATCATTACTCTGAGCACATTTTCCTTAGATAGTACTACCTCCCCAGTACCCATCACGGAGTCCCAACTCTCCCAGAGAGCTACAGACCCAAAGAGCCAACTGTCTTCAGAGCATCTCAAGTATAACAAGTTCCACACTGAGTTCATAATTCCCATCATTCCCAACATTTCCGCACCCCCTCAACCAATAACTCTGACCTTCTTCCTATTTTCTTTAAGTGAATGGAATCACCATCTGCCTAATCCCACCCAAGTGGGATCCCCAGAAGTATGGCAGCTCCAGAACATCATTCCATCAGTCTCTGAGGCTTATACAACCCACCTCCTTAACATCATTGCCACCTATTCTCCCTTCTCAACCCCCATTGCTTCTGTCTTATTCATACTCTTCACACTATGAAAATTAGAACTACATCTACTGACAGTACTACATGCTGGAATTTAACTTACATAATTCTTGCAACCTATATTTTTACAGATGAAAAACTGAGACCTAGAGAAGAAAAATAATTGCCCAAACTTGCACAGTCCAGAGGTGGAAAAGCCAGGGTCCATTCAAACTGGTCTTCCTGGCTCCAAAGGTCATATCCTCTTCTCCATTTTAGCAATCTCCTGTTTCAGTAGCTTCCAATTGGTCTCTCTACATCTTGTCTCACATTCCAGGTCTAATCCAATCTATACCACAGGCAAAATAATCTTTCTTTTTTAAAAAAATATTTTATGATGAAAATAGTACATATTCAGAAAAAGTATATACAATTAAGAACAGCTTAAATTATTATAAAGTCATCTTTGTAAAATGCAAATCTATTCTTGTTCCTGACATTTTCCTAACCTTTTCAAAGTCTCCCCACTACCCTTCAAGTGAAGTCAAACCTCAGCAAAGCACAGAGTTCTCTGGGATGTCACCTCAGCCCACTCCTTCAAGCTCATCTCCCACCAGGCCAGATGGCCCACCCCACACTTGAGCCTCACAGGCTGTATCTCCAGGCTCCCGGCTTTGTTCTTAACTCTCTCTCAACTGAGAATCTGGGAATATTGTCCCCTCCTTGACTTACCTCTTCCATTGCATTCTCATTTTGTTCTCTGGGAGCTATGTCTTATTGCTTGTTTCAGAAGATGCTGTGTCTAAATGGGAAAAAATAAAAATAAAAAATAAAACTCTCAGCAACAATGAATAGCCAAGGTAATACAGTTCTTTACATCCAGATGGCTAACAGACACAAGAAAAGATGCTCAACATCGGTCATCACCAGGGAAATTACAAATCAAAACCATGACGAGATACCGCCTCATGCCTGTTAGAATGGCTAAAATTAACAACACAGGAAACAACAGATGTTGATGAGGATACAGAGAAAGGGGAACCCTCCTACACTGTTGGTGTGAATGCAAACTGGTGCAACCACTCTGGAAAAACAGTATAGAGATTCCTCAAAAAGTGAAAAATAGAACTACCCTACTACCCAGCAATTGTACTACTAGGTATTTACACAAAAGATACAAAAATACAGATTCAAATACCTACAGGATACGTGTACCCTGATGTTTATAGCAGCATTGTCAACAATAGCCGAACTGCGGAGATGGCCCCAATGGATAAAGAAGATGTGGTGTATATATATATAATGGAATGTTACTCGCTATCAAAAAGAATGAAATCTTGCCATTTGCAAGGATGTGGATGGAGTTAAAATGTATTGTGCTAAAAGAAATAAGTCGGTCAGAGGAAGACAAATACCATATGATTTCACTCATAGGTGGAATTTAAGAAACAAAACAGATGAACATATGGAAAGGGGAAAAAAGGAAGAAAGGGAAACAAATAATAAGAGACGAACTGAGGGTTAATGGAAGGAGGTAGGTGGAGGATGGCTACATGGGTGGTGGGTATTAAGGAGGGCACTAGTTATGATGAGCACAGGGTGCTCTATGTAAATGATGAATCGACTAAATTCTACTCCTGAAACCAATATTACAATGTATGTTAACTAAAATTTAAATTTAAAAATGTGAAACAAAAACAAAATAAAAACAAAATAAACAAAAAAAATCCTGGAGGACAATTAATTGTTTCATTGCATTATTTGGGAACTTCATCCATTGTAAGGAACCAAAAAAAATCCCAAATCAAACTCTCTTAAGCCAACAAGAGATTAGTGCTTTGCATAATTGAGATCTCCAGCAGAGGCAGAGCTCCTCCAAGCAGGGATGGCTTGTGGGCTCCATAATGTCCCACGATTTGTTTTGTTTTGTTTTGTTTTTCCATCTTTTGAATCTATTCTCTATCCCTATTTTGTTAGCCTCTTGCTCACACTCCAGTTGGTGTCTGGCCACTTCAACTTCTCCTCTCCTGATGACGAGATAAGAAGCAGAAGTTCTTACCTCACATATATTCAAGTTCAAGGCCAGAGGTTACTTTTCTAACAGCCCTAGAATTGCTCTGATTGCTCTAGGTTAAGTCACTGACCACTTGTATTTATCAAGGATACATACTATCAATGGATTTATCACTGTTGATACTGACCCTGATCATAGGGATGAGATGCACTTTTCCCTTCTTCCATTCTATACTTTTGGAAGAAAGTCATTATGAGCAGCCCACACTTAAGGAGTCTCACCTCCTAGACAGTGGAGTATCTACAGAAATGAACTGGAATTCTTCTTCAAGGGAGATTTGTCTCTTCTCTCTTGTCTTCTTCCTTTGTCTTTTTCTTGAAAAGGATTTATTCAATCATTTATAGACTCAATGGACCCTTATCTTGTACTGTGGGTTATAATTCAATGCAATTTTATTTATTTTATTGATCAAATTGTTCCTGCTTTGGCCACTGGGGGCTCTATCAATTGGCTCCTGTGTATGACTACCTTTCGGACCAACAGAATGAGACAAAAGTGATGCTATATGGCTTCTGAAGCTGGGTCACAAAAAACCTTGCAGCTCCTGCCAGAGTCTCTTGAACCCTTACTCTGGGAGAAAAGGCTCTTGTGTAAGAACTCTAACTACCCTAAGACTATAATGCTGTGAGGAATTCTAAACTAACCATGGGAAGAGGGCATGTGAAAAGAGAAAGACAGACACCAGCTTCTAGCTCTTCTAGTCATTCTAATTGAACTATCAAATATGTGAGTCAAGGAGTCCAGTCCAGGTGTCTAGCCCAGTCAAGCATTCAAATCACTCTAGCCTCACCAACCATCTGACTGCAACCATGGTTGGCCCCACAACCAAGAACTCCAAGCTTAGGTGAGCCCAGTCAACCTACAAACCATGAGGGATAGCAATGAGTTGCTCTTTTAAGCCACTAAATTCAGGGGTGATTTGTGATATAGCAAAAGAGAACAGAAACAGACACAAAAAACTACTAGATATGGTATTAACTCTCAAACTAGAATAAATTTTATTAAACATATTGTGATTGGTGTCTTGTTTTATCACCCAGAAGAAATCATTTATTCAAATCAAATTATTTGACAAAATGTTAATGAATCTTTTTCTTCTCAAATCAAGTTATTTAACCTCTGGGACTTTCAAGGTAACAATGTTATCAGAAACACTGCTCCATACAGAGTTAGGCTTTCTAAAGATCTTAATGTCAGTTCAAAACCAGTAATACTAGTCTTCGGTATTACTGCTGTCTACCTAACAATTAGTCATAGCAAAGTAAACTTCTGAATAGGACTTTCAGGCAGCAGAACCATTAATAATCCAGAAACCTGAAATGTTTTCCAGTGTCATGATGGGAAATATATATTTCCACATTTGAGCCAATCTAAACTTCTATTGGCATCTACAAGAGCGTGGGGGAACACAGGTCTCTATTCTACCAGAGGGCAGAAGATGTATCTTTTCTACAATGAACTGCACATTTCATAGGGGTGGGGAGATTGAGGTGGAGAAAAAAGCCAAAACACTTCTCCAGAAGAGATAACATTATAGGTATCAAGATTAGATTACCAGATTCAAGGAGGCAATGTCACATCTGTTTTTTTCTTTTTTTTCTACAAAGGAAGATAGATTGTATTTCTCTTTTGTTCCTGGTTCCCCCTCCTTTCCTTATTCATATTTCCTGTTTCTCGTTGAAACAGTTTGCTCTTAGGAATTTTATTTGCAAATATGTTTAATCTTAATTAATGTATATTCATTTTATCTAGAATTTGAAATAATTTACTTGGCTTGAGTTTACCTTGAGATATTTGCCTAAAAATTAATAAACAAGGTTAACAGAGTGTATTTCAAAATAGTTAAGTTCAAAATATTTTTTATGTCTTAAACATTAACTATGGGTATATGAAAATGTAATTGTTTATCTGCAAGCAAGTCTTACCTATTCACTGGCTATTCAACTTAGAAGCACTTATTAATTAGTTTAACCTGTCAAAACAATACAAAAATATTTCTTTTTAAATATTCACCAAGAGGGGCCACTAGGGTCTGGAGATAGAAGGTTCCTTAAGGTGATAGATAGGGCTCTGGTTCTTCAACATGAATACTGGACCTTAAGAGGCATTCAATAAATGTTTGCTGAATGAATGAATGATTCGGACTTCAAAGATTTACGGTTAGGGATGTGTTTAATACAGAGGTTTCAACTGGCAATTCGTGGGCCAAATTTAGTCCACAGTCTTGTTTGGTTTGGCCTGTATATTGTTATATTTGGTTTTCTTTCGTTTAAAAAAAGGTAGTAAATTCATTTGGTTCAAAATCTTTTTTTAAAAAAGATTTACTCTCACTCTGTCTCACACTCCCATCTCTACGTCTTATCTATCCATGCGCCCCAACTTCTCTCAAGGTAATATCTTTTATTAATTTTTTGTGTATTCTTCTAGAGTCTCATTAGGCAAATTATAAGAAAATATTCACAGATAGTCTTATTATTCCCTTTTTTACACAAAGGTAGAATTATATATACTGCTTTTTAGCACGCTTTTTTCACAGAAATTACACCTGGAGATCTTTTGCTATCATTCCATCATTTCTATCATTATAAACCAGTTACTTTCGTTTGTTGCACTTCACGTCTATCCATGGTACGCATTTGAGTTATTGCTAGAGTTACACTACCAAAACCAGAGTGGGAACAGATACATATTTTGCCCTCTTTATCACACCAAAGTAGCTGAACAGGGATGGAGAAGCCACTATACAGTAAGTATCTTATAGTGGACACATTCTATGTTTTAGTTACACTGAATGAATGCAAATACAGCATCCACAGAGAGTTAGCTGTCCCATTCCACACCTTACACACACACACACACACACACATGCACACAACAGAGAGAGAGAGACAGAGAGACAGAGAGACAGAGAGAAACAGAGAGACCTGGAAACGCTAAATCGGTGACAATGCCAGAACTTCTAAGGAAGAAAATCTTAAAATTTCTTTCTCTTTCCTCTAGGTGTCCAACCCTGCCACCCCAACTCCCCCCTGCTTCCCACATTACACTTTCCCAAGGTAAATTCACCAGATGTAGCATTTCCTAGACTTACGTGATCTCAAGAATTTTAAAAGTCTTTGTTAAAACTTCAGATTCCCAGCCCCATCCTTTGGGCATTCATATCTAGGTCTGAATCTCTGCTTTTAGGATAAGGAAAGTTTAGGAAGACTGTCTAATACATTCTCATCCCTGAGTTGACACAGTTCTCTTAGAGACCTGTCATTATAATTAGATTCTCAGTACCTTATCATATGTCCTTTCTAATACTATTTTAAAGAAATCCTCTATTAGAGAAGTGTTTCCTCAAGTTTTTCCCTTCCTTTGGAAGGATGGAAAGATGAAAAGTGGTATTTCATAGCACAGTGTTTGGTAAATTCTGCTTTAGAGTATCTTGAAAGCAAAGAGCAAGGAAAATAGCATTTGTTTAGCTCCTACATGCCTGGCACTATACTTAGAACTAAGGTTTTTATCTTCCACACAATCTACTAAGCAAAGACAGATGTGTATTAATTTCTCCATTTTAAACAAAAACAAACAGACTGTTTTAGATCAAACCTCTTCCAAAGGTAGAGTCAAGAGCTAGAATTTGAATTGACATTTCTGGCTGCCACATTCAACTTTTTTTTTTTTTTTTTTTAACCATTGGTTCAAATGATAGCCAATGCATGTCTCAAAAGTTAAGGAACATTGCAGAAGGAGTCAAATGACAATTTTTTTTCCTGGAGACATTCTGGCTTCTATTCTAGTTGTGGAGTGCTCTGAACACAACACTGTTTGTGGTAGCCAGTCTCTAAGCTGACCTCCAGTGACCTTGCCCCTTGGTATTCAAGCTCTGATATTCTTCCTCCCACATTGTATCAGGACTGGTCTGTGTGACCAATAGAAAACAGCAAACATAATGATGTATGACTTCAAAAACGAAGTCACTTAGTCTGGGAGAATCTAGCTACCATGTGGTAAGGACACCTGAGCAGCCCAATGGAGAGAACTACATAGTGATAATTACCACCTGTTGTAGAAATGGCCATCTCAGAAGCAGTTCCTTTAGCACCAGTCAAACCTTGAGATGACTGCAGTTCTAGCTGATTTCTCGCCTGCAATTTCATGAGACACCCTGAGTCAGTGCCCCCCAGCTAATCTGCTCCCAAATTCCTCATAGAAACTGTGAGATAATATGTGTTTGTTGTTTTAACCAACTAACTGTTGTAGTAATCTGTTACAAGTCAATATATAACTAGTACAGATTTCTATTATATGTACGGGAAAAACAAAACAGTAGATACTTACCTCTATTGCAATCTATAATGACATACACCATAGCCACTTAGGGAAGAAAAGCAAGATTTTTGTTTCAATTTTTTAAAATTAAATAAATAGGAGCTCCTGTGTGATTCAGTCAGTTGAAAGTCCAACTTCAGCTCATGTCATGATCTCATAGTGAGTTCAGTGAGTTCGAGCTTGGTGTTGGGCTCTGTGCTGACAGCTCAGAGCCGGCAGCCTGCTTCAGATTCTGCGTCTCTCTCTCTCTCTCTCTCTCTCTCTCTGCCCCTCCCCCACTTGCACTCTGTCTCTCCCAAAAATAAAAACATTAAAAATATATATATTAAAAATATATATATTAAAAATGAATAAAAATAAAATAACATGTGTGAGTGTGTATGTGTGTATATATATGTATATATATATTTTTAATTTTTGTTATACTTTCCAAACACTGTTAACTTTTTGTTTTATCAAGGTCTGGTAGTGAAAGTAGAATGAAACTATCATGACGAGGTCACTTCAACTAACAAGTAAAGGAAAGCAGCTACATGAACTTGATATTTGAAACATCATGACTAAAAATCAAATAATCTGCCAAGTGGGTAGGAGAAGTTGTTTTGTAAATCCAGCTCAATGCTATGCCAAACTCTGGAAATACATGGAAATACATTTCCTTCTGTCCAAGGTGGATTTTTTTTTCCTTTCCGTTTCTTTTTTTTTTTTTCTTTTTAGTCATGCTCTGGGAAAAGAAGTCTATAATTGTAATTAGATCGGAAGAAAGTTCATTTAAATCTCTGATAATTTTTAATCATTCATACAAAAATACTGCCAAGCAAGTAAATAACAACCAAGCAAAAATACAGCAAATAGATCTTAAAAACATGATAAACAGGTTGTCAATGTATTATACGGATGGCAAATATTATCATGGCACACTCATTTTGGCTTTATTTTTGCCAAGTATTTTAGAATTATTTTTTACCTCCTAACCATCAAAGCAATATGGCATAATAAGTTAAAACTCTCACTCAAAATGAGTAAATAACAAAACTCAGTTGGGCTAGATTAAGTGCATAAAAGGTTTTTGTAAGCATTAGAAATAAACCCAGGTTGGGGTGCCTGGGTGGCTCAGTTGGTTGAGCAGCCGACTTCAGCTCAGGTCATGATCTCACAGTCTGTGAGTTCGAGCCCCGCGTCGGGCTCTGTGCTACCGGCTCAGAGCCTGGAGCCTGCTTCGGATTCTGTACCTCCTTCTCTCTCTGCCCTTTCCCTGCTCATACTCTGTCTCTGTGTCTCTCAAAACCAAAAATAGACATTAAAAAGAAATAAAGAAAGAAACCCAGGTAATAATCAGCTTGGTCTTGGGGACTTGTTTTTAGTATGGCAAATCCCAGAACTGGGGTGGAAGATGAAGGGGAGAAGAGTTAGGAAAGAGTACTAACTACTTAAAAGTAACCTTCTTCTTATCCTCATACCCAGGCATCTGGCATTCTTAAGCTCTTTCCATCCGCTCTAAATCTTTCATGGGATAGCAATTAGTATTGTTTGTTGTCTATCCTTATGGCCTAACTCCAAGCTGTCCACAATTCTATCCTACCAATGATTAACCAAATGAGGCTGACCATGGGCTCCAGGCTACTGTCCAACAGGCAGGTCCATTGCCCTCCATCTAGAAAATTTTATATATTTGAGAGAAGCAGTTCACCCAAATATACCTCTAACATTTTTGAGACTGGGGCAAGAATACAAGTGAAGGGCCATATATAAAAGTTAAAATCAGGTTAACAAAACTGTTAGCTAAAATATGTCTTCTCTTCCTATCTTGACAACTCATAACAACAAAATTTTTTTAAATATGGGCAAACTACAGGTTTTACATAACTAAAAGCCTGAGAAGTAACAAAGACTACTGAACTTAATTACTATTGCACCTGAGTCATAGTTGGATGAGCAATAAAGACATCCGTAACTCATAAAATATTATATATTTATCCTATAAAATATATTTTCTTGCCTTTGGTCCACCGAGATTACTAATAATGTTGTTAAATCAAGATTTTTTCACATAATTTGAGTTCTACTAACAGGAAATGCCAAACTAGAAAACCTTTCTTGGGTCAAAATTATTACATAGTTTTTTATTAATTCCATTTGGAAAAACTTAGCTTTGCTGAGACAGTGACAAATAGAATAAATAAATTCTATTAATTTATTAATAAATCAAAAATTAATAAATTTTTGAAAACAGTACTCAATTCAGAAGTGAACATTTACTTCACATATCATGCTCAAACATTGTAACAGATTTGCTTACGAAACATTTTTATGACAAAACAATACTATCAAGTACGAGATTGATATCAAGTATATCAAGTACAATATTGATATCAGTACATCAAGTATGAGGTTGCTATCACACCAAGATCTTTCAGGATCTCTTAAGACAATATGTAGATTCATATTTGTTTTCCTAATTCTTCTGTTCTTACATTTTCCAATTCTGGAATATTAAAAAAAAATTGAAAACGGCAGCATGTTGCTTAATTTATTCAAATTATTGTTTGGTCTCTATTAGCCAGGAAAAAAAAAATTAAATATTTTTTTTGTGTGTGAATCTTCTCCTTTGTAGTTATGTGAACATTTTTATTTCTTCAATTTTCTTCTATTTTTTCAAATTGTTGCTTTTGTTGCATATCACACTTGCAGCTTCTATTTATAAAATTATTTTCTTTAAATTTTAAGAGTTTTTAATCTTTTCAAAAGTGAAGTAGCCAAACTTAGATGTTTCTTCTAAGCTTTTGCTAATATCAGTAGCAAGTAAACAATTTAATCCATGTGTACTGGGTCAAATTTGATGTTGTTTTCAAGATGTTCCACCTTGGGACAGATCCTGAAAATACTATATATAATGTTTAAGCTGTTCCCCAAAGGGTGCCTGGGTGGCTCAGTCGGTTAAGCATCCGACTTTGGCTCAGGTCATGATCTCAAGGTCCGTGAGTTCAAGCCCCGTGCCGGGCTCTGTGCTGACAGATCAGAGCCTGGAGCCTGCTTTGGATTCTGTCTCCCTCTCTCTGCCCCTCCCCCACTCATGTTCAGTCTCTCTCTGTCTCTCAAAAATAAATAAAACATTAAGAAAAAAAAAATAAGCTGTTCCCCAAAATGTCACTTACATCAGCAATACTGAAGCAGTCTCTCTCAGTAACAGATTCAAACTAGGTACTGTAAATTGAATAAGGAATCGTTCTGATTTTTCACCAAAAGCATCTTTGCTGTTATCAACCATATTAGCACCACTATCACAGTTTTGCCTTGATAAGATTCTTATCTTTTTTTTTTAGTAGAATTGACACACTATGTTATATTAGTTTCAGGTGTACAATATGGTGATTAAGCTTCTCTTTATGTTATGCTGTGCTCACAAGTGTAGCTACCATATGTCACCATACAACACTATTACAGTATTATTGACTATATTCTCTATGCTGTGCCCTTTATTCCTGTGACTTACTCATCCATAACTGGCAGCCTGTATCTCCCACTGCCTTTCACCCATTTTGCCCATTCCCTCACCTCTCTTCCCTCACAGTCTGTTCTCTATATTTACAGGTCTGCTTCTGCTTTTTGTTTCTTTATGCATTTGTTTTTTAATTTTCCTTACCAGACAATCTTCATTTATTTCATTATTTTTTACCTATCTTAAATTTTAGGTCATTCTTTCTTCAAATTTCAAGAATATTTCTACACATTCTACATATAGGCCGTTAAGTTCTATAAACATTGTGCTGTTGTGCCATGAAAGGTGTCATTAAACTTAGAAGAATATTGAATACCTAACATTATTCTTTAAAGAATGTTATGTCCATGTACTAGTTTGACATTTATTTTTATTTGTGGAATATTATCAGTTGTTTGCTGTTTATTTGACACTTTTTTTTTTCAGTTCTAGTAAATACATCTGCACTTTTTGTGTGCAAAAGACAGTTGATGGTACTTTACTGAGAATCTAAGTGTTTCCTGTCACAAATACATTCATTGGCTGCAGTCTATCATGAAGATTAGTTGTGAAACATGTTAACAATGATTTTTAAAAAAGGTAGTTTCTAAACAAAGAATATAAGTCAGTTTCTAGAATCTCCTACTTGAAAGAATTTTGGAGTAAAACAAAATATTAAAAATTCTGCTCGGTTCATACAATGTAAAATTCTAATCATTAATTTGAACCCGAATGTGTTTTACTAGCAATATTTTCAGAAGGGCATGGCATTGCCATTCCCAAGACCATCATCCAGTTAAACGTTCTGGAGTATTCTTCCTCTATTTGATAATTTCAAGACCATTCATTCATTTCTCCATCTTCTAATTGGCAGGCCAGAGTTGCTTTTGTTTTTTCTGGGTCATGAAAATGATAAAAAATAGATCAACTTTTTCATTCTCATTGCTTTAATTAATAATTAAATCTTCATTTGATAAAGAATGTAAAGTTGAGAGAGGTTTTTATCTGACCTATTTAAGTTGTGGGTTGATGAGAATAATGTTCTTGTTAATTTACATTGCTTTGATCAGTAGTTAAATAAATCTCCACTAAATAAGAGCTTGTAACCTCTTGTTTGCAAATTCTATTAGGGTCACACTCAACAGAAGTCTGCTCACTTTAGTTGTTCCCATATTTTTATTTTTAACCTAAGTAGACTTTCACTTTGAAAATTCTATATTCCTTTTTTCTTTACAGCTTTTTTTTTCTTTTCTGATCTCTACTTTTTAATTCCTCATTTCTATCATAATTCTTTATTTTTCACTGGCCCTCAGTCTCAGGGACCTAGAGGACTAAAAAGTAAAATGTAGTTGTTATAAAGGGTATAAAATTTAAATGGATTTTAATCAAAAATGTAAATTTAAAATGCAGAAAATGGAATTTTTCATGTGCTAATATTTATTTTTCTTCTAAAATATACAAAAGGATTGAAGTTAAAAGGTAAAATATAAACTAATAAATACTAAATTATAAAACAAAATTAAATGCTAAATTTTTATCTTAATTTTTGAAAATTTAAATATGCTCATTAATCATTTTTATAAAAATAAAAATCCTTGCATTTCCAGCTTTCAATGTCCATCTAGTTGCCAACATTTAAGAATTGATACCACACTTTGAGCATAATACATCTAGACACAGATGCACACAAATATGAGAGAGCAATGTGAACTATTTAATATTGCAAAATACTCGTCAGCCATCATATGCGGTAAGTGCAAATATTGAGTATATCTGGATTAAGTCCAGAACTGTAAAGTGCTTTACATGGAGAGAAGCAAGAAAATGAATGTTCGGCACTAGTGGGATATGAAACTTCATTATGCAGATACCTAATGCGTTCATGCTATGAGAAGAAGGACTTGACAAGTTAATTAATTTGTCTTTTCTTTTATTTAAGTGTCTCTGCCGTTTCAATCCTCCCTGGACTCTGAAGCATTCTCTTTTTCTCATGTTGGAGGTAGCATACCCCACACTACGTCACAGCATTCAGATGTAATTGCTTTTTATTTCCAGGAGATAGTTAAGAGATGTGGGAAAGCATTGTAGCCCAATGCGTGTTAGTCCACAAGCACGAGTGTTTACCGACAGAAGGGGCTATGGTCTTTAAAATAATTTCTTGTTTATATGTTGTGTTTATTTGTGACTCGAGAGCCCTCTGAAGCACAGGGCCCAGAACCTCTTTTCCAGACCTAAGCATTCCATCTTTCCTCTATTTCTTTCTTAGTCCACTGTCTCAGTGTACATCAAAAACCCCTGCCCCCACCACAGCCCAGTGTAAGACCCTGCCTGCCTAATTTATTCTCAGCCACTCTGAATGTATTTAGAATTGCAACTAAAAAAGTTCAGGCTGTCGCATGTTGTACTACACTGTTTGTGAGGAGAGCAGAAGTCTGTGTAGGAAGGATGAGCAAACGTTTGTACATGCTGCCTGAAACACTGCGCTCTCCTCTCTTTCACTATTTAACTCTTATTTACATTGCTGCTCATTTCTAACTTCCACAGAAAGGCCTTCCTTGGCAGCCACAAGTAGTTCAAATTTCCTCTGCATTTGTTCCCCTAGCACCTTGGTCTATTTAACGGAGTGGTGATTTTATATTAACGTTTGCAATTTGACTAGTGTTTATCTCCCTCCGTAGAGAGGAACTAACATGAGGAACACACTGGAGTGTGTTTTGATTCCCCATTATATCCCCAGAGCTTAGGCCATGTTTTGCACAAAGAAGACACTCAAGATTTAATTAATTGTGAGCCATTCAGCTGCATCTCACACTGTTTGCTTCCTTGCTTTTAGACCTCAGTCAATCACGTGCCTAAAGAAAATCTATTTGCATTTTAGTTCTCAGCTTAATAGTGTCTTCTTGGGAAAGGTTTCCTAGACTTCTCTAATTCAAATCCCCTTATTTTTTATGTTTGAAAAAACTGAAAACTTCATTTGACCTCCTGATACGATTTCATATCATGTGTGTATACCTGAGAGCCGTGCTCCGGTGAATTCTCCCCAAAATTGTGTTAAATAGTGTACTGAAAAGATTGGATTCATGGAGGGCATGTGCATTGGAAATATTAGAAATATTTTCACTGGCCCAGCAAAATCTTAAGTGTAGCCACAGAACATGGCCAATTTTAGCAAAAGGTGCATTTTCTCAAAATGTGTTATTCTGAACACTGACTGACATGGGAATTAGGAAGTACATTTTCTAATATGAGCACATTATTTTGGAGTAGAGTTCAGGATTTATCCTTGGCATTCAGTTTTACCTGGACACTAAGCAGCCCAGGAAACACAAATATTTCCAGAAAGTTTCTTGACTCCTTTTTTTAAGTTTCAACTCCATTACCATGAAATCATTTGTTTATTTAGAATGACTTTCATCCTGGTTCTGCTGAGAACTTGAAAAACTAGAAGAACCTACAAACGATGATGAAGTGTCTCTCTACATTTTCCCATTACTCTCAATATCTGGTGGACACGGACCCAACGTTAATTTCTCTTCCTGCGTCTTCAGCTTTCCCACCCACATATGCAGGATATATGGTCTCTGCCTCTTTGCACAATTTTCCTTGTATTTTAAAAGAAAAGACAGCAAAATTGGACTATAATAGACATTGACATCACAACCCACAAAATAACTGTTAAGTTGAATCAGCAGTGAAAGTTTTTCAGTAGATAATTTTTTTTTTCTCTCATTTGAGTCTTCATCTATTTCAAGCAATGGCATAATTAATCGGAATGGCGAGTGAGGTTGGAGACAGTCAAACAGGGTACCCCATTCTCATTAGTTATGAAGTGTCCATGTGGCCTGGGGGCTCTGGCTGCCTCAGTCTCAAACAACTGAACTTCCTATCCAAAGCGTCCCATAAGCAAAGAAAGATTTTATTAAACCCACTTGGGAGAAATGTGAAAAAGCATCAGAATAATTACACTCACACTCAAATCATCAAGCACTAGTTTTTTGGCTCAATCAGTTAGAAGCTTTTCTAAGTGAGATTCATAAGCGGATAATAAAATTTTAATGTGTTAAGAAATAAATTAGCAAAAATATGACCTGGAATAGGACATTTAACCATGCCAGAAAGCCTGGCCTCCATTTGGAATCAATGAGATTATCCTGGCAAAAAAAGTGTACCATCAAGTTCTGGGAAAGTGCACACTGGACACCCTGACTCTGGGGACTTAAAAAAAAAGGGGAAAAATACACATTTTTTTTCCTACTCTTATTAAGACAATGCTAAAACGTGCTTTGAGGTCGTTACTTCACACAAAAGAAGCAATCTGTTTTTAATCAAAGTAATACGTTATAAGTAGGGAGTCGAATTTATGTTTTTACCAGGTAATAAAATGGAAGCAAAGGTCCTAATAAATGATTATTATCTTGCTTACAGCTGTGAAAGACATACCTCAGTAGTTTTATCTGCTGTCAAACAGCAGATGTTTCTGCTGAGATTCTACGTAAAATCTCTTTGGAGCAAACAAAGCACTTTTCTTTGTGGTTGACAGGAGCCAAACAAGGAGACCTAGTGAAATCTCGTCCAATCCCCAGGGATTCTAAACAGCGCTGCCACATGGCTCCCACTCAGCCTCAACTGGCAAGTGAAATATTATTAAAAATTTTCAATTATTTTCAAGTGCAGAAATGTTTTAACCTTTTGCCTTTACCAAAGCATCGTGTAAGTGTGCTTTTCTTCCTCCTCCCCCGCTCCCACCTTTGGATTGTTTGTTTTTTGGTTATTTTTTAACTATAGTTTCTTTTAATGACTGAACTCGCTAAGTGCTGCTCCTGACACAAAATGAGTAAATTAAAAACTTTTCATTCAAAATAATAAACTTTGGTGGTGTTCTAGAGGTAGAGATGGCTAAAAACTCACTTGGGGCAAATGTTGTAAACCTTTCTGCAGAATATTCAGTATGTGTCAATTTGGGGGATTATGGTTTTAGTAAATGCTTTGCCTGCATTGGATGATAATAACTCTGTGGCTTTTGCTAGCTATTTCATTTCTTGGCTGAAATTGGTCTGAAATAAAGGAAAGTATGTGTTTATTTTGTAACAATTTCATTAGTAGGTTTATGTTACATTTTCTCATTGGTAAAGACAGGGAACTGGTTTCTACAGGATTGTTTTAGCTATACATGTTTCCAAAGGTAAACTTGGAAACAAAATTTCATCTCCTTATCATCTTGTATAAATCTTACTTTTTATTTCTACCCTTCATTATTTAACTGGCCTGTTATACAAAATGGGACTATTTAAGATTGTCTCATAATGTTGCTATGCCCTTAAACTTTTCCATGACCTACATATTGGATTATACTATATATTCAAGAAGTTTAAATAGTAAATAAATTTATGCTTATCCAGGATCCATCTTTCCATTACTTTCCCTATTCTCTCCGTCCCAGTTCACAGGTTTTTTAACATAAGGCAGCCATAAGAAAAAACCTATTTCAGAGTTTCTAAAAGCGAAAAGGATCTGGAAACCCCAAATTCCTCACTAGTCTTGAGCCTAGCTACTAGTCTAATAATGTTAATTTATTATTGGATATTACAATTTTCTGCCGAGATAGAGAGGCCCAAACAGTTTCCATAAGTGGCATTTCAAAGTAAAGCCAAGGCTACTTATTTAGACTGTCATCAGCAAAGCAAAACCAAGGCTACCATTTTCACCAAAAAATGATGCCCTTCACTTTAACCCCACAAGACCTATTTCTCAAGAGTCATACTAAAATCACCTAGATCTTGACCTCCTACACCCACGTTTCCCAGAAATGATTAAACCATCATTTCCTAGCTTATCTACAGCACAGCTTCCCCTCGCTCCACCAACACAACTGCACAATCACTGGGGAAGTAGTGTGGGGGGTGTCTTGAGGGAAGCAGGGGCAACAGATGACACCTGCCCTACCTTCTTTCCCCAGTCACCCTTGGGCAGGTTGGGCGATGTCTGAAAATTTACCAGAGACTTCCTTCCACCAGCATGGTTGCCACATAGAGACTGAGGGATGATTGGTTTATGTGTCACCTTCACTACTCTATAGTACCCAGTTATTTAATCAAACGCTAATCTAGGTGTTGCTGTGAAAGTGTTTTTGTAGATGTGGTTAATATCTACAATCTGTTGACTTTAAGTAAAGGAGATTACACTCAATAATGTGAATGGGCGTCATCAGTCAAGTGAAGGCCTGAAGAGCAAAAACTGAGGTTTCCTGGAAAAGAAGGAATTTTGCCTCAAGACTGAAATATCAACTCCTGCCTGATCTTCCAGCCTCTGGACCTGCCTTCCCCACAGATTTCACACTTGTCAAGTCCCACAGTCTCACAAGACAGCGTCTTAAAAGAAATCTCTTTGTGTATATATATACATATGCATATTTCTGTGTATATGTGTATATGTATGTTTGTATATGTAATATATACAATACATATTGGTTCTGTTTCTCTGCAGAACCCTGACTGATACAGAGCCTTATTCCATCCCTACTCCCTCCTAATGAAGTTGTATTTTGTGAATTAAGAAAAGAGTCATGAATAGATAGGCCTGTTCATGTTGGACAAGTACAGTTCTAAGAACCACCCTTAAACTTGGGAGGTTTCCTGAAGAAAACCAGAACACAGCTGTCTCCCATGTTTGGCTATGTATAAATGGGGACCACTGTACTTATATGCCCTTTCTTTACTTTTTCCTCCATCATTTTAAATATGTGGTTTTATTTGCACTACAGGCAAGGTCTCATGATTCTGCCTCAATTTTTTCACAAATGAATTTTTATGATAGAAGTAAGATTTTTTTTTGTTATATGAACCCATAATGTTTGACAATATTGTACACATTTAGGCATTTCATTTCAACAAGTATTTAGGTTTGAACGTACTGATATAACTATACTTAATTAGATCATTCAAAGAGAATGTAGTAACTCTTTTAAGATGAAGAAAACATTTGCTAGAAAACTTTGCACAAACTTTAAAAATAAACTGAAGTGTGAAAAATGGAAAATGCAGACCAGCACTAAGTCCTTTAAATAACACTAGCTTGAAACAACCGAACAAGGGGGCACTTTAGGCACAAATCTTATTTCTTGAGGAATGCTTTTAGAATCCTAAATACTGAGGGCATCTATAATTTGTTTTAATTATTCTTTCATGCAGAAAAGGTTTCATCATGTCAACTAATTTTTCAGCATAAAGTGTTTAGAAATTTCTGAAAGCACGCAGTTATACTGATCAAGCTCTCACCATTCATTCTATGACACTAAAGTTAATGATTCTCAGTTAAGGACCACCTGGGAGGCTCAGTCAGTTGAGCATCTAACTTCAGCTCAGGCCATGATCTCAGGGTTCGTGATCGCGAGCTCCACACCAGGATCACTGTTGTCAGCCTATCACCGCAGGGCCGGCTTCAGATCCTCTGTCCTCCCTCTCTCTGCCCCTTCCCCACTTATGCTCTCTAAAAAAAATAAAAAACATTAATTTCTTAAAAAATGATTCTTAGTTGAGCAGTCTAACTTACTTCCCTGCTCTGTATTAGATTATATACATTCTAGATTTGTAACGGTTTATATAAAGAAATAGGAAAAAATACTAGATGATAACAAAATAGGAAATAAAATCCTAAATTTTTTAATGTTTATTTATTGAGAGACACACAGAATCCAAAGCAGGCTGCAGATGGATTAACCAATTGAGCCACCCAGGCACCACCCCCCATTTTTTTTAATATTTTTAAAAAAATTTTTAAGACTTAATTATTTTTGAGACAGAGACAGAGGGTACAAGTGGGAAGGGACAGAGAGAGCAGGAGACACAGAATCCAAAGCAGGCTCCAGGCTATGAGCTGTCAGCACAGAACCTGACGCAGGGCTCGAACTTAGGAACTGAGATCATGACCTGAGCTGAAGTCGGACACTTAACTGACTGAGCCACCCAGGCAATCCTAATTTGTTTTTTTTAAAGAGTGTGGTGAACTCTTTCTTTTTTTAAAATGTTTTTATGTATGTATTTATGTATGTATGTATTTTTGAGAGAGAGAGAGAGAGAGTCTGAGCAGGGGAGGGGCAGAGAGAGGGAAACACAGAATCCAAAGCAGGCTCCAGGCTCTGAGCTGTCAGCACAGAGCCTGAGGCAGAACCCAAACTCATGAACCATGAGATCATGACCTGACCTGAAATCTATCCTAACTAACTGAGCCGCCCAGGCACCCCTAAAATTCTAATTCAGTTAAAATCTTCATCACAAAATTTTAAATTTAAACTTCTGACACACAATATTATCTAGGGTAACACATTAAGTATCTCTCTTTTGAAAATACAATGTGAAACAAATGTATTAGTGGCATCAGACTAGAGGACTGATATTTATAACCATCTTCACTTTGGAGATGTGTTCTAAGTCTGCGGCTTATTTTTATTAACATTTATTCTGCTTTGTTCTCAGAGCCCTAGTGAAATTATGGCTTAGGATTGAATTTAAAAAATACTATTTCTGATATGAGAAACTATATTATTTCTGATAATGGTTAAGTCAACCAGATCTGTTTATAAATCCTATCCCCACCACCTTCCAGGTGTGCGACTGCCAAATTAACCAACTTTTGGCTTCAGTTTCTTCATATATAAAATGGAGATAGTAAGCTTACTCACTAAGGCATTGTAATAACAAAGTTTTATACGTATATATTTTAAAATAACTGCATACACACACACATTCAATAAATGGTAGTCTATTTTATAAATTGTCTTTACTCAAAATCATTAAAGTTTTATCCTAAAAAACTGTATCTTCTTGTCCAATACATTTAAAAACTAACTAGCATTTAATGGGGCGCCTGGGCGGCTCAGTCGGTTGGGCGTCCGACTTCAGCTCAGGTTATGATCTCACAGTCTGTGAGTTCGAGCCCCGCGTCAGGCTCTGTGCTGACAACTCAGAGCCTGGAGCCTGCTTTGGATTCTGTGTCTCCCTCTCTCTCTCTTACCCTCCCCCACTCATGCTTTGTCTCTCCTGCTCTCAAAAATAAAAACATAAAAAAAAATTTATAAAAAAACTAACTAGCATTTAAAATGTCTATTTACATAACATGGGAGACTTTCAAAGACTAAGAACAAACTGAGGAGAGAGGGGGGTGTGGGGAGGGGGGAGAGTGGGTGATGGGCACAGAGGAGGGCACTTGTTGGGATTATCACAGGGTGTTGTATGGAAACCAAATTGACAACAAATTATTCAAAAAAAATGTCTATTTAGGTTCATCCTCACTGTGAAACATAAAACACAAAAGTTTATTATGTAGAAATTTTTTAGTGATAAGCAATAGAAATGGACCAAAGTAGAAAATGAATTTCTGGGTATCGAATAACCCCAGAAGCCTTGGACAAGATCAGGAGTCAGTCGGTTCAGGGGGTGTAAATAGTAGAAACTAATGACTTTTTCTCTCTTCAGGATTTTGTTGCTACAATGATTCTGTTCCAATTGTTTCAGTCATTTGGTCACTCAAGATTCAAATTCCAAGAGATAACATCTAAATGGTCTAGGTCAGCTGAGAAAAAATAGATCTCTAGCTACAGCCTCACCCGTGCTTTGCCTGCCAAAGCAAAGTCCAAAGACTATCATAGAGGAAGGAGAAATCAATGCCAATGAGAAAACTTATCTCCTATATGTACAGAAGTATTGTATTTTACTGTCCTTCATAAATCATACGCCCTGATAGTTTACCATAATCACATATATTGGATAAATTATAAGGGTCAGGAACTATGTTATTTCTTTAATGCCCCAAACATGCGTGCGCGCGCACACACACACACACACACACACACACACACTAACAACAGTGAACCTAAGATTCTGAGTAACCATGCAATATTCCCAAATAAGCTGACATTGTCTGGAAGTAGTAATGACAAATTTCCATTTCCACTTGTATATCAGGAGTGCACTGGGAAAATCCTCTCTCCTTCCTCACCCCCTTTTCCCACCTTTATTGGTCTTTGCCACCTTGGTTTCTGAAAGTGGCAAGAATAGTGGCATTTTCTCCCAATACCAAGATAGGTGCAAGATGGGCTTTCGAGGCAAGGAATAATGAATGAGAGGCACCTCAAACCTCCAAAACCACCCAAGCTCATTTGTTTTCACTGGAAGTATACTAGTGACGCTAATCTACTTACACTTTCAATGGATGGTAAAAGTGATGGAATATGAACACTATACAATTTAGACCCTGTTTAGCTTATCAATTACAGGGAAGTGGAAACTTTTCCAATAGTAACAGATGATTAGATGGGATTCTTTCTTTTTCAAAAAACATCAGTAGGCTACTACAAGGAATTGTAGCAATGTGTACTTACCAAGTGGTCACTTACTTCAGGCTAATTTCTTTTAAGTTATGTATAATTCTACCAAAGCTGGTTAACATCTTCCAAAATTTCCAGCAGATTGAAAGCAGTATATTAGAGGTCAATGAGATTATTATTTTTTCAATTATCAAAAGTACACCAAAAACAGCAAAGAAGTGACAGAGAACAAAACTTGTTATAAAAATACACAGAAACATCAGAGTAGACACGAAACACACTTCAAAGTATCCTCCTGAACTATATTATATTACAGTATAATAATTGACATTTATAATAACAACCCTAGGTCCTTAAGAATTCTAATTAAGGCAGAAAAGGATGTGATACATCTTAGAAAGGTGTTCAAGGAAAAAAATTCTTAAAGAAGACTGGATATAAAGGGAATCAACTTCAGGAATTTTCAAAATATACAATGTTTAGCCAAAATTCTGCATAATGATGGTAACAATAGCAACCAACAATGATTGAGGATGTATATTGTGCCAGACACTGCGGTAAGTGCTTTAGCTGTATAATCTCATTTAGTCCACACACCAGCCCTAAGGAAGTTACTACTAATTATTCCTATTTTACAGATAAGAAAACTAACAGAGTTATGTTAGTTACTTATACAAGGTCATTTTATTAGCAAGGATAGGTCAGATTATAACAACATAGCCCCCAAATCTCCGTGGTTTAAGACAACAGTTTTATTTTTCATTCATGCTGTCTATTGTGGCTTGGCTGGGACTCCTCTCTTTGTAGAACAATGGAGCATCTATTGTCTGATTTGAAGTTGGCTGCCATGCAGTGGGAAGAGAAAGATGGTGACTCATGCCCTGACTCCTTCCTAGAGGTCATGTGGCCATGACCTATTTCAAGGAGGAGGAGAAGTATAAACCTACCATGTGCCAAAAGGAGGAGACAAGAATATTGGTGAACAGCCCTCATGACTGTTAGGCATAATTACAAAGCTAGAAAGTGGAGGAGGAGAATTCAAACTCAGGCATCCTACAAACAGTGAGTTTAGAGTAAGGCCAGAGAGGTCTGTAAGTTTGTGTACCAACCAAAGACAGTGATTAGGGGAAGACATCCTTTAGAGAGTTTTGTGCTCCCTTTGCAAAGTGTTCTTTAACAGATCTTGCTTAAATGTTGCCACATTGGGGAAATTATACAGTGTCAAGGCAAACCTGCCTTTTGTACAAATCATGGGATTAACAGTTATGTTTAATACCAATGGGAGCAATGCAGAATAGTCATTTTTATTTACTTTCCAGGGGTCAAGTGACCCTTTTGCATTGTCTAAGGAATAACGCAATAGAACTCCTTTAAGAACATAATTGTGGGATGCCAGGTGGCTCCGTCAGTAGAGTGTCCGACTCTTGATTTTGGCTCAGGTCATGATCCCAGATCATGGGATCAAGCCCTGCATCCAGCTCCACGCTGAGCATGGAGCTTGCTTGAGATTCTCTGCCCTTTCCCTACTCACGTATGCATGCATGCGCACGCTCTCAAAGAAAAAAAGAAAGAAAAAAAAAAGGAAAAAGAAAACAGAATTAAAACAGAATTGTATGTTCAACAATAATAACCACTGACATCCCTGGCACCATGTCTATGCTATTTAATCTAACCAAGCCTCCTTATCAAGTAATGTATACGTGGAAGGAAACAAATAAGGTCTGATTCCTACTTTGTTCTTTTGATAGTTTGCATTGGACTTTACTGGTTTATACTGCAACATAATTGTTCTGCATATTCTCCTTGGTAGCCTATATTGGGAAAACTTGAATGTGTTCAACTTTATACTTACAGATTTGTAAAAGCATGTTGGATGTTTACATACTTTGTGCATGATTCAATGTAGGAAATTATCACTTACAAAATTCTTTCAGAGGAAAAAAGGAATAGCAAGGGGATTAAGTACATAGATAGCTATGTTTTCCACAGGACAAAGTAAGCAACACAACAGGGTACCAGCAGTTGAATCCTCTGGAGTAAATTTAAATAACTATCTAAGCTTTTATACTGGCCTTAGGATTTTTAAAAATAAGATGTATGTGGTTTTACTTTCCATATAAAATAAATTTATGCTATATAAATCTTAATATAAATTTTTGCAACCTTAGGAAAGTGAGACACATTCCACATTTTGTGGCTTAGCTCACATAGTCTATGATCCATCTGAACAAAATTTCTCAGTCTCTAACTAGAGTCAAAAAATTTAAGTTCTAGTCTTAATCTGATTATGACTGAAGTAAATGCTTAGCGGGGGACCTACTATTCTTATATCTTGTTTTCTTAGTCTTTACAAGGGCAACAGACATACACCAGTGCCTCAAAACAAAGATTTATTGATTTATAATACTAACAACAAATGTAACATAACTACTAATTGTTGTTTTAAATATGAATCATATATTTAAGAACTATGAAAGAAATCTTATCATAGTATATAAAAGTTAAACTGGATTTATTACAACTGAAAATTGGCCTGCTAAGTCATAAAAAGGTCTGAGGAAGACTCTTCTCTTAGCAAAGGATGTATCATGTACATTTAATCTCAAATCATGTACTTTGAGATTAAATGGCGTGAGATGAGAAAATGTTAAAGACAGATCTTACTTAAGAAACAAAATACAAACAGAGAAAGAGAAAAAAAGCTAAGTGTCTTTTGGACGTATTACTTTAACCCGGAGGATAACATTTTGACCTTAGAATCAGGGCTTATCTATAGTAAGGAACATGTTCTTTCCATTCCAAATGTACTCATTGGGGAATTGAACATTTTTGAATTTTACTTGTCAATATTTGTCAGGAGCCCAGCCATGGAAGGATTGCAGCAGAAGTCACACAGCTAAACGAAATCACCACCAACACTCTGAAAGACTATCACCTCTTTCTCCCACTAAGGCTTTACATTACTGAGGACAATCTCTAATAATTGATAACACAGGGGACAATAATACTGTCTAAAATTCTAAGTCTCTGAGTTAAGAATTAAAATAGAAAGGTAAAAAAAAAAAGTCAGAAATAATGGTGGCTCCCACACTTGAGAAAGCACAAAAGCAAGAAGGCGAATGACATATGGCTGCATGCAGGTATGACAGAAATCATTTTGATGACTGAGCTGTGGGTCCTGTGTGCACGCTACACAGGAAAAATAAGATAAGTAAAACCTGATGTCTGCCTTCAAAATGCTTATCCAGTGGGAGGGTACAAAATATAAAAGCTCACAGTACGAGGCAGAGTATAAGAAGTGTAATGTATAGTTGAGATGCATATGCAAGTACAGAGCTCCAGACTTATTTTCAAATTTCTAATTTGTTGTATACAAAGAATGAGTATTGCATTCTGGTAAGTGCTTCGGCTTTGGACTTAAGACAAATATATCAGGGTTCAACCAGAGAAAGACAACTGGTAGGAAATTCATATTAAGAGATTTATTGCAAAGAACTGGCTTGTGTGATTGGGGGATGGCTAGGCAAGTCTGCAATCCACGGCAGACCACCAGGGAGGGCAGGCTGGAACTTTCAGGCAGCCGAAGCCCCAGTGCATGGGCAGAATTTCTTCTTTAGGGAAGCTTAGCTCTGCTCTTCTGGCCTTACAACTTAGTGAGTTAGGCCCATGGAGATTATCTAGGATAATGTTCCTTACTTACAGTCATCTGATTATGGACTTTAATCACATCTACAAAATACCTTCACAGCAACACCTAGTCTAGCGTTTTACTGACTATTACAGAGGGGACTGTAATCTAGCCAACCTGACATATTAAACTGACACATAACGAACCTGGATTAAATGCCCAACACTATCACTTCCTAGCTACACGGCCCTGAGAAAGTCTATAAATTTCTTTAAATCCTGTTTTATCATTTGTAAAGATATAAGAGTATCTGCTCAGAGAACTCTTGTGAAGGTTACATAGGTCCATGTAAAGTGGGCCCAGTAACGTGCTTGGTATATAGTAAATACTCAAGAAATATTACTCCGTGTCATCATCCTTCTCACTATCTGGGTGATACTGAGCAGGTCAACCCTTTTATCTAAGCTTCAGTTTCCTCATCTATAAAATTAGAATATTAATATCTATAATTCACAGGAGTGATATGAATATTAAATAAATATATAGAGAGGTGATATTTTTAATTGTGAGAAAAGTTTATTATCTACTTAGATTATAGGCACTTTTACACATTTTCCAAAACCCATTTTAAAAAACATTTTTTAAAAATTCAATCAATAATTATAACCAAAATTTTTTAAATTTTTTTAACATTTATTCATTTTTGAGAGACGGAGACAGAGTGTGAGTGGAGGAGGGGCAAAGAGAGAGAGAGACACAGGATGCAAAGCAGGCTCCAGGCTGTGAGCTATCAGCACAGAGCCCAATGTGGGGCTCAAAACCATGAACCACATAACCATAGAATTTTTAAAGTGAGTGCAGTTCAGGGTCCCTGGGTGGCTCAGTCAGTTAAGCGTCTTGATTTCAGCTCGGGTCATGATCTCACGTTTCATGAGTTCAAGTCCCACAATGGGCATCGGGTCCCATGCTGAGAACGTGGAGCCTGCGTAGGATTCTCTCTCCCCACTCTCTCTCTTCTGTGCCCCCACCCCCACTTACATGCACGTACACTCTCTCTCTCAAAATAAACTAAATTAATTAAATAAATAAATAAATAAATAAATAAATAAATAAAGTGAGTCCAGTTAATAACGGTTTCTTACATATCTTAATAAACCTTCAGGTTTATAAGTGGAAATTCACCAAATTCTCATAGGTATGTCAAATACACACACACACACACACACACACACACACACACACACACAGTATAAATTATTTTTTAATGAAAGCTATTATCAAAACAGGACATGTCAGGAAAAATATTTTAGGATATTATACTAACATTAGTTTAATTATACCTTTATTTTAAAAGTAATTTTAGAGAAGTTATGGTTTAGCTGTCTTAGCATAGGGTAAGTGTACATAAGTTAGGATCCTATCTACAGTACTTTCTACTGAATGAAATCAGGCAAGTCCCTCAGCTTCCCTCCACATGAATCTCCTCATCTTTAAGATGACGGCAGTGACAGTACCTCACACAATGTTGTGAGCTTTAAGAAGCTGATACCCATAAAATGCTGGGAACTTCCTGGTATATAGGCATCAAATCTCTGAAAATATCACTGCATGTCCTCCTGGAATGTCAGTGGGATGGCTTCCTGTGTGAAATAGTACACTGGTCCTGGAGATTAAAGTCAAATGCTGTTAGATATTTACAATATCGCTTACCAGTGCAAATTCATTTGTTCCTCTATGAAGGACACTTTGGCAGTAGCTATTCCATCCGTATACATCTTCTTTTCCTCGACAATTTATCCCGCAGATACACTTACACTACAGTAAAAGACAGAAAACAAGTAACCGTCAATAGGAGACTGTATTCTTCCTTTATTATGGTATACAATACAGCTGTAAAAGAGAATAAGGAAGCTTTCTATACACGGATACACAAATATATCTAAGATATACCAGACGGAAAAAGGACAGCACATAACTGTATAAAATGGTGGGAATGGGAGCCAAGATTACATATTCATGTCTAACTGCATTTGCATAAAGAAACTCGAGAAGAATACAAAAGAAACCAATAAAGTAGCCAATGTGTAGTGGTGGGACATTGGACAGGACCCTGGTGAACAGGGAACAGGGCATGGAGCAAAACATTTCACGGTATGCCTCTTTATATTTTTATTTTTGAATCATGTGAATGTTTTTCCTATTTCAAAATACATCTTGATAAAAGTCAATGGTACCTGTTGCATCAGTTACACAGCCCAAAAATGCTGCGTCACAGACAACACCAAGACTTAATAAGTATTTATTTTTGAAGATCTACAGGTCAGCTAAGATTCAGCTGATCTAAGCTAGACTCCATTGAGAGACTCTGCTTTTCAAATCTGTAAATCTGCTCCCCATGTCTCTCATTCCCCACAAACCAGCAGAAAGAGAAGCACACGATGACTAGTGGAGGCATACAAGGCCTCTTAAGTCTTAAGCTGAAAAATGACACAACTGCTGCCCATGTCATTAGCCAAAGCAAATTAAGGATTGAGGAAGCATACTCTGCCCACGATGAAGCCATGACAGGAATGCAGATGCAGAGAGGGGCCAATGACTCAATCTGTCTCACCTGTTGGTAACTACAGACATCCTGAATATTCTAAAATGAAAACTGTGAATCATCAGTCTAAGGAGTAGCAAAGAGCAGGAATAACTTTTCCAAAGCTTGAACACTCTACGGGTGTCATGCCTCGTCTTGACAATTATGTCATCACTGTCCATCTGGATCAAGAATGGAATGGAATGGAATGGAATGGAAGGCAAACTTATGAACTCACAGGATCAGAAAAGCCTTTGGACCATACTTTAGCCCAACACGTTTTACAGATTAGGCAACTGAGGCCTGAATAAATAAAGTACAGTTAGGATACATAAGAAACCCTAAGTTGAGCAACAGGAAGCACTAAGAAAGAGCTGTGAGCCCTAAAATATAACTAATTATTTATTTGGGGTAGAGAACAATCATAAAAATTTTCAGCGGTATATCAAAGACTTTGTTAAATGCAGGATCTACTAGATTGTCTGAAGTTCCTTAGAGTCCAGGTGATGGGTGAGCCAGGAAATAAAAAGGGAAATAGATAAATAACTACAAACAGCACCCACAATCATAAATCAGAACAGATTTCATGCATACAAAGGAATTATGGTTTAGAGACAGATGTCAAACAAATATTAATAATAGTGTATATTAAATCTTTATTTGGAAAATTTTATTAGATTTTTTTAATTTAAAAGATTTCAGGAGTATAAAAAAAGTAAATATCTATCCTTTACCAGACACCCAATCCATCCTCCCTGCAGAGCAAAATACTGATAGGAGTTTTTGTAATTCTCCATTAATGTACTATGCACTACTGGCTTACAAAGATAAAAATACAGGGTGTTTGCATCTTAAGTATGCATTTCTGAAGACCTGGCATAATTCAATACTTACTTTCCCAAAGAACTGTTAAAGCATAATGCGTATTATTTTTTTAACCAGTTCAAGGGACAATGGCACTAAAAACAATTAATAATTCACTAGTCCTACTAGCTTGAAAAGCTATGTAATTCTTAATTAATTCTTTTTAATTTGGGGAAACTCACAATATTTCATTTCTATGGGAATGCAAAGGACACAGAATAGCCAACAGTTTAGAAGAACAAAGTTGGCAGAGTCACACTATCTAATTTTTGAGACAGTATAGCTACAGTCACTAAGACAATATGGTCCACTGTGGCGTGGGCACAACAACAGGTGAATAGCTTAATGGAACAAAATATACATATTCTTGACCATCTCCTCACACTAATAATTGTGACTGATGTGTTGACAATCCGTAAATTTGGTAATAATTGTGACTGAGGTGTTTACTGTCTATAAATTTGGTAATCATGTTATTTAGCACTCTTTTGGTTATAATTAATAAAGATTCAATTAAAACTGCCCTAAGCCAAAGAGGAAATGTACTGGCTTACATGATCAAAAAGTTCAGGCTAGATTCAGAAACAAACTGGATACAGGTAAAAAATAATATCAGCTGGGTAACTCTCCCTCTCTCAGCATCCTCTTTATGGAATTCAGCTTTTGTCCCAGTGATCACAGCAAGACTTAAACCTCTCTCTCATTTGCCTGAAATGAGTCATATGTCCATCTCAGAACCAATCAGTGTGGTTAGGAGATATATTTTCTCATCTGAATATCATACTCATTACCGGAGCTATAGATGAAGTAAGCCTTCCTTCAATCACATGGACTGAGGAGTGAAAATGGGGAAAGGCAACTTCCTAGGGAAAACAAGGCACTGTAATTAGGTTGCAGGGGAAAGGATACCAGAGAAAAGGAAAATAAGATCTTTATATTACAGTTCTCATCTAGGCTGTTGACAAAAAATGCTGGGCAGGGCCAAAGGAAAGAATAAATAAAATGCTTACAACATAAGGATATTTTCTCCAAAAATAATCTATTTTTGTATTTGGTTTTAAAGTATGGTGCCAGGAAAAATAAGTGCGTATTAGGTCTGAAGGAAGTAGAATTATCACTTCCATATGCTCAATACTGGTTAATGGTTAATTGCCCTATCATATTTACACTGAAGCCAAAAAGTGGAAAAGTTGGAAAAGGCCTGTGTCTTAGACAGCCAGGCTGCTGCTATAACAAAATGCCATAGACTGATGTGTGTCTTAAACAACAGGTATTTATTTCTCACAGTTCTGGAAGCTGAGAAGTCCAAGATCAAGGTATCGGCAGATTTGATTTTTGTTGAGGGCTCTCTTACTGGCTTGTATACAAATGCCTTTCCTAACTGTATGCTCGTAGACAGAGAAAGAGCTCTCATAACTTTTTCTCTTCTTATAAGGATATTAATTCCACCATGGGAGCCTCGCATGTATAACTTCATCTAAACCTAAATATTTCCCCAAAGCCCCACCTCCAAACACTATCATGTTGGTGGAGGTAGGGCTTCAACATATCAGTTTTGAGAGGTCACAAACATTCAATTTAAGCAGTCCACAAAAGATCTGTAACCAAGTTCAAAAGTCAATGGAATGGCAAAGAAATGAAGTTTATCTAACCATTATTTACACAATGAAAATCAACAGAACCAAGGTAGTCAATCCAATCTTATACCCAAAAATAGCACTGCCTTCAGGAAAGATTAATCTGCATGTACACAGAAGAATATTTTCTGTACTACCTCCAACATTTCTCATTTGAACCAGGAACTAGTATTAAAGTCGACAAATCAGGAAAAAAAGCCTCAAAAGGTACTACTAAACCGAAATGTCCCATAGGCAGGAAGTCAAAGCACAAGAGATTACACTTAATGGAAGCAAACTGGTCAATTAATTGAAGAATATGACACCAAAACCACCTCTTAAAATCCACAAGAATATCTGATAATTATGTGATTGAGGAAACTGGAAATGCAAGATACAAAATGGGTGATGCCAAAAAAGAAAAGAAAATTATAGGTTATTATGCCAATTAGAGCTTTTAAAATATGTTTTAGCTTAGATATTTAGCTATTGCAGGGCTGTCATTTTCATTTGCTGGATCTCCAGAGAAAAAACAAGTATGAGAGGAGTTTCCTACAATGTCTAGTTCTTAGCATATAAAAAGGGATTATAAAAGTATTAGAAAGTATTAAGGAGATTAGTAAACCTGCAGTAAAACATGCTACAGACCCCAATAATCCAAACACTATATGACCATCATGGTTTTGCTTCAGGGTCAATCTCATTGTCCTGGAGTTTACACTTTCAAATTTAGTGCCTATTATGATGACAGCAATAGGAGATACCACTATCTTCGGTGCTACAGGATAAAGTTATACCCCTACCCCTGACATTAGATGGCTTGATTTCCAAGCCTCAGTCCACCACTAGATCAGCAGATAAATCACTTAATTCCTATGAAACTGAACTACCATTTAGCCAAACTGATGGAGGGGAAAAGAGGAGCAATAATGCCCAAAGATAAATAGTGCAACATTTTGCATAAATGGTCTAGCCAGATATGCTCATTGACCACCCAAGCCCTAGCTAGTCCTGCCCAACTTCTAATGTGGTCTGCTCTTACTGGTTTAGGATGCTTAAATAGGGGTGAAGAGGTTAACTTGAACAATCATAATCCAAAACTAATTAGTCCACTGGTCAAAAAATATTCAACCATTGAAACAAGGGTATTCGTTCATTATATAAAAAAAAAAAAATTTGTAAGTTGAAGGGGCGCCTGGGTGGCCCAGGCAGTTAATCATCTGATTCTTGGTTTAGGCTCAGGTCATGATCTCACAGTTTTGTGAGCTTGAGCCCCATGTAAGGCACTGTGCTGATAGCGCATAGCCTGCTTGGGATTCTCTCTCCCTCTTTCTCTACCTCTACCCTGCTTGCACTGTCTCTGTATCTCTCAAAAGAAATAAATAAACTTAAAAAGTTGTTTTAGGGGCACCTGGGTGGCTCTGTCGGTTAAGCAACCGACTTTAGCTCAGGTCACAATCTCCCGGTTTGTGAGTTTGAGTCCCGCGTCGGGCTCTGTGCTGACGGCTCAGAGCCTGGAGTCTGCTTCAGATTCTGTCTGTCTGTCTGTCTGTCTCTCTCTCTCTCTCTGCCCCTCCCCTGTTCACACTCTGTCTCTCTCAAAAATAAAAACATTAAAAAATTTTTTAAATTGTTTTAAATCATAAATTGCCATGAAAAGGAGTAAGATGACTGGTAATACTGAATAACTCAAAATACAAGACAAATCTGTATAGATAAGATTTACTAACAATAATGCAGTATTTTATTTTATTTTATATTTTTAATGTTTTATTTATTTTTGAGACAGAGAGGGAGAGACAGAGCATGATCAGGGGAGGGGCAGAGAAAGAGACACACACACAGCATGTGAAGCAGGCTCCAGTCTCTGAGTTGTCAGCATAGAGCCTGATGTGGGGCTCGAACCACGAACCGTGAGATCATGACCTGAGCCAAAGTCAGATGTCCAACCGACTGAGCCACCCAGGCACCCCGCAATATTTTATTTTTAATACTTTATTTTGAAAATCAGTAATGAAATTGATTTTTTGTATATTTGATGTTTATTAATTTTATTATACCATAGCTAGTATATGATATTGTACGCATGATAGTGTACTCCTTTCTTTCTTTCATCTTTCCTGCTTCTGCAGCTCAATTTTTAAGACTTTAGTTTTTAGAGTAACAGTTTTAGATTTACAGAAAAATTGCGAAGAAGAGTTCCCATATGCCATACACCCAGTTTCCCCTATTATTAATACCTTTAAATAGTTTATTTTAGTTTGAACTACTTTCGTTTCCACTTGATTCTTATTTTTAATCAACATAACTGATAAACTGGATAACGTGATCAAAGAGTACTAAAAAGCTGATAATCAAATTCATTATTCCTAGCTGGATTCTTCCCCATAAGTAACCACTTTTATCTACTTAACTATTTCTCCTAGTTATTTAACCTCTGGGCTTCTAAATCATATATTTGTAACTAAATTCCTTAAATTAGCATATTTGAAATTTTGATATTTTTTTTCCAAATGCTCCATCATATTGATCACATACCTACCACATTAATTGCTCAGCAGTCTAGTGTAATCAAATAACCCATCCATGTCATTTCTTCTCCCTATTTCCACTATGGAATTTCCATCCTCTTGCTACAGTTGGCTACTGGTGGCTCTCTAGTCTCAATGCAAAGCTGAAATTTCTTTCACTAATCTCCTACATAGGATACCCTGTTTTTTGGGCCCTGGGACTTTTTTGTCTTTCTTGGGTTGCACCTTCATTTTATTGGAACAGATCTTCTAGTCACTTCCCAAGAAAAAAACTCTAAAGAGGTAACTTAAAAATTGTGTTGATCTAAAACTGTCTCTATTCTACCCTCATGATTGATTGGCTGAATACAGAATTCTAGGTTGAAAACCAGTTTTTCTCAGAATTTTTGGCATTGCTTTACTGCCGGCACTACCCTCCAAAATTTCTGCTGAGATGTACTGTGCCATTCTATTAGCTATTGCACATGATGCGGTCTTCCAGCATTTTCTCTTTAATTCTAGGGTGCTGAAATTTTATGAAGACTTCCTTTACAAGTGTCTCTTTTCATTCATTGTGCTAGTCACAGTACCAGGCACTCAAAGGACCCTTTCAAACTGGAGACTCATATTCTAGCATCTTAGTCTGTTTTCTATTTGCTAAAATGGTGTTGAATCTCGCATCTACTTATGACACCATTCCCACATTTTACCAGAAGTCCTTGGAATGAATATTTTAAGTATATAGTCAACTCGGTTATGAACTCTAATGGCAGTATATTGACTTGGGAATATGGCCTAAAACTTCGGAATGTTTAACATTTCAAATCAAATGATAAAACTATTTAAAGTAAATGCAATCACTTGAGTTGAAGTTATCCAGTTTTCTCATCTCCCTCCACATATAATTACCCAGATAGGACTGGCTGAATAAAGAATGAAACATTTATATAAAAGAACATCATGTGATTATTGCTGTTGTCATAAACCATTTGAGAATAAGTGGGAGACACCATGCCTTTTACCACTAAATACTTCAGTGTGTATTTCCTAGGAACCAATCATTCACATAATGCTTCTAAATTTATGAGCAGTAGATTGACAGAACAAGATACACACTTACTAAAATTAAGCAAATACATAGGAATTCTGTATATAATGTAACTACACTGGACATAGTCCAAAAAGGTTGAATGATAACAATACGGCGGGGCCTTTATGATTTGATTTTACCTCTTCTTTCATACTACGATGCAAGCCCCATAAAGCTCTAGAGTATGGCAACATGGCATGAGCAGCCAACATCCAAAACATTTTCTAAAACCAAAATCAACTTACATTTTATTATTCATCTTTGATATGCAAAGAAGTCTAATGTGCTATATTTAAATGTTGGTTTGCTCTGTATGTATGCCACCCCTTATTCTTACTCTATTTTAAAAGCTAGAGCTATCCTAATTTATGAATACAAGAAAGAAAAAAAAAGATTATTGTATTTGGACTTGCTATTTAAAATGTCTCAATGAAATTCTCTCCTTCATATATGTTTTAGAATTTTCCCCTATCGGAAAGCTAATCAGGATCAAGATCTGAGAATTAAAAGGAAAGGAAATGTGGTTTACTGGAAGCTTATAACTGTGGTCACTTGAAAATGCTTTTCTAGTCTTTAAGTAAGGATTTGAAACAAATTCCATCCAAATAATTTTGTTTAATGCTAGGTAATCAAATACCATCAATGCATCAAAATTATCTAAGAACTACTACTTTTTAAATAATCTCTCTCAACTAAAATACTTGTTATTTTTATTGTGAAATAAACATAGTTTATACAAGCAATCACGATGACAGTATTTACAAAAACTTTGTAAGATTCAAAAATTAATTTTAAGAATTGACATTGAATGTCAATTCAGTAAAAAGACATTTTATAACCATAAGTAAGATCAAGAAAGAATGAGTTAAATCGATCTCTAGAATATTTGAGATGGTTTCTTAGATAAATACACGTTGCAATATGATTAGCAGCAGCTTTGTGTTTTTGTGGCAAAAGAAAGCCAGTGTTCCTGTCACTTAAGAGTATTTAGTAACACCTTACCAAATGTAGTGGACATCTGTTGTTTGTGTCTTCCTGGCATCCACTAAGGACCTGCTCCTCTTTCACCCCATGTGGATCTGGAGAATTTGTTCATCAGAGGGCCTTACTCTGACCTGGTTTCATGAGCTGGGACAGCTCCTAGGCTAGTCATACTTTATACAGTAAAACCTTGAACTGCAAGTAACTTGTTTTGTGAGTGTTCCACAAGATGAACAAACATTTCTAATAAGTTTTAACTTGATAAATGAACAATGTCTTGCAATACGAGTAGTATGTGACACCAAAGTGACACGATCACAAGTTCTTCTCTGTCGCTGCGGGATTGTGGGTGATCATCTCCCATGCTCAAATGCTTGGTCTCAGGCTGCCATGTTTGGCAGAAATCAGTGATTTTTCAGAACGTTGGAAGGTATCAACTGGCACTAGTATATTTTTTGTCACTTCAAAGCACCTATCGACAGTCATTTGCTTTCCCATATAAGAGTAGGCTCAGGAATGTTTTTTTTCATTCCAGGTCAGGCTGCCTGAAGATGTAGATAGACCCTTTCCTCTGCTGCCTAATTGCCAATGATGTTGAATACTATATATGACAAGGGTTGATTAATACTGTAATGTAGTCAACATCCATGCGAGCATATACAATGGCCCCCATGCAGAAAAAGGATGAAAAGAAAGGCGATAAGGAGGAGATGATTATGGTGGAAGCTAAGAAAGAAATCATCGAGAAGTATGAACGAGGCATGCAAGTGGCTGAAATTGCAAGATTTTATAAGAAGTCTACATCAGCATCTCATCTGCAGAGGAAGAAGAGAAAAAGGTGGAAGAATCCCTCACTTCAAATGAGATCAGGGAGATGTTTAAAATGTAGGAAACGGTGCGAAATTATGTAAAAAAGCACTACCCAAATAAGGTTGTAGCAGTGTAAGCGATGAATCTGTTTAACGATAGCACAATGTCATATTTCCGTGAAATCCTCAGAAAAAGGCAAAGCCAGTGTCAGTAGATAGGTTCCTCATTAATACTGCGCTAAAAGAAAAAGAGTCCACTGAGCCAACAGATAGCAGTGATTCGTTAGTGACAGCGAAAGTTGTACTGCACAATAACCCTCCACTGTCTTGTCTCCCTCCCACCAGCCATCAAAGTTTTCAAAGATAAGTGCCGGTTCATTTGTTTATTTTTCTTTACATTTTGTATTTTATCATTTTGTATTGTATTACAATATTGTAATCATTTTTATATGAATGTTTTGGGGTTGTGGAATGAATCATCTGAGTTTCCATTATTTCTTATGGAGAAATTTGCTTTGATATATAAGGGCTTTGGATTACAAGCATGTTTCCAGAATAAACTATGCTCACAAACCAAGGTTTTACTACACCTTTCACTGTTCACAGATTGGTACAAGGGGATGAACATATGACCGAAGCAGGACCAATCAGAGTCCCCTGATGAGAGGCAGTATATGGACACCAAAGAGTCTCTCTCTCTCTGATTTTCACATAAAAAGAACAGAAGAGTTTGAAAGTGCCAGTGGCCATCACTGACTACCACACATACAGAATCTGCTGTAGAATAATGACAATACCCAGGGGAATGCTGAACTGAGTGACAGATATCAAGACAATTAAGAATTCTGTGGAGTCCCTAGACTCGGCTATGCTAACGCCAGTTCTACACTGGGACTTTCCAGTTAAAAGAGCCAACAAATTCTCTTTTTCGCTTGAGTTAATTTCAGTTGAACTTCCATCTGTTGCAAACAAGCATCCTGACTATTAGACAAAGACAAGGCCTTTTCAAAACACACAGTACAGTTAAAGCATATCTAAGTACATTTAAACTATGGTTGCCCCTAAATGGTACATCTACCAAGTAAAGATTATAAAGTTATATGAATGGAATGGAATGTTAGTTTAATTTTTTCATAAGTTTGGAAACCGTTCTACTACTGACATACGAGCAGCCCCAGACTATCAACTGTCAAAAAAAGAAAATGTACATGTGTGTGGAGGTAAATGGGAGCAATGGAGGGTAAAGTCAAGCCAAAGGAGCACAGACAACCACAGTTTGAAAAACTTTCCAGGTCAGAGGTTTCCTGTCTGTACATTACACAAAAGACTATCAGATTAGGTTCAAATCTGAAGGTACTCTAGTTCTAAAAGAAACTTCAGAAAAATGTATTAGAGAATGTAACTCAGAACCTGAAAGACGAGTCTTAAAAACAGAGGCGTGAAGTTGATTTATATCATGTTCATGTTCTTGCAATACATTAAAAAACATAATTCTTAACAAATGTCTTATACTATAGTTTTGCTTTTTAGGAAAACCTGAAATATAACAAACATCCATTATAATCTACAATACAATAAAGAGAATCATATACCCAATATCGACCAAGTTATATACCTTTCCCCTTTACTATTCTTAAGGAAATAAATATACCTTTTTTACCACGACATGAGGAAACCCCATTGTACAAAGGTAGGCTGCAACTGTATAGGCTGGAACCCCTCTGCCACACAACTAACAATATGAATTCTCTCCTGCAGAGCACATCATGAAAGCTGATCTTTGCAGTAATTTTCCTTTTTCTTTGTCTTCCCCAGTTAACTCCCTGGTCAGAAGACATACGCAGTTCTAGACCAAGGGAATCATAGAACTGACATAAAATGTGGAACATTATCTTTTAATGATTGGTTTTCTCATCTGTCTATAGAAAAGCATCTGGCTTCTTTGTCTTACCTTTTCTTAACAGTGCCTCACAATGCCTGGCACAAAATGAGTACTCAATAAATGTTGACTAAATGAACAAATAGAACATTCCAAGGTAAAGAGCTTGAAAATGAACTGCCACTTTAAACTGGGAGCAAATTGAAGGTCTCAGAAGTTAGGTGATATTCCAACAACATAAAGCCTTTAGTGTTAGTCCCAGAGTAAGTCTCTTAATTCCTAATCTAATGTTCATCCACTAAACCAGAGTTTTCAAGTATTTTTTAAAAATAATGTCCACATGGCAGACATGTTCTCAGGGTATAATCTGAGATGTGATGAATTCTAAGATAGCACTAGACCCCTTACTCTAAGAATATCAAGTGTTTTTTAAAAAACACAACATCTGTATTTGAGGTCTTCATTAATCATAAGTTTTTGGAAATACACCTTAAGACAGCAAACTAGTGTGTCAATAGACCAAAGAAGATGAAATCATTACACCATACTAGGTTAATATGAACAGGTCTTTTCTCTGAGGACACCAAAACCACCTCCTTGACTTTATCTCAGAGTCATTCTTGAAGTCACCAGATCTTGAGTTGGTGAGTTCCTCCATTCTACAATCCTTGGTTATGTTATATTCTTCTCTACAGTGTACTTGGAATTGGAAATTATATCATTCATTTTGTATCATCAGTGCCTACCCTAAAGCCAAGCACTCAGTAGAGGTCAGTTTATAAGACAAGTGACGGGGCGCCTGGATGGCTCAGTCGGTTAAGCTTCTGACTCTTGATTTTTGGCTCAGGTCATGATCTCATGGTCATGAGATCAAGCCTCATGTTGGGCTTTGTGCTGGGCACGGAGCCTGAGGGATTCTCTTTCTCCTTCTCCCTCTGCCTCACCCCACCTAGCACTGTCTCTCTCTCTCTCTCAAAAATACAATAAAATAAAATCTTCAAGTGAGGACAACTAGATATCCACATGCCCAGTGATGAACTTAGACCCTCACCTCACACCATATATAAAAATTCACTCAATGGATCATAGATTTAAATATAAAAGTTAAGGGGCACCTGGGTTGCTCAGTTGGTTGAGCATCCGACTTCAGCTCAGGTCATGATCCTGCTCATGGGTTTGGGCCCCGCATGGAAAAAAATAAAGGAGGAAATCTCTGGGACCTTAAGGGAAAATTTTTTTAGATATGACACTAAAAGCATATCCATAAGAAAAATTGATAAATTGGACCTTATCAAACTTTAAAATGTCTGTGCTACACAAGACAACTTTAAGAAAATAAAAAAGACAAGCAACAGACTATGAGAAAATATTTGCAAAATAGGTATATGGTGAAGAATTTATATCCAAAATATACAAATAACTCTTACAACTCAATAATAAAAAGAAAACCCAATTTATTTTTATTTTTATCAATGTTTGTTTATTTTGAGAGGCATGAGTAAATGCGAAGGAGAGGCTGAGAGAGAGAGAGAATCCCCAGTGACAGCACTGACCCTGTCTCAGGGCTCCATCTTAGGAACAATGAGATTGTGACCTGAGCAAAAATCAAGAGTCAGACACTTAACTGACTGAGCCACCCAGGTGCCCCAAAGACAACTCAATTTAAAAATGGACAAAAATATATGAGCTGATATTTCACTATAAAGAAGATATACAAATGCTTAATGGCAAATAAAGATATGAAAAGATGTTCAACATCTGTAGTCATCAGGGAAATATAAATTAAAATGAAATAGCATTTCACATCCATTAGAATGTTTGGAACAAATAAGGCAGACAATAACAAATGTTGGAGAGGAGTTGGGAGAAATGGGACCCCTTCATACACTGCTAATGAAAATAAAAAATGGAACACTTTGAAAAACAGTTTCAAAGCTTCTCGAAAAACTAAACACAAAACTACCAAATGGCCCAGCAATTCCACTCCTAGATATCTGCGTGAGAAAGAGTAAAACATATGCCTACACCATTACTTGTAGAAAAATTTTCATTGCAGAATAGCAGTGATGTTGATACAAGTCCCAAACTGGAAACAACCTGAGTGTCAATTAACTGATAAATGGATATACTAAGTGTGGTCACCCATACAATGGACTACTATTTGACAATAGAAAGGAAGGACCTACCAACACATGCTGCATCACAGAGGAACCTCAAAAACATTTTGCAAAGAGAAAGAAGTCAAACCACATATTGTATGATTCCATTATCTGAAAGAAGTGCCCAGAAAAGGCAGATTTATAGACATAAAACAGATGGGTAGCTGCCTGGTAGGGGGACCGGGAATAACTACAAAGGGATCTTATTGGGAAAATGAAAATGCTCTAAAAGTGATTTATGGTGGACTGAATTATACACTTGAAATGGATGGATTTAATGATATGTAAAATACATCTCACCCAAGTTGTTTTAAAAAGAAAAGTGAATGAGTCATTGCCTCACTTACACCCCTGACAAAGATCCTTCTCTTCATCGTCACTTAGTATTCCACTATATGGGTATACCACCAATTTCCAGAAGCTCTCTACTCCCTTGTTTTTAAAATTCTTACCTTCCTCCCCACTCTGCCCTCTAACAAAAACTCTCTAAAAAGCTCATCATGCATTTTAGCATGTTTGTCCCAATACTTCCATTCACAGCAGGAAAACACAGGCTCTTTGCCAGTAGCTCTTTCACACTTTTATGGAGTCCTTATTCAGTCCAGTTACCTTGCTGACAGGATGCTAACAGTTTGACCGAAGAGAGAGAGAATTCACAGAAATAACTACAAAACAGAGGTTCCTGGAAAGATCTTACTGAATTCACATGGGGGAAAATCAAACGAGTCTTCGGGTAAGAGGGGCCGTCCGAAGGAGACAATGCATGACGGTCAGAATCCCTACAAGTGGAAATGAGCACTACAAGACTTCCATGGGGATCAGGGCCAGTGCTGAGTACACCTATTCTGAGGACTCTCAGCTTCAGGTCTTTGTTCCTGATCTTTCTCTTCTCTTCTCAAACCATGTTCACCTGCTGTTGGCTCTGATTATGCATTAAAAATTAATCTTGGCTTTAGTGGGAAACCCACTGAACCAGTAGTGTGACTGTTAGAGAACTTGCTGAATCACTGTGTGGAAAAATATTATTCAATTTGCTTCTTTAGTTCCAAAGCATTCTTAGATTTTTGAGCTATACATATATGTAAAGTGTGACTGTTTTCAGTATCTAAGTCCTTTATTATTCATCATGCAATAAAAAAAATCAGCCATTAAACAAATACTTACAGAATACCATGAGTCAGTTGCTGGGCTAATGTTGATGAATGAGGGTAAATACAGATTAAAAAATGTGTAAGGAGTTCAACTATAGTCCAATGTTTAAAAAATACGGTCTGTGGACCACTTGCATCTGAGTCACCTAAAAAGTTATTAAAATGCAGACTGCTGTGCCCCGCATCAAACCAAATGAATCAGAATCTCCGTGGTTAGAGCTCAGAAATGCTCATCTTAACGAGCTCTACGGGCGATTGTTAATATACACTGAAGTTTAAGAATCAATGCTGTGCTAAGTCCCAAAGAAACTCACTTGTATCACAAACAAGTGTAATACGGTAGAAAAGTAGATGTCTCTGTTAGTTTCAGTGGTGATTATGTGCCAGAATCCTCTTGTGTAATAGTCTCAGCACTGATCATTTTTATATGAGCATTTAGAATAAGGTCTCCAGAAAAGCTACTATAAAATTATAAATATTATGAAATTATCACCATTAAAGGAAAGAGCAAGAGAGGATGAGATTGACTCACTACGGTCAATAAAATTACAGAAAAATTACTTGAGCTGGATCTTGAGGCTAGAGTTTTAAGCTGGGCCAGCCAGTTTTGAGGCTTTTTCTTATGATTCTGTCAGTATTACACTCAAGAACTAGATGAATGAAATTGCAGCCACCACTGATCCTAAAAAGGGTTGGCTTCTGCCATCCACTCCACGGTCAGCAAAATGATCCCTTATGACCACCCTGTTTCCTTCCACAGCTCACCTCTAAGGTAAGGTCTTCCTTAGCTATCAAATTGGCAACACTTAGGTCACATATCTAAACATTAGCCACAAGGGAGACTGGGAAAAGTAGCTTTTTGTTTTTGTTTATAGTTACCTAGGGGAGGTAAAATACACAATGCAGGAAATTTTCAAAACATGCAGTGGATGGCCAACACATATTAAGCTGCTATGATATATACCTAGCACACAGTCCATCTCCAGAACATAGGCTTTTAATCATTCTACCATACTGCTTCTTACTGTGGCCCACGGAGCCAGGGGTAAGCAATCATCTCATTGACCAGAGCTGGGTCATACACAGAATTCAGGAGGTTATCGTACTTGTTCCAGCTGCTATAACACAAATACCATAAACCAGGTGGCTTATAAACAACAAAATTTTATTTCTCACAGTCTGGAAGCTGAGAAGACTAAGATTAAGGCACCAGTAGATTCAGTGATGAATGAGAGTGCACTTCATGGTATAAAGACTATGTCTTTTTGCTGTTATCCTCACATGGCTGAGGGATCTCTCTGTGGTCTCTTTTATAAGGCACTAATTTCATGGAGCCCTCATGACCAAATCACTCCCAAAGGCCCTGCCTCCTAATAAAAATGGTTTATTTATTCATAGTCAGTCTAAGTAAGAGTCAACTATATAAAGAATATTTTCAACTCCTTTTTAGTCCTTTAGAAAATATTATCTGGTGTGGTATTTAGTGTTCTGATGTGAAGATTCTCACAAATAATTATTCTTTCCTGATTGCAAAAAAAATGTGTAGTCTTCAAACAGGCAAATACTCTTCCATTTATGACATAATAAAAAGTATATAGCACACGAAGTTTTCATTTTTGTATTATCTACCAAGAACCTTAAAGGTAGATTAGTGCTCAATGGCAATAATTACTATGAGCTGGTTTTTATATATAATTAATTTTTTCCTTTATTATTTGGTTCATATTCTTTTAATAGTGTGTTGTTAATTTCAAAGTCTCAAATTCTCTTTTAAATGTATATTCCTATTGGTTGAATTTAAAATAAAAGTCACTCACGTTAATATAGATTGGTGAGTTTTCACAGGTGTATATAATCCTACAGCCATCACCATAATCAAGTTATAGAATATTTCCTATCATTCTAAAAATATTTTCTCTTTGCAGCTGATCCTCTCTCAGCCTCAAGCAACAACTGATCTACTTTCTGTTAGTTTTACCTTTCCTAGAATTTCATATGAATAGAATCATACAGAATATTATTTTGTGACTTTTCACTTAGCATAAGGTTTATAAAAATCCCCCATGCTGTTGTGTAACAGTATTTTGTTCCTTTTTTATTGCCAATTATAATTTCATGGTATGGCTATATCACTACTACAGATACCACAACAGAATCTTTATCCATTAACCAGTTGATGGATAATTGGATTGTTTCCTTTGTGGATACTACGCATAATGTGGCTATAAATAATCACATACAAGATTTGTATGGACACATATTTTCATTTCGCTTGGGTAAATACCTACAAAGTAGCAATGTTGGGTCCTATGGTAAGTATATGCTTACTGTCTCAGACAGGGTCAAGCTGTCTTCCAGAGTAGCTTCACCATTTTGCAATCCCACCTACAACGTATGAGAGTTCCCACTGCTCCACATCTCTGTCAGCACTTACTGTTGTCAGGCTGTTTAATCTTAGCTTTTCTAATGAGTGTGCTGTAGTATCTCATTATGATTTTAATTTGCATTTCCCCCAATGAATGTAACATTGAGCATCTTTTCATGTGCTTATTGACTATATTTATATGTTCTTTTTTGAAAGTTTATTTAATTATTTTGACAGAGACAGAAACAGTGTATTGCCAGCTGCAGAGCCTGACACAGGGCTCAAACCCACAAACTGTGAGATCATGACCTGAGTCGAAACCAAGAGACGGACATTTAACCAAGTCACCCAGATGCCCAAATACACTCTTTTTTAAATTGTTCAAATCCTTTGCATATTTTTTATTAGGTTGCTTGTTTTCTTATTATTGGTCGTAAGAGTTATCTTTATATTCTGAAACTGAGCCTTTTGTCAGATATATGTTTTAGAAGTACCTTCTCTCAATCTGTAGTGCCTTTTCATTTTCTTAACTGCATCTTTCACGGAGCAAAAGTTTTAATTTATATTTATAATTTGCATTTATTTTTATTTAAATATTTATGGAGTTATCTTTTATGATTCATGATTTCTATATCTATTTAAGAAAAGCCTATTAACTTAGGCTTTCTCAAACTCTGTACTATTGATATTTTGGACTTGATAATTTTTTTGTTTTAGGGGTCCATCCTGTTCATTGTAGGATATTCATTTTCATGCCTGGACTCGACTTAGATACCAACAGCATGTTCCTCATCCCACTCCAGTTATGGTAATCAAAAACATCTCCAGACAATGCCAAATGCCCCTTGAAGAATCAAATTGCCCTCAGTTGAGAACCACTGGCCTAAACTAATGCCGCAAAAAAATTCTATTTTTCTTTTTTTTGGTAGGAGTTTTATAGCTTTAAAATCTTAAATTTGGGTCTATAATCTATATCAAGTTAATTTCTATATAAGGGAGAGATAAGGATCAAAGTTCATTTTTCCCATAGAGATATTCAGTTGTTTTAGCACCTCTGTGGAAAAAACTATCCTTTCTCACAATGGATTACCTGGGCACCTAATTTGAAAATCATTATAAATGGGGATCTATTCTAAGCTCTCTATTATGCTCCATTTATAGATGCCTACCCTAAGCCAATACCAGACACTGATTATTGTAGGTTTATAACAAGTCTTAAAATTAAGTAGTATAAACACTTTATTCTTTTTCAAAATTATTTTCGCCATTCTAGGTCCCTTGCTTTTCCATACTTTTTAGAATAAGCTTGTCAATTTTTTTCTTTAAAAAAATTTTTTAGGTTTTAGTTTTGAGAATGAGAGAGAGTGAGCAAGGAAGAGGGGCAGAGAGAGAGGAAAGACAGAATCCTAAGGAGGCTCTGCACTATCAGCACAGAACTGGATACAGGGCGCAAACTTATGAACTGTGAGATAAGGACCTGCGTCAAAATCAAGAGTCAGATTCTCAACTGACTGAGCCACCCAGGCACGTCTCTTTAATATACTTCTTATTTTGGAATATTTTTAGATTTGCAGAAAAGGTGCGAAGAGAGTCCCTATATACTGCTCACTGAGTTTCTGTTTCCCCTAACATTACTATTGTACATTACTATGGCACATCTCTCTAAACTAAGAAACCAACATTGGTACTTTGCTATTAACTAAACTGATGATTTAACTTGGATTTCAACAGGTTTTCAATGAATGTCCTCTTGTCATTCCAAGATCCAGTCTAGAATACTACACTGCATTTAACCACGTCTTCCCTCTCTCCTCTAGACTACAGCACTCAGACTTCCCTTGCTTTTCATGCATGACTTTAATGGTCTTGAGGAGTACTGGTTAGTTATTTTGTAAAAGGTCCCCTAATTTGTTTTATGTGATGTTTTTCTCATGATTAGGCTATGCTCATGGGTTTTCAGAAAGAATGCCACAGAGGTTAAGTATACTGCTCGCCACATAATGTCAGGAGATATCTGCTATCTACATGGAATCACTAATAAGATTAACCTTGAAGTCAATTTCCTTTTTTAAAAGCTGGCTAATTCTCAAAAAATAAATAATATGTAAGTTAAAACTTTTAAAAAGGGGGGCGGGGGGCGCCTGGGTAGCTCAGTCAGTTAAGCGTCCAACTCTTGATTTCAGCTCAGGTCGTGATCTCAGCTTCACGTATTTGAGCCCTGCATTTGGCTCTGTGCTGTCAGCACGAAACTTGTTTGAGATTCTCCTTCTCTCTCTGTCTTTCTCAAAAAAAAAAAAATAGACAAAAATAATGAAAACAAAAAATTTTAAAAGCTGGCTAGGACCCTGATCAGGATTGTAATGACTATATATCAATTCTGGAAGAACAGCTGTCTTAACAACTTATAGTTTTCCAACCTATAAATATTGTTCGTCATTCTACTTATTTATGTCTTCATTCATCTCCCTCACCTCCTCCAGGCATGGATTTCTCACCAAGATCTGTCTGCTTCTGTCTGCTCTCCTGCGCCTTCAAGTACCTGATTCTTATTGCTATGTTCCAGAGTGTAGAGTTATTACCTGAAAAAGGTAAGTTTAATAAGATCTAATTCAGCCACTAAAAGCAAATCTATTAGTGTCTCAGATACTTTTTTAAGGTAGACAGGGAAAAATAATTTTTATTATTATTTTTAAAATACCCTCGGACTAGAATCTTAATCACTGTCTGTGTTAAACCAACCTGAAATCTTAAAGTTCACCACAGATTAGGAGCTATACAGTCTATGATCATGAAACAGAGTTTTTCTCTGTGTCAAATGAATTTGACTATATGAATTATGACTTCATATCTGGCTACAATTTCAGGCTCTAAAAGATCAAACACAAGAGAATCATATAATAATCACGGTAAAACTGTTCATTGCTATCCATGATGTTGTCAAGTGGCATAATTCTATAGAGTAATATATCTTTAATGGTAATAGAGTTTTAAGTAACTCTTCTGGAAAGCAAAAGTACAGGAGTCTTAAGATTATTCATAACTTTGACCTAGTGTATTCTCAGTCTTAGGACTCTATCCTATGGAATAATGCCAAACAGAATCAGAGGGAAGAGTAACTCTTATGCACTAATATTTCCACCAAAGCGTTGTTTATAATATGAAATAATTTGATACTACTTAAATGTCCAATAAGAAATTATATTCCCATAGCCACAAGCTTCAGTAACACCATAATATTAAGCAAATGTATATGCTATATGAGCTCAACTCTAATTTTTTTTAAAGTATAGAACAAAAGACTAGAAGTTAATATACCAAATACTTAATGATGGCTAGTGGAACTATAGATGTTGTCCTTCTTTTTCCTACTTGCTATTTTTCAATGGTGAGCCAGGGAAACAATAAAATTGTCATTAATCTTATAAAAGTTTACCTTATTTTTGAATTTCTGAGCTTGAATATTTAGAAAACTGGTTTGTCCTCCATACTTCATTGGTAAGGAAATTTTTGTTATGTTCCAGTCTCTGTTTCTAAGGCTAAGGAAATGGAGCAGGTCCCATCAGCAATATTTCATTAAAAATACTTTTTAAATTATTAAATAAAATGCCTCAAGCAAGATTAATTTTAATAGGAGTCCTCTAAAACCTGGAAAGTGAAAGGAATTTTAGAGTTGTATTTCCAATGAATATTTCAAACGCTGAGTAAAAATGGAGTTTTATTCTAGAAAGCTTTCCAGTTATGAGACTTAAGATGCCTAATAAACAAAATTCTATTACATTTTATTTATTAAAAGCTCCTTGTTTCGCTGTTACAGTTACTACTGTTTGTAGTTTCCCAAACAGAAATGACAGAGTACAATGTGATCTTCTACATCAGGACTTTCTGTTACAAACTAGTCTACCTTTGCTGTTCAACTCTCCTAAGCTAATGATTTAGTACCAGCATTGCTGATAATTATCTACTAAACCATACACTGGATATAATGACCTTTAACTTGGTTTTAAATATCCCAAACACGATCTCCTGATGTCTCTCTAAATAGAAAAAATAAAAATATTTTTAGTTTAACATTTCATACCACTGGAAGATAATCTAGAGGGAATGTTTAAGGTTAGTAGAGTGTTTATCTTATCAAAAGTGGTCTGGTCTGTTTGGGTTACTGTTTGGATTCCAGCTAATCAGGCCTATTTACTAGCTTAAGAACTTTCAGCAATTAACAGTGTTCAAACAGCACCAATCTGCTGTGTTATTTCAGCTGGGAAAGGCAGCTATATGAACCAATACAGCTTTCTTACTAAAAATAAACGATTGCACTTTGCACTCACTGGGGAGTTAGCTTTTAGGTATGTCACACTGTCACACTGCATAGCAAAACAAAAGGGTGTGAAACATCTAAATAATAAAATACCCGAAGACATGCCATGTTTTTAGATCTAAAAAAATAATAAAGTAACTTTGCCAACAAAAACATCATTGCAGGAAGACAAAACAAATACAAAGTGAATTTAAGAGGTAGGTTGTGGTCCTTTTCCATCAAGAACCAAGACCCTCCTTGTTTTTAAGACTGCTTGGTTATGTTAGCGATTTTTAACATGGTAGCTGGAATCAACAATACATTTGCTCTTCAGACTTTGACACTTCCCAAGCTGCTAGGCCTATGCTTAACCAAACAAGTACAGTAGCCCAAGTGGAACATTTATGTAACACATAAACTATAAACGTTCTTTGAGGACCAAAGAGGCCTACTCATTCTAGAAGATAAGACAAACGGATAGGAACATTAAATTTTAAAACATATTTAACACTCTGTGAGGAGTATATTTAGCATATGCTTGTTGTAGTTAAAAATATCACATCATTTGTTTATTGACAATAAAATATTCTTTGCCTAAATAATTTTTTAAATTCATTGAGTATTTATCTGGGGTTATGCTGTATACTAAACACTTTCCATATATTCTCTCATTTAATTCTTTCAATAATACTATTAGGTGTAGATACTAATATTTATCTTCATTTTGCACATGGAAAAACATACTTAAAAAGGTTAAGTAATCTGCCCATAGTCATTCAGCTAGTTCATAATGGAGTTTGAACATAGAAGGTTTGATTTTCGAGCCTGTACTTTCACCTACTGTGGGTAAATAAAAATGACACTCAAGAATTTTTAGAATAGAAGAGATATCAAAATACCTGAAATAAACATTCCTGATAATAAAATCATAAAACACATCCTATCTATGGCCTTTCTTTTGCCACTGACAGCTATTCCCTTCCCAGTGCCAGCTCTTTCTCCCTGCTGCTGCCCCTTCCTCTTCCACTTTCCAGCAAACACACACAAACACACACGCGGGCACAAACACACACACGCCAGTTGCAGCTTCGCTGATAGTGTCTGTAGTACTAAAAAAAAGTGCAGGGAAAAGTTAATGTTCTACTTCAAAAGTAGACTAAATGGTTGGTGAGCGTGGCCTCCGAACGAGTGGGGTGGGGAGGGGAGGGGACCTCGTTATTTGAACAATCGATTGGATGTTCCCACTTGTTTGTTTACTTGAGGTAAACTCATTTACAGGTATATAGGAACATGAAAAAAGTTTCCACAGAAGAGGTGGTTCCCGGATTTCCTTTACTTCTCTGCTCAAGCCAAAAGGCCTGCTGTTTACCTAACAGAAACAATTATAGAAGGTTTTCCATAAGAGTTTAAAATGATGTTTCTCTGAATAAAGTTAGATCTTACCGAAGCAGATCTATAAATGAGTGTTTTCCTATCTATAGAACTTTCTGCAGTGGAGATATTTGACATTTCTGCTATCCAACATGATAGCCACTAGCCATATATAGGCTGTTGAGCACTTGAAATGTGGCTAGTGGGACTTAGGGACAAATTTTTAACTTTATCTAACTTTAATTTAAATAGTCACATATGGCTAATGGCTATCATATCAGACAGAATACCTACAGCCTTATTCAACAACCCCTATTCATCGAGTATCTTCTATGTGCTATATACCTACCTTTAAGGAAGGTACAATTTCATCCCCATTTTACAGATAAGGAAACTGAGGCTCAGAGAGGCTCCTAGATTTACAACCAACAAGTGGTAAATTCTGGATTATACACCCACATCTGTCCATCTCAAGGCCTGATACTTTCATTACCAGTGGTTTTTAATATCGGCTGAGTATTAGCTGGCTGGTGAGCTTTTCAAAAATACTCATCCTCAGGTTCCATTACCATAATTTATTTAATCGGCCTGGGGTAGGACCCAGGTACATACTTATCACTGAAACTGTCACTGTGTAACACCACTAGTGTGACTGAGGCCCCCTGTTATCAGACAACCATTTCCAAAAGGGAGCCCCAATGAAGTTCTACCTCTACTTCTTCTCTTAAACATGATTAACACTTAATGGGAAAAGACGCCCTGCCTTTTTTGTTGGTAAATGACCAACAGCAACAACTGCTAGCTACGTCACGTAGCTGGTGTTTTGACAGAGCTGAGACCAGGGCCCAGGTAGGAGTTATATGTAAATGCTCCAGCTTCTGGAGCTGTGGAGACAGCAAATAAGCAAAGGTCAAGAAAGCTCAGCCCAGGGATTTAAAGCCCCATGCAGCAACCCAGAGGCTGGAGGGCAGATAAAGCTTGCAGGTGCTATTTAACTGTTTCTAGAGGTGGGAACACTCAGCCATCCCAGCTTGTCAACTTTGTCCTCCCCACCCCCTTCTTCCCACTCCAAAGGTCCTGAGGAGTGGTCCAAGGCCTCCGACTAGTATTTTTCACTCTGCCAAGGTTATTTCTAACAGATAACACCCTAGTCTGTCATATAGTAGGTGCCTAAAATTATAACTGTGAAATGAATGAATACAGAATTTGGAATTTAAGAGAATGGGACTACTCAGCTTCTAGATGGGTTCAGATATCCCAGTATGTATTTGGTAAATAACTACCAAAAAATCAAATAAAAAAGTCCCTTCAAACTGACAGTTACCAGAGAAGAGGGGAGCAGGTAGATGGACAAAATTAGTAAAGGGGATTGGAAGATACAGACTTCCAGTCATTGAATAAATAAGTCACAGAAATAAAAGGTACAGCAGAGGGAATACAGGCAATGGTACTGCATACAATAGTGTATGGTGACAGATGGCAGTTATACTCGTGGTGAGCAGAGTATAATGTATAGAGATGCTGAATCACCACGCTGTACACCTGAAACTAATGTAACACTGTGTGTCAACTGTACTTGAAAAATTTTTAGTAAACATAATTTTTTAATTAAAAAAAGAAATTAGTGCCTAATACAAATAGAAAAGACATCTGAAATAAAGAACTTGGTACAGTTATAGAAGATAGGGGTCATCAATTAATTACTTTTTTAAAAGTTAAAAAAATACTTTATACTTTAAAATAAAAACAGTATTTCAACAGTTAAACACAAAGTTCCTTCAGAATCCTTGCACCTGCCTCACAAAAGGGGGTAGAAAAGATGACATCAGTCTGCAGGACAGGATAATTTTTTTGATTCAGATGCTAAAAGGCTTGAAAGTAATGAAATAAGAAGAGAAAATAAGAATATTGCCAAAATTGTACCATGCCCATACATACTCCAAGAGTCCTGTTAAGCAAAGGCAACCTGCATTTATCCTGGTCGTGGGCTAGGAGACCACTAAACCAAGTTCTGGAGTTGAGAAAGGAAGTCGACAATGCAAGGGTCTGATGGAAACTACCACGAAAATAGAAAATGCTGCTGTAAACATTACCCCTCAGACTAGCCAAGTATGTCTTTCTCTCCTACAATAAAGGAGTAAAAATAAACATAATCTGTGTTTTAGATTATGCTCGGGAATGGTGTGTGGCTATAAAATACACTGTGGAAATCATCTTTCCATTCAAATACTCAGTACAGCTGCTCCAATAAGGAGGCTGTGTACGTTCTGGAGCTAAATGAACTTGTGTTCTAAGAATCTGTCTTTAGAAATAATAGCTCTGAATGCCATGTGCAAAAATTTCAAGGATGATTGTAGCAAATGGCTTCAAACTGAAACAGCTACTCTGTTGGCAAGTGCCCTTTAGAAGGGAGAACTTGAATTCTCTTGAAACAAAATCACCCATTATTCTCACCAGGCTGCTGCTTAAAAAAGTAGGGAAAACATAGGTTTTTCAAGCTACAGCTGCAGATTCAAAAATTAGTTTGTGCCAGTTGACTTTGCTTTAGTAATGTAAAAAGTAAACCACCCCAAAGAGAACACAAAGAATTAACCAAGGACATCCAGGGATGTGAAAGAAGATAATGGTAGAAAAAAATATCTCCACTTCAAGTATCTCCAAACTTGAATTTCAAACCACGGTTTCTTTTGAACCTTATCTGTCTGCTTCACCCTCCATCCCAGCCGTTTTTCTTTCTTTCTTGTGTAACACATGCCCAAGTTTTAAAAGTAACACAAATATGTGTAAAATTGAATGCTAGTCTTCTAACCTCTATTCTCAATCCTATTCCAAGTCCCTAGAAATGTTTTGTTTTGTTTTTTGTTTTTTAATCACTGTCTAGCTCTTCAAATGTTAAAGAAACATGATCTCCCATGTGTACGTGTCCTAAGGAAGTCTGTTTCTCTGGCCTCAAATTTTCCATTAAGTGCCAACTGTGTAAGGAGACAGAGAATCAAAAGATGGAAGCTCCACTCCTCACTTCTGCCCAATCTTGTTTGTGCCTTTGTGTTTCCTCTCTGGAATTAGTTTCCCGGTCTGGAATGCACGGTAAGTGAAAATGCTGATTCGTGGTTCATTTATAATTCAAACCCTGCACACCAGCACCGTCTAACATAAGTAAGCTATAAATGGGAGCCACACTGATAATTTTAAATTTTTAATAACTACATTAAAAAATAAGAAACAGGTGAAACTAAATTTAATATTTTTTGTTCATCCCAATATATCCAAATTATTAACATTTCAACATGGAGTCAATATTAAAACACTATCAATATTTTACTATTATTAACAACAGTTTACAATCTATTTTTAAACTAAGTCTTCAAATCTGGTGTGCATGTGGCACAAGACACCTTAATTGAGACTAGCCGCACTTCAAGTGTTCAGTGGCCACATGTTAATTGTTTGCTCCTATTTCAGTCGGCACAACTTTCTACTACTTTCTTCTATTCCACATAAGTTTTATTTCAGTGAGTGGCTCAGTTCTGCATCTATTTGATTGCCTCTGTTACCAACAAAACACTATTATTGATGATCACTAGTGGCATTATCTAATTATCAGCAACAAACTGCTGAATCTATTGAGATTAGATTACTCATGAGGTTCAGTATTAGAGCTTTGATGAATACGAGTGCTGTTTCTCTATAATACATTCAGTCTTTGAGTGAATTTTGTTGGTTAGGTCATTCCTATCGAATTTTAGGTCATTTGCGCTGAGCTTCATAACAATTAGGATATAGTATCACTTGTTAATTAACAACTTAAAATTGTTAATAACAAATAAGTTTAAAATTAATTTAACAATTAAAATTAACAATTTAAAAGTATTCTATGCTTTTTTTTTTTTTTAAGTAGGATCCATACCCAGCACAGAACCCAATGCAGGGCTTGAACTCAAGATCCTAAGATCAAGAACTGAGATAAAATCAAGGGTCAGACACTTAACCGACGAAGCCACTCAGGCACCCCATATCTTATTGTTTTTAAAAACCAGACTAAAATACTAGCTGACTTAAAACACTAATATTTTTTTTCCAGAAATCACCCAGTTGTACCTCATCAATCATGTTCTGTACCTCTCAATCCTGTCGTCAAAAAAAACACCTAACATGTTATAAAACATAAAGCATCAAAGAATAGTGAAGCTTAGTAGATGAAATATCATTTAAATGACTGTTCTCCAATAAATTCTACAAATAACTAATACTTTCCACAAGCCAGGAGCCGTGCTTGCCTTTAAGGAATCCTGTCTTTGTGATGTAATTTCAAAGATTCTATCAGATTAGCCCATTATCAGAGGCTCTGGCATATGTGTGATGCGGAGAGATGCAGTTTTGTATTCTATGGTATCTCTTCCTGTAGATGAGCCTTCTCCCCAAATTGGACACATTGTTTTTAAATGTTTATTATTTTTGAGAGAGAGAGAGAGAGACAGAGAGAGACAGAGGACGAGTGTGGGAGGGACTGAGAGAGAGGGAGACATAGAATCTGAAACAGGCTCCAGACTCTGAGCTGTCACCACAGAGCCTGACGCAGGGCTCCAACTCGGGAACCGTGAACAGTGAGATCATGACCTGAGCCGAAGTCAGACGCTTAACCAACTGAGTCACCCAGGCGCCCCTGGACACATTTTTAAGTAGACCCTTTTCTATCTCTCCAAGCCCATTCTGCCTAAAATATAAAATATGCTAGAATATGCTATCTACCACTTTTGGTATGTGCTACACATTTAATATTTTATTTTTAATTTTTACTTTAATTTTTTATGTAATCTCCACCCCCAACATAGGACTTGAATTCATGACCCCAAGATAAAGAGTCACATGCTCTACCAACTGTGCCAGCCAGGCGACCCCACCCCTTTCTTTTTAAGATTTTAATTTTTTTATTATGTGTGCTATAAATTTAAAAGTAGCATACGTTCACTGTAAAAGAACATGTTCAAACGAACCAGAAGTATATAAAGTAAAAAGTGAAAGTTCTCCCCACTCTGATCTCCAGGTGCAGCCCTTAGTGGTAACCACTGTGAAGAGTTTTAAAAGTATCATCCCACAATTCTCCAAGTATGTAATAGTATGTATATGCAATGTACACATATGTATAAGTATGCAAATTTGGAGAAGAATTTTTAAAGTAACATGATTATAAAAAAAATTCCAATAATACAGAAGCATGTAAAATAAAATGATCTATATTCACATACAATATTTGAGGGATTATTTTTAAGAGGTAACAAATGACTATGAAGAAAATATAAATAATAAATAAAATGCAAATCATGAAATGCAAAGTAAAGTGATCCCTACCCCACAATGCCACTAACCAAAGTAGTAACAATTACCCATAGCTCTTTCTTTTGTGTGTACGTGTATCCTTTGTGAAATTTCTACACATTCTGTGTACACGGGAATACACACGTATACACACAACATATGTTAGTAAAGATATAGAGACTATATACATGCCTAATGTAGTTATGAAATATGTTTTAAAAGGTTTTTATTGTGGAATCTAATATACACATAGATAAATGTGTAAAATAACAAAGTGAACTCTCTTGCAATCACCACCCAGATTAAAAAGTAAAAACTGGGGCTTCTGGATGGCTCAGTCAGTTGAGAGGTCAACTCTTGATTTGAGCTCAGGTCATGATCCCAGGGTCATGGGACTGAGCCCAGTATTGGCCTTGGCGCTGAGCGTGGAGCCTACTTAAGATCCTCTCTCTCTCCCTCTGCCCCTCCTCTCTACCTTGTGAGTGCTCTCGCTCTCTCTCAAATTAATTAACTAATTAAAAGGAAAGTACAACACTGCCAGCCCCTTAGAAGCTCTCTCCTCTTGTCTCCTCCTAATTACCACCCTCTTTCACCCTCCCTTTCCAAGGTTTCTACTCTCCTGACTTTCAGAGTAATCATTCTTTGTTTTTCTTTTTAATTTTACTGCCTAAGCACACAACAGTAAGCAGTATAACTTTTTCTATTTTCAGATTTTGAATAAGTGGAGTCACACACCACATGTATTCTGTATGTCTGGCTTTTTTTTTTTTTTTTGCAATATTTATTTGTTTATTTTTAGCTTAATATATCTTGGGTATCTTAGTCAATATACAGAATTATCTCTTGTAATTCCATGCTACGCAATGAACATATTGCCTGATAACCAAAGTATTTTCACTCTTTTGGCCATTATAAATAATATTGTAAAGAACATCTTAGGTATTCAAATTAATAAATCTATTTTTTAAATTAAAAAGTAATCCTACTGCTAAGGTGGCATATTAATTATTTCAGAATTTTTGAACAAATTTCAGTTCAAGTTCAATAAAATTTTAATATTTCTATCTTCTAAATTCTAGACCCCTTTCCAAAACTTATACTATGCTTAGAGACAAGGCGACATCTTTAGAGCACATCAGTGTGCATTTTTCAAAGGATAATCCCTGGATTGCTGGCACTGCCATTACTGGGAGATCTTATCAAAATGTGTACTTTCCATCATTCAACATCTTTAGACATGGTCATGATAAATTAGTTAAAATATGGTCTAAAGTGCTATAACCAAGAGACTCCAATATATAGTAGCGCCAATATACTTCTTTCCCACTTAAAGTCCTATAATAAACAGGCAGGCCAATGTGAAGTAGGCAGGTTTACTCCATCAAGTTTGTCCAGGGAATCAAATTAATCTCGTTGCTCTGCCAATCTCAGGGTGCGGCCTTGCTTGCATGGCAGAGGCTGGTACTCTACCTTGTCCATGGACTATCACATTATCAGCAGAAGAAAGGAGACACAAGGAACTAGAGGGTAACTGGCCAGGAAGTGCAGAAGCTTTGCACATTCCATTGGCAAAAAACATGGCCACATGTAGTTATAATGCAGGCTGGGGAAATGTGGTTTGTGGCTCTACTGGCCATGTGACCTTCTAAATACGGCAAGGGGCAGAGTTCAATTATGAAAAACATGAAAAGGATGGATATCAGGGAATAGTTTCTGGTCTCTGTGGCACATGGGAATCTACACTGTTAGGAGCTCCAACTTCAACTTCTATGTCCGCAAGCTGTGACCAATTACTGGGCTGCAGAGAAGCGCTTTTAGTTCGGTTTAACGTCATTTCTCCCAGTACTCCTGGAACTCTGTGGGGTATGTACACTTACTGGGAAAAACAGAAATCAATAAAAAATAACAGCGAATATCAATAAAGTGCTAATTACATGCCAAATACTTTATATATTATTTCATTTAATCTTTACAACAAGTTTATGGGGTAAATGTTACTATCTCCCTGTTTATAGATAAGGAGACTATAGTTTAGTTACATTCCTTGCCTAAGGCTCACAATTAGTCTGCAATTAGTAAGCACTAGAACTTGAACCCAGAGCCTATAGGCTTAACTTTAGTCTGTACAGTGAGTGGTTACACTTAAAAGTACCTCTAACCTTAAAAATCTACACATGTTCAATATAAAAAAGTTGTTGAGATCAGTAGTTTGGATATAAAGAAGCAATATCTGGGGCAATTGTTAGTAGAAGGCACTCAAGGCTGACCTAGTAGTACTAATAATAATACTATTAGTTGATACTGAGTGTTTACACTCTTCAAGGCACTGTTGCATGTGCTTTACCTACACAACAACCCTATGTGATAGGTCCTACACTCATCTTCAACTTAGAGATAAGAAAACTGGGCCATAGAGATGCTAAGTCACTTGGACAAGGTGACACAGCTGATAAGAATAGTGTCTTTACCCACCAAGCAATACCACCAAAATACAAAGAGAAGTTGATAATTATGAGTTATATTTACCAAAATCTGATATATTTTGCCATTTACAAGTCATGTCATAGGTAACAAGTCTTCTTTTCAGTGGTATTATGAAGTAGGCTTATTATCATAAAGATATGTCAACGTTTGAAGTCTGTCTAATGTGCAGATAAAGCAATTACCAAGTTCACTGAACAGTATAATGATGAATATCTTACTTTGTCATTATCAATTAACATTTACCAATTTCCATACTGAATCCTAGAGATCTCCTGGGTATACCTGGTTCTTATTTTCTTTATGTTTCTTCTAAGTAAAAAGATTCTCCCAAATTTGCATTTGACTCTGGTCATTCAAGGTACACTCCGGGATGAATGCAAGGCACTAGGACAAGGAATGTTATGCTTCCCTCCGACGACCAACATTATTTTTTCCCCCAAAGCTTCATCTCACCTTATTGCTTCAGTGCACTTAGAACTGCCAAGTCCATGGTTTGCTGGATTCTGGGGACAATTCTCACTATGGGAAAAGAATAGGCATTGTTATTGTATGAATTATTAACAATTCCCAATGTATTATAGACATCTTCAAGGGAGGGGGTAGGCCCACAAAATAATTCTTCTTGGTAATACAACAGTTTCATATCCTGATCATGGTGGTAGTTACAAAAATCTATATATGGAATGAAATTATATGTAATTGTACAGACACAGACACACAGACACACACACAAATATATATGCAAGTAAAAAATGATAAAAGTGGAACCAGGTCTACAGTCTAGTTAACAATACTGTACTGATAAAATTAATTTGTATATCAGGACCCACAAAATGGAGGGGACCCCGGTGGCCCAGCCTATGTCACGAATGTACACGTAAGTCAGCCTACTCTCACAGCAAATACCTGTAAAGGAAACTTAACATACATTAATGACAGTCCTCCAGAGACTCTGCTTTAGCTAGCGTACATTACCCTAGAAACTAGGACCTGCTTGCCTTACAAGGAAATCCCCAACATCCTAGCCAACCATGCCTTGCTTCCATTTGCCTCTTAACATTCGATAAAACTTGCTCTTACCCAAAATCTCTCAGGAACAATGTTGTACTGTTTGTGAGACACTGTATTCCTCCAATCCAAGAATGGTTTTCTCTTGAATAAAAGACATCAAACTTGTTACCAAATTATATTATTTTTGTTATATGACAGTACCAATATCAATTTCCTGGTTTTGATTTTATAGTCATATCACATATTATATTTGTATTATATAGAAGATGTCACCATTGGGAGTTAAGAGAATAGTATACAGGAGTCTACTATTTTTGTAACTTCTTGTGAATCTATAATAATTTACAAATGAAATGTTTAACAGAGGCAGGTGTAAGGTTCCTAGATCACCTATGGCATCCTCTGGGAACTTGTCTGAAATGCAGAAACTCAGACCCCAGACCTCCTAAATTAGGATCCACATCTTAACAAGAACCTCACATATGATTCACATGCACATTAACGTTTAGAAGCACTGTTATATAAGAAACAAAAGTGATATTCAAGTATTTCTCATTCTATCAAAAAAATGGTTTCTTCATTTCAGTGTCAGAAAGGTTATTCCAGAAGTTCAGGGTCTGCTTCATTGGTATGCAGCCATTTCAGGCACATAGGGTATTAGCTAGAAGACCTTCCTCCAATATGACGTTAATACTCTCCCTTGAAATTCTTAATAATTTTACCTTGAGGGGTGCTTGGTGGCACAGTCAGTTAGGTGTCAAACTCTCGATCTTGGCTCAGGTCATGATCTCACAGTTCGTGAGTTTGAGCCAGACTGCACTGATGGTACAGAGGCTGCTTGGCGTTCTGTCTCTCCTTCTCTCTCCCTTTTCCCCACTTGTGGACGCGCTCTCTCTCTCTTTCTCTCTCTCTCAAAATAAATAAATTAAAAAAAATAATAATTTTATCTTTGAGTTTGAGTTTTATAAGTGAAGTCCTGAAAGACCGAAGAGCATGCACTAGGAGCTTAGAGCCTCAGCTTACCAGCCATCACACTTCCCCACCTTATGGGAATAGGTTCTCAGCTGCCCCGGTGCTTCAGGACCCTACTCCTCCAGGTCCTCATCCAGTATTGCTGCTGCTCTCCAGTCACATCAGGAGTCTGGGCACAGACAGATGGGCCCCCTTGCTCCCTGAGACAACTCAGGGAGGTTTATTGGCAGTCGTTCACATCTCAGACTGGCAGCGCCATGGGGTGTTCATCCCATAAGTGGAAGATAAGTCTCACCTACTGCTGATCCAGATACCCAGCATGTTCCAGCATGGAGGTTGTACTGCCTTCAGAGGTCCTCCATGCACCATGGTTTCCCACAGGTGATAGGCCTAGAGTTAGGGGACATACTTGGCATGACTTCCCCACCTCCTGCCAGGACATGGGCCAGTCCAGTGGCTGGTGGGAGGAGAATCCAAGAAGCCAGTGGGTGGGTATGTGTGCTTAGGCACAGAATGGGACTCTGTGAGAATCTGCATTCACTGGGCAAGTGTCCCCATGGCTAAGGACATGAAACATTAAATAGCAAATAAAACATCATTACAGACGAAGGAGGGGTTCCATATGTTCACTTTGTGTTAGGCCTGGCAAATCATGTAGTCAGTACCTCAGAGGTCATGGGGAATCAAAAGATGAACTGCCAGCAACTGCATGGCAGGTGCAGGGTCCCAATGGTGAACTCTAATGGGTACCAAAGGCAGCCTTCATTACAAGATGGCTCCAGGAATCCTTCACTAACATGTTTTGCCTGTCTCTCTCTTTAAAAGGAGACTTTCCACCACAGAAAGAAGCCAACACCAATAACTATATCCTAAGTCTTTGTATTTATACTCTTACCCAGGTATGCTTCCATGTTTTCTATACTTTAAAAACAAAGATATGACCAACTGTAACATTTCCTATACTTTTAAAAATAAAAATTCGGAATAAGTTTAGGGAGAGAGAAAGAGAAATGATTTAAGGATTTAAGGACTATATTTATAGTTCTTATATGTTAAACTCTTCCTTAATCCATTCATAGAATTATTACTTATTGAGCCACTCCATGAAAAATCACTAGTGAACTTAAACCACTTTCCTCTGAAGCACTTTTTTCATATTATATTAATGAATAAAAAAGTGATATTCAGAAATAAAACACATTATTCTTCATTATCTTCTTTCTCTACTCTAGCCAGTATCAATCTTCCCTTTAATTAAATTCTTTATCTTGAACTAATAATATTATTGAGTATATCTCATCTATAACTAAGGAGAAAGCAAAGTTTAAAGAGTATTTTGTCTGGAAAGTGCTCTTGGTGAATTAAATGGGATAAATACAAAATTTTATTTGTAGCATGATCTCAGTTTGAATCTCATAAATAAAAATGATTGTGGCTAGGAAACGCTGGTATATAAAGTTCTTAGTAATGGGTTGTTTTAGGGCATGAGATTAGTGGGTGGTTTTAATTTTCTTCTTCTTTCTATTTCTCTGTATTTTCCCAGTTTGTCCGTAGTGAATATTATAGAGGACATTATCACCATTACATGATAGGGCCGTAATGGCTCTGATGCTTGCTATTCTGTAATAGGAACCACTTGGATTTTTTTTTTTTTCTTTTTCAGAAATGTAACTTGATCTTCTGGATATTGCCACCAGCTCACTGCCACCAGCTCACTGCCACCAGCTCACTGACAGAAGTGAGAAAGCTAAGTGTGAACTTCCCACATTTAAGGGGTGTTAATTCATTCAATAGCCTAATTAAGTCACCACCTGATAACCCAATTCATTACAACATATCAAACTCTAAACATCCAATTAGTTTGCTCCTCTCCTCTACATGACCCTACATATCTTGACTTTGTTAACTGAATCATGAAGTTTGTTTGTTTTTTAAACCAGCGATTTCCATATTATGTTGTAGGAAGGTGAGGTAGAGCAGCTTAAAAACTCTTTATTACAGTTGCGACTTGACTTATAATCATGAGGAATTTATCTAATAAAGTGTATCCAGTATGTACACACTAAATAACTGTAACTCTTAATTTTTCATATTTCGACAGCTTTCAACGTAACTTCTATCTTCCCACCATATTTTCTAGACAGAACTTAACCTATGAAAGGACAAGAAACATAAGCATGCAAGCCTGTACCACTGCTAATTAGGCTAGACTGTGAGAATCAACTAGTCCAGTGGTTGTCAGTCCTCACTACACATTAGAGTCCCCCAGAGCCTTCCTAAACATGTAGATGCCTGAGCCCCACCCCAGATCAACTTAATCAGAATCTCAGGATGGAGCTTGGGCATGCTATCTATTTTACGTACTTGTCATTGTTCTGAGCGCTGTTATATATGTTAAATCATTTAAGGCTACACCTCATGCCAAGGGTACTCTTATCATCTCCATTTTACTTACAAGGAATTGAGGCTTGTGAGGTAAAGTGAAGAAAGTGGCAGATCTAGGATCACAGCAGGCTGCATCAAAGCCTACGTTATGTTGCACAATCTCACAATCCTTCAAGCTATTTTCCCAGAGCCCGGGGCACTACCTTGCAATTCTTCGTATTATAGAATTCTAATGAACAAGATATAGCCAGAACTGAATAGATGCAGAACATTCACACTGATCTTAGAGTTAGCTAAAGGTACCAGTGTAAATAGAAGAGACGACAGAAATCTTGTAAAACATACTCTGAAATTGTTAAAATGCAGACAGTAAGATCTGAAGGTAGCGATCAGGATCATGCGATCATTTATCGAGGGCCATTTTACAGAAAAGAAAACTAAAGTACAGAGAGGTGAAGTAACTTGCCAAAGGTCGTACACCTGGGAATAGACAGGGCAAGGATCTGAACTGAGCAATACCACAGCCAAACCTATACAATAGGAAAATACGGAATGAAAAAAAACCCACAGCCAACTTAATTGATCAAATTCACAAATATTTATTTAGGCCAACTGTGCAAAATGAAGCCTTCTTCCTCAAGAAGCTGAACGTGATTATTAATACCATCTCATGGTGATTAGAAATGCATATGAGTAGGAAACTTCCCCTTTAGAAGCTAACAATTTAGTGGGAGAGTTAAAGTAGAAGCAACGTAAGGTTCAAATATTAGGTAAGAGATGGGACTGGATGTTCTTTAAAGTACCTTCCATCTCTGGAAGAGTCCATGAAACGCTTTGCCTTGTCAAAGTTTTGCTTTGGAAAGTTAAAGTTAAAAAAGGTCCGTATAAGCCAGTTACATTTATAAACCACAAGCTCCAGGCTTCAAAGTAAGGAGAAATAAGTTCTGGCTTAGGTGTTTTAATTCTGCAACTGCAATACTTCTCTGAATTTGAGTACAAGGTGAGCAAATTTGATTCCCTTCTTATGTACAGAAAAAAAAATAATTTTCATCGTATGGTATTTGTTTGTATAGTTGCTTTGAATCCAGAAACTAGGAATGCTCCATTTTACCTAAGTATCAACAAATGAAGAAGAAAACCCTGTCCAAAATAGATTTAAGATGTTGGTATGGGCAGACGGAAATGACGCCATCCATGCTAGGTCTACAGAATACTGATAGAGAACCTGGATTTTGATTGCTTTTGATGGGATTTTCAAATTACTTTTAAAAGTAGGTCATAGGTGCCTGTCTGAATTAGAGGAGGATTCTCTAGGGATGCCTGCTGTGTTTTAAGAAATCTCTCTTGGCCCACAGGTGCCTTGTCCCCAGAAAGAAAAGAACCCTTACACAGGCTTCAATTTCTACCTTGTCTCCAACGTGACCAGAATGGGGTGGAGCCACAGGATTTGACACCCCCTAGCTATCGTCAAGGGACCAATTAGTATATTCACAGCTAATTTAATGGGATCCTGACTAACATCATTAAGGGCACAGTAGGCAATAAATGATTATAAAGAACCTTGTGAAATTCCCTAGATATCTATGCCTGGTTTGCCTCCCTTATCTAATACCATCTGTGGAGGCACAGATGACCTGGAAATGGAAATTGTGTAGCTAATAATTTCTAATTGAAAGAATTCTAACTTAAGTCTATGTACACTGTTTATCGCATGTTATATCTTAGTTCATGCCTGGGGAATCTAAACTAGTTATTGCTAACCTCTTTGGAACTTTGAAGCTCAATCATTAAGTTTCACAACACCTACTATGCTAAGTGAAACAGTATTTTAAAAATTCAGTTGAGGAACAATACTTTTTCCTAGGGGGATTTTGCGACTTCTTGAGAGATGACTCAGTGCCAAATGGAGTGAGGTTGTTGTTAAAATGCAGATTCTTGGCCACTCCCCAGACCTACTAAATCAAACCTTTGAGGGCTAGAGCCCAGGGACCCAAGTTTTAACAAGTTCCCCAGGGGATTCTTATGTACACTCAAGTTTGATAACTTCTGCCCTAGAGTATCACGGATCCAAAGCTAAAAACCACTTGTTACTACCAAATGTTATAAAATGTTCTACTTCTAGCATAACATTAACTGGCTATAGGAAATCAGTACTTGTTAGCATTAGAAAAATTCCAGCCACAATTTAACTTTTTCATATTTAGGTGCATGATTCAGCATATAGTAACGATGCAATACAGCACTGCTACAGAAATCTGAGCATCCGGTACAAGGCTGCAGTAACAGGCTTTCTTTCCCACTCCCTGCACACAACTGGTACCACAATTGTTATGTCCCCAAGTTAATCACTGTCTTTCTCTTTCATTATCACGTTCTCTTATATTCCCAAAAGTGAAGATGATGTTAATTTTAGGTAACTCATAAAACCTAGTGCACTTTCCCTTATCAGTATTTTGCAATTTATTTTTCTTTTATTGTTTTTTTTTTCAGTGTATTTACTGACTGGCTAGCACAAAAACTTGTGTCTATGGTTGCAAAATTCTTCAACCTCCAACAAATATTCCACTTTTAAATAATATTCTTAAGTTCATCTGAGCTAACAAAATGACCCCACAAAAGTGAGGGGGCATGAAATTGGCTTCATCATTTCAAGAGAAAAGCCATGTCTTCATGGTATGTGAGGCATCTGAGAATTCTTTCGCCAAATCCAAAATGTAACAAGTAAGACCTTGGACAGAGAATTTTTTGCGTTTTGGATATTATCAGAAGTCTAAAAGCTTATATAACTAATAAAGAATCGGTAATACAAGAACTTTTCTGCAGAAGTTTCCATGCCTGTTTATTTTTATTTTTTAGGAAGAACTAACAGCTGGTACAAACACTTGATGAAAACAACATTTATCTATCTAACTGAGCTCATACATACTCTGGAAACTGGAAGGTACCTGTTAAAAAATAAAAAGTTCAATTGCTGAAGCACCAGAAATCAAACTTCTTTCATAAAATTCTCTCAATCAGACATCATTCAGCCTGGCTCTATTAATGTTACTTCTCAAAAGGCAGAAATCTTAAATGAGATGAATCATAACAGCTGGTTTCCACCAACCGCCTCTCCACCAGACAGGAAGCTGGCTGTCAATGGGGGTTAGGGTGTCCAGGCAGCTCAGGCTGGGTGGTGGGCCTGTAAGAGGGGAAGCCCGTCAGGGGAACTTCTGTGGATGAGTAGCGTAGAAAATGGTTCTTTTGAAAAATTTAGCAGTTTTTGATGCAGAGAATGCCACAAATGAATGCCACGGTTGGTCCACAGAGGTCTTTTTGTATCCAGGGAAGGGATATAAGAAGTATGACCATAGCCCCTGCTGAATTTATAATCAATATGTCAACTGAATGAAGATAGAAAATATTAAAATTGTTGAGAAATAACCCATTTGCCTGGAAGAAAATTGAAAAGGAATTTGACTAGTGTGCTGCAGAGAACTTGTTTCTTTCTGGCAGAGATTTTTGAAAGTTAATTCTACTATAAAGCTATAATAAGGACATCGTGTGGTATTTAGTGAAAGGAGAGACACATAGATCAATAGTCCAGAAATATAACCATATCATAAATACTGTGATCAATTAATTTTGACATAGATGCAAAGGCAATTCAATAGAGAAAAGATCATCTACTTTGTACAAATCTATATGCAAAAAAAAAAAGACCTAGTCGTATACCTCACATCTTACACCAAGATTAACTCAAAATGGGCTACAGACTTGAATGTAATTGTAAAACTGTAATACATTTAGGGAAAATAGATGCAAAATTCTGTGTGACTTTTAGCTAGGCAGAGTTCTTAGATATAACACAAAAGCCCTATCCATAAAAAACTGATAAACTGGACTTCATCAAATTTTTTAAAAAAAATTGCCCTATAAAAAGATACATTTTGCTTTGCATAAGACACTTTTTTAAGTTTATTTATTTATTTTGAGAAAGAAAAGAAGAGTAGGAGGATGGTAAATAAGCACATGAAAAGATACTCTACATCATTAGTCATTAGGGAAATTCAAATTGAGCCACAATGTGATACTAACACGCACCCTGTATAATGACTAAAATTAAATGTTTTTTTTTTTTTTTGTTTTGTTTTGTTTTTTTTTGTGAGAGAGAAAGACAGACAGAGCATGAGTGGGGCAGGAGGGGCACAGACAGAGAGGGAGACACAGAATTTGGAACAGGCTCCAGGCTCTGAGCCGTCAGCACGGAGCCCCGACCCGGGGCTCGAACTTACAAACCATCAGATCATGACCTGAGCTGAAGTAGGCCGCTTAACCGACTGAGCCACCCAGGCGCCCCTACAATGACTAAAATTAAAACAAAAAGACTAACAATACCAAATGCTGGTTAGTATGTTTCTCAAATGCAAAACAGCACTGCCACTTTGGAAAACAGTTTGACACTTTCTTAAAAGGTAAATATACACTTACTACATGCAGTTAATTCCACTCTTAGGAATTTTCCCAAGAGAAGTTAGATTTATGTCGACATAAAAACCATTTGTGAATGTTTATAGCAGCTTTATTACAAATCACCAAAAACTGGATACGATGCAAATAAATGTTCTTCAACTGCTGTTTAAAAACTGTAGAGCATGCACACAATGAAATACTAGCCAGTAATAAAAAAGAACAAATTACAGATACATGCAACAACATGAGTGAATCTCAAATATGTTATGCTAAGTACGACAAGTTACACTGAAAAGGTTATATCTGTAATGAGTCCATTTATACGACATTCTAGAGAAGCAAAACCATAGGGATAGAGAACACATCAGTGGTTGTCAGAAGAGTTAAAAAGAAAGGTCTGGACTACAAAGGAACAGGATGAGAGAGTGTTTGGGGCTCTGTTTGTCAAATGTATAAAACAAAAAAAGTAAATTTTACCATATGTAAATTAAAAGTAAATTTTAAAGAGTTTATTCTGAACACTTAAATATTTTACAGTAAACTTTCAGAGATATCTATCACTGCAAATTAAAACAAATACCCTCAAATTTTCAATATTTTAAGTAAATTTCCAATGGTATGTTTCTTTTTTGGCAAATATTAAAAAATGACACCTATTGGGGCGCCTGGGTGGCTCAGTCAGTTTAAGTGTCCGAATCAGGTCACGATCTTGCAGTTTCGGGTTTGAGCCCCCGCATTGGGTTCTGTGCTGACAGCTCAGAGCCTGGAGCCTGCTTCACATTCTGTGTCTCCTTCTCTCCCTGCTTCTCTACTGTTCTCTTTCTCTCTCTCTCTCTCTCTCTCTCTCTCTCTCTCTCTCTCTCTCTCTCAAGAAAAAATAAACATTAAAAAAAATGACATCTATTGATCTATTCAAACCTATACGCTTAGAATATGTATTTAAAAAAGGTTAATTTTAAAATCACAAAATAAAAACCTTTTTTAACGTTCAGGAATCTAAAAATGAAGCAAAGATACTGACCAAGTCAAGATTACATAGGACAGGCTTCTTCCTTCATGCACGATTTATTCAACATTTGACAAAGCTACATCATGCTGCTTAGCTTTCTATACTATTGAAGTTTGATACAATCTGCTGACTCCAGTGCCTCACCAGGAGTCAGAGTTAACAAATCATTAACATTCTGGACAGTTGTTTTTAAGAAATGTGAATATCCTTGTTAGAAGCTAAAACTCTTTGCCAAGTAAATCATATCATACCTTATAGCTTTTGCAATTTTTTAAATGTTGGCTCGATTGAAAAATATTGAAGAGAAATCACAATTCAAATACCCGGAGTATTTAAATCACCTAAATCATTTTACACATAAGAGAAGTGACTTATTCAAAGTAAGATTAAAAGCACAGAATCAGAAACAGAGAGCAACTCATCTTGTTCTCAATTCTAATGGCCTGGTTCTCAAGATCACAAACACAAAATGAAAACACTTCTGTTAATAAGTTATCATTAAATTAATTTGCTATGACAACTTAAAAGGGGGCATTATCATTTTAAGTACAATGTACACCCAGTGAAATTTATTCAATAAGTATGTGGCTACTACCAACAGTAAATAACCTCTTACTAAATTCTTTTTGTGAATTACCACTTCAGCTTCACACTCTTCATTATTTCCACTGATAGTACCCTCTTTCAAAATACCAAATGATAAAGAGCCACCCCTGATCACTGGTCTCCCTGCTTATTCTCTCCCCAATAATCTCACGTTCCCTGTACATTTAAGATCAATATCCGTTCAGGCTCCTCCATTACTGCCTACACTTAATTCCTGTCATATAACATATCCAATGGATAAAGTGTACAGGTCAACACATTCCCATGGGTGTTCCCTGAATAAATGCAATGCTAAGAAGCAGCTGTTAATTTTCTACCCCCTTTTTCTTCCACTCCAAAATACATTTGAATGCAAGTGACTGAGACTGATGGTACTACTGGGAAAATCTTGGAAATACATACAGGGATACATACATACCTTAGGTATAAAATACTCGTGTCAGTAACTGTGCCCACTAGAGCCAAGATTCTCAGTGGGAACGAGGTGTACAGCCATTACGGTAGCTGTGGTTTGGGTACACTCCCAGGTCTTTTTCTTCTCCTCCTTTTTCCTCAAAACCTCTCTCAGTAAACTTGTCCAGTTCTATGACGCCTACTATTATTTCAATGGGATTGACTCCGAGGCCTAAGGCCCATATTTCCAAATGTCTGAACATTTTCACTCATACATTGTACCACCACTTCTAACCTAAATCAGCTCCCCCTCCTGATTTCCTTATTTCTTTTCATATCAATACTATCTTCTAGCAAACGAACTTGAAGGTAGCACTTGTTTTTGGTTCGTCGTGTTCACTCACCTCTCATACCCAAATAAAGCTGTCAAATCAGTCAACTCTGCCTTCAGAGAGTCTTTCATATCCATCTCCTATTCTGTATTCCCATTATCAATATCCTAGCACAGCCTAATTACCTTTTGCCTTTATAATTCAGGTTCCTTTTTCCAGTGTTTCCCCATTCCAATTCATTAGTCATACTGCTATCATCTGGACTGTCCTAACCTATGGACACTTTCTGGTCAGAAAATCTCAACAATACCCCACTGCTCACAGATTAAAGTCTATACTACTCGACCCAATGTTGAAAACTCTCTTCACAATCTGTCTTCACCTATCTATCTCCATCTGTCACAACCACTTTCATGTGCCCCCGTATGCCAGTTAAACCAGATTATAGTCTTTCACCAAAACACCTTGTGAGAGCAAACCAGTATGCTTAAGATCCTTAAATTCAGAATGTTTCAATACTCTCATTATCACAGCTATAAATCTCTGATGTTCCAAAGCTAACTCTTCCATGAAGCTTTTACCAACACCCTAGGCCAAAAAAGTTCTAGCAATCCAGAATTTCCTACACCACTGAATCAGCGCCTGTATGGTACTTCTCATCTAATAACACTCATCTTCAGACCTTGCACTCTGTATTAGACAATACTGCTTTGTTTCTAGTTTTGTAAATATTTTATCCTGTTAGGGTCACGTTGACTCTTAAATTTCCAAAATCCAAAGCAACAGCAAAAGCTCCCAAAATAGTAGGTCATAACAGATCAAAAGATCAAAGATGATAAATGATACTTGATTGAAAACAGAAAGGAATCAAGGCAGCTGCAATTCTAATTCTGTAAGCAGAAACGAAAAGCTTTCTGTGTTCATACGTGTGATAAATTTATTCTGTACTTTTTGCCATAATATGTTCTAGAAACCAAGTCATAAAGTGCCATTTTCTCATGGGACAGTGATATTATTCCACAAAGACTCATTATCAAATAAATCATAGACAGGAACAACATGCAATAAAAGCAAAGATATAACAACTGTAAATCTTTACAATTTAATATTATAATGTAAGCATTTTCAAATGGGCATCCACACACGATGCATATTTATTATACTGAGGTATATCACAATATATCACAAATTATCTATGATGAACATAAAAATAGAATTAGTTTTCACAAATCTCAGTAAAGTCAATATGCTAACTATAATAAACCTAAGATGAACTGGTCACTTTATTTGCCATCTTACTATTTAATATGATATATGATGTTTATATATGGGGGGTAGGTGATTCAAATGACTTAGTTTTTCTTTCAAGACCAACCACAAAACAACCGCATCTGAGTCTCAGGTACCTCTAAGGTAAAATGAATATATAAAACAATGGCCACCTCGCAGAATAGGGAGAGAATTAAAAAAAGACAATGTAACTTTGTTGCTTTTAGGCTGCAAAGTTCCATCAAGAGAAAGGTATTATAGGAGGGCCTGACTGGCTCAGTTGGTGAAGCATACTTGATCTCAGGGTTGTGACTTAGAGTTTTGGGTGTAGAGATTACTTAAAATCAAACTCTTCAAAAAATAAGCTATTATTATTATCAATATTGTTCTTCATGTTGATGGCATGTGGCTCACTAATAGCACGTTTATTTTTTTTAATATTTTTTAATGTTTATTTATTTTTGAGAGACAGAGAGAGACAGAGCATGAGTAGAGGAGAGGCAGACAGAGAGGGAGACACAGACTCTGAAGCAGGCTCCAGGCTCCGAGCTGTCAGCAGAGAGCCCGACATGGGGCTTGAACCCACGAACTGTGAGATCTTGACCTGAGCTGAAGTTGACATCCAACCGACTAAGCCACACAGGCATCCCTTTAGCATGTTAAAAAGTGAAAAGCTGAAGAGGTGTTTTGCCTCCTCTGGTCTTCCTACCTCCTCAGTTTACTCAGATATACATTTGTGTTCCGTTTTAGTACAAAACAACATGGACACAATAATAATTGTGAGGTCACTCTTGAGCACCCTTCCTCTTTGCAGAACTTACTTGACACCTCTCAGGGCACCTTGCATTACACTGAAAAGTCATAAAAACAATTCTTATGTACAAGAAAGGGACACTTTGGTCACTATAGTGTGCAGTTCTATGGACACGACAGGTTTCTCAACCATTATGGGAGGAGAGAACTTTCTTGGTGTGCAGGAGAATTGAATCTGAGTCTTCTGCTTCCAGAGAACATACAACTTCCTCAAAAGTGGAAGAAAGGCAAACAACAAAGAGGGAAAGCAGGCCAAGGAGGTGTTAGTGAACACTGAGCATCGCTATCTCAGGAAGCCAGAGTTGTGTGTTTGGTATATCTGAAAGAATGAGTGACAGCTCAGCCCACCTAGCCTTCTCTACTCAGCTCCACCAAGAGGAAAGAAGGGATTTGAACTGGAGGAGAGGATAAAAGTATGGGTGGGAGGTACTTTCCTCATTCCCACATCACGACTTTTGTAAAGAACTGGACTATCCTAAGAGATGGAAAAGACTTTGGAGACTAAGAGAGTATAGAGGTAGAAGCCTAGAGCTTGGATAGCTTCCCCCGGGATTAGGAAAAGCAAAGGCTGCCAATTCCAGGAAGACTACAACCCAAGTCCCCCGTCCTTTCCACTCCTCTAGAAAGACAACACCTGGAGAAGGAGGTTAGATTTGGTCCCCCAAAGTTGCCAGTCTCAGCAAGGTTCCCAGATGTGCTGTACCTTCCAGGAAATCATGTGGACCATCATCATACATGTTTTGTGCCAAGCAGCAGTTAGGGAAGTTTGAGTCTTCCTTTTTATAAGTTCTGTCAGTGCTACCCTCAACTCAGCTGCCAAACAAACACACAACCTAAGTAAAACGAGCCTGTTTGCTACATAAGCCCAGTTTCAATTCAGGTTATCTGGTTCCTTCCATCTAGATCGTACCCAATCACAAACCCTTTTGAAAGGGAAATTCTTGAAATTCTAATGAATTACACCAGCAGTGATAGACAAGGACCAGATAGTCCTCCCCATATATTCTAGGACCTTTGTAACACCTGTGGCTTTACTGTTCTACCACACAGCGAGAATGGGAGAATTTCCACCTGGAAATTCTTCTTCTGGAGAGCTCCTCTGCTGTAATTCCATAAGGTTCTGTGTTCTCTTTTCCTAACAGAAGCCAATGCATTATATTAAGACATTAGTAGGAATTTTTTTATAGGTACCTTTAGGAAACACTCACAAAACTACCAAGACAGGTATAAGAAAGAATGGCCTTGTGCACTGGAAATCACTAAAACAGAGGCTGAAAACTAGAAAGCTGTGGGTTACCTGAGGCCTAAAGAGTTTTTTTTTTAATGCCCACAAAATGTTTATGGACATTTTCAGGTAGGTTCCAACAAGTAAAAATCAGAAAGCTCACATAAAAATCTGAGATTTTCAGCTTTTCTTTAAAAATTGGACAACATTGGACCCTTCGTGTTCACCTTGCAAAAATCAGCTAGACTAGGAAACTGCTGAAGTCTTTCAACACCCCCAGCTCACCACAGTCCAGCACCTTCAGTCCCTGTGGCACTGTCTGGCCCACGTCCTTTATCTTGTGTACCCAATAACCCCTGAAGGCATCTGAACTGACGAGCTCAGCTCCCACGGAGAAGTGAGAAATGGTCATTAAATACATGGCAATCAGGAAAAAGAGGTGGCCTGGCATTCGAAGACCAGCAAAGACTTTGATGTTCACAGTCCTTTTTCCATTTTGAAAAGAAAAAATTTTTTTTAGTGTTTATTTTTGAGACAGAGAGACAGAGTGTGAGCAGGCAAGGGGTAGAGAGAATGAGACACAGAATCCGAAGCAGGCTCCAGGTTCTGACTGTCAGCACAGAGCCTGACGCGGGGTTCCAACTCAGGAACTGTGAGATTATGACCTGCGCCAAAGTCCAAAGCTTACCTAACTGAGCCACCCAGGCGTCCTGACCTTTTTCCATTTTATACACTAAATATCACAAATGAAGCAGGCCCTACAGCAGTTTACTTCTTTTTTGCATTTTCTTTGCATTAAATTATCATATAAGACATTTCTTCTCAGTTATTAATTCCAAAGAGCTACTTAGGGGCGCCTGGGTGGCTCAGTTGGTTAAGCAGCCGACTTCAGCTCAGGTCATGATCTCACGGTCTGTGAGTTCCAGCCCCGCATTGGGCTCTGTGCTGACAGCTCAGAGCCTGGAGCCTGCTCCAGATTCTGTGTCTCCCTCTCTCTCTGTCCTTCCCCTGCTCACACTCTGTCTCTATGTCTCTCAAAAATAAATAAACGTTAAAAAAAAATTAAAAAAAAAAAGAGCTACTTAGTGTATGTAGTAACTAGAAAAGCCGATTCAGACCTACCTTTCCTGGTTTTAATAGGTTGAGCAGGTTGCTTTTGAATAAACAATATCTCTGTTTCCTCATTCATAATATGAATGGGTTCAACTAGAATGATCATTAAGATAATTTTTAGTTGGCCTCTCACCATCTATACCAGATCTTCTTATCTAAAATCTACTCACCCCTATAGAGAGATTCAAGTGCCACTACCTCCAGACTTCTATCTTTGAAATTTTGAGCTAATCACCACCACCACCACCACCCAAATTAGCATTTACTAATTCTCAATTAATTTGCTTCGAGTACATTGGTTTATTTGCCATATTTAAAGAGAAAATTCCTTTAAATAAGAGACAATGCCATTTAATTTTTAAATCCTCCACAGCATTTTACACTTAATTGGGATTCGATAACTGTTTGTTAATTATCTATCTACTCTAAATGATACAGAAAATATCTATAAACTGGAAAACTTTCCAAAGAGCAACTTTCATCAGAGTCCTCCTCCCCCAAACCAATTGCCCTTATCAGCTTGCCCATCTGATTCAGGGAGGCAAAATGGTACTATGCAATGAAGAGACACAGTACTAGATTACTATATTACTTTGTACATAGTTATTGCTTCCTTCCTTAGTTGAAAAGCTCAAAAGGGGAAAAATATAAACAAACAATAACTCACTATAATAAGATATTACACAGTGAAAGATTATGTTATCCACACTATCGGGTATGAGAAGAAGTTTCCTACCACAACGGAGAAAAGAAAATCAGTTACTAGTAAGGTGCTGCAGGTCAGATATTTGAAAACTACAGTGAAAACCACCCTTGATCGTCCACCACCCTCTGGGTGTCATCAGAAGTTCTGAGCAACAGGAGGCCAAGATGACATGTGGGCGGGGATTTACCCACTTTCACCAGAAAAGGAGTGAGATACAGGTTCTCATGGTTCTGGTCTAATCTCTCCACCACCCCCACTACCCCCAAATAATTAAGATTTTAGATATGTGGTCAGTCCTTGCCTATTAAAGTAAAGCAAACCTAAGAAAGAATAATTCAAATATGAAATTATTTTTTGTGATTGCCTTAATTTCTCTATTCAATGAACAGGATAATTTACTTTAGTAAACTGAATTAACAAGTGTTAATCATGTCTTAACAGCTAGCAAGTTCTAGCGGATTGAAATTAAGTCAATCTAAAAATGTTCTGTGATGGAACCAACAGTTAATACAGATGTTTCCACTTAACTTATACTCTGTGGAAGGAGAATTACTTTTGCAATTCATTTTACACACATTCATTGCTTGAGGGTCTGAATCAAGAGGCGATGTACCTGTAGGCTGGGGAAAGGATTAATTGCGGGGGCGGGGGGGGGGTGGGGTGAGGTTGGATGAATCATGAAAAACTCCCACTTGGATCTTTCGGGAAAATCACAGCCCTATCCAATTTAAAGGGGTGGGAAATAGTGTTTAAATGCCTATCAATTTTTCTGGGGAATCCCTATAAAACGAAACAAGGTTTTACAATCTGAGGGAAACAACAACCGTCTCATTTTTTTTTTTTAGGTAAATTTTTTACACTGCCTTTTAACGGTCTGAATCCTTTCAATGGTTTGTTTTTATGTGGTGTTAATTCTTGCTCAGACAGGAAAGGAAGCCTGTCAGTCTACCCAAACACAGCCTGAAGAGGGCTCTCTATTAGGCTCTCTGCTTTAGCCACGCCTACACACGGAGCAACGCAAGGCATGGTAAGTATGCCCGGCCTCCGCTCACACTCACACCCCCAGCTCCTCTACTTAACCTTCAATGGCTTAAGCCCTAGCTAGGTTTTCCCACATCCTTGTGGAATAAAATGGGCAGAGTTCAAATAAAACCGAAAAATGACAGGTGTAGATTTTTTTTTAATTTAGGTCAACCCCAGGTCTACTTAAATGGTCCTTTGAAAGGAGATAATCCAAATTCCATAAAAAGGCACAACGCTGTCCCTATGGCGAGTTCCAGAGAAAAGGTATATGTTCCTCTGGGATTAGAACCGGGCATAAAGTGGGAAAGAACCAGAAGTTCAATTTTCTATAGTACTTGTGCCCACCACACCAAAGACACTTAAGCCTTAGGCATGGTGTTGTAATTAAGGTACTCCATATATTCTAGCACAACTCCTAAAGCCTAGGGTCGATTCACTAATTTCAAGGTTAGGGTGAAATGAAGAAGGGAGTTCTGCCCAATTCCATCTGCTCAACAGCACGAAGCTAAGTTTTGAGAAGACGCTCTCCAGTCACCCCGCTTACTTTGCCCTCCCTCACACGCACACACCAAACTCCACAAGTTTCCTCAACCGTCGGGGAACGAAGTCCTTACTTTGCTACACATTTGGGGTGGGGGGTCCTCCTCTTCAAGGATCACCGGGAGAGAGGGGAGGAAGAGATTCCCAGACTCTCCACTTCCACCCCCCAAGGGGCGGGGCTCCGACTCTAGGTTACCAGACCAGGCAACCTGAGCACCCAATTACCAAGGGATCCCCGAAGGCAGCCTAACCAATCGCGACTGGCGAGCCAAGAGGACCAAATGTGACGTCACATGTGATTAAATTGGCGCGTCACCTTGACGTCAGCCGCTCACCTCGGACGTCCCGTCCCGGGAGCAAAACTCCAGCGACTTTGGGCCACGCCCCCGTGAGAGTGGAGGCTGGCCAATGAAGGCGGTTCTTTGAGGGAACAAGGCCAATGAGACGAGCTTAGGGCGGGGCGAGGGCCGGAGGGTGGGGCGGGTGGCGGCGGTGGCAGCCCGAGGTCTGGCTGCGCGCAGTATATGACAGTACGTCAGCAGCGGGATGGCCGTAGCTGTGGCGGCGGCTGCAGAAGCCCTAGCAGCCGCGGCCGCAGTGGAGGCTAGAGCCCGAGCGGCGTCGGCGTCGGCACCCCGGGGAGTTTAAGATGGCGGCAGGGGGGGCGGCGGGCCTGCGGGAGGAACAGCGCTATGGGCTGTCGTGCGGACGGCTGGGACAAGACAACATCACCGTACTGCATGTGAAGCTCACCGAGACGGCGATCCGGGCGCTCGAGACCTACCAGAGCCACAAGGTGAGCCGGCCGGCCGCCCAACCGGTAGGGCTGCGGAAGCGAGAGGGCGCCCGTCGCCTCCCGGTGGCGCCACCCTGGGCTCCGAGCAAACGGCGCGCGACCCTGGAGCAGTGGCTCGCCTCAGCTGCCGTCAGCGTCCGCGGCGGCAGGTTGGGCAGGGCCGAGCAGGGTCGCTGACGCCGCCGTCCTGGGTCGGCCGGGCGCCGGGCGTTGGGAGACGGGCAGGCGGGCGGCCCCTGGCGGCAGGGCCGAGGCAGCCGCAGTCCCGGCTCCGCTGCGCCGCCGCTGCGGGACTTTCCGACGGCGCCCGCGGGTTTCCTGGCGTTTTCCGTCCCAGTGAGGAAGGGGAGCACCAGAGAAACAAGGGAGATGACTACGCTGCCTGTGGCGGGGGAGGGGGAGCGGGTGCAGCGTACCAGTAACGAACTCCGGGGTACTGAGGGCATAAGCCGTCCGCGTTTGGAAGTTAACAGATAGGCACCGCGGATCCGCAGAGACTCGTACACAGCAGCTCCGCATATGGAGATGGGACACGCCTTGTACTCGCAAGGACTTGAGGACACAAACACACTCTGAGGGAGGGGGCACACCACGCACTCTCAAAGGATGGGACACGACGCCCCACAAACGGGGTTTAAGGGGGAGACACACCTTGCATTCCCAGGAACGCGGGGACACTGGCACTTCGCCTTCCCAGAGAGGGACCAACACCGTGTACGGGGGAGCCACACACACCCAGCGCTCACCCAGGAACAAGACAAAGGTTCGCGGAGGCTCCTTGTACCTAAAAGACGCCCTGGTCTCTGGTTGACTCCCGGTGATAGGAACGTGAATCGAGGGTGAGGGTGGGAGGAAGATACACTGCGTCCCGGACAGAGACCCCTGTCTCGCACCGCGTTCGCTAGAGTATTCCCGTGTACCCACTCGAGTATAGCTAAGGCTCATGTAGACACACACACGCCACAATTGGAGCACAAACCAGAAATGCGTTTTCTTGTTCGGGGATTAAAAAAAAAAAAAAGTGGGAGAGAGACACGGAAAAGACATGCCACAGCGCATAGGGAAGCCGTTTATGGACATGCAGTACTGTGTGCGGGTGTTTAAAAGGAGGGATATACCGTATGAGAGATGGATAACACTTATTTTGAGGGGAGGGAAAATCGGACGGGAATATAACCCACAGTGCATATGGAGTGACAAACAGCCCACTCCATACCAAGGAAACCTGCTTCAATTAACTGAAACAGGCACGAAGGGCCAGAGAGATACCTAGACACAGACTCACATAGTTACTCAGATAAAAGTGGAGAACAGAATTAACATCTGTTGAGCTCCCACTAGTGCCAGGTACTTCGAATACATAGAAGGAATTTGGAAAGCAGAGCTTTTGGAAACAGAACTGCAGGGAGGTGTGAACCCTGTGGTTCAGTGGGAGCTCCTGAAGCGGGGCAAGGGGAGACTCCTCTTCAGAGAAGCCCCGGACATATGGGTGCGGGCAAGGGGAAGCACACAGTTGGGAACAGCTTGGGAAGTACATGAACTCATGAGAGTATAGGTATAAACAGGAGAGACTCACAGAGGTGAGCTTGCCCAGGAGGGCACTCACAGAACTGCGTGGTTACATGGATGTACACTTCAGGGCACATGTGTTATCCACCAGAGAAGTTTATGGTGAAAAACACTCAGACTGAGGAGGGGAGGGAAGGGTGCACGTACACGGGAGTGAAAAAACCTTTCTACACACTGTGAAATCCCAGGGAAAAAGACTCTCATTTGTGGCTGGGAAGTCAGCGTGCAGCCAGTAATAGGAATGCGAGGAGATGTAAGAAATACAAAACTACATATGTCAGTAGCTGCTTCTAGACGGGTACACCTGCAGGGAAAAGACCAGCAACTAGCATGGAGTAGGAGGCCCCATATGGGGGAACCCAATTGGCAAGCAGAGAGACAGAGGCCAGGGAGGGAGAGAAACTCAGCCCTGCAAGATGGAGAGATAAGCTTGCCAGTTCCAAAGGGAGGGCATGGGAAGGAATGACAGTGGGAAGAAGGTAGGTCAGGGGTGTAAAGAGAAAAACACATAGGCTTCAGCCTTCCTCTTCAGAGGAAGAAGCCAGCAGGAGAAGGACAACTTTCAGTCAGAAAAATGACTGACACATAGAAGGTAAGGAGATTCATCTACGAGGGCAGTAGGTCACCATCCAACTTGGGAGAACAATAGGGAAACTGTACAAGACGGCAAGACTGACAGACACTGTACACTTGGCAGGGAAGAGGTGGATGAGGAGAGCTGCACTGGGAAGGCATGGTGCTCAGGGATGTGAGGTGCCAGAGGCTTCCAGGGCTCAATGATCTACATGACCGCTGGGGCGCAGGAAGGGAGTGTTTTTCCTACCTTCGTTTCTGACTCCTACTCCTTAGTGTTTTACATGCTTGGAATTAAAGTTGGCCTACTTTGACTCCAGAAACCCTCACATTTATATACCAGCGTCTTCCAAGAAACAGGAGATCAAAAATTCTCTCGGGACCTACCACTTAGTTCTTGATTTTTTTTTCTTTTTACTTTTTATAGTCAAAGGCATAGAAGTCAGTTACTTTTTCTGCTCCTAACTACTTCAATTGCCATTTAATATTACTCCCTTTTTTTCCATCTCTGTGCATGCAAATTAGTGGGTCTGATCAATGTGTACAGAAGCAGAGATGGGAAAGGGAGAACACTTTTCCAAGTCCTTGTACCTTTCTGAGGTTAGAGCCAGGCAGATCGAGTTAGTCCTGGTAATGCTTTTCTCCTGAAAAGCTGGTGGTAGAAGTAGTGGCATGCAGGGAGAGGAAGAAGAAATAAACTGACTTGGCCTTTGCAATTGGACACTGCCTTGTTTCTGACTTAACCAGCTTCTGCCCAAGGCCTCACTGTCATTTCAGCTACAAATACTTTTTAAGGGGCTTGGAAAAGTAGGAATTGGGGTGAGAATGTTAGCCCAGGTGGTTGAAAAGTGGGAAGAGACTGAAGATAAAGAAACGAGGGACCTTCAGGTGACGACACTGTTGGTACTTACTGCAGGATCGTCTGGTGTGTTCAGCCAGGTCTCCTACAAATGTGTTCTCATGACCTTCCTCCTGGCTCAGGCCAGACCATGTCTCCCCCATCAGGGAGTTGCTAGCAGTAGGCATCTGGCTGGGGTTTTATCCGACAGTAGGAGGATAACTTATTTGGTCTTTTATACCTTACATCCTTATCAGAAGTGGAGCTCGTGACTCGAAATTGTAGCAGCTGTTTCAAAATATGTTGACACATGTTGGCTAAAGTGGGAAGTTGTTTCTGGTGGTCAAGCCTATTCTCTCTGGGGGAAAAATGGATTTAATTTTCATATAAAACTATCCCCACCGTTTTTGTGTTCAGATAAGAAGGTGCTTGATGCTTGACAAGTGGCCTCCAGTGGCTTTGGCCTGTGCAAGGTTATGACTATTAGTCCTCCTCTTCTAATAACTTTCTAAGAGCCAGAAATTTCAACAATTTCCTAAGTTAAGCATCAGAAAGTTATTTTTATCCAGATTATTTTGCCCATAGATTTACTCTTCTAAATTAAACCACCTGACCTAAGACTTCAGGGAAGTAAATTCAGGGACTTTAGTAAACTATGATTTAAGTAGAATACAGAAGCTCTTTAGATATAAATGAGTAAGTGTATGAAATTGTTAGGGTTCGTGGAAACAGATCTTCGATAGGAAACAATTCCTCACTGTTTAAAAGACAACCAAATCTAATTGACTATCATTATTCAAGTTTTCTATTTTTAGAGAAATGAAAAATGCTAACTAGAGAACCTTTCAAACAGGGACTGGGGTGGGGGAGAGAGACACTGAATCTAGCAATGGGAGTTATAGTTGGAATAAATATCTCCTAGAATTTGTTTTCCACTAAGTGTGAATACAGAAACAATTTCAAATTGATTGTTTATTAAAAAGTGTTAAAAGGAAAGAAAATTTAGGCATACTAATACAGATATCTAGGATAGATTGCAAAGCTACCTTTTTTTTAAACTGTAGATTGTTTAAGTGAGAGGAAAGTTACTAAATGTAAAGTCACACATTACCACTTTATCATCATTCTAAACTGATGTTTCTGATTGCACCGTCTGTGGAAGCACTACATATTTTAAATGGACATATATTATAGTAATTATATATTTCTCCAAAATGTATCCTAAAACTGTATTTAAAATTAAATTCCCAAATTTTAAATATATTTTAGCTAATTCAGTAATGTGTAGCTGTTGTATGCTGACGTTTATAGTAACAAAAATCTTATCAAAATATTATCAGAATCTGTCATTGCTGAGCCTGTCAGTTTATATTTAAAAAATGTTTATTCAAAATTTCAAAGATGGCAGCTCAAATAATATCATCATGTTTACCTATTACATAAAAAGTCTTGCATAGATTTTTTGGGGTCAAGGGCTCTTCATGCTCTGTGCTTAAAGATAAGAAAGCAAAAGTGTTTAAGTAGGATTCTGTTAACACATTCTCTTGCCAACTCTAATTATTGGCTTTAAAAGAATTTTCCTTCTTTGATTAGTGTCTTCTAGGAAAGTGATAGTGTTTTGAAAATTTGTACAAATACACTTATATTTAATTTTGCATGAGGAACTCAGTCTCTCTCAGTATTATCAGATATTATTATTCCCAATCAAAGCATAAAGTCTAATTCAAACTACTGTCCTTCACAACAGCTCCCTTTAGATCAACTATTACTTGATCTTTTAAGATCACTAATTCTGTAAGTCATGAGGTAGGTGATTTTCTCTCCTAGACTATCTTTCTACCAGGTGAAATTTTTAGTATTTGATTCATTGTGGTTTAAGGCACAGAAAAGACTCATACATTACTTTTTCCTTATCCATTTTTCTTCTGTCATCAAACAATTTTGAATGTGTATGTACTCAGTAATCTTCCTTATAAATGTAGAAGACGCTGTTCTTAAGGCACTGCTCAAGCATCCAGACCTGCCAGCACAGAACTGCCACTGCCATGGGACATGTTTATTAACTAAATAAAGAGGTTTGCATTATCAGATTCTTTTTCTTGCACTTCAATGTGTAGCCAGATTTTATTTTAAGATGTTAATCAGGGCACCAGGCTGGCTCAGTCAGTTAATCGTCCAACTTCAGTTCAGGTCATGATCTTATGGTTCCTAAATTTCAAGCCCCACGTTGAGCTCTGTGCTGACAGCACAGAGCCTGGAACCTACTTCAGATTCTCCCTCTCTCTCTCTCTCCGTCTCTCCCTCTCTCCCTCCCCCTCCCCCCCACCCCTACTTACACTCTATCTCTCTCTCAAAAATAAATAAACATTTAAAAAAAGAGTTAGGGGCACCTGAGGCTCAGTAGGTTAAGTTTCCAACTTCGGCTCAGGTCAAGATCTCACGGTTCATGAGTTCTAGCCCTTGTCTGGCTCTGTGCTGACAGCTCAGAGCCTGGAGCCTGCTTTGGATTCTGTATCTCCTTCTCTCTCTGTCCCTCCCCCACTTTCTCTCTCTCTCTCTTTCTCTCTCTCAAATAAACATTAAAAAAAAATAGCAAGAGTTAAAAAAAAGTTAATCTTTTAACTTAGACCCATCTTCAGGATGAACTTGATTTCAAATTTGTACCTCATGTTCTAGTGTTTGAAACATTTATTCAAATGATCAGGTACTCAGTGCAAAGAAGCGTGCTCTTGCCCATGAAAAGCAGTAGCCAGATTGCCTAAAACGATAGACAGGGAACTTTGGCACCAGAATTGGGAGGAGAAAGAAAGAACATATGCGTAGGATTGGAACACATTCAAGAAAAGAGTTTAAAAGGAAAGGGGTGTAGAATTCTTGGAATGATTTACAGGAAAGCTTATGGAAGACAATCACCAGATCTAGCCTTTCCATTTGCTCCATTTGTACTTCTAAAAAAAACTATGAAAGCTATGCTCATAGTGCTTACTAGGTAATTTGTGATTCAGTCAGGAGAGTGAGGAAAATTAGAATTTCAGCCTAACCAATGCTAGGTCACTTTTAACAATTTGCAGTGACCACAGAGAGGCTCAGAAGCCTGCCACTGGTGTCCAGCCAATGCTAGGTCACTTTTAACAATTTGCAGTGACCACAGAGAGGCTCAGAAGCCTGCCACTGGTGTCCAGCCAATGTATTTGGACCAAATGTATTTGAGAAGATGTCCCTAAAATGTGATAAGGGCATTTCTGCATTTAAGATCAGCTGAGGTTTAGAATAAAGAAAACAGTGCGTATATAACCCCACATTCAACTCTCTTGTGTACCTCTGTTTCATACTACATTTTCTATGACTTAATGCAAAAATGTAGAAAAGCAGGTCTGGAGTAGAATACAGTAAATTAATGGCTGTATCTTCACAGCCAAATTGAAGCTGAAAAAAAAAAGATATAACTCAGGTCAAATTTACCAAGAAGAATTGCTCTTTATTTTCTTTTGCTCCCTCCCTTGTTTCCAATTATCTACCTATCTATAATTTCCGTCATGGCATTATGGCTCTTGAGAGCTATGTAAAATCTTTACGAAAAACTGGTTTAAGAGCCTCCACTAATGCTTTGCCAGCAAAGGCCAAACTAGCATTTCCATGGCTGGCAGTTTAATATAGGACATAAAAAGAGGGAATCTTATTAATTAGGCTGTATGCTCCTTAAAGATTCGTGAGTCAAATTAGCACCTTAAATTGAACTCAACAGAGCATTTGACTACTAGTCTTATAATAACTAGACTGTTAGACAAATGGCCTAAGTTTCATATTATTGGTCTAAAAAACATCCTCAGGGCTTAAAGGATTTTAGCAAGGCAGGGACTAGATGGGGGACCATATCTCCAGCAGAGGGAATGGCACAGGCAAAGAAAGGAAAGTAGTAGAAAAGCTAGGGCAGGATTTGAGAATCCCAAGGAATATTGTGTTCTACTTAACCTGAAGTTAATCTAGGAGAAAAATATAGTTGGATTTAAGAGAGAAAAGGGATATTGGAGCAGGTTAAATTTTATTCTGTCAACACTAAGGAGACCCTGAGTAGAAATCTAAGGTGATTTGAAGCTGTGTTTTAGGATTATTCTGGCCTCAGTGTTACGTAATGAATATAAAGTGAATCTGGAAGGAAATAGACAAATTAGGAGGAAGTATGTGGTCCAGGTGAGAGATGATTGGAGTCTTAACTAAGATGTTTGTGGGAGACATTAGAAAAGAATTGAATCTATAGACTTTTAACATTTTAAAGAAATAGGATTGAATTGAGATTTCTAGCCATCAGCACTAGAGGTATTCTTAGTAGAAAAAGGAGAAATCAGAAGCAGTTGGGAGAGTGGGGTAGGCACAGAAGCGATAATAAGTACCATTTTAGTGAACATTCATTCAGTCTTTTGTTTGGTGACCAAGAGACTTAGATTCGATTAGGTGTTTTATATTTGAGAAGTGTATTGGGGGGTCTAAAGCTAGATTAGGCTATATTGTTTATATGTCTCCTATAAACTCTGACATTTGGATGACGATGGGATTGGTGTTATTTGGGAGGAAGTTGAAATTATTAAGTGGAAGAAATTTTGGTTTTGAGAAGGGATATTTTTGTTCGCATTTTTGTATTTATATTTTGTTTATATTTTGTATTTCCTTTATTTAGTAACTTTCTCTATAAACTGTACTTAAGACCATCATCAAGCACAGATAATATGAAAATAGAATTTGATTATAACCTCAGGATCAGACCGTCTATAGTTTCTGTCCCTGTCCCTAGTGATTATTGAAACATTAAGAAACTCTATATAAAGTATGTTGATTTACTTCTCACTCATCATTTTGAAATGATTCTGAAGGCCTTGAGTCAGTGTCTTCACTTCTTCCTGATTACCTCAATTTCTGTTTTGGTGCTTTGATTCTCTTCTTTTTTGCTGTTGTTGTCATTGTGGAAAAACAAAAGAAAAATAATCCTTACTACACAAAGCTTTCTGTTATACATACATACTGTAATGGACTAGGTATGGGTGCTTAGTTCATGGTTCATGGAGATAATCCTATTTAGAGGACTTTTCCACTCAACAGTGAGCTTATTGTAAGGTGAAGCCAGGCTTAAACTTTTGATAAGATTCACTGAGATACTTCAGGATCTAGATAGGCTTATCTGGAAAGCTAAGTGTTAGCATATTTTAAAATAACTTGTACTTAGTATCATTGTTTTTGGTTTTCATTATCAGAAACCATGATGCATCGGAGAAACAGGAAATATATCCATGTAGTAGAAACTTATAGTTGAGTGTCTTAAGATTTTTTTAAAATAAAAGATTAAGAGATAGGAATCAGAATTATAACTACCAAATGTTCTTTTATTCATTTAGCAAACACTTATTTAATTTTAAGATATGTGCCAGGCACAGAACTACACACTGAGGATATAAAGCCGATTAAGTCCTAAATGGTCCTTGCCTTCGATAAAGTGTTTGTGCTTTAGCAGAAACAGACGTGTGAAAAAAATAACTGCAATAAAGTCTGTGTTCAAGGGGCACCTAAAGAGAGAAGGATTATGTTTAAGGATATATCTGAAAAGCAGTGTCTGCTTCATTACTTCCCATCACTTTGGGTTGTCTCCACCACACCTCTAAGATTACACCTGACTAGGTCCCTTGTTGCCCCAATCAGTGGACATCTCTCTGTTCTTCCCTACCTGACCTCAACAGCATTCCATCCTGTTAACCACTCTTTCCTGTTATGAAACTGATTTACCTCCCTGCCTATTCTTAGTCTCAGCTAACCATCCTCTGTTTGACTGGTTTTTGAATGTTGGAGATCCCAGCTTTCTCCTCTTTATCTATTCATTCTCTATAGGTGATCTCATCTAGTCCTATAGATTTAAATGTCATCCATATGTTAATGACTTCCAAATATTTATCTCCAGCTCTGACCTTCCTCCAACTCCAGGCACTTACTTCCAATACCTCATCTCCTTATCAAAGTTTAAAAGGCATCTCAAATTTATCAAATCCAAACACAATTCTTCATTTCACTCAAACCTACAACTTCAGAAGTGTTCCCCATTTCAGTAAGTGGCAGCACCTGTCACCAGTTGCCTTGTAATCAACTAATAATCCTTGATTTCTCATTTCTTGGCTTATTTAATTCATCAACAAGTCCTATAAATCTTCAAAGTTTCAAAATGTAACCCCATCGTTCACTACTACTCTAGCCTCAGTCACCATCATCTCTTAGGACCACTACCATGGACTTCCAACTAGCACCCAAATATCCATTCTTACCCCCCATAGTCCATTCCACACACAGCAGCCAGAGTGATCTTTTTAAAACATTAGGTATAAGTGCACCTGGGTGGCTCAGTTGGTTAAACATCCAACTCTTTTTTTTTTTTTTTTTTTGAAAGCTCAAGCAGGGGAAGGACAGAGAGAGAGGGAGACACAGAATCCGAAGCAGGCTCCAGGCTCTGAGCTGTCAGCGCAGAGCCTGATGCGGGGCTCAAACTTACAAACTGAGATCATGACCTGAGCCGAAGTCAGACGCTTAACCGACTGAGCCACCCAGGCACCCCTAAACATCTCTTTTTTTTTTTTAATTTTTTTTAATGTTTTTATTTTACTTTTGAGAGACATAGAGACAGAGCATGAGCAGGGGAAGGAGCAGAGAGAGAGGGAGACACAGAATCCGAAACAGGCTCCAGGCTCTTAGCTGTCAGCACAGAGCCCGATGGGGGGCTTGAACTCACAGACCGTGAGATCATGACCTGAGCTGAAGTTGGCCGCTCAACCGACTGAGCCACCCAGGTGCCTTAAACATGTAACTCTTGATCAAGGCTTTGTGCTGGGGGTGGAGTGGAGCCACTGAAGATATTCTCTCTCTCCACTTCCCTGCCCCTCCCCCCAATCACTCATGCTCTCTCAAAAAAAAAAAAAAAAAACATTAAATATGAAAATGTAGTTTCCTGGTTTTAAGCCTTCTTAGGGCTTCCTTTGTAAAAGTGTTTTAGATGGTTTATGTTATAAATTTCTAGTACTTTAAAAATAATTTCAGTTTTCCCTCCCAAGTTTATTTTACTGCTTCTGCTTATACTTAATGTTGTAGAAATCATGATCCCAAGGAAGAAATCTTCATTTACATTTATAGTCAGATTTGACACATAAGCTTTTTATATAATCACAAAGCCTACCTTAGGCTTTTTTTTTGAAAAAAGATAATGGGATGTTATGCTTCAAGTATTATTGTTTTAAAGGCGGCTTCACAGTAACTAACTTTTTAACTGGCTCTTCAGTTTAGATTTGCCTTCCATGTTTCTTTAATAACTGTTTGAAATAGTAAAATATAAGATATGTATTTTTAATTTGGCCTGCACCAGATAGGTACAGTTTTCCAGAAGCTATCTTTAAAAACAAGAATTGTATTCAGTAGTTTAGGTTTTGACCTCTTCTCATTACTGTTTTGGCAATCCTTTTATATTTCATTCTTTTCTAAGCTGTAATGACTAGAAATAAATTATTCTTTATTGCACATGTACTTTAATCTAGTTCTACCACATCTGCAGAGAAGCTTCTCATATACATGATAGGTTGGATTGACTCACAAAGCAAAATACTAGATTTTGTGAAGCCTGGTGACTCTTTTTTGGCATCTAATAAAATATTGGGGACAAAGAAGGAGATAATGTTTATTTATAAGGTAGCTTTGGACTCTCAGTAAATTTACATTCGTGCTATCTTTCTAAATATTACCAGCTTTTGACAAGCACTAACTATATTTGATTTCTTCAGGATCAAGTGTCTGATTTCCTGCACTATTTCCTGCCTTAGCTCTAGTTTTCTTTCTTCTTCTCTCCTACCTAGATAAATTTTTTTTATTACAATGGTTAAAATATAATTATTAGATAGTCTTTGGTTTCTTACTGACGTTTTAAAGAACAGAATAAAATGACTTTCTAAATTAAAAAAAAAAAACACTAATTCTTAAAATGGTATAAAACCTCTTTTAGGAAAGAAGAATTATCTTTTATATAAATTGTATCCAAGAAAAAAATCACAAATACTTTTTATTATTTACTTGGATAAGTGACACAAATTCAAGTACCTGATACTTTCCTTAAGCTGCAGTACAAAACTAAAAAAGCAATCAGTGCTTATCAGTTATGATCAATTCTTAATTTTCTAACTTTTAGATGTTTCATATTTTATATAACAATTGTTGAGAAGTGGCAGGAGAGGCTACTGTATAAAGTGGTAGGTGAGAGCACATTTCTTAAATTGAGACTGGCCAGTGTTTGAGTCTCATGCCACTCACTAGCTACGTAACCTTTGGTAATTCATAGGACTTAACTGAGAACTGGAAATAATAGTATCTACCCCACAAAAGTATTCTCAGAATTCCTGATGATGATAGTAAAAATGATTATAGTGACTGATACATTTTAAGCACTCAGTAAACAGTAACTAAGTAGCTATAAGCAATTCCACTTAAAGTAATCACTTGACACCATTTCTGAAAAGTTTTCTGGTTTGGGCAAAGTTCCAAAATTATATTTGACTTTTGAATCTTTTTGTACGGTCTTTATCATGACTTATAATGCAGCTTAGGTACTCGTATTTATCTGAGTACCCCTGATGGGTTCAGAAGGAAAGTTGAAGGTGTTTCAAGTATACATCTTACTGGGGGTGGGGGAGGGGGGAATAGAGTTAGATCTCTATAATGTATTTCTTCGAGAAATCACTCTTTTCTAGGCCCAGAATGCTATTTGTTATGTTTGCATGTTCTCAAAACCAATGGTGGTTGATAGAGTAAAAGTAACCATAGATTTCATTTGTCCACGTCAATAAGCAAAACATAAAAATAATGAAGAGATAGTTATGACAACTTTTATACAGGATAAAAAACTTCCTTTTATGCAACTCCAAAAACCCTTAGCTTTACTCCTTCTCTCCTACCTTCTAAGTATCATGTCAGAAATGAATATTACTCAGCAAAATTAAGATTCCTTAATAAAATTACTTAGTAAATGACAAATTACTGTTATAGTCCTGATACATTGTGAGGAATAGTTTCTGGAAATAAATGAACATAAATTTCTTTAGTCATGGAGCAATTTATGTTTCAGTAGAATTGGCTTATAATGACAGATGTCAAAAGTATAACCAAACTTCTGAGCATTTTAGTATTGCCTACACTCAAGTCTATGCTTAAGAACATCCTGCATTTCCTCCAAGGTACAGAAGATTAATTCAAGAGACTGAAAAAACAGTGAAACAACTATGGGTTTAACAGAACCTTTTGACTACAAAACACCACCATTATGAGATTGTTGAAGCATTTGTCAAAAGGAGTTTCCCTAGCCAGTTTTAGTGTGTTGTGTTTCTTGGCTGGGTGAAGATACCAGATCACTATCTTACTTACAGCTCAATCACTATTCAATTAAACTCTAGACTTACTTGATTTTCAAACAAGCTACTTGGTACAAATATTTAATAAAAGCTAAAAATCAAAAGTTGAAGCCTTTATTGAAACTCATTTGTAATGGGAATGTACTTAGTAAGTTAAACATTTATTTTAAAACATGTCTTATCACTTGTAATTATGTTATCTTTTAAAACAGAGTTGAGGTCATGTTTGTGCAGTTAAACTTAAGCTAAAGAACATCAAGACGAAAAAACTAACACACGTGAGACTTTTGCTTATAATGGTATTGACTTTTAGAATTTATTCCTGGTAGCTATCCCATTAACACAAGTGGCCAGATGCATAATAAGTGGTATAAAGTTCTAGGTATCACCTCTTGTTGCATTTTCAAAATATTCGAGAACTAGTAATATCTGGTAACTTAGTAACATCTTCTTTTCTAAAATCAGGACTAAAATCAATAATGCATTGACGTTTCTTTTATGTATTTTTCTCTTCCGGGTTGTTGGCTAATCTTAAATGAGTTTTTCAGTAACAGTAATTTTAGTTTGTCCTGTTGGTATAAACACCCCTAACTATTCCATAGATGAGGCTTTTATTATTTCTAAATGAAAAATGATAACACATATTTATATACATTCTTTTATTACACATGTTCCTTATAGCAAAAAGAGTATTATTGTTTAGTTTTCATTCAGAAACTGAAGTTTGGAAACTGTAATGATTTTACGAAATTCATTTTCCTTTGAAAGAAAATGCCAGAACTGAAATGAGCATTTAAGAATTTTTAAATGTTCAGCACTAGAAGATAACTTGTTAACATAGAGACAAGAGAAGGAAAGGAAAGTGTTCTGTGTTTAGGGTTCAGAGGACTGACTTTGAAGTCCAGCTTTGCTAATCACTAGCTTGGTGTTCATGGGCAATACCCTTTACCTGTTAAAAACTCATTTATCTCTCTCTTAAATGGGTAATAATGATGCCTTCTTACCACCCAGGGCTGATTTTAGGAGGCTCACTTGAGACAATGGATATAAAAAATGCCCTATGCATTACAAAACTAAACAAAGTTATCATTTCTGTTGAGGAATCAAATAATACAGATAGAATTATAAGTATGTTAGAAGGTTAGGTTTTAAATTCATGTCCTCAGACAAAAACTGGTTAAAGTCAAAATTACTCTTGAAAGTTCCCAAATGGATGTAAAGTGTGATTGTATTATCTATATAATCATGAATAGTAACCTATAAAATATATGTGTATAGTAGTATACTGCTATAAAGTAGTATAAAGAAAACATGGCCAAAATGGTCTTACAATAGATTTGTTTCTTAGCTGAGCATAATGTAGATAAATACTTGTAAGTTGAATATCTGTTAGACTCCTGTATATCATAACAACTAGGAGTAAAGCAAACTATGAAAATAATACACCCTCAAAGTATTGGAACCCTACTAGACATAGACATCTGGAAAAACAACAGTTTATGAGAGTTAACTCAAAGTGGGCATACTTCAGAGTTAGCAAAATGGTGGCATCAGTGTTTGATTTGGCTGGGAAAGGTTTAACATTTTAAAATTTGAATCCTTTCTGAGTTGGGTATTTATCCTCCAGACACTTGCCACTCCTTGTTGCTTTACACCAGTCTCTTCCACAGTTTACCTGCCTTGGGTCCTTAAACCTATTGATTCTTCGATCCCTGATACATCCAAAGGAAGGCCTAGCTGGAGAAATTAATCTGAAACTTGAATGTTAAATAAGTTATTACTATGGATTGACAAAACAGTGTTTGGGAAGGCATGCCATCTTGAAGAAAAGGAAGGAGGTAACAATAGAGAGGAAGATGCGCCTGGCTGGCTTGGTCAGTGGAGCGTGGGACTCTTGACCTTGGGGTTGTAAGTTAGAGCTCCACATTGGGTATATGGATTACTTAAAAATAAAATCTTAAAAAAGAAAAAGAAAGAGGAAAATGGCTGAGGCACAGCCGAGAGGAAGTGGAAGATGAAATTGGTTGGTCCTGTAGATGGGAGATCTGTTTTCCAAGTGGAGGAGTTTGCTTTGCTTTGATAGAGCCCACTGAGAAGGAACCCACTGCAGCCTGTGTGCCATGCTGAGATGGTATCCCAGAGAACTTCTGCTCGTTCTCTTTGAATGATGGGCAGCATTTGGAAGGGATTGAAAGAAGGCCTTTATCTAGGTGCTCAGTGATAGGGGCCTGAAACAGTCCAGGGATTTTCAAAGCAGAGACTAACATCCTAATTTGAGGGAATTTGGGGCTGATTGGCCCAGGTGATGATTCAGAGCCCTGAAGCCACCTTTGCTTCATTTTCCTTTGGTGCCTGATATTCAAGCTTTCAGCACATTTTATCATTCTTCCTTGGGAAAGTCTGCTCATTCCACCATTCCTGTTTGCTCTGGATGAAGTCATACTAATTTAGGCCTTTATCACCAGAGTATCTCTAAATAAAGCATCCCCTGAAGCTGATGTCTAATCTTTTCCCTAGCCTCAATCCATCTCTCTCCCTCTTTCTTACACATGAAGGAAAGAGCTGCTTTCCCCGAAACACTTCTTTCAGCAACTCACTTTGTTATTCCAAAAATTAGAAGCCCCTCCAATTGTTTATCTTGTCAAAGGCAAGACTTAAAGACCATCCCTGAGGGAGTAATAGAGGAGATTAGGGCAGGGTTATTTCACAGGGTGATAAACCTTTTGAAATCCTGAGATCTGAAATTTAAATTACTGTCTTATTTATTCTGTAGTGTATAGAAGCTAAAACTGAAGACAAATTATGAGGTCAAGGAAAGATTAGGCAGGTCCAATTCTCATCCTTTGTATTGTATTTCAAGTGTGAAAGAACTCTGTGTACTCCCACAGACCTGCCCTTTGCTCACACAATATCCATTCCTGTGTCCTTGCTTTTTTGCTCAGGGCACTCCCTTTCCCTGAAGTTTGGTTTTTTGTGTGTTTCGTTTTGTTTTTCAAAATTGCTACTAAGATTCATCTTTTCCATAAGCCCTTTGTCTTTTCTAGTATTTCTTCTAACCCATATTCTTTTCTCCTTTTTGAGAATTCTTAGTAGTCCTTATCGTAGTATTTAATCATTCTCACATGTTCCCCAACTAAACCGTGAACTCTGGCATGAAGGAGTAGTCCCTCATACTCTTGAATCTCCCATAGCAGATGGGTGTGGAGCACAAGGTAGTAGAAGAAAAGCAGTGTGGGAAAATAGGACTGAGTCCTGGCTTCTGTTGCCAATTTAGTTATTAATGGGACACAGGGCCGCTGAGGGATAGGCCTTGACTGTATTATCTATGATTCAGAATTCTGTAATTCTAGCAGTGTATAATGGCCTAATAGAATATGGTTCGGGTCAAGGGAAAAGAGACTAGAAATTAAATTTAATGTTATGAAGTCGGAGAACAAAAAGATAGAAGTACCCTTGCCAGAAAAGTAGGGAAGAGGTGCCATTTTGGTTGAGGAGGGGTAGGGAAAGGAAGTTAGTTTAGTTTGCCAGTGTCGCTGGCATTAAGAGTTTCTAATGCAAAATATCCCTGGGCAGTGGTAAGTACTAGGCTGTGGAGAGAAGAGAATTGAGGAATAGAGATTCAAAGTCATCATCAAACAAGTGAGGTGAGCCTTCAGGAGGGAGAGTAGATCTAGAGAGAGTGAAGGATACTGGCTTTTGAAATGAAAGACATGATAAAAGAGCCAGGAGGACCGGTGTCTCTAAGTGTAAGGAAGCTGTGATCTCCAAAGGAGAAGTGAGCAATTTGAAAATTGAAGGAAGTTAGTATTTGTTTGACCAAGAAGAATTGATGAAATTGATAGAGAGTTTCAAATTCCAGTGGTGAGCTGAAGACAGCTTCTGGGTTGCAAAGAGTTAGGGAGGAAATTAGAACTAGCCTCACAGGAGTTTGGAAAAGCATTCCGATAGAGAAACATACTGATGACTTTGGATACAGGAAATCATGCCTGAGATTATGGCAGTTACTCACAGTTATCGAGTGTCTTCCAAATATACAACTCTATGATAAAATATTAAAGTTAGGAGGAAGACAAAGCTTGTAAAACAAAACATTGTTCTAGAGACTATATTCTCCTGGTGAAAATCTTGTGAGGAAACTGGTCATCTGTTTGACCCTCAACTAGAAACTAACCTCTGGTAAAATGTGAGAAACTAGGAACCACAGTTCATTATCAGATACTTTAATTTTATAATTATAACATCCTGTTAGAGTTTTATAAAGTTCTTCCAATTAGCTCTTCCCTCTCATTTACCCCCCTTTTGGCGCATGGGTGGTTCAGTGGTAGAATTCTCATTTACCCCCCTTTTAAAACCATATGTAGAAATGAAGCAAGATATGTTTTTTAATGTAAAATTGAGTTAGTATACTCATCATTTTTTGCCAAATTGTGTCAGTCATTTTTAAAAAACTGCACTGCCAAAATATACCTGTGGTTGTGTGATTCAGCAACACTGTGTGTGGTATGGTTCATTAAGGCATTTTAATATGATGATATGTAAACTACGTATATACTGAAAAGATACTTTCATAGACGATAGCACTGACCAGATACACAGATAGAAACTTTAAACATTTAGTTCTGTGACACAATAACCAAGATTGACCTGTTTTTTTTTTTATGTTTCTTTTAATAGAATTTAATTCCTTTTCGACCTTCAATTCAGTTCCAAGGGCTCCAAGGGGTGAGTACTCTTATTGATTTACCAAGAAAATCTAATATTCTTCTTACATACTATTAAATTGAAACTCTTAAAATTTGTTTTCACTGTGCCTCTTAATATAAGAACACTCATTTTGTGAACTTTATGACTAAATGTAAACTTCTAACACCTTCAATACACTTGAATTATCTTTTCTTGATTTATTTAAAAATTAATTCAGAGATGCCTATTGAGAGTAGCTTTTTCCCCTAAATCATGAATAATTCCATTTTTTTACCTTTTTTTGAAGTATAACATATGTGTCAGTATTATGAAAAATGTTTTTTTTACCACAATTAAGCAAACATAAGGAGGAATTAATTTCAGGCAAGTTATGATTATGTGATTATTACTATTAGTGAGCTTTTGCTGTCTGTAGACTTAATTTATTTGATTGTACATACAAAGAAATGAAATGTATAAAGAAAATTGACTTTTTCCAGTACACAGAATAAGCAAAGTATTGTGTCTATTTTATTGCTGCATTTAAAAGCATAATAAATGGTTACTCCTAATAAAATACATGTATGAATTTTGTGTTTATATTGGATGATAAACTTTACAGGAGTGGTGTCAGTATTATTTTAAAATTATTACTATTAATATTTAATATTGATAAAGATTCTATCATTCCTTCCCTTAAATTAATATGTATTTCTGAATTTGCATGTATATGTTGACTTTAGTATGGAGGTTTGGAATATCTAAATGATTTCAGAGCTATAGAAAAAAAAGGCACAAGCTGAGGGAGAGAGATCATATTCCTACACTTATAAATAGATTGTAAATCTACATTTGTGAATTTTCATTTGTGACAAAATGCAAAATTTTCGATGTAAATACAGTCTTTCTAAACTTTATAACTTGAAAACATTTCAAGAGTCAAGAGATTAATTATATCATTCAATACCAGCTAAGAGTACTTCTAAATAATGCTAACTTGAAGGAGATGTTTGTGTGTGGATGGCAGAGCTTTGCTTCTACATGATAGCTTTACAATGAAGTCCTTTTTTTTTCCTCAGCCTAGTAACTGAATGTTCATGAATGGGATCCTAATTATTACAAGCATTCTTCTGAATTTCATTTTATAGCTTCATAGGTAGTCTTTAGCACCTGCTGACTCTATTTTTGAGGTATTAGTTTTGGTTGTTTACTTAAGGCTTCTTAAGTTTTCTCACAAAATTGAATGGCATCAATAATAACTGAAAGGGTGTTCCAGAGGCAAGCCTGAGTCTGTGGGCCCTGGAGGGATCCAAGGATTTTCAGATAAAGGGTTATGGAGATGAGAGGGCAAGACCTGAAAGAGGAGAGTAAGGTTTGAGCTGCTTTTCCCTCCCTAGCAGCTGTTACCTTGTTTGGGATCAGCCTCTTCCCTTAATTTTCTCTTCTCCCAGTTAGGACATGAAGGCCAGGGAAATGCAAGAGAAGAACGTTTTCTTAGGAGGGAGGCATCAAGTTAGACTCAGTAATGAGGCACCAACATGTGCAGCCCTCGAAACTCTTGATTCAGGCACATGCAGCTTTTAGCAGTCTTAGAAAGAATTCTTTTTTTCTGGTATACCAGTTGCCCCCGAAAGGCCCCAGGCGCCATTGCAAAGCTGACTGTTTATATTTGAGAACTTAGATGTCCTTTTCTGAATTCTCCTACCTGCCTCCTCCAAGCTTTCCTGTCTCATGTGTCCAGGTTTCCCTAGCATATCTTTGCTAGGTCCATTCTGGCTCCTTATTCCATTCCTTGCCTGGGCGTAGTTCACTGATAAAGATAACTTAGATGTAAATGACGATAGGTTTAAATCTTAATGGGTGTTTGAATTTTAACAGATAAGCTTTTTTAATCCAAATGAATGGTTATTGGATTGGGTTGGGGGTGGTGCACGGGGGTGGTGCAGGGGGGGGAGAGCAATGGAATCCATGGCCCTACCTTGCTTACTTTGCTTTCTGTCTCCTCTACCCCTGCACCTCCACCCGCAGCCCCCTTTTTATTATTCTAACTGGGAACAAAATATATGGACTCAGCATTGTTTCTGAGCCTGCAGCTGCATTCCATCCACCCTTCCCCCCTTCTCTTTGCAGAGCTCTCACCAGCCTTTTGGGACTTAGTAAAAACAAAGAGTCATTACAGGGGAGAGAGTGGGTTGGCACAGCCCACAGGGAGTACGCAGAGCCACAAATGTGAGGGTCTTATGTACAGTGCTCCTCTGTTATTCTCGAGAGCCATGATAATTTAACATTGCCTGTGCTGATTGCTTTAAAAGCTCTGAAGAAGTATGCTTACAGTTTTCCTATGTGGAAAATGTTTAGAACTTTTAAGAAGGCTTTAAGAAGGTTTAAATTTAGATTTCCCAGAAAAGATAGTTTTTCTTAATGAGAAATTTTAGTCATCTTTTAATACAGTGGTTCAGGAACTTTGAAAGATTTTCTAGAAAGGATTTGGCAAATCTAAGAAATTTACAGTCTTTTTACATCAAACGTGATTAAAAATAGACATTAACTATCATGATAGTGTCATATGTAGGCATATTTGAAACATAGCTGAAGTACTGTTAAAATATCATTTCAAAAGTGAACATTTAGTCTTAAGAGTAATTCGTTTCCCTGATGCTAAGCACTGTGTGGCTATTGCTGTTCCTTGTTACTAATTATAGGATTTTTCTTTCCTCAGTAATGTCTTTAGAAGGTCAGAATTTAGGTCTTGGCAGGTTAGCTTTTAAGCATATTTATTTTTGTGCCTGAACATGTTCTCTAAGGTTGAATTTTCCTCTAAATAAATGTAGCCTGGAACATTAAACAAACTATAGCAGTATGCTGTTAAGGACTGAAAATCCTGAGAACCATTGACTACCTAGATTTTTATCACCGCAGTTGGCCTGCAGCTTTTATATCATAAAAAATTTAAATTGTGTCTTTCACAATCCATCTCACCCCTTTCTCTTAGTGGAAGAAGGTGCTCAGTAAATTGAGTGGTCATTGGAGGCATTTTCTGGATTCAGAAAGATGAGAAAATATCTATAGGAGCAGTTGAGTATGATTTCTAAACTCATAAATTTCAGGAGCTGAGTAAATCAGCCAGAAATGCCTTGTGGATTCTGAAGGGAATGGATCAACCAATTATCCTCACAGTTCTAATGATACCTAGGATACTTATAACTAAAGGTTTATTAGGTTTATACATTTCTATAGATCATTCTAATTGAACAGAAAAGGTAGCTACAAAGATTCACATGGGCTATAGTAAATAAGGTGTTTAAGTTATAACTGTCAGAGAGGTGTGTTGGTATAATGTACCACGTTTCCAAAAGCCGTCTCTTGATTGTCAATTAAGCTTTAATACAAATCATTTGTATTTTTATAGAAATACAGTTCTGCCCCTTATATTTTAACTGGATTCTGAAAATGTAGCAGATGAAAAATTTCCAAAAATGTTTATTGCGGTGAAATTGTAAAAACTACACTCTCTATTTTTATGTTTGCTGAAAGTTTCTTGTCTAAAGACACAGCGGAGACAGAGCTGTAGTTACAGTGTAGGTCTTGACACCATCAGGGGAAAGTTCTCCCCAGTATACTATACAGCTTTGAGAGGAGAGGCCCCGGAAGCAACTGAACTCATGATGTTCAAGTGATGGCAGTTGTCACTTATGCAGTTAAGTACTAACCTAATTTTAATTTTTTTTATGTTTTTATTTATTTTTGAGAGCAAGAGAGCCAAAGCATGAGTGGGGGAGGGTCAGAGAGAGAGGGAGCCACAGAATCTGAAGCAGGCTCCAGGCTCTGAGCCAGCAGCACAGAGCCCAACGCGGGCTCGAACTCACAGACTGTGAGATCATGACCTGAGCCAAAGTCGGACGCTTAACCGACTGAGCCACCAGGCGCCCCTAATTTTAAACACATGTCTAATCAATGGTTGTGGTAAAAGGTTTGTTTTTCTATTTATTTCTTATTTATTGCACATTCTTCAGTCCTTACTGGTGCTAAGTACTTGCTAAGTGCTTAGTGTGCAGAGATATAGGGATGTATAAGACATGGGCTCTGCCCTCAGGGAACTCAGAGTCTGACAAACACATACAGACTAATACTCAAGAAAGAATTAATAATGTAGGACTTTTCCAGAACCTTCCATTCAGAACTTCTATATAAACGGGACTGTCGGGAACAAGGCTTATATGTGTATTTCTGACAAGGTTTGCGTGTGTATTTCTGATTGGTATGAATCACAAAGATTTCTGTAAATGCAAAATATTACATCCTGGTGATCGGTATGTAAAATTCCTGAGGGCCTACTAAAATCTGTGTACACATACATAAAAAGGTGGTAAATGTGTGGTATCATTCAGATAAAAACTGAAATAGCAAGGTTTTCAATGGCAAATAATGGCCACATCCCGGGGGCTTTTGGTGACCTTGCAGAGTGCACTTGCCTGCAGCCTCAGGGACTCATGTCCAGGGAATGACTACCCCAGGGCAGTGACAAATAATGTTAACTTTGTCACAGAAAATGGGATTCCAGACTTCAGTATTTGTTGTGAGAATGTTGTTCCAAAATTTTCTAATTAAATTGGTTACTTAAGAATCAGCAGTCCCAGAGGCTTTAGAAAATAAGAGTTAATTTTGCATGTATAATTTAGAAATTGTTTTTAAGAAGAGACATAAAAATACAAAATATTTTCTATAAGTACCACATAGTACCTCCTGTAAAGTAGTGAGTCACACATGCGTTTCCAGGAATGAACAAGGAATAGCCAGCCAAACAAGTTTTAAATGTAAGTCTTCCAAAAGGCACTGTGACCTTCTGAAGATTAAATCAGCATTTAACTGCTAACTTTAAAGGCTTGAATAATGCTATAAATCTCTTGCAGTAGAGTCATTAACTCTAAAGAACAGAGGGTTGCATTTTTCTTGTTAGCATTCGGAAATATTTTGTCAATTGCTTATTTTCCTTTGCGGGGCTGGGGAGAAGATCAGGTCTGAAAAACTAAATTATATAGTATTTGAAATTAGTAGGCAATTTCAACCCACCTACAAATGCTTTCTGCAGACTACCCTTCTCTAACGTACTTGATACCTGGGAAGCAAAGATAACTATCCCTTTGAAACGGCAGCAGAGATAAAAATAAATCCCCAGCACTGCCATTCCTTCTTAGATGATATGCCTGTACTCTGACTGCTTTCCTCCGCTGTTTCTGGTTTGGCTAGCCCACTGATTTTGCCCAATGGTTGTGTTTAGTCAGTCTGCTCGAAGGTTGCTGACTAACAGCTACCTTTATACACTCGGCTCTGAGTGTAATTAATACTAGAAGGATGTTAAAAGTATATCTTTTTGTAATGGCAGTTGTGCTTTAATCTTTTTAATATTATAGTGGTTGACATGAATAGATAGCATTTTAATATTTGCATTGAATTATAACTCCTTAATCATGTGTTAATTTACAAAGACATTAATACAATAGTAAATAATTTGAAAGAACTATTTAACTATCATATATAAGATTATATTATGTATAACGTACTATAATTTTATATATCATATCATATATGACATAAAATGTATACCGATATAAAATCTCATTTCACCGGGAGTATGGGCTAACACTGTAGAAACTCATTTTATCTCAAACAATAATTGAATCGTACACAGTTTGAAGCTATTGTAAATTGATGATATGCCTGTACAGTTTGTATATTTTATGCTGCCACACCTCTGCCCTCCTTTTCTTCTAGATAAGAACTAGCTTCAGTGTTTCTAAAGAAGGAGAGCAGTGAGCTAAATTCACCATCTATTCTTCACACGTTGGCTAGGTAACACTACAGGCACCAGGGACCAGGCCCATCCCCTGCCCTGGAAGAGTGCAGGATGTCAGAGGGTGGAAAGATGACTTTGAGTTTGTTTCAAATAGGTGCAGAAACTATCTCAAAGTGCTTGCTTACCACGCCCTCACACAGACCCCAGTGTGGGCTACAGCAGGACAGGCCTCTCAAAATATGATGACAAACAGAAATGAAGGCATTCTGCTCTGTCCTTCAACAAACTGCAGTCACTTTGGAAAGCAGCAATTGGAACTATGATTGAAATCTGAAGCAGCCACAAATACCATAAATTGCATTCTTAGCAGTGAGTTAAGCTTAATGTCTATATTCAACAAGCATTTATGAATACTCACTGTGTACCAGGCACCACAGTAGATACTGTGTAGACAAAGGTAAATAGGACTTTGAAATGCCAGCTCTTGTTCCTAACTGACATCATCTGTTTGTCAATAAAATCTGCCACTGATGGCTTTGCCTTTTTGTTTCCCACCAAAAACTGAAACTTGTGAAATTGAGTCACCTGTGTTATAGAAATTGTCACTTTAATAGCACTCGCTTGGGGCACCTGAGTGGCTCAGGCCATGATCTCACAGTTCGTGGGTTCGAGCCCCACATTGGGCTCCGAGCTGACAGCCCAGAGCCTGGAACCTGCTTCAGATTCTGTGCGTCCCTCTCTCTCTCTGCCCCTTCCCACTTAACGATCTGTCTTTCAAAAATGAATAAATGTCAAAAAAATTTTTTTAAAAAATAGCACTCACATATTTAAGGTTGGAAAATAATAATATTTTGCCATTCTGTAATAACTTGTGATTCTTACAGCTAAACCACCCCTAACTTTGAACGATGAACATTACTTAAATATCTTTTGACCTCTTACTATGTTCAACACGCTATTCTAGGCACACAAGATGAGCTTATAAGAGCTTTATTTTAAAAAGTCGAATTTAAATAAGAAAAACAATTTAGCAGAATTTGTCCAAGCCCTAGATCTTATTTCAAACAATGTTTTGAGATTATTCTTTTTAACATATAATATCTTTGGAATTGGAATGCATCTCATTGGCATCTTAGTATTATGTCAAAATTTTTCAGCATTTTGTATTATGTGGTGGCACATAAAATCATAGTCTTACAATTGCTGGCATTGTAGATTCTATGAACTACAGCAGTGCAGTGAAAGTATTTAGAGTGTCTGTGTGTTCTGTGATAAGATTTTATCTAAAAGTTTTCAAAAGTTTTCTGACCCCACCCTTGACTAGCTTCCTTGGTTAGCTCCGTATGTTAGATTATCTGGAGAACTTACAGGGAAGGGTATATTTTTATAACCATTCTTGAATTGTGATTTAAACTGGAACAGGGGCACTTGGGTGGTTTAGTCTGTTAGGGTCTGATTCTTGATTTTTACTCAGGTCTTGATCTCATGGTTCTTGAGATCAAAACCTACATATTCTCTCTCTCTCTCTCTCTCTCTGCCCATTCCCCACTGGTGCATGTACTTACTCCGCTTCTCTCAAAATAAATAAACTTAAAAAAAATTAAACTGGAAGGAACAAAAGTATGAAATTAAAACATTCTCAATTTTTTTAAGCTAAAAACCTTTACTTATAAAAGTAACTTGTTTTGAAAACAATTTTAGAAGAGTTTTCCAAACTTAAGGACTTCCAAAGTCCACAGGCATGCCTTGAGGCTAATGAATTTGCCCTTACCAGGCTAAGAATTCTCAAATCTCTCTAACCAGTCTTATAATTTATACTCTATTTAGCATAAATGCATAGTTATTTGATTATTTTGTTTAGAGATTCCAGTTTTTTTTTCAATAATTATAGTTAAAATTAATTCAATATTACAAGAAATATTTAGTACTAAGTACTCTATACTGAGCACTTTACATATATTACTCTGATTTAATCCTCAGAGGAATGGTTTGAAGCAGATACTTTCATTTTGCTGGTGTGTATACATACAAGGGCTCTGAAGTTAGTTTTTCAAGTTGACGCAATTAGTGAGTAACAGGGCCTACAGTTCACTCTAGCATCTGATTCCAGAGCCTGTTCTCATCACTACAGTGATCCTCACCTGCCTATGATAAATGTTTTCTAAGCGTTTTACTCATTCTCACATTCATGTAAACATTTGTTGATCACCCCCCCAACCAGCAAGAGGAAGAAGAATAGTCAGGAAGGTCTCAGAGAAGTAGTAATATTTGAACTGGGCCCTGATGGATTACCAGGAGTTGGGTGGTCAGAGGAGGAAAAAAATACTATTCAGTCCTATAGTTCAGCATGAGAAAAGTGATAAACAGGTTTATCAAATGTTTCCACCTTTTTAAAGAATTTTAATTTTACCTTGGAGATCCATGCTTATTTACATAATTTCCTGAGAGTCTATGATAAGGTCTGGAAGTTATGACTTTAAATTTTTTTTCCCCTAGACTTTTTATGATAGCTAGGTTCACTATAATGAAGAACATTATAAGAATATGCATATGTAAAGGTGTGTGTACATTCTCCTCTCAGGAGAAGGTTCACAATTTTCATTATTTTCTGGGTGAAACCTATTGCAGTCAGTGCTTTCAACACATTTAGAAACAATTCATGGAAAGAAAACACATTTCACATTATGAACCTTTACACTATAGGTATATGCATTCACCTAACTTAAACAAAAGTTTCACAGCACAATATTTATTCTTTATCCATGTAGTCTGATAGAGTGCATTCTATTTCATTTTAAAGGAATCCTAGTCACAATCCACTAAATTAATGTCATGACCCATCAGTGAGTCACAGTCTCTGGTTTAAGAAAGCACTGCAGGAGATTATCCTCTTTTTTAAAAAATTTAGCCAGGGAGCCATGTAGTCAGATTTACTTTGAAACATGCATAGCCAGTACCTCCCTGACTTAGTTATTCATTTTACTTGGGAAGGAAATAAAGTAGGAGTCAAGGATGGCTCCATATTTATGGTGAGTATTTGGTTGGATGGTGAGACTATTATGCAAACCCGAAAAGATTAAAAAAAAACAGATTGAGACAGGAGGCACAGGGGTGTGTTTTGTTTGGGACATGCTGTAGGTGAGATGTTTAGGTAATATTCCATACCTCGTTCTGTCAATATGGAACTGTCCAAGAGGCAGTGGCATCTGAGAATTTGGAACAAAAAGATTTTCTAGAAAAAACTCTAATGGGCATTTTATAGGATTTAATTATACTTGGAAATTCAGCAGGAAGAAGGAAAAAAGGTGTATTCACAGATGGAATTCTGGTACAAAGCTGTATTTAAAGAGTTATTTTTTTTAACTGTTAAAAATACTGGTTAACTTATGAATACTTATGATGTGTGTTGGTACTTTTAATTATTAACATTTAGGGAATTTGAAGCTCCTTTTGCCAAATTTTGTTCATGCTAATTAAGAACAAAGGCAAAGTAATAGAGATGAACTGCATATTGATTCAGTGGAAGAGTATACAGGAGAAAAACTCAAGTGGCCAGAAGACTGCAGATGACATCACACATGTTTATAAAGCTTAATAACAAGCAAAATTAATATGTTGCTGTAAGTGTATACACATGTGATAAAATTATCGAAAGCAAAAAAAAAAGAATGATCATCATAAAAGTTAGAGTAGTTGTTACCTTTGATAGAGAAAGACAGGCATACGTGTGGAGCACATGGTTAGATCACTGCTAATGTTGTATTTAAGTTGGGCAGTGAGTTCATAGGTATTCATTTTATCATCAAGTTTCATGACTCTCAAGCTGTATTTATTTTGTAGAAACACAATACATAAAGTTTGGTTTCATTATCGTTAACCTTAAATGTGATCTGTCATCTTCATGGGTTAAATGAGAAAAGCCAGAACTGTTTCAACAGATGCCAAGAGGCATTTGATAAAAATTCAATATTAAATCTGAATTAAAATTTAAGACAAGTAACTCGGGGATGGAAAGAATTCTTCCTTAACACAATAAAAAATATCTTTATCAAACTAATAGCCAATTACCACACTTAGTCATAAAACAGTAGAAATAGCCTTATTAATGTTAGCAATAAAGTACACATGCCCACTATTCTCTCTGTAGTTAAACATTGTTCTGAGAATGCTGAGTAATGGAAAAGAAAATGAAATAAAAGCTATGGATAATAAGTTAACCAGTATTTGCAGGTAATCCAAGTACACCAAGTAGAAAACTATAAAAACTTAAGGATTTCTTCAGTAAAGTAATCTCTTGAGAAATAACTTTTAAAACCATTGGTTGGCTCAAGTGAAGAGACATTTCTTTCGAAATGGAAGAAAGAGTAGGATATTTGTAAATGATGGGAATGATCCAATAGAAACCAAAAGTTGATGATGTAGGAGAGAGAGAGAGACTTGATAGAGCAGTGTCCCTCTGTAGGTTGGAGAGATGGTAGCTCGGAGGAGAGATTGGCATTAAATAGGAGCAAAGAAGGTTTGTGTATTGAGGCTAGTAGGAAGGCATATATATGAGTGCAGATTTTGAAACTGCTGTTATTTGTTGAACCATTTCTTTATATCTCCCATCTAAAGACAAAATACATAGGCCACAGTCTTAAAATATGAGAGCTTACAATGTGTTGGCACCTGAAACATGCCCAATAAATGATAAATATAATTTTTAAAAAATCACTGGCCTCTCTAATTGCTAGCAGTTAGAATTTCAATATAAAAATGATCTCATTTGTGGTAGCAACAAAAAATTATCAAAATGAAATACCAAATTAAGTATAGGTCATGTTATTCCAGGCCTATCTAAAGAGCTATATTACTTTCCTAATGGGTATAAGAGAATATGTAAGTGGTAAATGGCAAGACTGTCCATGTATTTAAGCAAGAAATTTTTTAAGTTGTCATTTCATCTCCTTAATCAGTAGGTAATAAGATGTCATATATATAATTTTACTAATTTATTTTTTAATAGAGAAGCACAAATGTAAACCTACAAAATAAATATGAAATGCTCTACACCAAAATGTCATTGCTGATAATTTATGAGCTTTTTTTTTTTTACATATATATTTGTCTGTATTTCCTACTTACTCTATACACACAAATGTTTTGAGATGCCAAGTTTAAATATGTCAAGAATCTAGGAGAAAGGCTGAATATTGAAGGTTTAAAAAAGAGGTTGACAATAAAAATAAAGAAGGCAGGCCTTGAGAAGTTATCTATAGCTGGACACCAGCTAAATATCTTCCTAGTCAACTACTTGATAGAGTTGCTTTGTCATCTATCAATAGAGAAAGAAAGTTTTCTCCCCATCTGTGATCTTTCTCCCCATTGGAAAGAAAGTACAAGCAGACTTATTGGTGTTAACAAGGGTATGGGAGGAAAGGCCACTTTCCTTTCTGAGTTCACAGTTGACATTTTGGAGCAGCGGTATTGTGACATGCCCTAGGAATGGGTCTTGTCTAGAAAGGACAAATTATGGGGATGAAAAGTAGCAGTCAGCTGAATTTTTTAAAAAGATAAAATCCTTAGGGATTTTTAGGTAATAAACTCAGAATGCAGTAGAAAACTGCTGTAGGATAATTAAATTGGGCCCACAGTATTATTAGAGGGTTGGTACTTAAAGCAGCCATATAGGAAAGGGGCAATCTTTTATAATACTTAAACAGCTTAGTGTTTAATAATCATTCAGTAAATTAATATTGGTGATATCTTATTTTAGACTGAAAATATAAGGCATACCCATATTCATGAATATGGTAATACTTTACTAATTAATACTAAGAAATTCTTTGAATGCTTTTGAGTTTTCTCTAAATTGTGTTGGTAATTCATTCAAGTCAGTTTTCACAGATTAGATGAGGGATGGTACTTAATGATGTTCCATTTTTCACATTTCCACAGCTATTCAAAATTTTGTTTTAGGAAGCTTGGTATTTTGTTTTTTTTTTGTTTTTTTGTTTTTTTTAAGGAAATAGTGTTTTGTTACATCATAAAGAACTTGAAGCATAAGATAATCATGCATCCAGGATTAATTTTGAATAGTCTTACATTTCTACTTCTGTAAAAAAAAAAGTCTCTAATTAAAAAAAAATATTTAAGGTGATTAAGTCATGAAGAGCAAATGTCATAGTGTAAAATCTAATGATTTTTAAAACAGTCTTATTGTTTTTTTGATTGAAAAACAAATGAATGCATGTTTTAGAATTGTATGTAAAGTACATACAGGGAAAGGATGAATAAATGTCCTGACAGTGAAAACCAGTTACTGTTGCTGGATTTCTTTCAGTCTTTTTTTTTTTTTTTCCATATTCACACATAAGCTTTTAAAAATTATAGTCAGTGTATTTGCTGCTTTTTTATATCCTGTTTTTTCTTTTTAACATAGAAGCATTTTCCTATGTCACAAAATTGGAAAAGTTACTTCTAAATAGCTACCTAGGGGCACCTGCATGGCTCAGTCAGTTAAGTGTCTGAGTTGGGCTCAGGTCCTGATCTTGTGGTTGGAGAGTTCAAGCCCTACATCGGGCTCTGTGCTGACAGCTCAGAGCCTGGAGCCTGCTTTGGATTCTGTGTCTTCCTCTCTCTCTGCCCCTACTCTGCTCAGCTCTGTCTCGCTCAAAAATAAAAATAATAAAAACATTGAAAAACTTAAAAAAATTAGCTACCTAACATTTCATTTTATAGATAAACTAACATTTGTTTAGCTATTCTCCCATTACTTACATAGTTTTTATATAACAGTAACGGTTTGATAACCAATTTGTGTAAATCGTTATTTTCATTTCTAATGATTTCTTCAGGTTAGATTCCTAGATGTGGAATTACTAGGTCAGAAGGTATGAATGTCTTTAAAAATTTTTGTTACTGTTGCTAAATTGCTCCCCCAGGCTCCCCTCCACCCCAGAAAAAGCTGCTGCTGTTTATTTCCAGAGCTGTTTGAAAGTACCTGTCACAAGGTTTTTTCCCTTACCAGTACTGAATACATGTTTTTCTTAATTTCAAAAATAATTATTTGATAATGTTTAAAAAGTGTTTGACCTTGTGATTTGCTCGATAACATCTGGCACCGGTAAAATGCAATATTTTAAGACATAGTTGAAATACCGTCGTATGTGTTACTGTCTCCACTGATATTACTAGGACTGGTTTTGAATTACTCATTTAATTATATTATTTATTTTTCCCAACATAGTAGGGAGAAGTTTTTATTTTGGTAATTCAAGGACTTTCTTTGAAATAACTACTCTATTTCTCTCACTTTTAAAAATAATTACTCAATTTCTCTAACTTTTTATATGTTTAGCTATTTTGCTGTTTCTCTTTGCCATTGTCGACAGTCCTAATAATTGAGTGCTTTTGAGTTTTCACCCTCATCTTTAGATGCCTATCTTCCTTAAAAGAACATTACAAACTTTTCATGAAATCTACTTACATACTTTTTTTCATGAAACTCATGCTTTTTCTTATGGGGCAGTGCAGTGAATTATTAGCAAGGGGCTAAAATATTTTGCTACTTGATTTGCTACGATTTCATTGTTCTAGAGGAACCTGTGGTGTGTCATTCTGCCTCTTAGCAGCATCACATAACCATCTAGAAGATAATTAAACAACAACAGTTTTGTGCTATGAATTATCTAAATGTAGTAATTAGCTGTCCATATGTAAATCTTTGCACTTTCTTTGACAACATGTATTCCTTTATTTGAAGGCAAAGATTTGATGGCTTTGCCAATAGCTCAAGCATACCATCCTTAAAAATGGATCTTTTTAGTCATGTATTTCTTAGAATCACAAATGAGTCGATCTAAGAGACTAAGGTTCTCTTATTTACATCAGACCTGCTAAGTGTCTTAGAAATTAGAACTGCAGTTTCTAATTTAGTTCTTGATGTACTGTATATAACAATAGCTTTATACATGTTAAAACAAATAATTTTACTTCTTTTATAGTCTTGAAGAAAATTAGCATGTGAAATTGACATATGAAAACTGAATGGAAATAAATTTTATGAAATAGATCCTATCTCAGGAATGTATTTTCAGGGTACTTGTTTGGAAAGAGATCCTTAAAAATTAAAATATTATATACTATTTTGTTATAATATTTATTATAAGTATATTTATTGTATATTATATACTTATTATATAAGCATATTGTAACACTTATTATTATATTAAAATGCTATATAATATTATTCATTTTTAGGGCTACCTGTAATTTTTACACTAAAAATCCCTACAAACTTTAAAATATTGTTTGCATTTATGAAGATTGAATGCTCTAAAGTCACAAAGTCATGGTCCTCATGAGAACTGTTAATTCTGTTTTCTTTGTTTCTTTGTTGTGCTGTAGCTACTATCTAGGGCTCTGAAGGCAGCATATTTTTTATAGGCAGGACACCTGGGAAAAGTGTTTGCTCCCCTTCTAGATTAGCACCAGGTATCTATAATTTTTCAGCCTTCCATGGACACCTGTTGTGGCCTATTCATTCTTGTACCTAATTTTCTGTACTTTGAGTTTGAAATATTTAGAAATATTGCTAGTCTTTTTGGTTGTTTGTTTTCCCCAGATAGTTTCCTAGACTTCTATTTAAGCTAACACTAAAGTTTGACCTCGAAGGTTTCTAATCTCTTATTTTGTAAATACTAAGGATTCAGAATAAGTATCGTCAACTTTTGATTATCCGTAGGACCCTTATCATTGGTCTTTTGCCATTTGAACATTATTTCAAAAATCAAGCACATCATTACATATGTGTTTGAATCAAACAAGCAAAAATCAGACTGGGAGTTCCCCAATAGTGTCTTTGCATCACCAGACCAAACATTTCGAGGCACATGCTATGGGCTGGACATTATGTCGAGCACTTTTAAAAGGGTTATGTCTGTAGATTTCACAACAGTCCTATTAGGTGAATAATATCATTATCCACATTTTACTGATGAGGAAACAAGGGATCAATAAGGTTAAGTTATTTACTCAAGGTAACACAGATGGTAGAATCTGGGCCCACGTTCGAAACTGGGCAGCGTGCTCCAGAATATACAACACACTAGGATATGACCGGTTTGTGCTGCTCTCTTTTCCTCTGTATGTAAGAGAGTTCTCACTTTTCTCTTCTTAAACCATTGAGGAAAACCTAGCTTAGAACTGGAAATACAAAGGGATCCAATAATAAAGCATTTTGTTTTATTTATTTTTTTGAGAGAGAGAGAAGAGGGTTAGGACGGGGCAGATAGAGAGGGAGAGAGAAAATCCCAGGCAGGGCCCAACGTGGGGCTTGAACTCACAAACTTGAAGATCACGACCTGAGCTGAAGTCAGGTGCTTAACCAACCAAGCCACTCAGGCACCCCAAAGAAAGCATTTTAAAAAGGAAAGAAGAGAACAAGGCAGCAGAACACCATTTTTTATCTTTGGCATCCTGCAAATATTTGGCACTAATTCTCATAAAAATATGGCACATAAAAGTTCATATTTTGTGCACTCTCTTTTGTAAGAATCATTTAAGATGTGACTAAAATGTAATTAATAAAATTATAGCCCCTGACTATTGTGCATCTTTGCTGCTGTTTCTCTTTCCTTAGAGTAGAGTCTTGGTTTTGTGTCTTCAGTCCCCCAGAGCCTGGGGATTCTGCGATGTCACCACAATGGCTGCCTCAGCAGCCCCAGTCCCTTGTTGTCCTTTTCCTCAACCAGAGCAGTGCTGACTTTCTATGTAATACATAGATTTCTCTGTAAGATTTATTTTGAAAAAGCATTTGGTAGCTTAAAAAAAAAAGTGTGATTATTGTTGGTGTTGAAAAACAGATTTAAGAGTTGAATATACTTCCAAATCTATATGAAAATATTCCTCAGACTTTGATAGTGTTTATATTATTGAATTTAATGAGCTTTCATCGTAACTTTGATTGGTTTGGGATAATACCATGTGTTTTGCTAAATCTAGGGGCCTAGGCCACTTTTAGCAATTTATGTTAATCTCGAGGATTCACATCTGTCAGGTACCAGTCTCTCCCCTAAATTTACACAACTGTTGCTGATGGCCGTGCATGAATTCTATTCTTAACTCACATTCAGCAGCAGTCCCTCCTGGCACATGCAAAGAGTGCCTTCCTCAAGACTCCAGGAGAGCAAGGAGAGGAGATTGGCAAAGAATGGAAATTGACATTTATATTTAAGATTTTTTTTTCCCCCTGTAGAATTCAAGTTTGGGCTTTGTTTCCAAGAAACAAATCATTTTTTTAAACAAAATTCTGCTTTCTGCTTGGCCAAGAGAATTACTAAACTTAGAATTATTTAGTGTAGTCTCCCTAATTCTTTTGCAAAACAGTCTTTAAAACACTCATATTTTCAAATGGAATTGAGTGAGGACAGAATATTCTGTGAGTATTTTAATAAAGATGAAGATACTTTATAAAAAGAAAAATGTATAATGTAAATTTAAGTTCCACAAACCCAGGCAGCCACTTGGTCTGGGTTTCAGGGCTAAACATAGCACAAGACAGGTCAGAAATTTTCTCATCCTGACGTTTGTACCACACAGCACACAGCTGTGGGACTTTTTTTTTCTGCCTTTCATTTTGTTATTTGTTTTTGCCCGCTCTGGGGAGGCCTGGTTTTCCACAGACTCTTCACTGATCTATTTCAGATACATCGCTAATTTTTTAGTATCCCTAGCATGAGGCTTCATCTGAATGAATGTAATCTACTCCCAAGGTTCTTCAGAAAAATTCAAAAATACTTGTTCCAGATACATACGAAAGTAAGACCATGATCTTTGCCCCCAACTAACCGGCGGGGAAGAAGACATATAAACAAGTTACTTAGGCATGCAGTGTAGTAAAGGCAGCACTAAAGGTGTGCCCAAGGGGCTATGAGGACTCAGAAAAAGAGTTTTAAATTCACCTCACTGGGAAAGGAAAGGTTCCCTGAGAGAAGGGCTCCTGAGCTGAGTCTTAAATAAAGGATAAGTTAGCACAGACTTAGGCAAGAAGTGGGAAAATCACATACAAGGTGGAGAGTGAGGGCTAGGTCTGTTGGGAGGAACCTCATAGATCCTATTAAGGAGCTCAGATTGAGTGGTAGATAAATAGTAACAGAGACTCGTGAAGAAATAAATGATGTTTGGAAATGACATGGTCAGATTGGCATTTTATGAAGATAGTTTTGGCAGCCAAATGGTTAAAGAAGGAGATCAAAAATAGACAAAAATAGAGGCTGAAAGACAAGTCCAAGTAAAAGGTGATACTGAGCCAAAGCAGAAGAGGGAGATGAGGACATATATTTGAGAGATCACTTAGGAAGTGAAAGCAGTATGACATGTGATTATCTGGATATTGAGGCGTGTGGGGTGGTGTGACAGAAGAGTCAAGGCTGACTCCCTAGGATGCCAATAACCTCAGTAACTAGATAAATGGTGGTTTATTAACTGGGAGATAAACAGCGTGGGAGGGTGGACAGATTTAGGGATAAGATGAGAATTCTTTTCTATATATACTTTGATTCTATAGAATATATTTAAATTTTAGAAAGGACTAGTTAATATAAAAAAAGTGAAAAGCAGTTTTATGATGAGTTATGCAACTCAATGGGACATTTTAATTTTTGTTGATAAAGACAGACTTGTGGACTAGCCCATCCACGAAGTTTGAAAAAACTCAGATTCTCTTGGGGGTTCTTTCCCTTTTCTTCTAAAAGCTTCTTTGGTGTTTGCTCAATTTTGAATCCAAATTTCTATTCTGTTATGCTCCAGCCTGTATACCTTTTCCTTGATACAGTAACTCTAGTACCTGCTGTTTGTGTCCCTCCCCTGCCAATAACTGTCATCCCCCCCCTTTTTTTTTCCTGGAAATAACCCAGGTACCAACCTACTGTACCCAGCCACCTGGTCTCTTCTAACCATGAAGCTACAAAATGAGTCATAGCAAAACTCACTTTGAAGCTTCTTTTTAGCTGGTGAAACTAGTATTGGTTACTTGTATTTTAGTGTTCTTAACTAGTATGAATTCAGTTATATTAACGGTACTCATCATCATATCCAAGATACTGTATGTGTATACACACACACACACACACACACACACACACACACACACACACACACACAGACAACACGTACACTCATACTTTCAATCAACGCCATTCTTCCAGGGGAAAACACCTTGTTGTCATCCTTGATTTCTCCCTTTTTTTCATTCCTCGCAGTCAGTAGCTCTAGGAATCCTGCTTCATCTACCAGCAAAATGTATCCTGAATCCCTCCACTTTTCCCCATCTCCTGATCCAAACCACCATGGTCTTGTAACCAGTTAAAATTAGTTTTGAAATGTTGTTATCAATGACGTTTTTCCCACAATGGCCATAAATTTAAAAGAATACGTTAGAGATGAGAATGCAGTTCTCAGAAATGGTTTTTCTAATAAGACTGTATCCTGCAGAAGTAACAGAAACCAGGAAGCTCACTATTGGCCTACTCTACCCTTTCATTGAGAACTTTCTAAGAAATCCTAATACTGGATCTAAAGGAGCTATATGAAGAATAATAGGAAAAGCTATTCTACTTTACTTTTTTTTCATAATAACATCTTGATAAAGAGGAAGAATGCAGGAAATAAATGGATTTATTTTGTCCTGAATTATTCATATTGTTACCTGGCATAAACTTTTTGGATAACTACCAATATTTCTCTTCGTGCTAGATAAATTTAGCATTTTGCACTACTGTCCTCAGTACAGTATCTATCATGTGGAAATTTCAGATGCATCTAGTATGTGTGGGGTCCTCTTCAACTCCTGCTATTCCTTGTCAGTAGGAAGATTCAGTTCTTACTGATTTCCCTAATACTTAACTTTTTCTGTTGATGGTGAAAGATACCCTCCCACCTCTGCTCCCCTATATCAACCCCGGTATTGGTCTGCACATCTGGGCTGATCTGACAGGCTTTTTTTCCTTCCCTAAACCCATAATGTTAGGCCTCAAGTCATAACTGCTGCTCTAGTTTGAAAAATAGGACTTGTGGCTTTCAGGTTGAGGTTTCTATTTTCTGTTCTGATTCTAGATTATTCATTCTGCCCCCAAACTCTGGAACAGTCCATGCAAATACATTTCTCTAGCTAAATTGAATTTTCTAGATTTTTAGGAAATCACAGATTCATTAAGAGGGTTTGAGAACAATAGAGAATTCTAACATTTAAATGTTTATAGCACCTTTTTAATCCAAGCCAAAACATAGTAGTTTATATATAATAAAGTAATAGATGTACTAATAATATAATAGTAAGAGACCAGCTATTCCCCTGAGATGCTAGAGAAATGGAGGAGGCTGATCTTACAAATGGAAATTTGTTATTCAGTATGAAAGGACCTATAGCAAAGAGGGTCAGTTTATTTAACCTGGCACTTCCCAAATTTATTTCAGAATAGAACCGCTTTTTCTTATAAGGAAAATTTTCAGCCAGCTTTGGAAATATTGGTGAAAAGAAAGCAGAAACTTCAGTTCTAGTCCTGGCTCACACATTAATCAGCATTTTCATTCATTCAACAAACATGTATGGAGCGACTACTTTCTGGCACACACCGTTTGAGATGTTGGTGATATATTCAGGGGAAAAAAACAGACAGAAGCCTCTGTCCTTCCAAGGATTATATTCTGATCAGGGAGAAAGACAATAAACAATCTGTAAATAGTACAGTTACCAAGTGTTTTAGGCAAACATGGAGCAGGGTCAGGGGGTCAGGAGTACAGGGGTTGCAATTTTAAATAGTCATAATCTTGAGTAATCACTGAGCGTCTCTGTTTTCCTAATCTATAAAATGAAGAAATTCAACTAACTGATCTCAGAGCCCTGCCAGAACTGTGGGTTTGCTTTAAGGACCAAGGGCTGTCATACCCAACTGTGTTACTGCTGGCTCCTGAGCATCGTACTGAGCTTTTATAAAATCACCTTAGCAGAAAAGGTTGGATATTAAAATTTAAAGGAAAGTCTGTAAGTTTAAATCATTTTTTAATACCCACAAAAGAACAAAGCATTCATTTTAAATGAATACAAAACAAAACAAAAGAAAGCTGATGGTCCCATTTTTAATCAGGCATGTACCTCAATCCAGTATCAATTAGAAAGTGTTTGACTTAAGGGTAAGAAACCTCTGCAGTAAAGGTATCAATGGCTTTTAAGCAGATGTTAGCATGTCCGTATGAGAAATTTGCAGCAGTGTGCAGATTGTGCTACTGTTGTACGTCTTTATGTAAATAGGAGGTCTGTGACTTGATGTGGAAATGACCTTCTAGACGGTATTCCATTGCTATGTGCCTGAGCTTGTATCTCAGAATAATTAGAAGTTTTGACTTATGCATCTTGGTATACAGTGTTTATGTAAATTATAAATGTCTGAAAGTTTCCTGAAACTTTCTTTGTAGCTTTTTATCAGAGACAGACTGGAGTTTGGAAGGAGGGCTATGGATTATGGTCCCAAGCCTTTGATTTTCAGCCCTTCATTTTTGGAATGAAAACTAGAATCTACTTTTCCAGTTGCCCAGAACATCGTGGTGTATTTTTATATTCTTCATCTTGAATAAGAAACTGTTTGTAATCATAGTCTTTGATTACATAGTCTTTGATATTTTTAAGTAATATTTCATTCTTAAGGCTTTTAGCTAAAAATTTCAAGTAGACCATGTGTCCCTAAATATAATGGCATTCCCACTGACCTGCAGGAAACGCTTAAAATACTATAATTAAAATTGAGAAATTCCTATCACACGAAGGGATGTTCTCCCAAGATTGTTTCTAAATCAGACTTAAGTATTCTTTTCCTATGGTGGTAGCCCAGTCCCCAGAAGCTAACCCCAAGGCCTCCAGTAACAGTCGTTTCAAATTCATATGTCCTTCTTCATAGTCCATAAATATAAAGGCCAGTTTATAAGAAAATGCTTATAGAAAATAAGCTTATAGAAAATAAAAAATAAATGCTTATAGAAAATGCTTGAAGGGGGCACCTGGGTGGCTCAGTCGGTTGAGCGTCCGACTTCGGCTCAGGTCATGATCTCGCTGTCCGTGGGTTCGAGCCCCGCGGCTCTGAGCCTGCTTCAGACAGCTCAGAGCCTGCTTCGGATTCTGTGTCTCTCTCTCTCCTTCCCCCCCTACTCATGCTCTGTCTCTCTCTGTCTCAAAAATAAATAAACATTAAAAAAAAAAGGAAAGAAAATGCTTGAAGAAAAGACTGACTCCTGTTTCACTGTCTAAACAAGCTGGGGAGTAGGCTTCTCTGTATCAGAGGAGTGATGAGTATCCCCCAAATTCTCCTGAAAGTCTAGTTTCTCAGATGTCTTTAGATTTGATAAGGTTTTGAATCTCACCTTAGCTGTGGCCTTCAAAACAGTACCACAGGCTCTGGTCCACTCTGAGGTTCCCATAGTGTAGTTCCGAAGTGCTCATTCATACACCCCCTCCCTGCCCTAACTGCTGTACACAACCTGCTCTTTTCATTAAGTCTCTTGCTTTACTGCCCATGTGGGCCAAACCCTTATGCAGACTTACCAGCTATAAACCTAAGTGCTCGTTTGTACATCCATTTCATTCTCAAGGGTATAGTTATTGATACAAATAAAATTTGTTTTCTAATTTGTACCACCTTCAGGAAATTAGGTATACTAAATCTTTAGATAGTGTAATTTAAGCTTTTTAGATTTTAAAGATGTAAACGTTGCTTGGCAACATCTCACTCTCAGATCTCTTACAGGAAAAGCCTGAGATTAAGTCAGGCTGTACCATATGCATTGCTGCTGCTCCGAACACCACTGAGGAAAGGTGATATAGGAACTCAGAACTTGGTGTCCTGTCATCATTCCTTAACCTCCAACCCCACTCCAACTCCACACTGGAAAATGTACCATGATATACATCAGGATTCACCTTGGGGGTCCCAAAATGAATATGATTTGCCCTGAGACCTGTGATTTGCCCCTGCCCCCATCTGCCCAGTGCTCACTTAGACACACACCCACAGAGTGGAATAGTGGTTAGGAGAGATTGTTGAGAATCTCTGTCATTCTCCATCATGCTCCCTTTCTTTCAAAGAACTAATGACAAAGTTTGCTTGTCACTGGTAGTTTGCAGCCTGAGAATGTTGTCTGCATGTGTGATATGTACGAATAAGGAGGGATGGTAAGGACTGGGAAAAGTTGAAAACTATAACCAGTCTTTTCTAAGTGTTATTCATTGCCAGCGAATGTTTTGGAACTTACTAGGGGAACAGAATTCTCAGAGACCATCACTACAAACGTTCATTTTCTTTATACTGAAGTGATCCTTTTGCATTTTGAGAGCTCTGAGTAAATTATTATCTCTTCATGAGAACTTTTTTTTCTTTTTACTGATTTATCTAAAGTAGGCATTCCAGGGTGCCTTGGTCACTCAGTCCAACTTTGACTTAGGTCATGATCTCACGATTCCTGAGTTCAAGCCCCACATTGAGCTCTCTGCTGTCAGTTCAGAGACCCAGAGCCCACTTCATATTTTCTGTTCCCTTTTCTCTCTCTGCCCTTCCCCCACTCACACTCTCTCAAAAAAAAGGTTGAATAAAATAATAAAGTAGACATTCCAAAAGAAGTACTTTTTTATAACTCCCATTAGGACGTTTACTTATCTGGGGGTGCCTGGGGAGCTCAGTCAGTTAGGCGTCTGACTATTGGTTTCAGCTTAGGTCATGATCCCAGGGTCATGGGTTCAAGCCCCGATCATGCTCCGTGCTGTGAGCGTGGAACCTGCTTGGGATCTCTCTTTCTCTGGCCCTCCCCCACTGCATGTGTGCGTGTGTGTGTGTGTGTGTGTACACGTGCACGCACACGCATGCTGTCTCTCTAAATATTAAAAAAAAAAAAAGACTTGCTTATTTGATGACTTCATGATATTTAGAAGAAGTTGCAGAAATTAATTTGTAGTAGGTACTTAAATCTTCATTCTCTGACTAAAATATATTTTAAATATGGCTCAGGTGCACTTATTTGCCTTTCATTGTCTTCTGATCAGAATTTTTTAAAAATGGTGTTTCAAATAACTTAAAATGGCTCCTGCCATTTGATACTAATTAAGAACTTTTTTTTTTTTTAAGATATTATTTTTCCTTCTACTTCATTAATCAAAAGTCCCTGAGAATTGTAATCCATAGTTTCTCAACCTTGGCCATACTGACATTTTAGACTGGGTAATTCTTTGTTGTAGGAGCTGTCCTGTCCACTGTAGGATGTTGGACAATATCTCTCTCCTCTTAGGAGGTACCAGTACCGTCCACCCAGACCAAATGTTCCCAGAGAGCAAAATTGCCCCTCATTGAGAGCAGTTGTTCTGATACATGTGTAATACATGCTTCCAAAATCTTCAGTGGATGTATAGCACAGGTTATGTATGCTTTTCTTTTTAATCTGATTCTTTGCTATTCTGTTTATGATATATTTTCTAAATGACTGTAGGGTTTTTTTTTTTTTCTAATCAAGAAACTTTTAAAGAAAGAGAATATGAAAGCCTTCTGTGCCCACCATGAAGCCAGACCCTAATAGTTTGAGGGGTGTGCGCAGTAATTGATCAATACAAGATTTTTTGTTACTGAAACTTCCAGACTTACACAAGACACTGTGTGTTTTAAAAAATTTTTTTAATATATAGAAAGATCATTTTTCACCTTAAAAAGTATAAGCATTACCTAAGAACAATCACAGTTTAGAGGATAAGAAAGGAAAACCCTACATTTAAGTAATATAAAGGTTTGTTAAGAGCTTTCCAAAATGCTTGGTTTCTTCAGTGTCTGAGTTTAAGGACTCCCACAATTAAGTTAAAAGTTTTTAGTGAAAGAATACTGAACGTTTGTGGAATTTGAGTAAAAAGTCTAGTCAGTCTTGAAAAATAGAAAAAACTGTGATTCCACTTTTTAAAAATGCAATTTAGAATCTCCCCAAAGGGACAGTCTTCCATACTTTGCTGGGTGAAGTGCTTCAGCATTTCCAGACCTGAGCTATGCAGGAATGGAGACCTTAGACCTAAAGCAAAACCAGAGCCTGGCCTTGAGATGAGCCTGCAGCCACTGTGACAGTGTCACCAACCAGGTTCTGCACATCTCCGTGAGTGTTAACAGGGAAGGGGAATGGAAGTTAAGTGAGTTACAGCTGGAGAAAGGATCCCATTCAAGTGTTCACCCCTTCTCTACCTGTCCACCTTCTCTCCTAGGCCTTTGAGGAGGCTTTAGCTAGAGTACACATTCCTTCTCTATCAGCAGAGAACAGTCCTGCTGTTCTTCAAAAAATAAAAACAGACACATCAGTGAGTGCTGTTACACCAGCCTGGGAACAGACTTTTTGTTCACTTATGTCTCACATAACATTCCATTGGCTCCTGCTCTCCCACACCTCTATAGGATTAAGAAGTAAAACATTGCATTTTATTCACCAGTGTACGTGTGGCAGCTAGGCATTCAGTTTGCCCACCCAGTAGGACAACGTGTTGAGTACTTACAGAGTAGATTTAAGACTTGCTCACCAAGTTCCAACATTTTAGAACTAGGGGAAATTTTGAGAAATAAAAGTAACTTTAGGGACTCAAAAAGGTATCATTTATAGAGTAGATAATAAATGTAGAAGCTTATTACCCTAACAATTCGAACTAATATACAATAAGGAGTCAAGGTAGTTTAAATTCATGGATGATGGAGGCTCTGTGGAGTATTATATAATGCTCTACATCTTTGGTAAAATTTGGCCTCGCAAACTTTACATAGTATTCTGAATCCCTATCTGTAAAGATATTTTTTCTCTTTTTTTTTTTTTAATGTTTATTTATTTTTGAAATAGAGACAGACCAAGCGTGAACTTGGGAGGGGCAGAGAGTGTAAGACACAGAATCTGAAACAGGCTCCGGGCTGTGAGCTGTCAGCACAGAGCCTGATGTGGGGCTCAAACCCAAGAACCGTGAGATCATGACCTGAGCCGAAGTCAGATGTTCAGCTGAGCCACCCAGGCATCCCTTATTTGACTTCTTATTTCTTTGCCATTCATTCATTCTTTCAACAAACATTTATTGTATGTCTACTGTGTGCTAGACACTACAAAGTATCTTGCTTTTTACCTTTGTTTGTTTGTTTGTTTGTTTATTTTTTGGTAGTATGGGTGGTAGAATTGTTAGCTCCAGGTTCTTTTCTGTAGGTCAAAAGTTAGCAGTCTTGGGGCACCTGAGTGGCTCAGTCGGTTAAGCAGCCAACTTCAGCTCAGGTCATGATCTTACAGTCTGTGAGTTCGAGCCCTGCGTCGGGCTCTGTGCTGACAGCTCAGAGCCTGGAGCCTACTTTAGGTTCTGTGTCTCCCTCTCTCTCTCTGCCCTTCCCCTGCTCACACTCTGTCTCTCTGTCTCTCAAAAATAAATAAAACATTAAAAAAAAAATTTACAAAAAAAAAAAGGTAGCAGTCTTTTAGAGTGAGCAAGTCAGAGTTGCCTGCACTGTCAGTGTCCTCCAGGGCCAACCAGAAGTTACACATGTTTATCTTAGTAGCACATTCATGAGTATCTCTCGTCTATCTATCTCTCTGGCAGCCAGTTAGTTCTGAGTCTTTATCTACTGTAATGGAAAGGGCAGATTGGGGGGGGAGGGGAATGAGAATTGAAAAACATTCCCTTCCCCCGACTTGTCTACTAAATTGCTACGACTCTGTATTGAAAACTGGAGAACAGGAAGTCATATTTTACTCATTCTTGCCAAGGAATCCTTTTTGTAATTATCACCTAACACCATGGTAGCTCCTGCAAAACCAAGGTAAGAAAGGTCTTAGGAGCTGGAAAGGGTAGAGCATTTGAAAGACAGAAGTTTGCAGTTCATTCGTTCACAGGTGTTTATCGAGATCCTACCATGTACCAGGATGATGTGCCTAACACAGGGGCTCACTGATCGAGAGCAACCCCATCCTTCACTTAATGGGGCCTCCCGTCTAATAGAGAAATTAGACCTTGAGTAAGAGCATAAAAACATTTGTCTTTTCCACAGTGTTGTATGGGGCTCATCTTTGGAGTACCCTATAGAAGCATCTCTCCAGGCTGCTGACCCTACTCAGTAAACATGAGGATGAGTAAGAGAATCTTAGGGCAGGGAGAAACACCCTGCATTTTGGTGTGAATGTAATTATGGCATTCATTTTATGCTGCTACTTAGTCTTCAAAAATATTAGTCAAAGAAGCAAGAATTAAAATGAAATGTGCATATAATAAGAGGGTAGAGAGTGGAATATAGATTCTGGCTGAGAGACCATTTAAATATCTAGAAGCTATTCAGTAGGGGGGGGCGGTCATCCCAGCCAAAGACAGAACTTTATAGCACAAAAGAGGAAGAGCTTTTTAGCAAATTCACTAATAACTCTTTCTTGTGAACTGTATTCATTTTCTAGTTTGAAATGAAGAGGGTTCCTTTCAAGCTATTGAGCAAAAGTGATTACTGACACTTATGGGTAGAAAAATTGGAATAAGAGTCTGAGTTAAAGGCATACTTGCTAGATTCCTTCCATGATTTGGTGATTTAAATGCTATAAATTTAAGAGGGCTTGCATATAAAATGAATGTCATTTGAAAAACAGTTAAGTCAGTCATCAGATCATGGTTTGTCAAATTTATAATTTGAGGTGTTTCTCTTTTTCCCTCACTTCAGCTTGTCAAAATCCCTAAAAATGATCCCCCCAACGAAGTACATACTTTTAACTTCTATTTGTCAAATGTGGGTAAGGACAACCCTCAAGGCAGCTTTGACTGCATCCAGCAAACATTTTCCAGGTAAGTATGTTTCAAGGTATGCTGAAGGAAGCAAACTTTTTCTGTGAAAGTTTTTTTCTTTAATTAAACAATAAAATCTGTAATAGCTGTTCCATAAATGTTTATTGAATTGAATTATAGAGCTCATTTATTAAGAAATATTGAGCACCTATGTGCTAAAAATTATATTTGTCACTGGGACGCCAGTCATAAAAATTTTAAGATTCTGGCTCTCGGGGATTTTTAAGGTATAGATTTTTTATCTATAAAACATTTTTTAATTAAAGACAAGTTTAAGCATTTTTTTTTAAGTTTCACTGTGTTTAAATAAGAGTGGCTTATATTTTACTCAAGGGTTAAGGAGAAAAAAATATATATATATATATTCCTTTCCATTTTCGCTGTGCAAGCCTTGTTTTAAGATAGATTTTCAAAAGTTTTTATGCTGCAGCATAATGGAAACTAGAAATTAACCCCAGTATAGCAATCACTTCTAATTTAAAAAGGGGAAGGGCAGGGAGGAAGACAAGAATATACACCCATATCCCAGGGTACCATGGAACCCTTATCTACTTAGGTCTTCTGTAAACAATAAGCTACTTGTTTGACTCTTCTTTGCTGTGGTTGTTTCTGATTAAAGAATGGGCCCCTTGAGTAGGGGGAGTTTGTTCTGCCCATGGATAAAGACAAGGCCTTAGAACCTGCAACATCCCGAGAATATTGAAATTGGCCCAGAGTGCCCTAGGACACCATCCATGCCTATCTCTCATCTGTGCAGTACTTGAAACTGTGTAAGCATTTGCTGTGTGTGGGAGAGAGGAAAGGAAAGCTGTGTTCCAGGGGAGTATGGGAGGCAGAGATACAAAATAAGACACTTCACTGAAAGAGTTCTGAATTTTTCTTCCCATTTACAGTAACTAAATAACTTTCTGTTCTGTCTTAATATGCCATTTTCCCTGAGTATATGTTAATTTTGCTATTTGAAAATTGCCCATTCCAAACATATATTCTTTGGTATAAATTGTATACACTTATATAGACCTTTCTCTGCTGTCCACTGTGATAGCTACTGACCATAAGTAGCTATTTACATTTCAATTGATAAAAATTAAATAAAATTTACAATTTAGTTCTTTGCTCACATTTACCACATGTTATGGCTCAATAGCCACATGGCTCATAGCTATCATAGTGGACAGCACAGATCAGAACATTGTCATAATTGCAGAAAGTGCTATAGGACAGCATTGCAAAAGATGACAGAAGCATCAAGTATGAGGGTCCTGGGCGATTGCATAGTTCAGCCCCTTCATTCCACAGATGATGGATTTACAGTCACATAGCTGGTTAGTTGATGACAAGACTGAATGAGAACCGGGTTCTCCCAGGCCAGCGTCCTTTACACACCACAAGGCACACCGATTTCTAATTGTGGTGCTATCACCTAGAATGCTTGTCTTTAGAGAATTATTTTATTATAGTGAGAACACTTTGACCTCAAATTCAACTATATCTCCCTCAGATCATAAATACCCTGTGTGTTTATTTCTACCTTGCTTGTTTGGAGAATTGAGTTAAAGTCGCTTACAAAATGCTACATGATGCAGCAAGAGAAATGAAACAGTTATTGTGAGAAATTGAGGCAAATATATTCGTATGATCCAAATATGTTTTATAAAGTAAAATCCAACTATAAAAGTATGATTTAAGGTATTTTATAAAATGGTCTTGTATGGGTATAAATTGAAATTTGCCCCTATGAAAACAAAAGCACTGAAACTTTTAGTTGTCAACCTGGCAAGCAAACTTTGTTATAACCTCGCTCCACCTTTTCTGTTGAATTGAATTTTTATTTTTCCCCTGAATCTTGTCTCTATTGTAGTTGTGCAGCCTCCTCTAGAGCAGAGGCTTCCTTATACTCTTTTTCTAGTCTTACTATGCTGGCCGAGCTCAGACTAAATGCTGTAAGTAGATGTTCACAAAAACAGATACTGACTAATCTCCTTTCTTTGTTTTTATATCTCCTTGAACCTCACTTTAATCTTATCTATAATAGAGGAAATCCCAAATGCAAAATTATTACCCTTCGAAAATTCCTTAAATCTCTCCATTTACAGGCCTCTTGAACAGTAATGCACACTCTATTATAGGAACCAGTGAGCCAGGCTAGAGAAATACTCTAAGAATGTTTACGTGCATATGTCAAAGTATTTAAACTTTTAAGGTAACTCAGTTGAAAAGGGATGAGTGGACAGTTCTACAATAGAGTACCCCTTCTTGCCTGCAGGGTGTAGCTCTACTTTGTTTTCATGTAGTGATCTGTTTCTTGACTTGGTATAAGCTGTAACTTCATTGTGATTGGCAATAGGTTCAGCTTATTCTCACTATGTAAATTACTTAATAAATAATTCGGTGGGAGATGTTGAAATCCAAACTTCTGCCACCAGACCTTCATACTGTAGTTTTTTCTTCTCATGTATTCTCCTCCTTCCCACTTTGCCCAAGAGTTAAACCTTCCTCCCTCCTTCCCTTCCCTTCACTGGTCTTTCAGCATTCAGACATGCGCAAATCTGTCTCATAAAAAAGAAGAGGAAAAACAACTACCCTCTCACTCACTCTTTACCTGAAATGTGACTTCATTCCACACCATTCAACGGAAACATGCACCCCCAAAAGGGCCTTGATCACAGGATAAGAATCCATTGGATGCTTGGTCCTTTGTTGTTCTAGACCTTGTTGCCAGCACTTGATACTGTAGACCACTCTGCTTCTTGAAACATTCTATTCCAATGGCTTCCATGGCACACTGTTCTTCACATTTCCCTCCACCTCTTCAGCTATACTTTTTCAGCCCCCTGTGATCGTCTTTTCATCTTCCTCTTGCCTATTTTAAATGTTAGTGTTCTTCACAGTTGGTATTTCTTCAAACTCATCATGTCCAACATTGCACTCATTTTCTCTCTTGTGGCTCTACCCCAGTGCCTCAATAAATGGCAGCACCACATACCTAGTAGCCTGGGTATGATCTTTAACTTCTGTCTCTACCTGTAACTAATCACTTACTAAATCCTGTCAATTCTGCCTCTCCTCACTATGTCTGGACTCTGTTTACTGTTCTGCATTCACACTGCCCTACACTGGTTCAAGTTCTCACTTCTTGCCAGTAATGCTTCTGGTCTCCAGCATTCACTTTTGTGCCCTCTACCTCCCAGTCTGTTCTTCATCCAGTTTGATCTTTTTACAGCCTCTGTTCTTTCTTGGGATAAAGTCCAAAATCCATACCACGACCTCCAAAGCCCTGTATGATGTACTTCTCATGCCCTCTTCATACTCCTCCCAACTTGGCCAACTCTCTTTGGCCAAACTGAAAACTCCATCCACACTTTCCCCTGGGCCTACACAGGCTGGTTATCCTCCCAGAAAACTTCTGTCCTTCCTGCTCCTCCCCCTCCAGTCTTCCCCTTAGATCAGCTATGGCATCACTTCCTCTAGAAAGCCTCTGCCTTGCCCACAATCTTGATGAAGTACCTTCCTGGGATTCCCTGCCCCCCTCCCCCGGCATCTATCACACTGTGTCATAATTTCCAGTGTACTCATCCTTGTCACCCATTAGACAAAGAGCTCCTTGAAGGAGGGACCGCATCTGTCTTAGTCCTTGTCTCTGTCTGCCCCTCACACATTGCCTGGCATGCAGTTCTTGTCGAATAAATATTTATGAGATGAAGGAACTGTTTTTTTTTTTTAAATAGCATTTGTGCAGTTATTAGCAATTGACAAAAATTTTATTAATCCTGTTTCTTAACATCATAACAAAACTACTTCCAAATAAGTTTGGAAATAAAAGTATCAAAGCTATAGTGACATTTTCATTACTCCTATATTCCAGTCTATTTTAAGGCCGTAGAAATTTCTTCTTAAAATACCAGTACAACTGTTATCATGATCCCCTAATGTTACCATAATATTTTGAAACAGAGCCATCTTCTAGACCAATGTTAATATTCATGATTTTTTAAATAAAAGTTTTTCAAAAAATATTTTCAAAAGCCTCTTATCCAGAATTTTCTTCAATATTTGCCATACAAATAGGTCATCTTCTATAGAGATTTAACAAAATGGTAAATACAAAGTCTACAGATGTTTAGGATCTTTGGTCTAATAAGAAATCCTAATGTTTGGCAATACTCTTGTCTTAAAATTAATTATCTTATTGAAAATAAAAAGCTTTACAGTAGGTCTGCATCACCTAGTTAGTTCTAAAGCATGCATGTTACGGTTTCTATAGAGGTAAACTAAACATTTTTCATATCAGTGGTAGATAGCTTTTTTAAAAATGAAAATAGGACTACAGTGCTCATTGGGACTCTGGTCTTCAGTGTAAATACTAATGTGTTTTCAGAATTTTACAGATTTGGTCTCTCAGAGTTCATTTTACCCCTTCTATTCAGATTATAAAAAAAAGTGATACGAAATTAAGGAGAGAAATTTAAATATTTTAAATTTCAACATTTTAAATTATTAATATTTGTTATTTCCAGGTTGCACAGCTATTGTCTGGGCTGCTGATTTTAGGGTTGTGCAGTTCTCACTTGCCTTTAGTGTGCAAAATGAGGGACATCTCTAACAAAGCCACTGTCTTACTTGACAGCTCTGGAGCCTCCCAGCTCAATTGCCTGGGATTTATACAAGATAAAATTACAGTGTGTGCAACGAATGACTCGTATCAGATGACACGAGAAAGAATGACCCAGGCAGAGGAGGAATCCCGCAACCGAAGCACAAAAGTTATCAAACCCGGTGGACCATATGTAGGTTTGTATAGATATCGTTCTCCTTCTCACTGAATGATTGGAATAATTCAAGACCACCGTAGGTAAATACTGGTAATATTAATTTAATTTTAACATAGAATTAGTTTCTAGAATGTTTTGAATAACATGGTCAAAAATCATCTGTTCTCTTTACACCGATAATAAACTAAACAGGTAGAAAATTCTGAATCCTTTGTTGGCTCTTTGTTATTATTTTACAATACTGGGATTTGGCCATGTTACTTTACTGTGTGAGGTTGTAATGGTGGTACCTTTGGGTTTTCTTTGACACTGGATGATGTAACTTTAGCAATGGACAGTATAGGTCTTGTTTTGCATTGTAGGGTTATTTTTACAGTAAAATCTATTAGTAGAATTTCAGAGGATCTTTGCACGAGGAATTTTTATTGCAGAATATAAAATGTGCTTATAGCAAAACATTAGGGTGATGCCTTTTTGGTACCTCAGTTGTGATGTCATTTATGGGTTCTCATCCCTGTCTATCCATTAATTAAGAGTCTGCCCCACCCCCATCACCTTTATCATCTGCTCACACAAATATCCATCAGATTGAAGGGAAGTAGGACCAGACCAACAACATGAATCTCTCCTTTATGAGCAGTGACCCTAACAATTTTAAAGAGTTGATTGACAGTTGACTATTAACAGTAATAGGGAGAACTGTCAAGAGTGGAGAAGAGCTCTTTGAGGCTTTGGTCAATTTAATAACATAAGTCATCATACATAAATGATGAAAGAATATTAATTTGGAAATGTAAGTACACAGGCAAAGAGTCTCTTGAATAACCAAATTCTTTAATCAACATCTTTCCATGGTTTGGTTTAATTTTACTTCTGTATTTTCCCATTGCTGACCCAGCTACAGTACATTCAACTTTGAGAAGCTCCACTGGTGTCTTTAATAAGTATTTCTTTGGAACACAGCCAGTGCTCCTGGGACTTGGTGCTTAGCTTAGATACATTTAGTTTGGTTTAACAACAATTCATGGCTTCCCCAGGTATCTGTACCCATGGGGCTCATTCCCAACCCAGTAACTTACCTGCAGTGAGATATTTTCTACCTTCCCTTTCCTGCTGAATGAGGTAACAACTTCCAACTTCCTTTCTTTCTCTTGATTCTCACAAGTAACTTAATTAACTTTCTCTGGAGTAGGCTAAATCTCAAATTGTTTTAAAAGCACACAGAATCGAGCACACTTAAATTAAGTACGAACTGTGAAGTATTTTTCTACTCTGTCCAATACCACCATTTATAAACAGTGAAACAAACTGGTGTGTTTGACAAAGGAAGAGAAGACTGAAGCCATCAAAATGATTTTTTTTTCCCTCTCAGTACAACTAGCTGAAAAACTTTACCTTGATTTATTCCAAAGTTTGCAAATCAACAATGATCCCTGTACCTTTCCATTGAATGATCCTTGGGTGTCCCCTCTGTTCGTGTGTGTGTGTGTGTGTTTGTTTTGATAGGGTTGGGTACAGTTTATCTGCACAGCATGTTACACAGCAGACTTTTCAACACATAAAATCACATAAACCATACCCTTCAAGGAATTTTAGAACTCGCAGGGTTTCTTACAGGCACTACAGGTAACTTAAATACATTTTTTAGGAGTGACTACATAAAATTTGAGGTTATCTAAGTTTAAATTTGAACCAGATTACATCCATGCCATTCTCAGATGAGCTGGCCTCCCTCTCCACACACGTTTGCCCCACAGAGCCCTGCAGTGATACCTGCCAGCCTACGTGCTCCACTCTGCTGTGTCCTCAGTGCCCCAGTGGCCCGCCAGCACAGTACAGTGTTCTCTGGTCTTAAATCTTGTCATTAACCTCCTCGGCCTTTTTTTCTCAGGGTCAAATAACCCGAGCTCCTTTTAACTTTTCTTAAGATGGCCTGTATCCCAACTCTTTAATTATTTTTATTGCTCTCCTCTAGAATGCCTCTATTTCCTCACCTCAGAATTCAAACCTTCAGTTTTTTATTTTTTACCTTTCTTTGTTATGGTATATTTTGACCTTTTTTTTAAATCTTATCCATTGCTAGTGCTTTACCATGTTTCTTTCCTTTTCGGCAGCTCTGTGTGTGTCTTCCTGCTTTTTTTCAGTACCTCAAAACTGACTCATTCGTTTCTCTTGAATGCTAGTCATTCACCCTTCAGTACTAATAGTACCCAATACTTATGGAGTGCTTGCTGTGCAAAGACACTGGTTAGGATGTTACATGTAGTTACTCATCTAGATCTCATGATCACCCCATAAGGGAAGTTATGATTGCCTCTCCATTTTATCTATCATATAGTTGGTATCGACAAATACCAAATGATATGAGTTTGGCCTCTTAACAAGTTGTATTATTTGCTAAAGACAATGGGAGATACCTCTTTAGTTCATTATTGAGTATATCATAGAAAATGATACCAGAAGCTCACCTCTGCCGCCTTAGAAGTACCTGCAGAACAAGGCTTCTTTCAACAGCGTTAGCCTGGGTGGAGGACAAATGGGAATAATGCTAGTCTCACTGAGGGGCCGTGGTGGCACAGTGCCAAGCCAGGCCTCTGGCAGCTGAATTGGGCCACAAGCTCAGTGTAAGGGAATGAAGACTACTCCTAGGGGTCGCTTGGCCTAGTTACCCAGGAATATGAGTTTTTGCAACCATCTCGTAGACAGAAAAACCAAAATTTATTTTGCCTGGGAGAAGCAGGAGAGGCTTTAAGCTAGAAAACATCATTAGTATTTGTTCAGAATATTTCTACTTCTGGTCATGACATTTATATCAGTGGTGAGCTTTGTTGTGTTTTGTTTAAAAAAAATCACTAATCACTGCTTCCATTTTACTAATAAGGCTGCTCACTGACTTCTACCTAAATTCTGAAATTTTACTGAATTGTAAATTTATAATACATGCTAATATTTATTTAGGTGTATAAAATAACCCGACTGACCTAATTTCTAGGATTCTTTTTCAAATTTTCCCAACTTCTGCCTCATCCTCCTTATTTTTGAAGATGTAATACATCTTTGAATGGCCTTGGACAAGTCATTTAACATCTGTGGACCTTAATTTTTTCAGTTATTAGATAAGGGGTATTTAAACTGGATAACATCAAAAGTCCTTTGTAGTTCTAACATTTTGTGACCATTACGGATATATATTTGAATAATAAACCTTTGGAAGAAGTAATCATAAATGCCAAATGGTGGAGATGGTTTCCATTGCATTAGGTTATGTGTTTAACAATGACAGTCACCCCGTCATCAAGTCCTGCCAGTGTTTTTAAAGCATTGGGTCGGTGTTGCTAGGGCTTCTGATCAGGTTCCATAGAACAGAAAAACCACCACAGGAGATGGCTACGGTCCCTGCTCTCTTTCCGATGTACTGTTTTAACACCTTCCTTTCAGATTGTTTACTCAGAGCCATTAGACAGAGGGATAAATACTTTCACCATCTCCTATTAAATGGAGAAGCTAGAAGTAGACTCCTTGTTATGAAACAGTGGTTCAGATATAGTCCCAGATTACCCAACTCAGTCAGACCCACTGCTGCTGTTTATATAAGGAGACTAGGGAATTGATTAGCAGTTGGGTCTGGGAAGAGAATTAAGTTCTCCCATGGGCTTTATTAAAAGGGCTTTTCTGAGGCAAATGTAAAGAAATAAAGTCTTCTGCTCACTTTGAACTGACATTTTCTTGCTTTACTTTCTTTTTTTTTTTTTTTTTTTTAAGCATCTCCATTCAGTAACTACTTAGACTACTGATGGTTTCTTCATCCGTAGCATGTCCTACCTACCTTGAACCAGAGAACTCCTTCCTGGTTAAATAGGCACAGATCGATGGGGTGGCAGCAAGCGATCTTTGTGTAAAACTCAGTAGCCTAGTGTGGCTGGATTGTTGTTTTAGCATTTAAAAGAAATGGGTTACCCCACAAGGGGCTGTTTAAAAGGAAAATAAGAGCAGGGCGCGGGGCTCTGGCTGGCTCAGTCAGTGGACCATGCAACACTTTAGCTGAGGGTCCTGAGTTCAAGTCCCATATTGGGTATAAAGCTTACATTAAATAAATAAATAAGAACTGAAAAATGAGATAAAGACAAAATGAGTGTACCAGGGGTAGGAGATTCATGTACTAGTGACAGCCTGGCATTAGGCCCCAGGTGAGACTCCACTGCTGTCGTATCCCTGACCAGATTCTAATTTCTTGTCAAACATCATACTTATGGTCCTCTTAGAGAGCCTCCCTTATTTGTCTGTCCTATGCTTGCTTCAGGGTGGGGCAGGGGTAAACTCAGGAGACCTTGGGCTCTCCTGAGACTGAGGATCAGAGGTGGGTCAGACACACAGAGGAGGTAGGGCAGCCTGGAACACACTGGTAGTACTGTCACTTTTTGTTTTTATTTGCCTTCCTTGCTGGCTTGAATTCATTCTAAATGACCAATCATGGTGTATGTGAGCTTAGCTAAAAAACATTCTCTGTCTACTCCCCTCCCCAGAGAAGAGTGGTGGGCAGGGCTCCATAGTCAGCTTTGTTTGGGGAAGTATAAGCTAAACAGGTTTCAAAGGGTAGGGTAGGAGTATGGGATATATAGCACTTTCTAAACTTTTGTGACCTTGGCTTTATTTTTTCCCCCACAAATTTCATTCATATTTCAAGGAACAGTAGTGTTTGTTAATACTGTTATAACTAAGAAGTGGTGGATTGGAAGGTTTGCATTTGCTGCTTTAGAAGTTTCAGTGTGTCTTCGAACGCTAGCATCCTGGCAATGTGGGAAAATACACAACACAGTGATTCCAACTCTTCTGCTGTATACTTGCTCTCTTGCTGTCATTCATGTTGACACTTTGCTAGTCATCAAATACTGAATCAAGGTCCACTAGTGGACAAAGCAGCCACAGCCCTGCCCATATGGAGCTTACAGCCTAACATGAAACAATGGCAGATATTGGGCATTTATTCATAATACCTCTCCACAAAGAAGTACAGGTAGGAAAACTTACATACTAATTAATAACAGAACCTTCCACATGCTAAGTGAACACTTTACCATTTGAGCTTATCCATAACATCAAAAGCCTCAGTTTTCTCATCTGTGATTGGGACCATGCCTGTTTCATCAGGTTACTGTACTGTGAGATTTAATGAGTGTAAAGGTTTTAGTACAGTGCTCCCCCCACCACATAATTGGTTCATGATAAATATTAGTTCCCTGCCCTTCTGACATTGATCTATCTCTAAGTTAAAAATATAGAAACCAGAGGCACCTGGGTGGCTCAGTCAGTTGAGTGTCCGACTTCAGCTCAGGTCATGATCTCACAGTTGGTGAGCTCAAGCCCCGCATCTGGCTCTGTGTTGAAAGCTCAGAGCCTGGAGCCTGCTTCAGATTCTGTGTCTCCCTCTCTCTGCCCTTACCCCACTCATGCTCTGTCTCTCAAAAATAAATAAAAGTGTTAAAAAAAAATAAAAATAAAAAAATACAGAAACCAGATCTAAATCTATTTCCAAAACTCTAATTCCATCTTCATAGCTTTTCTTATCACTGGGTAGTGTTCCTTTAATGTTGAGTTCTATTGTGCAATGTTTTGATCTGATATTTACAATTTGTTATGTCCAGACAGTAAGGAAATAGAAAAACCAATGAAATCATTCACCCCTCCTCATTTATTCTAGGTAGGATTGTGTCAAACTAATGGCCCCTCTGGCCAGGCCTCAGGACCCCAGCATGGACAGAATTGCTATCAGTAAAGCTCTTGCTCCATCAAGCTGTTTTCACCCCACACTGCAGCACTGAAGGGACCACTTTTACCTATCCCTTCTTTCTGGTTGCTAGTCTTGTTCCTAACGCAGTTGCCCCACATTACATGTTATTATCAGTCTCCCACCCCCTTAACCATATGGCATAGAGTTGGAGGTTTAGAGTGTACTAAAGGGGGGGCGCCTGGGTGGCTCAGTTGGTTAAGCACCAACTTTGGCTCAGGTCATGATCTCATGGTTTGTGAGTTCAAGCCCCGCTTCGGGTTCTGTGCTGACAGCTCAGGGCCTGGAGCCTGCTTCGGATTCTGTGTCTCTCTCTTTCTCTGCCCCTCCCCTGTTCACACTCTGTCTCTCTGTCGAAAGTAAATAAACATTAAAAAAAAAATTAGAGTGTACTAAAGGTGCTATAAGAGTCCACCTCAGAAATGATAAAATGAGCGTCTTAAACAGCAGTTTCATTCCAATTTATTTCTTCAGCAAGAAATGGTTACCAGGTTTTGTTTTTCTAGAAGTAACCACTTGCCACTTTCTCAGTGTTAAGTTTAAGCAGAAAGTGGGTTAATTATCAAATGGCACTTGCCTGGCAGGAATGATGGGAAGGCCTTCTTTTTACCATTTTCCATTCCTCTAATTCACCTGTATAGCCTCAGCCCTGCAGAGGAGCTCCTGCTTGTCTGGGCCTCTGAGATTTTTGTTGGTTTTGGTTTTGTTTTTTGACTCCTAAAATTTGTTATGGCCTATTGAAGAGGAATATGTCTAGTGGATGCCCTTGTGACTGTTGACCCCAAATTATGCCTGACTCCCTCTTTGTGGTTTCTGAATCTATGAGATTAAGATAATAAACCAGCTCAGCCAAAGCTGTGTTCTTAGTGAGAATACAACAGGTATTTCTCATATTTCACATTTGCTATATTCATGTCTGCCAAAGTAATAACATATAATATGTAGATATAAGTTCTGTAAATAGCACAGGTAAGCATGGAAATTACTTTATTTCCACTGAACATGAACTACCTGCAGCCTTAAAATTTCCAACGAGTTGCTACAGTACATGTCACTGACTAATATCCGTATGTAACTAAATGGCCAGAATAATTCTTTATACGTGTTTATTCCAATAAATTGTTCTATCAAGACAATTTCAAACCCATAATTTTAGGCCAATTACTCAAAAAGCTTTCTGTTTGCATCTCTCTTTAAAGTAAAAGCTGAAATGAAGTGGCCTTAATTGCCTCCAGAAATGAAGAAAAACCTGAATCAGAGCTGAGGAAACTGAGATGCTCATTATATTCTTATCCACAAATGTGTAACAATGTCATTTCCACTGGACTTTAGGGAAAAGAGTGCAGATTCGGAAAGCGCCCCAAGCCGTTTCAGATGCGGTGCCTGAGAGGAAACGGTCTACCCCCATGAACCCTGCAAACACGATTCGAAAGACTCACAGCAGCAGCAGTGTTTCTCAGCGGCCATATAGGGACAGGGTGATTCACTTACTGGCACTGAAGGCCTACAAGAAACCGGAGCTGCTGGCGCGACTACAGAAAGATGGTGTCAATCAGAAAGACAAGAACTCCCTCGGAGCGATTCTGCAACAGGTGAGACACTCGGAGTTCCTTCTGTGCGCCTTCTTATTGAGAAGTTCATTTTGGAAGGCTTGTTGTTAATATTATTTAAGGTGGAGAAATTTCAGGATCATTTTGATCAATGGTATATGAATTATAACTCTTGAATATTAAGCCATCTTGTTTTAAACATCTAATGAAAACCAATTGAAATGTGGTCATTTCTAGTAGGTTTTATAAGTTAGAGGCTTAAAAAAAATTTTTTTTTAATTAAGTTTCAAGTCATTATCTTCAGTTGAGTTAAATAAATTTTGCTCTGAAATTCCATTAAAAAGTCTTTTTTAAGCTTATTTATTTTTGAGAGAGAGAGAGAGCATGCACATGCAGGGGACGGGCAGAGGGAAAAGCTGGGGAAGAGAGTGGGAATCCCAAGTAGGCTCGGCACTGATAGCACAGAGCCTAATGCTGGGCTCGAATTCACGAACTGTGAGATCATGACCTGAGCCAAAATCAAGAGTCAGATGCCTAACCGACAGAGCTACCCAGGCGCCCCCAAAAAGTAAGAAGTTTTTGTTGGCTGTTTTTGGTCTTGGGTCACCTAAAGTATTGCCGTAATTTTTATTGTTATATATGTGAGGTTGTACAGTTTATTTTTATCAGTCTTTGGTTTGTATAAGCTAGAATATGTTTACCTACTAAATAGTTTCAAATGTGTCTTGCCCTACATGCTCTTTTCTCTGCCTTTTTCTGCCACTGAGTATGCTGAGATCATTCACTTGTCTTCATTAAGGGATATGAATGTATAAAATATTACCTTTGATCAATTACCTTATAATCACAAGCCTAAGTATAAAAGTAGGTCATAAATTTTGTTGATGTTACTAGTTTGTCAAACTATAACTTCCTATATTTTTCATATTGATTTGGGATCATACATGTTGATTAGTACCCAAATCAAAAAATATTTTTTCTAAAGCATTTCCACAGTTCTTAAATTTCACTATTAAAAATATATAAACCTACAGATTTTCATTTATTATTCAAAGAATAATACAAATTGGTGTGTGTCCAATTTTATCATCTCTTCTCTTACATTCAAGTCATGATACTAAATATTATGAAAGAATAAAGCCAAAATCTCCAGTTCCGGGTTGACCAACCCCCAAGGTATCTTGGGCATTCTCAAGGATCTTATTAAATTATTTCAGCACTTTTTGGAAACAATTTAAATCCATATGTCACATAGCAGTTTTAAGAGCTCAAAAGACAGGGTCAAGAATGAATGAGTGTCAGGGTGTATGTGTGTGTTTTCATTATTTTATTTGGGGGAGGAGGGAGGTTCAGGTTACACATCACAAAATACCTGATGACTGAATCTCCAGAAAGGTTGTAAACTACCTCCTAAGATTAGATGATAAGATGGTGAAGTGATGGCAGAGGCAGTTCGTTCACACAGAGGCTATTATTGATGTCAGTAGTTATGTGATTATGTACATGTGTATAGATAAGTACATTAAGATGTAGGTATGCTTACTTCAGCAGCAAATGGGACATGAGTGTCACTGTGTTAATCATTTGGCAGAATCTAGAGTATAATCTCATCCTAGCTGCACGTTAGAATCTTCTGGGGAACTTTTAAAAAATGCCAGTGTCTGGACTCTAACCCAGACCAACTAAATGGAGCCCCTGAATGGATACTGAGCCATTAACTGAGAGGGAGAGGGATGGCACAGTGACCAGTGTGTAGAGGGGCACTAGGATTTCTGTTGGGAAGATGCCTGTTAGACATCACCGAATAGTGAGAGATTTTGGTAGTTACATATAAGACCATGGTGTTGAGACAATGTTGGAGCTGGAGTTATAAATTAGGAGATAGTAGCATATCGATTGGCTATTGAAAGCCTTACAGCTGGCTCAGTTGGATCTTGAGTTCTTGATCTCAAGGTCATGAGTTCCAGGCCCACGTTTGTCGTAGAGATGAAATAAAGTAAGCAAGAAAGCCTTAGGGCTGCATGAAAGAATCTTAGGAGGAGATGATGACAGTGAAGAATACGAGGCAGACAATAGGTCCTAAGCACTCCAGCATATAGAAGAATGCACAAAAAAGACAAAAAGGGAGGAGGAGGAGGAGGAGAAGAGCAGGAGAAGGTCCTATTACGAGGACCTGAGGATAGTCTGTGGTCCTGAGGGTAATAGGATAAAGCTAAGCATTTTATTTTTTTCCACTTTGAGAAATCTGGTTGTGTCTTATTTATTTGCAAATTGGAATTTTAAACCTACCATTTTCTACTTTATAACAGCATTAATATTAATGCTAAGCTGTAAGAAAAGCATAAACTATCATAATATATTTGGTAGTACTTTAAAAAGACACAGAAAGAAGTCAAGTTATTAAAAAGACCATTTCTGGGACACCTGGGTTGCTCTGTTGATTGAGTGTCTGACTTCAGCTCAGGTCATGGTCTCGGAGTTTGCGAATTTGAGCCCCACATCGGGCTGTCTGCTGTCAGTACAGGGTCTGCCTCAGATCCTTTGTCCCTCTCTTTCTCTGTCCCTCCCCCCTCACTCTCTGTCTCAAAATAAATAAGCCTAAAAAAAAAAACATTTCAGTAGGAAATGACGGGAGGATTATTTTCCGCCAGCCTAAAAAATGACTCTTGTTTGGCATCTGAATTTGTATTGTTAATGGAGTCTAGGCCTGGATCCTCTAGGAATTGCAGTTAAGCTAGATAAGAAAAGATTACACTTGAGGTAAACTAGCTGACTAATAACAGTAATTTGGCGGTTATTTTGCCGTACGTTTCTATTTATTGGTTTTCGGGAATTTCAAGGACTTTGAATAAGTGGTTCTTCAGGAGATTTGGCAACTACAAGAAGCAAGCTTAGCAAGCCAAGAAAATGACAGACAAGGGCATCAGAATTGATACTATTTATGGAGATAATTTCTGCTGATTTACTGAAGGGAAAGTTTATAACCCAACATCTGAGCACTGTTTGGTTTCTACTTAATACAAATGATCAAAGATATTCACTGTGATTCAAAAGTAATGGAGTTAATAACCAGAAGTAAATAATGAAGTTGTTAAACCTAACTCCTTTGACCAGAAAAACTTGACCTAAAGAAATAAAAATAAACAAAGAAACCTTCCTTAACTTTTTGCCGCAAATAGGCTGTTTGAATAGAAATGTCATGTGGACGTGCAGGGAAAAAATACTTAGCTGCATATATAAAGTTTTAATTCCCCAAATGAAGTCAAACGGCATTTATTGAGACCTGTCATGTGCAAAACTAGCAGTCCCTTTGGAGCCAGTTGGTGCAGCTGTTTTCAGTGTAAATGCAAAACGTTGCCTGTTTTGAGTTAGGAAATAGCAAAAAGACCTAATGCTCTGTTTTCACACCATGCACCAGGTAGCCAATCTGAATCCTAAGGACCTCTCGTATACCTTAAAGGATTATGTTTTTAAAGAGCTTCAAAAAGACTGGCCTGGATACAATGAAATAGACAGACGGTCATTACAGTCAGTGCTCTCAAGGTAAATTTTTCTTCTTTGAAACCCATCAAATGAGTGATTATTTTAGTCATTGTTATTTTAGTGTTGAGAAGGAAAAGAAAAGTGAGGGTAAGCTTTTTATCATTAACATTTGAAAATTCTCTTCATAACTGGACCATACGTATCCTTTACAGAAAACTAAATCCGTCTCAGAATGCTGCCAGCACCAGCCGTTCGGAATCTCCTGTCTGTTCTAGTAGAGACGCTGCATCTTCTCCTCAGGTATTCATGAAATTGCATAACCACAGCCCTGAAGTGAACTCTAGGGGCCGCCTAGTTCAAGTGGACCGATTTTTGCAGGAGCGAAATGAGGCCCAGAGAAGCTGCACAGCTTGCTCACCCACAGTCACACAGCCAGCTCATGGCAGAGCTCTGTCTAGAATTCAGGTCCTGCTCACAGCCCACACTGCTTTTTCACCACACAGCACTGCTTGTCAAAGTGCTTAATATCTACGTTTCTTTTCCATATTTGAAGTTTACATTTTATTATAAGATTATCTACTTATCTAGAAGACTTATCCTGTCTCATATCCAGTCTCAGATTATATAGAAAGTTGAAGGTATTTCAGATTGTCTGAAACATGTTGCAGAAAAATATTCTTGAGGAAAAAATGTTTTTAAAATAAGCAAATAAAAAATTGTCTTTTTCATACATGTGTCCTTAACGTATTTTTCACTTAAATCCCAATCAGAATACTCCAATTAGACCTCACTTATTCCAGCTTAAAATTTCCCCCAAGAGATTCTTTATTTCCCTGATTTTGAGATTGACACTGAGACAGACCTATCTCCCCCAGTGCTGCTCACACAGTGCTCCTCTCTCTGGACCCTCCTCCCAAGGATTAGGGAGACAGGACAGGTGTGTGGACAACATTAAGCATGCTGTGGGCAAAAGGCTACTCACGTGTCAAAAACCATCAGAAACCTATTGTGAGGAACAGGAAGAACAAAATAAAAGTAATTCTGTCCTTGCATGTATATTTTCTGTAGAAGCCTCACTTTTGATGCCAACTACCATGAAGTTATTTAGATTGTGATCTAATATATAATGGCTGCCAAATCAATGGTGCTAAATTGAAAACAGAATAATTAATGGCGTGATTAACTCTTATTTTCTTTCAAGCTGAAGTCGAGGCCACATTATTATTTGATGCAGGCTTCGTACTTTGAAACTATCTGAACTTCCTTTTTAATTTAAATATTGTTGTTGCTGGATTGGGCTAATATTAGCATAATTTTTTAAATTTCTGAAATACTAATTCCATACCATTTTTATGGACTAGTTATTAAGAGTTACCTTCCAATCTGATGAAGAGATATATTTATTTATAGGGCAAGAAACTGAATAGCATTTCAGCAATAATAGAGATCCTTAGAGAAATTACTTCGAAGGTGCTGGCTGTTCCCATTTTAAGACAAGTGAAATAGTAAATGACAGCCAAAATATTCATAAGTGGAGCATCTTAGCACATTAGAGGAGATTAAATAAGTGTGGGATTGTTTGCCCTTTACCTGCCCTTCTTGGTTCTGACCGAGGAAATGGTACAAACTGCTTTCTCTTCACTTTTAATATAACTAGGTCAGCCATGGCCCGCAGAGGCAGGAGGTTACCTCTACTTAATACTCTCCTAAGCGGTATAGTCACAGAAATGGCATAGTCTCTCGAAGATACTGAGGGTGGGACCATATGATCAGAAAGTATATGTGCTCCAAGAAACATATTTGCCAGATTCTGCTTTTTTACGTTAGACATGAAAAATCTATTTCCCTCTTGTGTTTGTGGATTGTTTGTTCCTGCCTAACCTCGGAGATGGTTAATACAATGCGAGCGATAAACTTAAGAATGAATAAGATGACTCAGTTGTTCATGTGGTAACCAGTGATGCAGGTATTGAATTTTAATGCAAAGTGGCTTATTTTTTCTGCCCCTCCCCCACAGAAACGGCTTTTAGATTCAGATTTCATTGATCCTTTAATGAATAAGAAAGCCCGAATATCTCACCTGACAAGTAGAGTGCCGCCAACATTAAATGGTCATTTGAATCCCAGCAGTGAAAAATCTGCTGCAGGCCTCCTGCCGCCTCCCGCAGCTGCTGCCATCCCTACTCCTCCACCGCTGCCTTCCACCCACCTGCCAGTCTCCAACCCTCCTCAGACTGTAGATTCTAACTCCAATTCCCCCAGCACTCCAGAAGGCCGGGGGACTCAAGACCTCCCTGTTGACAGTTTTAGTCAAAACAGTAGTATCTATGAGGACCAGCAAGACAAATATACCTCTAGGACTTCTCTGGAAACCTTACCCCCTGGTTCAGTTCTACTAAAGTGTCCAAAGCCTATGGAAGAAACCCATTCAATGTCTCACAAAAAGTCCAAAAAGAAGTCTAAAAAACACAAGGAAAAGGACCAAATTAAAAAGCACGACATTGAGATGACTGAAGAAAAGGAAGAGGACCTTAAAAGAGAAGAGGAAATTGCCAACCTGAACAACTCCAGTCCAGATTCCAATGAAGGTACACTTTACATTGTAAAACCAACTGCATGTGTTAGATGAGTGGGCAGAGCAGATCTTGAGGGAGATTATGCTGTGTATATAGTCAGTAATGCTTTTTCATCAAATGGCCTTCTGTTAATAATCTCAGTGTTGTAATTTGGAGCAGATTTTTCTTTTTCTCTTATATTTAACATCAGTCATTTTTGGTCTCTTTTTAGCCAACTATTAAGCATAGTTTCTAAATTTGATAATAACATGGTAACATTTGAAAATGACTGTTATCCTCCAGAGAGCCCCTCTTAGAAGGTAGACTTTGTTGCTCTTTTCTGTAACTGTCAGGGTATTGCACAACCTCAACGTGACCTATTCTCTGCCATTCTTGAACTAATTTTACCAGACACACAATTAGCGATAAAAATAATTCTTTTCCTTCTTTGCCGAAGAAACAGGGTCACCCCTGCCTTAATTAATGTTAACACAGGGGAAATGTCAAAATCTTTATAAAACTCGGCAAGGTAAGATTGCATATGCAGGTCTGTAACATCATCTTTATTCAGAGCGAAAGCAATTTGTCTTATGCAAGGCTTTTGGCAGTTTGCTTGATAGAGCTTCAGAAATTCTTGTTCAGTTTTGAGAACACCATTTTTAGTAAACTAGCATCAGTTGTTATTAGCAAAATTGAACCATTTCAAGCTTTTGAAAACTTAAAAACCAGATACCTGGAGATGCAGAGAAGCTTAAAACAATGCCTTACTTCTAAAGAAAAGCCAATCATAGACCACTTACCCAAGGTGTAATGATTAACACCTACTAACAAAATTATATTTTTCTTATTTAAAAAAAGTTGTCCTCTAAACTTTAATGTCCCCCAAACAGCACATCCAAGATTCAAGCCCCTCATTTAGCATTGTTGCCAACTATAAACTCAGTATAACCAAAGCAAAATTCTCGAGGAAAATACAACTTAAGAAAAGTTACTTTAATGAGCAGGTTAAGGAGCGTTGTCTTTCTGTAATTTGCCCATAATACTGGAAGTCTCTAATTTTTAGATTTTACTGACCATTTTTGCCACATGAGAGGAGTTTTGCAGAACAGTAAGAACAGTGCCTTCACTGACCTGGATTGACTATACTGCACATCACAGCTTATCTGTTGAAATATTTAGATCAGTGTGGTACCAGATAGTGGCCCAAAGGTAGATGTAAGCTTTTTCCCTCAAACACTGTTGTACTTGAATTTACCAAGTAAGTAAAAGGCAAGCAAGCAGTAATAACACCTTGTGTTCAGAGTTAGTAAACCATGTTCCTGGGTATATCCCAGTCTGCACACTTCCCACCCTGAATCAGGCTAGTGCTGGGAGAATTGGATCCCAGTTGAGACCTACAGCAAAATTTGAGTGTTCTCAGGGTTGGAGCCTTGAAGAAGCAGACCTAGTCTCTGAATCTTTCACTTTCAAAGCCATCTAGATTATCACAAACTGAGGATACACCCAGACCCACATCCCCTGAATCTGTTGGAATTTATTTAGGTCTGTGGCAAAGAAGCCAGGTGACATGCCCTTTAAGATTCAGGCTATTGTAAAAAGGACAGGGTAGGGGTAGGGGGAACGACTTAGTGTACACGTGTACACACACACACACACACACACACACACACACACAGAACAACAATAAGGCCACAGAATCTGCATAATGTATTTAGCATACTTGGTCTTTTAAAATGGTAAACCAAGAAATTATCAAATACTCACTTTTTTTATATTGAACTTGTATGTTTTGCCAGCAGGCAAGGTTAGGATTTGAGTTATTAATTTAATTCTAGTTTGAATGATAAAAAGTTACCTTAATAAAACATCTAAACATACCCTTAGGAAATGTTGTGTTCAAACAAATAGAATATTGACTGAGGGATTTTACACATTTTCACAGCATAGCCCTGGATGACTGGCACTTTATTTATTTGTCTATTTTTTTCTTATAAAAACAAATCTGTGTAGTATTATGAGATTTAGAGTTAAGAGATTAGAGGAGTGTAAGTTGATGTTTGGTAATTACTTATTTTAAATTACTGTAAAACCGATATGGGAAAACTTCCTACCCGCTTCCACTGTCTGCATACAAAAAGGGTAGCAATAAAATACAGTGACCAAAGCGGTCTGCTACCTGACTCCATTGTCTCATCTGCCTTGTTTGAATCCTATGAAAAGTAGATGTTGATGTAAAATTTGTATCTTCCATTGTCTGGCTGCATCTGCCACCGCAGTCTTTGAATTGCTGGGCAGATGCCACAACTGTTATTGAAAGAATAGAAGATTGACCTTGGGTTAAGATGGAATTCCTTTATTGTGCAGACACTGCGGTAGCCAGGGCGCTTTCAATGCCTGGCGTCAGTTCTGCTAGCCCTGCTCACAGGGCCTCTATTGTCCTTGTGCAATTGTATTCCTTGCTCACTGCTGCTTATTGAGATGGAAGAATAGAATTTGAGGAAGAGTTTTCCAGATGTTTCTGATCTATTTTAGAATTATAGGCATTTTATAACCATACTGTTGGGTGAAAGCTTGATTTTTTTTTTTTTTCTTCGTAGGAGTTAAAGAGGGCTGCACTGCCTCCACGGAGCCTTCTTCAACAATTGAACTCCCAGATTATTTGATGTAAGTCCCGATGTCTGCCAATGGGAAGGAACTGTTTAATTTTAGAAAGTTTGCAAATTCTTTTCCCATAATTTGCAAATGAGAAAAGAAGTTCCAGAAATAGAGTCCCGGAGCCACCCCTGCATTTGAAAGGCTGCCATTAAGCCTGCTCGTCCCAAATCCACCCCTGTCTGCCTAAGCAGGTTGTGTCTCCCCCAGCCCTGAGCTCTGCTCCATGGCCTTTAAGTATAGAGAAGCCTGTCCTTTGTTCTGTGGCCAGGTCAGGCATTTGATATGGAAGATTTCAGGGGTCTGACTCGTCACAGCTGACAGTCTGTCAATGCACGTTCACTTGTCCCCCCGCCAAAGAGAGAGTTTATTACTGATAAAGAGCTTAAATCTCCACAGTTAATACAAAGTAGAGATTGACTGATTTTCATTTAAATAAAGTAATGCCATCAAATTAATTTTAAGAGGAGAGAAGAGTAAAATCGGATCATTCCACTTTAGTACCAGTTATAACGTTTTTCTTGTTACGACAACAAGCTGCTAAACGCTGAGCTGGGGACATTTTTGTAGCTGCTTATCACAGAAATTATAACTTGTAGACATAATTCTAGCTTTTTTATAGACTCAAAGGCTTCTGTAAGAAGAAATCATTAAGTTGCAAGAGCCTGGAAAAACAGAGAGTGGAAGAGCAAACAGATTTGACTGCAGATAGCTTTGAAAATGAACAAATGTGCAAAATAATTTGAATGTAGATTGGAAAATGGATTCTGAGCTGTATGAACATTTTTTTTCCCTATTAGCATCTCATGGTGTGTTAAATTGTGCTGTTTAGCCCTCCATGTACCACAGAATGTTGATTTCCAGAGTAAAGAATATTTTATACTTAAAATGTGTTACTTTTGCTTAACAGTAGTATGAAAGCTATACTTATTGGGGAATGATACAGCATGAAACTGTAATGCTGGCTATCATCTCTTAACTAAAAAGAACCCTAGAAACCATACTGAGCCCTTTCTTATCGAGCTGGTATATGGTTTTAGAGCTCAAGGCGGGGAGTTTTGAAAAGCGGCCGCCACTGAACTGGCCCAGGAAGGGTTGGTTGGGGGACAGCACAGCGTCTGGCTCCACTGATGAGGGGGTTCGCCGCTCTGACTGCAAACCCACTTCTCCTTAAAAGTCTTGCCAAAGTCGACCCCCCTCAGTTGACAACTGCAGGACTGTGCTCTCATTCTCTCGTGGTAGATTTTGAATCCCTCTTTTTTGTAATAGTGATATAAACTAGTTCTGTGTGACAGAATCGTGCGGGGAGGCTAAAACAGAATTCTAACCCTTTCCCCATGGACTCAGGATGTTGCTGTGCTTTGTCAACTTAACCAGTTAATTCTATCTTTAAAAACTGGTTTTTAACATCCTAATCTAAGGGATGGTCACCGCATGTGCCTCAGTGCATTTTGGCATGCTTGTCACATTTCTGGCTCTCAAAAATCACAAAAGTACGTAACCTATGTAATTGTCTGCTTACTTTATTAAAGTAAAAGCAATTTATTTTATCCCAAAACTGTCTTATATGAATATAGCTAATTTTCTTAAAATGGTGAGAAAGCATGAATTTTCAGAAAACTCACCGAAATTACAGAACTTAAATTTAAATTGTTTCTGAAGAAAACCAAAAAGACATACAATAAAACCTTAATGATCAGCCTTTGAATAATTCATACCTAAACCACAATATCTCTAATTTTTCTATAATAAGAATACTTCTGTTACTTGTGGTTGTGAAATATCCAAACCCTTTAAAATTTTATTCCATCACTGCATTTAGAGCCAGCTGTAGAACCATAACAATTTTTGTTAAAAATAGTGAAATGCTTTTCATTAAAGTGCCAGTATAACCAAATAATCTTCTATAATAGCAACACAACTGTTGGCCAGTTTGGTATTTTTCCCTAAGGAAATTATTAAATAAAATACTGAGGGTGTCGCCTTGGGTATGATCTTGAGAAAGCAGGATATTTCATATAACACGTTAAGCCAGAGTTTCTGGAGCAGTTCAGCCATTTTGCTCACGTGCACTTATCCCCAGGAAGCTGTTTCCCGCCCCGGGCTTCCTCTCGTGTGCCGTCAGGACAGCCCCTCTCGTGTGCTCACCACACTCTTCTTACAGCAGAGACACCAGTATGCCAGTGCTGTCTCCCTCACGCTTAGAAACCTAAACCTCCACGGCGTCTAACTGGGCATGAATAAAAATATTAATGAGGACATTAAGTGCACAGTTGCATCGCTTTTCTCACCTTGCCAACCAGACATTTGTGCCATCTCATTTTAAATAAAACTGGTAAGGTTATCTACAACTATTTTTGTGGAGGACTGCACTCCAAGGTTTTCCCACAGTTCAGAATATCTGTGCATGCCTGGTGGAGTGCTGAGGCACCTGCCCCTGATGGAAATTGCTTTGGAATGTCAATTTTTATCTCAGAAAGTCAAGGGAACTTAGCATTCCATGGCAGGCACGCAGAATACACAGACCCAGGCCAGCCCCTGGTGTGATCCCACTTCCCAGAGCCACAAACAAGTACTACTAACTGTGTTTTAATATTAAAATGATGTTCTAATTTGCTTACCACTGAACAAACCGACACTCTGGAAAAATAGCCTTCACTCACCTGTCCCCTAGAGGCATTCACAGCCCTAAGTAGAACAGATTTGTGGCTTTTTTATTAAGAAACTAAGTTAGAATAATACTGTGACGCTGAAATTCAGTTACATAGAATATGATATTTAAGTGTTGAAAAGAACTAGAGAAATATGCCCTTTTTTCCTTTTTTTTTTTTTTTGTCTCTCAAAAGAAGACAATTATTCTCTTTTGTATTCTGTACATTTGCCTAGTCAAACATGGTAGGAAAGAGGCAGAAGGAACAAGCCTGAGGCGCCTTGCTGGCAGCAGGTGTAAATGGCCAAAAGACAGACCTCCTCTAGCCACACAACTAGAGAGAGCTTTGACTTCAGCATTTAGTTAGTGACTGTGTGACACTTTCCTGGTTTCGTGTTACCCACCGAGCCCTTCTGTTTCCGTGTGACTTGTAACAGATGGGTTGGCCTCTGCCAGTAGTGTGGTGGTGAGTTATCTTGGATAGAGAAAGGTTTGGGAAGCTAAATCTGTATAAGCGTTGTTTTCTAGTCGCACTTCCAGTTCCGTTGCGACCATGTTCTTTTCACATTTACTTCCCTTCACTGAAGGTCTTAAGCTCTCCTGTGGGGTAATTTCACCTGAAAGTTCTTTGAAGGAGTGACATGGCAGCAAACAGTGGCAAGGCAACATTCAGTCTAGGGAAACATGCTTGGATCCGGTTTCTAAATATTTGTTTTAAATGTCAGACTTGTGCATGATGTTTATTCTGAAGTTTCTCCCCATTTATCATTTTTCTTTTTTCTTACTAGAAAATATATTGCTATTGTCTCCTACGAGCAACGCCAGAATTACAAGGATGACTTCAATGCTGAGTATGATGAGTACAGAGCCTTGCACGCCAGGATGGAGACCGTAGCGAGACGATTTATCAAACTTGATGCACAACGAAAGCGGCTTTCTCCGGGCTCAAAAGAGTATCAGGTAAACGTGTTTGTTCCTAGATAGGCTCACTTCCATATGCTGCCTTCTTTATTCTCTACCCAACCTACTCCTCGGCATCCTGCTGGCCTTCAGAGAACGTCCTCTGGCGAACCAGCCTCTCTGCAGCCTTTGATCTTCATCGGAAATTAGCTAGGAAACTAAATGCAATATTTGAAATAGTTTTCTAAAATAAGTAAACACATTGAACTGTATTTTTGTTAGTGGAAAAAATAACTTTATATAACATATGTATGAAATATGTAATATATGCTTACATATTTACTATAACATAATAGAGTATCAAGGTAAAAAGCAAACGCAACTAAATAGGAAAAAAGTTGGATTTGGAATTCATTGAAGTATTTAATTACATTGCCAACTCAGACCATAGCTGTTAGATCTTGTGTATTCCCCAAAATTGCTATTTCGAGTATATTTTAAAAAAAAAAAAAGCCTCAATCTGGCATAGAATAGGGAAAATAGAGACATAAAATCTAAAAGGGGTTTAATATCACAGAGATTTGGGGCTTGGTGAAGAAAAGCTTGGTGTTTCCAGCTATTCCAAAGACTGACATTTGTTAACAGATACGAATCCATTTTCATTTCCCTACTTTAATTAGTAGTATTACCATAGCTGGCAAACCAGTAGAAGCCAGACCCACATACCGGTTGTTCTCATAGTTAGAAGCAAAAGGATAATACAAATGAGCGTGTCCCTCCCGATGTAGGGCAGATAAATTTGTCGCACTTCACAACCATAGATGGTGCCTTCATTCTGGCCTGTTACTGTTCTAACAGGAAGCTACATGAGAGAACATGAATGGGTTTCCCACAATTGGCAAAACTGCGTGAGAGCATCTGTCCCCTAAAGACGGTGCCTTGCATTAGTGGGCCTTCATCTTTAAACAGGCTGCCTAGAGTTATGGAAGACTTTGCCAGAGGAATTCCTGTTTGAGGGTGCAAGGGGTCATTGATATGGCGGTTTGGGGTTATTTTTTTTTTATGTACAGTTTTTTTACCAGTAAACCATGATTATATTTAAACTAAAATGTAATTCCAAGGATCCTAGTGGTTAGGAGCAGGCTTCGAAGCTGAACTGCCAGGGTTTCATTCCCAGCGGTACCATTGACTATTTGTGTGAACTCGGGCAAGTTATCTCACTTTCTTCAGAATCCCCATCTATAAAATAAGGTGATTATAGAGTTGTGCAGAATAAACATAAGAATTTGGAAACTACTTAGATCCATGGTACGTAAGGTTAGGTAAGTATTAGCCATCTTCAATAGCCGCCCAATTTCCTGCGCTAGAGGCAGTCTATAGTACTGGTTTCCAGTGCATTCTTTCAGAGGGGTGTGGGGGTGTGTGTGTAAGATGTGTATACACAAGCAAATTCACATATGTGCCATGTGTAATTGAATCTAAGATGTCATCAGTTACCACATGTACCATTGTCTTCTGTTCCAGTAAGTTTAACTACCCTATATTATTTGTCTGATTGCATTAAAATGAGAAGAGATGTGCATCTTAGAAGGAAGTTCTTAGAACATATTTCCTCTCTTGAACAAATGATATCAAACTGTATAAATCATTCTGCACTTTGCTTTTTTCCACTAAATATAATGCATCTTAGAGAACTTTATGTACGAAGCACTTCCCCCCTTTTACGGGCTCTTCGTATTCCTTTGTATGGATTCATGCACATTTAAATTTTCTTTACTGTCTTTTGCTTTACAAACGGTACTGCAGCAAGTAACCTTGCACGTGGGGCATTTCACTCAGGCACAAGCAAATCTGAAAGAGAAGTATAAGCGCTGAGTCAGTTTTGCATTCGCTATTTTGATAGCAGTTGCCAAATTGCCTTCTTTAAAGATTGTAGCAATTTACATTCCCATCATCAGTATTTCCCACACCCTTGCTGAATGCGTGTTAGCTGTTTATATTGCCAAAAAAAATTGTTCCCTTCTGATTTAAATTTTTAATTTTTAATTTTGTAGAATGTTCATGAAGAAGTCTTACAAGAATATCAGAAGATCAAGCAGGTAGGAATCATCACTGTGAGTTTCTCCCCGTAGTCGGGCAGTATTATAAATTCTGCAACCTAATTCCTCCCTGTTTTTTCCCTCTGCAGTCCAGTCCCAATTATCATGAAGAAAAATATAGATGCGAGTATCTTCATAACAAGCTGGCTCACATCAAAAGACTAATAGGTGAATTTGACCAGCAGCAAGCAGAGTCATGGCACTAGATCTCTGCCTGGACCAGAAGATGTGAATAAACTTAAGCTTATTTATTTAAAATTCCAAATGAGTTGCTCTAAGATGCTAAAAAAAAAAAAAATGAAACTTTGCTTGTTGAAAGTTTCAGTATTAGTAAACTTGAGTTATTTACTTTTTTTTTTTTCCATTTTACTTTGCTTCCCTGCATTTTTGAAGCTGCTTTTTTTGGTCCTTCTCCCCACCCCTACCCCACCCCCAAGACTTATGTTTGTCAATAGAAATAATTTTTTTTTAGATATTGGAGATCCAGTGTCTATACTTCAGATCAGCTCTTTTCCTTAAAAATTTATGTTTGTCATTAGAGATGATTTTTTTAGATATTGGGCATCCAGTGTCCATACAAAGTTATGTGTGTTTAAAAAAACAGTAATGTGCAAAGTGAAATGCTTTTGGATAAACATAAGCCTATTTTCTGACCTTTCTTAATGCAAACTCTTTGCCTTAAATGGTAGAATATTTAGAAATTTGCACAAAATACAAAAAAAAAATTTAAAACATTGTTTTGGAGGGTTAAGAAATAGAAAGGCATATGTGTATGTGTATAAATATGCACACACATATGCACAAACAGGCCGACTCTATCTAGAACAGTAAATTCGCCCTGCGGGTTAACCCCCCATTGCAATGGTTGCCTTAAGGTGTTCGCTAGTTGTGTACCTAGTGTGGTTAATCATTAGCTACACTACTTCCCACTTGGTTAGAGCAATGGGAAGTATACTGTGGCCTACCAGCGTCTGAAAGCGTGTGCTCGACCAGTATGTGTGCAGAGGTGGTGTGGATGTGAGCGTGTATGGAGGAAAAAAGCTGCTACTCTCAGTAGGCCAAACGCTCAGGTTAAACAACAGACGAGTGTTACTGTAGGGGTTTGTTTTTTTATTTTTTTTTCCTGTCAAATTGCGACTTCTACCGTGGAAGACAAAAGCATTTCCATTTCAACAGTTTGTCAGCTTTATTAATGTTGGGCAAAATCAATATGTTATGAAAATGAAACAGATCTATAGTTTTGGGGCAAAATTATAAAATTAAACATGTAGGTAACCTATTTATATACTGCTATAAAGTATTTTTTGAAGAGAGATATGCAAAGAAGCTATTACCTACATGAAATGTATATTTAAAGATTTTTTTTCATCCTGGGAGCCAGGAATATAAAAAAGCGGATATATTTAACCATAACATACTGTGATTCATCAAACAGCACAAACTTTCATTTCATGGAGTTTATCTGTTGACGTTGATTTAAACTATCATTTGTTTTATCATGTGCGAACATAAGTTATGTGGTCAAAAATATAAGGATTTTGAACTAATGTTGATTCAAGTTGTGTTGTCTTATCGTATTGTCTTTTCAAAGTGCTGCCAGTTGAAAAGGGAAGCATTATGTTTACAAATCTGTTTTGAAATGTTTGCCAAAATTTTGGTAGTATCTTTAATAAAGATGTTTGTCTCCAGCATCCAAAAAATAAATAAATAAATAAATAACTTTGTTGTGTATCGGTATAAACCAGAAAATGTTGGTATCTAGAAAACCTGAGAGCATGTAGATGAACTTTTCTCTTTGCAGTTCTTCTAAAACATTAACTGGAAAGAGTAGATAATGTAGCAAAGTATACAGAAGTAAACAGACTATAGGAAGACTGATACCAGACCCTGTACACTTTAACTCTGTAACATTACTATAGAAATTTGATTTTTATGTAGCACAGACCTCCTAAGGAATTGGTTTCTTTTAGCATTGAGATCCCTGGTGCTCTTCCTTTTACCTCAGAATTGGTACAATCATTACTAAATGTTCATTGATTTCAAACTTTGAGATGAAAAAAGAGAGGAAGGGAAACGGGAATAAATGTGTTCTTCATATTATGGTGGAGTCTCCCGAGGGATTTGTCTATAGGTAATGACCTCACTGATGTCATTTCTTGGACATCTTGGCCTTTTAATCAAAGATTGTCTGCTGCTATTTGCTACGAGCAGTGTTTCTCAAAAGCAAGGTGCTCAGACCACTTGCATCATCCAAATTAGAATCTCTGGGTATAGGGTCCAGGTATCCACATTTTCCTAAATATCCTCCAGGTGACTTTTGCAAGTGAAAGTGTGAGGACCACTGGTTTAGTGATGGCGCTAAACTGTTAGGTCTCTAAATCTCAGACTCTTGAACTGAAGTTGAACTATTGGCTTTTTTTTTTTTTTAAGCCTATCCATGTCAGCAGGTAACTACTCACTCTTCCCTCCGCATGATGTGAGGCATCCTCTCAATTCTTTCACTGCCAACTCTTATTTCAGAACTTTATGAACAAGACTTCCATTTGGTTGTCAGCCCTTGGCCTTGGAGCTCCCACCCACCTACATCAGCACATCTTCTGGTTTACAAATTGGGTAATAATGGAAACTGGAGATTGTCATGAAAATCCAGCATTGCACCTTCACAGAGCTGACCACCTTCCTATAAAAGCCTTAATTTAGATTCCTGTTATGTACATTGGGCAGACCTTGCAAAACGTGTGTCTATCAGTTGCAGGTTTGAGCTATAAATCTCTAAATCTGCTATTACCCAACACTGCATCTCTTTGAAGATGGCCATGAGCCTAGTAAAATATTTATAGTCATCCTTTATCTCCTACTGCAAGATTTTTAGATTCTCTCAAAGAATTGCTGCAGGAATGAGTGGCCGCTTAGTACCTGTTACTCTGGTGGAAGGATTCATTTAGTTTTGAGAGACACAGTAAGTAAAGTATAAAACAGCATTATCGAGATGAGGTCATGAGTGTGTGTGTGTGTGTGTGTGTGTGTGCGCGTGATCACATTTCATCTAAAATAATTTGAAGCACTTTTGGAAGTTTTTACCAACACCAGACTAACTCCAGATTGAATGAGCAGCTGACTGAGTACAAACCAAAAGGAACATTCACTAGATATGATTTTGTTTTTTAAGTAGGGATTCTATTTCCTATCTTGTTATTTATTTCCCTTGGAATACTTAAGGGGGTAACTTCCAACTCTCCTTTTGATGGTTTGTTCAGTACTTGCTCTCACAAAAATAATTGGTGTGGTCAGTTTATATCTTTGCTCCATGATCAGTCACTATAAAAATTCAGTATTAATTTCCTTTCGTCTCTGATTGATCTTTTAAACTTTATAGTTTTCTTTTCCCTCTAAGTATTTCACCTCATTATGTCAAACAAATGCACACTTCCATGTTGGAATCAAGATGATGAAATGGCTAGATGCAAGTGGTGCATCTCCTCGGTTGCCTTACCCCTTCCATTAGTGCACTCTCTGCTTCTGGAACTTGGCTGAAACTCCTGAGCCAGCTGACTGTATTTCTGGCAGTGTGAGTGTTGAGTCATGTGTGCTTGGTATAAGCCCTTACTACTTTTGAAGTTCTTACGGTTTATTACTTGCCTAAGTGTTACTAAATCCTTTTCTTATGTGTACTGGATTGGGGAAAATTATAGCCAGCATTTTGAGGAATCTTTTGTGAAAGGATATTAACTGACACTACTAAATGAAGGCAAAAGAAGATGTTACCATTGTCCTTTGTAACCCGAAACTAAACAAGGCTGTGAGGCTCATTTCAAAATATTTCAAAGTGTTAAAATATATATATATATATATATATATATATATGTATATATATACATATCTATACACACGGTTTCTCAGTTGTTGCACCCAAACCATTTTAGGATTCTCAAAGGTAAAATGTCACAGGGACTTTTCAGGTGTTACTAAACTCAGCAGCTGTGGTGGTCCCTTTTGTTCTACGCCAATTTCAGTTCAATAAAAATGTTGACTTTGCAATTCTGGTAATTGTTTTTCCTTTGTCTCCTTTCAAGGCTCTTAAATTTATCTTTAAAAACAAAAACACCCATAACAGAGTGCTCTCTGATGCCCTATTGTAAATGATCCTCCTGGGACACAGCTATTTCTTGTTGGTGACTCTAGGAAGTGGGGGCAGGGTATTCGCTCCAGGATCCTGCCTGTTTTCAAAATGTAGGGCATGCCCTCCAGAGGCAACATCTACTTGGAGAACAATAATCACCATTACCGATTAAGGGTTTCCTATACATGCCTTGTCCCATTCCTCCTCCCCTCAGTCCTGTAATCCCCACCTTCTAGGTGAGTGAACTAAGGCTTAGAGGAGTTAAGAAACTTGTCCGTGACACAGCTAGTAAACAATGGAAGCTGGGAAGCCTGATCCCAGTGTCTCTGTTCTAACCACTTCTCCGTTTCGCCCCTCAGATGCTGGTACCTTACAGAGAGCTTCACGAAGTAACCGTTCCAGTGACACCACACATGCTAGACAAACTTGATTCAAAGGGGACTAGTATGTGGGTGGGGTGGGGTGTGGGGGGATAATATCTAGTAGATTATTCTCCAGGAGTTGATTTTGTCAGAAGTGATAAATGTGAAGGAAGGCCAAGTACTTTTTCAGAAAAAGTATGTTTCTTTTGTTTTCGAATGTGTGCAGTCTTAACAAGCTATTTGAAGGAGACTGGGACAGCGCAAGTAGAGATAGGAGGCAGGTTCTGAAATCACACCATTTCCTCTTCATAGTAAAAGCTATCTCAGGGGCCCGTGGGTGGCTCTGTCGGTTAAGCATCCAACTCCTGACTTTGGCTCAGGTCACGATCTCACAGTTGTGAGATCGAGCCCACAAGCCCCACCTCAGGCTCTGTGCTGCATGTGGAACCTGCTTAAGATTCTCTTCCTCTCTCTCTGTCCCACCCTCATTTTTGCTCCTCTCTCTTTAAAACAAACAAAAAAGCCATCTCATTAACAGACTTCAGCCCCGGAGGCTAACCAGTCTGAATTACACAGAAGGATATTCTCCTAGCTAGATCATCAACTAAACATTGATATGAAAACCTAGAACGATCGGTCAGTCGGTGCCAGCAGTGATTCTGGTTAGGTCTACTAAGAGCCTCACGAACAAATGAGGTCACTACTGTCATAATTGTGTCCATAGCCTGCCCTCACTGAACATTTAACGCTTTTTACTTGTCTTCTAACTCCTTTCCTCAGCTGTAAAGTGAAAGCTTGCCTTCTACTGGGGCACGGAAGAGGCTTATCATGTTTGTAAAGCACAGGGGGGTTCCGTGAAGAACAGCCATCTAAATTATGGATTGTCTGCTGAATGCAATAGGGAGAATTTGTTGGAGTATTAGTTTTCCGGTAAGAATGAGTCCTTTTCAGCTGATTGCAGAGGGGGCAAAGGCAGAGAGAGGCTTGAGGTTTCCAGGTGGAGTGTTTGGGGCTTGTTTTGTTGAATGCCAAGACCTACGCAGGCCTGCTCTACTGGTTTTCCCTTTCTGGATTGGGACAGGAGGCTGGCAGTGGCAGAAAGTAGCTCTGATATTTTATGATTGCTCAATTCTCAACTTGGGGTCAGATGATTCTGCTGTGCATGACGGTAGAGATGTGTCATGTGTAACTCCTGCCTGCTGAATTCAACTGGCCAGCCAGGCTGGTTTGTCTTACTGTAATTAGATCCTCGGTACAATATGGGCATTTGTAGATGGAGATGAATTCCATTTCTGGGTTTGTGAAATGTAGAAGAGTGCTCACTGAAGATGAGCTCACGTGATTAGCCACTACGCTTGAGTTCTAAAGCTCAGGCTCCTAGATGAATGGCCACCTGCCTTTCTAGACTTAATGGATTCCTAAGGGCTTACAGAATTCCACTGTGGTAGAAACAGGCAGCATGATTCACCTCACCAGTCTCCTCACCTGCCGATCCCACTCTGAACACCACACAGACCTGCCTTCAGGTGCTCCTCCTAGCCCAAGGCCTTTCTCAATACTTGCTGTCCCTTCTGTACCACAAGGTCCATCCTCCACCCCTTCCTCACTTACCTAAGTCCTCCCCACACTCAGGATCTCCCCTTAACATCACCTCCAGGAAGCCTTCCCTAACCTATCTCAGACTGAGGCCACGGTGGTATATGCTCTCTTTCATCTTCTACTTTTACTTTGTGGCATTTATCACAATTATAACTAAACACTAGTTGTATTATTAAGTAAATTCCAAGAGAGTAGAGACTATCTTGTTCTCTAGGCTGTTCCCAGCTCCTAGCCTAGCACCTGGCACAGAGGAGGTAGCCAGTAATAATTTATTCAAGGAATAAATGAGGCAGGTTACTCATATATGTCCCATTTAAAATTGATGTGGCCAGAGGACCTGGATTACTGCAAGAGTCTGCTGTGTCACTTAGGTCTATGTGCCTTGCCACATCCTCCCAAATTCATCATTTAGGAATTAGTTACCAATGGCAGACTGACCTTACTTCGGGAGTCTCTTTGTCATGATTAACAAACTGGACACCTTCATAGGGGATGTCTCTTTCCAACTTTGGCATTCACACCTCTAGTCACCTCTGGAATAGAAGCATCTCAAGAGTCTATAATGGTTTGTAATATAAAATGAACTGATTTCAGAAGTTACTTTTATTTCTCATAACTGACAGGTTTTGATTTCATTTCCTACTATATTTTTTTTCTATAGCTTTTCTCCCACTTCTCAAAGAGATGGTAGAGGACAGCAGTCTACGGGTGTTATATATCAGTTTTTTATCTTCATTAAAGCAACTCTAGCCTGATTTTTCTTTAAATTCGACATGAGATTTGTTTACACTTATTTTATGCCTAGTATCTGTAATCTTCCAAGCATAGATATTTTGAGGACAATTCAAGGACTTTGGGATTCCTGTAATGATAGAGCTAGCAGAGCCCATCAACATCATCCAGAACAACGGTCTGGATTTCATAGATGATGAAACAAAGATATTTAAGTGACAGCCACACAGAGCAGGATGAGACCCCAGGAGCTTATACAACTCTTCCGTGGGAGGGACTGAGAACAGCCTAGAGCCACAAATGGCCAACAATACAAAGATGGAGTCATAAAGTGCCAAACAGGACGCACCGTACACATGTGGTTCACAGCAATCAAGCCAGACAGCCTGGCTTAGAGTCCTGGTCTGCCACTCACCAAACTATGGACGGTCGGCAAATTTATAAAGCCCCGCAGCCTCAGTTTCCCATCCGTGAATGAGACACTACCTGCATCAGAGGGTTATGACATTGTATAGTTTGAATGGTGCATGGGACCTAGTAAGTTTTCTATATATTTTTCTTTTTTTTCTGATTATTTCTTTCCATTTTTTATTTGCATTTGGAGAGTTTTGTTACAATATACCTGACAGACAAGCAGCCAGCCAGGACTAAAAACCCTGGTGGGTTCATTTAGATCTTTGTATAACCGTGACTGAGCCCCTGTTGTATGATAAACAGAACCCAGAACATTTTCAAGACTCTGCAACTTATTGCCTCGTGAAGTCAGTTTTCTCTGTGAATCTTTCCAAGTATCAGTTAGCTTCTCTTAACAACACGGCTGCCAGTAACTTAGTGCTGATGCACTTGTTTCAAACTTGAGCTTATATTAATTCTCTCTTCCACTTGTCTTCATAGAGGAGAGTTTTAAAAAGAGCCTTGTTATCATTAAGCCTGAGTTCTTCTTGCCCATGCAGGTGCCAGAGTGCGTTGGCACCCTTCATTTCAGGTAAGAGGCTTTGGGGAAAAGCCTGCTGTGGAAAGGACTCTCTTATACCTTGAAGCTTTTCCTTCTCTTCTCAAGGATAGAGTTCATTTAAGTCGGCCTTGTCAAAGGAGTGCCAAGAGGGTCTCCAGGGGTCTTGGGGCCACCTGAGCCACAGAACTGTGCAGCTGAGAACAGCTATAAGGGCACACTGGGGACTGTTGGCAAAGCCACCTCCTCACCTCCCTCACCTTCCTTCCTCTCTCTGCCCCTGATGACAAGTCTTTATTGCCCTGGTAGCCAATTATCACCACCTCACCTGCTCCTCCCTTCTCTTAACTCACTGCTCTTGCCTAAATGACTATTATGGCTCCTCCCTTCTGTTAACATCTTGTCATTTTTCCTGTCTTTGGTTGCAGATGACTTGGCTTACAGATCAGGAGAAAGCCAGTTCAGAACCTAACACCTGTAAGCAAGACATGAAAGTGTGGGAAGTAAAGTTGAAAATGCTGGGTGGTATAAAGAATAGAGTCCTAGATCTGAGATTCACCAACCTGTGACCCAGAGCAATTTGCCTAGTCCCCACATCTCCCTTCCAACATCTCTGATAAATTAGAATAATACCTATCTTCCACAGTTACGCAAGGATTCGAGAGAGATGGCCGCATTCATTGAGAGGTGGGGTGGGTGGGGTGATCATAAAACAACACTATTTATTCTCACACGTGCCCCTGCAAACACACTTCGGCAGCTGTTTCCTTGCCTTCGGGGAAGAAATCTCTGGCAGATCGCAAGTCCTCCAGGACAGGTGCTCTTGATAAATCCTATAATCACTCTTAGCATCAGTTTCCTTTCAGTAACTAGTAAGTCCAGTCTTTTGTAACAGCCCAAACTCTGAAATGCATTTAAAACTAAAGCCTCTCCCCTCTTCCATCTTAAGCTTACTGGACACCAAGTGCTTCCTGCCACCCTCCCCATTGTCCTACCACTCAGCCACTCCCGGGGTTGATAGAAGAGAGGGTAGAGAGGAGAGATAAGGGCTGCATAGATCTTAGTGCCCCCGAATCTGGCCCTGACTTCCTTCAGGCATTGTCAGAAGCCATTCCCGGGGCCTTGGAAGGTACCCTGCTGAGTTCCGCAAATCTTTCCAAGAGCGTGCTTGTGTGCGCCAGTGTGCACATGCATGCACACACACACACACACACATACACACACGCACCCTCCTCTTCAGGTAGGAAGCTAGTAGCCTATGGCTTCATTCTAAAGGACCATGCCATATATATATACAATGGAATACTGCATGGCAACGAAAAAGAATGAAATCCGGCCATGTGTGGCAACATGGATAGAACTGGAGGGTATTATGCTGAGTGAAATAAGTCACTCAGAGAAAGGCAGATACCATATGTTTCCATGCAGAGGTGGACTCTGGGAGACTTAACAGAAACCCAGGGGGGAGGGGAAGAGGGGAAGGAAAAAAGACACAGAGAAGAAGGGAAACAAAACATAAGAGTCTCTTAAATACTAAGAACAAACTGAAGGTTGAGGGGGGAGAGTGGATGACGGGCACTGACCATGGCACGGGTTGGGATGAGCACTGGGTATTGTATGGAAACCAATTTGACAATAAAAAAATTTAATAATAATAATAATAAATAAAGGACAATGCCAACATGGCAACTAGAAGTCTTCCATCTGGTCTCATCCAGCCTCCCACCGCAACCATAAACAAAAGCAAACACCTTGGGCCTGCCAACCTCAGAGTGTAGTGACTTCCCAAATGCATCCTCCACTCTGCTCTACAGGCGGTTTGTGTATTTTTTCAGGCAAATACCAGTTCTCTGTGTCTCCCAAGCTTGAGGAATCACAAATAAGGGATTTATTTGTTTATTTAAACCACTTTATTGAAATATGACATGTAAAAAGCTCAGTGAGTTTGGGGAGAAGGATACACCTATAAAATCATCACCACCATCAAGGCTACTAACATACCAAATCACCTCCCAAGGTTTCCTCTCACACCGTTTATTAACATTATTATTTTTGTGTATGTGGCAAGAATATTTAACATTAGATCTACCCTCTTAAGAAATTTTTTAAAATATTTATTTATTTTGGCAGAGAGAGGGAGATAATCCCAAGCAGGCACCCAGCGCGGAGCCCGATGTGGGGCCCAATCTCATGACTGTGAGATGATGACCTGAGCCAAAGTCAAAAATCAGACCCTTAACTGACTGAGCCACCCAGGTGCCACTACCCCCCCTACAAAATTTTAAGTATACAATACAGTACTGTAAGCTATTGGCACCATGCTGTATGTGAATCTCCAGAACTCGCATAACTAAAATTGTGTATGCTTTGGTCAACACACCTCTTCATCTCCTTCCACCAGCCCCTCGTGATCACCATTCTACCTGCTTCTATTGAATTTTGCTATTTTAGATTACACATATAAGTGAGAAAATACAGTATTTGTGTTTCTCTCTCTGGCTTATTTCATTTAGCACAACGTTCTCCAGGTCCATTCATGCTGTTGCAAATGGCAGGTCTTCGTTTTAAGGCTGAACAATTCCATTGTGTGTGTGTGTGTGTGTGTGTGTGTGTGTGTGTGCACGCGCGCGCGTGTGTGTATCTATGGACATTTAGGTTGTTTCCACATCTTGGCTATTGTGAATAGTGCTGCAGTGAACATAGGAGTGCAGATCTCTATTTGAGAATTTAATTTCCTTGGATAAATATCCAGAAAGTAGGATTGCTGGATCATATGGTAGCTCTATTTCTAATTTGTAAAAGAACTTCCGCACTGTTTTCCACGGCAGCTGTACCAACTTACATCGCCACCACAGTGCACCAGGTTTCCTTTGCTCCACATCCATGCCAACATCCGAGCAGTCTCCAGGAAGCTGCTATCATCAGCCTGTGGTAAGGCGAAGCACAATCGCAGCGCTCTATAGAAACCCTGTGATTTCCCACATCAGCTGACTTCTCAACTAAAAGCCCTCATGCCAGTGAGAGGGGCCAAGAGCTAAGGGGAGCAAAACTGGGTATTGTGACAACTTCTGCAAGCCCTGCATGTGTGGTATAGCACTGTGCTTTACAGCTGTGGGTGCACAGCCATCTGTTGCCTTGTGACTTCCACCAAAGCTGTCAGAAGGAGTCCCGTGTTCAACCCTAGCATATACGTGTGTAGATTTTCAGTCACGGCCTGGGTGGCATTAACCAACAAGTATTCATGTGCATCTAGGCACTATGCTAGGTGGTGGGAATCTCTCAGTGAACCAGAGCAATGCAAATGACACGGATTATTTGATTCCGGTTGTGGTAAGTGCTACAAAATGAAAGGATAGTTATGAGAATGAATAATGAGGGGGCATAGGGCACTGAGCAAATGGAGCAGGGTCTCCCTGGGGAAGTGGCATGGAAGCTTATACCTGGACGATGAGGAGGAGCGGGATGAGAGGAGACTGTACCAGAAAGAGAGAACATGCTGGAAAAGCCTTGAGAAGAAGGACTTTCGCACTCGCTGAATGTACGTTCTTCCAAATCGCTTCTCATTAACGAAAGCCATTTAGGGTCTTGCTTTTTTCTTGTTGAACTTGTTTTCTCAATTGCTGCTTCGCCCTTACTAAGCATTTCTGTGCACACGAAGCCCAGATGCAATTCCTTCCTGAGGTCCAAGTACTTGAGGTTATAGCCTTATCACAGGCAATTTGGTACTTGAGGTTCTTATCTGGTGGCCTTCTCATATTGCTAATAGTTCTGAGGGAAGTTTCCAAAATAGACCCATATCAGTTTAGCGGCCAGTCAATCTCAAACAAAGATTTCATATGGCAAAGTTTGAGATGGGCAGGAAAGTGACCACCTTTCCCAGGAATTTGCCAGCCCACCGTCTCCCCTGAGGTTAGAGACGAGTGCAGAATGAGTGTACAAAGAGCCAAGATTGGTGAGTGCCCTTCACAGAGAGAGGTCTCTGGGGTTACAACAAGAAGTCTTGGCATGAAGTGTGGGATATCCCACCAAGAAAAAACAGACCTAGAGGGGTCACATGCTGTCAGCACCGGGACAAGAATGCCAGTCTGGTTGCTCTACTCTTCCCCACTTCCTGCCTCAGGGACTTGCCCTCTTGGACTTGGTGTGGACCCTCAAGATTTACCAAGTTACTAAGGGGATCCAACAAGGTTCCTCACAGCCAGCTCATGTTCTGCTTCCTTGAAGTTTAGGTTCTCTGTGAGAGTGTTGAAGTAAACCCCCATTTACAGAGGGTAAAATTTCCATTCCCCTCTCTGCGCTCTGTATCAGGTATTCTTCATTGCCTTGGCTTCTTCAACCAGGCAGTCATCTCAGTCGGCTATGAAAATGCCCCTTTCTGCTAACATCACCCTTGAGTTCAGGCTATTTCACGTGACGGGCAGTCCCAGGCTCCCATCCACGATTGTAACCATCCCTTCCTCCTCTATTCTACTGGGAGATGGGATGCCCTCCCTCATGGCCAGAGTAAGTTCCCCACTGGCAGTGGGAACAGAATCCTAAAGCACACTCCTAAGCAAATCAATTTCCTCTCTACCTCACCGACCATGACCGTTATGGCCACCCAATAACAAATTAAAACATGTCCTTTGTCTTTTTCTTAATCTGTTGTTTAAAAAAAAAGTCCTTTCTACTCTTGATAAAAATTTCTGATAGGACGTAGTAAATAAAAAGCAGAAGCGCCCTGTTCTCATCTACCTCAGACCTCAGAGATGCTAAACATCTACAGTATCACGCATAGTTCTCTTCTGTCCAAACAAGAGAGCAAACTACAATCTGTCACTTCTTTTTAACTCAGTAACACCTACTTGAACTTCATTCCATGTTAGTCCCTGTTGACTTAATGCATTTTTTTAAAATTTTTTTAAAGTTTTATTTATTTTTGAGAGCAGGATAGACAAAGCATGAGTGGGGGAGAGGCAGAGAGAGAGGGAGACACAGAATCTGAAGCAGGCTCCAGGCTCTGAGCTGTCAGCACAGAGCCCAACGCGGGACTTGAACTCACAGACTGTGAGATCATGACCTGAGCCGAAGTTGGGCACTTAACCAACTGAGCCACCCAGGCACCTCTTAATGCATTCTTTTTAACAGCTGAATGGTACCCCGGCACTTAGACCATAACTTTGTAGTTTCATCACCCCTGAGATTCAGGACTATTCCTAATAGTGAAAAACTGAAATCATCACCCACAATGGCTGCATTTAAATGGAACGGTTTGACATTTTAGTCATTAACCCTGCTGACATCTCTACCTTACCTTACCTCATTCACCAAATCTTCTCTAAGCACAAGAGAACCACAAGACATAAAGAGTGTTCAGAAGATGTTCAAAAGCAGAAGATGTTCAGAAATCATTTACAAATGCAAAAAATTTAAATGTTGTACATCAGTTTCTAAAAGTCATCAAGTACATTTTGTTTCCTGAGTTCAAAAACCTTTGATGGTAGCTGGAGCCCCATGCTATGAATGAGAGAAGCGAAAAGCAAATTTCCTTACTGACAATTTTGGACTATTCTATGTTTATATGATACTTTATGTTTAGGATTTATAGTAGTTACATTGTGTTCTTTAACCATAAGTGTGTGCATTTGTGTGTGTGTGTGTGTGCATTCTATAAATGGATTCAAGGCTCCACTTCAATCTTTTGACTCTCAGCCGTCCCCTTTTCTGAGACTTTTTTTTTTTTTGGACTCATCTCATAGTTAACCGGATTTTGTTGTGCACTTTTTCCCCTTATCAAGTGTCTCTACTGAGAAATGTGAGGTCAGTCTCTTGTTTCCCCCTTTGTAGGAAACATGCTTTTCCTGCCGAGATGCCCATGGGATTCTTATATTGTCCTTAAAGTTCAAGTTGCTTGACTATGTATCTTCGTGTTGATTATTCTGTTACGAGTTTTTTTCCCCCTTAAGATCTCTTTCCATGTGCAGAGTCAGATCACACCTTATTTCCATGGAGTTTTCTTTCATTTTATTTGTGATATTTTTATTTCCTGCTCCATGTGTTCTGTTCTCTACTTCAGAAACGCCATCATCCCATATGCTATCTGACTGTCATCATCTATTTAGCTTTTATTTATTTGGCAATCACTGCCATAAATGCTATTTTATTCTCTTTTGTCTGCATCACTGGGTATGTTTTCTGCAAACATCTATTCTAATGTGATCTTCATTTCTAGGATAGTTTTATTATCTTCCATTTCTTTCATCACTCTTTGCCTACTCTGTCTTCTTTTGCCTCACCTTTGTTGATCTTATGTTTCGCCTTAGAATTATTTCACAAAGACCTTGTGTATTTTTAAAATTTCTTTGGGGGTGCAGATAAATATGCATCTGAAATGCTTTGGTTGGCTAGAATAATTCTTCAAAAGAGCATTCTTCACTTGCCTTTTGATTTTTGAGTTTCTTTGCTCCTTTGTTGTTGTTTCTTATTTTTATTTGCTTTTGCTATTATTAATGGACCTAAGTCTACTTGAAAACATAGACTCTGATCTAAAAGGAATGCGGTTCTCTCCTGACTTGCTACTTCTTTTAATTATGGGGAAGTGTCGGGGGGTCAGCTGAAGCAGTCGCAGGCTTCAAATCGGATTTTTATTAGCTTTCAATCGTTTTCAGCCATATTTGCAATGTTCTCTCACCTCTCGAGTGAGCAGATTGCCCCAGCAAAGTGTAAAGACCATGGTGGAGACTCCTAGCTCTCTAACCTTTTACTGGGTTATTTATGTTTATCTGTAGCTGCTTGTTCGAGTCAACCAACCACCACAAAGCTGGCTGCCACTTACACCCTTTCCCTTTTCATCTTCCCTCCCTCATCTCCTAAAGGGGAGTTCTACCTTGGGAAATAAGCTTATCTTGCCCAGTAACTCCCTCCCATCTGTCTAAGCATCCTCTGCACTGTAGAGCAAACCCCTGAAGGGATTCTCCTGTACCCCATCCTCACCCTCATTCCTTGCTCTCTGTGAAAGAGCATCACCTGAACCCCTGATTTCACTTGCTTTCAGAAAACTCTGAATCCTAATTAGAACCCAAAAGGTGTGTTTCCACTCTTTCCAGCCTCCCTTGACTTGGTCCAGATTTACCATATTTGGATAATAATGTAATTTGAGATTTTAGCTATTTCTTAGTTTTACTGAAGGTGGTCTTTTCCTATCAAATTTTCATCCATTTTAACTTCATCCATTTTGTAGTTTTCATGGAAGGTTTATGTTTATAGAACATGTGACTTTACGCCAACCTCTTTTAGCTAGATCACTTTTTTTCCCCCAAACTCTCTAGTTAACAGGCTCCCTGGATTATGAGCATTTTGCTTTACTTAGTTTCATTCAAAATCGCTTACTAAATATTTATTATGCTTAGTGAAAACTCCCTGCCCCCAGCACAAGTCATCAATAGTACTAGAATATAAAGTCGGCATGAGGCATTTATACTACTAAATAACTTGAAGTACAAAGTTACTGAATAAATACTAGATGCAGAAGAGTATGTAAGATGCTGCTTAAGATCTAAAAATGAATAAGACTCAAGGCCTCCTTTCAGGAAACACTACAGTATGACATGGGTAAGATGCAAAATCTCTAAGTAACAACAGTAAGATGCATTAAACAAGTTCAAGGAATGATCACTATTATTATGATGCTGTCGTGATGATGACAGGAGTCATGGAAGAGTGTGATCCAAGTCAACCGAAGGGAGGACAAAAATCAAAAGGAAAGAGAAAATGATGAGGAACATGCACCCTACACAACTTGAGGTAGGGTGGCGTGATGGCAAGACAATGGGCTTTGGAGTTATACAGACACAGCCTCACTTCTCAGATCATACAATTACTATGTCTGTCTCTCAGTGAAACCACTTCTCTGTCAGTTTATGCCTTTCATAAAATACCCAATACTATCAACCTGTTGTAAGGACCAAATGGAATGATGCATGTCAGGATCGCCTCACAGTACCTGGCTCATAGCAGGTGTTTTCATAGATGATTATTTTCTGGCCAAATTAACCCTGTTTATCAGGCTTCATCCCTTAATTGCCATATCTGTTATATTAAATATTTAATACATGGGAGGATTTTTTTAAGATGACTGTTCTCACCCCTTGTTAATTATATCTGCTATATAATTGCATAATTCTTAACTATATCATTGCTCTCTTAACTCTGTCTCTGAAAAATCAAATGAGACCATCACGAAAGCACTCCACAAACTGTTAAGTAATAACCAGTGTAAGGAAATAGTTTTATCATAATGTACACCTTATCTTCTGTTCCATCCTTTAAAAAGAAATCCCAGCCCTCCTCCGAATGGGAGACACCTTTAACAGACTTGAACTGGGTTTTACCCTGTTCTGATTAAACAATTTCTGTACTGATTGAAGGCCATTCTCTGAGAATATTTAGAGGCTGCCTGATGCTGGCTTGGGACCTTACCAGTGTTTTCCATAGACATGCAACATTACACACATAAAAAGAAAATAGGTCAGAATCTCCTCTAGTTGAGCAGCCTCTTTCCTCAGCTAAAGGTCATTTTTAATCCCCACCCCCTCTGCCCCCGCCTCCAGCTCCCAGAACGCTGTGTGCAATTGGTTTTTCAAATGTTCCAGGAAGGAAATGGCTTCTATAAAGAAAAACAGGGAACACATTTTTCATGGGAGCAAGGGCCCCTAAATGTGTCACAATTCCATTCACAACACTGCAAAGATGAGTTCTAGGGAACCTTCATGTTGGTCTATTTCCTATAGTTAAATTTTAAAATTCCATCCCTGGATAGAACTGTGCCTGGAACTTTAACCATTAGCCCTCTGTGTAGAGAATGGAAAACAAGAGAATTCTATGGGCCAGTGTCCCCACACGTGAGTTCAGAGGTTGGTACAAACACAGCTGGAGAGAGTTTACACTCAATCACTAAGCTGGGACCAAAGTGAGACTACAACACCTCTCAGAAGCCTAGAAACCAAACTCAGGTCTGAGAATGCCATGGGGCACACAGAGACTGCTATGAAAGATGCAGCGTTGAACAAAGCACTCAGATGACAGCTAGGCTAACCTGGAAAGTGGCCTCCTTGCTCCCTCAAAGCACCCACTTCTCGAGAGGAGCACCACCTGTTCCCAGATCTCTGCCTTTGGCAGAGGCCAACTAAGTCCACTCCCTGGAGACACTGGCAGCCCTTCCACCACTCGGAGCACCATCCACTGGCTAGATCACACATTATTTACCATTTCAGAAGTTATTTTTCAGAATTTCCTAAACCTGCCACACAACTTGAATTCCCTTTTCTATTCATAACAGTTCCCTCATCTGGTTTTGACTCGACCTTTATCAAAGCATGTGTCACCCTCTGACAGTTGTCTGGAAATACTGTGCATGTGACTCAGGAACAAACAAGTAAATAAAAGCACTCAGGTATCATCCCTTTGTTCTACTATCCTTTATTTTCTTAATATGATACTTTTCCAGGTATTCGGTAACAACACAAAAAGTTTGGTTGATGCTAATCTGCAAAATCTTTACAAATAAGAGAAAGCATAGTAGCAACATCTCCTAAAACAAAAATGCTGAAATTTAAATCCACATCACTGAAAGGATGCACAGTATTTCTACGGTCTATTAAATCCTTTTGGTTTCTTGAGTACACACTCTACATGGATATTGCCAAATTGTGGATATTAATACATTTTTTGCCTCCTTTTACGCCCCCTACCCCCGAAAAGAACCAATGCTCCCAAACCAAGAATGGTAGGTTTTGTGTCTACTTCTACTTGTGTGGTATTTCTATTCACACTGGGAAAGTGATTATAAATATGTTCACTGTGAAACAGGTAAAAATGTCTGTTTGGCCCAAGCACACTGTGTGGCTGCCCAGGCCTGGGGCTGGAATTCTAGAAGACCCTGCCCAGCCTGGGTTCATATCGATGCCTGGACTCAGACATCTTCTGCCTCTTCTGGCTCCTACTTTCACATTGGATCTTCATGTGAGGCCTTCACTCACCTTTGTCTGGCTGTCAGTCCACGTTTGTGCTAATCTCCTCAGCTTTCTTATGGGGCCTGGAAGCCCTCAGATAAAGTCAAGATGGCCCCCAAAGTTTATTTTGTCAAGTACTCTAATACTCTGACTACCTGTTATAGGGATATCTGGTCACCATGGTAAAAGCACAAAATAAGTATACACTGTAGTTACCAAATGGATTTTACCTTCATTTCTTGCCACTGAACAGAAGTACGCCATTTGGGAATCAGCTGGGGGAGTGGGATTTTCTAAGCAGATACACTAAGAAGTAAAGCTGTTCTTCCTAGTTCATGTGGCTGTCCTTTGAACTAGCAGCAAAGCCACCCCTCTGGCAGGAGGTGCTTACCCTCAGGTCCACAAACACCCAAGGGGCTTTTGGAGAGAGGTTAAAGGGTCTAAAAAGTTGAATGGAAAAAAACCCCACTTATTTATCTTCATTACCCTCATTACCCTCTGACCGAAATTTAGCTTTTCTTTTAATTATTAAGCTAGGTAACAAACTACAAGAGTTCCCTATGACTTTGTCACCATTAGTAGTTGTCAGTACCTTGAAATATCATTAATATCCATCACCACTTTGAAGATACAATGCTTACTAAACCCACCAAATCTTATTTAATGTATTAATAAAGAAGCATCTATATTACTGTCTCACGCACTTTTTTAAAAAATATTCTTCAATATGATTGGTTTCTTTAGCATCCTATTTTCTTTTGTACTTTTAAGAACATCATGGGTCCATAGGCTCCACCAGACTTCTCAACAGGGCTATGGCTCAAAATCAAGACTGAGACTTCATGCACTAGGGTTTCACAGATGGACTTGAATTGCTGGTTTATAAATACATCATCTCAATAGAAACATGGCAAATGATAATGACTAGTGCTTAAGAAATCTGATTTAGGCATGGGCTTCTAACAAGTGTTCAACCCTTCCCGGTCAAGGAACTTCAATGAAAGGGTGGAGAGAAAGAGAACCTGCCGTCAGCAAGCTTTCAGAACTGCAAGGCAAGCTATTGCATAACCATAGGCTTGATTTGCTGGTTGGCCTCCTTTATTCAGCGTGCTGAGATTATGATATTCTTGTCTTCAAGAATGATTATAGGTTACTAGGCCTGCAGGTTCAAAATTGCCCTCTGCAGCTATTTGTAAATTCTTCTGACTCTTTGTTTATTGCCTATTGAGTTCCCTGCTTCTTGGGCCTAGAAGTTCTAGCTTATTCCTTTGACTCAGGGTTTCAATTAGAACTTTACAACAAAAGAAGGTTCTTTTGTCTTCAAGAGAAGTTGACTCTAGTGTCAGGTCCTACTGGACTTGAGATGATTCTTCCCTTAATTTCAGCTGATTCATATTTTCAGTGGCTGACTCAGAGTCATGACTCAATAATGACGACATCATTTTAAACTTATGAAATTTGAAGGGAACCATGGACAGAAATAGAAGGGAAAACATGTAAAATGAATGATAGGAATAAACTGTATAAGCAATGAATGACTACCGGTGGCCATTTATCTTGGAATAAAATAGAAACTTTACTAAGAAAAAACATAATTTACATGTGAGTAGGATTTATATGGTCATTATTTGGTTCAATATCCTTAACAACTTGGCAAACAGTTACAAAAGCTGATTATCAGAGAACATAAGGGACCAGCCAGGCACCCCAGATTAGAAGGTGGGGCACCAGCCAAAACAGAGAGGTAGGCTTTCCACTCTCAAGCTGTGGGCTTCTCCACACAACCCCAAATTTGAAAATTCCAGAGCTCTTGAGGGTACTGGTCTAGAAAAACTGAACAAAACAACTAAGAACTGTGTACTAATGGAGAACTAAATGAGACCCAGGAGCAAAACAGTAAACATAAGCACTTCTAATGTTTCTAACACTCACTGAAGATAGAAAAGGACAGAGAAGCAACGTTGGCCATTTTAAGCGGAAGAAACCAGAGGTCAAAAACCATGTAGAATCTACTTCCAGTTATATTTCCATTTTTAACAAGTTTACAGCTTATCTATTCATAGGTTTGGTTTTCGTTTATATATGTTAGAACACAATATATGTGTATTATATTACCCGCTAGGCAATGATATAAATAATAATATCTTCAGTGGTTTTTAAAAATACCATATTTCCTATACAGTTTTCTGAATAATATCCAACAAAAATTCTGTAACACTCTTTGACTTCATTCAAAAATAAGTAAATAAGGTCATCTTTTGGTTGCTTTGCTTTGTTTTTTAATCTCTTTCCCAACTACAGGGAAACTTGGTGCTCATATAAAGGAAAAAGAAAAACAAAAAGCAGGCTGGAGGGCCCTGCTGGTCTCTAAGCAGTGTGCATGTGAGCGGTTGCTACACAGGTTTCCAGATCCTGATTTGAATCTCAGGGGCCAGAGCTGTGTGTGTTCCACAAAAGGCCCTTTGAAACTCTGTTCCCTTCCTGGTCTGACAAAGCCCTAGATGGCTGACCTTTGAGGGACAGACGCATTGGTTTGGCTTGGCTTCTGATCTGCCGTGAAGGACTGTGAGCCACACTCTTCTGTCTGGGACCTGCTGCCTACTTCCTCCATTATATTTAGCTCTTCAGTTATTTTCCTAATGAGCTGTCTGTTTGCCTCCAGCCTTCCAGCCAGAAAATGAATGTGTGCAAATTATAAACTAAGTCCCCAGTGCTTGAGACCTACAAGACCTATTCTACACATTTTGAAATCTGCCCACTCTAGAGTTCTTGCCGGGTGCCATGTGTTTATTCTCTTTGCCCCGTGGCTGGGCAGGAGCACGACCTTCCAGCTAGAGCCCTACATTCTTTCAAATGACCACTTCCATAGGTGCCCTTACCCTCATCTCCCCACCTTGCTAGTGTGCAAAGGTAGCTCACAGACAGACAAAGCACGTGCTGATGGTGGCAGCAATTCAGAGAAAAAGGAAGAATTAAAAATATCTTAATCAACCAGATGATTACCATGGGAGAATTCTTTACATTTCTGCTCTGACTTCAAATGGTATATTATGGATTATGTATGGTGGGGTGAGAGAAGAATAAATCTTAATATTTTTTATTTGGGGGAAACTCTAAATGTTATCATTAGCCTCTAGACTTCCTCGTCTCCTACAGTCTGGTTTTTGCCCCCCACCCCACCCCTCAGTAAATCTTCCACCCGACATTAATGCGACTCAGAGAATTTATTCCTCTGGAAATGTGGGACTTGGTGAGCCTCGATCTGCCTTAACATGAACTTTTCAGCTCCTGTCATTTTACCTTTGCATGACTCCAATTATCTAAGGAAACTGTAGAAACCCACAACTTTCAATGTTCAAAGCCAAATGGTATTTTGGTGGTGGTTTGGAATCTTTATCTTCATGGAGTTGATGAGCACCAAAATATACCTGGTTAGGTCTTCACAGATAGAACATTGCACAACCCCTGCCTCGCATGTCTTATAAAAGACTTACTTGCATATATTAGTTAGGTCCCACAAGATACATTATTTAAATGGACATTGATATTTTTAATTTTAAGACCTAGGAGGTACTATGTAAACAAGCTCTCTCTAAACCACGAGAAGCAGTTTGCACATTATTGTGGAAAAGCTCATTATCAATATGTTCCTGAGAGTCAATACAGTCTACAGCCTTACAGGCTGCAGTAAGGAAGTGGTCTTCTGCTCAAGGTGACACCAAAGGGTAAAGAAACCTAGAGAAGATTTGGGTTGATTTAGTAACTGGTAGCTATTTCAAATATGGAGTACTTGACTTAAAAAAAAACTTTAATATATAGGGGTGCCTGTGGGGCTCAGTCGGCTGAGCATCACTCTTGATTTCAACTCAGGTCATGATCTCATGGTTTTGAGATTGATCCCTGAGTCCTTGGGCTCTGAATTGGGTGTGCAGCCTGATGAAGATTCTCTCTCGGGGCACGTGGGTGGCTCAGTCAGTTGAGCATCTGATTACAGCTCAGGTCATGATCTCATGGTTTGTGGGTTTGAGCCCCGCATCGGGCTGTGTGCTGTCAGTGCAGGGCCTGCTTCGGATCTTCTCTCCCCTCTCTTTCTCTGCCTCTCCCCAGCTCACATGTGTTCTTTCTCTCTCTAAAAAATAAGTAAACATTTAAAAAAAAAAAAAAAAGGATTCTCTCTCATCTTTGGGCCGCCTAGAGGGCTCAGTTGGTTAAGCGTCTGACTCTTTGGCTCAGGTCATGGTCTCACGGTTTGTGGGACTGAGCCCCACACTGGGCTCTGCGCTGACAGCATGGAACCTGTTTGGGATTCTCTCCCTCCCTTCCTCTCTCTCTCTCCCTCCCTCTCTCTCTCTCAAAATAAATAAACGAATGTGAAAAATATTTTAAAAAAAGATTCTCTCTTTCTCATCCTCTACCACTCCCCTACTTGTTCTCACTGACTCTCTCAAAAAAATAAATATATTAAATATGTATATATATATATATATATTTATACAAAAAATAAATCACATGAACAGGGCACCTGAGTGGCTCAGTAAGTTAAGCATCCAACTTTGGATCAGGTCATGATCTCATGGTTCATGAGTTCCAGCCCCACATCTGGCTCTGGGCTGACAGCTCAGAGCATGGAGCCTGCTTCAGATTCTGTCTCCCTCTGTCTCTACCCCTGGCACACTCACACGCTGTCTCTCCCTCTCTCAAAACTAAATAAACGCTAATAAAAAAATAAATCACATGTAAAATATATATCTTTTCTTAATGTTATTTATTGAGAGAGAAAGAGAGAGAGAGAGAGGACAATAAGGGAAGGGCAGAGAGAGAGAGAGAATCCCAAGCAGGCTCCATGCCGACAGCACAGCTCAACGCAGGGCTCGAAGCCATGATCCACAAGATCATGACCTGAGCTGCAACCAAGTGTGGGACCCTTAACCGAATGAGCCACCTAGGTGCGCTGAGAGTGTTCATCGTTTAGAGGACTCACAATAGCACTTCTTAGGGAAAAAACAAACAAACAAAAAACACTACATTACCCAAAGCCTTTAAAATACAGTGTACATTTTAAAATTCAATTTATATTTGACTTTTAGAAATAGTTTTGAAAAAATAAAATTACAGGCAGAAAATCTAGTGACTTTTCAGTGAGAATTTTAAAATTCTATTTTCAGGGGTCAAACAAGCACATCGCTCGCCTCACCTATACCTATATTTTCCCTGGTAACTGTGTGCTGGGCAGGAACGAGGGGACAGCCGTTGTAAGGTCTACTTGACATTATGTGCCTACTTATTCTCCAGACCTGGCAGGAAGAAATTATGGGGTTTGGGATTTTGTAAACATAAGGTTCTTACTCAATGCTCTAGGCACAGTAAACTCCAAGTCCTGACAGACAGGCAAACGCCTCCCAGTTTCCAAAATTGGACAGTCAGGCCTGGTTTGAACCATGGGATCCAGCTGCACTGGAGTGAGCCTGGGTGGCCACACTGTGGCCACATCAAAGCAAAACACACATACAATTTGGGGACATTCACCCTTCAAGTTTTGATGGAAATGTGAGTGGGAGGAGAGGCTGTGGCAGTCCCTACCTCTTACCTTCCAGGTCCCTCATCAGCCCAGGACTTCAGGATAAACTGCCTCCTCTGTGGTCTGGGACTCACTTGTTGAGACAAGCTTTTTCAGCCTTATACACGAATGAGGAGCAGATGGAGAAGTAAGCCTCATTGACCACTGTTTCCCCAAGTGATTCCTCTCCCACGCCCCTCATGGAAAGCCCTCCACCAAAAACAATCGGTCTTCCTGGACTTTAAATCTGCCTTCTGTCCTAGTCAGAGGTTGCCAAGCACAAGGCATTATGGGGGCTCCTATCTCAAAGCTAACAGGGCCTGAGCGACCGGAAGGAGAGAGCTGCTCTTTAAAAGCTTTTAAATGCGGTTATATTTTTACAACCACTTACTGAAGAGGTGAATTATTTTCTACTCCTCCTTCTCCAGAAGCACAGCCATTAAGGTTACCTGGAAACCTGTCCAGGAAGCATGTGGCAAATAGCAACCAAGCAATAGAAACATCCGTATCTGTCATCTAACCGGAGATGGTATCAACAAGGTCATATGTGGGTTGAGGTGGAATAGGAAACTTCACTGGTTTGCATGTCCTGGCTATTTTCAGGGTCTGTTTACACATGCGTGTGGAAAAGGAGTTTGGTCTTACCTTGGCTAGGGGGCATCTTGGTTGGGCTAAGTTGGGAAAGAAAGAGATTTGGGATTGGATGCTACTCATACTGCCCCATGAAAGGAAGAAGCACAAGGAGAACAAAAGGGCATTCGAAGGGGTGCCTGGGCGCTCAGTCAGTTAAGCTGTCCAACTTCGGCACAGGTTATGATCTTGTGCTTTGTGAGTTTGAGTCCTACATCAAGCTCTCAGCACAGAGGTCACTTCAGATCCTCTGTCCCTCTCTCTCTCTCTCTTTCTCCCTCTCTCTCTCTCTCTCTCTCTCTCTCTCTCTCTCTCTCTCTCTCTCGTGCACGCGCTCTCTGCCCCTCCCCCACTTGCACGCTCTCTCAAAAATAAACATCAAAAACAATAATAATAAGGCATTAGAACCTCTACTCTGCCTCTACTCTAAAAGAATTTCCGATCTGCAGATATGATGTACCCAGAGAATGATCTGAGAACAATTTTTAAGATTCCGAGGCACACTACTGTACCATGAAACAGTATCTCCTAGGCAGACAAGTTTTCATACTGAAGGTGATTTTGAATAAGGTCTTGAGAAACAGTCAGAACAGCAAAGAAGATGGGAGAAAAGATGGGGTGGGGGTAGCTGGCATGGTAGGTGATCCAGACACGTGCACTGAGGACACGAAACAAAATAACCAGAAGAGGGTTTGACGAGAAATTTATAGCGTTGTTTATTTTGATGTTTTAATTTTCATGACTGTATGGGTGAGAAGGGGAAATGGCTTCTCTGTCTCTTCATGACCTTAACGACAGGGCAGGAGGTGGGGGGAATCTTCACATGTACAAGCTGTTTTTTGTGTGGGTTTTTGTTTGTTTGTTTATTTCTTTGTTTTCTTGCTATATCTCAAGAGCTTCTTCCTAATGTGTATTTCATTTCCAACCAACACCCTTTCTATATCAGATGAGGTGATAAAATTTATAATTATAGAGAAGCAAAGCTGTGACTCAGCTCTTTCACCATGCAGCCTTGCCCACAGACGCGGGGCTTGGGGAACTCCAGCTGGCATGAAAGCAGCGGCAAGGAGAGGGGAAATGGAACGAAATGCTGTATGAATATTTGCTGCACCCAATCCCTTTGCTTTATCCCAAAATATAGCTTTTTTTTCAATTTAGCATGAAGAAAGCTAACAGAGCTCTGTAATTCTGAAAGTTAAGCTCTCTGCAAACCCTGTTCTGAAAAATCAGCTGGAACCAATAAGGCAAGCTACGGGGACAATTCCTGAGCGTTCCACGCGGAGCGCTTTCCATTCAGCAGTCATCAGTTTTATCAGGGGCATCAGGACATCTGCGTGAGTCAGTAAAACATGGCCACGGATACTTGAGCAACGATGGAGAAGCAGACGCTAAAAATATAGACCGGGAATCTCCACGACACAAACAATTCTCAAGAAGGGAAAAGGGGTGAGTGATAAAAGCCTGGCTGACATGACACACACCTCTCAAATTACGTAAAAGCAAGGCTATCAACCTGAGAACACTCAACACTATTCTAGCCAGCCTCTCAGCCTGCAGGCTTCACAAACGCTCCGTCCATCAGACACTGTCACTCAGAGAAGAACGCTCACCTGAGCACTGGGGAACGTGGCCGTGATCTTGGCAACCCCTCTGGACTTGGAGGAGACACCTGACCTCCGCCCTTCTGAAAATGGAATGAGGAGCATTTCAGACCTGCACCTGGTCTTCCCCTCTCGCCTCCCGAAGGGTAAGAGGTGTTTAAAAGCATAAACTAGAAGTTGAAATACCCCATCGGACCTCTGACATCCCATGTCTTAAAAAAATTCACATAAACCCTCTAAGAGCCTTAGTTTCACCATCTCCAAAATGATGTGAATTTGCCTTACCTATTTATTCTACAAAGGTCACATATTAAAAATAACACACCAAAGCATAGTTCTTCGTGTGGGTAGCTGTTGTTTTCTGACCTTATTCTTACCTACTACCCTGATTAATTGGGATCAGTCATGTTTTAGCAAAATTTCCGTCTCCATTTGTTTCCTTTCTCATAAAAACACACTCAAACACATACATTTATAAAGTCCAAATTCTTTCATTTTCTTCCCGATACATTTCTCTGAGCAAGAACAGCACAGAGCTGACATCACAAGCCAAGAATTACTCACAACATTGCATACCTCCTTGAGAATATATTACACACACGAGCATCATTCTTCCTGTGTGCCCTTAGGGGTGGGGATGGGGCTGAGTTTATTTGGACCAAGCTAAACTGTGCTGGACTTGGTTTTCAAAGTGTTTGTGTTATTGTTTGCTCACTCACCTGACACATCCACATCCTCGTGTCCGAAAGGAGCTCAGTGCTTGCACTCACACCCCTCCCATGGGCCGTACTCAACTCCACTAAAGCAGTAACCTTGAGGCTGCTGGAGAGCTCCTCCCCCCATCCCCCACCAGGGAGCCCTGGAAGGTAAAGAAAGCTCAAGAGAAACCAGGGTTTCCCTTACCTTCTCCAGTCCCCAAAGATCATGTTTCTCAGTAAAAACCTACAAGAACGCAAACGGGCCAGGGTGGGGGGACCATAAATAAAAGAACAAAAATATTAACCAGATAGATAAGATTTCTGTAGGAGAATTTTTAGGGAACCATGAGACTGGAGATTACACAAAGTGTAAAAGTTGTGAAAGGGGATTGGTAGCGGGCAGGAAACATCCTGGAGGAACAATTAGCTGAAACTGGGAATGAGGACGTGGGGAACTTCCCCGGAATCGGTTTCCCTCTAAATGTGGGAGAAGGGTCAGAGCAACATGCTGGCGAGAGGCAGGTAAGAACTGACTTTGCATGCCCCAGCTGCTCCCCAGTGTACCCCGCTGTCCTGGCCAACTGCTGTTGCCGCCCCTCTCCCGCAGGTGAAGAGTTTTCCCGTGCCTCCCCCTCCCAAATTAATTCGAGTTAATTCTCATCAGGTGCTTCTCCTGCTGTAAAACCAGGGTATCATTCAGGCTCCCTGATCGCCTGCTTGACGACCCCCTTCAATCCTCCCAGGTCCGTTCTCACTCTCCAATTCTAACCCCATCCTAGGTCTTTTCCCCAGTACCAAAATCCTGCCATAATCCTCAGAACAGATCAACTCCAGTCATCTGCTTTTTCTCTAGGTGCAGAAAAAAAAAGCTCTGGGCGACCCGTCAGTTCAACTCCCTCCTCACTCGCGTTTCCTGCTCCTGCACCAACCAAGTCAGCCTCTTAGAGAACAATCCCCTCCTGGGCTTCCTGCCAGAATAGTATTTCGCAAGTTTCACTTGAATTTCTAAAGTAACACACTTTTGAACATGTAAATAATAGACGAGGCAAACCTATTTTTGGAGCCAAGAGTGACAAATCTTAAAATACATATCTGTCCCAAGATGGTGTTAAAACAATGAAAGTACCCTTAAAAAAAAAAAAAAGTGATTAGGAAATATTCAAATCTCTTCAGTGAGCACAAATACAATGTGTCTCCTAAAAGTTCAAGTAATGCCCAAAGTGAGGGGAAGTGTAATGCTGACTCTGGTTTACAGAAAGTGAATCTGAGTCATGACAAGGGCCTGAAATTTCGCATGAACTCATTCTGCCTGTAAATGCCCCAGAATCAATGGTGAGCAAATGTGAACTCTGGCCAGGCAGGCAGAAGCACTTTGTTTTCCATTGTGCGGTGACGCCAGATCCCCCGTGCCTCTGACAAAGGCCTTCGTCAAGCCGGTGTGTCATCATTTGCGTTTGCCATGGCTGCAGCTGTGAGTCCGCCGAAAACCCACATCCGACTTCCCAGTAACTCTTGGGCCTCCTCGGGAGCGTGGGCCGGCCGGTCAGGGCCGCGCGGGGCGCAGCGCCACCTGCTGGACGCCCGCCGAGGGAGCAGCAGACTGGAGCTGACCGCGGAGACTCGTGGGTGCTGTCGGTGCCCTGTTTGCTGTGAGGCAGCAGCCAGGCCTGACCGGAAGGAGAACAGAAACACTAGCAGAAATATGCACTCTTTATCCAAACCAGTCCTTAAGGGCACACGTGATCCTTTCTTCACTATAGAATGCAGTGTGGTGTGTGTGCACACACACATGTGAGTCGTGGTATAGTGTGGTTGTGCATTCGAGTGTGTCCATAGGTGATCTCTCAGAGGTAGGGAAAGGGGTACCATCGTCATCCTCCTTGTTGGATTTGCAGGGAGGTCTACAGTTGACTGACACTCTTATGTAAATTATCCCATTTAATCTCCCACTCCTCTGTTCAGGTAGATAAAACAGTCTCAATCAAGTGAAAGGCCAGCACCCTGGCTCTCCTGGCGGGATTACTTATAACCTAACCACATTTGAGAATGACAACAAACTAACGAGTTTTGCCTCTTTTCAAAAGACTTCACCCACATGGAAGCAAAGACTGTCACAATCCACCCCTCCCCCCCACCCCTAGGCAGGACTGGCCTTCTTGGGGTGGGGAGGAGAGCAAGGGGGGACTCTGACATGAAGTAAACTCCAGCCAGCTAGGGAAGAGGCTGAGGTTCAAACCTCAACCACCTCCAATGGCCTGGTAATGGGAAACTCAGACAAACCTGCACGTGTGGGTTTTTGCCAGAACCTCTTTGGCTCTTCAGAGAGATACTCGCATGTGTCACGATTATGAGATGACTTTTCCCCACCTCCAGGTTACTGACCTAAAGCCATGGACATCTGTTGAAGCAGGAGGCCTGAAAGACAAAAGCAAAGGTGTTTCGTGAAGAATACTCCTGCTTTGACAATGTGGAAGTGTTTGCTGACAGTTCTGGGAATACCCTGTGACCCAACAGACTGATTTGGCTGGCTTTTCCTGGAGACGGAATTATAGAAACAACTGTATTATGAGGGCTTATGTATGCCAGGAGATAGGCTAAGTACTTTACCTTTATTTTTCTTCATGTAATCGTCACAACTGCTATATACGATAAGCACTAGGCTTAGCCTTGCTTAACAGATATGGAAACTGAGGCCCAGAGAGTTAAAGTGGCCTAAGTTTACACAGCTCACAGGTGTAAAGGCAGGACTCAAGCCCACGTCTCTCTGGCCCAAGGACTATACTCCTCATGGTTACTGCTCCACAGCTGTTAGTGCCCTACTAGGACCTGAACTATAGGATATTTTAACTTGGTATTTCAGGGCCAAAATGACTTATCAGTCATGTGACCACACCACTCATTTTCGCTGACCCCTTGAGTATGAAAGCAGGGCTTGAAGAGAGAGCTTTCGTTCACTTTGTTTTGAGTCAGGATGACAGACTAAGAATGGTTGGAACAAACAGTTCTAGGTCAGAGGTCAGGGTACAAGACCGGGCTCCCAGGGCAAAAACAAACAAGGCCTCTCAAAGTGGCTCTTGGTGCCCCGTGGGGGCCCTGAGGCTGGGGCTTGCACACGTGTCTCGGAATGGGATGACCGGGTACGAAAGGTAGCCTGCCCCATTCTTAGGCAGCTGGGGCGGATGAGGAAAACGCTGTCCTGGATTCAGTTTCCAGTTCTGCCACATACCTGCTGTGAGCTCGTGGGACAGACGTGAAGGGCGGCATATGGCAGCCTCATCTCTGAGAACTTGAGATCTGCCAAAGCTTCTCACTGTAAAGTGGCAGTAATGACCGCCACCAGGCTAAACTGTTGTCAGGTAACGTGAACCAGCGTATGAGACAGTGCTGTTATTTCCAGGGCTCTGCAGATATAGCTGTATGGTTATCAGCTCCACAGCTAAGACACACACACACACACACACACACACACACACACACACACACACAACTTGTTCTTATTAATCCTGGCATGTACTTTTATGAGAAAGGATAAAGGGATATGACCTTCACAGGCTTTTGCCCTCTGGTGAAAACTTTCCAGACGGAGGTTTCTGTGAGGCAGTTTGACCTGGCCAGCTCACCAGAGTGACATGCTCATCAAAGCTGTCCTGGTCGCTTCTACGACACCGGTGCTATTTCCCCCTGAAGCCAACCAGTCCTAAGAGCAAAAGAAAATAGCAAAGGCTCTGGGGAATGCGGGAGGGACAAAGGTAAGAGGCGGAGTGAATGCAGAAGCCTGGGCCTCACTGTGGAAACCAGCTGCTAAGGCCCAGATAGTCTCTCTCTCTCCTTGGCCTCCTAACAAGGCCCATCCCCTCTCCCCATGCCCCCCACTCCGGTTGCAAGCAGAACACTGGTTCTCTAGGTGGTATAGGCCTCAAGCCTTCAGACAAAAGCCTTTTGTCTAGGAGGTGCCGGGAGACCCCACACAACACATTTCTTTCTAAAAAGATATTTTTTTTCTACATGTTATCTAAATCCTGGAAAGCTACTTTCATGAGCTCATCGTAAAACACCTTATGACATCTGAAAAACCGTCAGCAGCATGGATGTTCACCATTAGGAGAATGGTTAAGTACGGGCTGCTGTACTCTACGACGGTTGTGAGAGTCTATTACCACATAGAGGAGAAGCACCATTGTGTAAAGGAAGGCTTGTGTCAGGCGGTGACGGAAGCAGAGAAAACAAGCTGTAGGCAGAAGTGTATTAGGGTAGCATCTGATAGCACAAAACATAAATGGTGAACCTAACCACTAGGATACAGTAATGGTGGATACATGATATTACACATTTGTCAAAACCCATGGAACTGTGTGACACAAACCTTAATGTAAAAAAAGGGATATCAGTTAATAATAGTGTTTCAGTATTGGTTCATCAATTATAAAAGCTGTACCAACTAGTGCCGGGTATTAATAACAGGGCGAATTGTGTGCAGGGAAGAAGTATATATGGGAAGTATTTATAAAGTCTGCTCAACTTTCCTGTAACCCTAAAATAGTGCTATAGAATGAAGTCTACTACTTTTGTTAACAAACTGAAAACAAGTAAGTGAAAAACTGGAAGGAAATCATCAAAAGGCTAACAGTACTGTTTTTTGGATGATGCGATTATGACTAATTTCTTTTTTGTTTTTACTCTTCAAATTTTCTACATTCTTATTTTGTCTGTTTTTATTAAGAATCACTTTGTCAACCAGGTAAAACAAATATACACTTTTAAAATCTCATCTGGGTGACCAGTCTCTGTGGCAGAAAATGTATTTGCTCCAAATAGTCTGTTGTCTAGCTCTTCATACACAGTAGGAACTTAATAAATTTTGCTAATAAGACAGAAGGACTTTTAAATATGTCTTCACCTCTGTCAGTCTTGGAGTCTCAGAATTTGTTGCCTCGTGGCTCAGGAGAGGGTGGCAGGTTAAAATAAAAATTTTGAGGGGCATCTGGGTGTCTCACTTGGTTAGGTGTCCAATTCTTGATTTCAGTTCAGATCATGATCTTTTGGTTCTGAGACTGAGCCCTGCTTAGGGTTCTGTGCTGACAGCACCGAGCCAGCTTGGGATTCTCTCTCTCCCTTTCTCTCTGCCTACAGTTTCTCTGCCTCGAACCCCCTTGCGTGCACTCTCTCTAAATAAATCAATCAACTTTAAAATAAAGTAAAATAAAATAAAAATTTCGAGAGGAAGGGATCAGAGCCTTGATTAGCTGGATGTGTCACCTTGAATTGAAAATCTTTTCTCAAGTAGCCAGCAGCCTGTTTGGGCATCTCGAGAAGCATCTATGAAATGGTGTTGATGGGCAGGAGAGTGATGAGTGCTGATATATGACAAGATCCCAAGATGTTGTGTAATTAAGCCAGAAGCATTGATTCTACTGTGTCCAAGTTGTAACCGAAGTGTTGGTTTAAGAGGCAGGGAAAATTATGCCAAGAATAATACCCATCTAGGGATAGGTTTTTCTTTCTCTCTCTGTGTGGTGCCCCACGAGTCTAGTCACTAAGTTCTTGATTGCTGGCAAACCAGTCAAGAAATGTAACTCAGATTAGAGAGTATGAGAAGAGTCTGTAATATCCTAGTTTTAGAGCAAATCTTCAGAGTAGAGGTGTTTTGCAATTTACAATGCATCTTTGCTTTGATCTCATTTACTGCTCTCATTGGTTTTGTTTGCCATATAACCTTATGTGACCATGAGCTTCTTGAAGACAGAGCTGTGTCATATTTATATGGCCTATGTATGCCTGGCCCATAGTTGGTTCTTACGATGGATTAAAGGTGGCTGTAAATTCTTTGACACCTCCTATCAAGAGATATAATCTATTTCTCCTTCCTTTGAATCTGGGCTGGCCTTGACTGCTTTGACCAGTTGGGTAGAGTGGAAGTGACTTGATGCCATCTCCAAGCCTGGCCTCAAAGAGAACTTGGTGTCATGAAGCCCTGAGCTTTCACATATGAAACGTTGCTGCTCCACTAGACAGTCCATGTAGATACCACATGGAGAGGGAGATGAGCCCTAATGATCCCAGCCTTCCAGCCACCGCTGCCAAAGAATCAGAGCCATTTTGAACTATCCAGGTCAGATCAGCCACCAACTGAATGTTCCAAAGCACCCCAGCTGGCTCCGCATGGAGCAGAAGAATCACTCAGTTAAGCCCTGCCTAAATTCCGAATTCAGAAAATCATGAGATATAATAAAATGGTTGATTCAGTCACTAAGCTTTGGGATAATTATAAAACGATAGATAACTAGAACAGCTCTCAATAAATGTGTGCTGATGAATGGGTGGATGGATGAATGGATGACTTAGAAGGTCCATTGTCTTTCCTAGAGAAATGATGCTCAGAGAGCTGAAGAAACTTGCCAACACTACCGTGGTGGACATTTGTCATTCACCCTCCTCCTCCAGGATCTGAACCTCCTCCTTCTTTTGGAAAACCCCCTCCCATCTGAATGTGGCTGGAAGACAAGGGTCTAAGTTGGCAGTGGGTTACTCCACTTGTTAACTATATCCAGTACTGCTGTGCGAAGTCTGTTGTCACCCGACTCTTGCAACTTTACAAGATGATTTCTTTCTCTCTAGCAGCTTTTTTACTTTGCCGTGCTTTATGAAACTTTTAGTTGCTCTAACATTTGTCTAGGGATGGGTTTTTCTTTCTCTCGTGTGTGGTGCCCCACGAGTCTGGTCAATCTTAGAACCTTTAAAGGTCTTTAATTCTAGGAAATGTGCCCCCATCATTTCCTCAAATATTTCCTGTACTTGGGTTTTAGTTCTTTCTCTGGGACTCCTGTGATCTGGATGTTACTAGCACCTCTTCTTTCCTCCTTATATATTAGCTTTCTTTTCATACTATTGTCTCTTTCTCCTTTCTTCCTCCCTTCTGGGAAAGTTCCGTTAACTTATCTAATTCATTCTTCAACTCTAGTTATCCTATTATTTCTCTTATATATTGTGTTTTTTTATTTAAACTTTTTAAAAAATAGTATTTCCATTTGATTCTTCTTATGATTTTCTATGCTTGTTTCAAATTACTAATACATCCTCATTTTCTTAAGGATGTTTACATCACGTTCATTTTATATCCTCATTCTATTTGTTCCAATATTTTTGCCTTGTATAGTATGTCCTGTCCAGTTTTGGTCTTTCTGTCATTTGAGCTTATATTGAACGGGGGACTCAGTTGCTCTCTTGTATCGCACATCAGAAAGAGCATTTAAGAAAAGGGGAGGTGATGAGCCCCAAGCACTAGAACCACTGCTCCTAGTCCCATTTGCAACACCTTCAGTAGAAGACTATGGAGGTGGGTGGTTTGCGGATAATTTTTAAACATCTGTTTCTTTTTTGCTTCTACAATTTCCTCAGTGTTGATCTGGGGAAAGGAGCTGCAGTCATGTCAGTTGAACAATTGTCAGGAAGTACAGATTCCAAATAAATAATTAATTAATTTCAACTAAAAGGACAATTAGAAGATGAAGAACTCATATGTGAAGCAAAGCCGATTCCCAGCTTGTGATGGCCTGGCCTGTCGGCTCTGAGTGTCCCTTTTATCGTCTTTGTCATACAGTCCCCAATGGTCCTATACCTGACACGCAGAAGCAGGTTTTCTGACCACAAGGCAATGGCATCTGGAGTCCAGTCAGTGACCCTGGCCACATCTGTGTTTGAAGTTTCTGCCACACTCGGAGACTGATTCAAAACTGCCTAAGACCTTTCTTCATTAGTCAGTTTAAACATGTACCATAATTGCCCGAGCAAGTAGGAAGAGAAGGTGGATTGTCAGCTATGCGGTGAACTTCACCAGGAAAGCCTGGAGTGGCTGCTGCCACTGTAGCAGTGATGGGCCAGGTGGTCAGGGACAGGACACAGAGCTTCAGGTTACACAGAGCAGCAGGTCGAGGAAATAATAGGGCCTTGTTCTGTATCACTTACTGAGAAGTGTCCTCAATATCTCTTTGCTCTGAGAAACAGTCATTTCCTTGGTAACAAAAGCATGTCCTTGTTGGGCTGTGCTAGAAGTTTACCGCAAAAGGCCAAGGCTACGTTTGTGTGCACGTGCATAGGCTGAGCTTTTGAAACAGGTTTTTTGTAGACGCTCATATACCAACAAACTCCCTTTTAACCCTGGTTCTTTAAAGAGTTCAGAGTTATCATTTTTAAAACTTCGTAAGTTAGAATCAGAATGACAAATCTTTTGAAGGTCAGTGTCTGACCCTGAACTTAGACCTAAAAGCCTTTGGCCTTTAACCTTGGCAAATCGCTTTGTTCACGTTGAATATCTTATGATGAAAAGAAAAGGATATATTTGCCTTTTAATTTTTGCTTCTGCTGTCGCCATAGGAACCAAGTCTGTCTCTCTACAATTTTAAACATTATACCAAAACCATCCTGAAGGAGTGAGTGGGATTCCTCTTTTTAAAGACTTTCTCAGTGGCCTCCCCTCCACCCATCCCAGACTTACCCCCTCCACCGTTTTCAGTCTCACATGAGGAAAATCTTCTAAGTGGAATTCACTTGCACTTGTTTGCCCATCTATCCCTTTCCTTGCATCTTCACCTCTTTCAAAAGTGAAGCATCTCTTGGAGTTAGAGGAACCGTTCCATTGTCTTCGCATTTGCAGAGATTGAATTTTTAGAAATAAACAATCTCTGATAAATGTGATGGCTAAGAAAGTTGGCTAAGCTGCGTAACGGAGTTTTTTAGCTCCGAAGGAGTATGGCCCCAAATGAAGTAATGTCATTTTCACCTCACCAGTGAAAACTGATAAAAAGGCAATTCCAAAAGAAGAGTCCCCAAATTTTAAAGATCAATGACATGCCATTGAAGTAAATGAACTGCCTCTCAAGATGATTATTTTAATGATAATCATTAGAGACATACACGTCAGTGTGTTTGTTGTTGTAAAACTCTGTGTGATGCAGCATGCGTTACACCTCGTGTGTACACTGAATCCAAACATACAGACAACTGCATACCTTCCTTTCTTGCAAACGCTATGGGTTACAAACCTAAATATAGAGTGCAGAATAAGATTTCATTAGAAAAAAGAGTTCCATGGCCAAGAATACAGTAAGGACAGGACCGTATTAACTTTGAGACTTTTTACAACACAAAGATTCTAAGATTCAATATTTCAAAACAGCTTCTGGCAGCTTGAATTATTTTTCAGCAGTGAGTTTCCATTGACTAAGCTATATTCTTTCTCCTAATTTCTCTTGTAAATGATGATAGTCATTATAGGCTGGTATTAAGAATCTGGTCGCTGAGAACCCTTTCCTTAGACTCATTAACACTGAGCTCCAGGCAACTGAATTAATTAGCTTGGAAAGTATCATCAACTCCCACTTCTCCAGGATGCAAATAACCAGAGAACTCAAAGAACCAGATTTATTTTCTGCATACGGGTTTTCTAGAAGGAAGTGAAAAATGACAATATTATGACTATTGCTAATATTGCCACTACCGATAACCGTAATAATGGCTACTATTTATTGGTAAGTACTATTAAGGACTTTATATTTAAGTTTTTTTCTTTATTTGAATATGTAACATATTACTTGCCAGAATACAAAAGGTATAAAAGAAACACAGCATCAACAAATGAAATGCGCGCATGTGTGCGTGTGTGTGTGTGTGTGTTTTCTTTCAGTTCCTTTCCTCAGTCCCTTGGTTCCCTTCCGCAGAAGCCACCACAATTATTGGTTCATTAGGTATCCCTCCAGGATAACAAGACAAGTATGTATTGATATACTGTAAATCCCATATATCTACACATAAAAATATGTTTGTATATAGTATATATGTATGTATTTATTTCCGTACATATATATTTTTTCTGTTTCCCATGTGAATTGCAGCATTCTATTGATACTGTCTACATGTTACTTCTATCTTTTAGTATCTCTTAGCCACCTCTTTATATAAGCCTCTTTCTTTCAATGGTTACATGGTACATTATTTCTGAATGTACAAATTTTTTTAAAATAAAAACTTAGGTGGGATAGTGTTTCTTATAGATTTTTTCCCCAATCTGTTACATTTACAGCACTCTATAATAATAATCAGTGTTCATTACAGACACTCATATGTCTTCGGAATCATTAAGAAAAAACTGAAGTTATGTTTATGTTTAGTATAATTAGTATATATAATTTAGTATGCTTATTATAATTTTTCTTTAAATCATATTTAAACAGAATTGTTTTAGAGATCAAAGATCCCTGAATACTGTTTATCTTACTACCCACCCACTGGAAAGATTCCTCGCATTCATTCATCACACACATTCTTCACTACCACTAGGTGGTGCTCACACATCAATGTCTCTACCTGAGCCTCTGCCTTTCACTACACATCTTCCTAGGTCAGGCCCCGCACTGAAAAAGGCCAGATTTGAATGAAACTCCACCATATACCCTATGAAGTATGTTTCTAAGCCCAATAAATTTGACGCAGATCCCCAGAGCGAGGACGATAGTGGTAAGGCACTCTATTCAGAAAAGCAGACGTCTACTCACAGTGGTAAGGAAATGACTAAGGTGGGTGGGGTACAAGTGACTGGCCCAGGCTTTTCTTCCTGGTCATGCTTCCAGTAGTAACTTAATCTCCCACTCCAGGGACTGACCGAGTGATGCTGAACGGCGAGGACAGCACCCAGCTCACAAAGATCTCTTCCATGACTTTCCAACTACCACAGCCTGGCTGGCACGTGCACTAGGGAAAGAAGGTCTAGGCAAAGGACCAATGTGGGGACCTCCAGTCTGCTGGCCCTGCTCTGCCCTGGTATGTGGTCTGGGGTAGCAGCTCACCCACTGCCAGCACAGGCAGCTTGCCACAGGAGGCAAAAATCCAGATTCCTCCAGTTTGTGAACAAAGCTTCTCTCCCCATTTCCTGGAGTTGTTTCCATTACATTCAGTCTCTCAAGTAACTTTTGAGTCACTTCCCAAAAGAAACACAAGGACATACTATACTGACTTCAAAAAAAGACAGATCTCCATATCTAGGTCAGGTTACAAACGTGGGCCAGGGTGTGTGTGCTGTACTCCCAAATGCTACAGCGGCACAGAAAAAGATGCAATCCGTGTGGACCGGGGCACCAAAGAAGCCTCATGGGAGGTGGTGCTTAGAATGACAGAAGTGTAATGCCTGGAGCTGGAAAGGCCTTGGCGAACACCTAGGGGTAGTCCCTCAGAGTCCTGGGGCTTCAAGGAATTGCCTCAGGAATCCCTGGGAGGCTGAGTTCTGTACAAGTGATGTTCAAAGAACCCTAACACCTGTTTCTAGTTGTTTGTTGTTGTTTGTTTGTTTCTTCGTTTTTTAAGCTGGAACTGCTGGTCTAATCCAAACTGCTCATTTTACAAATGAGAACACTTAAGCAGGCTGGGGACTTTCCCTAAGTCACACACAGGAGAGGACATTTTGGATGTGATGAAGAAGGGAAAAGAAGAAACAAAAAAGAACCACGTTTCATCTGACTCATGAGTTAAAAAAGAATATTTGTCAAGCCATGTGAACTTAAAGGCAGTTTACAGTTGCCTCGCAGGTTCAATTAAGGTATACATTTTCTCTTAGCAGAGACACAGACACGGAACCTCAGATGCAATATATATTTTGTACTTACTAAACCCCAAACCCACACCCATAGAACTTGAAAGTAACAGAATATTCGTATCCATAGTCCAAATGCATTTTTTTTTTCTTTTCCATGTCTTTCACTTACTTTCTTAAAGCCGTTTCCTGATCTTTGTCAAAATACAGTCAAGAAAGAGGCAAGCTTCCTTCTTGGGAGCCTGAGCCAAGCCTGACCAAGCCCCTTATCCAGGCTCGGCAGTGGACACCAGTAGATGTTGGAGAAAAAAAAAATCCTGCCTCATTGTGAATTTTTTTAATCATTCTCACCAACTTTTGTTTCCTCTTATTTTACAGAATGTGAAATTATTTTCACACTAGCTTCAAGACCTTAAGTCAGAACATGAATTGGGAAAACCAAGAATGAGCACCAAAAGATCAGCTCGTAAAAGTGGTGGGATATCTATTATCTAGGTCATGAGGAAAAGGAGAAAAGTAGAAAAGGAGCTTTTCTACTACCCTTGTGAAAAGAAAACAGAAAGTTCCCTCTAAGTTTCCTGCTATACTTAGGTGAAAAAAGCCCACCTCAAACCAACTTCAACCGAAAAGGGAATCGATAAGCTCAGGCAATGGAAACGTTCAGGGTTGGATCATGCTTAACCAGAGGCAGGTGTTCCAATAAATACTGCTGTCCAGTATCTATTTCTCTCTCTCTTGTCTCCACTTTATTCTGGCCGATGTCATCATCTCTCAGACTTTCCTGAAGGGAAGGCAAAATGTCAACAGTTGCAGGCATACAAATGTAAAGTCTTCCAGGAACAGAAGGCCTGTATCCCAATAGCTCCAGGGAGTTGCATCTCATTGGTTCAGGTGGTATCACGTGTCTCTCTTTAGACATACTGGTTTGGTTCTGATGGGCCAGCCTGTGTCACATGCCCACCCCACACTTGGATTTGACAATTCACCAGAATTGAGTCTTAAAGGAGAACTTAAACCAAGGGCTAAGAGTAGGACGGGGCAGTTCTCCAAAAGGGAAAGATAGGTTCCACCCACTAGAACTTGGGCGTCAAGCAAGCAAACACCACAGTTGGGTACTCCCACCAGCTGCCCAGCTCAGCTCCTCCCTGTGCCGATCGGATAATGCACACCTGATACCTTTGGCAGTCTAGAGATCAGTTAAAGAACAGAACCATTCGCTAGCTACCCTGCCCATGCAATTATGTGTTCATTAAACAAATGTGCATTTGTAGTAAGCACTGAACTTGGACTGAGCTCATGCAGGGAGGGCTACTTCTAGAAGCTACTGTGACAGGAAGTACTGCAGGCTGACCAGATCCCCAGGGCCACATTTTAGGCCATGACTGACTGTCGGCTACTTTTTTCGTCCCGGGTTACCAGCCATTTTGTTTTTCTGTCTACCTGTTTCCTGTGAGTTTTTTCCTCTCCTAACTTTGGACCTAAGGACAACTTCTTTCCAGCTCCCTTTGACACTCTTGAACATGAGGAGCAAGATCTTCTTCTTCATTACAACTAGAGACATACTGAGGACAGGGAACACTTCAAAGATTCAGAAGTCTTGGGGTGCCTGGATGGCTCAGTCATTTGAGCATCTGACTTTGGCTCAGGTCATGATCTTATGGCTCAGAATCCCTTGGGAGCCCAGGTCTCCCTTTCTCTCTGCCCTTCCCCACTAGGGCTTTCTCTCTCTCAAAAATAAATAAACAAGCAAAGATTCAGAAGTCTCCCTTTTCTCATCCTCCTTATTCCTGATCACCCCTGATCATTAGTTTAGGATCCTAAACTCAAGGAGTTCCAGACGGTCATGACATTTCTGTCTCCTCTTACATGCACGAAAGTGGAACGTCCAGAATCTCTCTCCCACCCTGGGTATTAGCAGAACCAGCTACCACTTACTGAGCATTCACTATGGGCCAGTCACTATGGAAAATACTTCAGTATATTATGTCATGTAATCCTCACCTCTCCTCTGAGGGAGGTTCCCGTACTGTCCAATCTAATACTGTCCATCAAAGAGGACACTGGGGCTGGAGAAATGAAGTCACTTGCCTGAATTCATATGACCAGTCAGTGACAGCAAGGAACTGAAACCAGATCTGCATGACACTGAAACCAGGCTCTTGCCTCCTAAGCACTGTCCTCCATGGATCTCTGCTTCAGAAAGCCTCTTTTCAGCGAGGAATCCTGAAGGCACAGAATGAACAAACCAGACAAGGGTATATTGGAAGACCACTTAGGAGCCCCCAGACTCAAGTACACCATTTGCACCTCCAGTGATTACAGGGATGAGTGATTTTAATCTCGATGTCTGACAATGTACTCCTCCCCCACAGGCAACATACACAGAAGAGACTATTATAATAGGGTTATTTACCATGTGTTAACCCAGCTGATGCCTAACCAATATCACCTCTGTTTTATGTAGTTGAGTGTTTCTCAACCTTATTTCACTCATGTATCCTTCTGGTAAGTGCAAAATTCTTACTACCACTGTCCCAAAGTCTGGATTGGTCCCCAGTGGTCTCTTCCTTTCCATTCTGTCTTTTGCTTTACCCCATTGTCACCATTGTCACCAGCCAAAGGATTTCACTGAACTTCACTTCCTATAGTCTGAATTACAAGAGAAATCCCCTTTTCTATTTTTCATCTATAAAATTCTTGTGTAAAATTGAATATGATTTTCACAATATGCCCAACCATACCTAAAATATTTAACAGCTGGGCATGGGCCCCAACCAATCACAACTGCTCCTGGTCCTTACAGCGCGCTGGTGACTACCACCAGAACATCTGTCCACCCAGCCAGGAGTCCTGCAGTACTTCCTGAGGGCACCTCTCCCGCCACCACAATTGTGAGTAACTAAAATAGGTCCTAGTGTTTCTGCAAATATAGCCACAGACCTCCACCAAGTAAGGAAGAAACAAAGATGGAGACTGCATGATTCTCTTTCTCCTTTCTTTTACATAACACTTCCTTCCTTACCAATTTCTTCTTGTATGAGGGAATGGAATTTTCCACCATGAGTAATCACAGCCAAGGGGGCTACTGCGTGTCAGAATGAGGACCTACACTCCATTGTGTTTCCACCAGGGGACATCACCCTGCTATTCATCTCAAAATTCAACTATTAGGAAACTTAGTAGGTATCTATACACCAGCCACCCACTTAGTCCTCCCAAAGGAAGCTTGTGAAGTCATGAGGGGTGTGCCATTTAGTTTCATAATCCATCAACACTGATCCAGTCCTGGGAGAAGCTAACACCCAAACCTGAGCACTTCTCTTGCTTGGATGAGATGAAGAGCAGAGTGACACAGGCAGGGATCTCAGCTCCTCCTGTGAACATGCCGGCATTGAGCCTTCAGGTCATGTCAGAAGTGAGGAGTACTGCTCAGTCCAGCAAAAGAGCAGAGGCACCTGGGTGGCTCAGTCAGTTGGGTGTCTGACTTCAGCTCAGGTCATGATCTCATGATCACAAGGCTTGAGCCCCGTGTTGGGCTCTGTGCTGACATCTCAGAGCCTGGAGCCTGCTTTAGATTCTCTGTCTCCCTCTCTCTCTGCCCCTCCTCTGCTTGCACTCTGTGTCTCTCTCCCTCAAAAATAAACATTAAAAAAAAAAAGAGCAGAAGGGCCCCCAAAGAGGTAGGGCCAGAGTCAGAAGGAAGGTTAAGAAATTTCATGGATACAATGCAGCCGCTGAAACGATTTATTATTAAGTCCATGTGAAGAACCCTGTGTTGATTCCCAGAAATAATTGGAAGGTCTTCACAAGGACCACTTCTCCACTGGTAAATTCAGAGAAAAATAAATGAATAAAAACACTAAAACAGATGCTATATTTTTGTTCACAAAAAATAATGTATATTTAATGCCATCGAATTGTATGGAGAACCTGTGGGTAAGTGTCACCAGGAATGTAAAGGCGAGCTTCCTTCCTCTAGATCCTACTACAGGCATGTTAGAAGTTAGGTAAGGTACTTCTGGGATTCTGAGGAATCAGAAAATGCAACAGTCAGCTCTTGAGATCTCTTTAGGATCATGTCAAATCTCCAATTCTTGGGCTTTTGAAAAAGCCCCAAAGTTCCCCAATATTAACAATACCTGGGTTTAATCTCTCAGTTTTCTGACCGCATGCTCCCGACTCCCCTCCAACTGTGTGTGCAACACCACAGCTCCCTCTCAGTTCGGGGAAAGAACACACTCACGTGATAGAGAAGTGCACACTGTAACAGTATCGGCGGAGGGAAACAACCGGAAACTCCAACTATAGGAAACTTCTTACCTGTGTTACGGTTCATTCATTAAATGGAACACTAAGTAGCCTTTATAAAGCTGAGTCGGAGGGGCAGAAGAATATTGTTCCTGACCAATGCAAGGGGAGAACAGTGAGCTTATTGTCCTATGCTACTGTTTAAGAAAAAAATACATAAACAACTACCTCCAGAAACGTAGTTGCACTTAGAAAGAGGAGCTTGAGGCTAGAGGTCAGGGGTAGGAGGAAGCATGTCTTTTTAAATGATTTTTGGTAGCAATAAACCAGAGTTACTTCGAAATATTTCTAATGGGGAAGAAGGGCGATCAGCTGCCCACACAAAAGGGTTAGGGAAGAAATTTCAACTTCACTGAAGATGTCCCAGAGAAGGCAGAGGAGGGTTCTGCATCTACACCCACAGAAAACTACAGAGATTTCTGGTCCCAGAGTCCCTCTTTGAACACTTGCTACCAGGAGCTCCTCTGCCGGCCTTTCCCAATCACACCGTTAGCTCTGCAGGCTCTGCTCATGTGTCCTCCTTTCTCCACACATCAAACTTCAATTCTACCCCCTCCTTTAAAGCCACTGGATAGAAGCTTCCTCCCTCAATGACTACCAGTAAAGCAACAAATTTCTGTGCATGGTGGGAATCATCCCACTACCCTAGAGCATAAGAATTGCCACGTCGCTTAGTTTCTCTAAAGAAAACGAAATCTGGATGTCCCCCACCTCCCTGCCCCATTCCTCCTTTGGGATCATCAAAGAACTCTAGAGTTCTAAAGTTTCTAGGATCCCGGAACATTGGGCAGGAGCTCTGGGGGCACCGTGGTAGCCATCACCATCTCTCCGCACATTGTCCGGGCCCTCGGCTTCATCTGTAGGATCCTTGGGTGGCCTCAACACCTCCAGGTCAGGCTAGACACAGGGCATTTCCCCTTGGGTCCCAGGTACTGAGACTCAATGCTCACCCCCAGGTCTTCACTATTTCCTGCACTTCACACTGGTGTATCACAGCTCAGGATGCTGGATGGCGAGAGGCACACAGGACCCCAATACTCAAGACCTGCCACCCTTCCCCTGTCATCAGAGCCAGGCTGCTCCCTTCTTCTCTACAAAGCCCACTTCCCATCCCCCTCTTTTTCCAGTTCCTCATGTTTCAACATTAAGACTTCCATCATAAAACACAACAGAGCACATACACTGACTCCTTCCCAATCCAGGACAAGATAATCCAGAACTCAGAACACAACGGCCTGATAGTGCTGCCTATAAGGGAGAAGTTACCTGCACCACAGAAAACCTCTCCATTGTGGTTATTAATCTAGTTTGCTATCACACCTTCCACTCAATGAATCTTCGTGCTTTATAAAAAGAGAGAAATACTTTGGATAAATAAATAGGGATACCTTCAAGAGGAGGTAAGGGCCCTTCTTGGTTAGGGTAGCTGAGATCCATTTTCCTGAATTTAAGGTCAATTTACTATTGACTTAAGGGAGAAATTTTCACTGTAAAATAGCACTCACAGAGGAGGTAAGCTTCCCAAGGTTTGACAGGTGAGCCTGAACACAGAGGACTTCCTGTCTCCTGGAAGGGACACATCTCTGAGTCTTCCTTTAAGGAAGGAAGGTCTTGGGCGGGAGCATAAATCCAGGTGGTTCTGATTCAACTAGTCCAGGGTGGGACCCAGGCAGGTATTTTTAAAGCTCCCCAGGTGCATCTTATGCACAGATAGGCCCGTATGGACCTAAGGCTGTAAATTTCACCTGTGCCACAGATTGGTTTCCTAATCCCAATCTCTATATCCTCCTAGCCCATCTTCAAATAAACATTCTCTGTGTGTTCTCCAAGAATTCATGCTCTACACAGTCTCCAGAGTAACATATTTAGATGCTAATGTCCCCTTTTAGTGTTAGGGCCCTTATTCCTCCTGGGTCTCCCTTTCAGTATCAGGTATTGGAAGTGGAGGTCCCAGTCACCCTCATTAGGAGTTTAGAGAGAGAAAAGCTGAAACACTTTTGCTTTGGTAGCCAGGTAGGATCTGGCAGAGCAGGGCAGTGATGAAATGCCACAGCAGGGTTGCATAAAGCTGCACATTGGTGAGCCAGGATTTCGACAACTGAGTTACACCCCCTCATCTCTCCAGTTGGCCAGGCCCAACGCCCACTCTGTGCTGCACTCCCCACATTCACGGAGGCGGATAAGCACTCAACTTCTCTCCCCTTCCTTCACCAGCTCCTCCAGCTGTGAGTTCTATGCTGGCTCTCCTGCTGTTGACACGATGTGACTACTTAACTCACAAGGCAATGAAAAACTTAGGAAGGTCTTGAAGTCAATCAGGCTTGTGGAGAATGGAGACGACACTCAAGGTGTGCCTCCCTGTCCTGCTATAAATGGACAGGCCTGGTATCACCTCTAACCTCCCCTAATGACTATGCCCTGCACCAATATTTCTAACCTATGTGCTCTGAAAAGCATATTTCCATAGACTTCGAGAGGGGATTCAGTAGACTTCCATGTAGCCCTCTCCAGTTCTCAGCTCTCCATATGCCTGAGGGGTCTCAGGAATCCAGTTAGAGTGAGGTGATGCTCACCCTGAGCACAAGAAAGGCCTTGAAGACTGGGTCTCTAAGACGTTTCATCAGTGCTGTTGTTTGAGACCCTTGAGACCAGCCACTCAGGCAACATCGTAGTTTGAAGCAAGATTCAGATGTTCCGTCCTGTGGGGTGATCTTTTCATTCTCAGAAAATACTCTCAGTTTCTGAGCATGTGCTGTTTCTATCACACGCAGACTGGCCTTCATTGGCACCTGTCCTTACATCACAGGACCACAGGGCCATCTCATGTTCTGGCCCAGAACTGCAAGTCATAGGGTGACCATCTGTCTTCTCCAGAGATAGCTCGATTTTTTAGTAATTCAGAGTCCAAAAGAGAATCCTTAAAACTCCATATTCTGAAAATTGTAGAGAAATGACTTCCACAGTCCCGATAAGGCTACAGTTGGCTTCTCTTTCCCTCTAAGCTATACTCTAGCTGCTGAGGGATTCCGACTGTCAGACGTGGCCTTGGTTGTTTAGCCTCTTCTCAGCTCTCTGGTAGCCCCATCACTGAGGAAGTGAGGGACCTGGGCTTGGGGCGTTCCTTCTCTCTTTTACGACCCTCTGTTGGTTAGCTCCCAGCACAGTCGTGATTAATAAATGTGCGATGTGTCCCCTCATGTCTGTATTACCACTTTCTGGTCCTCCAAGTTCCTAAGAGGGTTTCAAGAGTGATCACCCAGTTTTCAATTTTTGTCTTTGTTGTTTCTTATTTTTCTTACATAAGTAAGACATGAATACGTCCTTATTGTACAAGTTTCAAATAATACAAAAGTCTACAGAGCAAGGCTGAAAACCTGCAACATATTTCCCATGGCCACCTTCCCCCTCAGAGGCCACACTACCCACCATTTGCAATGCACCCTTCTAGCCCGCTTTCTAGGCATTGACATCATATGTAGTGCGTGGATCCATGTGCCTGTATAATTTTTTATTTCTTATATTTTACATAGAGATATTATTTTGCATCTTGTAAAACTTGATATGTTTTTCACTCGGAAATCTTTCATGTGAGGATACATAGACATATCTCCTTCATATATATGTATATATATCACATACAAACATACCTATCTTCAGTAGAGCCTCATGTTCTGTGGAGGAAGTCTGAACCCTGCTGGTTGTTGTGTGGGGACAGGATGCAGGGCACAAGGGGATGACTGAAGGGCCCGCGGGCGAGGAAGGGCCAAGAGGCAGCTGTTTCCTCTTGATTCATCTCCTAACGTTCCTGGTGATTTTGTTCAGTTGTTACTGTCAGCTCAGATCTTTATTTTCCACTGTTAGCTTCTTTTAGGTTTAGCCCAAGCGCTCCAGGCGAGTCCTTCCCAATGGCAGCTCCACACACTTGTGCCCAGCAGTGGCCTCTGCGTGGGAGCAGCAGCTGTCCTCTCCATTACGGGGGCTCTGTCCCTGTGACTCACTGCCTCGGGGCATCTCCCTCAGGGCTCAAGAATGTTTTTCACAACAGGTTATACCTGAATATAGCTTCTGCTTCTATAGAAGGCAGATGCCATACATCTGATAATCCAAAAACATTAATTTAAGATCTAGGAGCTTTGCCTAGATCTAGTAATGCCTCCTTGGTCAAACAGACCTCAGACTTCAGTTCGTTGTAGAGTCATTTTAGCCAAAGAAAAGTGTGTTTCCCAAGAAAGGCTTGAAACCATCTTTTTTTTAAAAAAAAAAACAAAAACAACTTTGTTTTGTTTCAGCTGCTCCTATTTAGTCACATGGTCAAGTACCCACCAAGTGCTTAGGAGTCTGAACTTCCTGTCATTGAGCATAACTTCTTTTTTTGTTTAATATGATTTTTAAATCCCTGATAATGAACCAGTTTTCCATCTTCATTTTGCCATTAATTCCTCCATTTGCTCTTTCATTATCTACTTTTGGCTTCACCTGTCTCCTCTCCAGCCTGGAGCCTGTGGTCAGCCGTTGCAGCCAAGTGTTAGAGTCTAGAGTCCCCTGTCCCTTGGGCTCTCACTGGTCTCCTGACTTAACCATTCTTGGCCCCAGAAGCACCCCTCAAGTCTGTCCCCATCACCCGGGCACTCCCCCGGAGATGTGCCACTTCTTTTTGCCAAGGTTGACTTCACAGCCTTCCCTCTGTCCCTGACCCTCAGTTCTGGTTTGTGACCTTGCTCCACCAACTGCCCTTTCTTTCACTAGTATTTTCCTCCTTCAACTGGTTGCTTCTTCTGTAAAAACAGACACATAAATGTACTTAAAGCTCCCTCATGCTAAAGACTTTTTCTCAACCCTGCTATTTCCTTGAACTATTGCCCTATTGTCACTTCTCGTTCTGCCAAGGCCCTTGAATGGTTACTTTGCACTGTATTTCTTCACTTCCTTACTGCCAATCACTACTTTAAATAGGTAACAAATTAAACATAAAAACAATACCTTCATACAGTAAAGATTCAATGAAAAAGGTATGGAATGGGTAATAAAGAGACTTGCCCGGGAGGGAGATGAATAAGCAGAGCATAGAGGATTCTCTGGGCAGTAAAACAACTCTGCATGGTGGATATAAGTCATTATACATCTGTTCAACCCATTGAATGTGCAGCACCAAGAGACAGCCCTAATGTGAAGTATGGACTTTGGGTGACCACGATGTGTTTATGTAGGTTCATCAATTGTAAGAAAGGCATCCATCACTCTAGTGGGGGATGTTGATAATGGGGAGGCTATGGATGTGGAAGGGCAGGGAGTATATAACAAATTTCTGTACCTTCTAACCATTTTTTTCTGTGAAATTAAAACGCCTCAAAAAATAAAATCTATTAAAAAAACATATACTTGAAACTTAAATAATGTTATATGTCAATTATACCTAAAAAAAAAAACAACTGAGGATGTATCATAAATAAATTAGGGTTCATAGTCACCCTGGAGGCAAAAGGCAGAGCAAACATGCCTTTTTTCCTTTATGGAGGACACAAGGAAACAGTACTGATTTATATACTCACATATATACACTCCACCTGTGTGTGTATACACACACACATACTGCCCCATCTCTTCCCAGCTGTATGCTCTGAGGATCTTTAGGCTGAAGGCTGACCATATCCTACGTTGGTCCCGTGTGAGCAGCTTAGCAGAAGTCTTACCCTGACCTGCAAATGATGCTGGCATCATCTTGGAGACATCTTGATGCTGTCAAGCCCCACTCTGGTACGTAGGGCAAGGTGCCTAGACCTCTGTGTTAATTCTCCATTGCAGTGCAACAAATTACCTCAAGATATATCCACCTAAAACAACACACATTTTTTTTTTAATTTCATACAGTTTTTGAGAGCCAGGAAGCCAGAAACACTGGGTGGCTCAGAGTCTGTCATGAGATTGCAGTTAAGATGTTGGGTGAGATTTAAGTCATCTGAAGGCTTGACTGGAGTTGGAGGATCTACTTTCAAGATGGCCTCCTCAGTGGTTGCTGACGAGAGACCTTGGCTTTTTGCCACATGGACCTCTACATGGAGCTACTTGAGTGTCCTCACAATATAGCAGCTGGCTCCCCCTAGAGTAAGAGATCCAAGAAAGAGAAAGGCAGAAGCCATAATGTCTTTTATGACCTATTCTCAGAAGTCACAAAAATCATTTCCACAACATCCTATTGGTTCATAAACGTCAATGTAAGAGGAAGCCACACCAGACACCCGTTCCAGGACACCAGTATCACTGAGGGCCAGCTTGAACGCTGGCTCCCTCAGCTTTACAACTCTACTTCTGTATGGTTCCTAGTGTTCCACCAGTCCTTGCTGATTCTTGGGTGGCACCCTTGTTCTCTCTAGTAGACCTCAAACTGCTAACTCAACAGTGATCACTTCTGACTCCAAACCTCCTTAAGTCTGCTTTCCTATCTGCAAATGGCAGGTACTTACCATAGGGGATATTTATTTATTAAATTACTTTGATGACCTGCCTTGGGAAAGGTATAACTGACAGCCATGAAACTGCTAAAAATATTTAGGCCTGGAAGGCACTGCACTCAATCAAAGAAGTAGATAAAACAGTCTTTGGAACAGCAGAAGCAGCCATCTTTTATTTCAGTGTTTGACTAAGCAAATAAAGTTCCTATTGGTGGCTCGCTGCTTCTAAGAAGTTTGCCTTGGGAGTTGGCTATGAAGATTATTGGTTGCCTCCCTGACATGTATTTCCCCCTTCCTTCTTCCTAGAGAACTCCAGCTTTGCTCAGTAATCTACTCCTCCCTAAGATAGCCCATTCCCTCAGAAGAAGCTAAAACCATCTCCACTCAAATGTGGACCAGATCTTCTCCAAAAATGGAGTCATCCCATTCCTTTTCATAATCTTTGAGTCAGGAATGATCCTGGGAAGCAATTTGGACCAGTAACACAAGGTGAGGTTTATTGTGGGAAAACTTCAGAAGTGACCCTTTCCAGCTTCCTCAGGACATTTTTGTTCACAGAGGTGAGGCCACAATCAGGCTGAGGGTGAGGTCGTCATGTGGATAAGAGCAGGGAAATGGAGAAAAGATCAGGGAAAAGCAGACTCCTGCTCTTGGTGATGAAAAGGGGATAGTAGACAATAAAATCAGAGTGCCACATGTGGTACAGGATAAGGTTGACTGACTATCCGACAACCTTACAACCAGCTGTGCTGTCTCATCTTGCCGGCCCACACAACAACGTGCTTAGGGAAGAGAAACCCTGACTTTGGGGTGGGCATGTGAACCAGTCCCAGCCCAGGAGATATAAGGGAAGTCCACTATGGGAAAAGCATGGAAGGAGGAATGCCCTGCCTGTGCCACTCTCTGCCCTCCACCTTTGAACACAGCTGTGTAAAGATGGATGCTTGGACATGCAGCAGCCTGTTCACATGATGCTCTGAAATGTAAATCTATGAGCTTTTTCTCAAAGTACCCTAGAATTCCTTAGAGGAAATCCAAGACACAGCCTACGGGGAGTCCTTAAACTTTCATCCCTCTCCAGCCACATCTGTCCCAAAGGAAATAGGTGTAATGCTCTATGAGATATCCTACCTTGGCACCAAGAGCTGGGAAAGAGAGAATCCTAATGTCACTTCCTTATTGGTGCCCCTAATAAAGAGATTCCTGATAAAGGGCTTGGTGTGGTTTGACACTATTAGGTTAAGGAGACCAGAGGAATAGGGCTTATTCCCTCCCACAAAGTCAATAGCAAGAGTAAGATCTACCTGTGGTAAAACACCTGGAAAGGTCAAGGGCACAGTCTTGAACTTAAATGACAATAATAAACCTCAGTGGGACACTGGGACTCTTCAGTCACCAGTATTAGTAGGTGATACACTATACAGAGACTGAGCCCAGATCTTAGAAAAAGTGGCAACAAGGGAGACTTTCCAAACCTAATATGGTGGAGCCTGTTGGAAAGCAGCCTAATCTTCTGACCTTAGTCCTCCAAGTTGGGGACTCTCTCCTTATTCCTCTAGTTATCTGGGATCCAAAAGTACCCAAAGTATCTGCCTTTAAAAGTTGCTGTGAGAATTAGAGATGATGTATGTACAGCCCCTAACACTGAGCCTGGCACACGGTAGGTACAAAGTAAGTGGTAGCTATCTGTGCTACTGAGTTCAGCACTGAGCAGCCCTGCATAGAGGTGGAAGGTGAGGAAACTATCCAACAGTTAGAATCAATGCCAGTGGTCCTTTTTGGTCAAATCTGGAGAGTTCAGAGAGAGAACACCAAACAGGATCAGACTCTGAAAAAGGACAGAGTCTCCTGAAAAAGGACAGGCTCAGACCGGAATCGGATGTGGCTGAGTTTGGAAAGGGCTGCTGGTAACATGGCTCATTCACCTGAATTGCTAAAGCAGCACATCACAAGGACTGAGAGTGGCCATAATTAGCCTGGAAAGTCTTGAGAGCAGCTCAGATCCACACAGCCCACCACCAGCTAAGCTGCCCCTTTGCACCACTTCAAGCCCTGGAGAAGCCACGACTGGTCTCAGGGTGAGCTCTGAGAGACCCTGAAAGTTTTGCCTGCTTCAGAGCATTGCTTGGAGCTTTTCTGTAGTCAAACTGCATTTAGATACCCATTGCGTTACTTGGGAGATATGATACAGTCATTAATTGATCATTTAACTACAAATCTACCCATGCTTAAAATACATCTATTATGGCTCTTCACTGCCCATGTGTAAAGTCTTCAATATTTAGCTTGGTAAAGGACACCCATCATCTGCCCATCATGAGCCGGTCTGCAGCTATCTCTCTCCCTCTCCCCCACCTCGCAGCCCTTATGCTCTATCCACACACAAGTACACTCGATACCAAATGCTATTTATGTCCTTCTTGCTCTTCCTGCTTCTTCTGCTTGCAATGCCCTTTCCTCCCTCATAGACTCACAAACACATCATCTCTCAAGATTCAGCCTAGTTCACCTTGTCAGCCTTTCCCTAAGCACACTCAAGGCAGGAATAACCACTCTCTGTTGGTCAGCCTTATGCCCATATATGCTTCTATTACACCACCTAGAATACTTTACAACACTTGTGTCCATTTCTTGTGCCTGTATTCTCTACTGGACTATAAACTCCTAAGGAGTGGGGCTTTACGAAATGGATGCTTGTGTCTGGCCCAGAGTAGTTGATTTAAAATATTTGTTGTATGGAGGCATGGGTGAATGGATAAGGATCAGTGTGTATCATTCATCTTCTCAGTTCTGGTCATACAAGCATGAAAGCCCTTTCCCTGCCCTCAAAGAGCTCACTGTAGATGACAGAAAAAGGGAACAAAGAACAATGAGGTAGAATTAAGTCAGAGCATAGCATGAGAGCCCAGCTGTGGGTGTTATGAGCTCAGCTGAGGGTCAGTCAGTCCAGTGGGGAAAAGAGGTGTGTGCTCACAGATACTTCCTACAGAAGTTAACACCTGATCTGGATCCTGTTGGACCAGGGGAGTCAGCCGCGCAGGGGAGGGAGAAACACTTTAGGCAGAGAGATTAGCAGGTCCAGAGCAATGTGGGTGTGTGCAGCAGAAGTGTGGAAATGGCTCAGTATCCACAGGGCTGGAATAAAGGAGAAACATGGGGGAAAGGCAGTGATACGGCTAGAGAAGCAGGGAGGACCAATCACACGGGGCCACAATGCCATTAGGGAATCTGGAGTTTTTCCTAAAGAAAAATGGAAAGCTTCTAAGGAAAAGACAGAACATGGTAGGATTTGCAAATATAAAGAACACCCCAGGATCAGTGTGGGGTCAGGCCTTGAGACCAAGATGGAGATTCTAATAAGATCTAGCAGAAAACTGATGAGGGCTGGTCCAAGTTAGGACAGTCAGGATGAAAAGGGTGTTCAGATCAGCTGGGTGGAGAGGAGGCAAAATTTGTTAGAATTTGGACACTCTGCATAAACAAAAACAGGAGGTTAGGGGGAAGTAGCAGCACACATGCCTCCAGGTTTCTGTCCTGGTCGACACAGCAGGTTAATGTCCTCGTGGGAGCGTGCACAGGTACGGAAGAGAGGAGAGCGGCTCCGATTTTGTTTACACTGAGGCTAACATGCCTTAGGAGTCCCCAGATGGGTCTTCTCAGTAGGAAATGAGCTATCCATTCATGAGGTTTTTGGAGAGAAGTCTAGACAAGAAAAATGAATGCAGTACTCATCAGCAAACAGGTGATAGCCAGAGCCATGTGGGTGATAAAATCTTTCAAGGAGGACGTGAACCTAGTGATAAGAGGATCAAGCCCCAGGATATATCACACGAGTGAGCAAAATTCTTGAAAAAGAGTCTGAGATCGAATACCCAGAGATACAGGAAGAGTTAAAAAAAAAAAAAAAAAGAGCAAGCTGCAAATGACCTTTCGAAGCAGAGAGCTTCAAGAGAAGACAGTCACCTGTGTGGACAAGTTCTGTAAAGTCAGCAAGACATGAAAGAGCCTGAAAAATGTTCATTTGTGGCCATATCTTCCCAGCCCTCATCAGCCTTGAGGTACACATGAAGCCACCGTTTCACACATGTCACTGGCTTGTTACCAACCATCTGCATTAGCAGGACCTCTACTTCCTGAATAAAAGTCATTGCTTCCCTTTATTTCTGGGAGTGCCTGGGAGTGTGGCGCCCAAGCCGAAGAAGCATGCCCATGTGCTCTTCCACACACACCGCCTCTCGATGTCCACAGCACTTGAGGACAGGGCCTCCCCACAGTCCCTGCCTGAGAGCCCCCTGAGGTCCACGGGTTCCATCCCTTCACGTGCCAAAGCTACACACCTTCATGATGCCAATGCAGAGTATCCTGTGCTCTACTTCCCTGAGCTGAAGCCACAGCATTTTCTGAGGAATGAAGAAGACACCCACTCTTTGTCATCTGTTTATGTCGCATGTCTCACATAGTTCCTCATGAAAATGTCTTCTTCAGCTGGGTGACCGTCTGTCCCAAGGCTTCAGACACCAGCTCCTAGGGCTGAGCTGTAGAGCAGACAACAGTGATCCCCCATACCCCAGTCTCTGCCCTAGGTACCCCAGCCCCCAAGGGACCCTGTGTACACAGATCTTTGGGAAGACCAGTCCACCAGTGAACAAAAATTCCACACCCACATTTTTGAGTTAGTCGGTCAGGACACCTGGCCACACAGTGATTTAGCAAAGGAGTTTCAGCAGAATGGTTGATAAGGAGGTCAGATTACAACGACATGAGGAAAGAGCAGGAGGTGGGGAAACTACAGACAGCAAACATAACAGCAAGTTTCGTCAACTTGGCTGTTGGGAAAGGGCAGAGGCAGGAGAGTAGGGCCAAAGGAGATGAAAGGTGGTGTTGGTGGTGGTGGTAGTTTTTAACAAGGAGAGACTTGAACAGAATCACATGCTGGCAGACAAAGCCAGCAGAGACGGCCAGGCGAACCCCAGACACTGAGAAGACACAGGCTCTGAGGGAACAGCCAGGTACAAGGTCTGCTGAAGAACCCTGGGCCTGGGAACAGAAGGCGGCTGCCCTGAGGTCCCTGAAGAGAGCCAAGACCTGGGGGAGGAAGGAGGCCACAGGAGTGGGAGCTAAAGGAAGGGGCAGAACAGAGGTGACCAACTCTGGACTCTGCCCTGTGCTTATGCAGGAGGGAAGTGAAAGGCTGGGCTGGGCTGGGCGGTCCCAAGCGGACAAGTTGCCTCAGACCTCTGGCCCCTAAGCACATTCTTTGTGTTGAACGAGATCTCACTTACCAGCTCCCTGTCTGTGACTCAAAATCTGGGTTTCTCATTTTGCCATTTAATTTTAGTAATAATGAGAGCTGGTTCTGGGAGTCCATCTTCTTCCCTCTGTCAAACTCACGATGTTGGGGATCCCACTAACAAAACAATCAGCCCCGGCTCTCAGAAAAGCGTTCCAGTGTAAAACTTCCTAGGGGCGTTTGGGTGGCTCAGTCAGTTGAGCTTCCGACTTAAGCCACAAGGGGCTTGCTGCTGTCAGCCTGTTAGCACAAAGCCTGCTTCCTGTCCTCTGTCCCCCTCTTTCTGCCCCTCCCCCTCTTGTGCTCTTCCAAAAATAAATAAATATTTTTTAAAAAATAAAATAAAATAATAAAAAACTTACTTCCTGGGGAAAAGGATGATTCACTTTTAAAAGTGGTTTTTCCTTGATTTATGTATTTAACTTACTGCACACGGAGGGGTCAGAACTGAACCTAGAACAGAAGGCTCCACTCCCCCCACTAGGGACTGTGGGGCACGCAGAGACGAACATCCCTTCTTCCAGTCCTACAGCCCCTTCAGGTGCAGGTGGTAGGAAGGATCGCAACCGGAGGGTTAAACAGAGAAATACACCCTCATTAAGCCTGTAGTTTGAAATCAGGGTGGATGTTGGAATTTGCTCACAGGGTAAACTGATGTTTGAAGGTCACAAATGCAAATGCTTCTGGCGGTCAAGAAGCAGCTGTCCTGAAGAAAGGAGCTAGCCATCTGTAGCAAGCCAGAGTCACTCTCTGCCCTATAGAGATGGAACACAGCTACTCAGCCCCAGAGGCTGCCACAAGTCACTGAGACCCGACTTTTTCAGAGAGAGGTAGCAAGTCCAGACTCTTGTGTGACATCTCTGGATTTTTACGTGTTGGGAACTAATAACCGTCAACGAGACCCAGCAAAATGCCCGGGGAGCAACCTTAAGGTGGATGCAATTCACAATTTCAGTTTCACTCCCTCTAAAGTGATTTCACTGTGTTCTGTTTCATGAAGGATTCTGTGTCCCTGTGAGGTTTTGCGTCTCTGGGAGGGAAAACAAAGATTTGACTCTAAGGCGGCACCGCTGACTTGGCCCCCTCCCTGGGGCTGGTCTGCATACTTTATATGCTTCCCCAAAGGGTAATTTGACTATGCTCTCTGCCAAAGGGCAGGTGCTCCTGAAACAGCTGAGGACAACACTGCCACCCTGGACACAGCCGGTGATTAAACACAAGTATGCATTCTCCTCAGCATCTCTAGCTGATGAATCGTATGAGAATGACATGACATTGGGTCTGTCCCTTTAAAAATCCAGCACGCTACCAGGCAAACTCCTCCTCCAGGGAGGTTCCTTTAAATAAGAGCCAGCTGGCCGGCCACCGGTTTACACTGGGAGCAATACCTGCATTTGAGGATTCCTCCCCAGGAGGTGGCTGCCTGTCAGCATGGCTGAAGAGTTTGTGAACTGCAAAATCCAGCCCGGGAAGGTCGTTGTGTTCATCAAGCCCTCCTGCCCTTACTGCAGGAGGACCCAAGAGCTCCTCAGCCAGCTGCCCTTCAAACAAGGGCTTTTGGAATTTGTCGATATCACAGCCGCCAGTGACACTAGCAAGATTCAAGATTATTTGCAACAGCTCACAGGAGCCAGAACAGTGAGTTCTCAAAGGCTGGGCAAAAGCTCTCGGATTCCTTGATCTTGTGGGGGCTGTGCACAGGATATGCCTGCCCGTGCCTTTCTCTAGGACACCGCTAGGGCTCCGTCACTCAGTCGTCACTCAAGGCGGCGGGAGGGCTCTGTGGGGTGGGGGAGGGCGCCTGAGAGAAGACAGTGTTCCAGGGAAAGGGCGGCTGGGCTGCAGCCAAAGGTCCTCGAAGACCCTATGCCGTGCGTGCGTCTGGGAGCGCGGGCCCAGCAGCTGTCTGGGGAGTCCTTGAGCTATCCCGAGTCTTTGTTTCAAGCATGGCCGGGGAAATGACAGTTTTCAGCTTGCAGGGCTGGGGCTGGGGCTGGAAGGTTGGGTGGAGGGGCTGAGTGTGATCTGTACGGTTCCGTTATCGAACATGGGAATCGAACATGGGAATCGTGCGCACTTCTTCTGTGTTCACCTGGCCACAGTGGGATTTGCTGTTCTTCAATCTTTTCTCTAAGCTCTCTTTAACTATCACCCAATTAGCTCATTCTTCCATATCTTATCTAACTCCTCCCACTGGAAAAATCTAAAGGGTCATTATCTGCCCATTCTGAACTACAGAAGTTTCCAGGCCTGTCCTAGTAGGAAGTCCAGGGGCCAGAGTTTCAGGCTGGCTCTGACATTGGCTTGCTGTGTGATCCTGGGCAAGGCACCACTTCGATGATCCTTCAGGACCTCCCCGGCTGCAAGACCAGAGTAGCCCAAGGCACCTCCAAGTCCCCGTAGCTCTCAGTAGACTGTCAGCCCCTCTAAGAACTGCTGTTCTCTACCTCAAAAGGCTTCCTCTTCCTCAGCACCCATGGCTTCTGGTGGCATACGCAGCCACCCAGATAGCTTCTGTCAGTGCTGGTGCTGGGTGTGGTAACTGCCGGTCTACCAGCTCCCCGCAGCCCTTCTCAGGATGCACATTCTCAGACACAGCATTTGGAGAAGCACATAGCCTCGTTTAGTTCTAGTATGACTCACAGGATTTTCTCTGGGTTCTGAGTGTCAAGCAGTAGAGGCTGTTTTTCGGTTCCTTTCCTGTCAGAAATCAGTATTTTGGTACAGAGAGAGGCTAAAGCTGTTAACCTGTTGCTTTCAGGGCCCCAGCTGTGAGCTGAGAACTCTCATCTCGGCAGCTTGACGGCACAGTGGGGCAGAGACTTGCTGCTTGGCTGGACCGCCAGCTGTGCAGGCTGCTTGGGGTCCCCAGAGAAGAAAGCAGTGCCCAGCCCTCTGCTGTGATGGGTGGATCCGTCTAAGCTAGGGGTTCCCAAATGTTGCAATGCATTAGAATCACATGAGCTTTTTACGAAATCTAGATGCCCAAGTCATTCCTCATACTAATTAAATCACATGTCAGAAGAAGCAGCCAGCAATGGTTTTAAATCCCCAGATCAAAGGGTACAAGCTCTTGGTCGTAAGACGGGTATGTTCTGAGGGTCTAGTGGGCAGCATGATGGCTGCAGTTAAGAATACCGTATTGTGCGCTCGCAATCTGCTATGGGGGGGGATCTCCAGCGCTGTCAGCACACAAATACGAAAGTTAACTCTGTGAGGTGATGGACGTGTTCATTAACTTGATGGTGGTAATCACTGCACAGTGTATACATCTATCAAAACATAGTATCGGAGACCTTAAATATATACAAATTTATTTGTCAGTTATACGTCAGTCAGTAAGGCCGGGGGGGTGGAGGGAAGTTTATGATCCCCAGGTAATTCCAACACCCAACAAATTTTGGGAGCTACTTCCCAGCCTGGGAGCCTTTATTCTTCAGTGGGAGAAACTTCTTCATTCAACACATTTTTCTTTTTTTCATTTCTTCATAGAGTAACAATTTTTCATGTAGTCTTAGGTCTGTTTTTGAATTTTTAAAAATACTTCTCACGGGTTCTTGAGTCCTGAACGCATTCCTCCAAGGCAAAGAACAGGTCCTTTTAAGGTGTACGCTTCATGTTCCCTCACATTGAAGGGTTTATATGCGAAGAGACTGGAGACCTGCAAGTAGCTGCTCTCTTACTTACGCTGTAATGACCTGCAGTGACACAGTAAGCGCCCAGCAGGACTTGACGGATGACAGAAACCCAGGCCCTCAATCAGGCCCTGCACTTGGAGCAATTGTTTCGGTTTTACCTACTCTGGCCAAAGCTCCTGGATCGGCACCTTCATTTATTCTTTCTCTAATGCTCTTCTTTTCCTTAAGTAATGAGGGGCAGGCTGGGAAGGCCTTTTCAAGCTATCATAAGGACTATGGCTCATAAAGCGCAGTGAGATTCCACCGATGAGTTGTGAGCAGAGGAATAACCCAATCTTCATTTTGAAAGGGTCACTGGTGGCCGTGGGGGAAAGTGACTATAGGAAGGCCAGCAAGAGGGCCGACAACTGGAGCCTAGAGCAGTTCCTCAGATGAGAAATAATGGCGGCTTGTCCCAGGGACATAGCCAAGGAGATAGTGAAGAGTTTGGGCAGTTGCCGAGCTGGCTCCCAGCAGCCTGGAGTGCAGAGGAAGTGGTGAGCCGGGGCTGGGGCCCCTAGAAAGGTATGCCAGGAGAGTATAGTAGCAAACTTCCTCTTATGGTAGCCGTTCACTTTCTACTTCTTGACAGTAAGAGACTCTCAGGTTCCTGGAAGAGGTGGCTGGGACCAGGAGGGGAGGGCACAGAGCATGTGTTTCTCCTTCCTCAGCTGAATCAACAGATTGTGGTTCTGTCACCACTGCCCCCCATGGTGTCATGTACAGCCTGCAGACAGCTCCATGTAGGGGTTCCATTGGGTGGCTTTGCTCTTGCATAAACGGTGGGTGTAAGGGCAGAGGGGCCTTTCAGCTTTTGCTTCTCAGCCAGATGGTGTGCAAAAACTCCACCCTGGAGACGGCCCGATCATATTTCAGGACCTGTCCCAGGTGGTTGGGGGCTGTTGCCGAGCTTCGGGTTTTCAAAGCCTCGTTAACGGGGAGGAATAAACTGCCCAGTGTCAACCGGTGGTTTGCAAATATGATCCTTGAAGCAGCGGAGTCCACATTACCTGGGAACTTGTCAGAAATGCAAATTCTTGAGCCCTACCCTAGACCTTCTGGATCAGAAATTTGGGCAGGAGGGGAAGGGTAGTAGAAACTTGCTTTACCCAGTCCTGGCAGTTCTGACGCCTTGAATGACCCACACATGCCAGAGGTAATACCAAAGCAGGTGAACACCCTTGCTCCCAGAACTTCAGCAGTTAAACATCTTCTGATAGGCCAGGAATGAAAGGAAAGTCAGATACCGCCATCCCTTCCCTAGCTGAGAACGGAGCTCACAACAGAGACAGATGACTCTACTACACTGTGAATCTAACATCAGGGACAGAGATCTAACGCAAATACTCTTCCAGCTGTATTTAGAAAAACTTGCTGGTTGTCTGGCTCAGCCTAAGGGCTCAGGTGTGGTCCCTGCTGCAGAGAAATCAGAATTGAATCAGGGTGGGCCGGCTGCTGCCAGCCCAGATTCTTTTCCTGAAATGCATTTTGTGGAGTGAAATTTGTAGGTCATGCTGACAAGTTAGACAATCCCGTGCATAGCATTCTTCATTTGAAAAAACCTGTTGGCTTAAAAACCTTGTTTAGTGAATAATTTCACGCTTAAAACCAAGTTCTGACCCGAAAGAATATACATGAGGAGGTTGTAAAGTGATGTTAAAAGCTTTGGGTCATGGGAAAATTTTAGAGGAAGGATAAGATGTCTTTCTTTCTAACCTAATAATGAAGAGCCTTACAAATCTTAGCTTGTTTGCTTTTAGGTACCGCGTGTCTTTATCGGTAAAGATTGTATAGGCGGCTGCAGTGACCTAATGGAAATGCATCAGAGTGGGGAGCTGTTGAAGCGGCTAAAAGAGATCGGAGCTCTACAGTAATGATAGGTGAGTGAGGGGTAGCACGCCGGCCAGGAACACTGAGAGATGGTATAATTCTGCTGTGGGTTTTTTTTTCCAGTTTATTTATTTTGAGAGAGAGAGAGAGAGAGAGAGAGAGAGAGGGAGAGCATGTGCACAAGTGGGGGAGGGGTGGAGAGAAGGAAAGAGAATCCCAAGCAGACTCTGCACCCTCAGTGCACAAGTGGGGGAGGGGTGGAGAGAAGGAGAGACAGAATCCCAAGCAGACTCTGCACCCTCAACGCAGAGCCCACCATGGAGACTCAAAGGGGCTCAAACCCACAAACCCTGAGATCATGAGCAGAGCCGAGATCTAGAGCTTAATTGACTGAGCTACCCAGGCTCCCTTGCTATGTTTTATTATAATCCAGAAAGGCACTTTGGCTAGAGAGTGATGTGGGGTGATTTAAAGAACTATCATGTCATCGATGAGCTTCCTATTTTTCAGAGACATTGTGTTAGTGGGAGGAAATGCTTTCACTCGTCCTTGATTTAACAAATACTTGTTGAGCACTTACTACGTGCCAGACGCTGTACTAGGCCCTGGGAATGTGGGTGACAAACAAAAAGATAACATGGAACTTATGTTCTAAAGAGGTACACCGACCAAAAACAAGTAAATAATTCTTGAAACCAATTAGTAGAATAATGTGACAGAATGAGGCAGAGGTTAGGAGCCAATTTAGCTAATAAGGTAAGGGAAGGCCTTTCTCACCTGGTGGAGCTGAGACTTGGTGACAAGGAGAGAGCCATGTAAAGATAAACCCAAAAAGCTTTTTGTTTAAAAAAATTTTTAATCGTTTTTTTTATTTGCGAGAGAGAGAGAGAGAGACAGAGTGTGACTGGGGATGGGGCAGAGAAGCAGGCTCCAGGCTCTGAACTGTCTGCACACAGTCCAATGTGGGGCTCAAACTCCTGAACAGTGAGATCATGACCTGAGCTGAAGTCGGAAGCGTTATTAACCGATGGAGCCACCGAGGTGCCCCCTCAAAAGCTTTTCAGGCGGAGGGAAGAGCAAGTGCAAAGGCCCTGGAGTGACAACAAGTATGGAATATTCAAGGAGCAGAAAGCAAGTGAGAACAGATTGAGTGAAGTGCGGTGAGAAGGAGTAGCAGCAAGAAAGGTGGCCGGCGACAGGGTGCACAGGCCACGGGAGCAATTTGATGATTTTACGCGCAATGTGAAAGCAAGGTAGTTTTTGTGTTACCTATGTTCACATTGCAAATCAATTCAATCTAATTGGCTTCCCAAACATCAAAACAAAGTTTTCTACAGCTGTCACCCAAAGGAGATCACTGGCTGAATGGGAAGCCATAGGGGGATGAAACTCTGGAAAAAGGAACCAGGGTACTTTCGGGGTCTGACAAGCTACTCTTTCCTCCAGCTTTTGTTACTGTTAGTTACCTGTTAAGTGGGCCACACAGAGAGACTCTGGTTTTTATCAGTCAAACAATGACTAACATATTGTTCTTAGACCAAATATTCTTTGAGGAGTATTTATTTTGCCCATTAATTAATAACTTCCCCTTGAGCAATGTGCATATGTAACTTGTGGTGGTTACTCAAAATAGCAACAGAAGTGTTATAAGAAAAGTTCTGAAAAAATGTAATTGAATACCTTGAAATAAAGCAGCCAATAATATAAAGCTCCTCATCACCTAATCACAATTCTACTGCATCACCACAGTCAGCGAACACTACGTGTGTTTGTGTGTTTGTGTTAGCTTTCTGGCCTCACCGTGTGTACCAAAGCACTCAAACCCAATTACCTGTGGTGCCAAATGTTTCCTATTTGGGAACACTTTTTAGCAGTGTAGGCTTAGGTTAAAAATAGAAGAAAACTAATGACTTTCCTGGGGAGATAGGAAAGACCACTGTCCCAACTACATCTGTGTTGGGGTGCGGATTCAAGTCCCCCTTGTCCACAAAGTCTCTTCATTTGCATTGTCCTTCAGCGTTATATGATGTCTTTTGGGTGCCAGCCGTATCTCAAGGCCATCAGTAACAGATGTGCTTAAATAGCAAGAGTAAATGTTCTAGTAATGAAAGAAAAATGAGGGGAAATTACCTTTCCAAGAAAATCCACATCTTTGTATTTTGTTTTCCTGGCAGGGCAGACCCCAGGAAGATACCCCCTTGAGAGCTGGATGGCGTTTCAAATGAGGACCACACTTCCTGGTGGATGGATCTGGGGCTGACAGCTAGAGCAACTGTTTACTTAAAATTCTGAAATCTGTTCACCAAAAAAAGGCAGGGGGTAGTTTTTGGCAAAAACAGCTTTTACTTCTTTCGACTCAGTATTAAAAGTGGACCAGTTTGCCCCAAACCACAGGTCTGAGAAGGTTGATAGACATCTTGGGTTTCTTCTCCATTGGTCCTTCGGGTTCCAAAAGACCATGACAGGTTATGGCTTAGGATTCACTCAATGACCCTGTGTTTCTCAACCAAGGTTACTCCAAGCCCCCTAGAATGAATCTATAATTGGATTCCTGCTATTGCCTGAAAATTACTTGTTGAGTTTAACTTGATAGAATTTGCATTACAAAACAATAGGTATTTTGAATGTGTTTTTCAAGTTCTGTGTGTCTCCCCCATCATTATCCCCATCCTATCTTGGGAATCACTGCTCTGAATCCGTGTTCTTGACCTTGGCCACTCACAGATCTCATAGGAAACATTCAACAATTCTGTGAAGGGTCTTAAGGATCCAACTTGGGAAACACCACATGAAACATTAAGCACAGTTGGTCTTCACTTGGTGCCACGGGAATCAGAGGTATCAGTATAGCTGCTGCAATCATGGGGCCCCTCCGTTATATAAGATGGTCATCCAGGCAATTCAGAAGACGAGTGTCTTAACTTGTTTAGATTAAGAACAGAAGTCAAATGCAACATTTAAAATGTTACCACAGAAAACTTGCAAACCACTCCCCCAAGAGTATGTCTGTGAAAGGGGCTAAATTTGAGAAACATGGTCCTAAATGATTGTCTCTCCCTCTTTTTTCCTCCACTCTGAAAATTTAAGAGTCCTTTATTGTGAAGTTTGATCTAGAACTGCAATATTAAGTTAATGTTCTTCTCTGGTCTCTAGTGGGAATGGTTAATTTCTTTTCTAATAAATACCCAAAGATGACAGTGATTTTTGCCTAATTCTTTCCTATGTTTCCAATACCTTAAGGAATGGTACTAATGTGAAAAACCCCAAATTAAAACTTTATTCATGTTTGTTCCCAACCATTATAAATAAAGACATCTGCTATTGTTCTTCATTAAGTACAAATGGTTAATGTGGTTTTTAAATTTCATATTGAAAGGACAAATAGTTTGAATATATCAACACTAACCTATGGAATAATGTTTAGAATTCAAAAACAGTCTTTTTCATTTCACATTCTGTGTTTCCATTTCTTACCCAATATCCTTTGGCCAGATTGCTGTGCATGATTGCTGTGCATGCACAACACTGTGAATGCGCCCTGGGGGCTGTGCAGTATTCAACCCCCAGTCTCTGATCCACGCCAGACCCTGTGCCCACGCATTGTTTCACACTTCACCCTAGGATGCCCTTTCTTCACCTTTGGTCTGCTTTCAAACTTCTTCAAGGCCTGACTTACAGACCATCTCCCCTGTACATACCCTCTCTTCTCACTGCCTTTTCACTATAAAAAGCCATTGCTCTCTCTTCTGTATCACAAAGCACTCTGCATTATAGGTACTACAAAATTCTCATTGGGTTGAATCACAGTTAATCCTCTACTGGTCTTGCCAGATTCAGAAATACTCAAAGGGAAGAATCTCAACTTAAACATGGTTGTTTGCCTGGACGCTAGCACAGAAGATCTACTGTATCAAAGCAACACCTGCACAAGGTTTAAAAATGTCAAACAATACTGGGGACATTTGGGTGGCTCAGTCAGTTAAGCATCCAACTCTGGGTTTCAGCTCAGGTCAGGATCTCAAAGTTCATGAGATCGAACCCTGGTTGGGTTCTGCACTGACAGTAAGGAGCCTGGTTGGGATTCTCTGTCTCCCTCTCTGTCTCTGTCCATCCTCTGCTTTCTCTCTCAAAATAAATAAACTTAAAAAATATGTCAATACCGAAAGTACTCCTGACTCCACCCATTCCCAAAACCCCTGTCTGACCACACATTTATCAATTTCACTTAAGCCTACCTAGAAATACTGTAAGACATATTAGACATATATGTGTATAGAATGCATAGCTCTATTTAAATGAACAGCCACGTATCTGCCTCCTAGGTTAAGAAATAAAGCACCTATCTACCTCCTACTAAACTACTGATAAAGCACCAGAGAGGCCCATGTGCCCCTTCCCAACATACCCCCTCCTCCCCTCCACAGAGGTAATCTCTAGCTCACTTTTGTCCTAATCGGTCTGATGCTTCCCTATGGTTTTCCTCCCTAAATATCCCTAAGTGACCCACTTCAGTTTTGAAAAGCAATAACAAACACCGACCCAGCTGTGTCAGGTAAGGGCAATATTATCATAATCAGGTGAATGGCCCCAGGAGAAGATAAGCTGAATAGAGGCTCTGGGTCCTAAACTGTCTTCAGCTTCCCTAGGAGTTTACCAGACAGGCAGCCCCTGAGCGCATGGCACCCCATGGTCGGGAAAGCTAGTGTGTGAACAAGTACTGGGCATCCTCCAGAACTACAGTCAATGGAAGGGAGCTGCTTTGCCTTCTCTCTTTCCGTGGCCCAACTCCAGCTGTCAGGAGCAGGTGGAAGCACACCACTTTGGTGGAAGTGATGCATGGCTGTGCCCCCTATGCTAGCCAAGTGTGCGGTCTGAAGAACAGAAATGTCATCAGCACAAGGCAAGCTGAGTACAGATAAGGATCTGCTTCAGGCTCATTTGGGCACTCTGTGCTCAAGTTAGGGGGAAAAAAAAATAAAAGGATACACTCTGGAGAGCCACCAAATGGGTAATTACACTGCTCTGGTCTGGGCTGGTTGCCCTCTGTGTCTGGGCACAGCTCTCTTCCCTGTGAAGGAAGGATCTCCTTCACTGTCATTCTGGGTACTTTGTTTGTTTCCTGGGATGCATCTCCTATTTCCCACTCTCCATACATATTTGTTATAGCTAAGCTGCTTTAATAAAAACATAATATTATGATATAAGCTTGTTTCTCTCTCTCATGACAGTCAGGAGGCAGGCAGGGGGTTTTACTCCATAAAATCACAATCGACCAAGGGGCAAATGCACCATTTCTGCTCATACCCCATTGGCCAGAACTTGGTCTCTGGCCCCAGCTGGCAGCAGAGAAGACCAAACAATGGTGTCCCCACTGGGGAAACCCCTTGCCCAGCTATAATTCAGAGAGGTCTACATCAAAAGAAAGAAGGGGAGAATGGATATAAAAGGAAAGTTAGCAGATTGTGTCTCTTTTTTTAGTCTTCTTTTTTTTATTTGGGAAGGCCGTGTATTCTCCATGGTTTTTAAGAAAGAGGATGGGAAGTAAAGCTTTGTAAAACCATGCTTGGCAAAAATGTTTTTATCCTTTCCTCATATTTGGTTGATAGTTCATCTGGCTATAGCTGCTAGCTGGAAATCATTTTCCTTCAAAAGTTGGAAGACACTGCTCATTGTCTACTGTTTTCAGTGCTGCTGCTAAGAAGTCTGAAGACATTCTGATTCTTGAACCTTTATAGAGGACCTGTTTGGTTTTCTTATTTGTTTTGTACTGTGGAAGCTTATAAAATCTTCCCTTTAAGGCCTGTGCTCTGAAATATCACGGTGATATGCCTTGGTAAGGGTCTATTTTTCTTCATTCATTTTGGGGGCTACTTGCACGTTTGGAAGGTCCATCCACAGTTGTATTTGATTATTGCCTCCCCTCCATTTTCTCTGTATTCTCTTTCTGGAACTCCTACCAAATATTGGCTTTCCTGGACTTGTCTTTTAATTTTTGTTATAGTTTCTTACTTTTTTCCCCTGAGGGATTTACTCATCTTTATCTTACTTTTCTATTGAGTTTTAAATTTCTGATGTCATGTTTTTAATTGCCAACAGCTCTTCACTGCTGTCTGAATGTTTCCTTTTTATAGAATTGTTTTTGTTATGTGAATGCAAAATCTTATCTCTCTGAGGTTACTGTGGTTTTTTCCAAAACGTTTTAACTGAACTTTTTCCAACTATGATTTTTTTTCTTATTTCCCAGAGTTCTTTCTTGTTCTTAGTTTTTTTTGTTTTGTTTTTTCTTTTTCCTCTTGTTCTTATTATTTATGAATGCAACCACTTTTTTAATCTCTCAAATATACTAATTATAGTTGTGGCTTATTTATTTATTTATTTATTTATTTATTTATTTACTGAGAGAGTGTGAGCTAGGGAAGGGCAGAAGGGGAGGATGGGAGAGAAAGACAGGCGGGGTGGGAAGAGAGAATCTTAAGCAGGCTCCATACCCAGCATGGAGCCTGACATGGGGCCCCATCTTACAACCATAAAATCATGATCTGAGCTGATATCAAGAGTTGGACACTTAACCAACTGAGCCATCCAGGTGCCCCTAGTTGGGGCTTTTTTAAAAGCTGTCTTCTGATTCTTACATTATCTCTTTTGCCTCTGGGTCCCTATTTTCCGTTTCTGCTTTACATTTCAAGGCCATTCAATGTTCAGCTCTGAACATGTGACACCCGGCCATCTGCACATATTTAAGAATGAGGCACCGAAAACTGGTTGGATTATTTCTGTGTGCAGACTGGGCTCGGCAACTGGCGACCTTCACCACAGTCTTTGTTCAAATGTCACCTTCTCAACAAGGCCTCCCACACACCCTATTTAAAATTTCACGTGGCATTCCCTATCCCTCTTCCTTGTTTTATTTTTCTTTATTGCATTCATCTCTACGGCGTCGAGAAAACTGGCTGCACACAGTGGGCGCTTGATAAATATCTGTCAGATGTTCGGATGAATGCGTCCGTGAATGAATGACTCAACCCATCAATGCTCATGTGCAGATGTCTCAATGGTTAGTTCCTGGGTGTTTTTCTTTTAAGCCGTTCGGTTTCCCCAGCGTCACAACTGGGGCGTCGGGTCTTGCTGCCAGGTGCTGGCTGCCGAGGAGGGGAAAGGGATTTGGCAGCTCCTGGGCCACTGTGCAGTCTCTCATGTTCTCTTCTGGCTTCCGTCAGCTCCTGGCTGAGTAATTCTGTGTGATACGCAGGGAGAAAAAGGAATATCATCCGAAGGGCACCAAGACGTTGGTACAAGGGGTTGGCAAAGAAGGCAACAAGAAAAACCAGGCCAAAAAAAAAAAAAAAATCATAGCCAAAGCTCTACTTCTCCTGTTTACTTTAAAAAGAAAGTGATTCAGTCTCCTGTGCATGTCTCATCTTCATAACAGCCTGCGGTCTGCTGCTTCCAGCCTGGGGCTGGGAGTGGGACACCTAACAGCCGTTCCTCCAAATTCCAGGGCTTTCCAAAGATGGCCTTTATGGGGAGACAACTTGCAGGATGATAAATGGGTCTGCGTGGCCCAGACCACACTATTTATATCCTCAGTGAGCATTATTAGGTCATTATCTTAACATTTGGTTCTAAGAGACACCCTAATTCACTGTTAGAGAGCACTTGTTAGCAGGTCCTGGGATATATGTTAAAGGACCAGGCTCCTGAAATATTTTAAGTAAAATTTCTTTCTTTTCTTATTAATAGCAGTCTTTTCTTATTAAATACATTAAACATTTGAATGAGTAGAATTTAATCTTGCTAATTAATGGAAGAGAATTCTAGCCTGGTCCCTTTAAACACAGGAGATATTTAAACTCAGGTCTATATTTACACACACATTTCTATTTTCTGTCCCCAGGGGACTTTTCTGGTGAGCTATGCAGAGCTGAGTGGGGAGGGGAGAAGAAGAGGTGTTGGGAGAGCCAATGAAAGTGCAGAGCTTCACGTCACCTCTCTGGGGTTGCCCCTAGAGCACCTGGGGTTTGATTCTTTATGGCTCTTCCTGCCTTGTCAAGGCCCCCCTCCCTGCTAGCAGGGCAGAAGTGGCTTCCAGGTGCCTGCAGCTGAGGTCACTCAGGAGACAGCAGAACTGCCCTCCCAACTTTATCTTGTGTGCCTCATGAGACTTGAAATATTTTATACATAAAATTACAAGTCGTTTTTAAGGTGGAGATTTTCTACTGCCTTTCCTTATTCTTTAAAAAAATTTTTTTTAATGTTTATTTTTGAGAGAGAGAATGCACAAGCAGAAGAGGGGCAGAGAGAGAGAGAGAGAGAGAGAGAGAGAGAGAGAGAGGGAGAGGGAGACACAGAATCCAAAGTAGGCTCCAGGCTCTTAGCTGTCAGCACAGAGCCTGACGCGGGGCTCGGACCCACGGAAGTGAGACTATGACCTGAGCCGAAGTCGGACGCTCAACTGACTGAGCCACCCAGGCACTCCAACTGCCTTTCCTTATTTTCTTCCAAGTCATCCTGAGGATCGGGTATGAATGTTCTTTAAGACAATCTGCCCTGCCTTCTAACCAACCAGAGGTGTCAGACAGGGACCAGAGGATCCACTTCGGCAAGGAAGAACCGACAACTCCTGGGAAGACCAAATCAGATTGTGGCTGGAAGCCGTGGCCACGAGGCCTGTCCCCTAGCATCTAGAATGCATCCCCCTGTGTGGCAAGAGCATGAGCACAGGGTCAACTCTGTTTGCCTTTAACCAGCCACCCGCATGGAAGATGCCACTCACAAACACAGTCACTGGATTGACCGGAGAATGCAAGGAAAGAAAAAGATGGATTCCAGGCTGCTCTCTCAAAAGGGAAGAATGTGAGTAGTCACAGACAGAAAAAATGTAGGCTAACCCGAAAGCTGCTGTGGTTCTTCTCCACAGCCTGGTCCCTTTAAGGCAGGCAGTCCCAGGGAAGGGATAAATGTGGCTCTGGGCCATTTCTGAGGACAACTTACCCCACTCAGGTATGTCCCAATGGCTGACAGACTGTCCTTAATATAATGAGAAAAACTCCCCTTGTCCAAGTGAGAGATGGAGCAACGAATGCAAAGAGTCCCTTCACGCACACTTGAGGTGGCCCGAGGAGAGAAATACCCCTTTGTCAGAATCTGAGGAGTGAGGGCTACGTGTTCCCCATAGTGAGAGGATCTTCAGTACGAGGCCTCTTCTCCCCAGTGATTACTTTTTGGCTTGTGGAGAGTGGACCCTGTGACCTGCAGGAACCTGCCATGGTCTCGGGGCTGTTGAGAGGGTCAGAGAATATCCATAGGTATTCCCATTTTCCACGGGTATATTCGAAGGCATACCTTTCTATGTGTCTTTTACTGCATCTATTTTTTTCTAATATTTCAAAAAAGGTGAACAATTGGTCTACCTAGTTAGAAGTTTTTCTTGGTTTATTTTCTTGTATGACAGCAGCAAGGAATAAAATGTAAATTCATTTAAAGGATCACTGCATGTACATAGAATTATCTCTTCAAAGTACTTAATTTACTTAAAAAAAAAAAAAAAAAGCATCCAAGCAGTTATGGTAGCTTTTGACCATTACTGTTTTCTCAGTCAGTGGTTAAAGCACAACCATTACATGTGGAGAGGCTGTGGTCTGTCCCATCTTTTAATATTGAAAAAATGGGGGGGGGCGCCTGGGTGGCTCAGTCGGTTGAGCATCCGACTTCGGCTCAGGTCATGATCTTGCGGTCCATGGGTTCGAGCCCCGCGTCGGACTCTGTGCTGACAGCTCAGAGACTGGAGCCTGCTTTGGATTCTGTGTCTCCCTCTCTCTCTGCTCCTCCCCCACTCATGCTGTGTCTCTCTCTGTCTCAAAAATAAATAAACATTAAAAAAATTTTTTTAAATAAATATTGAAAAAATGGGAATGGCGGTAGGAGGGGTCCACAAGTTTGCAAATATTAGAAGCTATTGTCCTGTACCAAAGAGATGGCTATCACCTCTGGTTTGCAACCTTCCTACTAATACAGGTCAGAATCTAGAAAACAGCCGCAGACTAAAGGTAGTGGCAAATAATGATTAACTCATATGGAAGTCTGTGTATAATGGACTTTATCCCATGTTTTCTAGGCATTTTTAAAAGGTTATAGACTCTACCCATTGGCTGGAATAATACATTATAAAAGTCTGTACGCTATGATGAAAGCAGCTTAGACAGACCCAGCTGCTCACACTGATGTTAAGCTTATGCCAAGCTCATTCTATGTTTTGAACATATTTTCACCCATGTGATCCTCCTAGTAGCCCCAGAAGCCAACTACTATTGATAAGAGAGCATGGGGCAAGCTGTGGGCAAAATACAGGCTAACAGCACCTCCCACCCCCAGGTAGAATATGTGTAATATTCCTCTGACACTCCTGGCTACCCAAGAACAAACTAAAGGGTGGTTTAAGTGCTTGCCGTGGTGATACAGGAAACAAAAGGAAATGAAAACTTAAATTCTCTTACTGCCTACAGCCCATGGACAAGTCCTTGAGACCGGTAGAGTGACCTTCCTCTAGGAGCTCAGCTGCCTCGATGATGACACTTTGCTAGGGGCAAAAGGGAATCTTAGATACATTATCCCAATCTTGAAGATCCTGTAAGTCTACTTTAACATATAAAAATTCCACTGGAAACTTCCTTTATCTCAACTCCCCAAGGGTATATGCTGGCAATCACACTCCAAGTATATGGCCCCCTGATATACATCTGAAGGGTCTCATGACTGAGGTTTTACTAAACCATAATAAGTGGTGTTTCTCAGCAACAGCTCACCCCTCAAGGTCCTGGAAACCTTGCTTCCAAAATACATTAGAGACTTCCTCTATCCCTGACCCCCTCCCAGCCTGAGGGCATGTAATCAGTTACCCATCCTGACCCCAGTGCAGCTCTTCCTGCCCACAGGTCCTGTCTCCATGCTTTAATAAAATCACCTTTTTGTATCAAAGAAGTCTTCGAGAATTCTTTGTGGCCGTCGGCTCCAGACCACCCCACCAGCACCCCAAAACTTCATCACTGTCACCATCATTTCTGTTCTAAAGATGCAACACACAGAGAGGTTAAGTAAATTGCCCAGGATCTCTCAGCAGAGCCAGCGTGGGAGCCCAGCAGGCTTCCTGGAGCACGTGTCCACATACTAATAACCACACTGCCCTTCCCTAGGCCTTTCACCCCGAGGAAGACCTATGGGGCTTTCCTGGGCCAAAGGAATGATTGCAAGGCCTTTGCAGTCCTCTGGGCATTGAGCCACAATCACAAGAAATGATCTGAATCTTCTCCAGCATGGTCATCTCTTAGTTCAGGGTTTCCCAGAATAGGTTCTTCACAACACTGGCTCCATGCCACATTAATAAATGTTACATGAAAAAAGGGGTGTGATGGTCGGATGAGTTTGGGGAATGCGGAGCTACACAACGTGCTGACTGCAGGAGTTGCACGCGTTTTGAGAGTCTATGTGTTTTATCTGATAAACTTTAAGAACTTCCGTGCTTGAGGACTTCCTGTGTCCAATTCAATAGGTAAGAAGCTTAGAAGTTGACACTCCATCTCAACAAGTAAAAAGCTGAATAAACCGAAACATTAACAGGGTTCCTTAGATCTATAAGAGGAATGAAATCACAGGTTAAACCATTGCTCCCCACATTGGAAAGACTATAGGCAAACACAGAGAATCACAACTGAGCAGAGCAGAGAGCTCCATGAGAATTAGTGTCGGGGTAGGGAAACCTGAACTGTAATTGGTGAATTGCTGGAGGCTCAGTGTGGACAATCTAAGAACTAAAAACTCCAGGGGGCCCCAGTCACAAACCACCCCCCCCCAGTTTTGTGAGGTTTGCTTCCTATTGTTCTAAAGAGACTCTCACAGTGAATATTGGAGAAAAGTCCCTTCATGCAGAAGGAGGGAGAAAAAAACAAAACAAAACATTTGAAATATTCCAGAACACTCTGTTTTTCTTAACAAGGTCTATTCTTGGGAGTTAACCCTTCACCTAGAGCCTGTAGGAAAAAACCCACCTGTACTCCCTGTAGTCTTCCACAAGAAAAAAAGGAAATACCCACCTCCTCTGGCCAGGGGAGGGGGAATGACGTGTGAAGCTTACAGTCCAGAAGCACAGGCTCACTAAAATCTGACACATACCGAAAGGACTGTGGAAGGCTTCCCCTCCCTCCACATATCATACAACCATGTTACTGAAGTCTTATTTATAGCATTTACCTAGTACATTGTGAAAAAATGATAAGACATATTAAAAGGCAAAAAGCACAGTTGGAAGAGAGAGAGAGAAAGCCTCAGACCAGATTTAGACATGGCAGGGATGTTGGGATTATCAGGATGGGAATTTAGAACAACTATGATTAATATGCTAATGGTTTTAGTGGATACAGTAGACAGCACACAAGAACAAATGGCGACATAAGCAAAGACCTGGAAATTCCAAGAAAGAACCAAAAAGAAATGCTAGAGATCAAAAACACTGTAACAAAGATAAAGAATGCCTTTCATGGACTCATTAGTAGACTGACATGTGCTGTGGTCTCAATGTCCCCATCCCCCAAATCACATGTAGGAATTCTTAAGCCCAATGTGAAGGTGTTAGAAGGTGGGGCTTTGGGGAGGTTATTAGGTCATTGGAGAGGAGCCTTCACGAAAAAGATTACTGTTCTTATAAAAGACCCCACAGAGTTCACTAATCTCTTCCACCATGTAAGGACGGAGTGAGAAGCCACCAGCTACTAGGAAGAAGGTCCTCACCTGGCATCTTGATCTTGGACTTCCTAGCCTCCAGAACTGTAAGACATAAATTTCTGTTGTTTATTAGATAGTCTATGCTAATTTGTTAAGCACCTCAATGGACTAAGATGGAGGAAAGAATCTCTGAGCTTGAGGATATCTCAAAGGGAACTTCCCCAACTGAAAAGCAAAGAAATAAAAGGGAAAAAAAATACTGAGCAGGATATCAAAAAGCTATGGGACAAGTAAAAAGAATCCAATATATGCATAATGGGAACACCAGAAAGAGAAGAAAAAGAGAAAGGAACAAAAGAAATATTGGAAACAGTAAGGACTCAGACTTTCCCCAAATTAACATCAGACACTAAGCCACAGATTCGGGACGCTCAGAGAACGCCAAGCAGGATAAATGCCAAAAAACTGTCTCTAGGTGTATCATTTTCGAACAACAGAAATATAAAATAAAAAGAAAATCCTGTAAGAAGGCAGAGGAAAAATATCTTACCTATAGAAGAATAAACATAAAAATTACATCTGACTTCTCTTCATAACCCATGGAAGCAGTAGACTGAAAAAGTGTTGAGAGAAAAGTCCCACCAACTTAGTATTCTGTAAAGTTACCCTTCAGAAGTGAAAGAGAAATAAAGATATCCTTGGACACACAAAAAGGGAAGGAATTTGTTGCCAGTATTCATAACTGAACCAAGAGATAGCAATTTATTCAAAATAATAATGGCAACAATGTATTTGATTGCACATGCTTAGGTATATAGCATACGGACATATGTAGGCTTAGGTGTAAGTGAAACAAGTGATAGCAATGATACAAGGGAGGGGAAAGAGAAATGAGGATGCATTTGTTAGTTACTTGTGAAGCAGCATAGTGTTCTTTGAAAGTGGATTTGGATTAGTTGTGAAACGTATACTGCAAACTCTAACACAACCACTAGAAAAAGTAAGGAAAAAAAACTGATACACTATGAAAGGAGAAAACACTAAATCTTATAAAATGCTCAATTAAAGCTAAAAAAAAAAACGAGAAGAAGAATGGAAGACAAAAATAGGAACAAAGAACAAGGGAAAAAATAAAAAGTAGTAACAAATCCAAGTATACCAGTAATCACTTTGAATCTCGATGGTCAAAATGCATTAATTTAAAGACAGATTGTCAGAATGGATAGAAAAACAAGGCATATACTTAAAGTACACAGACACATACATTAAATCTGAATGGATGGAGAAAGATATATCATGCTAACACTAATCAAAAGAAAACAGATAAAAGCTATATTAATTTTAGGCATATCAGACTTCAAAGACAAGAAAGTTACCAAGGATAAAAAAGGGCATTACATAAATATAAAGGGGTCAATTTTCCAAGAAGACACAAGTCTTTAACATATATGTGCCCAATGACAGACTGTCAAATACATGATGCACAAATTGATAGAACAAACAAGAAGTAGATAAATCTACCGTTATTTTTTTAGTTAATTTATTTCGATAGAAAGAGGGAGAGCACAAGTGGAAGAGCATCAGAGAGAGAAGAAAAGAGAGAGACCTTCAAGTCGGCTCCATGCTCTGCACTGAGCCCAATTTGGGGCTCAATCTCCTGACCATAAGATCATGACCTGAGCTGAAATCAGGAGTCAAACACTTAACCAAATGAACCATGCAGGCACCCCAATAAATCTACTACTATAATTGGAGAATTCAATACCCCTCTATCAGAAACAGACAGATCCAGTTGGCAAAAAGTCCGTAAGGGCATAGTTTAACTCAAAACACATTCAAGCAACTAGATATAATCAAATCCTATAGACTATATTCAAAACAGCAGAATACATATTCTTCTCAAGTTTATGTGAAGCATTCACAAAGATAAACCATAAAACACACTTTAACAAACTTAAAAGAATAGAAATCATACTATATCTGCTCTCACAGGAAAATAGAATTAAATTAGAAATCAATAACAGAGGGGTGTCTGGGTGGCTCAGTCTGTTAAGCGTCCGACTTTGGCTCGGGTCATGATCTCACAGTTTGTGAGTTCAAGCCCCATGTCAGGCTCTGCGCTGACAGCTCAGAGCCTGGAGCTTGCTTCAGCTTCTGTGTCTTCCTCTGTCTCTGCCCCTCCCCTGCTCACACTCTGTCTCTCTCTCCCTTAAAATAAACAAACATTAAAAATAATTAAAAAGAAAAGAACTCAATAACAGAAAGATACCTAGAAAATCTCAAAATACATGGGGATTAAACCATACACTTCTAAATAACACATCGTTCTAAGAAGAAATATCAAGAGAAATTTAAAATATTTTTGACATATATAAAAATGAAAAAGAAAAATGATTCATCAAAATTTGTGGGATGTGGCAAAAACAGTATATATATATATATATATATATATATATATATATATATATATACTGTTTATATATATATATATACACACACATATATATATATGGACAAAGATCTAAAACTCGTCATCTAAGCTTCTACCTTAGGAAACTAGAAACGAAGAGCAAATTAAAGCCAAATAAAGCAGAAAATAATAAGCAATACAAATCAGAACAGAAATCAGTGACACTGAAAACCAAATCAGGGGCGCCTGGGTGGCTCAGTCAGTTAAGCATCCGACTTCGGCTCAGGTCATGATCTCATGGTTTGTGGGTTCGAGCCCCGCGTTGGGCTCTGTGCTAACAGCTTGGAGCCTGGAGCCTGCTTCAGATTCTCTGTCTCCCTCTCTCTCTGTCCCTCCCCTGCTCACACTCTATCTCTCTCCTTCAAAAATAAACATTAAAAAAAAATTAAAAAAAAAAAAGAAAAAGAAAACCAAACCAATAGAGAAAAGCAACGAAACCAAAAGTTTGTTCTGTGAAAACATTTGTAAAATCAATAAGCCTCTAGCCAAACTACCTATGAAAAAAAAGAGAGAGGATGCAAATTACTAATATCAGAAATGAAAGAGGGTACATTACTACAGATCCCATGGGTACATTTAAAGGATAATAAAGGAATACTATGTATGACCCTATGCCTGCACCTTTGATAATCTAGATGAAATGGGCCAATTCCTTACAAAACACAATTTGCCAAAATTCACACAAGAAAAAATGGACAATCTGAATAGGCCTATATCTGTTACAGAAATTGAATCAATAATTAATAACCTTCAAAACAGAAAGCAACAGGCCCAGATGGTCTCAGTGGTGAATTCTACCAAACAAATTTCTACAATCTCTTTTGAGCATAAAAACAGAGGGAATAGATCCTAGAAGATCACATGGTAGAAAACTAGATGACCCTGGGTTTGGGTACGAATTTTTCTTTTTTTATCTTGTGATGGGGGGGATGACTTTTTAGATACAACACCAAAGGCACAACCTACAAGGGAAAAATTGATAAGCAGGACTTAATTAAAATTAAAAATTCTGTTCCATGAAAGATACTGTCAAAAGAATGAAAAAGCAAGCTACAGATTGGGAAAGAATATTAGCAAAGAATATATCTGGCAAAAGATCGTTACCCAAAATATACAAGGAACTCTTAAAACTCAATGTTAGGAAAACAATCTGATTTGTAAATGTGTCAAAGAACTCAACAAACACTTCACCAAAGAAAATATACAAATGGGAAATATGCATATGAAATGATGCTTCCCATCATCTGTTATCAGAGCAATGCAAATTAAAATCAGATACAACTACACATCCATTAGAATTGCCCCAATCCAGAACACGGACACCACCACCACCAAATGCGGTGAGGATATGGAGAAAGAACTCTCATTCTGTTGGGAATGAAAAGTGGCCCAGCCACTTTGGAACACTGTTTGGTGGAGTCTGACAACACTAAATATACTTGTAACAAGTAATCCAGTAAGTGCACTCCTAGGACCCGAAGGAGTTGAAAACTGATGTCCACACAAAACCTGCACATGAATGTTTATGGCAACTTTATTCATAATTGCCAAAATTTGAAAGCAATCAAGATGTCCTTCAGTAGGTGGTACTGACAATAAACCATAGTACATCTAGACAATGAAATATTACTCATTACTAAAAAAAAAAAAAAAAAAAGAGCTATCAAGCCATGAAAAGACATGGAGGAACTCGAAACACATAACACTAAGTAAAAGAAGCCAATACGAAAAGGCTACATACTGTAGGTTTCCAAATATATGACATTCTGGAAAAGGTGAAACTATGAGGGCGTAAAAACATCAGTAGTTGCCAGGGTTGCAAAAGAGGGATGAACAGGCAAGGTGCAGAGGACTTTTAGAGCAGTGAAACTATCATAATGAATACATATTGTTATATGTTTTTACAAACCCACAGCAAGTCCAATACCAAGAGTGAGCCCTAATACACTTTGAGTGATTACAACATATCAATGTAGGTTCATCAACTGTAACGAATGCACCACTCTGGTGGGGGATGTTAATAATGGGGGAGGGTGTGTATGTGTGGAAGCAGGGGTATATGGGAAATCTCTATACCTTCTGCTCAATTTTACTGTGAACCTAAAACTGCTCTAAAAAATAAAGTGTATTAAAAAAGTACGTTCTTAGCCTCACCAAATCCCACCTACTGACAAACTTACAACTTCTCTCCCTTTGTTGAGCTATAGGAAGGGGACAATAAAGGATGAATGGTGGGGAAACAGCCTCCCCGATCTCCAGCTTGGAGGGATGATGCGGCGTAGGTCACTTAGGGTCATAAGTAGGTGGGCTCAGCCACACTCTAAACTCAGTCTGACACTCTTGACCATCCAGATGTACTAGATCAGCATCTGTGATGTGTCAGATGTGGAAGTTTGATTTGTGCTGGGCATTAGCAGCAGAGCAGTGGCAGTAGCCGGGAAGGGCTCCAAAGCTGCCAAATCTCCCCAAGAGACACCCACACAGACTTGTGAACACTCTGCCAGCCCTTATCAGGCTGGAAGCTTTACCTCAGAACTTGTCGGAGCCTTTAATATACCAATGTACATTTTGAATTTCCAAGGTAGTAATAAAGTACCCATTATTTCTCAAAGCTTTTAACTAGCAGTCCTTTCCTCAAGAAGCACCTCTCAGAATTTTTTGAAGAGTCACAAGCATTGAGAACGCTGATTTATTACCCTTTCATTTCCCTCCCCTAACTCATTTTGCCAATTTTCATGTGCTTTTCTGTGCATTGCATGCAAAGGATGCTCAACTGATACATCCCGTCAATGATACCCTCCCTGTTAGTGTCCTCTAACCTATTTATGCCTTTAACTGATAAATGGCATAAGTCCTGAAGTGCTTTCAACAGTGAAACAAAAATCCATCAAAGTCCTCATCTGCTAGAGCAATTCGAGCATCACTGTAACCCAGAGTCTGTGCCAAGAGTTGTTAGAGCTGATTTATCAACATGGTCTTGGGCATTAGCAACTGTATAAATGGCATCCTTAAGGCTGAAATCTTTCAGATTTCTGTTAACTGCAGCAAGCATGCCATTAGCAAACACACACGCGCGCACGCACATGCAAGCACACACACAGACACACATACACACACACACAAAGGTGTTCATGCTTTTTCTTTATGGAGTATAAAATCCTTTGGTCACAAGGCTGTGTTGCAGGTGTGACATGTGACGGGAGGGCTAAGAACTTCACTAGGGGTGTGTAAATCATTTATCCAGAAACAAGATTTTTCTGTTTTTATCCGCTTTTGTTGGACTTCACTGAACTCATGTCACGGGTTTACAGTGGTTACTGAAGTCTTTGGAAAACATTCTTCTACCTACTCATCTTCTATTTTCTTTCTTTCCTTCCTTCCTCATCCTCCCCTCTTTCCCTCCCCAACTTACCTCTTTTCTGCCTTCCCCTTTCTTTCTTATTTTTTTAAATATGACTTTATTTAGGCATTATTTTATAGCCCATGTAATTTACCCACTTCGCTTGTGTAGTTCAGTGAAAGAATGTTTATCAAAGCTGTATAGCTCCTGGGGCACCTGGGTGGCTCAGTTGGTTAAATGTCCAACTCTTGATATTGGCTGGGGTCATGATCTCTACGTTGTGGCCTATGGCCCTGCACTGGGCTCTGCACTGACAGCTCAGAGCACTGCTTGGGGTTCTCTCTCTTTTTCTCTCTCTCTGTGCCCCTCCCACACTCATTTTCTCCCTCTCCTTCCCTCTCTCTCCCTCAAAATGAATTAAAAATTTAAAAAATGTTATACATAAATTTTATGAAAACTGAAACTGAGAAAACTAATTATTTTTCTACAGCTCTAAACTTATTAAAGAAAAAGTAAAAGTAAAACTTTCAATCAGGAGGAGGAAAAGCACTGAGAAGTCCAAAGTAGGAGCGCCCGGGTGGCTCAGTCGGTTAAGCGTCCGACTTCGGCTCAGGTCATGATCGTGTGGTTCACTAGTTCAGGCCCCACGTAGGGCTCTGTGCTGACAGCTCAGAGCCTGGAGCCTGCTTCGGATTCTGTGTCTCCGTCTCTCTCTACCATAACCCTGCTCTCTCTGTCTCAAAAAAAAAAAAAAAAACATTAAAAAAAAAAAAAAAAGAAGTCCAAAGTAAGCCCATGTGATGAGGACAGTGGTTACTCATTAACTCCTTGCCGCCTGTGGTAAAAATTCCTGGAGCCCATAAAACTGGTTTAACCAAACTTTGTCCTCCTAGGACCTTCAGTTTAAAGTAGATTATTTATGATTACGCTCCAATGTTGTTTCCAATTCTTAAGGACAACTGAATAATTTTTTTAAAATAAGAAGATAACAAAAAGGTAGAAAAATTTCAGGAAAAAATGTATACTGTGAGACTAGCAAACCTGTCTGTAAACAAAATAGATCTAGGGGCTCATGTTTCCTATTTAAACTCCTTCAAGAGTACACACACAGACTGTGTCTAAGGCCTTCTGGAAGTTAATTTTACCTTAATTCATTGAGAAGTCAGAGCCCTGCATCATCTCTTGGGCAAGAGGGTCAAAGGCCCAGCACACAGCACAGGCCCAGAGAAACCTTGAGCTCGACAGGAGACTGGAAGTCCAACAGCTGTGTGAGGGGAGGCCTGCAGGAGGCTTAGTGTGTGACCCTGAGTGTCTGAGTCCAGCCTCCCTCTCCTGACTCACCGCCCTCACCTCCCCACCCCCCCAAAAGAGAAATAGTCCTGGGAGTCTCTGCTCTGCCTGGCTGCCCCATAGGCCAAGGCCTCAGGGGAAACTGTTGGCTTTTGGTCAAACTCTTGTGAAGCAGAAATAGAAAAACAAGGAAAGGGTGACAGAGCTAGAAAAAATATCAAGGAGACAGAGGAGGGACTTGGGTCTAGAGGTCAAAGTTCAAACTGAGAGAAGAGGTGGAGGGGGTAGGCCTGAGAGTAGTCAGGTGCTTCAGACCCAAGAGAAATGCAACTGTTAAATGAGTTCTCAAAGTGTGGTCTGTGGACCAGCAGGAGCAGCATCACCTGGGAACTTGTTTCAGATGCATATTCTCAAGCCCCAACCAACACCAGCAAAGTCAGAACTCTGGGGCTGAGGCCCAGCATTTTGCTTTTAAGAGTCCTTCAAGTAATTCTGGCAACCACTATAGTTTGAGAACAGTTGGTTTAATGAATTATTGAGTTAAAGGCACTGAGATCCCAATCAACCCCGCCCCCCCTTAAATGGTCTTGAGAACAAAGGATGTAATTCATGACACCTTTGTATGAAGGAAAAGGGTGGATTGGTTTTTGATTGTTGCTGTAACAAATGATCACAAACTTAGTGGCTCAAAATAACACAAATTTGTTTTCTTACAGGTCTGGAAGTCAGAAGACCGAAATCAGTCTAACTGGGCTAAAGTCATCAGCAGGGCTCCCTCTGAAGGCTGAGGGGAGAATCCATTTCCTTGCCCTTTTCAGCTTCTGGTGACTACCCTTCTTCCTTGGTGCACGACCCCTTCCTCATCTTCAAATCCCTCCCCCCTACATTGCCTCCTGTTGTAACTCTTACTGTACTGCCTCCCTCTCATAAGGGCACTTGAGGTTATGAGAGATCCATTCAGGATAACCTTCCCATCTGAAGATCTTTACCTTAATCACACCAGCAAAATCCCTTTTGCTATGAAAAGTAACATTCCCAGGTTCTGAGGCTAAGAATGTGGAAATTTTGGGGGCCATTATTCTGTCTACTACAGGAGAAAAATGAGAATGTGCATTTTCATTGCTCACATTCACATAAGTAAATACTGTAATGACACCTAAGAAACGAAAGCGAGTGACTACCTATGGGGAATGTGGGAAATTGGATAAAGGGAAAGAGGCGGGAGCAAGGACTCTTCCCAAAGTATACTCTTTATGTTGTTTTCAACTTTCAGCCCCACAGACATATTACCTATTAGAAAAAGTGAACACTAAAAACATAAAAAGGAGAAACTTTTTAATAATTCCTGGCTGTTGAATTGTTCTGCTTGAACATGGGAGCCAGAGACTCAATCATGGCAACTCTGGAATCACAGAAGTTGTTAAGTATTAAGAGAAAAGTGTTCTAGTGGTGATGTGGTTACTAGAGGGAAAAGAAATAAGATAAAAGGACACCGACGCTTGGGAACAGAACAAGATAGGCATCAAGTCACAGATGAGGGGCTAAGCTCAGCCTTTAAGAACATCAAGCTCTAATGGTTATGCAGGACAACCAAGAGTTTGAGAACACAGCTTCGCATGCCAGGGAAATCGCTCACACGCAGCTATAGGATCACGTGCATACAAACATTATGTGCAACACTGGGAGCTGCTTCCCTCTGCTTTCACAGCAGAAACCCTTCTGTTCCTCCAGCTCATCTTTCTGCTGACCTCCAATGGCAACTCCCGGGCAGGTGTCACCAAGGATCATTTTGCGTATGTTCTGCTTCCCCCTCAACGGTCCAGTACTTCTCACTCTTCCATTCTGTTCATTAAGTCCCCGGAGAGTCAACCACATGGTCGCTCCAAGTCTCACATGCCAGTTGACTCTGGCTACTCCTGACACAGGACAAAGCCTCAAGTGTGAGGGTACTACTCACCTGCATTAACAAGTTTGGCCTTTTCAGGGCCATTTATTATACAGAGTCTAGGGCAGTCCCATGCTTTGTTGGAGGGTTGGGTAGGGGGGTCATGAAGATAAATCAAGACATGATTTGGCCAACAGAAGCAATTTGGCCTTTTCAGGGCCATTTATTATACGGGGCATGCTTGTTGGAGGGCTGGATAGGGGGTCATGAAGATAAATCAAGACACAGTCCTTGCCTTTGAGTTAGAGCCAGAAACCACCAATATATTAATATCTAAAATGCAAGAAGTGCCATAAAAAGGGTATGAATAAAGAGCTAAGAAAGACACATGCAGGAGCAATTCTTGAGTCCTAGAGAGCAAAAGAATATGATATGTACTTGGGGTTTTACAGGATCTGCAGGAGTCTGCAAAACGGACAGGGAATGGCAGCCCAATCCAAGCCACCGGAAGAGTGTTAAGTATACAAGTACACAGTTGATGTGAATGGATTCTGCACGTCCAGGCAGGACAGACGGGGCTAGTTATGAAAGGCCACGATGGCAGTGAAGACTGTGAAGGTTCTTCTGTAGGGAGTAGGGGTCCTCTGGAGACATGTGTTGCCAGGTCAGATTTGTGGTAGGACCATAATTCCAGGGGAACTGTAGAGGTCTTTCTTTATTTGTTTAGCAGACTTTACTGGCAATTTGGTAACCTGGGGAGGGATTGTATTATATAATGCACACTCCATTTTCATGTTGCCTCATCTTTCTCCTCCTATCTGGCCTCTTCTGTCATGGAAAGTTCGACACTCTTTTTCTTTTTTAAATTGAGATACAGCTGACATGTAAATTATTAGTTTCAGGTATGCAAATAATGATTATTTGTATATATTACAAAATGATCACCACAGTAAGTCTAGTTACCATCCATCACCACAGAGTCACAGTTTTTTTTTTTTTTTCTTGCGATCAGACCTTTTAAGATCTATTCTCTTACAAACTTTCAAATAGACAATACAGCATTAACTAGTCACCATACTGTGCATTACATCCGATGATGACATGTTATAACTAGAAGTTTATATCTTTGGGCTTCCCTTTACCCATTTCACCCATCCTCAATCCCCGACCTCCACCTCTGGTAAACAGCAGTCTGTTATCTGTATCTATGAGCTTGGTGGCTTCTGTCATTAAGATTCCACATATAAGTGAGATCGTGTGGTATTTATCCTTCTCAGTCAGACTTGTTTCAATTAACATAATACCCTTAAGTCTATCCATGTTGTCACAAATGGCAAGATTTCATACTTTTTATGTCTGAATAACATCCCACTGTGTATATACACCACCTTTTCTTTATCCATTCATTCAAGGACACTTAGGTTGTCTCCATGTCTTGGTTGTTGTAAATAATGCTGCAAAGAACATGGAGGTACAGATATCTTTTCAAGTTGGTATTTTTTTTTCCAGATAAATACCAAATGTGGAATTGCAACATCATATGGTAGTTCTACTTTTAATTTTTTCAGGAACCTCCACACTGTTTTCCACAGTGGCAGCGCTGATCTACATTCCTACCGGCACCGCATGAGGCTTACCTTTTCTCCACACCCTTGCCAACATTCGTAATCTCATCTTTTTGGTAATAGTCATTCCGACGGGTGTGAGGTGATTCTTCACTGTGGTTTTGATTTGCATTTCTCTGATGATGAGTGCTGTTGAGCATCTTCTCATGTTCCTGTTCACCATCTCTATGTCCTCTTTGGAAAAGAAATCTCTGTTCAGATTCTCTACCCGTTTTCCAATCACATTGTTTTAATTTGTTTTGTTGTTATTGAGACACAGGAGTTCTTTACATATTTTGGATATTAACTCATAGATGATTTGCAAATATTTCCCCCCATCAGTGGCTTGCCTTTTCATTTTGTTGTAAAGTTCCAAGTTCTTCACCCTATATTATGCAGAACGGCTTCTCATTTCTCAAAAGTCTCGGCCCCAGCCAACACTCACGCCCACAGGGCTCACTTCTATCCAAAATAATTATCAAAGCATTTTTCTAAGTAAAGGCAGTTATTTTGGTAAGAGAAATGCTGGTACCAGCTGCTAAAGGGAATAGAAATTTCTTTATCTCATCATAGGCATCGAGTACATCAGCAATATTCTAAATATTTTCTATGTAATGGAAATTATCTGTGAAGCAAAATTTTTCTCGAGAAACACAGGCAGTAGTCCCAAATTTATTTCAGCATCTCAACATCCAAGGTAAAATAATTGCAGGACACTGTGTTAAACTTGTTTAAAAAAAAGTTTATTTGTTACAAAATGTTAAATACTAAAACTAAAAACATATAAATCCAGGTCAGGCTATATTAAAATACACACATACCCTTCTTAGCAAAATTATTAAAGATTGAATTAAACAGATGCTTTAAATAAAATAAAGTACTCTTGAGGAAATTTTTTTTTCTAATTAACTATGTCAGTGTAGTGTAGTTTTTAAAATTACAATTGAAAAGTTCAGCTGTCTAAGAAGTTAAATTTAACCAATTCTTCAGTTTTCTGCTACTGTCCAACATGAAGCCACCATGCTGGCTTGGACAGCGTGAATTTCAGTCACGTTACTGAAACGTCTATTTTATAAGCCTGCTCTCTTATAATATGAACGGAGAGTAGTCAGAAATACACAAAGGGTTATATAAGCTGAAAACCTGGCCCATAAAGAAAAGGCCTTAGTTCTACCACACGGTATCTTCTCTAATTAAAATGATTGGTAAATATATTAAAGCAGAGATGAGCACAAAGCATACATTCACTTAGAAATAATCTTTCAATTAAAAAAAAAAAAGTTCAAAAAGAACACTCATTTCTCCAAGATAGTTCATAAGTAGTTTTAAATTTGTTATTTTAAATTGAGTTAATTCAAAGATATTGAAGAGTCTAGGTTTAAAAACTAATTTGATTACTGTTCTGACTAGCTCCGAAGAGCCACAACATCAGTGTGTTTGAGTCACTCACACAGGTGGTAAGAACCTGCATAACAAAAACTATATGCTCTACACTAACAGAGCACCGGCTTCCAAACGTAACTTCCACTCAGGTCAAACAACCTAAAAAGTATCTATGGTCTAGGTAAATGTTACATTGTATTTTCAAGAAATACTTTTTTCTGCTTTAGAACTTCATATTTTTTCAATTTCCTAGATTAAAAGTTACTGATTTAGAATTTTAAGTGCGGTAATTCACACGGGGGCAAGACTACGTTTGTTTATGAAGAACAGAAGACTGTCACTGTGTTTTAAAAGATCTTAAATATGATGAATTTCTAGAAATCTACTATAGTATTTATTCTTTACAATGCTTATCCTTGTCAAATGGGATTTGCCAATAGTTGATTAACTCAAGTGATTAAAATAGAAAAAAACATAAAATGCATTCCAGTAATCTTCATCAACACGATCTAAATAAAATCAGGTTTCTTAGAAGATATATATATGGGACATCTTTAGTGTCTTACTCTAACGGTGCTGATATACACCCAAGAACTAACTGTATAGTATTATGTCTAACGGTATGGTATAAAACTGTTTACTTAAACCTTTGAATAGCTGGAAAAACTAGGTGTCCTCAAAAGTTATTAGAAATTAAAAGAAAATTATATCCCAATACTGAATTACAAATGAAAATGATTAACAATAAATAGCAATCTGGTTTTCCATCTCTCAGCTTGTGAGCTTCAGATGTAATTATTTCTGGGGACATGTGATACAAGAGAAACTAACTAGTACCATTTTCTCTACATGTAATGAGTCTCTGATTTATATCCTTTCTTTGAACTTACTGGATTATCTTGAAGGACAAGATTCATGCTACTCCTCATTAAATAACCTTGTGGTCCTCAGAATTCAAACAATTCAAGCTGCTGACATCCTAAGCTTAGTAAAAAATTACTAAACAAAAAATTCTTGAGTCTTTGCTTGTAAATTCTCTAGAGAACATCTTATGAGCATCTATATAAATGTGCATTAAAGTCACACTGGTCAGTCACTTTTACTAACATTCTGGTCTCAGAATGATCAAGAAAGCATTTGTTCGCTTGTTAAAGAGCCCAAGCTGTGAGTGTTCTAACACTGAGGCAACACAAGGCACGTCTCCCTGGCCCGCGGAGGTGGCAGCAGAGGCCCTCAGTGATAAGACTTCCCCAAGGATGGGAAACCCTATGTGCTCTCTTCCTCCCAGCAAGCCTCCTTCTGTTCTCTTGATGTCAATGACTCTTTTTTGCTTTCAGAGAGAATGATGTTTGAGCCAGAAAGTACAGTACATATGCTGCAGGAGAGACCCATAATTTGGGGGGGGGGGCAGTATAAAGTGAAAATGTAGGGCTTTCTTTAAATATTATTAAGATTTTCAAGATGGAAATGGCAGAGCATTGAACCAAGCATGGGCCCCTGTGTGACTACACAGGTTACATGGCCGTAAAGCCAGCCCTGTTTAGGTCTCCTGTACAGTCAGAATCCAGAGAAGAGACAAGGCGGCTTTTTTTTCATGACGGTTCAAACATTGTCACGGATTTGAAAACACGTGGCATTTTACTTTCAAAATACTATGCAAATTTCTTTTCCTTAAAATTTCAGACTGATCAGCTTTTTCATTATTGAAATAGTCATATCGGGTCATTAAAATGCCCCTTATTTCAATAGAGCAATTAATCAGACATGATGAAATTTTTAAATTAATCCTGCATGATTTTTTTCTTAATTTAAACATTTCTTAACTGGGAGGGGTATTAATGTCACTAAAGCAATCAGGCGTCTTAAAGGGAAAAAGTAGTTGCACAACAGCTTTATATACTAGGAAGGTGACATCTTAGTTTTAGCTTATGGTATATTTTGTTCCTTTTTAAGATCACAATAAGAGTTTCTTTGTTGTTGTTGTTGTTGTTTTCCAGAGAACTAATAAACACATTAAGCTGTATGGTAATTATTTTTAACGCCCATATTGGTTTCAGTCACAGAATTGTACTGTAACACAGAGGTATCCCATTCTTCTTCATAATAATAATAATAAAAAGTGTATGTATATAAAAGCTCTGGGTTACATTACTAAGCAACGACACTTCCGGGAGTGAATATACTTCCTGTATTCCGCAAGCTGCTTCAAGTACATATTCGATGGCCATCTGTGCTTTTCAACAAAACTGCGTTCTTCCACTAAAATTTTTAGAAAAAACAATGTTAATTGCAAATATCTTATTTTGGATCATGTTTCGATATTAACTGTTGATTCCTTATTCAATAGATGGGATCCAAGCTCTGCTACATACCCTCGGCCTTTCCCTCAATGCTTCCAAAATTGTAACACAATTTTGGTTAAATCAGTCATCAGAATTTATATTATGTGATTTACAATAATATACATCTTGCCCACTGCTTCATCAAGTAGTATTTAGGTTCTTTTTTTTCCCAAATAAGACTTATTTTTCTTGGAGATGATAACAGACTTGTCTTTCATTTAATTAGTTTTCTTTATAGCCGACTTATCCCTCCAAACTCTTTAACGTCCTCTCAATTCCATTCTCCACCCAATCACGGTCACCGGGTAGTCTCAGCACCCTGGAGACCTCCCTTCCTCAGAGCCCTGCATGCTCTTGCTTTTAGGCCTGCTCCATGCTTTTGTGTTGGATCCCTGCACTCGTAGACTCTAGGTCCTTCAGTCAGTTTATTTTCTAGTTTTAGTGAAGCACAACCTTTATTAGTTCCCTGAAAAGGGGGTACATATGAAGTATTCCTGAGACCTTGCTTGAGATGAAACATCTTTATCCTCTTCATACACAACTGATAATTTGGTTTGGTACAGAATTCTACATTGAAAACTTTCCTCAGGATGTTGAAGAGTGAATTTCACTGCATTCTAGTTTCCAAAGTTATTGAAAACTCTACTACCATTAAGATTCATAGTTCTTGGCAAGTGATCTGTGTTTTTTCAAGCTTTTAGATTTTTCTCTTTGTAGACAGTGTTCCTGCCTGCCCCAGTGATGGACCTCATTCATTCACAAAGCTGAGCACTTAGCAGATCCTTTCAATCCGAAGACGTGGGTCCTGTGGTACTAGGAAAACTTCTTAGCTTATTTCTTTGCTAACTTCCTCTCCGGTTTTATTCTGTATTAACTTCTATTACTTAGATACTTCATCTCCTGTATTGAGCCCCCAGTTTTTAAAAAAACTTTCTCACTTGTCTCTTTAGCTATTTGTCCTCCTTCCTGGGAGATGTCCTTATCTTTATCTTTCAACTCTTATGTAGTTGTTTCAACTCCTTTATTTACTTAGGGTTTTTTGGTTTGTTCTGTTTTTATGCTCATATTTGTAATATCCAAGAACAATTTCTTGTTCTTGTATTGTTTTTTAAATTATGGTAAAACACACATAGCATAAAATTAATCTTAAAAATCTTAATGATTTTTAAGTATACAGTTAAGCACATTCATTCACATTCTCGTGCAACCAGTCTCCAGAACTCTTTTCATCTTGCAAAACTAAAACTCTGTACCCATTAAACGACTCCCCCCTCCTCCTCCCACCTAGCTCCTGGCTATCATTCTACTTTCTGTCTCTATAAATATTGTTACTTTTTTTAATAACACTCTATCCTGCTTTAAGGATTTATATCTCTCGTTCTTTCAAGATATTAATTTTGCATTTTTTAAAGGTTTTTTTTCCCTATTCTTTGTTCCTCTAAATTATTTCTCTTCTGTTTTATAAATTTTATTTTGGTTTTGGTATCTATCTTCCATGTTGGACACTGCCTAAAATATCTGCAGGTCCTCAGTTATCTCCTTACACTTAAGAGTGAGATACTAGAAAGCTGTTTGGATATCTCGTGGTCATGAGTAGGACTTACTGACTAGTGGAATAAATGAGCAGACACTTGTTGGGTTCACTGAGAGAATTCCCAAATGAATGCACCTATATATTTTTTCTCTGAGGCCAGAGAAAGATTGTTGGGAGCCATTTTGGGCTCACAGGTTGAGACCCCTCCCTGTGTGGAAGGGGTGGTTGAAGCAAAGCTGCTGGGCCAAAATGGCGCCTAATCTTACCTCTGTCTAAATAATTTTTCAGGCTTGGATTTCTTGAGCTACTCTCCTTGGCCCCAAAGAATGTAATGCTCTTTTGTTTTATGGCATTTAGATAAAGGGGAAGGACCCAGAGCAGGATGCTTTCATGGATTACATCTGAATGAGAGTAGCCTGGCCAGAAGTAACCTTAAAGTTGCATCTTGGGGATGGGTTGCACCTCCCCCATTGTAGTTGGAAGCATAGGCAGAATGACTCCTGGCCTGTTTGTAGATAATTAACATTAAGGCCTTAAGGAAACACCCTGTTCTCTCCCCCCACCCTAAATTTATATGTTAATTATCCTGAAACCAACATACAGGATTAAGGAAGTTGCTGCCTTGCTCGTAAAAATGCATTATTGTTAAAGAGATCAAACTATGGAATGTCACTCATTGATGTAATGTAACTCACTACCTTTAAAAATAAAGACACTTAGACCAGCAGGGCAGAGATGCCAGAATTGCCAGAACTGCCTGCTTGGTCATCAGACTACATCTCTCTCGTGGCTCTCTCATTTCCTTTCGCCTGACCGTCCATCCTTTGGGGACCCGTAGATTCGCTGGAATTGGACCCCAGCAAAAGACACTCCGATTTCATGCCCAGGGTATGGGAGTCAAGGCAGCAAACACCTGGCTGCCAGAAATTCGAGAAGGAGGCTGGAGGCTTACTATACAACATGTGCAATTTCACATGACCCTTAAGTTTTTCAATCCAGGTCCTTACCCCATCTCAGCTATACCTGGAGTTTGTGATTCTATCACTTTTTTGATTTAATTTCCCCAGGAATAAGCCTCTTTGCAGGATGATGAGGGAGAAGGAGTTGCCTGCCTAGGTGGGATGGAGTGCAGCAAAAGCTTCTTCATCAACTTTCAACTAATTCTACTGCTTTCAGCCCCAATCCTCACTCTGCTTTCTGAAATGCCTGGTCCCTCATATTTCTAGGCTTTTTGGTATTCTGCTTGTTTCTCATAGAATCCCTTCCGCGGGTACTTAGGTTTCCTTCTGCTAGGTCCGTTCCCACTTCTCCATCTACTGTTTGACCTCATATGTTATAATTCAGATTAATGAGGGCTTGATCCAGGCTGCAGGACCAGGATACAAAGAAACAATCTGGCAGCTCAAGGAAGTTAGCTGTAGTTTCATTAGAAAGAAAAGGCAACCAAAGACTACTCCCTCAGTTAAGATTTAAAAAAACAGAGAGAAAAGTTTTCACAGGTGAGCTCTGGCAGCCAACAAAAGTCAAAACAAGACAAAAAAAAACTTTGCAATATATAAAATTAAACTGTGGGAATATGAATCCATAAATGCCAAGGGTAACTCATATTCCTGTGTATTTCTATTTGTTTTCAAAAGAGTCCAGCATATAAAATGTATCTAATTTAAAAGCTATTTACGTTCTGTTGCATCGATGCCAGCATTAACATGACATCTTGTCTGCTCTCACTTTTCAATTTCTATACACCTGCAGAGAAGAATTCTGAGTCAAGAGGAAACAGTTTACATAATTCCAATAATAATTTGATAACGTCTGAAACCGAAAATGGGAAATTATTCAAGGCAGCTGTAAACTGATGGTGACAAGAACCCTTCCAACTTTGAGTGACCCTGTGAAACAGTTCAAGTGTAAGGCAACAGGGAGAAGGAGAGGTGACTAGGACACTCTGGAGGGGACATGCTCCTTTAAAGGGGCAGCTCCTTGCTCAGTTTCCAGGTTGCTGCCGTGTGGGAAGAGGGGTCCAGATTAGCCAGATCTACCAACTTTTCAAAAGAAGCCAGAAATGTGACATGTTACAATTTTTACATGGTGACCACTAAAAAAAAGTAATACCACATGGTCCCAATAAAACCCTTGGCAGTCTATATCCAGCTACATCCAACCCGCACATTTGCGACGACCAAGTTAGACGAGCAAATTCTCCCTTATCCACGAGGGGCTCTTTCCACTGCCTACAAGGACACACCACAGAACATTCGTGATACCTTTTTAACTCCCATCCGAGGAACATAAGACCGTCACTGACACAGCCCCATCTTCTCACCCGGCCTTCTCAAAGCACACCCCGGAGCCCTACTGCTCACTCTGCCAGGCAGTCATAACACACTCCACCGTCAATTGTATAAGTAATAAAATAAAATAAAAACGCATAACCCGAAGGATTTATAGAGCACCGTTCTCCTAAGGTTGTTAATAGTACTCCATGTGTGGTACACTTCTATACAAGAGAGTAAGTGGAAAATAATCTTATTCTTCTTTTACAAATGAAGGGGACCGAACGCAGCATAATGAAGGTTCTAAAATCACAATGTTCGTTCGTTTCATTTTGAAGGGACTTCTTAAAGAATAACTATATGAGAATGTCCCTACTCACAGCAAGAACCATGCCTTATCCTTATGAATGGAATGGATTTGTTTCTTCCTTGCACAAAGCATATGGTTAGTAAATATGGATATTCTGCTTCATTATGTTGCTCTACTGCACTAACAGTTAAATTCTATGTAAGAAGCCTCCCCATAGGCATACAATATTTTTCAACTAACTGAATATATCTGCCAAAAATAGACTGTGTTTCCTGGTTTCCTAAACTGTACGAGAAGCTGAAAGAAACCAGAGATTTTCAAATCTGTGAGCTGCAGATTATCCTTTACACGTAGAATTTTATGGAAAAACTCTAAGATATAAAAGCAGGGGCATCCAAGAAGTACAAATTTCAGCCTTCTCTTCTTCCTTCCCTCAGCTACTCCCCGCGCTCTGTCCCCACTCAGAAAACCTTCAGGCATCTCCAAGGACACGTCCCTGTGGAGAGTTTGAAACTACTTAACTAGGTGATCTTTAATTTCCTTTGCCTTTTAACTTGATTATTCCTTGAGCTTATTCTAGGTAACATGAGCAAAGGACTGTATCTCAACTGTCTACTCTGATGACTGTCCTGTTCTCATTTTCTTTTTTCTTAGGCAGCACTCAGAAGCTCACACTTGGATTGGTTTTAATGTTTACAATTCACCTTACAGATCGCATTGTGTATACTCTCTGTTCAGTAAGTTTTGCAATATTCATCAGTTAAAAAACTGTTATTCCCAAGTAATTTAATGGATCCCTATATATATACTTTAATAGAAATACATACCAGAACAATAGAACCGATATAAGCACTAAATGACAGTTTCAATTCTTTCACAAGAAAAATTTTTGAAATCTGTACTATTTAAATTTTGCTTTTGACTTAGGTGATTAAAACCAAGATCTCATTTATCACAACTAAATGCCACCTGAGGTCACCTTCTCTCTCTACTTCAGGAAAAAAAGGCTCATTTAAAAATGGATGGGAGCTATAAAACAATCATTAGAAAACTTCTTGTGTAACACAGGTCAAGCTACTTATAGAGCCAGCTGATTCTAAGTTAGAGTCCTCAATTACCACACTGCATACTGTTTTTTAAAGGGCTTCACACCTTGTGTGGAGTCCAGTTCGGGGCCTGAACTTACCACCCTGCGACAGGAGACAAGACCTAAGCTGAGAACAAGAGTCAGATGTTTTATCAACTGAACCAGCCACCCAGGAGCCCCTGGCTGCATATTTAGAGGAATGTACAACACTAGCCTTTATTTTTACTTCTTGTATTTGTACCATTCCTACAAATTATGTCTCAAATCTAAGCACAGAGAATACAGTTTTCTTTTCAAAACAGTGATTGGCAACCTACCTGAAAGATCCTGAAATTCAGGCTTTTGGCTGAAGATGAGGTAGTTTGTGGCGATGAAATGAAGCAGCCAGGTGGAGAGGCACTCGGAGTGGTGAAACTGCAAGAAAAATGGAGCGTGAGACCATGCAGGGCATGACAGCCGTCTGCACGGGGTCCAGGCAGGGAGCGCAGTCTGCGACAAGAGCCCCACTGTGCGCTCACTGTGTCCATGTTTCGGCCTGCTCGGAGAGCAGAAGGGAAAGGGGGGAATTACCGAACGTGTGATCATAAAATTACAGCAGGGAAGAACGCAAATCAAACGGACAACAAGCTCCTGCTGCGGGAGCGGCTAAACGTGTGAAGCAGAGGCACCTGCACCGGGGGTTAACGAGACCAGCTCAGGCTCTTGAGGATTTGGTTTAAGCTTTTAATCCTGACGGCCTTCGCCAATTGCACTTCTATCTGGGTTGCAGAGAAAGATTATGGTTAGCAAAGGTACATGCTTGGCCAAATCTTAACATGTTCACCTGAGGAGCAAACCAAAAAAATACTTTGTGGAGGAAATGTCATCAATCTAAGGGGATGGGTTTCAATGCATACATATCTCTGAGAAGGTTATGTCTGAGCAGGTGCTTTGAACTAGGATGAGGTAACAGTGAGCAGGATTTCCAGCACATTTCTTATTTGAGCTTCAACAGCTAATGGAAGGGAAACTTGGGGCAACGTGGCCATGACACCATCACCCGGTGCCAGTCCAGTGAGATGCACCCAACCACTCAATTCCAGTAACATGCTGGCAGGCAGCTTCGATACAGGAGTAGCGTTGTTTGTTATTACTGCGGTAAAATATACATAATATAAAATTTACCATTTTAATCTTCTTTAACGGTACCAGTCGCTCTGAGTACATTCGCGTTATTATGCAACCATCACCAGTATTTCCAGAATGTTTTTATCATCCCAAACTGAAACTCTGTACTCATTAAATAATAACTCCCCTTTTACCCTTATCCCTAGTCTCTGATAACCACTATTCTTTTTCTATGAGTTTGACTAGTCTAGGTACCTCATAACACTCAATTATATGGTAGTTATGCTATCTCTATCCAGTTTATTTTACTTAGTATAATGTCCTCAAGGTTCATCTATGTTGCAGCATGTATTAAAATTTCATTCCTTTTTAAAGCTGTGTAATATTCCACCGTATGTATATGCCACATTTTATTTATTCGTTCATGTATTGATGGACATTTCTGTTGTTCCCCCTTTAAGCTAAATATAGCTATTTTAAGGAAAGTCAAAAATATGAGCAATAAGTAATGACAAATTGAAGAAAAATTTATGATCTCAAATCTTAAGGAGGGAACTCAAGTATTGATCTTCTAAAAAGTTATAATGTGGGAATATTTTCACATGTAAATTCACAGGTCCCTCTGATTTTCATTATACAAAATCACAATTTCTGACGCTTTATGTAAGACACTTTAATTCAGCTAATCCCACGTCACATTTAAACAATTTTTATTCACCTTAACTTTTAGCAGACAAATGTGAGTGATCTCAAAGAGACAGAGTAAGAATGTGCAGCTGTTTTAACAGAAGCCATCAGCATATCAGATGATTAACCAGGAGCAGATAACCTACAAATGAAAGTTCAGAACATCACCTAACAGTTTTTAATAGTTCTGTGAAGAACAGTAATGGTGGAGAAAACACCCAGAAACTCAGAAGCAGAAGGCCAGAAACCAAACTGGTGGCCTGAAGCAGCCAAATATTAATACAAAGATCATTAGTAAGATACTGAGTTTAAAACTTTAACAGGAGAGTTAACAGGACTTCATAGGAATCACCAAGTTTCACTAGATAGGATTTAAAAGCGAGTCGAGATAAGGAGATCTTTACCTCAATTCAAAGAAACTAATCTGATTAAGGGAAAGAAGGTTCTCTTGTATGTTAAAGAGTCCAACCTGATGGACAAATCTGAACCTGAAGGTAGAATCATGATAAGGAACTGAGTAGAAGAGCAAACTGCTCCACAACAGGGAACGTATGAAGGACACTTTCCTGATAAACAGTACAAAACCAGCAGAGATGATAACAGAGTGTTTGGAAACAGCGTATTCAGAAAGCTACTCAAAGTCTAATTCTGCTAACAGTTTCCTCTGCTATTAGTCAGAGAAACAATGAAGGAAAGGTTAACTGAATTCTAACCAACAGTAAAGGAAAGGTTAACTAAATTCTGACCAACAGTATGAACTGGCTGGTGACCTAAAGCCTCCAACTAGGAACTTCAAAGAGAATTGAGGAAGAAAATTATTCTACTACCTTGGATTTGTAAATGCCAAGTTAGGGATCTTTAAGAATAGAATAAAGGAAGACTGATAAATGGAGGCTTAATCCTAGAAAATAGAATAGTCTTTAAAAAAATTTTTTTTAATGTTTATTCATTTTTGAGAGAGAGGGACAGAGCAGAGCGTTAGCAGGGGAAGGGCAGAGAGAGAGGGAGACACAGAATCTGAAGCAGGCTCCAGGCTCTGAGCTGTCAGCACAGAGCCCGATGTGGGGCTCGAACCCAAGAACTATGAGATCATGACCTGAGCCGAAGTTGGACGCTCAACCGACTGAGCCACCCAGGCACCCCAAAAATAGAATAGTCTTCAGAAACAAAGAATAAAATTCAAAAAACTGGTATCTTACCCTTTAATTTAATTTTTTAAATGTTTATTCATTTTTGAGAGACAGAGTGTGAGTGGGGGAGGGGCAAAGAGAGGGACACAGACACAGAATCCAAAGCAGGTTCCAGGCTCTGGGCAGTGAGCTCAGAGCCCAACGAAGGGCTCGAACCCAGGAGCTGTGAGATCATAACCTGTGCTGAAGTTGGCTGCTTAACCAACTGAGCCACTCAGGCACCCCTGGTATCTTATCTTTTAAAATCGAAGAGAAATAAATAAAGATAATTACATAATCAGAAACCACACAGGGAAAACGGAGAATTTCTGACAAGGCAATCATCAATGACACTGGTAAGGAAACATAAAGTATATGTACATGTGTGCACGTGTGTGTGTGTTGGGGGGCCGGAGGCACCTAAAAAATCAATGCAGCCATACAAGAAGTTCTCTGAACTAACAGGATACTACAAGATAAGGAAAGAGAGGCTTGTGAGCATTTTTTTTTTAAGTCTGACAGATTTGTTAGAATAGTACGAAAATGATACATCTGAAATGAACTGAGGTTGTGTAAATACTAGAAAGAATAAAAAAGAATTTTTAAACTAAATCTGGAGGGTAGCTATTTATCCCAAATTCAATGTAAAGATTATTACAAAGAGAGATCGAGGTTATCAATTTTTTGTTTTGTTTTGTTTTTGTTTTGTTTTACTCGTAACAAGAATTACTATCAAACTCTACTCACTGGGCTAGAGACCCTGGTGGTGTGGGCCAAAGACTTGCCCTTTGTGTAGCACACGACACTTGTGAGTTCACTGGCCAGCCCGCAGCCTCAACTCCAAGCTCTAGCCATGTGCAAAAGGTTATTCGGTTTTTTAAATTTGTTTTTGTTCTTAAACTTAAATACATGCGATGTTAAGATTTGATTATGAAAGAAATGAACTCCAAAATAGTTAAGAAGACAGTAAGAAAAGATATAGATGCTTTAAATGAATTCCCTTCTATACCCGGAAATAATACATGTTGCTTAATGATTCATCTCAACCTGCAGGTAGGTGTTTAGCTGTCAGAGTCTGTTTTAGCAACCCGAAAACAAAGTTGTTATATTTTTCTAATTTGGGATGTCAAAACTGATAGGGGTAGCCAATATGCATTATGCCAGATAATATCTTACAGAGTCCTGAGAGTCTCCAATGACGGATCAAATACTATTGCTGTAAAAAAGACTGGGAGGCTCGGCTTACTGCAAGTTCAATACACACCATTATATTCCATGACTGCTGTAAGCCCCAAAAATGTCATAGGGCAGAGGATGCAATGGTAGAATAACCAAGGGTAGGATGACACATCTGGATAAACTTCTAGCTCCCAGGAATAAAAGAGTGGGAACGAGGAAATAGCAGATCTCTGACTGGAACAACATCCAAGCTCCAGATCTCCACAAGGCAGACTGAGTTTACTTATAGCTCCGGCCCAGCCTTTTGTCAGATTCATATTCTAGGATCTCTGTACTTACGGTTACTCAGGATTAGCTTAACTGTGTAAACTGTTCCCTACAATGTGCGGGAATACAATCCTGAAAAACAAAATGGCTCTAAGCTTAGAAGAAGCCAGAAAGTACAGTGTGCTACAGTGACGATACTCATGATACCATGAGACAGATCAACAAAAGGCATTTGAAAGGATTAATGAAGTACACCAATACTTCCTACAAACAACTGGAAACTTCAAAACATGTCCATGAAGTGGAAGGATGGATGAACAAACAAATAAATGAGTGTAGCCCTAACCACCTCTATCAGGGTGTATGGACCAATTCTATCATTTTTCTCTCATGAACCCTAAGACGTGATCATTCGGGGGAATGCCTTAATGGCGTAATAATAAAGCAACATACTCAAATGACTCTAATACGGGCTGCCATTCAGCTGAAACATTTCCCATCAGCAAATCTGACCTCCTTAGAAAAGGACTGCGCAAAAATTGTATACTTCAACATCGTCTAGCCACAGAAAGTGCTGTGAGGGCACTTTACCCTCATTTCGCCAAAGTTCCAAACTAAAACAAACACTAATAAATCTCTCGATAAACAGAAAAAAATTTTAAGTATAATTTTTGGAAGATTTTTTTTTAAATCAAACAACCAGATGCATAGGGCCCATTACCTTGGCTTTTTTGAGCAGGTCAACTATATCCAGGTTCATGGACGCCAGCTCCCTGCTCGGCATGCTCTGCAGCTGTGTGATGATGAACAGCTCACAGATGTGCTGCAGTCTGGACACCTGATACATCTCAGCACAGATCAGAAGACACATAGCCTGAAAAATGCCAGCTGATGTGGGAAGGGAAATAAGAGAAAATGGACAATAAAGCCATTTCTTTTGCGACCTGAAACAAAATAACAAAAGGCAGCCACCACCAACAAAAAAATGCTGACTGTATCATCGAACGTATAATAGAAGACACAGAAAAAGCCTTGAGGGAGTGAGTCAGCATTATACACTATTGTGCCATTTTATTTATTTTTTTATTTTTAAGATTTTAAGTAATCTTTCGCCCAACGTGAGGCTCAAACTCAAAACCCTGAAATGAGTGTCACACACTCCACCCACTGAGCCAGCCAGGCACCCCTAATAGGCCATTTAAGAAAAATCAATTCAAGCCTTCACACTCCAAAGTGAATCTTTTCTTTTCTTTTTTTTTAAAGTATATTTATTTATTTTGAGAGACAGCACAAGCAGGAGAAGGGCAGAGAGAGAGGGAGAAAGAGAATCCTATGCAGGCTTTGCACTGTCGGCACAGAACCTCCACGGGTCTCCATCTCGAGAACTAGGAGATCATGATCTAAGCCGAAATCAAGAGTTAGATGCTTAAGCTTAACCGACTGAGTCATCCAGGCACCCCCATTGTTTTTTTGTTTTTTGTTTGTGTTTGTGTTTTTAATTCTTCAGGGAAGGAGAATCTACAGTTGCCCTCCATAATCAATCCTAAGGCTACTGTGTAGATTTTTCTGCTAGCCAAACTTGCAGATTTTTCTTCTCCTGGTTTCGGTCCCAGGTTTGTTTGTTCTTCTTGTGGTAAAACAAGCATATCATAAAACTTTATCATTAACCATTTTAAAGTGTACAGTTCAGTGGCATTAAAGTACATTCACATTGTTATATAACCATCATCATCATCCTTCTCTAGAACTTTTTTCTTCTTTCCAAACTGAAACTCTTTACCTATTAAGCAATAACTCCCCATTTCCCCTTCCCCATAACCCCTGGCAATCACTCAGGTTGTTTGTGCTGTTTCTTTTTAATTAATTATTTGTTAAAAAAATTTTTGAATGTTTATTTTTGAGAGAGAGAGAGAGAGAGAGAGAGAGAGAGAGACAGAGTATGAACAGGAGAGGGGCAGAGAGAGAGGGAGACACAGAATCTGAAGCAGGCTCCAGGCTCTGAGCTGTCAGCACAGAGCCTGATATGGGTCTCGAACTCATGAGCTGAACCATGAGATCATGACCCAAGCTGAAGTTAGCACTTACCCAACTGAGCTACCCAGGCACCCCTGTGCTGTTGTTGTTTTTTTAAAACTCTTCCTTCTACATGATTTTTCAGATAGTTCTCTTTCGATTCCCTCTTTAAATTCCTCGCATTGTTTTGTAGCTAAGAACCAAGAACACTGTGCATGATCAATACTTAATAGATTACCTTTCTTTCCCAATGCAAACATTTCAGTATCTGATCTACTTTTTGATTATTCATTTTTAAAAAAAAATTTTTTTTAATGTTTATTTATTTTTGAGAGAGAGAGAGACAGAATGCAAGCAGGGGAGGAGCAGAGAGAGAGGGGGACACAGAATCCGAAGCAGGCTCCAGGCACTGAGCTGTCAGCACAGAGCTTGATGCAGGGCTTGAACCCACAAGGGTGAGATCATGACCTGAGCTGAAGTCGGATGCTTAACCAACTGAGCCACCCAGGTGCCCCTGATTATTCATTTTGACTCACTTTTTCCCCACACCTTTTGCCAATTTTTAAAGAGCTTTGTCCTATAGTTATTTGTGCTTCTCTGAGCATTTTTTGTAATCAGCAAGAGAAAACCTAAAATTTGAAATTTCAATTACTGCAGGGGGAGGATGATTGAGAAATTAAATTTTCTTATTTTAAATCTAGGTCCAAATTTTTATTTAATATGCAAATTTGCTAGTATTAATAAAATAAACAAAAACACACATTCTGATGAGAATTGATGCTTTCATTTTTATTAAGCAAAAATGATAAGCCAGTCTCTAACATTGACAGTAGCAACTGTAACTGGCTCCAATGTACTGTATAGCTCGCTGAAGTTCAGAATTAATTCGGTTTAAAAAAGGAATTTTCTTTTCTTGATCTTCTTTTTTTTTTTTTTAGAGACAGAGAGAGGCTGGAGTAGAGTGAGGGAGACAGAGGATCTGAAGCAGGCTCTGCATCAACAGCAAAAAGACCGATGCAAGGCTCGAACCCACAAATCACAAGATCATGACCTGAGCCGAAGTCCGGTGCTTAACCAACTGAGCCACCCAGGTGCGCACTCTTTTTGATCTTCTAAAACCTTTCACTAGACGGCTCATGACTTGTTTAAAACTTAAGAGATTTTAATAACAAACTTGGAAATCTTCTAAATCTAAAAATGAAAACAGTACATCTGAAGAGAGGGATGGTCTGAAATGAGTGCTTTCTTTTTCTTTGCTAGAGTGCCTGGCCAGGTTCTGTAATCAAGGCCCTGGGCTCCTGAATGAAGGAAACCAGCAGATATACTCTGGTCCTGTTTGTGGTGGGAGCCATCTAGTGGCCAGAGGATGGAGACTAATTAAAGGGGCTTTCACGCCTGCATCCCAAGGCTCTAGGCCTTTTGAAAGGCTTTTGCAATTTTTCCAAGGACGCCATCCCCGACCCTGGCCCCCTACCCCACCACCACCACAGCTGGAAAAAACTCTGCAAGATCTGTTCCAACCTGTAGCTGGCAAAGATGATTAGTTCTTAGTCAAAGATAGTTTTAAGTCAGCGAATAGAGAAATATTCCTATAGTCCACTAGGCATCCTAAACATCTTAAAGTTTTTGGAGTAGTTAGCTTAAGGAGAATATGCCCTTAGGTGAAGTCAGAAGAAGGCCTTAAAAAACCCCACATTCTCTGGGTCATAGAGATAACTAAGGGGGGGGGGGGCTCAGAATACCCAAAGTCCTTAAAAGCGCCTCCATCAGAAGTTAGAGCCATAAAAGCAACTACCGAACCGTCTTCTCATTATGGAAGGACAGTCCTCCAAGGAGCTCTCTGTCCCAATCTATAAAATTAGTCACTGGGGACCATCAGACACCTCCATTTCTAGGGTGCCCACAGAATCACCCCACTTTTGGTGCTGGCTGGGACTTACGCCTGAGTCTGAGAGCCTGAAAGAGGTATCCAACCACTGTTTCTCCACTTGAACTGACTGAAAATTCATTATTATCCCGACACCACCTCCACTTGATTAGCACATTCCATGATGCCAACTCTGGTAAGTCTTACGCAAAAACAAATTTCACAGAAAGCAATTTATCAAAATGAGTGACAAGGAAATAAAGAATTAGGAGATATTACCCAATATTTATACTACTCACCTGGGCAACAGGAGTCTGTGTATAGATATTCTAAGAATGACAAGAAAGTCTCTTTGGAGACACCATAAACTGGAATCAGAACACTCTTTGCTTCCATGTAATTCCCATTAAACATGGCTGCCATCACTTCACAACGGGCCACCAGGATGGCCCTGTGGGCTGGCACTGTTGTACCTGCAAGGTTCAAAAGGGAAACAAAGTTACATAAACTTGCAGAGTTGTTATTCTAGCGATTTCCCTTTTATAGTGGTTCTGCATTAGGCATAGCTAAGCTGATGTCAGAAAGCAAATTTTGGGGGGGAAAACAAGCATTAATCAGAAGCTTTTTAGTTTTTAATTGAAAAACAAAGCGTTCAAAATTTGGCTTTGAAATCAACAATTAGAAGACATGAAATTAAGACTGGCGATTATTTGCTACTTACATGATATTTTCTGAAGACAGAAACACTGAAATGAAATATTTTGCTTCCTATTTTTATAATGAAGAATACATCCTTTGCAATTGGCTTGAAATACCATCCGTCACCCATTCTTACCCATGTACCTCCCAAGAAAACACTGCCATTGCCCTTCTCGGACACTCAAAGAGCAGGTCCTGGCCAAGCTCCCCTTACCAGAAACAAGAAACTGTAGAAAGTGAACTATCCCTCAGCCTAAGCAGTCCATGTGTTGCAGCAAGTATGGTAAAGGGATCTTCTGTGGAGTCAAGGGGAGCATGTCAGACCTTGTGGGGATGACCCAGTCCCCAGATGTCTCTCCAGTGCACCACCTCCTGAGGGAACAGAGCGGCTTCTGGGAGAGCCAGAGCTCCTGGAACTTTTAAAGGCCCCTCAGCCCATACCTTCGCTGAAGCTCAGTACACTAAACTGGCTCTCTAGTGAACGCCTGCTAAGGTCTGCAGCCACTGTGCCATCACACCAAGGCAGCACCAGATGGCATGTGGGCGGAGAAGCACTTCTCACCACTCCCACCCCCTTAGGAACCCACGAATCCACAGCGGCCCTCGGTTCAGTCTAGATCAGTTTCACATACCGTTTTTGAGCACCCATCACGTGCCAATCACTGTGTTAAGTATTAAAGATACAAAGATGAGAAAGATAAAACTACCCAGCTATGGGGCAGTCAAACTTTTAGTTTGGTGCAAGACACCACAGCCGGTGTGAATGACAAACCCTTCCAAAAAGTAACTCTATGAGCCAAACCACTCCACTCTGCCCAAGGGTCTTCACCTATACATCCTTAAAATCTCCTATCTCTCAGGAGCATATATTCTTTCTTAAAATATTTACAATAAGTCCAAGCAAAATACCTTTGGGTCAGAAAAGAAGGAAAGAGTTCCACCTAAGTCCTGTGACTTTCTCCAAAGCCAGTAATCCCTTATGACTCACAGACAAAGCCCAACACTGCCAGTTCTGAGCGCAGTGCTTGAAGCTGATGGCACAAATGTACCTCCCAGCGGAGAAGGGAGAAGAGAACGCACACAGTGAGCACTGCTACTGGCTCATCACGCACCTGCTAGCGGGCATCATCCCCTCTTCGCTCTTTCCCTTCCCTGCCCTCCTGCCATTAGGCGGCCTGCCCTCAACGCTACAGTGTCCACTGATGGGGAGGACCGGTTTCCATGGTTAACTATGCTCGATAGCTCTGTACACAGCAATTGACAAGGAATTCAAACAGGTAATGCAATTGGACTTGTCATTCTAAGGTTTTAAAATCTTAAGTAGGGCACTATTGAAGGAAAAGAAAAGGAAAATTAGAAACATTGCTTAACTTTATAGCCTATTATTTGGATTGGCAGGAGGGATTTAAGATTGACCAAAAATGCCAAGTGGACAGGAGATGGTGAAAGAATTGGATAAGTAACCTTGGAATTTTAACTGAAATTTTCCATTGATAATATAGTTACAACACAATTACAAAACCAGCAACGAAACACTCATTAAAGCATTTTCAGCCCATTTCAAGCTTGGAATTTGGTTTAGAAAACCATTATACCTCCAGTTAAGGAAACCATAACTTCTGTTTCTTACCTTTTCAAACTACTGTTTGGTATTATAAATTGTTCTACTGTGAAACTGTAACATGATACCTCAGTACAGTCACATTTTTCAACATAGTATATAAACTGTATAAATATAGAAACACTGTATTAAATATGCTGAGTGAACACAATCCAGTGCTTTTATACCAACCAGCAATAAGATAAAGCTGAAGAATTAAAGGAGAAAAAAAAAGCATCAATGTTCTAGTTAAAAGATAAACATGTTCTTTGAAAATGTCAAGGCCTAAAGTATCTTTCCTTTTTAGTATTTAATTTCTGTTACAGTTTTAGAACTTAAAAAAAATTTTTTAATGTTTATTTATTTTTGAGAGAGAGAGAGAAAGACACAGTGGGAGTGGGGGAGGGACAGAGAGAGGGGGAGACACAGAATCTGAAGCAGGCTCCAGGTTCTGAGCTGTCAGCACAGAGCCCGATATGGGGCTCAAACTCACGAGCCACGAGATCATGACCCAAGCCGAAGTCGGATGCTCAATCAACTGAGCCTCCCAGGCACCCCAAAACGTTTTTTAAGAAAGAATGTTTAAGAATGAAATAAAATTTGAAAGTGCAAGTTTTCTAATAACATAGATTATCAAAGATCTTTGTTTTTACTATATAATACAATAAAATCCTACATTTATCATCCCTTCTTCACATTACTTTGCAAGTTGCAAAAATGAAATTTTTAGAATGTTTCCTCTGAACACAGGAAACTTGCCTAGGACAGGAGAGATTTAGAATATGTACCATCAGACCTTTACATATACCTTTATAATAACGCACCATCTCAATCCTCATGAACGTTCCCAGGTAGAAATGAGTATCCCCATCTTACAAGCAAGGAAACAAGGGACCACATATAAAGTAAAGCAGCCGCCCAATATGGCAAATGTGCACCTGTGCAAGATCCCAGGCAGGTCTTTCTAGTCTTGACCACTACCACCTCCACAAGCTTAATGCTAAAAATGTGAACTTTAAACCACTTTTAGAACCTTATGGTTCACCTGCAACACTCTGGAAATGAGATGACTTAATAACATGAGCCACACTAAGTGACTGGCCTAAGGACACACGCTCGTGGGAATGCAGAGTCAAGGCTAAAGCTCCGGTTGCAGACCTCAGGGCTCAGCCTTCCTGCAGAGGAGACAACAGGCTCCTTTCTGCACACTAGAGCTCCCCTTCTCACGCTCTTCAGAAGCTAAGCTGGCCTCTCCTCTCGCAGGTGGCCAGATGGCAGAGAAGCTGTTGCTAGACCCCGCTTCCACCCGTGCCTGCTGGTCTCAGCTCCTGACTCCTGGGATGCCTTGGTTTTTGAGCTGAGGAGCAACAAAGGGCAGCCCAGGAGCTGCACATCAGCGCAGCCCACAGCGGGCCCCCAGCTCACTCCTCCGCACAGGTAGGGGCCATGGGTAGGTGGCCGCCAAACAGGTGGGAGGTAGAATTATGAGAGAAAAGCAAGAGATTATAAGGAGAAAGAATTCTCCACATCAGTGCTTATTTCTTTTCTCTTAACATATGTTTTCATATGTTGCATATTCATTTCGAACATCTTTTCAGTGGGTTACATTAACATGATGTTTGGTGTGAAGGCCTTCTAGGCAAATTATAAACAAATACGGTCTCTTGTTAGCTTTTTTCCCTCCAAATCCTTCTTTATGTATTTCAAGGTCACTCTTATTGTCCCATTCTCAATGCCTCATGCTCACATTTCAAACAGCGCTGACTGTACCTTATCTGAAGGCACTTGGGAAAGTTTCCAATTCACTGTTAGTGTTGGCAAGTGGCCAAAGTTAAAATGAATCTTTCTGGGGGAAAATTTTAAAAGGCAAGTGACTGTTAGCTGCCATTCATTTCCAATCATAAAATTTGCATTATATCTTGCTTTTAGTAATAGCCCACCTGACATTCTTTTTAATACATCTGGAGACAATCCCTAGCCTTCTTGCACAGTTGAAGGTACCTGACAATTCATTTTTAAGATTATGCTTTTAATCTACTCAAGTGGCAAAATCATCCAACCGAATAATCAATAATGGGCATTAAAACAGCTTATCGTTATTAAAATTAGGGAGTATTACTTTCCTACAGAGATAAATAGCAGCTCTCAGTTGCTCTGGTGAAATTCTCAGACTGCTGTAAGGAATATGTGTAGCAATATCTACCAATGCCTAATGTGAGCCGGGCATGACCCTCAACGCATAGTTAGTTCCTTTTGCTCGAATAACAAAAGAACTGAACCAGTTACAGGTGATACAATGTGAAGGGGGCTGGTTTCAGATGAAATACACAGATAAAAACACAAGGTGATATTACAATTCACTCCATTGCACACTGGTCCATAAAAGTTAATGGTGCATACGGTGAGGGTAAAAAAAAAGGAAAGTAGGAATATATAAGTTTCTTTCCTTATTTTAACAAAATACTTCATTTCCCTGGATTCTGCTGCAATCTGGGCAGTATTAATCTATATCTGCATTAGAGAACAATCATTTCTTCATTCAAAATATTCAAAGCTGAAATAGAAAGTTAGGTAAGAAAACAAGAAATAAAAATGAGTAATGAACTTTGCAAATTGAACCATACCTTGTATTTCGAAGACAACATCAGCAAGCATTGGTTTATTCAGGAAAAACTTCAGGGAAGTGTTATAAAACCACAGAGGTTTTCTGGCTTGATAAGTTTTGCAATTCCTTAGACAATTAATCTATAAGAGAAGACAAAAATACAAAAGGAAATGTACGCTATGCTTTGGTAATATACATAGGTTGGTTAGGGAATCTGGAAAACTGTACTGAGATGTCTGAAGAAAGAAGAATTACCTAGTCTACGGCATCTCTGATCCTAGCTGTCAGGGGACCGTCCCCTCAAGAATGACATGTGCTACGTGAGAATAAGCACCACTGCCCTGTCCAGTGTTCTCAGCAGTGAGTGAACCGGCCAAGTGACAACTCACTTCGCTGCCTGAGACACGTAGGGTCCCAAAGCCACGCAGGCCTCTGTTACCTGGGAAACAGACAACAGTCCAACTTCCTATGAATGCCTAGTAAAATGTGCTTACATATACAACCTGTGTGTTTGCTGTTTGTCCACTAATTAAGAAGGTACATACATAAACATTTAATTTGTAACTTGAAAGAATACTTTTAAGTTTCCCCCATCACATCATGTCCTACTAGGATCAACATTAGAATACCTGAGAGTAATGAATTTATTCATCTCTGTCTTAATGTATAATATTATAATCCTAAATGTCTTTCTACCCACAACTGGGATTCCTGGAATCTATGAAAGCTTGCCTGGATCTCTGATCTGGAGTTCCAGAGAACCTCTTCCATGACTGCACCCAACTGCCCGTGTGACTTAGCAGTCTCCAGCCCATCTCTACCCCCCACCTAGGATTCAGTTTATCCTTTCTATAAGCTTTCAGACATTCCTTTGTTCCAGCCCCAGAATTCCAGGGCCTGCCTCTCTTCCCTCACCGTCCACCCATTTCCCTTGCTGAATCTCAGAGCCTCTGCCTGGATCAGAACTCTGACCTCTGCTTAGCTATCTAGGGAATACAGAAAGCTTTATCCCTAAGAAATAACCACACATGCGACTGGAGCAATAAATGGCACCTATTCTCCATTCCGGATTTATCCACTATGGTGGGAAGTTAAAATCTTTGGTAAGAGGAAAAGAGAAATATTATCCTTACTCACAAAGAGAAAGAAAACACACTCCAGAATGATTTCCATGAGTAAGGCAGAGAAGCAAAATAGGATCATACAAATCCTAGTCCTATAAAGTCTATTCTCAGATCCTGTATGCAACACACCTTAATCATATCAAAGGAATTGGTGGAGAGGATTCAGGTGAGAGCCACACATGACGCAGAGCAAGTCAGAGAGCATCACAGAATTTGAGAACTAGCAAAGGCTTTATAAATCACCATTTATACCCCTTTGTAAGAAAGTCCTGAGGAGACTTGCTTAGAGCCAGGGACAATTCATGGCCAACTCACAATTTAAATGTACATTTCTCTTTTTTTTTAATTTTTATAATGTTTATTTAGTTTTGAGAGACATAGAGACAGAGCGTGAGCAGGGGAAGGGCAGAGAGAGAGGGAGACACAGAATCCGAAGCAGGCTCCAGACTCTGAGCCATCAACACAGAGCCCGACGCGGGGCTCGAACTCACAGACTGGGAGATCATGACCTGAGCTGAAGTCGGCTGCTTAACCGACTGAGCCACCCAGGTACCCCTAAATGTACATTTCTTGATTCCTAATTCAGGGTTTTATCTCTGTGTTGGATGCAGTGAATGAGAGAGACCCTTACCCCAGGAAAGCACAGGAAGAAAGCACAGAACTCGTCTCTCCTCTGTGCACAGGAGGAAATGTAGTTCAATATCATGGAATCGTATAGCCCCCAGTCTCCTCTTCCCCAACAAGAATTTTTTTTTTTAACCTCAGTACTCATAGGATGACTGTGTTCAGAATCACACTCAAGGAGAGGCTTGGGTTTAGAATTAGAACAAAAGGCAACACTTGTGTCCTAACCTTTCATATAAAGGTTATGAGTCTGTATATCATGAATAATATGTAGATGTATATTATACAAGGATGGATGGAGATAGATAGATAATACGTAGATAGGTAGATAGATAGATAGATAGATAGATAGACAAACAGACAGACAGGGAATCTGTATAAACAGATTCCTGTGTTATCTATGACTTGAATTTGAAGGAAAAAAAAAAGATAGGACAGAACACTGATAAACATACTATATATTTTCACTGGCCTATAAACAAGTAATCCAGAGAACTTCTGAAAAACAGAAGGCAGGTTCATGTGCACGATTCTACAAAAGCGTTGTTTAGTTGGGTTAGGCTGCAAGAGAGTTACCACTCTGCCATAGCCCTGCAGAACTGGACAGCTTCTGTACGCCAGCTTCAGTGCATTTTTGAAACAAGAATAGTCCTGCTCCTTAATTCCATGCTACATTGTTTAAAATTTTTTTCCCAATTAAACTAAATCAGGAATCTTCATTAAAAGCTAGTACGGTTTTAAAATATTAACTTCAAAAATAAAATAAATTTTTTATAATATTTTAAATTATTAATTTAAAACATCATTACCTTAGGTTATAGAATTGACAGTAATCTATGTAAAATATTAAAGGAATAATATTTTTTCTTACATTTAACATGTCTATATTCTGCTAGGCATTGCACATAAATTACCTTTTTATCTACTGTAGCCAATTTGTTTATCACAGAATCTGAAATAAGAATACACTGGCTAAATTGTATAATGTAGTTGTCTTAAAATATACGAATTTATTGTTAAAGCCCTTCAGACCCTATACAGTCTAAGTGACTGGAGTTTTAACATGCACAAAGTCGACTCGATACAAAGTCTGCATTTTATAACCTGTGACTTAACTTATAATTTTAAACCTACCCAAGATGAGAAACAAATCCTTAACTGTCCACCAGATCAAAGAGATTTCTCGGAACTCTTGAAAAGGGGACACAAAGAAATTGCCTTGCTCCAGAAAACTATCTGGACTTAAATTCTGAGAAGCGAGAAAGTACCCCCTTTAATAAGCTTAACTCTAAGTGGACAAATTCAACAGCGCTTCATTCTTGACATAGACTGCATATTCCTGGAGCTCTAGAGGAATGTTTCAGGGCATGGAATTCAGAAGTCAACATTTTAAAGACATGACTCACACATATTTTAATTCTTATCTGAATTAAAATCTGAGATAGTGAGAAATAACACAAGTTTGTGTTTAAAATATTTAATGGCAAAAATAGACTCAATAACAAACATTTATATAATATTGACTCTTCTAATGACTCAATAATATTATATTATCATATATCTGTTGAAATTCAGAAAACATCAAGGTAAGCTGATTTGCAATACAGTAATTTTACCTTTCCTGGTGTTTTCAAAATGCATTTAACTTTCTCAATTACATTTGAAACATCCCCAGAATCTTTTAATTTCTTCCTGATATCTTCTTCCAATTCTTCCCACTGAAAAGCACCTGTAAACAAATTATGTATGTTAGATTTTTAGGTTAAAACAGGAAGTACAGCAGGTAAATCTCTTATTAGATATCAATGTTCCTTCTTTTTTTAGTATTTTCTTTTAATTTTTCTTTACCAAATATATATCCTTATAATTACACTAATACGTTTAAACAGTTCTCACATTAAAAAAAAATCAGTTTGCTTTCGCTAAAGTATTTCTCCAAACCTGAAGTCTTCCTCTCTGAACAGCTGCCACCTCTTTATAATAGACAATTAAAAAATGACAGCAATGGCCAGAATATCATTTGCCACCGCAAATAGTCCTTCCTATACTCAAATTATTTACTTGCTCTAAGTAAGAAAGCAGATGTGGTTTTTTTCCCAAGATTGAGTTAAATCGTACTAATCAGAGACGGCAGTGACTACCATCGGGTAGAAGAATGAGCAGTAGGAACAGAATGTATTCGGAAGGTCTCGCACACTGTCAAGGTCAGATAAGGATGTTCTATACCTGAAGAAGGGAGGTAAATAATGACGTGATGAACTACATGACCATGGCATTGGAGCAAAATCACTACACATAGCCCCTCCTCCCTTTTCCTCACCTCGACCCAGGTCCGAGCTATCTCTTCCGAGACTCATTTCACATCTGTCTCACACTGTCAGCCCCTTTCTTCTGTATCTTACAAAACTCCCGTTTCATGGTCGGCAAAAGTTCACCTTTCTCTAAGCACCTCCTGGCAGCCTGTCTGCTCCTCCGTGGCTTTCTGCACATTGAATCTATCCCAATACTCAGTGCTGATAAGTTTCCAAAAGTATGATTCTGATGATGATACTTGAAGAAATGGTTCCTATCTATCCCTGACTTACAGAAAGTCCTAACTCCTTAAAATATAGTTCACCAACGTGCAGTGAGGGTGGGCATAGTGGGGAGACTCAGGTTCCAGCTCTCTCTCTCTGCCATTACAGGTGTGACTTTAGGCAACTCATTTCACCTCCAGGTAACTCAAAATCCTTTTCTATCTGCTCTCAATATATTTCTTCTGGTATTTCCCTTTATGTATCCAGAACTTTGCCAGATGCCTTCGTAGACATTACGGGTGGGGAGAGCACATAATAAACATTTATTGGACCAATGAGACTGGGCAATTGCAGCCAGCCTGAACAACCAGATCCAACGCTGCTCTGAAGAGTCAACTGATAGTCCAGAGGCTCTCAGGCGTCACTACAGTTGAGCTCTGCGGCCCTTGGCACTCTCGAGTATCTTTAAACTTCGCCTCACCTGACCTTCAGCATTGCTCCAGTGTATCCTGAGGAGAGGGGAGGGGGAAGGTGAGCAGGGCCATCTGCTACCTCTGTGGTGTAAAGACTCCCACCACGGCCACACTCAAGCCACCAACATGACATCACAAGCATGGAGTTGGGAATCAACATAATCGGCTCTCCTAAGCTGGTCCCAGCCAGCTCCAGCGCATCACTGCTTCTTCCTACCTTTGATGCTTCTTTTTCTGACTTCACTGTCAGCTCCCTTTCCTCAGAAATTCCCACAGGTTTGCTGTCTAGAAAAGTCCATGTTGTTTTGTTTTCATTTTTTTTTCTGCACTAAGGATTTTTAAATTTAAGATCACATACTCTTTCACAATCTGATAAATTCTTTGGACTGTCTCTCCTGAAAATTTTCCATGCACGCATAGACATTAAAGTCCATATTAGAATGTTAAAGAGGAAGAACCTCTGAGAAGTCAATAGACCCCACATCAAAAGGATTTACTCTATAGTGATTCTCAACTATAGCTGTGTATTACATTTATCTGGAGATCTTTCACAAAATATCATTGAGGAAGTCTCATTCCCAGACCAATTAAGTTAGGATTTCTGGGGCTGGGGCCCAGGCATCATTTTAAAAGCTACCCCCCGCCCCAGGTGATTTCATGGTGCACGGAGGGCTGGCCATCACGAGCTCTTCCTTTAAACATTTCATTCATTACCAACACCCAGGATCAGTGGTATGCAGCAAACAGTGGGTACTTTTTTATTGTCTACACTCCTGCATGCTAAAGAAGAATACAGATATTATCTTTTAAAAACACATTGCATTAACTAATGAATACCTACACAGTGTCTCCGTTCAGAATATTATCTGAGAGAAAACAAGAATCAGTCTAAATACATGGGATTAATAGCAGGTAAATCCCTCTAGGCCACTCATTTGTCTGAGAATAGACACAGAAGGATCCAATAACTAAAAATGAAAGTAAGAATAGTTCACAGAGCACTCTAAAGATGGGCCGTTCTTACAATTAAAAATGCTAATCAAGTCATCACTGACACATTTTGGTTTAAATAAAGCAATAATCCTTATACTGGATTTTCCTTTTTTTTATTTGTGGCGAAAAGATTTAATATATCTGTCTTTTGACAGAATTTTAAGTGTCCAATATTGTTAACAATAGCCATGATATTGTCGGCAGATCTCTAGAAATTATTCACCTTGCATAACTGACTGGGATTTTCTATTTAGCTGAGCTGTCAGAGCACTGACTGACTTAGGTTCTTAGAGAGCATGGCGCACTTGTGCATACAAGCTGTGTTTTTAGGCAGTGCAGAAAAGAGCATACCACAGAATTCGAGAGCTAGAGGAAATCAGGCGAGCTGCAGATGCAAGCTCGTTTCCACACGTTCATTTACTCTGGCAGCACTTCAGTAAGTGAGGTGAAATTCTAAGGGCCATCTGTGGTAGGAAGAGCTCAAAGCAAAATTCTTGAGGCTCTTACATATATTTCAATTCTTAACCATCTGAAACTGTGTGAGTCAGGGCTTTGCAAGCATAAAGACTACCAAGTATTAAAAGAATGTCAGAACTGGATGCCAATAAAGGATTATGGATTGATGAAGACCCAGAAGCTGCTGGCCTTGCTCCTTCTCTGTATTAGTCTTTCAGTACTTATACATTATACGGTGTTAGCTGTTATCCAACAGAAAATTAACATATGCAAAACACATACTTTTCCTGGGTCTATTTACTTAGAAATTTGAATAGGAGAATAAACCAAAGCCTTCTGTTAACCAGACTATTAAATAGACCCTTCCTAAATAGAGGACCCAAATGTCCATGGTGACATCATAAATACAAAATTTCAAATTCCTAAAGATTAAAAAGAAGTACGTATTTAGAGAAAAGACTTTCTCTGTAATTTTGTTTATTAAAAAAAAAGTAAGAGATAGATTTAATAATGTTTTTCAGTCCATGTTTACTCAGGGTAAATATTCCTGAGCTTGCCGTGTCATGGAGTTCTGCCTCTGCATTAGCAACCCAACAGACGCGTGTACAAACGGCTCCTGTCTTCACTGTCCTCCAGAACATAACTAGCAGGTAGGCCAGGGCTTCTGTGAGGAAACCATTGCATAACTGGGTCTTAAAACTTGTGCTCGGTTCCAAAGTTTTAAAACTTAAGCTCAAGAACAGAAGAAAAACCACCAAAACAAAAAAACTCCATAAGCCTGTCCTCTTTACTGAAGTCTCAAAAAAAAAAAAAAAAAAAAAAGTAGGCTTAAAGTTTTTCTTTGATTTGATAAAAAAAATATTTTCTAAATTAACGGTAACAGGGGTGCCTGGGTGGCTCAGTCAGTTAAGCGTCCAACTTCGGCTCAGGTCATGCTCTCATAGTCCATGAGCTGGAGCCCCATGTTGGGCTCTGTGCTGACAGCTCAGAGCTTGGAGTCTGCTTCAGATTCTGTGTCTCCAGCTCTCTGCCCCTCCCCCAGTCATACTCTGTCTCTGGAAAATGAATAAACATTAAAAATGTTTTTAAATAAATGGTAATGCAGGCACAAAGACCAGAGGATGAAATAAAACACCAGTGAGTGTTTAGACATTTGAAATAGGAATTCAGTTGATTTATTTTTTCTCTTAACAAATTTTCTCCATTTTTCAAAATTGATTTTACTGTCCAAATACAGTTTTAATGTCTTTTTAAACATAATTTAAACATAATATAACTTTTGTTAGCGTTGGAAGTTATACTCTATAAATAAAGACTAGGAAATAGGTACCTGCCAAAGCTTTTAGTTTTGCTTCTCCTCAAAGCATCAGGGTCTCCGTGCAGCCCCAGGTCAATGACCTGTGGCCCAGCTCTTACCTGACACCACCTCTTCTCTGGGCTCTGACATACAAGGAGAGAACTGAGCAGAAATGCAACAGCTCGGTGTCAGGTTAGGAAGCCTGCGCTTCCTAATCGGCCGAGGGCTTATAGCTTAGCAAGCTCTCCCTGCCATGACAGAGGGCAGGGGCTACAACACAGCGCTGACCGCTCCAGCTCAGAAGAGCTCACATGAGTTAGTGCGGCTGACCCCATTTTGTCTCGGAGCCCTCAGACTGATAACTGGGCTCCTCCCCTGGACCCTGGACCGAATGCCGGGCTCTCAGCGCCTGGCTGTGGCCAGCACTCAGTTCTTCCAAGAGCAGGTGTTGCAGCTGCCTACAGTCCAAAGCCTTAGCATTACCTGGGAGACTGTGTGAAATGCAGAATCTCATGCCTCACCCCTTGAGCCTACTCAATGAGAACAGACTCATTAACAAGATCCCCAGCCGAACTGCATGCATATTAAGCTTGAAAAGCACTGGTCCAAATGATAGACAAGCAGCAACCACGTAACATCAGAGTAATGACCTTCCTGAAGTTGGTCTTCAGAGCAGTGGCGTTCCCTTACTAAACTCCTGTCCAGCCCGTTCTATTCCATCCCAACTATCACCAGAGATGAGCTTGCCCAAGCCCAGTCTGATCATGCTTAAAATTCTAAAACAGCTTCCACAGACAGCTTCCACCTGGCTTGCCAGCCTTGTCACCTCCTACGCTCTGCACCAGCCATGGGAAACTGTGTGTGGGTCCTGGAAAACAGCAGTTCCTAAAGATTACATTTGCCCTAATGCATATTTCCCAGTCATTAATTCCTTTCACATAGCCTCGAGGTGAATACATAAGGGGGCTGAGGAATGGAAAAAACTTTATTTCTTTCCCTTTTCAATATGCGTGTATTAATTTTGCTGTTTAAAAAAATCACTCCCTATGAGACAAACAAACAAGCTTTTGGAGCTTGCTGGAAATACAACTAGCTCTTTTACTGCTACCTTATCAAAGAGGATGTAACTGACTGTGAAGTGTTAATGTGCCTTCGAAAGTATTCAATAGATATTATAGTAAACTTGCTGAATAATTTCAATAGTAACATTATCGAAAAGCAAGACCAAACAGTTCATAGTTCTCTAAACATCACTAAAGACTTTTTTTTTCTTTTACCATGTAAACATTTCTGTTTTGCAGAATTAGCCTTAAACTCTCAACTGTGAGACTCAAAGTTTAAACACAAAAATCTGTAGTAGTAAATGAAGTCTTTAGTTAGTGTGGTTTATTCATATGATGAGTCACAGCTACTAGAGTCTACTCATCAACTCACCCAACACAAAACCTGCCATGTTGGAAGGCACTGTGCTCTGTAGGAGTGAATTTTTATGCCTTTTCCAAGCCAATAGTCACTAAACAATGGATTTAATTAAGACCTATCATTACCATTCTACTCCTATGTAGTATATGCATACATAAATATGAAGATTTTTAAAAACTTTTTTAAAAAGCAATCTCTACGCCTAACATGGGACTCAAACTCATGACTCAGGAGACATGCTCTACTGACACTGAGCCAGCCAGGTACCCCCATATATATACATTTTAATCCACTTAAATCTTCATGCTGAAACTGCACTTTTCAAAACCATTAATTTTTATTTTACTTATAAAATTATACAACCACAGCCCAAATGAAAAAAAGTAATATTTTTTTAAGATTTTATTTTTATATTTTTTTAACGTTTATATTTATTTTTGAGACAAAGAGAGACAGAGCATGAGCGGAGGAGGGGCAGAGAGAGAAGGAGGCACAGAATCCAAAGCAGGCTCCAGGCTCTGAGCTGTCTGTCAGCATGGAGCCCGACGCGGGGCTCGAACTCATCAACTGTGAGATCATGACCTCAGCCGAAGTCGGATGCTCAACCGACTGAGCCACCCAGGCGCGCCAAGTAAGATCTTATTTTAACATTATTTCAACTGAAAGCTATCCCAAAGTTTCTTATAAATATAAAACAGTGCTTTATTTCTTTATTTGCAAACCTTTATAAACTTATCTGTTCCACATTCTGAAGTCTAAAAACAGATTATAAATGTTACTCCTGACACATTTCCAGAGAAGGAGTGACTTGAACTTAGTATTTCATGAGTACATGATTCCAAGCGGAAAATTAAAGGAGACGTTCTCGGGGCGCCTGGGTGGCTCAGTTGGTTAAGCGGCCGACTTCGGCTCAGGTCATGATCTCACGGTCTGTGAGTTCGAGCCCCGCGTCGGGCTCTGTGCTGATGGCTCAGAGCCTGGAGCCTGCTTCAGATTCTGTATCTCCCTCTTTCTCTGCCCTTCCCTTGCTCATACTCTGTCTCTATGTCTCTCAAAAATAAATAAACGTTAAAAAATAAATAAATAAATAAACATTTAAGGAGACGTTCTCAGAAAAATTTTAATTAGATGCTTACTTAAAAAATCATTTTACGTCGCGTACCTGGGTGGCTCAGTCAGTTAAGTGTTCAACTCTTGATTTCACCTCAGGTCATGATCTCACAGTTAGTTGTGAGATCGAGCCCTACATTGAGCCCCACATCAGGCTCTTCTCTGGGCATGGAGTCTGCTTAGGATTCTCTCTCTCCTTCTCCCTCTGCCCCTCTCCCCCACTCATGCTCTTTCTAATAAATAAATAAATAAATAAATAAATAAATAAATAAATAAATAAATAAAATCATTTTACATCGATTCTTTTCCATTCTTACGTGGGACATTTAGATGTGACACCTTTAATTCATTGGCTAAAATGACTCAAATAAAACATGTATTATTTAAAAATATAGTTTCTATAGTATTTAAAAGGAGAAGAAAAAAATAACTGATAAGCTCAATCCTAAAAAGATTAAGTGCACAGTAAGAGGAAAAAATAATACCTAAAATAGTCAAAGTTGGGGCACCTGGCTGGCTCGGTCAGTACAGGATGTGACTTTTGATGTTGGGGTTGTTGAGTTCAAGCTCCACATCGGGTATAGAGATTACTTAAAAATAAAATAGCTAAAGTTGATAAGATCTCAGCTTAAATTAACTTTAGATACAGTTTCCAGTTCCTAAACTGAAAGACATTACTAATTTCTCTTACCTCCCTCCAAAATCTAACAGTAAAACAGAAAAGGGAGGGGTGCCTGGGTGGCTCAGGTGGTTAAGCGGCCAACTTTGGCTCAGGTCATGATCTCACAGTCTGTGAGTTCAAGCCCCGCGTCGGGCTCTGTGCTGACAGCTCAGAGCCTGGAGCCTGCTTCAGATTCTGTGTCTCCCTCTCTCTCTCTGACCCTCCCCCACTCATGCTTTGTCTCTCCTGCTCTCAAAAATAAATAAAAACATAAAAAAAAGGGAATAAACGGCCAGGTTTTAAGATGCAGAAATTTATTTCTAATCATACTTTGAAAATTTTGTTTCTTAAATTTAAACTAGATAAGAAATTCTTGTATTTTCACATTTTAGATATTTAAAATCAAGGCAAGTAAACTTAGAAGGAAGATAGAAAATGTGGGCCAATTCCTATCTATAAAGTAAATACTCTTTTATGTATAATCCTTACCTCTGATGGTAGAAAGAAGAGAACTGTGAAACTAACCAATACACCTGAGGACACTTCAAAAGCTTACAAGAAGGTCCCAGAACCATTTAACAAGGTACCTGAATAAATGAAGCGCAGAATGTCTGATAAACAAGAACAGAAGAGGGCGTCTTTAACAACGACACGTAACGGTGGATTGCCTGGAGAATCCTGGCTAGCACCTGGAAATGCAGGTTCTCTGTTTATAGCAAAGAGGTCCTGGGTGGTACGGATGATACTGGAATCCTGAATGTCAGCGGGACTCTTCACATTGAAAAGCAGCATGAAAACATGGCTTACGGCACAGAGAACAATCTTGTGGGCCTCGGCAACTTCCTTTAAATCTGGGTTGTAAAATACCACGTCCACACACTGGCAGCAGAACAGCAAATTATTTAAATCAGAGTTATAATGCGATGCTTCAGCCTTTAAGACAGGCATTTTTTCTATTTCAAAAAAGAAAACAACAATGATAAATTATTCTTTAGGTCTGTAGACGCAAACATTCAGGTTCCTTTTAAACACACAGAAGAATTCTTTTTTAATATTATTAAGTTGAACCATATGAAATTGCCAACATACGGCCATTTTTGACCTACGAAAACAATTGTAACTTAACCTAATTATAAACTCATATAAATTAATTATTCTGAGTTAACAGTCATAGAAATATTCTAATTTTTATAGTGCAAGTGAAAATTGTACTTAAACAGCAATAAAATAGTACTTCTCACTACTTGTGTGTTCCCAAATAAGATATTTCTACAAATACTGAATTTTAGTATGTTGGTAGTTATCGTTCTTTACTTTCACCTGATAAAAAATTCAGACAAATTTCTGAGTAAGTTGTGAAGAACCTAACCTCACACTTAAAGTCATTTTCCTCTCAGGGTTGGAAATGGAGGGGAAGGAAACTGTTAAAATTAAACTTAAAACGTCAACCTCTCAAAGGCAGGGCTCAGAGTCTTGGACTCCACTGTCTGAAACCATCTTGACCATTTTATTTTGATCCTAAAATTAATTTTTTTTTTCTTCCTGGTAAAAGCAGAACCAGTTTTTCCCCCTCAGCACACCTTAGGTAGTGTGTTGGCTAGACTCCTCAATTTCCAAATAAAGGATGTATCTTCCATTTCCTGGTCTGATCACTAACAAAGATAGACTAGCCCTCGGAATTCAGAATACCCCTACAGAGGCTTGCATCCTAGGCCCTCGTCACGGAATCAACTGTTAGAATGTCTGTTGTCTAGCTTTTATCCAAAGCTGAGCTGAGGAAAGTGTTATCTGGGAAGTGTTGTCTGAAGGATATGCAATCTTCTAAATCAGTAGAATTCAAACTTCTTTAGGAAGGACAATTTTTCCTCTACAGCAAAGCTCCAGTATACAAAACAGATAATAACAAGGTAATTTGGTGGCTAGGCTCTTCCTGAACTATCCCCCACTCATCCTTCTCTCCACTTCCTAAGGCGCCTTCGCAGACCCTTCGTGGCTAAGAGCAATCTGAAAGCCACATGCCCCAGAGCCTAGGATCTAGCCTTAGAACAAGTCGGCACCAGAACGAACGTTCACGGTGATACCTAACAGAAGGGCACAAGGAACAGCCCATCTGAACTGAGGCTGCATTTGCTGACAGGACACTTCCGAAGGCCCTGTCTACCAGGTCAACTACTGCTCCCAGCAGAGACCCACATGAGAAATTTCTTTTAGTGCTAAATGGCATGAAATGCTTTGCTTTCTCAGAGGAACTGTTGTGTTTTTCTCTCCTTGAATAATAAGAATGAAGAAACTATCTATCTATATATACATTGTTTATTTGACTATTCCCCACCCATCTTCTCATCCAGAAAGTATTTAAAGCAGCAGGCTTGCTACATAACAGACAATGTCTCGTCTCACTTTGCACACCAGGAAGTTCAAAGCAAATGTGCATCACTCATGATTTATATATCTGGATTTTTTTAAAAACCTGGAATTGACTTCCCGTATTAATTTATTATTTTCTTGATTTTTAATTTATATTGATTTATTTAACAAATAGTTATCAAATATCTGCTTTTTAAAATAATATCCATAACAAACTGATCTCACAGAGTACTATTATTCAATTTCTATCACAATATTAGGCAAAAATTTTGGAGCATCTGGGTGGCTCAGTCAGTTAAGCATCTGACTTCTGTTTTTTTCAGCTGAGGTCATGGTCTCACAGCTTGTGAGTTTGAGCCCTGCACTGAGTTTTGCACCAACAGTATAAAGCCTGACTGGGATTCTCTCTCTCTCTCTCTTTCTCTCTCTCTCTGCCCCTCCCCTACTCAGTGGTCATGCACACTCTCACGCTCACATGCTCTCTCTCTCAAAATAAATAAATAAATGTTAAAAAAATAGGCAAAAATTTTGATAAAACTGAATTTTGATAAAATCGTATTTATTTATTTTTAACTTTATTTTCCTCTAGCCTTGTGTTATGAACATTTTCAAATGTTCGAAAAAGTTGAAAGAATGATACTAAAAGCACACACATGTCCTTCACTTCCTTCACTTAGAATCTGCAATTATTGATATTTTGTCATGTTTGTTGTGCCTGGGTAGCTCAGTCGGTTAAGCCTCTGACTCTTGGTCTCAGCTCAGGTCATGATCTCAGAGTTTCCTGAGTTCAAGCCCCACATCAGCCTCTGCACTGGCAGTGTGGAGCCTGCTTGGAATTCTCTCTCCTTTCTCTACCCCTTCCCTGCTTACACTGTCTCTGTCTCTCTCAAATACATAAACTTAAAAAAAACATTTTGTCACGTTTGCCTTATCTCTAGATAAGCACACACATATTCCTATTGTTGAACCACTTAGAAGTAAGTTGTAATCATCAGGATACTTCAGCTCTAAATACTTCCAGATTCGTTTCCAAAAAATAAGGACATTCTTCCATTAATCACAGAACCACTATCATACACACAAAAACTAACAATAATTCCATCAGGTCATCTAATTTCCAGTTCATATTAAAATTTTACCCAACAGTCCTAAGAGTCTTTTAGAGGTTTTTATTGAACCAGTATCCAATCAAGCTTCACGCACTGCATTTGGCTGCTTTTTCTCTTAGATTTTCATCTAGAACAGCTCTTCACCACATACACTATTTTTTTAAAGAATCTACAGATTCAAGTTGAAGACAGTATTCCTTGAAATGTGGTCCAAGTGCCACCTGTTTCAGAATCACCGGGAAACTTTTTTTTTTTTAATTTATTTTTAATTTATTTTTTATTTTTAAAAAAAATTTTTTTTTAACGTTTATTTATTCTTGAGAGACATAGAGACAGAGTGTGAGCAGGGGAAGGGCAGAGAAAGAAGGAGATACAGAATCTGAAGCAGGCTCCAGGCTCTGAGCTGTCAGCACAGAGCCCGATGCGGGGCTTGAACTCACAGACTATGAGATCATGACCTGAGCTGAAGTCGGCCACTTAACCAACTGAGCCACCCAGGCGCCCCGGGAAACTTTTTTTTAAAGCAGATTCCAGGCTCCATCTCGGATTTACTGAGTAAGAATATCAGGTGAGTCCTCAACATACTCAAATTTGGGAACAATTCCCCGAAGACTTGTGAAGTGATCAATAATAAATATGAATCGAATGTGTAAACGCTAGTTAATAAGTGCACCTGGTTGTTCGAGCTGAGGTGGTCTAATTCCATGAAACGAGTTGCTCATTTTCCTTTTCTTCATTTTTTCACTTGTCTTCTGATTTAAGGCTTGAATCATAAAATACTCCAACTAAAACATGAATCAAATTTTAAGTAAAGCTTCAACACAATTATGTATCTGACATGATTATTTGTACCCCAAATCACATTTGCCAAATGTTCAAATGCTTGTAACATCTACATGTAAGCTTTAGCAAACACTGGTAAACCATTATTTTATTTACAAAAAAAAAAAAAAAAAGTATCAACTAGAACAGACTGTGCCTTGTTGAAGCATAAATAAACTATCCATTCAAGAAGGAACTGTTCATTCTCTTGAATAATCAAGAAAGCCCAGCAGTACAACTGTGAGACTGTCAATAACCGTCTCGTGGGCAACCGTAGCAGTTAATACTAGAGGCATTCAAGGCAGGACAGATCTGGCTCTATGTCACAGATGCTCATATCAACTAGGGATGTTTACATATGTTCTCTTCTTTTCTTGAATAAATTACTTTGAAATGCATCCTTTATACGAGAGATTATAAATCTTAACCACATACACACACAGCTCCAGGCCTATGCTTTGACGCTGTGAGGCTTGGGGCAAAAATACAAACAGAGGTCCCCGTGCCACATACACAAATATTTAAACTTCGTAAATCAAGAAAACAAACTATTATGTACAAGATAGTCTATCCTGCTTTGACAGAGGTATCATCGTAAAAGACTAGAAGGCCAGGTTTGGATTTAAATTCCCAGATGACTCAGAGATTCATGTAGCACAAGGAGAACTGCCCTCTAACCCCTGGGCCCCAAGACTGCCCCTTCTCTCCTCACCGTCTGTTCCATCCCATGCCTCAAGGAGCTTTATGCATATGAGTAGACATCCACGCCTACACGTCCAAACTCTGCTCTCCCCTCCCCCATTCCTCATAAACAGTCACCCTTTGGCCACCTTTCAGACCTAAGGACATACACACTAGCAATACAGTCTACCTTCAGGAGGATGGACCCAGGAAAAAGGCCTGCACAGGCCTTGGAAACAGACTGAGTGCAACTGGTCAGAGAATTCTGGGGTCCTGGGTTTTGGAACATGGTCACAACACTGCACAATAGAACCTTCTGCTCTGTGTTGATGGAAATGCTCTGTAATATCTATGCTATTCGACAGAGTAACCACTAGCCACACGTAGCTACTGAGGACCTGAAATGCGGGTAGTACACCTGAGGAACTGAATTGTCTTTAATTAATTTAAATACAAATACCCACATATGGCTAGAAGGGGCTACCAGCTCCAGGTGAGCATGCCCCCTTGGATCCATCATCTTGTGCCATATGTGGGTGTGGGGACGCAGGTGCAACTGGAGGAGGCCAGATGGGGCTCCCTAAAGCTCAAGGACACATACTCCTCTTGCCCAGGTCTTTATCCTCGACTCTCACACACAGGATTTTTCCTTATTTTTTTTTAAAAATTTTTTTGATATTTAATATAATCTATTGTCAAGTTAGGTATCATACAGTGTATACAGTGTATTCTTGGTTTTGGGGGTAGATTCCCGTGATTCATCGCAACAAGTGCCCTTCTCAATGCCCATCACCCATTTCCCCCTCTTCCCTGGCCCCCCATCAACCCTCAGTTTATTCTCTGTATTTAAGAGTCTCTTATGGTTTGTCTCCCTCCCTGTTTGAAACTATTTTTTCAAACACAAGATTTTAAATGCTCCTTTTACTCTGACATTATCATCTCCATCTATATTCCTGCAAATGCCACTATTTCTTACACTCAAGATCTCAGCTGTACTTCTCTGTTCAAGAATCTGCAAAGGGTCACTCTAATCTTATTTCCACATTGTCACTAAGTCTTAAGGAAAAAAGAAACTGTCATGTCTTTCCACCAACCTTGACCACATCTTCAATCCTTATCATGGCTCCAACCCTAACTACAACACTAGGCGTTAGGAACAAAGGGAAACAAGGAGGAGGAAGAGGAAGAGAGCAGAGAAGCAGGAGTTGGCAGGTGGGAACTGTGACCATGAGAATTTCAGGTTCAGGAAGTGAAGCAGAGCACGAGGAGACCTACATACCCCAATAGAACCAGTCCCCCTCCCCGAACAAATGAAACCAAACTATCATTTTCCCCTAGTTTCCTAGGTATTTCAGGGAAATGTAAGGTTCTTAGACTAAATTAAGGTTTTTTTAAATCTACTACAATATTACATTTGAGTCTCGTCTACCTACCTTTCTACTCCTTTCTACTTTTTATTTGTCACTGTAAATAGAGAAGAAAAAAGTGTCTCACAGTCATTGATAATATCAATATTATGAGTGTGTCTTCCTTAATGCTGCTATATTATTGTTTCTTTGCATTACTGGGTTAAAAATAGCCACTTACACATGATAGAAATGAGGACCATTTATATTTGGTTCTCACTTTAACGTTGATTCTTATTTGGAGTTTATTAACTTCAGAACAAATGAAATTTCGTCTGTGGAGACCTCAACATTTGGACACGAATCTACATAATGAATAACCTGGCATAGTGGAAAGAGTACTTGATGAAGAGCTGGGGAACTAACGGAGGAGTCCAAAGTGCTTCTGCTCAACGTAGGTTTTACACTGGTTTAAACCTCTTATCCATGTTTACCAAATTTGGCTGGAGTCACCTGTTAGGGAGTTGAAAGGATAGTTTCAAAGGCAGTTTTCTCCAAGCACCATGCAGTCCTACCACTGTAGGGTAGATTCTGTGGGCTAAGAAGGGCCTCCAAATGCCTGCAGGACCCAATAAATGCCATTGCAACAGAGCAAACAAACCGGAGCTTCTCACATATCCAACAACAAGCTATTTGTAGAAGTAGTTTCTATGGATATTTGCGAGTTGAATCACTTAGGAGTATATGAAATATTGCCGAAGCACACACAGAGGAAGAAAAATAATTCTTTTCAAATAGTAGACAGAAATGAAGAACTTTCAGGGTCCAATGGTTCAGGTTATGAGGCTCAATGAACTGTATGAAGATTACTAATAAAATTAACATCACTGGCTTGTGTGAGTAAACATGCTTTTGATATGTACGACAAAAAACAATAAAGAGTCGCCAAATGGAAAATTCCAAAATATTTTCTTAGACGATAGGAAATGTTTAATTTGGAGAGGAAAATAAAATTATAATTTGACATTGACAAAACCTTTCTTCTACTCTCATTTTATTTCTCGAGTTAAAACCAATCATATTTTTAAAACTAAAGTTCTAACTGAGGTTCTAGAAAACAGCTACATGGCCAACCTGACAAAGGACTTTAATTTATGTAACAGGGATTACCACTTACCACTCCTCCAAAATACTTTCCTATGTAGAAGTCATCAAGGCTGTGGAGTTCCAGATAGGTGGCTCCTAGTTCTTTTGCAAGCTGGATCCCTTCGGTAGTACTGACACAGCTCCCTCTGTCTGAGGTGCACAGTGGGCATGTGCAAGGTAATTCTTCTGAGAAAATAAATACAAGTGACAAAGAGCCTTGAAATTAAACAGGAAATAAATATACATAGACAATCTGAACATTAAACAACAAAGTAAGAGCTCATACCAGAACCACAGTGCAGCGACAGTTAGTACATCCACTCTCCACTAGATTCTGAATAAAAAGCATCAATGTTAATAGAAAGGCCCCCAAAGTAAACAAGCTTTCAGTGCAAGAAGAAGAAACCATATTTAAGAAAAGAACTTAAAAATAAGTGAATATATATTACCAAGGCTTTAAGGTAATTAAGCCAATCAGCTGGTAATGGAAGACATGTTTCCTTTTATACAATCCTGACATCCTGAGTACCGATACAAATTTAACAACCTAATTGCCCATAGAAACCATGGAAAACAGTGGGTCGGGTCTTTTTTCTTTCTTTCATTCTTTTTTTCTTTTTTTCAATTTGGTGATAGACTTGAAATATATTCACCAAGTTGACTAGATCTGAATCTTCAAGGCTGCAAAACTGCCACTCTCTTTGGAGATATCATATAAAGGACATTATTATGAATCCAGATATTTCAATTATTAGACCCTAAAGTATGCAACTACAAAGACCAAATTCAATCACTTTATTTTCTCTTCAAGATTAAAAAAAATCATAAACTAAAAGAATAAAACTGTTTTTATTAAAACGTGAACTATCCCCAAGAGTCATGGTCGTACCACATATGAATCTATGGCTGGGAAGGTGGTGGATTAACCTATCTATAAGAATACTCCTTAATAAAGCTAAAAATGTATATTTAACTGTGGCTTCATCAGCTGGCTTTGTTTTGTTTCATGACACATCAGATATGTCATTGTGTAAAAGGTAGCCAAGTCAAAGGAGGATAAATCCATTTCTAGAAATGCATTTTGTTATAGATTAGCTTCCCTAGGGAATCAGACTCTGAGATGGAGACTGGTGAGCAGGAGGTTTATTGGCGAGGTGGGTGCTCTTGGGAACAAATGGTTTCAGGGGTGAGGGAAGTGGGGCTGGGCAGAGAAAAAATATGAACTGCAATACAGCTACAACAAAGATCTCAGCAGATCCTACTGGGAGGTCTGGAGCTCACATGGCCCTTTGGAATGGTTCCTCATTTGGGGGAAAGACAGCTGGGCCTTTGTGTCCCTTATACCAATTAAGATAATGAGTAATTAGATGAGGGCTACCATGGACCAGGTAGAACCTTGGGTAAGCAGCTTGTATCAGCACAAGGTAATTCCCAGGCCCTGGGAAGGGACTTGGCTGTGGCCCATCAGCAGACAACCGTTTAGTAACTGAGGGAGGAAGTATGGTGGCCCTCAAAGGGCACTTGGGCAACTTCCCACAGCATACACAGCAAAGTCCTTACCAATGACTTGCATATAGATGGAGCACGTATATGGACATACGGAGTGTACTCAAAGGATATTTAGTGCATGTGCCTGCTATGTACATAACAGTGTAATAATTTTAGCTCATTGAAAGCATTTTGGAGCTCAGAGACCAGGAATTTACATCCTCCTTTTGCAGAGGAAGAAAGTGAGGCTCGGGAAAGATAACTGACCTGTCTAAGTCTCTTCGTGTGTCAGAAATGGGAAAACAATGATAAAATTGTTACTTGCTCTATCTGCTAAGCAAAGTGAAACAAAAGATAAGATAAAATTTAGTTTGAGTAAAGAATTACTGAGTAAAGATACAGTGATTTAAAAGTTAAATATGGATTCTCAAAATTAAGCCACAAATTCTGAGTTTTTGCTTTTACTTTTTTGAAGATCATTTTAGCTTTGGAGCACATAAAAGTTTTTATACAGAATTTAGCCTATCTTGAAAAATAACACAGTGGTATTTCACATTCTTTACAAAGATTGATAAACAGTGCCTTTGATATTCTGAAGACAGAGGCCTTCTTATGTCTACAAAGCTCTCCTTATGTTGATGGAATGGGGTGAGTGGGCAGACCATCTTATTAGACTGTATTTCTGAACAAAAATAAAGCAAAGTGTTTCAAGTGGAAAATTAAGTGAACATAATGTAAAAAATCTTTAACAAGTAATCTTGATTTGAAGGAAAATCCAACTAATTTCAGGTTTAACCCAGCTGAGCACGGTTTTCTGTTGTGTGTAGCCATGACCCACAGTGACGCGCGTGTGTCTAGAAAACTCCTCTTTGCATCTAATCTTCACATCTCCCTTTGTCACAGAATACCTCTTTTTGTTCATTTGAACCCAAAAGGAAAAAATGTCTCATCATAATGTGTTGGGCATAGAAGGAAAGCCAACAAAACATTTATGGAATAAACAAACCTCCATTAAGCATTTCATCAGCAACAATCAGAGGACCCGAAATAATTTCAAATTGTGGTGCCTTCTTCAGGAGATCACTCTGGTGAGCCTACCTCGGGGTCACAGGGACTCTGTGAATACAGCGTTACCACTGTAGTCTTTTTTCCTTCTCTTATGTACGAATCTTTTAAGCTGTTATCACAAATGTCTATTTTTTAAAGCAAACACAAAGTAACGCTGGAATTCAAATGAACTGCATCTCTTTCAAAGCAGTGGCTTTCGGAATCTGAAGGGTGATTCTTACAACGATGCCAGTGCTTGAAAGCTTTAGAAATCCTTTTAAGAACTCTAGCTTAGAGATGTACTCGGCTCTATCAGATCTTCAAAAAGAAAAGAAGACAGGACGCCCATCTGGGGGAGCTCAAGGCTATGAATACCCCTAGGCATGTTCAGAAAAAAAATTCTCTTTTAGAGATAGATTCAATATTTAGTAAAAAGCCAAAAATTTGGTCAAAGCCAAATGTGATGAAGACATACACAGTCACGCTTGTCAAAACATGTGTAACAAAGGAAAATGATGAGACTGATTGTTTTTGCTGAACTATTTCTAAAAAGAGCTCGAGAGAGGAATTACCAGAGGAACACCCAGCATAGCTACATGTATTGCGAGGGACTCGGGGAGGGAAGCAATACGAGTCCTTGGACTGAATATCAGATTTAGCTTGGTAGTTACTTTGCAATCACATCTATATGTGAAATTAGTTTCATCTTATTTAAGACCACTCATTCACTAATGGAACAAATGTTTACTGAGCACCTACCATATATCAAACAAGAAATATAAAAATATGCAGACAAAAGCTCATAGTCAACTGAGCCAACAGAGACAGGACTGCACAGAATTATGATATAAAAAATGTACTAAATACTGAAATAAAGGTGTGTAAAATCACCATGGGAACAGAAGAGAGGAAATTAACTCTGCCTGAAGGTTTAAGGAAGACTTCACAAAAGAGGCAGTGATTTACTAGACAAGGATGAATTTGCCATGCAGGTGACAGGAGTTGTGAAGAAGGACACTCCGGTCAGAGCGGGGAGCATATGCAGAGGTCTGGATGTGAGGATAGAAGACAACACGTAAGCTTCCAGTTTCAAAATGGCAAGCCAAGCTCACATTGCAATCTCCTCTCCCTAAGAAATCACTAAAATGATTAAATAAAGAGGGGAGAGAGAAGAGAAAAGGAGGAAATGAGAAAGGAGGGAAGGAACAAAGGGAGGGGTTGGGAAACGAGGAAAAGAAACTGTGCATATACGGCCACACTCAGAAATTAAAAGGAGAGAATCTCATCAGCCCACAAACTAGGAGTGCCTGAAAGGCTGAAGGCAGATGGCATAGGACCAAAGAGGAAAACTGAACCTCGGGAGACAGGTGGGAAGTCACGCACTGGACAACATCAAGAGTACTCACTGCTCAGTAATGGGGGCACAACAAGGAGGCCCAAATGCAATGGAGTAGAGATTAGCTGGAGACCCCAGCGGAAGCAGCTAGGCATGCAGATCTCAAATGAGCTCTCACTCCTACCCTGATCCCAGAGAGCAGGCAGAGGAGGAGAAAGACGTTAATCCAACAGAGAATCTAAACTGCAAACTAGGCAAATTAAGAATTATCCAGAGGTGCTTGGGTGGCTCAGGTAGTTGAACATCTGACTTTTGATTCTGGCTCAGGTCATGATCCCAGGGTCACTGGATCAAGTCCCAAGTCAGACTCCATGCTGAGCGTGGAGACTGTTTGGGATTCTTTCTCCCTCTCCCTCTCCCTCTCCTTCTCACCCTCTCCTGCTCACATGTGTGCACACACATGCATGCCCTCTCTCAAAGTAAATAAATAATCTTAAAAAAAGAACTATCCGAAGAAGCATTTATACCATGAAATAAAATCTCATCATATGAATGGACTTAGAATGCCCCCCTCAAAACAAGACTTAAGAGGCCAATCAAAACAGAATGTTAAAATAAGTATAATTAATTGAGAAAGGTTTTCTTCCTCAAGTATTTACGTTCTTCAAGCAGGAAGAAGAAATCAACCAATTAGAGATCTTCGATATGAAAAGTTATTAAAATTTAAAAAAATGTAATAATGTGAAAGAGCAGGAGAGACCTAGCAGAAGTAATTTGTGAGCTGGGGAAAAAGACCAAAGAATTCTCCTATAATACAACACAGAAAAGTAAAGGGTAGGAATTATAAAACAAAGATAGGAGAAACAGAGGAGAGATTCAGAAGTCCATCATCAGACCAATAAGAGAACAAAAAGGACAGAAGAGAAAAAATGTAGGGAAGGTAATACTTGAAGAAATCATGAAGTCGAGACTTTCACAGATCAAAAGTAAGACATTAAGTTCATCAAGTAGTTCCGTGTGACAGGTTTTAAGACACAAATGATTATGCCCTACAAGGCTGCAGAAGCAGTCAGGAGCTACCTCATGAAGGATCTTGTATTTTAGGTAACACTTTACAAGAGAAAATTATTGAAGTGAGATACAAATACTGGATAAAAATAAGGGTATCAACGGGAACCCATGATTAAAAGAAATATATGGCTCTATCCAATGAAAGGATCTTGAAGCAACGATACTTAAAGTTGTGAGCACCCCTAAAGCCTGGATCTTGGTTTCTAAATCTCATTGTTCACCAAGTGGAACCCGGGCTTCTTGAAGAAATGACTGATTCCAGGGTTGGAGCAGGCAGTATAAGGTGAGCCTGAAACATCTTATGTCAGAAGATAAGGAAGGACTCAAATATTAATTGGAACTAGCTTGAAAAGACTTGCTTCATGCAAATTTGGGGTAATATGAGCAACAGAAAGAATGATGAGAAGAAAAAATTATAAAATACAGAATTTAAAAAACAAATCCATGACTCATAATGATTCTAAAAGATGTAGGAGCAGAGAGAAGAGAGAGCTCTATTTACAGAAGAATACCAACTAATAACTGTAGGAGGAATGAGAGAAAATCACTATTTTGCAATCACAATGATCACAACTGAAGGAGTTATGCAAAATAATGGGCGTAGATTCTTTAAAAATGTCAATGTTATGAAAGATAAAAAAAAGCTGGGGAATTATTCTGGATTTAAAGAGACTAGACAGACATAACAATTAAATGCAATTTAAAATTCTGGATTTAAGGAAAAAATGGCTTTGGAACAACTGGGAAAATGTGAATATGGATTATATTTAAAATAATAATAGATAATAGTTTGTCACATTTCTTGAATGATGATTGCATTATGGTTGATAGGAGAATGGCACTGTCTTAGGTAATACATGCTGAATTAATTAGGATTGAAGAAATCCCATAATTTTATAATTTACTCCCAAATGAAAAAGAGAGAAAAAGAGAGAGATAGACAGAATGAATATGTGTGCATGTGTATGTTTGTAATCCCTGGGATTCATTGTTCTATTCTGGTCGATTTTCTTAGGTTTGAAATTTTGCAAATATAAGGAAAAATGAAGAGAGTTTCTATGGAATTTAAAGCAAGGGCTATCATGAACTGACTTGTATTCTAGGATGGTCATTCTGAGAGGATTTATTTCAGAAAGAAGCAAGCAAGAACAGAAAACCAGAGGCCAATTTACCATAAAACCGATGAACCTTTATCTTGTGGACCTTTCCAAAGCCCTGGGAGAAACCTAAGCAATAGATTCTTTAGCATAGTTGTTTGCTTTTGTAAAATTTGCAAAATAAGATATTCCAACTATGTTTGGTTAAGACCACTGTCTCTTTTCCATTTCAACTCCCTTCACCTTCCATCAGGCAGCTGTGAAGTAATGACAGGCATTTCTGAGATCATGCTAATGGGACCTGGAATTTAGGTTTAGTGACATATTATTTGTGGTTTGCAGTCACTTGCTTATACAGTTAAATGTTTGGGAACTGTCTCAGTATATGAATAACCTTCTGGAATGCTTCTGTCACCCAATTTGCAGACTTGTTTGTTGTTTTGAAGATAAAGATGCCAAGCTGAAAGAGGAACACAACACAAACTATAATGCCCAGCACCAAAAAGATGTGAGGAGCAAAGAAATAGGCTGGAAGAAAAACTAATTCTCATTTTCTTCTCTACATAGAAAATAACAAAAGCAGAAGACTGTGCAGTCGACAAATATAAGGAAAATTAAATAAAATCAATCTGTTAAATAATAGAAATTTTTTTTTAATGTTTGTGGTATCTGACAGCTTTTTAGATTTGCAACTCGTCATGCTTCCTTTTCTCACTCTAAATATTCGTGAGTGTGTGTGTTGTAGTTTTTTTCCTGACAAGGACCTCTAAAATTGTGTAAGTTTCAAGTCCTATAAAATCAGGAACTACTCCTTGAGGCCGAAAAGAAGGCCACTATGACAGATAATTACATGACGAAGATCTGAAATCCATTAAAGAGAAAGAGAAAGCATTGAGTTTGAGGTTTATTTGAAATGTAAAACCAAAAAGGCTTCTTAGTCAACCAGATATGGGAAATGGGAGGAAAGCTGGGTTGGATGATGGGCTTGACATCATTCACCAAGGCAGGGACTTCAGCAGCAAGAGGAAGATTCTGTGGAGATACTGGTCAGGAGAGAAACTAGAGCCAGAAAAACAGACTGGGTATTCATCAGTGTCTATACAAGAAAAGGTAAAGCAGCAGATTAACAGATTCAAGGTCAGAGTAAACAGCAAGAAGTGAAGCCAAAGGATGGAACCCTGGGTAACAACCAGCCAGATAACTTGTGTTGGCTCAATAGGTGTACGGGGTTGCAGGGGACAACCAAGACAGAGAATTAAAACAACCAAGAAACAAAGAGTAGGTTTTTTAATTGAAGGGAGAGATGTGTTTGAATAACTTCTAAGAAAGAATTGTTATTAAAATATAAATCAAATTAAAGGGTAAATTAAATGTAAATGAACATTGAATTTGGCAATAAGCATTTAACTGGTAAACCTGGGTGAGAACAAATGCAGTGTAATTGTGAAAGTCAAAGTCAGATTGTAGTGGACTGAAGAATAAATGGGGAGTCAGGAAGTGGACTCAGGAAGTGTGAATGACTCTTTCAAGAATCAAGGCCTGTAATAAAAAGAAACTTAGGCAAGTAGAGGGGATGTGGGGTGAAGGAAGGGTCAAGTCTGCCTTATTCGTGTCTTCTAATGCTGAGCATACATCTACCCTACTTCTATGACTCCAAATCCTATTCCTAGGAAACAACTTAAGCATCATTAGAAGGAGAATGAATAAATAAATCACAGCACATTCACACAACTGAAAAATATACAGCAAAATAACAAAATAGAAGTCAGTGCAACATGGATCTATGTCAAGAATATGAAGCTAAGTGAAATTAGACACAAGATACTACATATAGAATAATTCCATTTGTATGAAGTTCTAGAATAGGTAGAACTAATCTAGACTGTTAGAAGTCAGAATAGCGATTATCACCAGGGAGGGGTGCTATTGGGAGGCATGAGAGAGCCTTCCAAAGTGAGGCATTGTTCTCCATGTTGACCTGTGAGGTGGCTGCATAGATGTATGTCTATGTAGAAACGCTTTAAGCTGCACTCTGGGACTAGGGAACTTTACGTCCTTTCCTTTGCTATACCTTAATGAAAAGAAAAAAAAAAAAAACAACAAAACGATGAATAAAATTTTAAAGGCAGCCTCACTGAGGAAATACTGCCAAACCAAAGTGAATTCCGAGTTGGCCCTGGGAGATCTGACAATGCTGTGCACAGCAGGGACTGCTGGCACTGGCTGACCAAACGAATCTAGCAGCCTTGCAGTCAACGCTCCACTCCCTCAGGCGGTGTCACCAGCATATACAGCTCGCTCATTACTAGCTACTTAAAAATCCTGCGCCTAAGCCCAATTCCTTCTGCGAATAATCTATCCTTCCCACTGGACAGACCTTCAGAATGTCAGAGAGAATCTTCCAGGGCTCAGCGCCAGCCTCATACTTCTCCTGTATCAAAGGAACACAAGTACTGACTTCCTTCAGTACTGTAGAAGAGCAATTTAGAAGACAAATCTGTACCCATCAGAATCATGGCAGTAGTCAGTGACACTTTCCTTGAGGTCTCACTATCATATCCCATGATGAAGAGATTAACAGATGGCATTTGAACGCAGCGATTTTATTCCCCAACAAAGCCCCATAATAATCATTAATAAACTTAGCACTATTTAAAATTAACATGGTACCTGCATGCTTATCATACAAGAAAAAAATTAAACACTTACCATTTTGTCTGGTGCCAACAGCAGCAATGATTACTGGAACTGAATTTAATGCCCTTTTAATCACTGGAATATAATTATCCTTTACTTCGTGAAATGAAAACTTGTCATTTACGTTGTATTTGATCACAATGATGTCGGCGCTCCCAATAAGATTTCTAGAGGTATACCAATCACTGTCAAAAATGTCCTAAACCAAAATGCAAAGAGTACTCTTTAGTGTACTGGTCTTCAAATCAATCATGAAATAAAATGTAACAAAGTAAATTTTTTTGCTATAATTTTCGGAATTCATAAAAAGATTTTTAAATAAGTAACTACCTAAAATTAAAAATGTTTGAAGCCTGCAGTTCTGATGTATTCATTCTGTCTAGATGGCAGTGTAGTTGTAGTGAAACAGATCTGGTAATCACTGTCTGACAGATGAAATAAGCAATCACTTTCAATATTTGTACTTTAAAATAAGCACTTTGTTTTAAAATTATGCCATACTTTCATCAGCATATAAGTCTGAAAATGTTAACACTATGGCATTCAATGCCAGAGCATCAGCATGAGTAAGGAAGCTTCAAAGAATTTTCTGTGACCCAATTAGACACTGCAGGAGTGTTTAAGTGTTTTAAATGGCAATGCATCATGAATTCTGTGGAGTTCCATATATTTTATTCATATTTTCAAAATTTATATATACCTTTCAACTTATCCATCCTTTGGAAAGCACTGTACACGTATAATGTATGTGTGTACGTAGGGAGGTATGTTTCATAAAAAGATAGTATGTATCATGAGGTGTTAACATGGTAAAGAACAAGATTTCAATTCATGTAATTACCTTATATAAATTAAAAATTCAGGATAAACCTTTCCATTTTGAAATTTATACTTTTGGACTATAGTTAATAATACTTCTATACAGAATCTGAGCCAAAAGTAATTCATTATGAATCCTTCTCCTTAAAAACTTTGATACTTTAAAAGTATCTTTCAAATTTTTATGTGAATAGTAGCATAAGGAAAAAATATGCTTATATATCTTAATACCACAGCTAAGTATGCATTAGTGGCTTTTTTTTCTCATATTCTAGTTAACTATTAATCATTATTTGTCCTTTCCTGTGGCCTTTGGTATGTATTTCCAGGATATAATATGGCTGGATTAGGAAAATAGTAAGATGTGGCTAACCGGTCCAAAAACTGTTGGGCTATGAAAGTTTGCACCTTAAAATATGGGCCCCAAGCAAGGTAATAATGCTGGAATCAGTCAAGGTCCATGTGACAGAGCTTTTATCCTATGATGGAAAATTCTGGAGAAGTGTTGCACAGCAATGCCCTTTAGCAGAGAGAGCTGCTTCTCACAGTATGTCCACTGCCCCAGCAAAGCTTCTCCCAATTCCCTACACCCACCTCGACCCACTCGCTTCCTACAAGTACACTCAGAGTAATAAGAACTGCAAAATGTTTGGATATGAAAACCCTATTGAAAATGGGAGCATTGAAAAAGGAAGATTAAAAAAACCAACAAAGAAAAGTAGGCAAACTATGGGGGTATAAACACCAAAGGCAAAGTCTTAAACTTGGAAGCGGGTGGAAGAGGGGAGAGGAGGGAAGCGGGACACAGATCAAGAAAATGTGAAGGCTTCCCAGCAGAGCTCTAGGCTTATGCTCATTTCCAAATCCCAAACCACAAACCCATTCAGCTCCAAATGTATCTGTTATAGTATCCAAGTTCAAAGTAAACAAGCATAACAGGGTATATAAGTGCAATAAAGAAAGAGAACAAAGTCAGATGAATGGGATTTAAAAAAAAACTAAAAATTGGTGGGACCAACATTACACAGCCATTTAACTCTGAGAGAACAAATCAAAAGTAACTGCTCTTTGCATTCCAAATAGTTTAAAATTCCAGAGTTACTGGAGAGGTGTACTGGGAAAAAAGGAGACATTGAGCGGAAATGTCAGGAGAAACTGGGTTTTGGCATCATTATCACTGTCGTATTGAGGATATAAAGACTATAAATAATTGTATTTTTAAAACATCAGAGTTTCAAATCCTGCACAAGAGAAGTGTGCGTGCATTACTTCACCGCTTTTTTGCAGAATATTTCTGGTAAACAGGAAAAGACCTAGAAATAAAATAATGTAACTGCACACAAAGAGGAGGGTGGGTTTGAGAGAGACATCCTAAATAATGAACTACATAAAATGAATCTGAAACACATTAACTGAAAAGTGGCAAGTATATATATACTGCAAGGACCCAGAGTAAAGACCACAGATCTACAGAAGTAACAAGAGAAATACAAACTGTCTCATTCCGATTTCAAGGAAATAACGCCACATTCCTAGTCAAATTGTGTCAAAGAGAAAATGATCCCCTGGTTTCTAGAAATATGAAGGAAATCAAATTCTCCCACCCCCTGTAAATCACTTCAGGATTTCCTCTAGGAGGTTATGCAATGCAAAGCTTGGAGCCACATTGGGAGAATGGAAATCATCTTTTTTAAAATAATCTAAATTTTTACAGCAAAACAACAATTATATTCTACTTGACGGTGGGGTTGCAAAGCAGTGCTTTGTACTTTGCGCTTAGTACTACTAAGTATTAACACTGCTGCCTCAGTACTACATTTGTGTGACTCTTGAATGATGTACAGGAAAACTTTTGCTTAGTGTAAGTGACACATGGCTACATTGAAGGTGTAATAAACACCTTATGATAGGAGCTACCACCTACTGAGGACCTACTACCTGTCAGCTTCTATACTAAGAAGTTTGTGTGTACTCCCTCATTTACTATTCAGCACAGCTCTCCGAGGCAGAGATTATTTTTATTTTATACACAGGAAAAATGAGGCTAAGGGACTGACTTACCCAGGAAAATCACTGAGCAGCAATGTAGGGATCTGAAACCAGGTCCTTCTGCTGTCAATACCTGTGCTCTATCTGCGCTGCTATATTGAATATTCTGTTTCAGGACATGTCACGTATCAGCTGATAAATACTATCCACTTGAATATCTCTGACAGACTTTTAGTTACCACCAAGAAAAGAAAAGCACCTTATAAAGAGAAATTATAAACATATTCCCTTATGTTTGAAGATCATTATAACCCCAAAAAGTGTATCTGGTTACAAACTCAATGCCTTAAACCGGGCCAGAGTCTAAGCAAACAAAAGATTAATATTAGCACAATAAAATGCAACAATTAGTATACGGCAAAAATCTAGACTAAAGAGGCTTATTTTAATTCACTCATTTACTACAACACAGGAGATCGCAAGTATTGTTTTTTAGCTCAATTATCAACATAAACAGGAAAAAGCTAACAGCTCAAAGAAAAAACAGGAAAAGTACTCCTAACGTCCAAGTTCAGCTCATTTTATTTTCCCTACATTTATTTACTCTACTCACTCGACATTTGTTCCACTGCTTGTAGTAAAATCAGTAAGTTTTTAGACTGTACTATCTTTCACAATGAAATGGCCCAAGTGGAAAAAAAAAAAGTGTTCCATTTGCTTGCATGGACTTTAGCTAGTAAGTTCCTTATCAATGCTTCTTAGGACTGGCATCATCACTGTCATAAATGGGAATTGAATACCACCCCAGTAATGGAAAAACGTTATTTTACATTTATTTCAGCTATTAACATAAATATCCTTTAACTGAAAATTTATTCAGGCTATAGTGATCTTTTCTTTCCATAATTTGCATAAGACATTTTCTTATGTATCTTCCATACCTTTAGAAAGGTGTGTTAGTTCCCCATAGCACCTAATCTAGTTTTTTAAAATTGCTATTTAAACATAAAATCTCACATAATGAGAATTTGTATTTTCTTTTTAAGCTTTCTTCTGTTATAAAATACAATCTTTATCTTTAGATATACTATTATAACTCCAATACCCGTAAAGAATCAGAAATTTTCAAATAAGATTAAATGAAAATATTAAGATTATTACTGTTATTGCATACTTCATTCTTACATTATTGTGCACTGAAAATATTTATGTGTCAGAAAGTAGATTCCTTTCTCATTTATCAAGCACTCAAGAATCAGACTAGAATTTTATTGACTTTATTACAATTTCTTTTAATCATTGCAAATTTTAAAACTTTTTGAAAACTCCAAGCAGTATTATTTCTGATTTATGAGTCACTGAAAACAAATGGCTAATATATCAATAGTCTGAAAATAAATGGCTAATATATCAATAGTATCTGCATTATTAAAATTAAAAACATGAATTAAAATTTTCCAAGGTGGACAGTATTATAAATGAGTGCTTTAAAATTAATTCTCAGTCCCTGTCTCTTCCTCTCCTTTCCAGGGGTCCTATTTCCGAACTGTCCCAGTGAAATTTATTTTTGCTTGTGTTGAGCTTTCGGAGGACTTTATTTTTAGAACACTAATATTACACTATCACCCACAGGGTAGGCATGAAAAAACATTGCTCTCTGCCGGTGAAACTTAGTGACCCCGTCCCTTGGGGTTGTCACGTTCAGCTGCCAGCTACCAAGGGACAACGTACAGTCGTGAAGTGTACGAGTAAGCGCTCCAAGTTCCCACTGGGGCTTTTTGCCTTCTTACAGCATTCTCTGACCGGGCTGCCCCCCGCCCAGTTGAAACAAAGGAAAACCAGGATTTTCCCAAAGATGTTTTAAAACTCTACCCAGGTGACCCGGACGGTCCACATGCACGAAAAGGGGGGAAAGGGGGAGGAGGAAAACAAATGAAAGAAAAGCTCCGTCAGCCTCTGCACCGAGCAGCTGCCGCCCCTTACCCAGACGGGACAGTCGTGGACCACCAGCTTGACATTTCCAAACGCGCTGGCTTGATACTCGGTGAACACGGGACGCGCGACCGTACTGGTGGCGTTCAGCAACAAGCTGCTTTCGTCCCCCGAGACCAGCGGGCTTCGCCCCAGGTAAGTGCGGATGAGCCCCGACGGCCGATTGTCCTGGTGAAACGCGTCCCCCTCGTTCCCGAGAGCCACGATGTGAATGGACCTGCAAGACAGAGAAGGGGTGAGGGGGGAGGAGAGGCGCGTGGTCAGCGCGAGGATCACTTTAATCAGAACAGGAAGTGCGGGGGGCAGCACGCGGCGAGGATGAGCGAAAGCCCCTCGCGCTGGGGCGCATGACACGCGCTGGGGTAGAGACAATGGCAGGACCGCGACGCGTACGTACATGATCTCAAATCCAAGGGCAGGGCGGCGACTCGGAGAAAAGCGGCTTCTCGCGGCCTCTCGGGGCCAGGCGGCGGCGTATGCACCCGCAATCAGCTCATCCCCGGCCGCGTCCCCCTCGCGCGCCTCCACCGCGGCGCGGCCGACGCAGAGCGGGCCCGCGCGAGCAAGCGACCGAGCGACCAGGCGGCCGGAGACGTGCGAGTCGGGCCGTGTGCGCGCTGCCAGCCAGTCAGGAAGTGCCCGGGAACATCCCGGGCGGCCCGCCGCTCCCCGCCTCCCCGGCCGCCGCCGCCGCCGCCGCCGCCAAGAGTGGCCCGGCGCCCGGGCGCCGCAGCCCCCACTCTGCCGCGCTCCCCGGGCCGGGCAGCTGTCGCCTCCTGCTGCCGCTGCTCCTCCTTCTGGCCGAGAGTGAGTTAGGAGAAGAGCCGGGGCCTCCGCCCCCTCGGCGGGCCTGGCGGGCGGGTGCAGCACGTGCTGGCCTTGGGGGTCGAGCGGACGCGGGGGGCGCGCTCCCCGCCCGGGCCCCGGGCCCAGGCAGCGGCTGCCGGATACAAAGGAGCGGCCCGCGCAAGGGCCCCGCGGAATATAAATTAATAAATACAGCGTCCCAGCCGGAGAGCTCCTGATCGCCAATCCGCCTGCAGCAAGTTTGTTCAACTCGAAATGCTGTAACCAGAGCCGGGGAAAGGGGGGTGGGGGTGGGGCGGTGAGGCCCCCGCTCCCTAAAGACTGGGGAAAAAAAAGAGGCTAGGGAAGCTAGGCATCCAAGCCCGCTGGCCGCTCTAGCAGCCCAGTTTTTTTTCCCCTCTTGGCCTTGACCGAAAGTGTTTTACCACGTCTCCCGCTTTGTCATTTGTCAACATGCACTACAGCTGTTTTCTAAAATCATACTTGTGAGGGAAAAAATAAAGGCAACATTCATGCTGGGGCAGAAAGAGTTCTTTGTTCACACACCAGTTAATTTGCTAATATCGCTTCTGAGGGATTATTTACTATTTCAAGCTATATTTGGCATAGTTTACCAAAAACTGCAGCTTTTGTTTTTAAGTGCTTAAATTCTTATTGTGATAATTTTAAGGAAAAGTTACGTGTTAGGTATTTAATAGATTTATAGGATAAATTTTAGTTTACTTTGAGATTTTCGATACACATTATAGCTACATATTTAATAATAGCTCCTTAGACCAACTGAAAAAATAACGATCATGCTAATAATGCAAGGATACTTCAGATTCCTTCACTCACTGAAGTAAACGTTATGACTGTCTCTAAAGGGCCTTGAACTCTCTTAATGCAGATGAACACCAGAGTCCACTAATACCAAGAAGGGCCAGAGGTTACTGTGGGACTCAGCTTCTCCATAAACATGAAAATTCTCACAAGTGCTCTGTGTTGAAAGAGTTCTTATTTATCCCTTTCCTTATTTATCCATTTTGCCCTACTTTAAAATTTCTTTTCTCAAGAGAGCTATTTTGAGGGGATGAGGTACTAAGGCAGGACTGAGATACTGAGTAGGGCAGTGAAAAGACTAGGATAAGAGGCCGTTGGAATGTGAATAGCTTTTGATTATGGGCCCTTGTTGCTCAGTTGGAAGCAGTATAATATAGTTTCTCATGCTCATAGGGTAGAGCAAGAGGCATTATTCATGTAGTCACTGATTTTTTTTTCTGGAATTTTTTTTAATGTTTATTCATTTGAGAGAGAGAGAGCAAGCAGGTGAGGGGCAGAGAGAGGGAGACACAGAATCTGAAGGAGGCTCCAGACTCTGAGCTGTCAGCACAGAGCCTGATGTAGGGCTCAAACCCACCGACCGTGAGATCATGACCTGAGCCGAAGTCGGATGCTTAACAGACTGAGCCACTCAGGTGCCCCATCACTGATTTTTTTTAAATCTAGTTTCCCTTGCACTAAGTATAATTTCTCTTAGACTCTCGAACCTAAACCATCATGACATATCTAAGAGTATAGGATCACCTTTTCTCTTGGGACAATAGAAAATATATTTTCTTGCCAATCTCCTCTAGTAAGCACAGGTCAAAAACAAACACTAGAATGGATGAATGGAGAAAGAAATATGGTATGTACCTGCAATGAAATATCATTTGGGATTTAAAAAGAAGGAAATCCTGTCATATGTTACATCATGAGTGAATCTTGAGGGCATTATACTAAGTGAAATAAACTAGTCACAGAAAGACAACTACTGCATTATTCCGTTTATATCAGGTATCTAAGGTGGTCAACCACTTAGAAACAGAAAGTAGAATGGTGGTTACCAGGAGTGAGGGTAGGAGGAAACAGAGTTGTCCAACAAGGAGAGTTTCAGTTTTGCAAGATGAAAAGGCTCTAAAGGGCTATTGCAAACAAGATGCATATAGTTAACGCTACTGTAATGTATACTTTAAAATGGTGAAGATGGTAAATTTCATATTATATCTTCATGTTTTGTCACAATACAAAAAAGGGGTGTGGGGATTGGGAAGTGGCAGGAAGAAGTATGCATTTTCTCCTCCATTATTGACTATGCGAGCCAGGCCTGTGGTAGGCAGCCTGGGAGATGCTAAGATACCTAAGACTCAGGTGTTACCCCTAAGAAACTAAGTCTATGATGGTCACTCTATTGTAAATACTAATGCCCCCAATCCTTTGAAAACATACTGGTTGCTTTTAAATAATTAGAATACAAGCTTATGCATTCAGCAGCAGAGGCAGGTACAAAGTACAAGGATAAAGTTCAACGAATGTTAAAAAGAGATCTGTGCCTGTGTGTCACCAGAGAGAAGTTCATAGAGGAAGTAAACAGTGTCTTGGGTCCTAATGGATGGGGAGGAATTGCTAGATATGAAGAGGAGGGAGGAGAGAAAGGAATGAGTTTTAGAAAGAATAGACAGACATCTTATGCAAATCACATGTAAAGGTGTAGAGACATGGAAGATCCCGGCTTGTTCAGGAAACATCAAGAGCTGAAATTAGTGCTGATGCGCAGATTCTTTATTACAGCAGGCAAAAAAAAAAAAAGAGTGGTAGAAGCTTCCCAAGAGATTTCAAAAGTGAATACTTAATTACAGATTAGGAATCGCTCTGTCTATACCAGAGAGCTCAGCTAGATGCTCACCAAACCCATTTTCTCTTCCAGCACCCGTAGCTAAACTACATTTCCCAAAACGTACGTGTAGATAGGGCCATATGATTGATTCTGGGCAGTCGAATATAATCCCTGCTGAGTAGTCAAGAAAAGTGTGCCTCCTCCACTGTCTTTTATCCCTCTCTCTACTAAACTAAATGAAGTCAGGTCAGTGTTGAAGCCATGCATTTGAATTTATTGGTCCGCCGCATGGGGGAAGAATGGGTTCCTGAATGACTGGTTACAGCAGAGCTGCCTCACAGCATGCAATGCACTGAGACGTGAGTGAGAAAATAGATCTTTAATGAGTGAGGCCAGACATTTTGGGGTCAGTTATTATAGTAGTTAGTGTTACATATCTTGGCTAATACAAGATCACAGATGGTCTATTTCTTGGTATCTTAAAGATTCTTTTCATAATTGTCTTAAGGCTACTTTTTTATAATTATTTTCCCCTTATTTACAATTTTTATTGGGTTTATATATTTGTAGTTTCCCTCAGTAACATTTAATAAAAAATTTACTTTTACCGGTGTATAACAAATTGGATTATAATTATATCCTCCAGTCTCAAGGTCATGGGGAACACACAAGCAAGCACTTCCAGCCCAAACAATATGTTTTCCTATTGTTATAGCGGAAATGCCACCATTTTATATTCATTCTAATAGATGTTCTTATCTCCAGATATAAAGTAGCCACATATGAGCGGTGAAGTATGTACGGTACGAGGTAACTCAGTGAGCTATCACTGGTCCTCAGATCATGAATATTAATATACCAGCCTTTGAAAAATATGCTGATTCCTTAATGACTAGAGAGAAAGCAAGTGTATACTAAGGGTAGATCTGAAGAATTAGGCTTGGCATAAGATTTTTCCAACTGCGTTTCAAGGAAACTAGTTTTCTATCTGAGGAGGTGGGGGGAGAAAAGTGCCTAGAGAGGTCTGAGCACCATCTCCTCTCATCTTAAAGTCAATCAGAGCAGTGTTATTGCCGTCTAATTTTACGTGGTTTTTTTTTAAGTTTATTTATTTATTTAGAGTGAGAGAGATGGAGGGTGCATATCATGACCTGAGCCAAAACCAAGAGTTGGATGCCTAACCGACTGAGCCACCCAGGAGCCCCTAAAAAGATATATTAGAGTTTAAGTTTATTTTCAGTAAAAAGAGTGTATTTCTAATGTTAAAAAGAACAAAAATTTAAGACCATCTAGAGCAAGGATCTCTAAAGTGGGGTGCAGAAGATAATCCTGAACCTGAAGTTTTGGAATAAAGTTCTTCTATGTACAAACATATATATTTTTCATCAAAATACAGGGAAAGAAATCAAGCTTTACTAATATTCAGTGTGAGGACTGGCACCCACACCCACACATGGCCCATCAGTGGACATGCACCGGGGGTGCTCTGGGGAGAAGGCGGGAGCCCAGCGGCACAGAGTACAGAAGGGGAGGACTCTCTCCATTGTTTGCTTTCAACATAGAGCCACAGGTTGCAGTTTCTGTATCTAAGTGGATTTATGTAGGGTATTTAAGTAAACTAACTGTTACAGCATGGACCAACGGAGATGGTGTTAATAATGCAAGGATAAGCAAACACAGTTGGCTGAGTTAACATTTCTGAGGTCCTTTGGAAGCCACATTGCAAAGTAAAAAATGAATGACTTACTCAGATCTGACAAATTGGCCATAATCATAACAAATAATAAAGAGCATTTGTTTTAAGTATGAATTTACATCTACTTTTGCTAACTGACTTTACCCTATGTGTGTCATAGTTAATAGATGATGATATTCTGAACTCATTAGAATTAGCTAGCCACTTAAAAACTAGGCATTCAAACATGAAGGCAAAACTCAGCATCTCCAGCATATTGAGTAATGTACTATTCAAGTCAATACTTTAAAGAAAATTCACATATTATAAATGCTAAAAAGCTTCTTCTGAGCTTTCATAACAATGAAGGTCAAAAAGCAACATACGATAGGGTGTTCTTCTTGCCAAGATGAAAATGTCTGAAATTATACATAGAACACAAATGGAAAAAAACAACTTCATTTCTTTGACAGTGAATCCCTTGAGAATATGTGTATGAAACATTGCTGAAGACCCAAAGACTCAAGTACTGGAATAAGTTACACAATGTGGGAAGTTTACCATAAAGTTAAACTGAAAGCACAGATGTTTTTAATATGTCTCACGTTATGGTAGATAGATTCTGTTATGATAGATTCTGTTTCAGTGTGGTATTTACTACGCTGTGTTTCAATACTGAAATACATTTTAAAATGACATGTTTTATGTGAGCCACTAAAGGAAAACTATAGTAGAGAAGATATTCTTTCTTAACTACATCTTGATATGATATCTTAAATAATAATTGAATTTGTAAAAATCAAAACTGTGTTTTATACAAAACTTGTGTCAGTGTAATCACCAATGGATTCATTGCTTTGACTAAAAACTTTTAAAAAAGTGAAAGGGAGGATTCCTGAAGAGAGCGTTTTTAAGTTTCTTGTCCTGACAGCCCTGCATTAGTTTGAAGCCAGTTCTCTTTTCTGCTAAACATAGAGGGGTACTGTGTTAGAGATAGTGTGCCCCAGACTTCTGCTTACTGTGAACCTTGGTAAGGGTTATGATGGCTGAGAATTCTGTTTTGATTGCTGTTTGCTGTGAACACTGTGAAACTTTTCTTGGGGTGCTGTGAGGCCTGTTTAGTTTGCTATGTATTAGACTAAGCTGCTGTGTGTTAAACCTTGTTATGTATTAGATTTAGAGACTTAGGAATGCACTAGACTCCTGACCCGTTTGCTGTGATTGCCGTGAACCCTGTTTGCTGTGTTAGAGAATTGCCATGTTGTGAAAGTATAGTGCTGTTAGGGCTGAGGCCACTCCATTTTGGTTTAAGTTCCATCTTAGAGTACTTCTGGGCCCTGAGTTCCAGGAAAACAAGTCACCCTGGACTCTGCCCCGGGTTCCAGGAAACAGAGTAGCCAAAAGGCCGGACCCAGATTAGCAGACCCTGTCACTACCCCGGGTGGGACTGGACCCTGATGAGCAGACCCTGTCACCACCCCAGGTGGGACTGGACCCTGATTAGCAGACCCTGCCTCCACCTTGAGTTCCAGGGAAACCACAGGAAGTCAGATTCCTAGAATAGCCTCTAGCAAAACTAATCAGTGTCCAGCCAACGCGCGCTGACCATTTGAATCTGCGCGGGACCCCCAAACTAAGCCAATCCATAGCTAGGTCAATCAGAAACTAGCCCGCGAAAATGCCAATCAATCAATTCAAAGGATCCCCATCCCGCCCAAAGAGTGTACTCGAACCCTGATAAAAAGCCTGTGTAAAACCTGGCTCAGGGCTCTTGCCACTGTACCGCTGCGTCGGGAAGTGCAAGAGTCCGAGCTCGAGCTTCGAATAAAGACCCTCTGTGTTTGCATCAGTCCCGGCTCCCCGGCAGTCTTCTTGGGATCCAGAATTTGGGCACAACATTTCAAGCTAAGGTTATGTGAGAGCAACCATGTGAAATTCATTAATGGTACATCTTATAGGAAGTTATTCCAGCAAAGAAGTTGGGGCCAGAATACACAGCACTATAAGATGTTAGCAATGCAGTCAATTTTGTGCAAATGAGACTTATAGAGAGTTTTTAAAAAATGTTCTTCAGTGGCTCAGTTGGTTAAGCAGCCGACTTCGGCTCAGGTCATGATCTCACAGTCTGTGAGTTCAAGCCCCGCGTTGGGCTCTGTGCTGACGGCTCAGAGCCTGGAGCCTGCTTCAGATTCTGTGTCTCCCTCTCTCTCTGCCCTTCCCCTGCTCATACTCTGTCTCTAAGTCTCTCAAAAATAAATAAACGTTAAAAAAATTTAAAAAAAATGTTCTTCATTGTGAAGTATAACACTCACACACAGAAAATTATAAAATAAACATTCCTAAATATCTCCCAAGTCAGAAAGTAGGATATTATCAGCATTCATGCAAGGGGACAGGCATGTGTACACATGCACGTATGTGTATGCACATGCGCGTGCACACACACACACACACACACACACATCTGGTGCCTCCCCTCCCCTCACCCCAGTTACAGTCCTCTTCTCTTCCTTAGACATAATCATCACCTGACTTTTGTGGTGATTATTTGTTTTTCTATATACCTTTACTACATGTGCATTCCTAAGCAAACATTTTAGTTTTGCTTCTTTTCAAACTTTTTATAAGTGGCATCACACCGTATATACTCCTCTGTGTCTTGGTTCTTATGATCATCATCATTTGTCAGATTCATTCACGTGAATGTAGCTTTGGTTTGTTCCTTTCATTCATTTTTATTGCTGAATAACATCCAATGGATATATACACAACTATTTACTTTTCCATCCCATCGTAGGTGCCTCTGTGGGTTATTTGTAATTTTTGCCTATTACAAACAAGGCCTTGAGGACCACTCTTCTTAAATATAGAATATATTCTTCTTAAATATACATTAAATATACATTAAATATAGAATACATTCTTCTTAAATATAAGGTATGCTAGATCTCAGGGTATGTGTGTGTCCAACTTTGGTAGATAATACCCAACTGGCTTCAAAAATCATGTTAATTATTACACTCTTAACTTTAGGGCATGAGAATTCTCCCCTTAATCCTTTATATACTTAAGTATAGTTACTGTATGTCAGATATTATATTAAGTGTTTTGCTAATATTGACTTATTTACTACTTATTAATATTTAATATTCACCCTGTTGAGCAGGGGTAGGTATTATATTATCCTAATTTACAGGAGAGAAAATTGAGACACAGAAAAGAGGCTAAGCGGGGCGCCTGAGTGGCTCAGTTGATTAAGTGTCTGACTTCAGCTCAGGTCATGATCTCTCAGTCTGTGAGTTTGAGGCATGCGTCAGGCTCTGTGCTGACAGCTCAGAGCCTGGATCCTGCCTCGGATTCTGTGTCTCCCTCTCTTTCTGCCCCTCCTCTGCTCGTGCTCTGTCTCTATCTCTCTCTCTCATAAATAAACATGAAAAATAATAATAATAAAAGAAAAAGAAAAAAAGGAGAAAAAGAAAAGAAAAGAGGCTAACTAACTTCCCACAGTTATACAATGAGGTGGGATTCCAACTTAGTAGACTGGCTCCAGAGTCTACGCCCTTACCCACTATACTATGTTGATATTTGAAAATACTTCCTTCATTATGTAATTTTTGTGATGGAAAACATTGCCCGTATCCTATAAAAACTCATATATAGAATTTTTTTTAACCCAGCTAAACATTTTCCAAATAAAATCACCATCGGTTTTGAAGCCATTTGTTAAAAATATAAACATTTACAACATCTTCTGATTAGAGTGTAGAAACAAACGAGTAACATTAGGCAAGTTGGAAATGTATTTATTAGATATTAACGAAAATCCTTACAGAAAAAGTGGGGCTGAAAAAGAAGTAGGATGATATAGTAACTCAGCGAACGAAGCAGTTCTTCTGTTTACAGCCATTTATCTTCATGACCTCTTTTCAGAGAAACTTTAAATAAACTGTACAAGCAGACATCTGCATTGCTGTATCACAAAGTGTTAAACAAAGATTTAAGAAAGATACTGAATTATTGTTCTCTCTAAAAAGCTTTAACAGTAAAATTTTAGAGAAAACGTATTTTGTGTTATTATTAAGACAGTTTAAAATTACTTAAAATGTAATTTGCTTCATCTTTTTTTCATCTGCTGAAATGTTTCTTGTTTCTCTATGCTTTATTGTATTCATTATATATTAACAGGAATATATGCATGTAATTTATAAAGATATTGAGAGTGTGTTTAAAATTCTTTCTTATCGGGTACCCAGTCAAAAAAGACTACATATCTGGTAGCCAGGGCTGCGCCCTAGAGAGCAAGCTTAGGAAGACTCCATAGTGGAGGCCTGTGCTCCTATTCAGGAGGCATCGGGGCGGCTGCTGGGGCGAGGGAGGCGGGGAGAGAGGAAGGAAAGAGGAGATAGGAGGAGGCAACCCAGATACACTGCGGACCTACACGCCTAGAAATCAGCCTGGTGAAAAAAGTATTTGTATTGTATTAACTTATCTAATGAGAGATAAAGCTTGCAAATTTACACAAAAATCATAAAATTCAAGATTAGCATTTTTTTGGTTTTCGTTGTCGTTTTTACAACAAGAGCATGCATATACTTCACATGGAGTAACCTAAGCACAGTTATATGCCAGGGTCGGTAACCATACAGTCATTCATAAGAAAAGTTGACTTTATACATTTTATTACCTGAGTAATTCTTCCCAGAGAAGTAGCTGACAGTTTTCTTCTACTGGATTTCTTCTAAACTGCAAGGCTGCAGTGCTGCCAATTCTGTTTGCAGAAGCCAAAGTGAAAATCCAGAATCTAGCTACCCTCAACTCTTTCAGAAAAGGTCTAAAATGTACATTTGTTTGCTTGAATTTATATTAGCCATCCACCTCTATGATTGGGTGCAACTGTGTTTTTCAAACAATCCTTCTGTTTTCCAGTTAAAATGTTAAAGATACCAGAACATATGTTCCTTTGAACCAGGATTAAGCTTTAAAGAAATCAGGTTGTTCAGCCTTCAATATGCCTGCTCTGTTATTTAGTCTTTGAAAAATACCTATACAAGTATCATTATCAAACATTATTTTTTTATTTTTTAATTTTTTTTAATTTCTTAAACATTTTTATTTTATATTTTGAGAGACAGAGACAGAGTGTGAGCAAGGGAAGGGCAGAGAGAGAGGGGGTCACAGAATCCGAAGCAGCCTTCAGGCTCTGAGCCATCAGCACAGAGCCGGACGCGGGGCTCGAACATTATTATGAACAATATTATGAACAATATCAAACATTATTGATTGTATCATTTATTTACTCATAGTTGTGAATATTTCCATTTGTAGCTATACAGAAATGTATCTAATATAAATATTAGATCTAACATAAATATTAGATTGAAATGGTGTAATACTCTGCTGATAGACCTTTTTGAAAATCTCAAATACATTAAAAGATAGACTTTTTCAATATTACTATGCTCTGGCTCTAATGTTAACTGTACTAAAAGTCATGCCATTGACAATGGTAGATTCCTCGTAAGTCTTCCCCATCTCTTAGACTCCTTCTCTGCTAGCATCAGCGCTATGAACATCCACTAGGCATTATCCCAACTGGGCATTTTATAAGGCTGCTTTAAAATGTTCTCCTTTTTCTTTTCTTTTTTATGTTTGAGACAGAGAGAGAGAGAGAGAGCACGCATTCACGAGCATTAGTGGGGGAGGGGCAGAGAGAAAGGAAGAGAGAGAGAGTCCCAAACAGGGTCTGGTGGTTCAGAGCCTGATGAGGGGCTCGATCCCTGGAACCCCGAGCTCATGACTTAAACCGAAATCAAGAGTTGGACACTTAACTGACTGAGCCACCCAGGAGCCCCCTCCTTTTCCACTCAATGGCTAGGACAAACCAATTCACCTGACTTCTGCCCTCACACAATACTTCTGATCCTTATTTTTCTTACCTTGCTTTTTTACTTTCATACCCAACTCTATAATATTGTCTGAAGTGAAAAATTCTATTTTACGGTGAAATTTTCTTAGAAGCTTTTTTTTTTCTAAGAAAAGCCCAATTAGTACCATTAAATATTAAGTTAACAGCTTGCATCTTTCGTGGATAGTCCTTTGGCATTCTAACATCACCTACCTGAGGCATTTAAGTTTTTCAGCTTATCTTAAGGACATTTTTTTTCTCTTCCTTTTGTCTTGATTCTCAAGTTCTCTAGAGATCCCCTGGGCATGTGCTTACTGACCGTGATCTCCATGGTCCTCCATGGTCACTCAATGGATCCTAAAGCCCATTCAGTGTTTTAAATCTTGATCTGAGACTTCAATATTATTTTTTATTGATATTCTCTATACTCATTTTCAAATTAAAATATCTGGACTTGCGTAGTTATTATCATCTTTCTGATTTTGCTACTAGTTTCTTTCCCTGCTATAGCCAGATCTAAACTCCATTCCCAACTGGTAACTGCTGCCAACCCCCAGGGCTGATACTATTAATGCTAATGAAGGGACTTGTCCAGTGTTCTTCCTCAAGATGTTCTGGTATTACAAGCACCTTCCAGTTTTAGGACCAGGGTGGGACAAGGGCAATTGATCTACATTAAAAGATTCAGCATTTTCATTCAAAAGCATCTAGACTTTTCTCAGGGAAGTGGTTAGTAGGAGAAACAAACCAAAGATGCTTCTGGAGTAATCCCAAGGGGAATTAGAGCTTCTCAAATTTGCCGCTGAAATATCCCCCAAAAGAGGGGAACTTGAACAACACCCCCGACCACACCCACCTAAATCCCCATCCGGGCTGCAGCATAAGTTCCCCACTGCAAGCCCAGGACTTCTCAAGTTCTCAGGTTTTGCCTTTCAGCCATAGTATACCCTTGCTGATTTAATATAAAAATAAGAATTGGATTAAAATACTTACCAGCAGGTAAAATTAAAGAGTATTCATATTTATACTGTGACTTCCCCCCTCCCCCCGCCACATACTTCCGTTTTCTACCAAATTGGCAAATCATAAGAACTCATGAAATTCTGGGGCAAGAAAACTCTTTTCTCTCTAGTGAAATCTAGCAAGACATGACATTTTATTGAACTGGTTAGTTAGAAACTACCCTTTTGTAAGTGAACAGAAACAAAAGGATAATCAGTAATTGTTATTGGAACGGTTACCATGTCAGAAAAAAATCCTGTTTTTACTGGTCATTATGTCCCACTCTTCAGAGTAGTGGGAAAAGTTTATGATTCTGTGAACAAGAAGAATGAGACACTCAGAAATGTGCAGCTCTGCCATAACACGAGAAGCAACGAAGTAGAATACAAACAAAACAAACCAGATCCAAAGAAAAAAAGCAGAGTTTACTTTGCTTTGTTTTGTTTTGTTACAAGCATTTTAGTACTCACTGGCTGTAGCCTTAAATGGAACAGTCTGTTACTAGGTCACTACTCATGAACAGTCACAAATTGTATACACTGTTAATAACTCCCCCGCTAGACTTTAGAATTAGAAGACACCTTCGGCCACTGGGTTTTATTAACTCACTATGATTTCTAATACATTACTTAGTCCTCTTGCATTAACTGTGATTACAACGATGTTTTGCTTACAACTGGGTCATGGTCTCAAAGCTTTTTATTGCAGAAGCTAAAAATGATTTAAATACAGTTGCTGTTCTAAACAACCGAGTTAGAAGTGTCACAGGGAGAGGCCAGCTGGGCCTCTCAGGCTGGCCTCAGGATGACATTGCCTCAGTCAGGTCACATTTTCCAGGGCTCATTCCTCAGTTTTGCAAGTCCAGAAACTTAATTTTGTCAGGGTGCCCAGAGCTGATCATACTCAATGGATGAGTTTGTGCTAACTCAATGCACAAGAGGGCAGTGTATAAACTAGATCACCGATTTGCTCATTTATAATGAGAAGGGTAACTATCAAAGGGCCTAGAAACTTATAATATGTGGCTGACACCTTTTTTCCCCTGTAGGGAAATCTACATGGGAAGCCAGCTTTTATCCTGTCAGTTGAACAAACGTTTCGTTTTTTGAGAGAAAGAGAAAGACCACAAGCAGGGGAGAGGGGCAGAAGGAGAGAGAGAGAGAGAGAGAGAGAGAGAGATTGAGAGAGAGAAGGAGAGTGAGAGAGAATCTGAAGCTAACTCCAGGCCCAGCTCGAAGCCTGACAGTGGGCTCGATCCCAGGACCCTGAGATCAAGACTGATCCAAAATCAAGAGTGAGACGCTCAACCGACTGAACCACCTAGGTGCCTCTCAACAAACATTTATTAAGCACCTAAGGTATAGGTCATTTTGATTCTAAGGATGTTTTGGACATATAAATCAACAGTTTAATTGGAATCAAGCCAGCAAGTGAAATTTGTGCCAATTTAAAACTGGGTCAGTCTTCTACAGTTCTGTCTTCTGATTGGCAAATTCAGCCTTAGGAGAGACTAATATCCATCTGCATGATGGAATCAGCCACAAAGATCATCCAACAGCCTCATTTACTAAGCCATCTTCTAAATATAGCTCTTAACCTGAAGCTTCAAAGGAATCTAATAACCCACGGGACTAGAATGCAAACAACTGTGTTAAATGCCCATGGGTTCTTTACTTCTAGATTCTCATATGAGGGAAAACTTGGAATGTTACGAACTTCTGAAACTTGGAATCTTCCAGAGCCAACCTGGGCAACTGGGGCTATCTATACCACACACTAATCAATATCAGGGCATTTCTAGAGTGAATTCTTCTTGAATTTTACAGTCACTTAACCCGATATCCTCCTTGTTACAGGCCCATCTATACCATATCCTGGTGATCTAGATTTGCCTCTGCGTTTTTTTTTTCCTGCAAAACTTTTCTAGTTTACCTTCTGGAATTCCCGTCCAGATGATTATTCCTCTATCCTGAAGAACTGTTCTTCTGATCCAAAGAGCCATTTATTGCACTTCCTTCTATCTCTCCTCTTGCCGTCATTTAGCAGCCTGCCAGTCAACCCCCAACCTCCACCTCAAACACTGTTCACTATTTTTCTCTCTGTTCCAGACATGTCGGTGATCCTCCATGATGGTGATGTCCGCATGAAATACTCTTTCAACTTCTTAGCCTCTTCTTCTTTGGTGACCTTCACCTCCACTCCATGTCATCACTCCTTTTCAATGGCCAGTCCCCAGGCATTATCACTACCCGCGACGGTTCCACATCTACAACAATGCATTCAGATATTCCACATCCTGGGCACACAACCTTCCATCCTTCCATCTCCATTATTCAGCTGCTCCCTGCTCATGCTCTCCTATTACATCCAAACCCTTGACCCTTCCATATTCTCCTTCTCTGCTAGCCCTCTTCTGCCTTCATTTCCCACCCTATACATTTGAGAGCCCACGGTGCATCTCTTTGTGTTTAGCCTTACGTCTCTTGTTCTATAGTCTTTCAGTCCAAAACTCCACCCCTGGATCAATCCAGCTGTCTGATTTTTTCTATACCCGTATTTGGATTGCTAAATCTTCCTATAGAAAGTCACCACTCAGATTGATGGTGCCACAGATTCACGGTCTCCAACTTCAGTTGGACATTGGGTACTTCTTGGCAAATGTAGTTATTGCTCTTGTTCTCCAGAGTGGTTCAAGCCTTCTCACTGTCTTCTGCCTCAGACTTTGACATCTCCTCCCTCATGTTTTCTGTCCCAGAGAAAAAGGAAGCATCATGGGGTGCCTGGGTGGCTCAGTCGGCTAACTGTTGAACCCTTGATTTCAGCTCAGGTCATTATCTCACAGCCATGAAATTGAGCCCTGAATTGGGCTCCACACTGGGCATGGAACCTGCTTAAGATTCTCTCTCTCCCTCTCTCTCTGCCCCTCTCCTGTTTGTGCTCTTTCTCTCTCAAAGAAAGAAAGAAAGAAAGAAAGAAAGAAAGAAAGAAAGAAAGAAAGAAAAGAAAAGAAAGAAAGAAAAGAGAAAAGAAAAGAAAAAGAAAAGAAAGGAAAGAAAAGAAAAGAAAAGAAAAAGGAAGCATCAGATAGAGAACTACCCTCAGCTTCCCGCTACTAAGCCAACAAATTTATATGCAGCCACATACATCCTTTTCTTTGTCCTTCAGTCACCGTGCAATAAATATCCCTCATCTTATGTAAGGCTGATGCCTCTGGGAGTGCTGTGTCTTCTTCCCCTTTCGACACTGGAGGAACTGCACTCCATCTGTTTCCCCTTTCTTCTCTGGTGTCTTCAACATTTGCCTCTCTACGATTCAGTGCTGTCAGTATTTAAACATGTCTGGGTCTCTAGCTACTATTTTTTTCTTTCCCATTTGGTTTGAAGCAACTTTGTTTTGTTTTTTTCTTTTTCTTTTTGTTTTTTTTTTTATCAGTTTTAAGAAAATATCTTTTAGTCCTGAGTTATTTAATTGTCGTCAGGACTTGCATGCCTGTCTATAGCACATTTCTAGTGTTTTAAACAGACCGTTTTAAGGGCTACAAACTTGCTCACCTGGAGAATGGTTAGGACTTAAAACTCAAGTATTATACAAGTTCTTATGACTGTAAATTATGAAATATACAAAAGCACATGTTTTAACGAATAATTATAAAACAAACACCCATTTAACCATCATTCAGATGAAGAAACACTCCAACCTATCCATCCCTCCTAGGTAGTTTCTCACCTTTCTATAGGTGACCACCATTCTGAATTTTATGGTAATAATTTCCCAGCTTTTCCTTGTAAAGTTTAACTCTTAATTTGCCTGCTCAGGCCCACTCTCCACCCTGCTCTATATACTGGGGTGCTAGCTTGTATCAACTATATCAACAGGCCCTTTTGGCCTCTGGCTTCCACTTGCCTTTATCGACAGGGAGATCAGATGGAGTGTAATGAAACAGGATATTTTCCTCCCCTGCCTCCTCTCCTAGGGAGTCTCCCCAAGGGCTAGCTGGGCTGGTTTTTTTTACTAACTCTGTTCATCGGGGTTAGGCAGAGAAACGGAATCCACAGGGTGTGTGGGTGTGTGTTTATATATATAATACTGTTATACATACTGAACTGACTATATGTCATATATATATGTCATACATATATATGAGAGAGGCGCGAGAGAGATTTATTTTAAAGAATTGGCTCATGTGGCTGTGTAGATTTGGTGAATTGAAAATCTGTGTGGTAGGTCAGTAGGCTGGGGACCTGGGGAAGAGTTGCAGTTCAAGTCCAAAGCCTGCTGTCGGAATTCCTTCTTGCTTGAGGGAAGTCAGTCTGTTCCATTAAGGTGTCCAATTGATTGGATGAGGCCTGCCCATATTAGGGAGAGTAATCTGCTTTACTCAAAATCCATGGATATAAATGTTAATCTAGAATGAATAAGTCACATGAGTAAAAGGCACAGCATAGGGTATATAGTCAATAGTATAATACTGCTGTTTGGTGATGGATGGTAACTACACTTGTGGTGAGCACGACATAACATAACACATAGAAGATGAATCACTGTGTTGTATACCTGAAAGTAATGTAACATTGTGTGTCGATTTTACTCAAATAAAAAATGCGTTTAATAAATGTTAATTACATATTTTAAAACACCTTCACAGAAATCTAGAATCAGTTTGACAAATATCTGGACACCATGGCCCAGTCAAGTTGGCATACAAAATTAACCGTCACAACAACCAAAGGTCACTGTTCCTATGAGACTTAACTCTTCTTGCAACTCTCTTCCTCTGGGTTCACTCTGCTGACCCCTTCCCATCTAAGAATAGTTATGTCTCCTGCTATTATTGGCACTAGGACACTGTACCATTCCTTACAGCTTTTCCCAAACCCTGCCCACCCCTTTTATTAAACAATCTTTAGTTACCTAGCTTGAGAATAGCAATACACTACCCAAGTGTGCAATCCTAGAAAATAGAGTTGCCTGCTTTAGAACTTGATGTAAGTAAAGTCATGGTGTGTGTATTCCGTTGTGTCATGCTTCCTTTGTCCAGTGGTATTTACAGAAGTTTCCGCCCATATTGTTACATATGACAGCAGTTAGTTTATTTTCAGTACTGTATAGAGTTTGGATACATGAATGTATCATTATTTATACATCAATTCTAGGGTTAATGAATGTATGCATTGTTTCCAGTTTGGGGCTATCATAAACAATAGGGCCGTGAGTATTTTTTACATATATCTCTCTCCCTCTCCCTCTGCCCTTCCCCCACTCATGCACCCACACATGTACCCACTTTCTCAGAAAATAAATAAATAAATAAATAAATAAATAAATAAATAAATAAAAGTAAGTCCTTTAAGTTCTTTAAAATCTTTAAAGGTCAGCTGGTAATAATGATTGTGAAGTATATTTCTCTAATATAATTTCACAGAAGAATATTAATTTCTGATTTAAACAGGCTGTCTTTCCACTAAAAGGATTTATACATCTTATAATAAGCAAGCATGAAAAATATTGCATTCGGGGGTCACAAATGAAAAAAAAATGAACAATTTAGAGAAAAATGAATGCTACTTCCAAGACGAAAATATTCGGATCTCTGCCAAACTTTTTCACTTATACCAAAGTAAGTTTTAGTAAGACTGTGGATCTCTGCGTGTGTTTCTGTGGTGTGTTTATGTGTATCTATTGTGTGAGAGACTGTCTGGTATCCATGTGCTTGTGTTTCTGTGTGCATGTCTTTCTGTGAGTGTTTATGTATCTGTGGTATCTTGGGGGCAGGATACAGAAGGTGGGATTTTAGTGGTATAAAAGAAAGGAAGGAATCCATTTCTGTTGGAACCCATCTTCCATTGGATAAGAAATGAAAAATGTATTTTTATTGCCAGAAAACCCTTGACAAAAGGTGAAATAATTGAATAATTTTATGTCTGTAAGTTTTAGACATTTTGATAAAACTTTATTACAAAAGAAATCCATGTTCATTATTGTGTAAGTTTCAAACAAACATATCTGACCTCCTATTGATAACCACTTTATGTCCTTCCAGAAATTTTTATGTATATATACATACATATTTTTGCAAAATGGGATTATTCTCAATAAACCATTTTTAAGCAATATGACATGAGGTCATAAATACTTTTAATTCTGTTCCTAAACCATAGCAGAGTACAGGCTATATGGAAAGCCCTGAGAAAATATCTGTTAAATAAATGGAGGAATTCTTTATGGTTGTCTTTGGCAATACTTTTCCCTTTTGGCATGTTTACATATTTATGAATTCCATATGAAGTGAGGATTTTAGGCCTTCGTTACATGTTAACAAATGCTGTTTTCCCCTATTTATACTTAATTTTAATTTTCCTTTTCCAAAGGAATAGAAGGTAATATTTGAACCTATAGCTTAATCTCATTGAATAAAAAAGTGACCCGATTTAAATCAAATGGTGCTTCACCGCAACTTTTAAAGAAATAAATGAAGCGAATGCAATATATCAGAGCAGACTGCTGACTGCTCCTCACCAGAGGTTCTGCTCTATTTAAACAGAGATATGGGAGTGATTAGTAGATAGTAGTGCAGAATATGCCTCAAAGCAGTACATTTTTGAGTCAGAGTCAGAAAGTCTTGGGGCGCCTGGGTGGCTCAATTGGTTGAGCGGCCGACTTCGGCTCAGGTCATGATTTCATGGTCCGTGAGTTCGAGCCCCGTGTCAGGCTCTGTGCTGACAGCTCAGAGCCTGGAGCCTGCTTCAGATTCTGTGTCTCCCTCTCTCTCTACCCTTCCCCTGCTCATACCCTGTCTCTTTGTTTCTCAAAAATAAATAAACATTAAAAAAGAAATTTTGGAAAGTCTTGGTTCTTATCCCACTTCTGCCCCTCAGCAGGTGGGTGATAAGGGAAAAATCACTTCATGCCTCTGAGCATCTGTAAGCAAATGGTCTCTGTGTAGTATTCCATCCCTTAAAGAATATTTCCAAAATAGATACATATTCTTAAATATGAGAACAAATATAACTAGAGCCTCAAATCAGGCGCAGCTTCTCTGCCATAAATTTGATGGTAACATGAGAAAAAAATATATATGTGTAATATTATATATCCTGTTTTGTTTTTGCCATAATTATTTTTAAATTCCTGGGTTTTGTTGAGTTATGTTTAATACTTCTTGCAGAGTCTTTTTGTTTGTTTGTCTCTTTTTTCTCGCTACCAACAAAGTTGGTCAAACTCTGTTGACTGAAAGCAAGTACTTTGTGTTCTTAATTTCTCCCTTGAGAGAAGAATCTTGTTATCAGGAGATGGAACTATTAGTACAGTTGTAAATGGAACAAGCTACTGAACCATCCTTTAAATATACTCCATTAACTTTAGTTCAGGAAAAGTAATATCATGAGGTATTTTAGTCCACTGTTTTTTTTTTTTAACTAGGATATTATCGAATTAGAAATCTAAATTTACTATAGCATTATTTATCTCCATTTTATAGATGAGGAAACACAAAGTCCAGGAGGTTAACAATGTGTCCCATTTTTTAAGTAGTAGAGCTGAGACATGAACACAGGTCAGCCTGGCTCCAATCACTCTGAAAACACCATTCTCCTAAATATATATACATCTTGTCCATTCATGGAAACATGCCCAGCTGAACCTCAGCCTGGCAAAAGTAAATGCTCAATTGTTATTGTAACCACTTTATTAAAGGAGAATTCAGTGACATGCAAGCCGAGAGTAACAATCTCCTTTCTCCCACTGTCCTTCAAACTTGCACTCTGTTCCAACTCTCTGTGCTCGACCTCCACTACCTTGAAATCCCCAGTAGATTTTATAGTTCTGTGCTTGGTCTCATGTGATAAATGAAGTTTTAGTACTTAGAGTCCAGTCCAGGGTAATAATCCAAACACTAACCTCATTCCATTTAAAATTTTTCTTTCCTAGTTGAGTTTTGCCAGGGGTTGGGAGGGTGGGGGCGGCAAGCTCTTACTCAGCAATGTGGTTGTGACTAGCACTGGCGCCCTTGGGAGCCACAAATAATCAAAGGTGACTATGTCATATGGAACCCTGCTGGGAACTTCTTATTGCATTTCTATCTAGTTTACCATTCTGAGAAGCCCGTAGGCTTCCAGCAGCCTTCCTCCCTCACACTGCCCCTTCGGGCGGAGTCTGTTTTGTGAAGATGTTAGGCTGGGTCCCTGCACAGGTGCCCATATCTGGTCCACAGCTTCTCCCAAATAGCCTTCCCTCTCTTTCCTCTCGGGTAGAACATGCCCAATTCATTCCAGCTGCACTGGATTTGCTTATTCGCCTCTCCCACCTTTCCTCCTCTCTTCCAATGGAAATGTAATTCTCAGCTAATCTCAACACACACCTTTCCCCATGAAACTTCTCCAGATTTACCCCTTCCTACCATGGTTTTCCCAGTTTGAAGTCCCAAGCACTACAGTCTGTCCAAAAAAAAAGTTAATTTTACCTAAGAATATCCTGGATGAAGCAGTAAAATGATTAATTTTATTAAATATTGACCCTTGGGTATATATCATTCTAACATTGCGTGTGAGTTAACAGGAAGTATGCCTAAAGCCCTTCTGCTGCATATTGAAATACATGATTACCTCAAGGAAAAACTAATAGTATGCTTGTCCTGACCTGTGACTTGAATTAGTGACTTTTTCCATGGAATGTAACTTTCACTTGAAAGAACGACTGACTGACACTACGGTTATATAGTGTTGAGTGTCTGCCAAGGTATTTTCTCAAAAATGAAAGAAGGTTGTCATCTCAAGGAAAACAAGTGACAGTGTTTAATGCCAATGATAAATTTAAAACAAAAATTAGAATTTGGGAAACCTTACGTCTGGCACCAGGAGTTTGACAAGTTGTGGTGGTTACGTAGCTATGTCCCCATATTCTTTGATCTAGTTCTCCTCAAGAGGCAGGGCTTGGTTTCGCACCCCTTGATTATGGGCTCAACTAAATAGAATATGGCTGAAGTGATGAGCTGACATAATGAGATTAGGTTATGAAATGAGTATGGTTCTGAATATGGTTATATTCATAGTCTCTCTCTCATCACTCATCTAGGACAAGCTGCCAGGCTGTGAGGTAGCCCTGATAGAGGAAAGCGAACTGTTACACCTTGAAAACACTCAAGCAGCCTATGGAAAGGTTCACTTGACAAGGAACTGAGGCTTGCAAGCAACCATGTGAGTAAACTTGGAAGTGGATCTTCTGAAGTCTGCCAAATGGAACGTGAATGAGTTTGGAAGTAGTCTGTCTCTCACTTTAGCCTTGAAATGACTGCAGCCCAGCCAACAGCTTGATTACAACTTCTTGAAAGACCCTGAACCTGAACCACCCTCAGCTTAAGCCACTCTAGATTCCCGACCCACAGAAACTGTGATAGTAAAAATTTTTTGTTCTAAGTTGCTATGTTTGAGTAACTTGCTATGCAATAACAGATGATACTATAGCTTCTCCAAACTTAAAGACTTTTCTGGTAAAAGTAATGGTAATATTAACAAAGAGTTTCTTGGGGTTGGGAGAAGTAGGGGAAGACAGGGAAGCTGTTGAATGATGAAACATGTCAATGGAAGATATGCATAAATCAAAGGACCAATATTATCCAAATGATGAATGTATGATGTTATGAAATCATGCATTTGTAAAAGATCCAGTCAAAGTCCACGACAGACCAATAAATTTAATGTACAGAAGATATGATTTCTATGTTGCAACTAACCCATGGGACTCTACTGCTTATTGAATGCTGGTATAGGATCAAAGAAGACTATCCACACTTACCAGGAAAGAATATTAACATACTCCCTTCCTTTACATCTACATATCTGTCTAAGGCTGGATTTTCCTCATGTATTTCAACCAAAATAATGTACTGTAACAGATTAAATTCAGAGGCAGATTTGAAAGGCCAGATGTTTTCAATGAAACTGGATATGTGAGAGATTTGCAAAAACGAAAACAATATCACTCATCTCACTACGTGTTTAATTTTGAAAAATACAGTTATTTTTCACGAAGAGATTGTTAATGCTATTCTAAAATAATCTGTATTAGTTGTATCCTGTTGTGTCACAAGTTATGACAAAATTTAGCAGCTTAACAGTATATATTTCTTATCTCACCATTTCTGTGTATCAGGAATCCAGGTGTAGGTTCTTTGGGTTCCTCTGGCTCAAGGCCTCCCCCAATGTGACCTACATTCAAGGTGTCCACAGAGCTGCGGTCATCTTAAGGCTTGCCTGGGGTAGGATCAGCTTCTCAGCTCACTTAAATGGCTGTCAGCAGGACTCAGTTCCACACTGCTATTGGCCAGAGACATCAGTTCCTTGCCATATCAGTCTCTCCACAGGAAAGTCACAACATGGCTTCCCTCAGGGAGAGACAATGAGGAGGAGGGGAATAAAGGGGGAGAAAGAGAGAGAAGCCACAGTCTTTCTGTAACCTAATCTTGAAAGTGGCATCCCATCATTTTGGCTGTGTCCTTTAAAAAAAAAAAAAAGTCAATAAATCCAGCCCATGCTCAAGGGGAGGGGATTACACAAGGGCATGAATAACACCAGAAGAACCATTGGGGACCATCTTAAAGATTGCCCACATACGAATTAACAAATATTTTATAAGTTTCTCAGCATTAATTTCCAAAAGGTTATTATGAATAGATACAAATCACATAAACAAAAGTTTTGGGGTGTTCTCAATAATTTGTAAGAGTGTAAACAGTTTTTGAGACCAAAAAGTTTGAGAACTGCTATTCTAGTAATACAAATATTGGCTTTCCGCATGGTAAAGATGCAGGGTATTTTTTTAAGAACTGATAATTCATGTCTTTTATTCTTATTCATAACTATAAACTCTTTTCCCCAAAATGATAGTATTTATAATAGCATTATAAGATACACAAGTACATAGTGAAATATAGTAGCATTTGGCAGAAGCACATATACAGTGGGTGTAGTGTCAAGACTTATAAGTACTATATGTACTGTATACTTATCACATATATGAGAATACTTCATTAAAATTTTTAATAACACTTATTCAATATATTAAGTGCTTACATTCTTACCATTCAATAATTGGTGATTTTACTATTATTTTGTTCAGCAAATATTTGAAAAACTCTGGACAAAGAATGGCATTAGAGTTAGAGATTTATCAGGTTTCTAACAAATAATTTAAGCCAATATTCAGATGTGATTTCCATTAAACAGAATTTACTGATAAAATGAATGAAGTGCAAGACTTTGGGGTGTGGACCAAGGAGAGGAAGGAGGAAGAGAAGACACAGAGAATGGCCAGGAATAAAATACAAAATTATCTTATGACAGAAAAAGAAGGCTATGTTAAGAAGTATGGGCTATCACTAGCATCAGATACTTATAAAGCTCAAAAAGAATGAAGACTGAAAAAGGTTCAGATTTGGTGATGGGACTTTTAAAAAAACACGAAACAAACAAATAAACAAAAAAAACAAAAAAAGAAAAAGAAATAAAACAACCTCGCAGGTCTAGAATCAAATCTAAGTAGGAAGTAAGAAGGCTGAGACCAAAGGGAAGAGAAATCTGTGGCTGGTAACAAAAGAAGGTTGCGAGATCTAAGGAACAGGAGGTCTAAATATGTGCCTTCGTACTGTTTACTTGAAGCACTGAAGAACTGACAGCATTTACTCTTTCTGCAAACCGGTAAGGGCCAATTTTGAGTTGTATTCAATTATATTAAACCAATGGTTTGATAAACTAAATTTTAGTGGTGCCTGAATCCCTGATCAGTCGGTTAAGCATCTGACTTTGACTCAGGTCATGATCTCACCATGTATGGTTCAAGCCCTGTGTCCCTCTGTGTGCTGACATCTCAGAGCCTGGAGCCCACTTGGGATTCTGTGTCTCCCTCTGTCTCTCTGCCCCTCACCCGGTCACGCTCTGTCTCTCTCTGTCTCTCAAAAATAAATAAAAAACGTTAATAAAAAAATTTTAATCAACTAACTTTTAGAGATATTGCTTTGACTAAGAATTTTTCTATTTTTTTTTTCGTGCTGGTATGCTCTAAGTATATCCTTGATTTTTTTCCTGTACTAGAGCCCCTAATATCTAGTCTGATCCTGGCAAAACTACAGGTAAAAAAATTTACAGTGACTATCTGTGATAATGTCTGATAATTGCTAAGGTCAAACAAAATTTTGAAGATCTCTATTCAACTTCCTTACATCACTTATTAATAAATTTGAGGCAAGGGATTGTAGTTGCTACAGGTGGCCACATTAGGCCTGTCACTAACATCCCAGGATCTCTTGCCTTCTAATCCTGGGGTCGCTTATTGGCATCAAATTATGCAACATTACTTTTGATGATATTTTCCAAAATTACTACTGGTGTAATTTTAACAAAAACTTGATACTTTGGGAGAAAGGGTTTGAGGGTGAATAAACCTCTGAAAAATAAGGGATACTGGCTTGACAAGAATTGAAAGGTGTTAGTTTTTAGGATTAAATCTTTCTGCTCCCTGTTACTATTTTTGGGCTTCCTAAAACCATCATCCCTTTTCTTCCAAATGATGTATGGCAGGACCTAGTCTCTTGAGGCTTCGTTTTCATCACAAATAAATCAACCACATTCTGCCCCATTTACTCTTCTCCACAGACTGAACTGCAAACACCTGGAGCCAAAGGGTCTCCAATTTCAGGCAGGAGCACAGTTCTCCGGGTCCGCATTGAATCTCAGTTGCTAGGGCTCTAAGCACGCCCAAAATTGAGGGGTGAGTTGGAAGAGGTGGTAAGACAACCCCTCTGAGCCTGCGCCACATGCCGGGGCCTTTGAGACGTCCTGAGTGTTACAATACCACGCATGCAATTCAGGAGCCTCCCCGCTCCTGGAGACCAGTCGCTCTGCCCTGTGCGTGACGTATGACGTCACACGTTAGGCACGTGCCACGGAGTCCGCGAGGACTAGCCCAGAGCCTCATGGTTACACTTGTTTGGAAGTGGGAATTGTTGGGCCTTAGGCTACTGGTTTTTCATTTCCAGGCGGGAGGCTGCAGATGGAGGCGGAGCCTGCCGCCTTCTGGGCTGGGAGGGGACCTGGGAGAGATGCGTTAGTAGCGGCCGTACTCCGAGGGCAAGGGCAAGGAGGCGGCCCGCACCTGGCACCTGCACCAGCACCTGATGCAACGCGCCGCAGCCTTCTCCGGACAGTGCACTTCCGGGAGAGCTGGTCTAGGTGAGGACAGCCCTCAGTGCCATCAGCACCTCGTGGCCGCCACCCCATGCTAGCTTCTGCTGAGAGCAGCTCTATTTATTGAAAGGAGAATGGATCCGGTGCCTGGGTGGCTCAGTAGGTTATGCGACTGACTGACTTAGGCTCAGGTCATGATCTCACAGTTTGTGAGTTTGAGCTCCACTGCTGACAGCTCAGAGCCTGGAGTCTGCTTCGGATGCTGAGTCTCCCTCTCTCTCTCTGACCCTCTCCCACTCACCCTCTGTGTCTCTCTTTCTCTCAGAAATAAATAAACATTAAACAAAAAATAAAAAAGAAAGGAGAAGGGATCTTTCATCCTTATTTTCTAAACTGGGCGATGATGAAACTTCAATCAAGAGATTTTGAGCTTTAGCAAAATTACACCCTTACCTTGAAAGTAAACTTTATGTAGAATATAAACATACTTAGTTTTAAAAAACATACCGATTTTGCCCCCAAAGGCTAAGCAATAACTATTCAAAATGGTATACATCCCTGACGTCTCAGATCTTTCTCAATTTTTCATGGGAGTTCTTCCTTGACATTTCAGTTGATAGTGACCCAGTCTTCTGTATGTTGATCTAATTCATTCACACCATCACATGGGATGACTTCGTTTATTTGCTTGTTTGTCTGTAGTGTCTCCTATAATGCAAGCTCAAAGGAAGGCTGTGATCCTGTTTTGTTTATCAGCTCCAGCTTCTGGCGCAGTGTCCAGTGTTTGTTGATTGGATGAAATCTTTTCTGATTCTTCGGCCACCCAAAGCTGGCCTCCTTCTTTTGCTTGCATAGGTGACAACATCCTATGTATGTCTGTGTTACTGTATTCATAATATTTTATTTTAATTGTCCCTGAATATGTCTATGCTACACTACATGCTCCTTTATTTAGAACAAGAACTTTCATTCTTTTTTGTATCCCATGTGCCTGGCATACCGTGGACACTCAGATTTTTATTATAAAGCTATCCATAATAGAATTTTTGATAATCTGTATCTTTTCTAAACTTTTTAGACCATCTTAGAGTAGTTATCCTCTTGTTGGTATTTTTTTTTCCCTTATATTGAAAGCCACTCACTCCAGCCAGGAGAGGTAATAATATGCGTGGTGAAAAGAATTCAAAATATTGGAAATATAATCTAGATAAGAGTCTCTGTTCTGCCGTTTTCCGGTTTGGAGATACTCTAAATTTTTCAGAGCCTGGCTCACCATTTGTAGATAGAAATAGTAATACTTATATATAGCCTATGTAACCATTCTATTTCTTTAGATAGAATTCTAAAAAACAAAGAAACAAAAAAACAAAACAGAAAAAAAACTGACTTGATATACCCCTTTAACAGAAAAAATAAAGAGTCTCCACTCTCCATCCTCTGCTTAGATAACACATATTAGACATACTTAGTTTTGAGTTTTATTGAAACTTATTCATGTACAAACGTGTAAAAACCACAAATTCGGCAGATCCAATTTAAATCACTAGTCAGAAATACTTTATTTTAAATAAAGGGCATTGTTATTTATATAAATGTTATATATAATCTTTACAATTTAGAACTGTAGGCAATTTACTAGTCTTTTAACATGTAAGAACTGTGTACAAAATAACTTAGAAATACGTAAAAGGATTGGTTGGTACTGGCTGAAAATAAATATAGTCTCATGGTAGGTTAAGATAAATTCACACTTAGTCAATTAAGACTTGTTAGGGCTCTACTTCAAAGAGGTATCATTGACTTGCTCTTAAAGTGTTGAGTTGAAATAAAGAATGGGATCCATCATTCAGTGTATTCATTTTTGGAACTGTTGAATGAACATAATTTTCTTTTTTAATAATTGTGTAGAATTACGTGGAATAACTAGTTTTCTTTTCATTATGCTTGAACATTATTGGTTTGACCAGAGCAATCTGGTTAAGTATCTGAGAAATGTAGTTATACATGCTGTGACCCTAAGTGAAAGTAGCAAAATACACATCATGTATCTGTTCCTGCAAAGGTTATTGCAGTAGTGGATAAGAAATGTGGACGGTGAATACTTAAGTGTATTTAATATGTATTTATTTGCTTTCTTGACATGCTTCAATTTAGATTGCTTGTTTCCTAGGTGGAAGAATCTATCCAGATGTGTAGCTGATCAAAAGCCCTTATTGGACAGTGATGACTACAGATTTACGAGCTATATGTAAGAAAAGAATGATTTTAATTTAAGACAGAGATTTATAACAATTTTCAAAGACTAAAATAAGATGTATTTTTTCAATCAGAGGCATATGTTATGTCATACGTAATTTATTTTTTCAGTTGTTATAGAGAACGTAGTTTACATTCACTGCAAAGTCTGAGCAAGTTACCAGTAAAAGAAATGGCTTTTCTTGGTTCATAGAAAATAGCAATAAGTAGTTGATTCGGTTCCACTGGATGTAAGTTCCAAAGAGTAGAGGTTTTGTTAATTTCGTTCACCCAGTACTGAAGAGGGCACATAGTAGGTGCCCAATAAATGGTGAATGAATGAAAGAAACCCCCTCCCTGTTATTACTAGAATAGCCATTAATGATCATTTTGTCACAGAAGTCATTATAGCAATTTGCTCATCAGGTTATTTCATTTTGTTGTTTTTATTAAATATTGGGAAATCACATATATTTATAAATTGTTGTAAGACATAAATAACAACATGTGTACACACGATTAAGTTTTTGAAAAAATAGAGTACTATTACCTTTAAAATTGTTGTGTGCCCAGATCCTATGTCTTAGTCCTACCCTCTGAGATAGCAACTAGTATCCTGAATTTTATGTTTATTGCTCCCTTTCTTTTTCTTTAGTTTTACCACACATAGGTATACTAATTTATTGTGTAGGTCTGAATATTTTTGAACTTTATATAAATGAAATCTTGCTATGTTTTTTTCTGTATATTTTCCTCATTCAAAATTATTACACTCTTGAGATTTATGCATGATGTTGCATGTAGCTATAATTTTTTAATTTTTACTGCTGTGTAGTAACTATTATGGATATATTATAATTTATTTATTAACTCTGTAGTTAATAGATGTTTGAGTTGCTTACAGTTTTTTTCGTATTAGAATTAGAGCAGCAGTGAACATTCTAGTACGTGTCTCCTGGTGCTAGTGGGGATATTTCCAGGATTGAAATTGGTGGTCACAGCTATGCATATCTCCAGTTGTACTTAATAATACTGTTTTTCGAAGTCAGCATGCTACTTTACATTCTTATTACCACTGCATGAGAATTTCTGATCTCATTATTGCTAGCACTTGATGCAAGATGAGAGCAATGAAAAATGCAAGGAAAACTTGACACGAATACAATTTGTGGAAGATTTGAACATTAGTTTTTTAGTAACAGAGCTAATAGGCAGAAATTAGTGGGCTATATAAGAATTGAATAATATAATCAATAAACTCAGTTTCTTTGTAATGTAAATGTATTTTTATATCTTTTGACTAAAGAATATATCTTTCCTTTGTATGATTTAGGACATTTATAGGTCTTGTATTTGGTTACAAAAGAAATCTTAAAATCAGGAAAGTAGACATTTTGGGGGCAATATGCTCTGATCTAAAAGCCAACCAAGTAGAAACAAATAACAGAGTATCAAATCTTAATGACTTGGACATTATAAAACATAATTAAGATTGTTCTTGGAGCAAAGAAGAAATCACAGGAAGTATTGAAAAGAATTCTTCTTTAAAAAAATTTATGGGATAAAGTAAAAGATTTATTTAGAGTACTTTCATTATTGAAGAAAAAAGACTAAAAAAGTAAATTTTGTACAGATATTAAATTCTTTCTGAGTATAAATTTAAGAAGAAAGAAAAATATGTAAGTTTAGAAATAATATAGATACAGAAGATTAACATAATTACTTTCAGCTCCGTGACAACATATTTGAAAATCTTATATAAGAGGATTTCCAAATGAGACATAGATTATTAAAATGGCCCAAGAAGAAAATTTTAGTATATAAATTAACATATATGAAATGTAAAAGTTGGCAAATCTAATTTTTAAAAAATAATCAAGACCAAATACTTCTACAACAGATCTCTAGCTAGCATTTAAAAAGGGAGGGGTGGGGTGCCTGGGTGGCTCAGTAGGTTGAGGGTCCAACTTCGGCTCAGGTGGTGATCTCATGGGTTGAATTTGAGCCCTGCGTCGGGCTCTGTGCTGACAGCTCAGAGCCTAGAGCCTGCTTTGGATTCTGTGTCTCCTTCTCTCCCTGCCCCTTTCCCCGATCATGCTCTGTCTCTCTCTGTCTCAAAAATAAATACAACATAAAAAAAAAGGGAGGGGGAGCTTTACTGTATATAAAATATACTTCTGGGGTTTTTTTAAAAATATTTTTTTAAATGTTTTTTTATTTTAGAGAGAGAGAGTGTGCAAGTATGAACAGGGTAGGGGCAGAGAAAAAGGAAGACAGAGGACAGAGGACAGAAGACAGAGTATGTACTTACAGCTGAGAGCCTGATGCAGGGCTCATACTCACAAACCTTGAAACCATGACATAAGCCGAAGTTGGACACTTAACCAACTGAGACACCCAGGTGCCCCTAAACCTCTGCTCTAAAAAAGAAAAAAGAAAGAAAAAGGGATACTAAATGATACCGATGTTATTGTTCAGACACCTCTGAAAGATGCAAGCCTTCTCAATTCATAGTCACATAAACTTAGGACTGACCTGTTGTGTACAGAAAAGAAAGCCAAGTACAAATCTCACTTAGGAATATAGTTGCAAAAACTGTATATGAAATATGAGCAAATGAATCTAGCACAATATCAAAGGAATAATATGCTATAATCAAGCACACTTTCTTTTCCAGGAATGTAAAGATGGTTCCAATGTCAGGAAAGCTAATACAGAATTTATTATATGAACACATTGAGAGGGAAAATAAAAGAAGTGATCACACCCATAGATTATGAGATGGAAGTTGATAAAATTCACAACTATTTCCAATAAGAATGAGCAAACCAGAATGAGCACAGAGGGAAACTAAATATGTTAAGATTATTTAGAATAACATTTGCTGTTGGTTTTTTGGTAAAAAATTGAAGTAGGGGTGCCTGGGTGGCTAAGTCGGTTGGGCGTCTGACTTCAGCTCAGGTCATGATCTCACAGTTTGTGAGTTCGAGCCCTGCGTCAGGCTCTGTGCTGACAGCTCACAGCCTGGAGCTGGCTTGAGATTCTGTGCCTCCCTCTGTCTCTGCTCCTCCCCTGCTTGCGCTCTGTCTCTATCTCTCAAAAATGAATAAATGTTAAAAAAAATTAAATTAAATTAAAATTAAAAAATTAAATTAAAATTAAAAAAAATTGAAGTAAAATATTGAAGCTGTTTTAATTGAAACAGTTACAAGATAGGTATTCCTTCCATAATCATTATTACTTAACATTGTGTTTGGAAGTCCTAGCAAATGCAGTTAAATAAAATAATGAAATAATTGACACAGAAAAAAGAAAGATGAAATTATCTCCCCCCCACTTGATGTCAGTGAATATATAGAAAATCTAAGAGATTAGTGGAAACACCAAGTTGGGGGGCAGGAGTAAGGAATATCACTAGACATGATAGAATGAAAAAGAAGATTAGCAGAGACTTTCCTTAACAGAAAATAAAACATACTATAAAGTCACTGCAGTCAAATCAGTATTATAATGACAGAAATAGACCCATGGACCAGAAAAGAAAGTCCAGAAATAGTTCTCATATATGTATGTGTGATAATAGTGGTATATTATATCAATGGGAACAACAGTTTATTTATCAGTAGTACTAAAGCAATTTGATATCCAGATGGAAGGAAATAATAACCTATTAAAAATGACAGCATAGATGGATTTACAAATCTTAAATAAAAAGTTACTTTTTAGAGAAAGAAAACCAAAGAAAATTTAGGAGACTGTGTGTTTAACTTAGGGCCTGAATTAACTTTATTAACAGGAAAACCAGAAGCTTTAGAAAGAAAATATAGTTTTATTTGACTGTGTGAATATTTAAAAATTTCAAAATGCCTTTCTGTTTTTTTTATATAAATATAATTTTTAAGACAATTTACTTTTCAAAAAAATTTTTGGAACTTTTTTATTTATTTATTTTGAGAGACAGAGCAAGCGGGGGAGGGGCAGAGATAGAGGGAGAGAAAGTGTGTGTCGGTGTGGAGTCTGAAGTGGGACTTGAACCCACGAACTGTGAGATCATGACCAGAGCCCAAACCAAGAGTCCCTAGTTAATTGTATTAGGGAATGATATTAAAGCCCAGAATGTAAGTAGTAGGGGTGTTCTTTTCTACAGGGCTAGCAATGTTTCTGGCCATTCCAGTCTGTACAGCTAGAAAAAAATGGATGCTTAAAAATCGTTTTTGATTCTATTAAACATTATGGTGTTTTATTTTGTTCTTTTATTTCCTAAGTAGGTCTTTTTTTCTCTTATACTGAAATCCTTGATTCTTAACATTATTAACTAAAAAATGTGTTTATCTTGCACTATAAGAAACATAATTTCAAATAACAAAACTAATATTAACACTACCAAGAAAAGGAGTGAATGAAATTTGAAATGTCATTGTAGTTCTTTTTGTCCTTATAGTGTTCTGAGTTGTGTTCTTTTTTTAATGTTTATTTTTTTATTTTGAGATATAGAGAGACACCAAGCACGGGAAGGGCAGAGAGAGAGGAGAGAGAGAATCCCAAGCAGAGGGGCTTGAACTCATTAACTGTGAGATCATGACCTGAGCCAAAATCAAAAGTTGGATGCTTAACCAACCGAGCCACCCAGGCGCTCCTGAGCTGTGTTCTAAAGTCACTGGACATAAATCATTTTTAGGTGTTAAAAGAAATTTTGATATACAGCTATTTTTTAAAAATCTCTTTCAGTTTTAGGGATTAGTTTTTAAAAATACATATTTTGAAAGTTTTTACATGTATATTCTTTTGATCGCTATTGCATTACATATTTTCATTTACTTTACTCACATATTTATCAATACTATACTTATTAACTTGCTAAACTTTTAATTTCTATTCTCAGATATACAGAATAATACACCGTATACGCGGTGAATATACCCAGCATTATTTGCCAAATTAAAAAGCAGAAAGGGAAATCGAAGATAAATGTTCTCGTTGTATATGTTTTCAAGTTCTTATCGATTGAGCTGATAATGAATTAGTTATTTCAATTAATTAATTAGGACATGTCACATGAGCTAGTATTGACTATGATGGGTAAAATAAATAAAAATATAGTGCATTGTATGTGAGGGAAAAGTTTTCTTCCCATAATGTGTGATAAACATTGTGTGTATGTATGTATTTATGTACATAATGTATCGTATGTGTTTTGTAGTTACTTATCAGTTGGTTGACTATGATGAATTTGTTAATGGTAAAATTTTTCATTCTCCCTGAAATATAAGTGATAGATTTGATTGTACTTATTCAGGAAATATTTACTGTAATATTGTAAAATTGTAGAAGCACTGTCCAGATTTGGGGACTGTAGCCTTGAGTGAACCAAAACCCTGAACACATGAAGCTTATATTGTGTTGGGGGAAACAGAAAACAAAAAGTCCGACCCTCTCGGCTTCCTACCATCTAACCAATCTCTGCAGTTCCTACAACTGAATAACAGTGCTAACATTGCACATTCTGTCTCCTGTATGTCCTGTCATTTTACTCTAACTATTTGAAGACTTCCACTGAGCTTTCCAAGTCTACTCAATATTAATGGTACCCTACTGAAATTGTAGAAGAGAATTCTTCAAGAATTTTTCAGAAGAAACAAAATGTTATAAATACACCCATTTTGAAACATTTTTGAAAAATCTTTGTTTATAAGATATATAGCAGATATTTAGTTTTGGTATTAAAAAGATGATTATTTACCTTAACAAAGAATTTTATTTAGGATTGCTTTTATTTATTTATTATTGTTTTTTAATGTTTATATATTTATTTTGAGAAAGAAAGAGAGAGTGGGAGTGGAAGAGGGGCAGAGAAAGAGGGTGGGAGAGAGAATCCCAAGCAGGCTCTGCAGGGTCAGTGCCGTCTAACGCAGGGCTCGAACTCACAAACTTTAAGATCGCAGCCTGAGCTGAAATCAAGAGTCAGAAGCTTAACCAACTGAGTTACCCAGGCTTCCCTTTTGGGTTGCTTTTATAAAATAAGTTCCCGTGATATTTTTCAAATGATTTAAATTAGAAATATCCTGTTGACACACAAGCTGTCTTTAATTCTTATTGTAATGAGAAGATCTGTATATTTCCTCTTGTGACCTGGGATTTCCCAAGCTCAGAGCCTGGAGCCTGCTTTGGATTCGGTGTCTCCCTCTTTCTCTGCTCCTTCCCTGCTCATTCTCTGTCTCTGTCTCTCTCTCTCTCTCTCTCTCTGTCTCTCTCTCTCTGTGTCTCTCTCGCTCTCTCAAAAATAAACAAACACTAAAATTTTTTTTTTAATTTTTTTGACATTATTAAGCATTTAATCCATAGTGTAAGATGTACATAGTCTCAAAGCATGCTGTGAGCTGGAGGGATACAGCACTGGGACCAACAGAACTCATCCATCTGTGAGGTTGGCACTAAAAGGAGGTGGCTTCCAGTCCAAATCCCTGACTGGGCCAAGGATGATTCTGAAAGAAGTCATTTGAGAGACTTGATAGGTAATACTTGAAATCAGGCTTGTAGCTCTGTATCATTTGAATTCAAAGTAGGTTTGAAGGAAGAATCCACTTAGGATGGTTCCAGCCAGTTGTGTGAGAAATGAAACCCAGGTGAACAAGGCAAACTCTGTGGGTGACTTTCACCCACAAATTTTGCAAACTTTCCAAAAGGAAAATAGCTGTTGTATATTTGACAACAACTGCCATTTATTGAACATAACTGGTCCATCAAATAAGTAGTGCCACCTTTTTAAAGATAAAATTTAGGTTTTGAAAACATAATTTGCCCAAGCCCAGTACATAGGTGACAGAGTTGGAATTCAAATTCAAAACTTTTCATTCTCTAATTAAGCTGATACTCTCTTCACTTACGTGTGTAAAATGTTCATTTTTTTCTAACCTTCGTGCAAATCAAAGATTCTCTTTTTTCCTGTATTAAAGCCTTCTAAATACAAACAATTTAGCAGGACTAACATAAATATTATTTGGAAGTATTTGTAACTGTTTCCTAACTAATTTTTATAAGTATGAAGCACTCTATTGTAAACTGTAAAAACGAATATAATAGTTAAAGAATATAACCATTAACATTATTTATTTTGTCTAACATTATTACCTGAAATCACACGATACATAAGGATATAGGTAGAAAAGATAATTAAGCAAAACCCAAAATATTATCATATATGGTCACAAATATAAAAGTGTGGCAAGGTGGGATTTTCTTAAATCTCGTTACTCCCTGTCTTATTTTCATCATTCTTCTTCGAAGGAGAGACTCAGTAGAAAGCAAAGACAAGAAGAACTTTGTTAGCATAGCACATAGAGTCTGGTTATGCCTTTTGGCATAAGAACTGCTTTTCTTGTAGATTTGTTAATTTCAAATTTTATAGGATGCCTAGGAGGGTGAGAACCAATAAAAAGAGAAAACAAAAACTGGATGAAACTAATTGGAAGCTAGGACATCAAGAAGTGGGCAGATGGATGAAAAGAAATTATGGGGCCAAGGAGAGTGGAGAGGAGAACAGGAAAAAAGACCAGAGAGCGAAGGTACTGACAGCTGTTCCTGGGGTAAATTCTGATAGGCATATGACTTAATAGGACAAATAAAGGTTTACATTATCTTACAGACTTTTCAGTTTGTGTGTTCATCATCTAATAAGATTTTCTTTCTAGCAATGGATTGCAGTTTCCAAATACTATCTTAAACATAGTGTAATTATCTTAAACATTAAGCAGAATTATCTTAAACGTTAGCGTCACGATGGAGGGAAATATGTTCTGCTGAGGTTAAGAGAAGTGGTTGGGTGTCGTAAAGGGTGTTCTCAGATGAGGACTAAAGACAAAGTGAAAGTGGGGGTCTGGCAGGCTTCACTTAAGAATCTTCTGATGAAACATTTGTCTTTCCTAACAGTTCCTATGAGCAGACCCCTAGCACCCACAGCTTTATGCTTGCTGAGGACAATGATCTAGCTACAATTAAATATAAAGACTTCAAATTAAAATGGGATTTGTGACGCCTGAGTGGCCCAGTTGGTTGAGCATCAGACTTTGGCTCAAGTCATTATCTCAAGGTTGGTGGATTCAAGTCCTATGTTGGGCTTTGTGCTGACAGTGCAGAACCTGCTTTGGATTCTCTGTCTTCCTCTCCCTCTACCCCTCTCCTGCTTGCACATACTCTCTCTCTCAAAAATAAATAAACATGAAAAAAACTTTAAGTGGGATTTGTGTTAATCAACTCTGAATTCATCCCCACTAAAATATTAACTAGGTACTCAATCAAGTCCACATGACATGAAATTCTTCCTAGACTTGATAAATGGAAAATAATGAAGTGGGAGAGGACAAGGAGGGGAAAAGATGAAGAAGAAGAAGGAGAAGGAGAAGGAGAAGGAGAAGGAGAAGGAGAAGGAGAAGGAGAAGGAGAAGGAGAAGGAGAAGGAGAAGAAGAAGAAGAAGAAGAAGAAGAAGAAGAAGAAGAAGAAGAAGAAGAAGAAGAAGAAGAAGAAAAAATGCTTGATATTTTAAAGAAGACAAATGATAGATTTTATAATTTTGTCTTTGACCTAGTGATCTTTATTTGAGTGAAAGAAAAACAACCTGTTCAGAAATTATTTCTGAATTAACTGCTGGTGTTTCTTTTCCACTTGGCATCGTATGTGAAACATTTCTTTTAAAGCATATGCCAACTCTTTTCAAAGGGAGCTTTGTTCTCGGATGATCCATTAACTGAGGTATCACTATAGAAATTGGGTCAAAATTCAACATATAATGCAGAACTCCTTAGCACAGTTTATTTTTGATTCTCCCTTCTCCTCTCCTTTGCCTTCAAACACATTCTTCCTTTTCTCAGTGCCAGCGTGATTTCAGAAGATTCTGTAACAAGTTCTCAGAGGCCCATTGTGCAGTAACAAAGAATTCTGGCAACAAGCTGTAGGTTCTGTCCTTGCCTGCTTTCCTGAGTGGAAGGGTGCCCTCGTCCCTCACGAATGACAGAGTAGGAGAAGTGTGACCGTGGCCTGCAAGCTTGCCAAGCACTGGGAACCCAAGCAAGAACTCATCATGCCAATCAAACCTGTTGGGTGGATATGTGGGCAGGTGTTGAAGAACTTTTCTGGACGAAGTATATGCAATCTCATTGTATAGGGGGTATGGGTGTGGGAAATAACTGGGAATAAAGTCCCCTAGGGTTCACTTGCTTTCCCAGTCACTTACAAAGTGGACCCAGTGTCCCGTGTTCTTTTGAATTGCGGTTAGGGAATGTTTTTAGTTAAGCTTCTTTTTTTCCCCCCTTAACTTCTTTTTGTCTTAGTGGAGGGGATCCAGAAAGTAATCATGGACCTTCTAGATGAGTTTAAAGATGATTTCCCTACCATCCTAAGATTATCACAGTCTAAACAGGTAATGTGATTTTATAAGTTTGAAAAGGATTACAAAAAGTATATTGAATTTTTCATATCGTACCAATTATTTAATACTTGATTTCGAGATCAAGTTCCTGTAGCTTGGGAAAAAATTAATTTTGCCTCAGAAAAGCAAATATCAAATCTTATTCATTGTGTGAGTCTATGGAAAGCAGAGAAATGGTGGACAGAGAAGTGAGAGAGATGGATATCTATCTCCAGACCGGAAATCTGGAACCTTCTTATAGCCACAATTGCAATATATGTAATTTGCTATATTTGCTTAATATTTGCTTAATATAAAATCAGAAGCATATCTAGATATATTTTAACTAAAATCTGTGGCAATTAAATCAGTAAAAAAACTGATATGAATTATAGTAATGGAAAAGTGCATGTGGTTTGGGTGTATGCTTTAATTTGGAAAGAAAAATAGTGATGCCGATTTAAACAAACCTTTTGTGCACATGTTTTGTATAACCTCTGTTCCCAAAAGGATTTGTGACAGATAAAATATTGGGAGTTGGAGAGTGGATGGGCAGAGGATTTTGAAAAGACCTCTGATCAGGAAAAAATAATACCTTGTAATCTAATTTGCTTAAAAGTACACAGCTCTAGTGGATAAATGTATTTTAGTCATCTAGACCACAGTTAGAATAGAATATGTTGTAAAGTTACACACTACAGTAATAATCTCCTTATCCAGATATCAGAGTTCAGGCAATGGCAAACATGAGGATCATAGCCAAAACCTGGAAATAAACCAAACTCTCTGAGTCACATAGTAATCACAAAGTCTATCTATTTCATGCCAAAGAAGAGACCCTTAGAACTACTTTTAACCATTCATCCAGACAACCAGACATCAGACATTTACTAAATGCTTTCCTATTGGCTGGGACTGGGGACAGGGAATACAGAGATAAAACAGGATTCTTTCAGTCAGTGAGCTTAATCTAGTGGAGTCAGAATTGTAAACAAATAATTGTTTTTGGAATATGGTAAGAGGTAAATTTATCTTAGAGGAACGAATGACTCTACTGTTCTGAATGGTCAGAGAAGGGTTTATGGAAGAAGGATGCTAAATTGGGTCTCAGAGAATGATTACGAATTTTTCACAGTGAAAAAAGGGATAGGGTAAGTGGATAGGAGCAGAGGAAGCAGTGTCAGTTAGGATGAAAAGTATGAAATAGCATAGCATGTTCCCAGAATATCAAGTAAATATGAACCAGTGGTATGGGTTTTGGGTCTAGACTTCGGGGAGGGATGATAGTGAAGTGTAGGCATCTGGATACATAGCGGGAAGATGGCATCCACATGGTGGTCCACCAGAGAGCAAACCAGACTTTATAAATCTGTATCTTGGACTTGACGTCTAGTTGCATACCCCTTTTACACTCCCCGAGTTTTGGTATAAATCTTTTTAAATGTTGGACATTTTTCTCGAGTATGTTCTGGAGTATTACAGGAGGAAATGAGCAGGTGACCATGCTTGGTCTAGGAAGTAGAATAGTTAAGGCTAGCCCACTTGTGGCAGTAATTTCTGAGAAAGCCTCAAAGTGAATGCTAGGAGGCCAGAGACTGGCCCGGAAACCCCTGTTGCTCCTTCCAAGTTGTGATTCTCTCACCATTGCCGACATTAAAGAAACTAGGTTTACTAATGAAAGAAATTGCAACTTTCTTCACAACTCCCTTCATCTCTTCCTACCATCCGACTAGCCTCATTATCACTTGAGCTATAAATTTGCTTTAATAGCGAAGTAGATTGATACTCTGATCCCAAAGAAAGAACTCTGAGTTCCTATTTCCAACTCATTGAAGTCATTTATTTATGAGAACTTTACCTCATTCAGAGAATATAAACATAGTTAACTTTATTTCTCATTTTTAAAACACTTACATTGTACTTTTTCCCACCATTTTCTTTGAAGACTGTGTTGCTGAGATTGGCAAGAAACCCAAGTTCTTAGGGGATACTATATAGATTGAAGTTACTTGTACTTCGAAAATAAATTATTCAGAACACAATGCTAATGCTTGGGTAACTAAATTATTTTTAAAAGGTCAGATTGTAAATGCTGCAAATGTCATTATTTGGGGGATGATCCATGGTTCCCAAATATGCTGAAAGGAGTGGTTTTTTTATTATTATAATAGTTTATTTTCAAATTGGTTTACATATAACACCCATTGTTCATCCCAACACGTGCCCTCTTTAATGCCCGTCACCACCTCTCCCCCCTCCCTCACTCTCCTCACTCTCAGATTGTTCTTAGTCTTTGAGAGTCTCATGTTTTAAGAAAGGAGTGGTTTTAAGAATACTTATGGGGCTTTAGTTAATCGAGTTGGATTTCATGATTAAAGTTAAATCGAGTTTCTAAATTTCATGATTAGAATTTAAATCTCTCTTTTTAAAAATTTTATGCATTTATTTGTTTAGGAAAAGTCCATCTTGTTGGCCTGAAACAAACAAACAAAACATTTGGTGGGATTTGTATAGTGGGACATACCCAGAATAATGGTTATTAAATAGTTTTTCATGACTAATGATTTTGATGGAAATTTTCTTCCAGCAGCTGAGGAAAGTTAATTTTAGAGTCTTGGCTTGAGGTTGTGGCTTCTGATGTCATGTATTCTGCAGTAGAACCCAGACCCCAGTACCTCGATTATCCCCTTCCTTTAGCAAAAAGTGGGTTTTAAAGGTTTACACTTGAAAATTGCAAATGATTTCTTCATGAGGATTTGAAAATATTAAACTTTTACACTTGAACAAGTGAAAACTGTATTATACAACTAGGAAACTAAAAAGTTTTAGTTTAGATGATCTTTACTTGAATGAGAGAAATCTTTTGTGATAAATAGGGTCAATTTTTGTGGTTTTAATTATTAAAGGTGATCCTGTGTTTTATTCCGTAATTATCTTGGATTTAACCTTACATTATTAAATTGGGAGTTGTAAACAATATATGTTAGAATCCATATAAAATTTTGAATTTTTATAGCCGTAGATGTACTTCTCTGAATTCTCTTGGATTTTTTTTGTTTTTAAACATGTGGGACAAAACTCTTAGGGCTGCACCAGTAACATCTGGAAATCACTTTTATTGGTATTGATATTTCTCAATATGATGAGAATAGGACTGTAACTCAAGTGTTCTGTAATTCAGTTATATTGTTATCTTTGGTGAAATGTTATGGCATTATCATAATTGTGAAAGTTACAGAGCACATTGTACACTGAAAACTTTCAAGGTGGTTTCTAATTTAATTTTTGGTATATTTCTCTTTATTAATCTATTTTCAGATACTCTTCATTCATGCACTTCAACAAATATTTAGAGCACCCTACTATGTGCCAGACACTATTCTAGGTATTGGGGGAAGATAAGGGATCCAAATGGATATAAAACACTGCTGTCCTAGAACTTACATCCTAGTCAGGTAGAAAAACAAGAAACAAGTTTATTTATGTTAATGGTAGGTATAAGAAGAAGAAGAAATATAGCAGAAATATGAAATAGGGGTAGAAACAGGGAGAACAACTGACTGTTAAGGTAGGGTGACCGAGGGGGTCTTAGTGAGAAGGTGAATCCTTTTTTTTTTTTTTTTCATTTCTTTTTTTTTAATTTGAGAGAAAGAGAGAGAGATCAGGGGAGAGGGGCAGAGAGAGAGAGAGAGAGAGAGAGAGAGAGAGGGAGGGAAAGAATCCCATGCATGCTCCACACTCAGCACAGAGCCTGATACAGGGGTCAATCCCACAACTCTGGGATCATGATCTGGGCCCAAAATCCAGAGTTAGACACTCAACCAACTGAGCCACCAGGTGCCCTGAGAAAGTGATTTTTAAGTTAAGACTTGAGGGAACCGAGGAAACAGACCTTGGTACCTTCGAAGAATCAAATGGCATAGCTAATGCAAAGTCTCTGAGGTGGGAGCTCAACAACTAGTGAGGGGGAAAGGAGAGAAAAAGACAGTAAGGGTAGAGAGGTAAAGAAGAGGCAACCTTTGTAGGGTTTGTAATTGGCTTTTATACTCAGCGTACTCGGAAACCACTGAAACAGCTGAGCAGAAAAGCAAGACAGGATCTCAGTTTTACTTGTACCTCTCCGGCTGAGGTGTGGAGGAGTAGAATGGAAATAGGCAAGGGAAGCAGAGAGACCATTGAAGAGGCTCATTTACCAGTCTGGAGAAGAGATGGTATAAATAGAATGGACTGAGTGTTGGCACAGGGCATAGTGAGAAGTGGTCAAATTCTAGGACTATTCAGAGAAAGAATTGAATAAGACTTGCTGACAGGCTGGTTTTTTGGATGTCGAGTAGTAAAAAGCTGATGTCATAGAAATTGTAGTTCAGCATGAAAACTGCTGATGTTAGAGAAATGGGCATGGCTCTAGAAAACAAAAAGAAAAGAAAAAGGGAAAACAGGATATATTCAGAGATTGGAGGTCAAATAGTGAAATCTAGAGCAGGATTCTCGAAACAATCAGATTAACTGATGTTAGGTTTCTAGTGGTAAATGAACATTACTTGGTGGTGGTGGTGAGAGGAGTCGGAGTTTGTTTTCGGACATTTGGTTATGTACTCAGGTGATGATAATGACAAAAAGAATGATCTAAACTTGCACACCTTCGTAACCAATTCCAGGATGCTTAGGCCAAGAGTCAAACAAAACAAAACAACCCAGGGAAAAGAAATGAGCACTTCTTAATTTAGGTCAACATTTAAATTTACACACATAGTTTGGTAGGAAAACACATAGCATAGGTAGTAGACAAAAGGAAAAACTGGTAGCTCAAAAGAAGGACAAAAACTTTTTACTTAAACATTTTTATTAGAGCCTATTTTAAAACTTCACTGAAGTAGTGCCTGGGTGGCTCATTCAGTTAAGCGTCCAACTTCGACTCTGGTTATGACCTCATGGTCTGTGGGTTTGAGCCTGTGTCAGGCTCTGTGCTGACAGCTCAGCAGCCTGGAGCCTGCTTCAGATTCTGTGTTTCCCTCTCTCTCTGCCCCTCCCCTCCTTGTGCCCTATCTCTCAAAAATGAATAAAAAATGTTACAAAATTTTAAAAAATAAAATTAAAAAACATCAAAGATGAATCATTATTATAAACTGGTATTTTTTTTAATGTTTATTTATTTATTTTCAGAGAGATAGAGAGTGGGGAGGGGCAAAGAGCGAGCGAGAGAGAGAAAATCCCAAGGAGGATTCGCACTGTCAGCACAGAGCTGAACGCAGAGCTCAATCTCATGAACTGTGAGGTCATGACCTGAGCCAAAATCAAGAGTCAGACGCTTAACCAACTGAGCCACCCAGCGAGTGTTGTTGTTGTTGTTGTTGTTTGTTTGTTTGTTTTAAGAGGAACGTCCTACTCTGTGTCTAAAGGACTGTAAGTAGCCCCTTCTCTGTTGTTATCTTCCTATTCTCAGAGCCACAAAAAAACCCACTTTATATATACCCCAGTACCCAGATTTGGTTTCTAATACTATTCTTAAAAGCAGTAACAGTCTTCTTGGGAACAAGTCGATTGTAAGTTTTGTGTCAGGGAAAATAAAGGGGTCAGAAACATTTTGTTGCTAGAGGTAACATTTCTTTCAGAGGAAACTATGAAAGTATAGAAAAGAGCCCTTCAAAAATCATGAAGGGAAGCAAAATCATCAGATTGTAACTATTTCAGCATTAAAGGGAAACAAAGATGTTATTAATTAGGAACTGGTTGAGTTAGTGTTGGAAAAAGCTATGAATTTATGACAATACTGAAAAGAGAAATATGCAAAGGGTGCTAAAACACTGTAATGCACCCTTGAATTTTTTAAAATGCTGTTTATGACAAATGCCGTATTTCAGTCAACACAAATTACAGGATCCTACAGGAAAGTTTTGATTAATGGATTATCAATTACAAATAGGCTTATTTCTCTACAGAGGAAAATATTTAGAAAGGCAGTGTTCTCTGAGAGGAGAAGGTTGAATGGATCAATCTAGTATAGTGTTTGGGGGAATGAATCAAGATTAGTAACAGAAATATCTGAGGAAAGTCAGTGAATCCAGGCCAACAAGTACAGATCACCAAGATCTTGTGAAGACACAAGGTACAGAGAGGGAAGCTCCATAATGTTAATATCTTGCCTCTGCAAAAAATAGAGTCCTAATACACTGAATGACTATTAGATGAAATTTCATTATAGGTGGAACTGCACATGTCCCACTGTTGTTTGCCCTGGCAATATGGCCCTCACTTTATGACTATAAATTATCAGAGAAAATACAGTAAACTGTAATCAGAAGTAAAACCAGACATTCTAGCTGCTCCAACTTAAGGAGGAGTTGGGAAGAAGAATCCTTGAGGCAAAGTGTAAGATCACAAGAGAAATTGAATCTGAACATGCAAGAGCTTTGGCTATTGCAGATAATTGTGGTTTCTCTCCCTGGTATGCTCAAAACCCAGATATAATATCAAGTGATTGTACCTGTGTGTGATTTTGCTTGCTTTACTCACCACATAACTACTTTTAAGAGTTTCTCTGCCCTAAATTGGCTTGGAATTGCAGCAGTTCTAGCAGTCCACAACTTAGATTGTCTTCTGAACTGTTAGTATTGACTAGGAGGGTTGAGACCAAAGGTGGGCTAATGGGACTTTTTCAGTAAAGTTAACAGATTTAAAAAAAGTGTTTTAGTGTTTATTTTAGAGAGAGAGAACATGAGTTAGAAAGGCACAGACAGAGGGGGAGGGACAAACAGAGAAGGAGAGAGAATCTGAAGCAGGCTCCAAGGTGTCAGCACACAACCTGAGGTGGGACTCGTACCCATGAACCTTGAGATCAAGACCTGAGCTAAAGTAGACACCCAACTGACTGAGTCACCCAGGCACCCCAGTAAAGTTAACAGATTAAACCACAATAAGATACCACATCTGCAGAAATACATCCTCATTGACAGGCTAAAACAGCTTTTGGTTATCTCCAATGACAAATGCTCAATAGTAAAAGAAATATTAAACTTTAATGACAAAAACAGCAGTAATAAAATTATTTATTCAGGATAAAAGTTGACACATTTAAAGCACATATATAGTACATTAGCTCTTCAACAAATGCATGTTGCTCGTTGTAGACCAAAAAAAAAATCCATCTAAAAGATGTTTTGTGTTTATATATTTGGACTCTATAAATTGAGATTCAAAGTTGCTTGTTTGTGTTATGAACCATTAGTTTCCCCTAAGTCATATACAAAAAAGCCAGAATAGCCCATAAAATTTCTTAAATGAATAATAGCAACTATACTTGCCTGTTGCCTGGAATGCAGTCTAACCACCTTGTAAGTAATTTCTCTGGGGTTCACCTTCTGGTACAGCAGGAAAGATCTTCATGTCATATGTTTTCTTAATGCTACATTTTTTTTTCTATCAGAATGGTCTTAGAGGTTTTTAAGTTTTTATAAGTAAAAGTTCCTTAAGTTTGTTAATTAGTATATAGGATATTTTATTTTTTTGTATTGCACAATGCATTATATGTGTATGCTTTATCACTTAGCATTTTAAAGTAAACTGGGAAAATATTTGTAACAGTTTAGAATAAGAATTATTGTTTGAAGAGTTCAAAAAGTGAATAATATTTGAATAAGAACTATTTGCTTTTGAAAGCACTCTTAAAAAAAACTCAATGCAAAAATAAATAAACCCAAAGAGAAAAATGAAAATATTAGGTCTTTTGGCTAGTAACTTAAATTCTGGATATTTATGCTAAGGCAAAAATCATATATTTATTCAAAGATTTAGGTCCATGGTAGGGGTGGGATGTAATTACTGGACGCTGAGTACATGCATAGGACCATGCAGAATGTGCTGTTATGTGGTACTTGGTCTCGGCCTGAAGTAGATTTTAATAATTCACTGGAGAATCACACATCAGTCACTTTTCAGAGGTTTATTTTCCAGAAACGAGAACCCATGCAAAAACCATCCAAAATCCGAATGGCTATCGCTTTAGCGAAGATCAACCGAGGAACATTTATTCAAGGATTAAACAGCATATCCAGATCTTCCAAATCAGTGGCCCGACTTCTGCAGCCTCAGCTTGCCTGTAGACTTTTAGAGTTAAGGGGCATATCGCATCGTTTGCTGAGGGAGGTTAATGCACCAAAGCAACCCCTATACAACATGGAGGTGAGTGAATACAGCGTTTGCACATGGTATGGACTCTTTTTTAAAGAAGCTGTTTTGAAATTGCAAGATCTGAAAAATTAAAATGTAGCACATTTGGCTGTCCTACATATAAAACGAGAATAGTTGGATAAGAAATGAATGGTTTGGACTTTTTTCAATGCGGCATATATATTCTGGTTTAAGTAAATCTGAAAGAGGAAGTAACGTGGACTTTTTTCCTATTTTGTTATTTGGCTGAACTATATGAAACTGTAAATTTCAAATGGTTCAACCTAAATATTAGCATACAAATTACCACTTATGGCAAACCTAAAAGGAATCCTATAACAAGCCTTAAAAATGATTTTGTTCATTTTTCCCCATAAACTTGCTATGTTTCCAAGATCATCTTTGTTTGACTTAACATATTTGAGTACATTCATCTATAAACTCATTTTCATAGGCCCATGGACGTCAAGTATATTTCAAATTACATGTTCTACATGCTTGTATTGAGCGTCTGTTAGATTTTGTTAAGCACAGCAGCTCTTAAAACTTTTTCAGGACCAGTTTCTTTTTTTCTAAACTTGACGGTGTAGAACTCTGGATTTTTCAATCTGGGCATTATTCAAAGCATTCTAAATGTTTGCTACAAAAGATTCGGAATCCTGTGAGTCTGGCACCTAAACCCCAGAGTGTGTCATTTTGACTGTTGTTGAAGCGAGAAAACCCCTCGCTCACATGGAGTTAAGCCAGAAAGATCTATTAGTTTATGTGGTTGAACAATCCAGACCTGGTAAGGCTTCGGGATGTAGGTGCTCAAATGGTGCCTTCAGGGTCCTGTTTTTCTCTTTTTCTCTATCGCCTGGCTCTGCTTCCTCTGTGCCAACTCCACTCACAGACTGCCTTTCCCTTCATGGCTACAAGGTGATTTGCAGCTGTTCTCAGGACTCCATCCTCTCAGGTTCAATTACAGCAGCAAAGAACGAAAGTCCTTGACCCAGCCTTCCTGACAAGTCCTGAGGTTCACTCTTGGAGATGGGCTAATCTCTAACCCTGGAAAATGGGGTGCACTGACTGGCCTGGGACTTGATTGGCTATTTTTTCCCTACAGTGGAGGTTGGCGCTCCATCCAGGCCACATGACCAGAGAATGGAGGAAAGGATGAATCCTCAAACAAAATTTGGGCTATTTCGAAAAAATGAGCAAATGAATGATGAATGGCTAGAATCAACAAACTATCCATTACATAGGAATCTCTCTTTAAACCAAGATTTTAACATTTCTAGAAATCACTAAATAGTTCAACTATGAATTTCTTGAGATAGCAATTATAAAAGGCTCCCTTATAATACTTGATGTTTGAGGAAGTAAAAAACACTTTGTGTTTGTTAACTACTGGATTCCCTAAGCAGTATTCCTGTATCTTAGGGTGTCAGAAAGAAATGTAGCTGCTCTGTTTAATTCCCATTGAAATACATTTTCAATGTTTTGCATTGATGTTTCTTTCCTTGCATTGTTAGACCCATAGTTTTTTTTTTATAGAGCTTTGATATAAGAAGTGTTCTTTGAAGAATATTTCTGTATGTATTATGAAATCAAGTTTAAAGACAATCCTTTTTGTTATTTGGTCTTTCTTCTTGCTCCTCTTTGCTAAGTTAGAACTGAAGAAAAATCTGAGATTTTACACTCTTTAGGAGCTAACAAATTAGCTTGCCACAGGCACACACACACACACACCACACACACACACACACACACACACACACACACACACACTGACAGAGACACAAGCCTCCCTTGAATCAGAGACAGAGATTGTTTATTATCTACTGCAAAAGCAGCAGCCAGAGCAATGTCTTGTGCCATTTCTATAACCCCTCAGTTCCCTCAGGGCAATGTGATGAGAGCCACATGTTAACTATGCATGTAGTGAGTTGCATCACAGGAGAGGAGCCTGAAATTAGGAGACTCAGCTTTTATAGAAGTGTTGGCGGGGCACCTGGGTGGCTCAGTCAATGAAGCATTTAACTCTTGGTTTCGGCTCAGGTCATGATCTCAGTTTGTGAGTTCGACCTCTGTGCAGAGCCTGCTTGGGATTCTTTCTCTCTCCCTCCCCTGCTTGCACTCTCTCTTGCTCTCAAAATAAATAAACTTAACAAAAAAAGGATGTTGTTATGTCTGCCAGTCTTGGGAGGGAGGTGGGAAGAGACAGAAAGACAGACAGAGAGGGTTGGGGAGAGAAGCAAGTGTCTCCAGAAAGGGAAAGTAAAGGTTCTTGGGAGGTACACCTCTAAATCTCTCCAGAGGAATATATTTTCTCTAGCTTTGAAAGATATTTCCTATTCAACCATGTCCTTTGCTCAGAAGGGCCAATCTGTACAGGAATGAGAATATTCATGGAGAATTGTCTCCCAATATTCATGAAAATTCAATGGCAGGAAAATAATCTGTCTTTCCAGTTGAATTTGTGTTTCCTTTTATCTAGTCATGAGAACTGAGAAACGCAACACATTTGCCTTTTTGCTCTGACAGTGAGTTTCACAGGTAAATTTAGAGCTTAGTTGCGATAACTTATTCCAGGAACCTGAGGTGAAAGAAGCAGGTTGAGGGAATAAATGACCTGTCTAAGGTCCATATGCTGACTGTGACAGTCTCCTTGACGTCAATTCAAAATGAACACCTATGACATTTCTTCTCCTTTGCTCGTGTTTTAATTGTCTTAGAATCTACCTTTAATTTTTAAAATCTTATCAATAAAGTATTTCAAACCATATAAAAGGTAGTTTATCAGAAGTCCCAAATTTAAATTGGTAGTAATATTTTGCAGTGTTGCCTTCAGGTATCTCCTCTATAAAAAGAAATAATTAACCACGTCCCAATCCATTCCCCATTTTTTCTCTGCCAAAGGTAATCATTATCCTGTAGTTGATGTGAGTACTTCTATGCATACTTTCATATTTTCACTACATTTGTACACATCTATTATTCCTCATATATTTAAAATTTATATAAATGACATTATACTATATTCATCCTTCTGTAACTTTCTTTTTTCACCAACATGTTTTTCAAATGTTTATTTATTTTGAGAGAGTGTGAGAGAGAGTGAGTGGGGGCAGAGAGAGGGAGAGAGAGAGAATACCGAGTGGGCTTTGTGCTTACAGCACAGGGCTCAATCTCATGAACCGTGAGAGATCATGACCTGAGCCAAAATCAAGAGTCAAACACTTAAATGACTGAGCCATCCAGGCACCTGTACTCAACATTTTTGATATGTGTAGCTATGGTTTATTATTTTATCTTCTTTTTGGTATTCCATTGTAAGAAAAAATAATTCACAGTTTACTATTGGACAGATGGGCAATTTAGCTTCCAAATTGTTTTTATTACAAACAGTATTTCAGTGAACACTCTTGTAAATGACTCCTTATCCATGTGTGAGAGATATTCTCCCAGGGTGCATCTAGAAGAGGGGTTACTGGGTTATGAGGGATGCACATCTTCAGTTGTATTAGCTGTTGTCAAAATGCTTTTCACTTTCTTGAAAATCACAGTGTTTCTTGAATCTGAGGATAATTTTTTCCATTCTGGAAAATTCTTAGCTATTGTTTGTTCAAATATTGCCTCTTTCTCATTTTCTCTAATCTCTTCTTCTGGAATATCCAACATACCTTGGACCTTTTCATTTTATTCTTTATGTCTATTTATCTTCCTCATATTTTCCTTTCACTTACCTCTTTTGATACCTCCTGGGAAATATACTCACACACTTACCTCTCCACTTTTTAGTTCCTAGTACAGGGAAAACTTTCTTTTTTAAAAAAAAATGTTTATTTCTTTGAGAGAGAGAGAGGGAGAAAGAGCATGAGGGGGCAGGACAGAGAAGCAGAGAGGAAGAGAGAATCCCTAGCAGGCTCTGCACTGCCAGCGCAGAGCCCGATCCCGGGCTCCATCCCATGAACCAGGAGATCGTGACTTGGGCCGAAATCAAGAGTTGAACACTGAACTGTTCAACTGAGTTGAACCTGAGCCACCCAGGCACCCTGAGATTCAATGAATTTATCTATCTATCTATCTATCTATCTATCTATCTATCTATCTTCTTCTTTCCTTCCTTCCTTCCTTCCTTCCTTCCTTCCTTCCTTCCTTCCTTCCTTCCTTCCTTCCTTCCCTCCCTTCCTTCCTTCCTTCCTTCTCTTCCTTCCCCCCCCCTTTCGTCCCTTCCTTTCTTTTTTCTTTCCTTTTTTTTTTTTTCAAATTCAGTCTTGTATTACATTTTGGAGTTTGATTTTATGTAGATTTTCTAGTATTTTTTATGTGTGTATGTGGGGGTTCTACATTAGCTCAGTCTGCCGTACTACTAGAACCAGATATCCTTCAGCTTTACTTAGTTTCTTTTATGGGTTTTAATATAAGACAATTAAATTTCTTTCTGGAAGTAAGTAAAGTATTATTCTACTTTTTCATTTATTCAACATAGATCTATTGAAAATCGGCATGTAAAAGCACTAGTTTAGATACTAGGATTCACAGATATCTTGTCTTTGCTCTGTATGTACTGTGGGGATGATAGGCAAGTAAGCAGGGTCAGTGGAGTGTACTGAGTGCACAATCAGAGTGTGCAAAGTGTACTCGGCAATAAGGAGCATATAATTCCAAAGAGTAGTCGGTGTAGGCTTTCTAGAAGATAATACTAGATCTTGAGGGACGAGATATTAACCAAGTTAAGAACTAGAATTATTCCCCTCAGTGAACATTGTATAGTAAGATGCTAAGGTGAGAGAGAACATGACTTATTTAGGAAATGTAAGCATTTCCATATAGCTAGAGTGAGACAAGTGGGTACAGCTTCAGGTCACAGATTCCAGGGTCCTCGAGGGTTAGGAATGAGGAATAAGCTATACTTCAATAACATGTAGCAGTTAGGGTGGAGAATCAGAATTGCCACCAAGAGAAAATTAAGTTGTAACAAGCGAGAAAACAACATATCTCAAATATAAAAGTCTTAGTGAGGAGGGAATGGAAGTATGAATAGTGAAGACAATGGCCTGGAGAGCCAAAGGAACAACAGAGTAAGCAAGAAGTGTGGTGGAGTTCAATGGATTGGTCTGTGAATGGAGTATATCCATGGTTCCAGTGTACCAGAGCTAACTGGCATAGCACGAGTAAGTTACACCGGCCCTGGTACATACATTGCTTGGCTGTCTTCCCACAGTGACAGAGTTTAGCTTACCCAGAGTGGATTCCAGCATGAATTCCTTCAAGGATTGCCAGATTGCCTGTGTCAAGGTACAACTTCCTGGTGTGCAGAGAAGTAAAAGGAGTGAAATCTGGAATTGCCATGCAAGGGATATGCTTTGTTGATGCATGGAGGGCATCACTTTATGTAGGAAGATAAGCAGACTAGTTAATCTATCTGAAGGGGTGTGTTAAAGATCCTCTTCATATGCTCTGTTTTACCACTGATCTGAGGATAATTAATGATAGAAAGATACTTTTGTACATTGAGCATCTTAAATGGGTCTTCCAACACTCTGGTTGGATATTATGTAGTTGGAAATGTCAGTCAGATTACTCCTTCAAGAACATGTAATAGAGGAGCATTTTCATTAAGACACTGACTATGACTAGGATAGTATTTCAGCCTTCTGATGTGGTCTGGAATGAAGCATACCAGACCAGTAATAGTCTCCTCAAGATAATTAGAGCATGAATGTTGTTACAGGAGCTCCCTTGACTTTCTGGTTGTGTGCTCAGACCTAGAGTAAGTCTTATATATGTTAATATATTCAAGATATTGAACCCAATATGAACTGTCCAGAGACTCAATTGATACAATTGACCTGAAGAGATCCCGATGGCTTATTGTAACATGAGCACATAGTTGGAGTCCGTCTTCTCCAGCTGGTCATCTTTTGAAAGAGACTTCCTTTGCACCTGTCTTTATGGGTGGGGTGCTGAGTCAGGTTGTTGCTCAAACCCTTCCAGGTTATGCAAGGTTGAGATTATAGCAAGATATCTAATAGTCCTAAAAGGGCCTCAGGAATGGACAAATCTGGTTAGATATTTCTTGGTGGTTTTCAACATCCCCAGCATCCGTACTCACAGAATGGTGCATCTGCTTAGCCTTGTAAGCTGTCTGGATGAGTAAAGCTTGCAGCTGCTTTAGGCTGCAGTGACCTAGATAATCAGCTTGAATGCTGACTCCAGCCAAGACACGTCAGCTCCCAGACATGGTTGTTGACTTTGGCAGGGCAATGCAGGGCCACAGGACCAGGAGCTCTTCCTATGATAGAATCCTCCTTATAGTGGCTTGAAGAGATGACTGTTTCTCCTTTGTGTAGGCACTGTGGAGTGGCGTGGGCAAGATATGGGCAAAGGGGAAGAAAACCCTCAGCATCCAAAAATCTGTGATCCATGTGGATCCCAGTGAACTTGTGTTCCCTTTTTCAGGATGAAGGTCAGATGCTTTTCTAAGTATAGTTTTTCCTCATTCCCAACCCTTCAAGGTGGACTCCAGTTTGGGGGTTAAACTCAAACCTCACATATTTTGTGTAAAAAATATGTGTGAGCCTCAAAAATATCAAGAACCCTACAGGTCTTCGATGGGCCTGCCATGTGGTAATCTCAGGTGGTATAATTCAAGACCTGAGGAAAAAAGACAAGTCCTAGAAAGTAGAATACCTAGAATCTCGAAGACATACTTCTCCAGAGGTTGAGACATTTGAGCTTTAATAGGAGTACGTGAGTAAGAGCTTATTCAGGAACAATATTCCAGAGGATATTAATACTGGGTAAACAAAGTCACATAGTTTTCTTTACTGTACACTGCTAGGAGCCCTCTCTGTGGTCATGAATACTGTGGCTTGCTCTAGCAAGGACATGGTCAGGTAGCTTTTCCAAACTTACAGCAAACACTGTTTTTTCTGGACCTAGTAACCAGTGCTTCTTGCAATACTTACTTGTGAATCACAGAGTTAAAGTGTCCCCCTGCTACTCCCTGGGTATCCTCCTTCAGCGTGGTTTTGAACAACATGAGCTAAGTTGGGTCTGGTGATTCTTTATCTTTCAGGTCATCTATAAGTGGATCTTTATTATTTTCTAAGCTATTTATGGTTTGTTTTTTTGTGATTTATCTCAGTGTTACTGAAAATAAAATAGTCACACATTCTCCATTTGTGAGATGAGGCAGTCAAAGTTATGTGGCACAAGTGGAACACAAAATTATGTGGCAGAAATTTCATTAAAGACTGAAATGTTTTTACTGTTGAAATATCCATGTATCTGATATGTTAGTATGCTCATGTAATATATCATGTAATATATCCACATATCATCCACATATCTTATATATCCAAATATCACATACACTCATATTGTTAATGTTAATATTAAAATTTCAAAAACTATATGGGCATAATACTGATATCAAGATACTTTCAAATATGCAAATAAAACTAATACAATAAGTTAGGATAAAATTTTTTAAGTGGCTGAGACAATCTAAATAAAACCTTTGATATACATATGTCTCCTGTTTATTTATCTATTTTATCATACACTATTCCTGCTTAGAACAAGCCAAAAATGAAACAGTGTGGTTTATAATATGAAAAACATGTATTGGAAGTAGGTCATAAAATTGAAAAATGGCTACCTGCCAGTAGCCACATTAATTTTGGAGGAAATATATTTTCTACAGGAATGATTTGTTACAGGAATAGCAAGTATTTATCAAAAGCATTAAAGTGATGAAAAACTGACCCTTAAGCAATATACAGATTTGTCGTTCAGAAGCATAACATATATCAGATATACAATCTATTTTGAAACTTTGAAAAATAACCAGTTTTAATTACTTTAAGTGAAGGACAAAATCTGGAAAAAAAAAAGAAATAGAAATGGTAATTTCTCATGCATGCAGATACCACTTTTGCTTTTATTGTATATGGCCTCCGAATTATTGAATATAGACATCCCACTGTACATTCATATATTCACAAACTCATGAATCTTTTACTCTGCTAGGAGCCATTTTGTTGGAGCGTATCTGCTTTCTTTCCTAATGTTTGCTCTCTACTTGTATGTTTGTCTGCCTGTAGCCTAATAGTGGGATTCAAAGGCACGATATCAATATGATTCTTTTAGCAAGAGAGAAAGAACAGCAGCTGCTTCGTTTCCTGGAAACTCTTTCCAGAAGCCAGGAACTCTGGGAGGTTTTCCAGACTGACTTATGGAGTGTGGGTTAAAACTCCCCCTATCTATCCCTGTATCTAGGAGTTAGTACAGCCTGGAAAACAAGGACCGAGAAGAACTCCTCCCAGTCCCCTACCCCCGCCTCCAGCTCTCAGCTGGTAGGCTAGAGAGTGTTGTTGGCTTCAGCATTTCATAAATCACTTTAAGAGAGAGAAGAAGGTAAATTGTGATGGACAGTTTTGTTCTTCATTCAGCAATGGCAGCAGTAAGCAAAAACTGAAGCTACTACAAGCACTTAGAACACAGTGGCATACAAATGTTTGTTCAACAAAATGATATTACACATTCTTCAGAAGCAGTTTTTAAAAGGCTATAATATGCTATTGAGTAGATACAGCTTAATTTACCTAACCGCCCTGCTACCAATTTTTTCAATTTTTCAATGTTCTAAATAACTTTAATGTACACATACATACTGTTCTTTCTAGTTTGTATGCATTTTTACTGTGTATTTACATAATTTTATTAGCTACAGCCTGTACTTTGGGAGTTATTGAAGCCACTGAGTGTCTTGGCGCTTACCTCAGAGGAACATGGCTAACTGCCACTTCACTGCTGAATGGAAAAGGAATGTTTTTCCTCATGTCCTCATTTCATACCCTACTGAAGGCAACAGAGGTGACCTAGACGAGAGTACAGTTCCCTTAAACTAAATATATTGTATTATGTTTGAGGCAGGGACAGCTACTACCTGAAGCTAGAAACATCTGAGAGACAAATTCATTATTGGTGTAAACCTTCTCTGTTTCAAAATGCATGCTGGATGTGAGCACAGAGCATTTCCTGAAGTTTAATGTTCATCTAAGGTTAATGCTGGCCCTCAGCAGTCTCATGATTAACATTTCCAAGCAGGTCATTAATCTGCAGGAAATGCTTAGTATTTTGATTGCTGTTTGCTTAATGAAGAGGTGAATAATTTAGTAAAGGATGATTACATGGATTTGAACAAAGCCTAGACTGTTTTTCTAACATGCACAGTGGCACCCTCTAGTGAGCACACTTGTTAAATGTAAAAAAATTAAATTAACTTAGATTTTGGAAATGCAAGGTTTTTTATAGATTTTTCATAGGTTTTTATAGATCTGTCATAGCAAAAGAAAGTGCCTTTTTGTAAAAGAAAAATGAGAGCGAGAGAAAAATAAACCAAAATATTTTCAAAATGTGAAAAAAACCCAGATAGATCCAGTATTTAACTTCCATTAGAAACAAATATTGAAATTCTCATTTTAGAATAACATGGTAAAATGTAACATTGTAACATTGAAAACTTTTATTATAATAAAAAAATTCTTTTCTGTTTTTGCAGGTCAGAAGGGGTTCTTTGTTTGAAATCATTTCTTTTCCAGCAAAGACTGCTTTAACTAGCATCATGTATGCTTCATATGCAGCACTAATTTATTTGGTAAGTTAAGAAAATTATTACAATCTAGGTATAAATATACTTATTTTATGTAAGTTAAAGATATAGATATATATTATACATTCATAAACCAAGCTACTATTCTCTTGTTACACAATTTTACACTAAAAATTTACTTTTCTAAGAAAAATTACTTTTCAGAGATAAAGTCAGTCCATTTCTGACCCAAGTCAATTCACCAAAAACTAATTTGCTTAAATAACTAAAATTATTTTTATAAAGTTTATTTTCATTTGTTCAAAATGTTTTGGTTTTACTTTCACTCAGTCATGGTTGTTTTGTTTCATCCATTATACCGTGATTGGCTAACTTCAGTATTCCATCATTTAGGTCTATGATATCGGGGAATCTACACATTAGTGTATTTCAAATTATGAGTGCTATAATTCATAAGGGTTCATTACAAAGTGTGACAAAGATATAAAGGATTTTATAAATTATAAGGGGTTGGTTATTTTCTCTTAATCATTGCCATTTATACTTATCTTTAAATTTTTCTTAAAAAAGTATAACACACGAAGACAGAAACTACACAGCTTGATGAATTCTCACAAAATCTATTAATCTACCTACCTATAACACACACATTAAGAAACAAAATGTAAGCATCATTCTAGAAGCCTCTTTCTTGTTCCCCTCACAAATCACTTGCCTCTTCTATAAAAGTAATCACTGTTTTGACTTCCAACACCAAAGACAGTTTTGTTTAAATTGTATACAAATGAAATCATATACTATATATTCTTTTACATTTGTATTTTTTTGTTCAACATTATCATTATGAGATTTATTGCCTATAGCAGTAGTTTGTTGATTTTCATTGCTGTATATTATTCCATTGGTTGAAATATGTATATATAAATAGAATATATATATATTCAATATATGTGCCAGTATCCATTCTGTGGTTGACATTATAGAAATATATTATCATAAAAATATAACATAATAATATAATGTTACATAATATATATGAACTTAATATTATATAACATATAATAATATAATTTTATAAACATATATTTATATATTACACAAATATATTAACATTATAAATATATAATTATATGGTATATTGTAGTTATATATTTTATATTATTTACAGTTTTGACAATTGTGAATATGGTTTCTATAAATATTCTTGTACCTATGTTTTGGTATAATTACTGGACCACCAGAATATGCACGTGTTCATTTCTAGCAGATACTGCCAAACAGTTGGTATTGTCATCCTTTCCATTTTAGCCATTCTTGTGCATATATAGTATTATAATATTGTGGCTTTAATTTGCATTTCCTTGATTATTAATGAGATTGAGTTCCTTTTTTATGCACTAAGTGGACATTTGGATATCCTCTTTTGTGAATTTCTGTTAAGGTCTCTTCTATTTTTTTATTCTATTTTTTTATTATTGATTTGTGTTTTAAAAATGTATCCTAGGAATAAACTCTCTTTTGGTTATTTCTTTTATTCAATGACTTGATTTTCACTTTTTAGCTGTGTCTTTAAAACAGAAGTTTTTAATTTTAATGTAGTCCAATGTATTAATCTTTTCTGAATGTTAAGTGGTTTTTATGTCTTCATTAGGGAATCTTGACCTATACACAAGGTCATAAAACTATTCCCTCGGTTTTATTCCCTATATATTCTAGGAGCTTTGTTATTTTACCTTTCACTTTTAGATTTATTATCCATCTGGAATTGGTATGAGGTTAAGGAATACATTTTTCCTCCATGGCTATCCAATTGATCCAGGTCAGTTTAGGTGGGGGGGGGGAAGAAAACTTTTCCTATTGCCCCAGAACACTTCTTTTGTCATACATCAAGTGTCCTTATATATGCGGGTCTGTTTATAGACTCTCTGTTCTATTCACTTGATCTATTTTTCTATGCTTACAGTGATTCAATATTGTATTATTTACAAGAGCTTTGTAAGTCTTGATAACTAGTAGAATAAATCCTCTCTTCAAAGCATGTACATGGTATATCCTTCTAGTTGTTTAGGTCTTCTTTAATTTCTCTTAAATTTTATGGTTTTGGTTTTTTTTGATCAAGGTTTTACATATTTTTGTTAATTTTTTTATCATATTGAAGCACACAATACTAAAGATATAGTTTTTCCCATAATCTATATATTCATTGTGGTCCCAATTTAAATATGAGCAGGTGTGTAAGTTGGCCATAGTTTATTCTAAAATTTACAGGGGAATGAAAAAGGTCAAGAATAGCCAAGACATATTGGAAAAGAACAACAACAACAGTAAAAGAACTTTTAAACATATTCATAGTTTTTAAAAAAATAACTGATCTTATAAATATGATACAAGTGTTCAAAATTTTTGAGAAATGCTCAATATCTTAAATGTGAATCTTAGCAAAAATGACATCCAACTGAGCTAGGATGCAACCATGCTGTAAAAAATGGGTGGAATGAAATAGGTATGGTGAAATTAAAACAAAGTAGACTAAAACCAAAATTAAGCTAATTTCTCAAAGGCTTTTGAAATCATCCCACATAACTTGCCATGCTATAAACCTTCTAAGTAGGTAAAAGAAACAATATTTTTGGGGACCTGAGGATTGGTCATGTATGCAACCCAAATTCTAGGAGAGGTCAGGACTAGAGTTATCATTTTGAAAGCAAATAACATACATGTTGGAAGTTGGAAAAAGTGGAAAGTCTGGAAGTGGAAAGTCAAAAGAAATGTGAAAAATAGCAACATTTACGGTGAGCTAAGAGGAAATCTATAAAGAAGACAAAAAAAAGCAATAATCAGAAAAGCAGGAAGAGAATCAGGAGAAAAGTGTCAAGGAAATAGAGACTCAGGAAGTTGTGAGCAGTTAAGTGTCAAATATAAACAGAAGAAGTCAAGCAAAATAAAGTTGTGAAAAGTGTTCGACAGATCTAGTAGTAAAGACGTTGGGGCCAGCCATCTTTCATGGCTTTTCAATAGTCATCTTTCTGAGGACTATTTCAGTGATGCAATAGAATAAGGAAGAAATAAGCAGGTTTCAGAGTGAAGAGGAGGTGATAACATGGAAGCCATGAATGTAGACTGGTTTGATCAAGAAAAGCCAGCATATATAGCAATCAAGAGAGAAACAGGGTGCCAGGGATTTTTAATGTTTAATTTTAAGATGGAAGATACTTGAGCACATTATAAGTTTCAGGGGAAGAGGCAGTCAAGAACAAGAGGCTGAAAAGGCAGGGGATTATTAATAGAGAAGAGCTATACTATAGGTTAAAAGTAAACATAGAGAGATACTGACCTTGGTCAAGACCCTTCATTTTCTGACACTGGGGTAGAAGTGATTAGAATGGGCACAGATAAAATTTTGTAGGTGAGGGAAGAAGAAATACATCGAATAGGACAGGGCTTCCTACCTAATCTTCTTTCACAACATGGCCTACATAGAAAATGATCATATATGGGGATAAATGAGTGAAGCTGTTTGCAGCTGAAAGTGACAGACCTCAAAATTTTATAGCTCTAGGTTGGGATATACTTGGATGCAAGTGACAAAAAATACCTGGCAGTGCCTTCATCCATGAAGACATTTATGTCTCAGTTAATGAGAAGTCTAGGAGAAGTCTAGTTCACCTAGAGGTTGGGCGGTTCCCAGGTTTGTGCAGTGGATCCACAATGTCACCATCAGCCCAGGACCTTTCCATCTTTCCCTTCTGCTATTTCGTTTGTTGTTTTTGGTCCTTAGGTTTGTTGCCTTGCCTCCTGCTCAGGCATCCTATCTATGTCATTGTCCAAAGTAGGAGAAAAAGACAAAGAATCTTCCTTTTTATATAGGAGAAAAACTTCCAGAAACCCCTCCTGACCTCCCCGCAGCGGACGTATTTTATTTTGTTGGCTAGAACAGGGTCACATGACTACATACTAACCACAGGGAAGTGAGTTATTCCCCTCAGTCTATAGTGGGATGAAGGCCAGGAAAGGAGGAGGCAGGAGGTCAGGAAGCACTTGTCAAGCTAAGGCCCTCAATCTTTTCTCCATTACCTCTTTAGGAAAATCTTCTAAGTGTTTATTGCCCGTTATGTGAACTTTAGGCATCACTTTGGTAAAATAAGCTGGTTTAGGTCTTCTCATATTTGTGGATTTTATTATTCTTGCTACTTGCCTTAAACAATTGGCATCATCATCTTCATTAGTAAACTTACAGAATAAGTTTTACTAGATATAGTTCTTGGTGGCTCTCAGTTTTCAAAGTTATATTTCTTTATGTGTTTCATTTTGACACTCTTAAAGTACTGAATGGCATTTTTTTTTTTTTTTGAGGGACAATGGATCATGTGCTTGCTTAGAAATCATTGATCTACTGGGTTACTAAATTCTTACTAAAATGTTAATGCCCTTCCAATTGTACACATAGGTATAAGCAAAGTCTAGGGGGGAAAAGTAAAAACAAAAACCTACTTTGAGATATTAACACATTTGGTGACAAAGTCATCTCCCAGAAAATGTTTCATTTAATTCAGGAGACTAAAGGAGCGTACTTAAATCAGACAGTAAAGATGTAAGACATCTAATGAATTGGAGGAAAAAGAGGGAAAGCATGTCTTTATTAAAGCATACCAGGCTTTAATTTTCTTTCTAGATTATGATGTAATATATTTAGAACAAGGAAGCCTCTCCTGATTTTTATCGTGTGCCAGGAAAGGAAGTGCTTCTTTATTAGAATAAGTAGATTAATGGCTTTATGTTAAATATTTTATTGGACTTGTTACTAGAAAGTTCAGTAGCTTAAGAAGAAACTTTACTTTTCAAAAAAATTTTTTTTATTATTAGACAGTCTGTGTTAATGCTGTGCTGGAGAAGGTAAAGAAAATTTTCCAAGAAGAAGAAGCCATAAGACAAAACAGAAAAGAGAGTGAAAATCTTAGAAAAGCCTTTTCTGAGCCTGTGCTTTCTGAGCCTACGTTTCATGAAGGTGAAATCAAAGCAAAACCTTACAGGTCATTACCGGAGAAACCAGACAATATTTCAGATCGCCCCGAACTTCCTGCCAATAAGTTAAGTAATAACATCCAGGTTTTACATTCTGTGTTTGACCAATGCGCTGAAATGAATGAATGAGCAAATCTGAACATACATATCACCGAGTGGCGCTTGAGAGTTATCTATCTAATACATTTCAACTGACAAAACTAGTTTTCATATACTGAATGCTCTGCTTTAGAAAAGGGGTCGAGAACTACTAAAATGTCATTCTCAAGTATTTATATGGTAGAGAAAATAAAATGAATCTTGACGTAGAATATATGTATGACTGATTTTTTAAAGTTATATATTTTTAGAGAGAGAGAGGCAGTGAGAAAGGGAGAGAGAGAGAGAGAAAGAGAGCGTGCATGCACATGTGTGGATAGGTAAAGGGCGGAAAGAGAAAAGGAGAGAATCCCAAGCAGGCCTGATATGGGGCTCAAACTCATGAGATGTGAGCTCATGACCTGAGCCGAAATCAAGAGTCGGACACTTATTAACTGACTGAGCCACCCAGGAGCCCCTGTATGATATTTTTTAATGAATGAGAAAGTATACTATTTGGAGGGTTACACTTTATGCTATGGTTTATAACATGGGTATATTTATAATACATTTATGTTTTTATTAAAGATTTGTTTCAAGTATCTTTCCAATTACAGTTGGCCCTTGAACATGGGTTTTAACTATGCAAATCCACTTATATGCAGATCTTTTTCGAGAAATACATTACAGTACTGTAAATGTACATTCTCTTCCTTATGATTTTCTTAATATTTTCTCTACCTTAAAGAATACAGTATATGATATATAGAATATTCAAAAAATGTGTTAATTGACTGTTTATGTAATCAGTCAGGCTTCTGGTTAACAGTAGACTATTAGTAACTACTTAACAGTAGTTGAGTTTTTGGGGAGTCCAAAGTTATACGTGGAATTTTGACTGTGCATCCCCTGCATTGTTCAAAGACCAACTGTATTTATCTGGAGGGAAAACACATTCTGTATCAAAATGCTACATTACTTTTTCAGAGAAAATAAAAGGATATTTTTTTCTATATATAGGCTACATAGTTTGAATCTGCCTACTATCAATCCTTTTATAACTCATCTGTAGGAGTTGTAAGTCACATATATAATAAATTTATTTAAAAATATTGGTTAAAAATCTTATAGAAGATTTCTGTATGTGAGGATAGGATATGACATTTTTTATTTCCTGATTTAGAGGAACAAATTTAGAACCAGAAATCAAGTTCATGTTACTCATTGTTGCCACTGGGTTCTGAGAGAGAATACTTCTGTAACTGGCCCTGCAAATGAGGGCCACTGTTTTGCCTGCAGAAGGAGCTCTGGATTCTTCTATGTATTAAATTCTGGACACGCTAAGACCTGACTGGTCGGAGGATCAGCACCTGATATAATAGGCTAGGATGTACCCATCCAGTGATGGTACATTTCCTGTACCGAGTAAATAGCTACTGCCATAAACAATATTTATAAAAAGTCTGAGGAATGAGTAACAAGTGTTGTATTACCTCATGTTACCCATATTCCATCAGAAAAGGAAATGTAGCAAAGGGCTCTGTAAGCAGATCCTTAATGACAGGTATTTATTCACTTATTATTTTTACAATCACCAAGGGAAAGAGTCCGGGTAGCCCCCCTTAGAATGTTCAAATGTAAATTTGAATCCTTAATTCAATCTTATGCCACTAAGAAGATTACTGTGCTTTGAGACAAAGTTCCAATTTTGACAAACAGCTTTTCTCACAGAATTCTCTGAATTCATAATCTGTTCATCCTGGTTCTGGTCTTTCTCATTCTTATATTCTACTCTATGCTGCCGAATTTTAGATGATAAGCACCTAGAGTGCTCCAGTACATTGTGGGCACCAGGCAACCAGAATAGTGTTGGCCATAAATAAAAGCAGGGTGGACCAATTTGACATCAACCCTGCCTGTGAACTCAGCAGAAAGGACTCTGAGGAACAACATCCTGTATCTCTTCTCTGTAATATTTACATGAAATCCTTAGTTCTACATACATCACAAAATTCTCAAAACAGAAAGAACACCTTTATTTGAAAATTTCTTCTAGGCATTCACAGTACTTTGGCTCACTGAATAAGAGACTTCATGTCCCTCATGTCTGGGCAGCAGCTGTGTTTATGTATCTTCCTTACTTTCAGAGTGTCTGCCTTGGCCAGAGAGAAACTGAGCTAAGATTTATTTGGTTTCAATGCGCAGTACGGGGGGATTAAGGAGAGCATTTGTGATGAGCACCGGCTGTTGTATGTAAGTGCTGAATAAGTTTCTTGTTTTTAAATGAAGCATGGAAACCAATCCCATTTTGGAGGCATTTTTAAAGTATAAGGAGTCTGCTATATATTTAGAAATATCGAAGTGTTGAGAGTTAAGTATTTCAATGTTATTTAAATCTTACTTAAAAAAGTATAATAATCAAATAAGGGAAATGGAGAATGTGTGGAGGTATCAGTGAAATAAGAATGGAAGAACAGACGAATGGACGAATGCTGGTAATTGTTGAAGCTGGGTGATAAGAGTGTGTTACACTATTTTGTTTAGTTTGTATACATTGAACTTTTCCATGATAAAGTCTGCTACATCAAAATAAGGATTACCCATTCCCCTGCCCCAGTATTTCTTATTAGATCTTATTTTTACCATTTCTTCATTGTGGTTACTGCAAATTATTTTCACCCTTAACATGCACCTTCCAGACCTATAACCTTCAGGTTCCAATCAGTCCAGAGGATTAGATGAAATGTCTTCTATAGACCCTGACAATAATCCTTACATCATTTTGAACTGCTCAGATTTATGTGATTTTTTTTTAAGTAAGTAATAAATGTGCCTGTGTTGGGAACATTAATCCTCTTTGGTACTGAAGCAAAGTTATTCTAAAAAATATTTTCCAAACAAACACAAAATTTTTCATTACCATATAAGTTTATCAGAAGGAACTCTGAATTACTTTGAAGTTTCCAGTGGCATAAAAATCAGAGTCACACTTAAAAGGTTCTTTAGAAAGAGTCACATAAATATTCCCATTGTCCACTGTCACCGTATGAATCCTTTGCTTTACTCCTTTGGAGCACCACTCAGGTTTTGCTGATGGATCTCTAGGGTTTACAGACTGATACAGTCCTTCTCCTGTTGCCAGAGTAATTTTGTATTTATGCCAGGGGCAAACTATGCATGGTCGTCCATCAAACTCCTGGGGAAGGAAATAAATGATTTAATAGTCTGACATTTCCAACATGCACAAGAAATCCCAGACTCAGACTAGATTCTATTGCAGACTAACCAGGTTAAGGAACAGACCAGCTCCTCTTTTTTCCTTCCATTTACAAATTATTCAGCAGAAAGCAGCCTTAATCTTAGCAGTCATCAGGTCCCTTTTGCATTTGATTAGAAACCCAGTGTGTTAGAACTCTATCAGAAAATGAGCTCAGGTAGCTATACCATGTGACTGAAGCTCTGCTGTTATGGATGTGACCGTCACTTCCTTGACAGAAATGGGACAAGGGCATCAAGTGCTTCTAAAGGAATTTCCTCTAGCCGCTGGGACCACAGGAAGCTTCAAATATAAATTTAAGAGGGTTACTAAAGGCATGAGTGTATACATTAACTGAAGAGGGGTTTGTGACCCAAAGTAGTCAATTCCCAACTTCTTAACGGTCTTAAATCAGTGGTTCTCAAATTTTAAAGAGCATGGGAATTGCCTGGATCTTGTTTAGACTCAGTAGCCCTAGGGTAGGGTGCAAGATTCTGTGCTTCAAACAAACTCCCAGGTGACACCAGTGTTGCTGGTCTATTGACCACACTTTGAGTAGCAAAGTCTTACAGCTCTCATTATCGTCCAAAATTGAGGGAAATTCTTTCATATTATCATCACCAGGTGCTTACCTTTTTTCCCCTCTACACCAGAAGTGCAGGAATGCCGATATTGTACCCCCACAGAACTGTCAACAAACATTCACATTTTCGTAATTCATACATTCATGTTCATAATGTAAACACATGTATGTCCTTTAATATGAGGACAGGTGTGGAAATAGGTAGATATGAAGTGTAGAGAGAGTGGAACATTACGTTGAAGCATTTATTTTGTACCAGTGAGGGAGGGGAGGGAGAGAGATCAATTTTATGAGGTAGAAAATGAATTAGGCAGCTAGCTAGTTTGGAAGTAAAACAGTTACCCCACTCCCTCCTCAGATAAGCCTTTTTTTTAATTTTGAAAATACACACATTTATATTTTTACTACATTATACAGGTAATATATAATCACTGAAAAAAATCAAATTGTGCAATAAAAAGTAAAAAGTAAATGTTACTTTTTATTTTAAAAATGGGATCTCATTAGACCTATCATTCTGTGGCTTGCTTTTTCTGCTCAAAAATATATTGCTGACATCCCTCCATACCAACATACAAAGATCTGGCTCATTAATTTAGTGGTTGCACGGTTTTCCATAACTTGGCTATTCATAGCTTACTGAAACTGTTTCCTATTGGAAAAACATTTAGGTTGCCTTCAGTTTTTCATTATGACAAATAAAGCCACAGTGAACCTCTCCTTTATCGTGCAATTATTTCTGTAGGGTAGATATCTCAGAGTGTAATTGTTATGTCAGAAGACATGCATACTTCTCATATTTGTCTGGGAAATAGTTTTCTTTACATTGTAGGATTATAAATTCCTAGAATATTAGCAATTATACTCCAAGCGTTAAAAGATAGTTCAAACTCAAACACAAATTTTTTTTGCACACAGAATGAGATAATAAAAAAAATGAATTTGTAGAGAACAGATTTAATTTTACATACCTCTATTTCTCCCAAATGTAAAGGTCCTCCTGAGTCTGAAAAGCAATTGAATATTACATCTAGTCACTAAAAAAAACCCCAAAAGCCTGAAATTTTGATAGTTTTGTGGTTAGTAAAGAAATACAAGGTTTACAAATGAAAAATAAACTCTTACGGTAACAGCGAATATCCATAGCATGATATTCTCCTTTGTGGTAGAAAATGACCACTTCTCTATCATGGACAACAGCCGTCGTTCTTTCAGATTTTTTAATGTCATCTTCTCTGCCAACACAGACAGGAGAATATTCCTTCACTTCAGGATCTTGTTCACAGCCATCAAGATCCATGCTAGTTGAACAAAACAAAACAAAGTAAAACAAAACAAAACAAAAAGCAAGTAGTATTCACTAGTTTGGCTACAAAGATAAAAATATTGCAAGAGACGTTTGATTTCTCTAAGACTGATGGATGCCTTTTTTTTTTCAGCTATACAAAATAAAGCATTCATAAACACTGGGTTATAGTCATGATTTCAAGTTAGAGACTCTTAAAGCTTGCTAAATACGGAAGACTCCCCACTTTGAGGCTGGACTCCTATTAGATTCATTTTCATTGTGTAAGATGTATATTTCCAAGTCCCAAGACCCAGAGACTTAAGTTTCATTGTCCTTTTATTCCCTATCATTTCAATCCTAAACAACACCCAGTTATCAGTGTTGTTTTCAGCCTTCATCTGAAGGTAGGATTCTTTGACAGTCTGAAGTCTGAACAGTGTTGGGTCTCTTGGTTGGAGTGATTCATTTGATTTTGCCTGGAGTGGACCACCGGGCTTAGAAATCAACCAGATAACTATTCTAGCATAAGGGGATAGGTATGAACGGGCACATTTCATTTTCTTAACTCAGAAACTGTCATTACTTTTCTCTGCCTTGTTTGGGACTTCAAAGAGATGGTTTTCTCTTCAATTAATTTATAGAAGTATATACAGAAATATATATTTATTTCTAAACAAAGAATTTTTGTAGAGAATTTCCAGGTACTCTGAATATATTTTCTCAGCACAGATGTTTAGGCTACTTCTTTGAAAGCAACCCGTTCAAAGAGACCATATGTATACTTTAAGAACACAGTCATAGTCTGTTAATTCCATGTGAGAAGGAAACATCAAGATATACTGGTATCAGGAGTGTCAGCCTCTGTAGAGGGTCTCCCTGAGGGCCTCTCATGGCAGGGTATTTAAGTTTTATTCTATGGCAGTTTCTGAAAAATACTATATATCCTGTTTTGCCAAGAATTGCTGTACTTTTTCTTTCTTCACTCCTACTCCCAAATCTCTCTTCTTACCCCAACCCTCTTTCCATTAGTGTTGTTATTGCCAATTTTTCTGGAAACATTCCTGCTTTTCCTCTCAGGAAAGAGATTGTGGCAGTCTGTAACTTTCAAAGAGTATAAAGAACCATGTATAATATTACCTTAGGGTTGATGAAGAGCTTTCTTCCCTAGGCAAGGCCATATTTTGAATCTTTGCATGTAGTGAATAAAAAACACAAAATGCAAACTGAGACCACTTAAAGGATTTTACTTTTTATTTCTTAATAATACATTTTTGGATATTCCTTCATGGTTTCTGCCCTCTGCTGGAGAATGAGAACCTTCAACCATCCCTTGACATAAGGCAAGCTCACTCCCCAATGTGGGAGGACAGAAAAGAGGCTGCCTACAGCATTTGGGCACGAGATCTTGTATGTACCTGGACCATTAACTTGGAGCAGGGCTACTTCAACCTCTTTATTATATGAAAGAAATTAAAAGTTCATGGTAACATCTAATCACAACCTACCTTTTTCTTTGGATCAAATTTCTCTGTAAACTATTTAGGGAGGAATATATGTCTAAAAAGTAAGCAGACAAAATTCTCAAGAAGGGACTCCTGACAGTAATCTTTAGCACAGAATCACAAAATGAAAAGAAAATTTCAACATGGATCTTCAGATTCTCCTTTTGCAAAGTTCTCTTTCCTTGTCAGAGATTATCATTCATTTGATAAATATTTTCTGAACACGTACTATGTGACTGGCACTTCAAGGAAGTAAAACTTCCTTTCTTCTAGTCTCTTTCTTCTAGTTATTATATTCCAGTTGGTGAGACCAATAAACAAATACCAGTAAACAAAGACACAAACGAGATATCTACACACCACTATAACAGCCATGAAGAAAATGAACTGTGTTAATATGAGAGAGAAAAAGGGAGGCCATTTTACAAAAATAGGCTGGCAAGATGATTCTGAAATGACAGTTGAGCCAAAACCTGAAAAATGCAAATGAATTAGACATTTTAGGTGCTGAAGGAAGAACATTCCAGGCTGAAGGAAAAACAAATACGAAAGCCTGAGGAAAGGAGGCTTGACTAATGAAGAACAGATAGGAGACTGGAGCATAATGAGTGAGGTTGTTGAGACAAACAAGAGCCAGGTCACGCAGTACTGTGTGTGGATTTTATTCTAAGGGCAAAGGGAAGGCATTAAAGGGTGTAAAGCTGGGAAGGATGACATGATCTGTTTTTAAAAGAATGCCTGGCTGTGTGGACAATAGATTGTTCAAGAGTGGAGTAAGAGTGGAAACAGAGAAATCAGAAAGCGATTGCAGTGATCCACAGGAGAGAATATGGTGATTTGGACTAGGGTGTTGATTTTGTGGGGGTGAAAAAGTAACGATAACAACAGCAATAGCCACAATTACACTGTGCTAATTAAATGTCAGGTACTATTTTAAGACTTTATATTTACTTAACTCATTTAATCTCCTAACATGTTACTATAAAAAGGTATTATTTTAATTCTATGGTGAGGAAACTGAGTGAAACCAGAGAGGTTGGGCTTACGAACTGGAATAAAGGAGCCACAGAAAAATAAATAAGGGTAGCTTCCAGGTTTTAGTTTTGTGCAACCGGAGAGATTGTAACTGTGGTAGGAAAGAATGAAAATGGAATGGTATTTCCAGGAATGGAAAATCAAGAACTAGCTACATTTTGCACATACTGAGTTTGGGGTAACTAAGAGACATCTAGACAGAGATAACAAGTCTACCGTTGGATATATGAAACTAGAGTTGAGAATCACTAGAGAGAAATTTGAGAGTTGACAAGTTACAGAAGTCAATGGAATAAGTTGGAGAGGTAGTGGAGAGAGGCCTAAAACAATTCCTTAGGCACAACAACAGTTAGAGATCAGGTGGTATGTGTCCAATCTATTGTTAATCAAATGACATTCACTCAGGTGCTTACTTCTCTGTCCTACATTCTCCTCAAATGGCAACTAAGTGGTAGTCCAGCAGAAGGCAGGCAATGAGGTAAAATTCATTCTAATGCTTGCCACCTCTATGTGTATTACACAATACATGAAGAAAGTATCGACTTCTTAGAAACTGTCCCAAAAGGTTGGTTTTTTTCATGAAGGGTTGGACCTAATTTTCTCCTTGTAATTTTCCTTATTTCCTGAACCTCCACTCTCCTAGAAATCATATAGTGGTTAACATCCAAGTAAGATTTTACATCCAGAATTATTATTACTACTTTTTTCTAGTATTTTTAAAGTTTGCCTCCTATTGGATTCTTAAATACCCTTTTGGCCAAATATAGAAATTGAAAGGTGACAAAAACAAGACTAAGAAATCTTTCAATGTTGTTCATATCGAGACTGCCTCAAGCATCAACTTTGCATAGGTGTGATCTAGCCCTTGAATCAAAATAATGATTTATATACATCACTGTATGACATTAGGAGCTATTATTTTGACATTCAAAATTAAGCACACAATCAGCCTTCAAAGTGGTTTATATGTTCATTTTCAATCCAAAATAACTCTTTAGTCATAATGTCTCAATAGATGTTTATGTTGACACAATCTTTCCAAAACGAAATGTAACAACCATCCCAAAGGTTTTGACAAGGCTAGGTTTTACTCAATTTCAGGCCCATTTTAACAATTTCATTATTTTATGAATTTCATCAGATTGGGAAACTAGACAAAGTTCCAGATAACTTGAGAGGTATCCAACTCTGCCTTATATAAGATAAGGAATTACATATAGAAAAGGAAGTGAATCAAAGTGATGGCCCATGATAGACGTAGAGACCCAGATGCTGTTAAACATAGGAACGTTGCCATGGAATGCTCATGGTATTAAACAGAATACAGTTGCCTATAAAATATTTAACAAAATTATAAATCACCTGTCAACTTCAAATATCCTAATTTTAGGAAGATGAGCGATCCTTCCTAAACCACCTCCTCTTCAAATACAGTAATATTGTCATCTTTCAAAGGAAGTTATACAGAACGATGATGTACCTTTCCTTGAGAACAGGAAACTGCCATTTTGACTTCACTCAAGTCTTAGGTTAACATTTTACATATAAATCCATATATGGAACTTCTTTAAAAAGGACAATTGTAACGATGAATCTAGCTTAGAATGGTTATAAACTATAGACCCAATCTCCTCCCAACAAGAGGGAATATGTGTTTTATGGCAGCATCAAGAAGCTCCAGGCTTCCTGATGGCTTCTCTAAATATTTAATCTTGTATGACTGATTGTAAGTCTGGAACTGTTGGGAGAAAAAGAGCATGGATCATTTAAAAAATAAGTTTTAAAACAAGTTATTATTTAGAAGTAAAAATCTCTATGTGAATGTGTTAGGAGAGAGCCTTGAAAGAAGGACTTCACAGGCTACTATTTTGAGAAGGGTAATTCTGAGCCATAAGGAAGATAGATACTAGATATTACATAAGCCTGGGCTCCAAAACTGGGGTATAGGATGAGGGATGTTTGTGTGTGTGGATGTGTGTTGATGAGGAGATGAGGAGACGAGGAGATGAGGAGAGTCAGGAAGGAACTTTGAATTCAAGGTGTAAAGAAAAGCATTACACAGATAAATCTTAGGAAATTACAGAAATGTCAAGTTAGTAGTCTGAAGTTTGCACTGTTAATTCTTGCTGTAACGAACCTAGTTACTTTTTACATGATGGAAAAAATAACATATGCTATTTTTAAAAATTATTTCGGAATAAGTAAATCAGATTGAGAAAGACAAATACCACATGATTTCACTCAAACGAATAAACAAAGAAACAAAAGGCAGAATCAGACCTATAAACACAGAGAACTGATGGTTGCAAAGGGAATAGCAAAACTGGTAAGGGGATGAATAAGTCATGAGAATAAAAAGCAGAGCACAGAGAATATAGTCAATAATATTGTAATAATGTTGTACGGTAACAGATGGTAGTTACACTTGTGGTGAGCACAGCATAACATATAAAGAAGCTGAATCCCTATATCGTACACCTGAAACTAATGTAACATTGTGTGTCAACTATACTCAAATTAAAAATTATGTCACAAAAAACAAAAATATAGTATTTTTAAGAAAAGACAATGAGGGCCATGCCATAATTTTCTGGATTAGCTGTGGCTGACAGAAGGCTGGATTACCACGTCCCTAAACAATTATCTTGTTTTGCTTGATATTGGCAGGTACCCAAAGTATACAAATTGCTCAGGTAATAGTATTTACTCCACGGTATTGGATGTGCAGCCTTCGTCACATTTTGTGACAGAACAGACAGAGGGGCAATAAAGATAAGAAAAAAGGGAACAGATGAACTGAAATAGGCTGAAGGAAAAAAAAAAAGAAAAATGGAATTTGCAACACATATAACCGACAAAGGATTATGATTCAGAAAATATGAAGGACTTCTATAAATCAGTAAAGTGCAAACACACACACACACACACACACACACACACACACACACAGAAAAATGGGCAAAACACACAAACATTTCATAGATGAGGAAGTCTAAATGGCCAGTGATTATATGTAAAGACGTTCAACCTCACCAGAAGGAAAAAGTAAAAGAAATGCAAAGCAAAGTCACAAATGGGATACTATTTTCTATCCAACTGAGTGGCAAAAATTATAGCAAGGATTGGTGAGGATATGGAGAAATTGATAGTGATGACATTCAATTAGTGCTACCACAATTTGGCATGACCTAGTAAAGTCAAACATATTCATGACCCCACTAATCCCCCTTTAAGAGCACTCCAGAGAAACATGCACAGGTACACTAGGAAACAATCACAGGAATTGTTATAACAGCAAAAGATGGTAAAAAAAAAAAAAAAAGCCCTCAAAACACATCAACAGTAGAGTGGAGAATTTTCACATTCGTTCAATGGAATACAATATAGCAGTAAAAAATGTCTGGGAGCATAAAGTTGGATTAATTTCAAAAATATAACTTTAAAGGAAAAAATGTTTTAAAGAATTTGGAGTATGGTTCTATTTTTACCAAGTGCAAAAACAGGCAAAACAAAACACTGATGGATACGTGCAGATAGGGTAAATTTATAAAGAAAAGCAAGGGGATAGAAAACACAAAATTTCTTAAATGCCTGAAAGGTTAACAGTTAGTCTTATATTTAAAATTACTCTTTAAACCTGTAAGTTGTATCCTTCTTTATTTAACAAATGATCCAAAAGCCAAGTAAAGGGGAATAAAGTGGCACTTTCTATCCTCAGAAAGTGTGCCTCTGCGTACATATCATGAATGGGCTATTTGAGAATTTTGTTCAGCTTATTTAAAAACTTGGCACTAGAAGGGGAATAAATGAATATTTAGTTTTCTTTTTCTAGGCAAAAAGTTAGAAAAAAAACTACTATCGAACAGGTAAAATACATGAAATTTGCAGTAGCATCAAAGTTCTCCCGACTTCCAAATAAATGAGAATCCAATAAAAACCTTTCTCAAGTTTCAGTCTCTTCGAACATACAGTCTTGGCAAGGTCTGCACCCCAACCAAGGAAAACTGCAGTGAACTTTGCACAAACCGATAAGAAGTGAGCAGAGAATGCTGGGCTATATGATAAAGGTTTCAGAGAATTAGGATTACAGCCTTGCATTTTGCTTAGGAAAGTTTTATCATACCCTTCAAATAATGGACATATTTACTTATGATAGTAATATTTATAATTAACACCCACATTATTCTTAATTAAATATTGTGAATATCATGGCCCATTCAGAAAATAAGTGTCAGTGTATTCACCTTAATTACTATTACTTTGATGCACTATTCATAATCTCCCACGCATTTCCTCATTTTGAGTCTACGTTAAAGACAGCAGAACCTTAACTAAAAAAAAAAGAAAGTGAAAAATTAACTGGTCTGTGCTGTTTGGGGGCTAGATCAAGAAAAGTTATTTCTGAAAAATTTAGCCATTTCGTTCCATTTTCCTTCTCAAGAAGTATTTTTTGGCCTGTGCCTAAAATAGGTTTCTAAAGGTGCTAACACCATATAAAATTAGAGATTAAATAGATCCTCAGTCTCTGTTGGATACCTTTCCAGCACAGGGAATCCATTCAGGTTGAATTTAAAAAAAAAAAAAAAAAAAAAGTAAGTTTCCATAAGGCATTGGAGACAAATTAAAGGAACTTACTTGTTATTCTTCTTGATCTCTGACAAAGGTGCTTTTTCGTATGTCTGGGGCCTTGGCCTACACATTATCAGAATGCATAGCTTCAGGGTGACACCCTTGTTTTTAGGTTCAGAGAAGAGACCAGCCTTAGATAGTAGTTTTGTATCTCTTTGGATGGCAGAATATTATAGATAAAACTAGTTATCTGTCAGTGAGTGCCAACCACTTGGACTGTTCGCATACATGAGTTCATTAACCCTCCCCAAACCTCCAAAGGGTAAGTAGTATACCTATTTTGCAGATGAGGAAACTAAGAGTAAAGGATCCTCTTTAACAAAAGGTTTCCTAAACCGACAAAGTAGCAATCAAGATTCAAACCTACATTTTCTGAGTCTAAATTTAGTGAACACAGTATACAAATCTTAACATTTTATCTAAGCAACATCTATGGGTTTATAAAAACACGTGGCCTTCAAGTAAACGGTCTTAAAGGTATAAAACTTTTTGGCAAAATAAAGATACCTGTGTAAGTATATATACATATATGTATGTCTCATCAAACATGGTTCTGATTTTTTTTTAATTTAGAAAAGCTAATGTGCAAGAGTCGCGTCAACAAATGTTTAAAACGGAATAGCTCCCTAACCATTTAATAAAGGAACGTAGCTTCTCTGGAATTTGCTAACATCATCCCTGCTGTTAGAGATCTGTGATCACCAGGTGAATTCATCTGGGTTTGAGTCCCAGCTCTGCCTGATTTGGGGCAAGTTGCTTAATTTCCCTGTGCTGCAGTTTGCACGTCTGTAAGAAAGATCTGTCACATAGGGATGTGGTGAGTAATGAATGCGCACTATAAATCAAGTTTTAGAGCAGGGAAACACTCTAACCATGTTAGCTGTCATCTCTAAGGCCTTTCCAATTCTGACAACTTAACGCATGGCTTCAAAGCTGTATTTAACACCTTAGTAAAGACCATCTACAGTAGCTAGGGGGAGAGGCGCTGAGAAACCCGGGGTACAGCCTACACGGGTTGTCCAGATGTGCTGGATTGCACCTGCAGACTTCAGGAGACGAATATCTACCACGCCTGGGCTGCAGAAACCCCGGAGCAGATTCAGTGCACAGAGATGCCAGGAAAGCTAGTTAAAAACGCCTCGCCTGCCCCACCCAGGCCACAGGTCCCTGGTGGGCCCAGACTCTAAGGTGAACAGGCTCGGCGTGCCTCGCTGCGAATGGGCGGAAGCCAGTCCGGAGATTAACGGTTAACGAACGCGAGCCGACACTCGGCAGAACCACAACGCTCAGAAGGGCCGGGAGCAAAGCCCAGACCACAGCACCCCTTGCCAGCTCCAGGCCGCGGCCAGCACGGCCGCCGCCTCGGCCGCCGCCGCCGGAAGCCCGACCTCAGGCCCGTAGCCCAGCCGGAAACAGCGGCGCTCGCGAGCCCCGCCTCGCCGCGAGAACTGAATTTACCTTTAGTCCCTCGCTCCGCCTCCGCAAGTCCAGCCAGCCGCGGAGTCCGCGTGACTCTACTGAGCGAGGGAAGGCCCAGACCACCGGTCGGAGCTTCCGCGGGGCGGGGCGAAGCCGCCTACGTGACCCGACAGCGCCTGCCCTCGGAGACTGCCTTGGTGACACTGCGGGTCGATGACCCCCCCCCCAGACCCCACTGGCCACGGGTCTACCGCGCTTTGCCGGGTCTTTCGAACTGACAGTGGTGAAAGTGTGCTTGACAACCGTAGGTAGCATCTATTTATTTTAAAATGTGTCTTAACCTCACTACATTTATTCACATTTTAAATGCACCCACCGATCTCTGTGTCAGGAATTTACCTTATAAAATATTTACAAAAATTCTTCATGATGCATATAATCCATGTGTAAGGATGCTTACTGCAACGAAAGATTTAAAAATAGCTAAAGCGATCAGCAAGAAGGGAATGATGGTTAAATACAGTATAGACATGTGAATTACTTTGTAGCCATATACGAAAAGAATAGATTTCATGAATGTAATGAATATTAAAAAGGAAAGGATACAATACACAATTCTTTAGTGTAAATAAAATTATTTTTCATGATACAAATAGATATGTATGTATATAAGCTTTTTATAAAAAAGGTATTTTCAAAAACAACATCGGAGGTGGTAGACGATTTTTCACTTTAAGTTTTTGAACTTTGCTACTTTTTCTCTGTATACTTTTTGAATTTAAAAACAAACAAAAAAGCAACACCTCCTACTTGTGTTCCAAGCTGGAACCTAGTTGAGTCTGGCATGTTTTTTAAAGTGTCTTTGACTATTTTCTAGTGCAGTGGTTCTTGGGCTATGCCTTAGAGTCACCTGGGAGTTTTAGATGGTCATGATGCCCAGAGCAATGACACTTGGGGTGGTAGGGGGGTTACTATATTTTTTCTAACTTGCCAAGTGATTCCAGTGTGACCTCAAGGTTGAAAACCACAATCTATATTTAGTGTCCTGAATACTGATCTCAGATCATAGAGTGATCCAGTGGGCTCTGAGGCAGCCGAAATGCAGTGCCTTGTCCGTCTACTTCAATTTTTCTATAAGCCTCAACATATAAAAGATTGAGAAACCCAGAATAATGGATTTGCCTCCAATGCTAGTTCCTTCTGATTTCTATAGTTTTAGGGTGATAGTAATATTTTATGGGATAATTTCCCTTTTGACCTTTTATTTCACTGATCCAAGCAAAAACTCATAATCTAGTTTTGATGAACTGCTTTATCAGAGGGAAAATATATTTGGATTTATTATAACTTACATTATCTCTTAGCCATTCCGGATTATTTTATGGCACATGGAAGGTGTTAGCAGTCTTTAGCTTGTGTCGTAAAAGGACTAAATAATAATAAGATTTTCTGTTTTTAATGAAATTCCTTCTTTTTTGCCTTGGCATAATCTGGGCATTAAAATAAGACACATCTTAGATTCGTTGGCTAAATCTAATTTTGAATAAACCGAAGACCTCAGTAGTTATGCACGCATATGTAACCAAGAGGGAGAGAGAGAAATGGAAACTTTCTTGTATTTTGATATAAAGTACTAATGGGATTAATCATGTAAAAGTATGAAATGCTTGGGAAACTTTAGCAGAAGTGTGGGGACACTTTCTACCTTCTCACTCCTTGGAGCCCACCTGTATCTTCCCCTACGGTCTTCCTCCATTTGTCCTCTCATCCTTTCCTTTCCTACTATTGACACCTAGTGGTAGCCCCGGCATGAGTTTTGTTACCTACCACAGAAAACTCCAGCTTTTCCTCTGTGAACTTGCTCATCAGTATCTTGGTGTAAAAATAGTGAGATTTTTTTAATGTTTATTTTTGAGAGAGATTGCGAGAGCCGGTGCGAATGGGGGAGAGGCAGAGAGAGAAGGGGACAGAGGATCTGAAGCGAGCCAATGCGGGGCTCCAACTCATGAACCAAGAGACCATGACCTGAGCCGAAGTTGGATGTTTAAGTGACCGAGTCACCCAGGAGCTCTAAAAATAGTTTTAAATGTCTCTTCTCTCTTTTGTGAGCCCCTCTACTGTGCTTTGAGCATCAGGCTGTTTCTGGGCTGGCTTTTCTAGTACTAAGCCCTTCCTCTCAGAGAAGTTCAAAACTGCCTTCAATCCTAAACCATAATCTATTTTGTGAATAATGAAGACATTAGTGTGTTGATAGTTTCACTACAGGGTGATTTGAGGTGTATCAACCAATCAGGATTTCCTCCTTTTTCAAACCAGCAAAGGATGATAACATTGCCCTTATGAGGCCATTGTGATTCAGATAAGAGAAAGGTGGCTTTAAATACAACATATCTGTTCATAACTCCTAAATGAAAGCTTGTCGTGGATACCTATGTGACATTCCTACCCGGCTGTTGTGGCAGAAACAGTGGTGTTCAGCAAACATCCCACCCACTACCCCACATTTCCCACCCTACTGACACTTGGTTGAGGCCGTGTGTCCCTCCTAGACGGAAGCGTAGAAGAGTTCTTACTCCACCTCTCCAGTGCTTTTTTTTTTTTTTTGTCACAACCGCAGACATTCTAGATGGTGGACCTCTACTGACCTGGGTCCTTGAGTGACCATGTGACACAGAGACCCCCCATCAATCCCCACTCACTACCTTCCAGCAAGCCATGAAAGATATGTAACTTAAGTGAGAAATAAACTGTTGTGTTAAACCACTGAAATTCTAAGGTTGTTTATGATGGCACCAAAGCATAATTTAGCTTGACATCTCATAGCTATCTTCGGTTTTATGTGTTCAAGATTGAAATATTAACTTTCTCCTATAAACCTGTACTTCCTTTTCCCCTCTATCTCTCTATAAGTGACAACCATGTTCATCCGCATGCTTAAGGTAGAAACCTGAATGCCATACTCACATCTCCCCTTTTCTTACTTCTCCTGTGCATAAGAGTTAACATAGCTGACCTAAGACTGCTATCCTTACAGAGCTCTGCTTGTAAGGTCGGCCCCTGGCTGACATCTGGGAACGTGGCTGGCAAATAGTTTTCTATACTGAAATAAGATTTTCCTAAATAGCAAGGATGCTTCACTGTGCCTAAACTGTTTGCACAAACAGTATGGTTTATGCCGACCACGAGCTGCTTTCCTTCTGGGAGTCCAGAACTTCGGCACATACTAGGCAGAAATGCATACACGACTAGCCCCCAATAACAAAAACCTTTGGGTGCTGAGCCTTTAACGAGCTTCCCTGGGCAAAAACATTGCACACCTGTTTCTGGATTTTCATTGCTGGCAGAGGAGTCAGCTTTGTGTTATCTCTCCCCAGAGGGAGAGAACATAAGAAAGCCTGCACCTGGATTTTTCCACTTTCCACCTGTGTTCTTTTTCCTTATCATCCAGCTGTGTATCCTTAGCATGAGAAGAGCTATATAATGTGTTCCAGGAGTCCTTCTAGTGAATCCCTAAATGTAATGTGGCCTTAGGACCCCCTGGAATATCTCCCCATATCTAATCCAGCACTGAGTCCTGTCAATTCTACTTCCTAAAAGATATTTCAAATTACTTTTTTTTTTAATTTGTTGTCACCACTCTGGAAGGTGCCATCATATTTTATTTGTATTGGATGTTAAGAGGATCCAATAAAAATCACCTTTTTACCTTGCCTGAATTTGGAACCAACTGAGAGATATAGTAAGAGATCAAAGTGTAAACTTTATTTAGTAATAAAAATCTAGATTGAGGGAGCTTAAATGTGCAGCCAAATGGATTACCATTGCCTGAATTAAATTTAATTCAGCAAACTGCTACCCTCTCCCTTCAAACTGTCTATCTTGAGAGTATGGACCACAATGTACTCTCTGTAGACACACAGATATGTAGAAAGGAAAAAGACAGGGACTGAACTGAGCATACAGAAAAAGGGAGTGAAGGTTGGAGATTTTAAAGATTTCTTGTTCAGTCTGAATTTTATCTTCCAAGTGGAGCTCCAAGTCCTGGGCATCCAGCAAATGATACTGATGCTGACCCTAAGTAGGCAGTAGAGAAGGAAGTGTGGTCAATGAACACTGGGTTGACTGGCCATTATGCCAAGCCAGGCTAAGCAAACAGGCACAGCCCAAAGGGGCTTCAATGATGTGAGCCTCAAGGTGCAGGCTACTGCTCCTTGACCTTGAAGCATGTTTAGAACATATTCATTCCACTACAGTCATTCTCGGTAAAGCTAGGAAGGCCCGAAAGAACTCAGAAAGCAGGTATAACTAAGGCAAGGATTAAATTGCAGGAAAAATGCCTTTTGGTACATTGGCCTTTCAGACAGTACTGCATAGAATATTTGCTGCAATTAGATATAGTGAGGTTAATGGAACATAAGCTTCGGATCCCCTCACATGTGTGGGCCCTTTCCAAGGTCCTGAGCAACCTGAGTAATGTGTTCATATGGTCATGCTTTATATCATTTTAATATAATTTGGAAGCACTCGAAATTACTGAAAAGTAGTACAGAGAACTGTATCCCAACAGCCATTTAAGAGTATGTTGCCAATCTGATGCCACCTCAGCCCTTCATTCTTTAGTGTGTATTACCTGCAAACAAGGACCTTCTTCTACCTAACCACCATACAACGCTTAAAATCAGGAATTTAACACTGACGTGCTTCTACCATCCAATCCTCAAATCCAATTCAGAGTCAAGTTTCATTTAATTTTTATGTCTGTTTAGCTTCCTTGTCTGGGATAGTTTTTCAGTCCTTCACCAACATTCATGACATTCACATTTTTAAAGATAATAGACCATCCATTTTATAGAATGTTCCCTAACCGAAGTGTGTCTTGACATTTCTCTATGATAGATTCTGATTATACATCTTTGGCAGGAACTTCATATAGATGGGGGCCTGAGCCCCTGTAGGGCTCTACTTCTGTTCCCTTCTCACTCAGCTTGAGCCAGACTCACTACACTACCATGTTACCATCTGCCCCACTGGGGCTCTTTCATTCCTCTCTAAGCCACTGCATGTCCCCCCAGTCCCCTAGCCAGCATCGATGTCTGTCTATCCTGCTCTGTCTCTCCCTACTGGTTTAAGACTGAATTGTTCATGAAGGAAAGAGAAGAAAGAAAAGAATAATTGTCATATGTTTTTGTAAAAATGTTCTAGAGTAAGATGATTTAGCTGCAGTGGATTAAGGCCATTGTTTCTTTTCCTTCTGTCACACAGGCATTTTGGGGATTTGGCTAAGAGGCATTTGAATTGGAAATGCATTTAGTTTGTGTTTGGTGGGCTGTATTCATATGGTTTGCAGCCAGTTGTGGTGTATAGTTAAGTTTCCACTGGCTGTCCCAGTGTAAAAACAGCCTCCAAATGTACTCCCGGTGCCCACCGTGATGGCTCTCCTTACATGCCTGATGCAAGGTAGGGTTCTATCAAAATGTAAGTATGGACTGTGGTGTCTGGCACAGGGAATATGGAAATCTTGGAGGAGAAATAAGATTTGAACAGATAGAGCTGGAAACTGTTCCATGGGCAATTTTGTCATTACATTTTTGGTAAAATTGTAAGCCCAGAATTCTGTTCTCATAGATAATACACATGGGATATTCTCAGTAATGCAGCATAAAAATGATAAATTCATCTATCTTTCTTGGTGAGAAGCATATGAAATAGAATTTATCATAATTACAGTAAGTGCACAAACCTGTACCAGGATTACCGTTTGTTTTATGCTTTCTGTCAATTTAAAAAAGATTGTGCTATAAGAAAGATCGAGTTATCATTCTATTCTCTTTATGTAAAATGTTTTAAAATTGCTATCATGTGAACAGATGAGTAAAGAGTAGGGAGCCAAACCTTGTAGGCAGAAAGTATGATAGTGATGTGTTGTCTAGCAATTAATAAATGTCTGCTATTCTGTTAGGTTTTAAGTATTTGTATTTTTTGTGATTATCTGCCCATTCTGGATATTTACTTTAATACCGAATTATTTATTTATTATTTTGTATTCTTTTCCTTAAAGAGAGCCACCCCCTCCCACCCACTGTGACCTGGATCTACCCTGAGCTACATTTAAACTGCAAGGCGGCTGAGCTCTGTGGCCGCTACAGAGCGCTAATGAGTATCTAACTGGAAATCGTCCATGACGGCGTGGGCAGGCGGCACTGCCTGGGCTGCTCCAAGCTCCATTTGCATTCTGGTCCAGAAAGAGAACCATGGCAGAACTAGCCTTGGCTTCGTGTAGATATCACATGCTCCGAGTCACTCCACACCATCTCGTTGAGTCCAGATGGTGCTGGAGAAAGCGTACCTAGAGGCAGATTGCTTAGGCAAAGTCACTGAAAACAGACATCGAGGCGCAGGACTGAAAATACATGCTCCAAGAGAGCTCCATGGCACGACACAGAGGCCCTGTACCATGAAGTAGGGAGACTCGGAATGCAAATGGCAATAAAGAGATTTTTAGTTCGTAAGAAAAGAAAGACACCTGGAGACCAGGACCTCCATCTTTGCCAGTTTCTAAACCCGTGAGGAGGTGAATCAGTTGCCTCTGTCTTAGGTAAATGCATAGATGGATCTTCTCCCCACCCCAGGGTTGTTAACATGATGCCACATTAACCTTTTATGACATGGTGTGTCCTGATTGCTGTGAATTTGGACTGCCTGCATCCACCAGCTGACAGCCACCCTGGGGTGGCCAAGACTTGGTGTGTCTCTTATCTCATATCCTAAGCCTATTCTAGAGTCTTTGGTGATACCAAGTCCTGGGTTCCAGGAGTACACTTTGGCTTGGCCATCGTTCCAGGAGTAGGATGTGGGTTGTTTCCTAACTTAAGTAGGTAGGTGAGGAACCAGTGTTGCAGTAAAGTTCTGCTTCCCCTTAAGACTGAACTCTTTAAAAGGGCGAGGCTCACCATGAAATGAGAATTGATCAAGTAGAACCCGAGAGGTCCTAAAGGACTACTCTGTTTCAAGGAGAGCAGTCTGCAGCTACCTCTACTGAAGGAAGGATTCACAAATCCCCATGCTTCAGGGAACTCCCCAGCGGAGGCTATGTGGAACTGGCAATCAAAGAGGTCTTTAATTTTTTCTGGCAAGATAGGAAATTTTACTTTTTGAACCACAGTTCTTTGGATTTTGTTATCTTTGGACTTTAACCTACAAGAGGATTTAATCCCTGAACCTCAGTTTCTCCCCTAGACGTGAGTTTAGAACTCAAATAGGGAGAATGTTTGTTTTGGTTTTGATTATTATTTGTTTTGTTTTTGATTTGGCCTCTCTAACCCCAACAGTGGAGGTGGTCCAGCAGTGCTGGTCTAATTCAAGTCCCTTCCCAGGAGGCCAAAGAGTAAGAGCTGTGTGGTCCCATCTAACACTCTGCTGAGCCCGGCGTTTCTGGTATGTGTGTGCTGCAATAAAAGATGGGTCTATCTAGTGTCAAAATCCCCACATCCATTGTAAGCAGCATTTTAAGTCTTTTTAAAAATTTTTTTTAAATGTTTTTATTTTTGAGAGCCAGAGAGAGACAGAACATGAGCATGGGAGGCGCAGAGAGACGGGGAGACACAGAATCTGGAGGACGCTCCAGGCTCTGAGCAGTCAGCATAGAGCCCAACGCGGGGCTCGAACTCACAAACCATGAGATCATGATCTGAGCCGAAGTCAGAGCTTAACCAACTGAGCCACCCAGGCGTCCCTTAGGTCTTGAACATAGTGTCTGACTTCTCCTCGTCTTGTTACAGAATTGATTCGGTTCAAGCAGAATGCTGCCAGGGATGATCCCCCAGTATTCCTCACCTCTACTGCACCGGGGTATCACTTGTGGCACTGTTCTGACACTGCTGGTCATGCTTCTGCTCTGGTTTCCTCGGGTCTTAGGGAGCAAGAATACTTCTGCCACATGCTCTTCAAAACCCTGCCTTACTTCAAATATGGAATATTCCAGGCTTTCCAAGGCGGAATATATCATCAGTACTTCCGTCCCTTCAGCTGTGCCCCTGTTCCTTCTAGGGAGGCTTGGGTGAGTTTCTAACAGGTTAACTTGCTTCTTAGGTCAGTCTGTTTATCTGTCACATCCACTGCTTGCCAAAACGAAGTGCCTTCTTTCTTTCCTTTTACTTCCTCCTTGCTTTCTAGCTTAGATTTTTCCCATCTGGATCTTCCCATCAGAAGCACTGTGCAAAAACAAATGTTCCTGATGCCAAGAGAAGATAACCTTCCATCATATCAACATCTAAGCCAGACTTATGCTTGCTCTCGTATTGTCCAGCCCGGCTCTATTTTATCATGTGTCATCTTGGTTGTGCCTAGGACCCTTATTCAACACGTTTCTGTTGCCCATTCCCTCAAGGTGTAGGCCTTACCATTATCCACAAGTGCAATAACTGTATCACTTTTGAACTCACCTAAAAAAACTGAATATTTTATTGCAATTTTCTTAGTCTTTTCCCTTAAATCTGCATTAGTCTTCAAGGAGGTGGTTTTGATGGACTAGCCCTAGAGGTCAGGCTACAAAGTTCGTATGTGACTGCTGGAAGCCCTGTGTGTGTGTGTGTGTGTGTGTGTGTGTGTGTGTGTTTTGGAGGTGGGGACAATTCTCAAAGAAAAGGTTATTGTGAAGAGGGCAGAGATTCCTAAAAGGTTTTCATTTGGAGGGTCATTTTGCACATATTGAAGGCTCTGACAGGTACTGCTTTAAGAAACCTGGTTGTGAAGAGAGGAATCAAATAGTCGATATCATGAGGAAATAGTCAGAAAAATTCAGAATGTAGGATATTCTGCAAGACAACTGGCTTGGTCTTTTCAAAAGACACAGTAGTTTTTTTTTTTTTTAAAAGCTCATGGAAGCTGTTTTAGAATAGAAGGGACTAAAGAGACACAACAACAGTCAAAGGCAATGTGTATACTGTAATTAGGTTTTGGTTCAAAAGTAAAAAATCTATTCAAGTTATGTTGAGAGCAAAAGGGAAAATTTGAATATGGACTGAGTATCAGGTGATCTCAGGGAATCGTTAATTTCCTTAAGTGTGGTATTGCTCTTGTGGTTATGTAAGAATGTCTTAGGAGATGCATGCTCGAGTATTCAGAGATGAAATGCAATGATGTCATGTTTGTGACTGGCTCTCAAGTTATTCACCAACAACAATATATATAGATTATAAAAGCAAAGATGGCAAAACATTAGCAACCGTTGAATCTCAATGGTGAATATGTGGGTGTTCTTTTGTATTCTTCAACTTTTCTGTGTATTTTATAATAAACTAAAAAAAAAAGACCTATTTAACCTAGTGTTCTAAACATTTAACTCTGAAACTCTTTTCTCCCTGATGATATATTAATATGGAAGCATCTGTTGCCTCACAAAGTATACTCTGGAACATGTTGGCCTAAGTCGGGCTTTCAATGGCTACATTTAAAAAATATTCAGTAATGATAAATGCTCAGTGAAGAATGCAAATCTTTTTTAAAAATTCAGAGTGCACTTAAAAAACTCCATCCAGGGGCACCTGAGTTGCTCAGTCAGGTAAGCGCCCTACTCTTTCTTGATCTCACCTCAGGTCATGATCTCACGGTTTCTGAGATCAAGCCCTGTGTTGGGCTCTGTGCCGACAGTGTGGAGCCTGCTTGGGATTCTCTCCCTCCCTCTCTCTCTCTGCCCCTCCCCTGCACACACACACTCTCTCTCACAAAATAAATAAACTTAAAAAAAAAATTAAAAACCCGGTAAAACTCCATCCAGCTAGCTGAAGAAATCTTTGCTACATGTTTGCTACATCATCTATAGTGGAGCACTTCTAATACTCAACACCGTGGTGTGACTTCACTGGCCAGAGGAATGAAGTTCACAACTTGCATAGAGGTTCTTAAATGTCTAGAACTGCAGTGTCCAAATCCTTTTAGTATAACCTCATGGATGATGGTCCAGGCTAACTTTTCAATCATCTGTATATCCTTCTGTGCTTAAAGAATTCGCTGAAATGATAGATTGCTTAGAGCACCTTCAGGAAGAGAGAGAAACAAAAATTTGCATGCATAATTGACGGTTCCTATCTATAGGATGAAGTTCTAAGAAAACCCAATAGTTTCTTATGGTAGTTAATTTTACGGATCAAGTTGACTGAGTCATGGAGTGCCCAGATATTTGATTAAACGTTATTTTGGGGTATATCTGAGGGTGTTTCTGGATGAGATTAGCATTTGAATTGGTAGAATGATAAAGCAAATTGCCTTCCCCCGTTTGGCTGGGCACCATCTAACCCATTGTAGGCTTCAATAGAGCAAAAGAACAATAGACCATAAAGCTGGAGAAAGGGAGAGTTCACTCCGTTTGCCTGCTTGTGCTGGGTTATTGGTCTCCTATTCTCCAACTGGAACTACATCACCTGATCTCCTGTGACTCCAGCACGTACATAGCAGATCATGGGGCTTCTTAGCCTCTATAATTGCTTGAGCCAACTCCGTATAATAAATAAATATGTGTGTACACACACACTGCTGTTTCTGTTTCTTTGGAGAACCCTGACAAATACATTCTTTATATCCCTTTGGATGACTTTAGAGGAAACAACAACTCAAACTTATTAAACAATGAGGAAATTTACTATTTCACGTAGGACAATCAGATTGGATGGCTCAAACTTTGGTTAATTCACCTGCTCAACTACGTAATCAAAGACTCAAGTTGTTTTTGTTTTTTTTTTAACCTTTCTGCTCTTTTAGCCATAGATGTTGGCCTTCTCTTAACGTTATCTCCCCTTGTGGGTTACAAGATGGCGATAGAAGCTTTAGGTCACATGTACAAGCTACACCCTCCAGAGGAAGAAAAAGAATGGCCTCTACTGATATCTCCTATTTAAGGTTTTGAAACCTTTGCCAGAAGCCCTTACTTCTAGTTTCATTGTCCAGAACCAATCAACCAATCAGTCCCAGGCAGAATGGGATTACCATGGTTGATTTAGCTATCTCCCAGAGAGGGGTGGGGGGGATGCGGGGAGTTATCTTCCTTGATGGCTTGTATGGGAACTGTGACATATGACAACAAAGTCTTTGACACTTCTTCCATTAGAAGGTGGGGTTTATGTCTTTGAATCCAGGCAGGTTTGTGACTGCTTCAACCAGTAGAGTACAGAGGAATCTATATGACTTCTGAGACAAGGCCACACAAAGCCATGTGACTTCCACCTTGCTCATTAGAACATTTCCCCTTGGGACCTCGAGCTTCCTTAGGAGAAGTTTGACTGCTCTAAGGCTGCCGTATAGTAAGATCCCCACATCCCAGTCATCTGAGTCTTTCCCACTAAGGCCCCAGGTCATGGACAAGAGACAAGCCAGCCCTCCTATACTCTGTCCAAACTTGACCCACAAAATCCATAAGCATAATTAAATGGTGGTTATTTTATACTACAAAATTTGGGATAGTTTGTTGCATAACAATAGGTAATTGAACATGTTAGTCTTGAACAAAATTGGGATTCTTTTAGTAAGGCAAAAGAATAATCAGTGTTATTGCGGGCAGCCACAGAGCCTGCTCCATTTTTGATGCCCGCTCTTCTACTCATGTCAATGGATATCGGGTTTCTCTAACATACTCAACTTTTAGCTTTAAAAAAAAAAGTATTTCCTAAGGCTAAATGACTTCCTTTGGGGCAAATAAAAGACATCCTACAGGCATGATTTGGCTTGGACACCTTGGACCCAGAGTCCCTCTCAAGCTACTGAAGAGTTTCACATTCTAGACTTGGTCTACATAAATATACACCAAGTTCTCCTGCAAACAGAGAAGCCCGGAGAACAAAAAATGAGAAGCAAAACCATCCCTTAGTGTAATTTAATACAACCTCAAAATAAAATGGAGGTAAAGGCTAGTGTAGTGTAATAAGGAGACCCCCCCAAAATTTAGTGACTTAAAGACGAAAGAATTTTATTTCTCTCTCACATATAACTTTCTGTCAGGTTTAGGCTGTCTGCATCCCACAAGATCCTGAAAGGACCTGGATTCCTTTCACCTTGTTCTGCCACCCTCTAGGAATTTGTCCTCATCGGCATGGCTAAACCTAATCATTGTTACATTGTGTGACTGTCACATAATATTTTCCAGCCAATAGGAAGGGGAAAGAGAACATGGAGGGGCCCAGGCCCTACGTTGTAAGACCCAAGTTTGGAAGCCACACATGTCACTTATTCTCACATTCCATTGCTGAGAACATAGTCACATAGCTCTAACTAGATGCAAAGGAGGCTAGGAAATGTAGGCTCTGGCTGAGCAGCCACATAAGAGGGGGAGAATGGATTTTGGTGAACACCCGGCAGTCGCCTCCATTCCTAGCAAGTCAGTTCTTTACTTGGATAGTTTGGAGGCTAAAATGATGAAACTCTGATATAATTGTATACTGTTTTTCTAAAATGCACTTAATTCTTCAGGCAGTCATTTTTTTATCTAACATGTTCTCTCCCACTTCACACTTGTGTGTCCAGGCTGGGGCTCTAGCAGACACATCTTACATAAAGCAAGACTTGTATCTTAGGCTCAGATGAATTTCTTGGCTATTACCTATTTAAATGACAAAACAACAACAACAACAATGAAGAACCCCCACAACTTTAGCTCTGCTACTTACTAGCTGATGGACCGTGGGCAAGTTATCCTTAGCCCGAATTTTCTTATCTATAATGTGGGGGTGATTATGGTACATTCCTTTTAGTTGTTGTGATGATTAATTGAATTGATACTTGTGCCAAGCTTCATAGAAATTATTTAATAAATTTTAGATATTAGTATTATGGTTCCCGTTATTTATCTTACGGGTATTTTGAAAGATACACCATAGTACCTTACTTAACAAAACCATACCCAGAACTTCCGGGGCTTGGCAGTAGATTTCACCACATGGAAAAAGAGTTAACTCTTTGCCCTGATCTCAGTTTTCCTCATGAGGTTCTGTTCATTTCACACTGGTGTGAAATCTCACCAAATTACATGGGGAGCATTTAAATATCCCAGTTGGACATGTGGTGGAAGACTAGGACCCCTGTGTTCTAATATCTGGGTCATTTGACTCCCATTTTTAATGTATCCAACAGCATTTTACTATTCTTGACATGATTTAGTTATCTATTGCTGCAAAATAAACCAACTCCCAAACTTAACGGCTGTGATTTCTTATTTCTCACAGGTCTGTGTGTTAGCTCAGCAGTTCTGTTGGTCTCCCCTGGGCTCACTCATGTGGCTGCATTTAGCTGGAGCGTCAGCAGGGAACTGGGCTTAGTGGCAATCGCTGAGTAGTTGGGCCTCCCTCTCCATATGCTCTTTCATTCTTGGCTTCTTCATGGCATTGTGATGTTCGGGCTGCTTTTCTGAGAGGGCAAGCCCCATGTGTATGTGCTTGTCAAGACGCTGCTTGTGAACGGTCTTCTGATGTCCACTGCCAAGCCCAGACTCTTTGTGGGAAAAGATTACACAAGTGGTGAATATAAAGAAGAGTGATTCACTGGAAGCCATTATATAATAAGCTACTCCAGCCCATTTTGTGGTTGTTAATTCCTGATTTGGCCATAGAAAATTTGGTAATAATTGCTCCTAAGTGTTGGGAGCAATTTTGGGCTCACAGGTTGAGACCCCTCCCTGTGTGGAAAAGGTTGAAGCAAAGCTCCAGCCGGCCAACATGATGCCTAGTCTTACCTCCTTCTAAATAATTTTTCAGGCTTGGGATTTTTGAGCTACTCTCTTTGGTCCCAAGGAATGTAATGCTCTTTTGTTTTATGGCATTTAGATAAAAGGGAAGGACCTGGAGCACGATGCTTTGATGGATTACATCTGAATGAGAGTAGCCAGGCCAGAAATAACCTTGCAGTTGCATCTTGGGGATGGGTCGCACCTCCCCCATTGTAGTTGGAAGCATAGGCAGAATGACTCCTGGCCTGTTTATAGATAATTAACATTAAGGCCTTAAGGAAACACCCTGTTCTCTCCCCCCACCCTAAATTTATATGTTAATTATCCTGAAACCAACATACATGATTGAGGAAGTTGCCATCTTGCTGGTAAAAATGCATTATTGTTAAAGAGATCAAACTATGGACTGTCACTCATTAATGTAATGTCACTCACTACCTTTAAAAATAAAGACACAGAGACCAACAGGCAGAGATGCTAGAATTGCCAGGGCTGCCTGCTTGATCATCAGACTACATCTCTCTCGTGGCTCTCTCATTTCCTTTCGCCTGACTGTCCATCCTTCGGGGACCCCTAGATTCGCTGGAACTGGACCCTGGCACCTAAGTTCCAACCAAAAAACTAAATTTTAAATGGAATGTATGTCTGTGATAAGTGATATACAGTGTATCTATGTATAGATCGATAGGTATATAGATAGATATAAAAGTTCATCCATACTTTGCACAAGATGGATCTATAATAAATTTCTAATGAATGAATCAATGAACGAATGAATGAATAAGTGAAGGAATCAATAATATCACCGATAGTAAGAATTTGCAAATAATGTCCTATAACTTTAAAAATTGTAGGTTGAGATTTGGCAACAAAGTCCTTACCATGAAAGTCATAATTCTTCATAGAATACAAATTTTTTAAGTGCAAGAGTTACATCTTTGATTTTCTTCCCTTTGCCCCACTATGCTCAATATAGTATCCAATACAGTTCTTCAATACTTACTGACTGATGGACTAAATAAAAGTACACTTCAAATGTTTTTTTTTTTTTTTTTGATAAAGAACATGCAGTAATCTAAAATGAGACTTTCTTTTTCTTGCCAAACGTCTACAGTTAGAGGATGTTTGCTGCTACAAATAACAGAAAATCCAGCTTAACTGCCTTAAACAATAAGAAAATGTATTTCATTTAGCAGGACATCCAATAGGCATACCTCTGATGCTTGACCTGACAGCTCAGTGAGGTCATTAAGGACCTAAATTCTTTCATCTCTCCGCTCTGCCATATCCACAGCATTGGAATCATCTTTATGGCTGTTGTCGCTCCTGGTCGTAGGTGGGCTACCAGCAGGCAGTAGCACTATATGCTCCCTCATTTACCTTCATTGAGAGAGAGATGGAGAGAGTGCATTGACTCTCATGGCTCTCTTGGAAGAGGTAATAACTTTCTTCCTAGAAGCCCTAGCAACCCTGCCCTTCAACACATCTCTTTGGATCACATGACCGTTCCTGAGCAGGCCGTGGTGGTAAGGGGAGTAGAATTGTTTTGACATGCTTAGACTAATTAAGGCCTAGTCTTAGAATGAGAGAGGGTCTGGCTTCTCTCCAAGCACTTGACTGTTCATAAGAGGCATTGGATACAAGAATCTGAGTCCTGTTAGAAAAATTTCTCCAGGAAGGGAGTCAACAATTACTGTGCACACTGTACCTCTGTAAGGCCCCAACTTCCCAATAACCGTGTGCCACCATTGTTGCATTAATCTTCCATAGATTGATTCCCCAAGATCTCTTGTTTCCCTTCATGTAATATTACTGGATTTTAGCCCTCACAGCCCAGTGTTAGAAAATAATACTAACTGTCATATATTGATTACTAAGGTGAATCTGAAAAGACAGGCTGACGGGATCCCCCAACGATCAAGTATTTTTACATATATTAATCCTATGAAGTAGATAATATAAACCCCATTTTTATTGTTAACAAAACCAAGACTCAGAAACATTCAGCAAACAGCCTAAAGTCACACAGCTACTAAGTGGTAGAGATGAAATTCAAGTCCAGGTCTGCAGGCTTTAAAGACTACTCTTTTCATTATACTGCCTCACAACTCAGCAAAACGTTCGTTTAATTTATTTAGACCTCATTTTCTTTATAATATCTTTCCTTTGATCAATCAGAACATTTAAGGAATGAGAAGGAAACTCCTCCAATTTTATACTTTGTGTTTCCTAGGAAGTGGCTTAGAAAAAAATCTACCTCCTCTTCCACAAATGAGCTAGACTATTCTATTTTTAGTAAATGAGTTATAGCTAGTCACCAATTGTAGTTTTAGCTCCACTCCTGGCTGTTTTCTACATACTCTCTGCTTCAAATTATGTAATAGGTCATGTTTACTTATTTTAGCTGTATGTTACCATGTGGCTATTTTTTTAAATATAGAATTCTTTGTATTTAAGCTTTAAAGTTCAGGTGGTGACTTTTACATTGCCATCTTTGTGAATAGTGCCTCCTGGCATCCTACAGTCTAGGCCTGGGTGTGGCAGCTTAGTTCAAATCTAACTCCAAGGGTGAAATGTGCAGCAGGTGAGGGGATGCAGTTTGATTCCTCCCAAACTCCAGTGTGTGGTTTAATTTCTTCTCTGTTCATATATTATTTGAGTGATACCTAGAAAAGAGATCAAGTTCAGGGCCAACTGCTCATTTACCTTTGCTCTGAAGTTTGAATGGTATGTCCCACTCAACTGAGAGTGTAACTTTAGAATAACCTTTGGGGCTTTCTCGATAGGGAAGACAGAACTCAATCTCTGAGTTGTCTATAGCAATGCAGGTTCCTGGGATCCATGCTGATCATTCTGAGAGAGTGCTTCAAATTTCTTAACCTATGAATGCCACTAGAGATGGGAACCGAATCACCTCGATCTACCTTGAAGTGTCAGATTGAATTAAGTTTAGAGAAAGCTCCTTAGCTATAGAAGTTTTTCAGTATGAATTAGGCTTAACCAAATCTTCCACAAAATCCAGGGAAAATACAGTTTAATTCCACATTAACTACATACACATGGAAGTCTCATTTTTTTCACCCCTTTCCTGTGGAACTCATATCTTCAGCTCCAGGCCTAAGCCATCATGGTGGCCCCATTCCCCTTGCAATGGTCTAGATATGGATATATGATATAGTTCTGGCCAATGAGCCATGCAGGAATATCTGGCTGGGACTTATGAAAAGTGTTTCTTCATTCCAATAAAGAGAAAAAATAAAAAGAGAGACAAATTCTTCTTTTTCTGGACATTGACATATTTGAGTATGATGCCTGGAAACGTAGCAGTCATTTTGTGACCTGGAGAAGTACCAACCTTAATGTCAAATCCTCCAGCTCAGGATGGCAGAATAGAAAACTGGAAAGGAGCTGGGTCTTCGATTGTGAAGTCATGAAGCTACTAGCCAACTCTGGAGCAGCCCTACCACTGGACTTCTTCTTATGTGAGATAGCAGATTTAAACCAGCTGAACTCATTTTTCTATTAGGGTGGTCTCAAATCGCAGATGACAGAAAAGGTGACTCAGCTGGCTTAAATGATCTCAGTTGTGAGCAAAGTGGTACAACATACCAGGTCATATTTTGAGGTCTCTCTGAGCTTCTGTCTGATCCCTCCCTTTACACATTCCCCCATTTGCATTAGTTCATCCTTCATACTATCACTGGAATGATGGCTTCAATCTCCAGGAAGTCTTCTGGTGACTGGAGCCCTTCTTAAACATATGTGATACTGTGTGGTAATTTTCAGATTGTCTCCTACATGTGATTATAGGGTGTTTGGAGAAAGACGTGTGCTATTCATCTTAGCATGTTCAACGACTAACACATTGCTTGGCACGAAATAAGGAATTAATGTTTATTAATGAAGGAAAATAGTGCTAATGAATAAAGAAGTCATGAAGACAACTGCATTCTCTCTTTGGCTGACTTTTTCTTGGTATATTACACATCCCAGTATCCTAAGCAGGGTGGGGATGATTAAAAAGACAAAGGAAAGCCTGTAATTCTAACATTTTTTTGACAACATTTTGGAGGAAGGTAAATCAGGCTTAATGAAGATTTTTGTAAATCTTGTATCCATTCTATCTTTGCCTGACTCATATTATGAATCATTCAACGCGAATATGTGTTGAGTGCCTAGCACACATCAAGCTTTGTTTAAGAGTTGGGATACATAGGTGAAGTAAACAAAAAAGCCCTCAATCATTTCCCCTTTCTGCATCTTAATTTGACATTTGTGCGTACACAGGAAACACTATCATGGAAAGCATACCAGGTCTCAGATGAAAGCCACTGGTAAACACGTGGATATATTGTTCATAAGTGCTGCCGCTTCTCTCCAGGACCACGGACAGTTAAAAGGAGGAGGTCATTGATTAAATCTGCTGCTTTACTTTGTTCTCAGCAACCCACGCCGATAGGCTTTGCCTTCATTTTTTAAAGGGTAGTTTTATGCATACACGCAATATTGGGTGGGTGTAGCTCCTTCCGGGACAGTAAGCCCCGCCCATACGCACCACCTTGGTGTTTCCCTTAGATAGATTGCTGGGGACGGTGTGCTGAGAGGCTCCACCTGAGCACAGCATCTCAGCTGTAGAGGCTCCTCTGGGCAAGAGCACAATTTCCTACAGAAACTGGACATATTTGAAAGGGACAAAGGGAAGCTTTTTTGTATCCCTCCTACAACCCCAGCTTCTACTGAAGGGAAGACTGGAATTAAAGGCCTCACTGAGTTTCTTTTGAGAAAATACATTACCGTGTAACAGAAAGTACTAATTGCTCTGCGGGAAATGTTTTTATTTTACAAATACTCTGTGGCTCTGAAGTGACAGCACGATTATATTTCTGACAGTATCGCTGGTACAATTTCCAGGCTCCTCAGGGAGAGAGCAATGTGGGGATTTTCCTCCTGGAAGGAATGGCAAATTCTCTGGTCTCGAAGGTACACTTGATTTAAACACGATTCAAAATAAGTAAAAACAGATGATAACACAGCAAATAATGAAAGCTTGGCAATTTAGCAAAAACAAATGATCTTATCCAGAACACCACGGGAGCGTCAAAGAGAAATGCAAAAATAACTGTGTATCTTTGACTGTTTTTACAATTTCCAGTGGCACAAACTCTTATCTCCACGCTGGAAAAAACGAGAGGAACTGAAAGAGAAGAAATTGGAAAAGTGTAGGAAAATGTAAACATTAGAAAGAAATGGAGCGTAAGAAGGGGACAGCTTCGGGGTCAGTCTCTGAGAGTCTCCTGCGCCCGTTGTGATCTGGATAGACCCGGGCCGGCCTCGTGTTGCGTGGAGGCCGTGCGGCGGCGACGGTGACCTGACTGGCCATGAAGCAGCTAGAAAGCACTTTCGCAGGAGCAGGGCAGCGGGCGGGGGCGAGGCGGGGGCGGGCGCCAGCCCTCCTCTGGCTGCTCCCGTCTAGCGTGGTGATAGTGGGGGTGGGGCCAGCGGTGGCGGTGAAGCGCTCGGTGGGCCCCGGCCCCCTCATCGTCCTCCGCTGTTTCCTCCCACGAGCAGCAGACTGCGCCCAGGCGCCTTCGCAGCCGCCGCAGGAGCTGGCAGTCGCCTGCCTGGAAGAAGAGGTAAACGAAGGGATTGAGGGCGCTGTTGGCCACTCCCACGAGGTGGAGCGCCGCCGCCACTTCCTCGGCCTCCCAGTCGCCCACCTGTCCTGACGACCACGCGCCCGCCAGCCGGGCAGCGAAGTAGGGAAGCTCGCAGCTCAAGAACAGCAGCGCCAGCGCCAGGCTCATCTTCAGACTCTGTACCTTGGCGCGTGGCAGGGCGCTGGGCGCAGGGGCTCGGCCGGGACTTGCCCACCAGGGCGCTGAAGGCGGTGGGGCCTGGGGCGGGCGCTGCCACCAGGCGCAGAGCAGGCGGCTGCAAGCTACGCCCAGGACCGCGACCGGCGCCACGAAGCCCGCGACGGCCTCGTAAAGCGCATAGACCTGCAGGTGCCAGCGCGGCAGAGGCGCGAAGATGTCACGGCAGCGACGCTCCCCGGGCCAAGCGCGGGCGGCCGAGGGCGCGGCGGGTGGCGGCGAGGGGGCGCCCCCGCGCACCACGAAGGCGGGAGGCAGCGCCAGCAGCAGCGCCAGCAGCCAGCCCAGGGCGGCGAGGGCGCGCGCCGGCAGCGGCGGGCCCTGCGGCCGGCGCACGGAGCGCTGGCGTTCGAGGGCAATGAGTACCACGAGGTGGGCCGAGGCGCCTCGGCCGGACGCCTGCAGCAGCTGCACGAAGCGGCACGACAGGTCTCCCGCCGCCCGGCGCGGCTCGCCCAGCAGCTCCCAGGCCAGCTGCGACAGCGCGGTGCCTCCGCACGCGTACAGGTCAGCCAGAGCCAGCTGCACGAGCAGGAAGTCCATCTTGCGACGCTTGGGACCCGCCCAGGGCCCGGCACCCCCGCACAGGCGGCACAGCACAGTGGTGTTGCCGGCCACCGCCACCACCAGGATGACCCCCAGGAAGACCAGGCGGACGCGGCGGCTGGGCGGTCCGGGCGGCGGCGGCGGCGGCGGCGGCGGGTCCCGGGGCTGGGGTTCCCTGTTCGGAAGTGAAGTTGAGACCCCAGCCGGGAGAGACGGGTACGGAGACGTTGGGCGCCAGCGAGAAAGTTGAGGGGCTGAAGGGATCCTCCATCCTTAGCCTGGGGGAGGCGGAGGTACGGAAGCGGGCCGGCAGGGCGCGGGAAACCCAGGTGGAGGCGAGGCTGCGAGGGGCTCTACGCCGGGTCTCCGAGTTCCCAAAGTTAGTTGGAAACGCACACAAACAGAGAGGGAAATGGATTCGGGTAGACTCGCGCTTAGTTGTTTTTATAGGTTGTCCTCGTCATTTGTCACTCAAATGTGGGGTGTACCCTCGAGGAACACACATGATTCTTATTCTCCACCTTCTCTGTGGCTCTCCTCCCAGTCGCGGTGGATGCCCTTCCCATCTCTGCCGCGGCTCCCACAGAGCGCTCGCAGTAGCGGCGGGGACCACTGAGCTCTGGGTGCCTCTCGCGATCGCTATTTAAATTACATGAAGAGCCTGACAGGTGAGAAGGTCGCTTTGCCTGGCCTTTGCAAAAGCGCAGGCTAACCGGGACTTAACACACCAGAGAGGAAGGTCCTGACCGAGATTGTGCGCCTCAAAACGGTTACGGACTGCTAGTAGGAAAAAAAAAAATTGACCCTGGTTTTGATTTAAAAAAAAAATCAGAAAAAATCAGAAATGGCATGGATCTACATGCACTACTAGCATGAGAAAAACAGGAACACAAGAAACCCAACAGCGTTTTGGGCAAAGAGGAGCCCAAGAGATAAATCTTTGATAAAGATATATCTTTCTCTGGCCAACGATGAGAATATTTACTTGGAGAGAACTAAAGCCATGATGTTGCTTGGCAATGAGGAGGAGCAGTGATTTGCAGATGTTTCAAATACTCCTCATTACTTGAAGCCGCAGTTCACAGCTGCTCTCTCCATAATGGGAAATTTGCTGCATGAGTCTGAAGGGGACATTCATAGGTTTTATGCATATGGTAGTACATTTATTGATTTTCTCCTTATATTTCCGTCCAGTGAAGGATGTGTCATCATGGCTTTTCATTCTCTTGATTCTGTTTTCCAAGCAGATGGAGGTTGCTGGGAGGGCCTACGCCCCCAATAAGCCTAGAGAAAAGGTGACTAAGAAAACGATAAGGCGGCCAATTTTTAAAAAAGAAATCCAAGTCACAGGAAATGCTTTAGATTAAATGCTATCTCTTTTATTTTAGCCCCATCTCCTCACAAGCAAATTTTACTTTTCCTGTTGGAAACATCAGTGTGTCTTGTATGTACCCTCTACATTATCACACAGGTGTAAGTAGATTTCCTGTTTCCGGCCTGGGCATCTGCTGGGGTTCGCATTCCCAGGCTGCGGACACATGTGGCATTTTAAGATGCTCAGGATAGGAGGGGTTGGTAGATGCCGATGATAGTCCTGTTAGTTGCCTGGAGGAATCCTAATTTCCAAAGGCCAGAGACCATTGTCATTTTTATTACCCTATCCCTAGTGCCTAGCCCTGGGCCTGACACAGGCTAGGTATCAGTAAATATGTTTGAATTGATGGATATATAATACATTTCAGATAATTTTGAGCAGATATTCCTGCTTCGACTATAAATCCATCAACCTAAGAAAAAAATACCTTTCATACCTACGCCAGTATCCTGCAGAGGAGCCCGAGGAAGCTCTGGGGAGGTGTAGGAATAGCCATTCTTGGTGGAACACTTGAGAAAGAGGTAGAGCAATAGCCTTGGGAAATCAGACTCTGGGTTTAATTTTCACATTCTCCTCTCAGAGGATTTTGCTGAACCCTTTTTTTCTTCGTAACATACATCATCCCAGCTTAGGATCCGCTTCTTCCAAGGAGCCGTCTCTGAGCAATACCCATAATTCAATGATTCCTCTAGGCAATATCGGTTTAATATTTCTCAAGGTAAGTCTAGAATTCGTCTCAAATTTGTGGAAATGCTCTCACATAACAAAATAAGACTCTACCAGTGAAATTACATTTCACAGAACTTTAAGACCTGATAAATCATTGATTAAAGACAATAATTCTTCTCAAAATAATGCATGCACATAGTTTGGAAAGTCAAATAGGATGAGAGGGCCAACCACCTCGTTTCCTGTGCACACATCCTCACTCCTCCTTCTAGAGGGAACCAATTTAGAATCTCCTTGCTGTTTCTTCTGGCATTTACTTAATTCCAAAATTCTAAATAGCAAATGTGTAATGCTGTTTATTAATTCAGTGATTTCAGACACTATTACCTTCTCATTAGATAGTTTCTCCTTTCCCATACTTAATACAATAATTTTATAATTTCAGGTTACATCTGTATTTAGTGTTTCCATTATTATGAAATGAAAATATGCTCAGCTGAATGTTATAGTATATTTTGAATATCATTTTTGTTTTCATGAAGTTAATAATTGCTTTAATTTTCATTGTTATATAGCCAATTCTTCCTTTATTTTATTCATTTTATTTTATTTTTGAGACATAGAGACAGAGAGTGAGCAGGGGAAGGGCAGAGAGAGAGGGAGACCCAGAATCTGAAGCAGGCTCCAGGCTCTGAGTCGTCAGCACAGAGCCCGACGCGGGGCTCGAACTCACAGACTGTGAGATCATGACCTGAGCTGAAGTCAGCCGCTTAACCAACTGAGCCACCCAGGTGCCCCCCAATTCTTCCTTTAAATGGTCCCTCAGTTCAGTTTCCATGAGTTCAGTTTCATAACATAATGTAGCAATTTCATTTTGTTTTTCTTAGAATCCTTATCAGAGACCCCCTGTTCTCTCCTATGTGGGCTGGTTTCTCCCTGGTCCTGCTACACAGTTGTCATCCTGAAGTATCTATTTGTTGTCAGCACTGAAACTCTCTGCCTTTCTCTTGGGTTGGAATTCCTGCTTTTTGGATTTCTGGTCTTTTTTTCTTGGTTTCTTCCTTTTTGGTAGAACACATCATCTGACATGTTGTGAGGTTAAAAAGACTGTGCAGAGGCCGAGGACATAGCTGCAGGAGTCTCACAGTGCCGATTACTTGAGTCACATAGATTCAATCATGTTTTCCCTCCAGGACAGCTGTTACCCAGGCATCTCCCGTTGCCATCATCCCAGAGACTCCTTTCATTATCTCATGCTGCTTTTCCTGCTTTCTAATTTCATGGGTGGTGGGTGTTTTTCATTCTTTATTTCCCAACTTGGGTAGAAAGCATCTTCAGTGGCTTCTTGAGAAAGGATGAATTTTGGGCATCTTGTATGTCTGAAAATTTCTTTATTTTACCTTCATGCTTAACTGATGATTTGGCTGGGGTTAGAATTCTATATTGGAAATGTTTTCTTTCTGAATTTTGATGGCATTGCCCCATTGCCTTCTGGCTTGTAAGTGTGTCAGGAAGCTTAAAGCCACTCTGGTTCCTGATTGGTATAAACGTGATCATTGTTTTTTCCATTCTAGAAGTTCGATTCTTTTCTTGTCTCTGACACATTTCACAAAGACCCACACAATTGTGCTGGGCACAATCAAGGATCATGGGTTGTATTTAATTGTATTATTTCTCTAGTGGCCTTTAATCTAGAATGGTTTTGCGGCCTCTCTTTTTCCTTTCATGACTCTGACAAGTTTGAAGGGTCCGTGACACGTGTTTACTTGAATGTTTCTAATGTTGTTATTTGTTTCCACATAATTAAATTTGAGTTAGAGTTTTTGGGCTGAAATACTACCTAGGTGATCATGTGTCAGTAGTACCTCATTTCAGAGGCATATATAGTGGTAGTTTGCCTCAATACCAGTGATGTTAAGCTTGACATATGTTTTTAAAAGCTAAGGTTCTGGGTTCTGTGCTTGTCCTCCAGAGGTAGCTGCTCCGCATTTGTACACCTGTTACACTGAAGGGGCTCCATTAGGTCTCCAGCGCTGCCCCCAATCGTTCTCATGAGTGCTGCTTGAGGTCCGGGAAAAAAAGTTCATTAGTGGAGGTGGTTTCCCTTGTGTGGGGGGCTCCCAGAATTTGTAATGTTATTTTCACACACACTGGGCTATTAGGAATTTGTCAGAATATCCGTTGTTTTGTTACCCACTCTTTTGGCTCCTGGTTTCCATCCCCACCCCCCACCCCCATGATGTTCTGCTGAAGGCGAACCAGTCTGAGTGTATCACACTTTCTCAGAGAGGCTTGTCCCCCTTTCGAATTCAGTTTACCTGTTGCCTTGCAACTTCAGTCACTGATAGGCTCAAAAAAGTTTAGATGATCTAGCTTTTTTTTCTTGATTTTTGTTAATGTGGGAGGAATATTCCTTATAACATTCCCTTTCCTATGGGAAGGCAGGACTCTCAAAACATTATTTAAGGATCACAATCCTTTACTATAAATATTACAAAGTTGATACTTACTTTATCGTCTAACTTCTTGAACAATTTATTTTTATTTCCTCCTAATAATTAAAAGCCTAAGGGTAAAAATATTCCTCTGAATATAGTTCTGGTCGTGTCATATGTTCTAAGTTTTCTCATTTTCATTTTAAAAATAGCATAGGGGCCCCTGGGTGGCTTAGTTGGTTAAGCGTCCAACTTCGGTTCAGGTCATGATCTCATGTTTTGTGAGTTCGAGTCCCGCATTGGGCTCTCTGCTGTCAGCACAGAGCCTGGAGCCTGCTTCGGATTCTGTGTCTCCCTCTCTCTCTGCTTCTCCCCTGCTCATGCTTTGTCTCTCCTCCTCTCTCAAAAATAAATAAACATCAAAAAAATTATTAAAATGGCATAGAAGTATAAGTTTTTGACCCAAGACTTATTTAAGATTCTGCCTTATAACTTTAATTTTTTTAATGTTCATTTAGTTTTTTTTTGAGACAGAAAGAGCGAGAGAGCGAGAAACAGAGCACAAGCGGGGCAGGGGCAGAGACAGAGAGGGAGACACAGAATCTGAAATAGGCTCCAGACTCTGACTGTCAGCACAGAGCCCGACGCAGGACTCGAACCCATGAACTGTGAGCTTATGCCCTGAGCTGAGCTGAATGCTCAACCTGACTGAGCCACCCAGGCGCCCTAAAAAAAAAAGACAAAACTTTTATTGAGATTAAAGTCAAGGTTGTATGAAATTTCTACGCTAATTCTGGAGCAGTGACATTTTAAGATCCTCTCATCCAAGAACATGCTGTCATTCCATGTTCATACCTTGTTTGTACACTCGGTAGAACTTTATAATTTTTATATCTAGGTTTGTACCTCTTGCTAAAGTTAATTTTATAGGCTGTCCTAATGTGAGTGAGATATTTTTCCTAATTTCCATTTTTACCTAGAGATTATTCTTATATATTGATTTTTATATATGTAGCCATTTAACAAGTTTCACTAATTCTAGTAGTTTTTATTAGGGTGCCCTAGGTTTAATGAGATGGAGAGCTACAAAGAGTAGAAAGGATAAATACAAAATCCACCATTTTATCTTATTTCTTTTTTTTTAATGTTTATTCATTTTTGTGAGAGATAGAGAGAGAGAGACAGAGTACAAGCAGAGGAGGGTCAGAGAGAGGGAGACACAGAATCTGAAGTAGCTCCAGGCTCTGAGCTGTCAGCACAGAGCCTGTCGCGGGGCTCGAACTCACGAACCGCGAGATCATGACCCGAGCCGAAGTCGATCACTCAACCAACTGAGCCACCCAGGCACCCTTTATTTCTTCTTTTTTAACAGAGACAAATAAAAATGTATAAGGCTCGCGGTAGATCTGGATGCTTCTGGACCATAGTTTGAAGAACAAGTTTTCAGAACCTTGTTTCCCAAATCTCGCCGCACATTAGACTCACCTGGGACGCTTTGAAAACTCTCAGTGCTTGGAGGTGGAGCCAGGCATTAATAGATTTTAAATAGCCTCAGTGGGGCGCCTGGGTGGCTCAGTCGGTTAGGCGGCCGACTTCGGCTCAGGTCATGATCTCGTGGTCTGTGAGTTCGAGCCCCGCGTCGGGCTCTGTGCTGACGGCTCAGAGCCTGGAGCCTGCTTCTTCAGATTCTGTGTCTCCCTCTCTCTCTGCCCTTCCCCTGCCCATACTCTGTCTCTATGTCTCTCAAAAATAAATAAATGTTAAAAAAAAAAAAAAGTTTAAAAAAAAAAATAAATAGCCTCAGGTAATTCCAGTTTGCAGTAGAGTTGTGAACCAGTGTTCTAGACTAGCCTTAGCAAAAGGCCGGCGCACAGGTCCAAACCTATGTGTTTGTAGACAAAGTTTCCTTCTCAAGTAGCCGTGCTCCTCTGTTTACATATTGTCTGTTGCTGTTTTCATGCTCCTAGCACAGTATTGAGTAGTTGTGAAAAAGACCATATGGTTCCCAAAGCCTAAAATAATTCAGTATCTGGCCTTTTTCATAGAAAAAGACAAACATAGAGGGATAGGGAGTCCCCCTGTTGACCCTCTTGTGCAGGCTTTTGCTAGAATTTTCTGTTTTTGGAAGGCTCTGCCTTATTGAGAAGGGTACTCCTTTTCAACTCTGCGCTGCCACGGCCTAATGTGTTGGTTTTCTAATCCATTGTGCTATCTGAAAAACTCGAATTCCCAGCAAACTTTTCAACAAGTATTTACTAATCTTCTACTATGTGTCAGGCACTTGGGAGACTTTAGGAAACAAAAAGGACAAAAATCTATGCCCTTATGGAACTTTCATCCTCGTGGGGGAGGAGGGGGGACAGTATAAGCAAATTAAGTATGTAAAACATATACTATGTTGGATGGTAATAATTTCTATGGAGAAAAATAAAGCAGGGAAGTCTGTGTGAGAAGGTAGCATTGGAGCAAAGACCTGACAGAGGTAGCAAAGAGAGCCCTATGGAAATCTGAGGGAAGAACCATATTCCAAGCAGAACGTATTAACAAGCACAAAGGTCTAGAGGTGGCCCGTGCCTGGCATGCTGGAAAACAACAGGGATGCCAGTGTGGCCGGAACAGAGTGAACAAAGTGGGAGTGTGGGAGGAGCAGCGGTCTGTGAGATAGCATGCAGCCACATAGTTCTGGTCCCATAGGCCTTAGTAATGATTTTGGCTTTTACAGAGTAAGATGGGACATGAGTGGAAGGTTTCGAGGAGTCGGTGAAGGGAGGTGATGTATCTTAATAGAATCACTCTGGCTGCTCTGTTGAGAACAGACTGAAGAAAGCCAAGGGGCGGGTTCAGGGAGACCTCTTAGGAGACTGTTGCAAAATTCCAAACAAGAGACTGTGGCAGGCAGGAGTTAGGCCGGTAGCAGTAGAAGTAGTAAAACGGAAGCCCAAAGATGGGTTTCAGTCTGGTTTATAAGCAGTGTCAGTTTCCCTCAGATTCTGGCATTAATTTGTCTTGGTTTTCCAAGTTTTTCTTCTTTTTCTGTTCTCATGGTTGCTGAATACCATTTTGAATGAGCTTTTGTCCTTAAAAACTCAGTTATACCTTAGTATGGTTCTGTATCTAATATGCTTAAAACATTGTGGATGCTTGCTAGAGTTCGGGTAGAACAAGGTGGATTATATTTATCTTCATATGCCTATGTTTTCAGAATCACATTGCTATTATTATTGCTTTATTTTCCCCCTGTAATTAGCATATACACCCACACATTAGCTATTTCATGTTCTTTAGGTTTAACTAGGAGGCGGGAGATAGATTTGTATATTTTCATTTTAATCATAATAGTCTAATATTGAGATCTTTTCCATAAGGGTTTTACTTCAGAACGTATCTGAAGTGAAATTTATTTCTCAGAAATTCATACATAACTGCAAAGATAAGTTCATACAAAGTCACCGAAGAAGAGTAAACAAAGGAGATGAACTGGCTCATCAAGAAAAGTTCAAAGACAGTTTGAAAAGGAAGTTAGGTAAAATTATTATTTGCTGATCAGCTTTTTACCTGAAAAAAAAATAAGATACCAATTGAAAAACTATTGGTACCAAAAAATCATATTATTGGTACAAAATAAATACATAGAAATAGAATTTGTATACATAAACAACCAGTTAGAAGAGAGAATGGAAGAAAGAGCCACTTAAAATAGCATACCACTAACAAATGATAAAGCAACTAGGAATAAATTCTTCTCTGCCTACACTTCAGGGTCATTAGCTGGAGAGCTTCACAGAACAAGAAGAATAAAACAGTACCCAGGTGCCTTCCCTAGAATTCCAGTTCCATCAGGGTGGGGTTGGGCCTAGGCAGTCTTTTTTTTTTTAATTTTTTTTTAATGTTTATTTATTTTTGAGAGAGAGAGACAGAGAGACAGAGTATGAGCGGGCGAGGGACAGAGAGAGAGGGAGACAGAATCTGAAGCAGGCTCCAGGCTCTGAGCTGTCACACAGAGCCCGAGGTGGGGCCTGAACCTGCGAACTGCGAGATCAGGACCTGAGCCGAAGTCGGAGGCTTAACCGACTGAGCCACCCAGGTGCCTCTAGGCAGTCTTTTTAAAAAAGTTCCTACTTTTCTAAAAATCTTTGAAGAAATCGATCCATATGAGAACACCTAGAATATTACTGAGAGAGATTAAAGAAGCCTTGAAGAAAGGGAAAAGTGTGCTATAGTCTTTAAGATAACCGACGATTATAAAGAGGTCAATCCTCCCTAAACTAGGTGATAAGTTTAATACGATTTCATAAAAAGACTAAAAAGAGTTTTAATTTTTGAATTAGACAAACTTATTCTAAATCTGCGTGGCAAACGGGTATTAGCAAGAGTATCAGGGAAACTGAAAGAGTAAAGTGTTGGAAAGGGATTCGGGACCAGTCTTGCCAGACACTGACTACCACATTAGTAAACAAAGGAGATTGGTCAGGCTGGAAGATAAAAAATGTTCTGAAAGGACCCAAAGTAAATGAGACTTTGGAATATGATAAAATGGCATTTCAAATCAATAGAGAAAAAGATGATTTATTCAATAAAAGGTGTTATATAATGAAGTGGCATTTTTTAACCAATGGGACAAAAGTTAGTTTACTCAGTAAAAGGTCATTTGGGTCATCTTCAAACAACAAGCTAAAGTTTGATCTCTAATATGGAATACATTCCAGATGGGGCAAAGATCTAAGGGCAAAAAATAAAACTCTAAAGGAAGATAGTGGGGAAAGGGGGGAAAACCATTCTGAATATGTAGGACATACAATCTCAAAGCCATAAATGCAAAGATTCATAAATTTGGATGAAAATACAAATTTCCACAGGTTGAAAATACCAATTTCCATAGGTTAAAAACACCAGAACTCCTTCAAAAGACAAATTATAAAATGGGGAAAAAAATTTACAGCTTCTCTTACAAGAAGCTAGTATCTAAAAGCATGCCTATAACATAAAAGACCAATAACAAATAGAAAAATAGGCAAAGAATAGAAATAGAAAGGTCACAGTAAAGGAAATTCAAATGGCTATTAAATATATGAAAATATGATCTAACTCATTTCTTTTTAAAAATTTGTTTATGTTTATGTATTTTTGAGAGAGACAGACAGACAGACAGAACACAAGTAGGGAAGGGGCAGAGAGAGAGGGAGACACAATATCTAAAGCAGGTTCCAGGTTCTGAGCTGTCAGCACAGAGCCTGACGGAAGGCTCAAACCACAAACCATAAGATCATGACCTGGGCCAAAGTTGGACACTTAACCGACTGAGCTACCCAGGCTCCCCTATTTTACTCATAATTTAAAATTTTTTTAAAAATATATTTTTTTATCTATCGGGTTGGCAAAGGATGTGAGGAAATGCATTGCTGGTGAGAATTTAAATGGGTACAAATTCTTTAGAGGTAATTTGCTGTAATTTTGCTAGATATAGTCCTGCCCCAGCAATTTCACTTCTAAGTGGGAGAGAAAAAACAGAACAAGATGCAGAACATTTTGTATAGTAAGCTACCTTTTGTGCGGGGGAGAAAACACAAAGTTTGTTGATAGATGCATGGTGTGTCTCTAAGAGGATACTTAGGAAGGTGGTTACAGTAGTTGCCCAGGAAAGGGACGTGGGAAAGGAGGAAGACTTCATGCTAATTGGTAACTCTTTTGTACCTTTTGAAACTTGTACCTTCTGCATATATTACCTATTTAAAAAAAAAAAAACAGTAATAAAGTCAGCCATATCCAAGATCTGGGTCCCATCAAATACTCTAAATACTCCCACCACATATATCCAAATGCTCGATGTCCCATCAGATACAAATAACTCATCAGACACCATCAGATACTCATAGATAACTATTTAATGGTTTATAAGAAATACTCATTGTTAAAATGCTCTATATTCCATATTATTCACAGGAACATAACTTTATATTATACTGCTTGCTTCCATCTTTTTAATATCTCCATTAAGTTGTTAAAAGTTGGTAAGATGAGGTCTTGATAGTAATGATTTTTGAAAATAGAGAATTCTATAATGGTTAGTATTTTACTTTAAAATAGAATACATTCTTAAAATTTTTTTTTATGTTTATTTATTTTTGAGAGTGAGAGAGACAGAGCAAGAGAGGGGGAGGGGAAAGAGAGAGGGAGACAGAACCTGAAGCAGGCTCCAGGCTCCAAGCTCTCAGCACAGAGCCTGACGTGGGGCTTGAACTCACAGATCACGACATCATTTCCTGAGCTAAAGTCAGATGCTTAACCGACTGAGCCACCCAGTTGCCCCTAAAATAGAATACATTCTTTAAAAGTAACCAAAAATCAGTATTAGAAAAAACATAAAAATTAATTGTGATCTTAGCATATCTCCGTATTTTGCTTTAGAACATTACTTTCTAACGTTTGTTCAGATGTTTTTTGGATTAGAGTGAGTGTTAAGCCACTGATCAATTGCACTCTCATACCTCCTTGGTTCTTTCAGCCAGTCCTGATGCCACCTGAGGTTCCCGATAACACTGGAATAGTTCTGCCCTACGCTTTGTTTCCACTTGAGAAACTGCTCTTTGTTATATTGGTGGACAGAAGCAGAAACCTTAGGGTAGTTGATAATGGAACGAAGCTTTTGATCCAAAGAATAAGTAATCTCTGGAAATTTTGTGGCAATATTTGTTAGTTCATCTGGATCCGAGGAAAGATCTGAAAGAAAAAAATTAAATACTGGTCAAAATATTTACCTGCTACAGAAATGTGTTTTAGAATGTCATTACTCTATGACAAGTAATGTATTTGAATTTATTTTTATTTTCAGTTCCTCTTAGTATAATAAGATGAGAGACAGTATAAATGGTAAAATAATATACCAAAAGTTATATACTCTAAATGCATGTCCCAATTATCTTTCTACCACCATCCTGCTGTCCCAATTTTAAAAAAAAAATTTTTTTAACGTTTATTTATTTTTGAGAGACATAGAGACAGAGTATGAGCAGGGAAAGGGCACAGAGAGAAGGAGACACAGAATCTGAAGCAGGCTCCAGGCTCTGAGCCGTCAGCAGAGAGCCCAATGCGGGGCTTGAACTCACAGACCGTGAGATCATGACCTGAGCTGAAGTCGGCCGCTTAACCAACTGAGCCACCCAGGTGCCCCTCAATTTTTTTCTTATCCATTCCTAGATGGCAGAAATAGTCAAACTCTTAGCACTAGTAAGCTGGCTTAGCCCTAATTCTTCCTGGTTTCGATGCCTTGCTTACTCTGACATACAGAGAAAAAATAGTAATGCTTATATTGTCCCATTTCAACAGCCCCAAACTTGCCAGATGTAAGAATTCTTTATATGGTCAAGTCCCATTTTTTCCAATTACACTTGCTCCTCGTTTTCTATCGATTTTAGCATCTTGGGCTTGGATTTTTGAAAGTTAGATTTGTCAATACTGTCCACTGAGAAAATAGCCATGGAAATAAGAATGTATCTCAACTGCTACCATCAAGAAAATAATGATAAGTATTTCAGAACATAAACATCCTTTTTACCTACATAAAAGGAAGACAGAAACTATAAGTGGGATGCCAGTATAATTGGGCAACCATTTGTAGACTGTCCTGGCATGAAAAGCAGCAGATATTTATTTATTTAAGTAAAGATTACTAGATCTCTTAAACAACACTGTGTAGGTCAACTCACTCCATATAATACCACACTTAAAAAATGTATCAACAGATTTACCAAAGAGCTGAGGCAACACTGAGGTGCCATCAGAGTAGGCTATGTACTTCCACTGGTTAGTCCGAAGCATGTAGGTGGAAGCATTCACGTTGCATCCGTGGAATTCACTCAGAATCCAGGGTGGATGTAGGTTTCTGAATTTATGTTCATTCTTAAATATCTGTGATGATAATGGCAACAAAGAGTATCCGCTCAGGTTCTGAGGCAGAGGAACCCCAGCAATATCTGTGTAACAAAATAACCCATATTTTAAAATAACTTATTCTTTCATTAGTTGAAACATTCATAAATGACATCATCAAAGGTTGTAGACACCAAAGACCATATATGGATTTTGTAAACAGACTGCGTAGGTCCAAATGCTTACTTCACTAGCCATGTGACCACTGAGATTAACCACTCCGAAACTCAGTCTCCTCATTGGTAAAAGGGGAATAATAATCACACCTATACTTCAAAGGCTGATGTTAGGCATCAATATGGTAATGATGTAACATTTCGAGAACAGTGCCTGATAGGAAATCCTCAACGGACACTGTTTAATCAGGCCTTTATTTCTGAATGGTAAATAATCACGGTTGCTTCTCACATTTGTTCTAGCAGATATTAATAAGATCTATATGAAAAGGGGGTTTAGTAGTCATACGTGTTTACAAACAAGGATTAAAATTACACAGGTAAAGTTTCTGTAGATGTAAATGCATTGCTGGTGTATCCATAAACCTTTAAGGGGGGTATGCCATGTGTCTCAAAGTCATTTGATGACATAACATTTTACTGTCAACTAGCATCTTCGGCAGCTAGTATTTTGCAGAACATGTTGGAAATCCTGGATTATACTGAAAATATAATATTATTTATATATTATTATTAATATATAAATAATTTATTTTCCCCTAATCAAACATAAACATATAAAGCAAGAGCACAAAAGATGTCTAACTTATAAAGAAGTATTTTTTCGGCACCTGCGTGGCTCAGTCAGTTGAGCATCTGACTTCGGCTCAGGTCATGATCTCACGGTCCGTGAGTCTGAGCCCTGTGTCAGGCTCTATCTGACAGCTTGGAGCCCGGAGCCTGTTTAGTTAGGATTCTGTGTCTCCCTCTGTCTCTGCCCCTCCCTCACTTGTGCTCTGTCTGTCTCCTTCTCTCTTAAGGTATTTCGAACTCAAACTGTCTTTTTCCTATAGAAAAGTTAATGTTAATTATGGCTGGGTACTTGGGATAGTTGCAAAATGAGTTTGTAGCTGCCTCTTCACCCCTTTTCTAGTTTCCACGTTCCATGTTTTTTTAGGTATAATTGAATATTTCCAATAAAAAATAGGAAGTAGTATATCTGCAATTTTAGGAGTTAAACAAAATTGAATAGGAAAATTAACTTGACTCATTAAGTCAAGTATTTGAGGAAAAATAGGTTAATTATAGAAGAATATTGAAGTAGAACAAGACCTCTATGTTTTACATATAATGTACATGTTTCACATATAATGTAATTTAAAAATCTGTATCCTTCATTTCCTTGGGAGGGGCATAGTATAAGTACTAATCTGCCACCAACCAATCATAATCATGGACTTTTTTTGAGTAAGAAAAAAGATCAGAGATAATTGGTTAAAAACAAAAGGAGCAAGCACATTAAACAGGATGTGTATGAGACAGAGGGACTGCCTGAGATAAAACTCACTCGAGCTACAAGACAGCAGGCTGCTACTGTGAGGTCTTCCAGAAGGAACGCAAGTGTAGAGGGAACAGGCTGGGTCAGGCTGGTCCGCATGGCAGCCATGGGGTGGCACCACTAGTGAGGCATAGAAAGGGACACAAGAGGACCTGGAAGATGATTGGGAAGCAGGGACCAACGGGCATATATCTAGGCCTGGGAAGTCCCTGTATTCAGCATTTTAATAACCTTTGATACTTAGAAATAACTTGTTTCGGGGGCGCCTGGGTGGCTCATTCGGTTAAGCGTCCGACTCTTGACTTTGGCTCAGGTCATGATCTCATGTTCATGAGATCAAGCCCCACAGCAGGTTCTGTGCTGAGTGTGAAGCCTGCTTGGGATTCTCTCCTGTTCTCTTTGCCCCTCCCCCATTGCAATTGAGAGAGAGAGAGAGAGAGAGAAAGCGAGCGCGCACACACGCGCTCTTTCTCCTTCTCCCTCAAAATAAATAAACTTAAATAAAAAGAAATACTTTATTTCAGATTTATTCTTAGCCTAATTTTCCTAAAGAAGCTTGTAAGACTAAGAAAATTTACGTGGGTCTCCTGCGTTCATGAGAAGTCAGTAGTAAACTTGGACAAGAGTGCATGTAAGTATTTTTTAAATTCATTCGATAAACTAGTGCTGTTCCAAGTGTAAGGAAACAACAGAGGACAAGGCTGATAAGCTCTCCTGGAGCTGACCTTCTAACATGGGAGACAAATAAACATATCCGATGGTGCTCAGTGCAATGAAGAAGAAAGAATAAAGCCGAGGAAGGGAGACAGAGAAGGATGCCGAGTATGTGTTCAGGTGCTGTTTTATATAGTGTGTTCAGGGAAGGCCTCTCTGAGGTGGTGACATTTAAACCTTGAGGAAGGGCTAGGCTGAGTCCTATCAATATCTGGGGGTGAGGATGGGGGGAGGGGAACAGGTCATCCCCCCAGGGAATAGCAAGTGGATAGACCCTGAGGCAGGAATCTGTCTTCCAGACACCAAGGAGCCCTGGAATGGCTAGAGCAGAGTAAGTGATGGGTGAAATTATAAAAGAGGAGTTAGGAGAGGGAAGAGATCATGTTGGAATCCCAAGCGCAATGAGAGATTTTGAAGTTTTACTCTATGTGAGATGAGAAGCCAGCAGAGGATTCTGAGTAGAAGCATGACGTGCCTGACGTTGACTACTGCGTGGTGAAATGACTGAAGGCGGTATGAGCAGGAGGTGGGCGTCAGGAAGCTACTGCAGGAGCCCAGGCAAGGGAGAATGGTGACTTACTTCCAATCTATTAGCTGTATAATATACCTTTGTAAACTGGTGAAGAATAAAAGCCATGTCAAATACCCACAGTATTTAATACTTTACATATTTATTTACTTTTCTGTGCCTCAGGAAACTAGGTATTCGCTTCTCATGTATTAACGAGTTCTTCAAAAGCACTTTAGTTTAAACTGCATTTGAAAAAGCTCTGTGATCTTTGCTTAAAACAATTTTTTGTATTTTTTTTCTTCTGGCAAATCTGTCATTCTAATTACATTTTAGTAAGTTTCATTGTTCTTGGTAGCGTAAGCAAAAATAAAAGTAACTGCAGGATTCTTAATGAAGTGCCTTAAATTTAAAATAGTAAATAAATGGGGGAAAATGCAGACCTGGATATATATAATGGTCTCATGAAGAAAGATAAGATTATATTTCTTCCTTTTTAAAAAAAATTTATTTATTTATTTTGAGGAGAGAGAGAGAGAGAGAGAGAGAGAGAGAATGGGCGAGGGGCATAGAGAGAATCCCAAACAGGCTCTGCACTGAGCAGGGAGCTGGACGAAGGACTCGATTCCATGACCCTGAGATTATGACCTGAGCACAAATCAAGAGTCGGATGCCTAACCCACTGAGCCACCCAGGCGCCCCGATTATATTTCTTCCTGACCATATGAGTAGATAAAGTTTTAGACTTGTATGTCAATGATGCCAGCTGTGTACATTTTTGAGGGCATACCTAAGAATACTAATGATGATAATGTCTAACACTTAATTGTTTGCAATGTGCCAGTTATTGTTCTATATTACGCATTACCCACTATTATTTATGTTTTATTGATAAGAAAACTGAAGACCAGAGATGTTAAGTAACTTGCCCCAGGCCAATACTGAAGGAGGGATTTGAATTTAGGCAGTCTGACTCCAGGATCTCTGGATTCCTCAGTACTGTAACACAAGTCTTACTTTCCTGTAGTTCTTCAACTTCACAATGTTTTTTAGGTTAAAAAAAAAAACAAAAACAAAACAAAAAAAACAGTCACTGTAGAATGCTTCTCTCAACCCTCCATTAAGATCTTGTCACAAGGACAGGTTTGCAGTTTGAATCCTTAGCAATTAAGTATTCTTTCAAACACAACTGCGTTTTCATATAATCATATTTTCACAATCCCAAAAACATGGATTTATCTTTTATATGAGAGGAAGGGAGGTGTTTTACAAAAAAGATCCACTATTAAAAGAAAAAAAATTCACATGAAAATAAGTTTAAAATGAAAACCAATTTACCTTCATTTCTAAGTGAGCCAAAAGATGTTGATACTAGGTTATTACAGAAGAAAATATTGGGGGAGTAATTTTTAAAGAATAATCTCTGAAATGGTATCAACTTTAATAGTATAAAGAGTTCTTGTTCATAAAAAGGGCACTTTCCTGCCAGTATTAGAAAACGATAACGTGATCACATGCCATAAAGCACCTACTAAGAGAAACAGACTAAGAATTCTCTTTCTAGTTTATCATAAAGTATCATTTTACAGAAAAGAAGAAACTCTTTTAAAATACCTTTTATGTTTTTCCAAGTGTTTATTTAAATTCCAGCTAGTTAACATGGAGTGCAATATTAGTTTCAGGTGTAGTTAAAATACCTTTTAAAAACTATTTGTATATTCAGACTTTTAAATAAAAGCATTGTAGCCTCTTAAATTTGAACAGCCTCTTCATAGTAAGGTAGGTTTATTAAAACAGGAAACCCAGTTGGTTTTTTCTATTGAATATCCTTCTATTTGAGGTTTTTTGAATCACCATCTTTTATACGATATTTATGAGATCCATAGACTAAAAGGGAAGAGGAGGTCTGGCCTGAGGCTTTGATCTAAGAAATTCAATCCCATACTCTGTGTGTAATTTAGATTCATACAAAATAATACAGCTATGGTTAAACTCATAAAGAGAGGGCCTTTAGAATCCTAAGAATAGATCATTTTATATTTATTGTACACTCCTAATCGGTTAGCAGAATCACAAAATAAGACGTGCCTTGTAGATATGTTATCCCAATTTGTGTATGTTGTTTATTAAGCAGAGGTGAAATAGAACTTACTGTCCCTACAAGTCTAACTTTTTAGTTAATTCTCACCGAGGTACCTTTAAACTCTTCTAGCACTGAGCAATTTCATTTTAATTTTTTTATTTATTATCTTTAATATTTATTTATTTTAGGAGAGAGAGAGCATGCACAGGAGTGGAGGAGGGGCAGAGAGAGAGAGGGAGACAGAATCCCAAGCAGGCTTGGCACTGCCAGTGGAGCCCCACAGGAGGCTTGATCCCATGACTGTGAGATCGTGACCTGAGCTGAAAGCAAGAGTCAATTGCTTAACCAACTGAGCCTCCCAGGTGCCCTGATAAACTTTGTAGACAGTTATAGGCTATTTTCTAAAATTGGAATTTCTAGGTCAAGAAGTATGCACTTCTCTGAGTAATTTGGAACAAAATGCCACATTGCCTCCCGAAAAATCTGTGTCAGTTTACACTCCCAGATGCAGAATATGAGAAGCCTATTTCCAATATAAGATTTTCTAATTCTTTTTAAACTGTGCAAAGTCTATGTGTGAAAGAAAATTGATATTTTTTTCATTTTCATATTTTTCTACCGAGTTTGAATCTTTAAAATATCTTGGCCATTTGTGTATCTTCTATTGTGAGTTGTTTGTTTATATCTTTTGGTCAACTTTTTAGTAGGCTATTTCTCTTTTTCCTATAGATTTGTAAGAGCTCCATTAATATTAATCTTTTATCCTTTGTAAAAAGGTTAATTTTAGATTAATGATAATGTTGCCATATTGTTTCCTGGCTCCAACATAAGACTCTTGCTGTTTATCTATGCATCATTCTCTTTCTACCTTATCTCTGGCTAACATCCAGTCAGGAGAATGTTTCAGTGTTTTATATAAAAAGACACATACACAGATATTCTCCTTCCTGTCTCAACCACATAAATGTAACGTTTACCTTTTGATAATAAAAATATTTGTAATGACACATGTCATAAAAATGCTAAGCCTTAAGATGTTAATTTCCACTTTAGAATTAGACACTGATTTTTGCCATCACTTCTTTCACTCTGGGTGGGCAGGTCTAATCAACACATGATCTAAACGCTGTTAATAAAATATATTCTGTAGGGAAATGTGATTCAGAAGGAGTCTATTACGAGGATCAATAAAAGATAAAAGTAAGTAAAAATCTACACGAAGAGTAAGAAAAAAGCTTGCAGTCAGAGAGAACCTACATAATTTCCAGAAGAGTAAGGAAGGAATGCAAAAAGTTTCTGGGAATACTTGGTTTTGGCCAATGAAATGCTTATTTTCATGCAGTACGAAGTAGCCAGGGATGGGCAGGTGCCCCCTAAGTGGGTATTAAATTCCCTCGTTCTAGCCAACCTTATTTAGTGTTTTCTTATATAAGCTGTTAGCTAAATACATTGTGAAATCTCGCAGATCACTTTTTTATGAGGCATGAAATGGCAAGTAGCGATAATGGTGTATCAAGATTATAAAATAGAACATTCCCACTGTAGGCAAATATAAAACAGTGTTTAAAGAAAATTGACTTAAACGAAGCATATTAACCAACTAATATATTGGGTATTAAGAGTGCTAAGCATAGATTAAGACTCATTGCCAACAGTGTTCTATACATAATGGTCTATTGAACTGCTAGAGTCAAAAAGACAAACAAAATGTCAAATATCACTATGAAACATACTGGGGGAACACTGAGAAAGAACCATCCCAACTTTTCATAATCATTTGCAGTTTAGATCACTGTACTTCAAGAAAACAGAACAAGGCAAATTTGGAAATGGGGTGGGGAGACGTCTGCAGGAGGGAAAACTAGAGGAGGAAACTAGAAAGGCGTCACCTTCAAGAAGCACGTGTTCACAAAACTATAAAGATGATAAAAAGACCGACACAAATATACATAAGCACACAGACATTCCTTATCAAAACAGAAATGAGGAAGTAATAGGGATTGCCTGAAAATGGATAGAACAAGAAAGTGGCGGAGACATGACTAAATGTGATAATTGCTTTGGGATAAAGGGGGGCCGGCAAATGACAACTAAGAAACTGAAGAGATTAAAAATATCACCAGGCAAAAGAACAACAAAGAAGTGTGTTCAGATGCAAGAAGTGATCTGAAATACAAGAGAAAAGAAAAAGGCGATGAAAACAACCGTAAAGAAATTTAAGACCCTGGAGTAGCGTTTACTTAAATGAAGGGAAATACTCTGTTCCAGAAGGAAGGAGAAAAAAAGAACTTTTCTTCCATCTTTTCAGATCTACGTTTCTTTCACATTTTGATATATACATATTAAACATATGTTGTGTTAGCTTTTTCTTTCACCAAAATCTATTTATAAATAGATGATACTTTTTGCAATTGATGGTGCCTGAGAACAGAAGAGTTTCAGTATTTAAATGTTACTGAATTTAAAGTACTCTGCTAAATTAGATAGAGACTAACAGTTCTATATAATTTCCTCTGACTTCGACGATGGTGTTGTTCTGTTATCTTCACAAAAACTGTTCACTACCCCTTTCCAAATGTTGCTGTTCTCAACCTGTGGTTATGCTTATAGACATTAAGAAGCTAGTAAAGCACACAGCACAGAACAATCTAAAGATCCTGAGGAGAAATTATGTTTATACGACATATTTTCTATAACACTGTACAAAATTAGTAGTTTCAAAGTGGATGGAATAATCCAGAAGGGAAATGCTTAGACTTTTGAGAGGTGGTGGTAGAGAACCAAATGATACATAAATGACATCTATAAAGCTACGGACCTAAATATCTTTGGTGCCTACTTTACAGTCATGTCCTGATTGTGAATCTTTTGAAGGGAACAATGCCTGTAGAGTATGAAGGCCACAGGATCCTGAGGTATTATCCTCATTTTTCAGATGTGGATTTGACTGTTAAAACTGCTCAACGTTACGAACAAGTCAGCAAAGCCTTTATTTGCTTAATCATTTCCAACATTATTACAAATAAATATTTACAGAATTGTGTTACTTACCAAGCATAGTAGGGTAAATATCCACAAGAGAAACCACATCCGGTACTTGGAGGTTGGCTTTAATTCTTGGTCCCATGATCAACAGTGGAACGTGAGCACTAGCTTCAAACATACTCATTTTATAAAACTGACGATGTTCCATGGCCAGTTCTCCGTGGTCTGAGGTGTATATGACGATAGTTTTCTGAAGAAGATCTAACTGGCGAAGAGCTAAAATAATTTCTCCTACAATACAAATCAAGATGAATCTTAATTACCTTTTAGTTTGTGTTCTATCACAAAACGTTTCTAACAACTCTAACCTGCAGGAGTTCGTCAGGATAATTCCTAACATCTGAGTGTCATCTAGTAAGTTATGCCAAGTTTCATGTGCCTGCTCCTCGGCCGACAGACCAGAGAGAGGAAGGAGAAAATATAGAACCAATAGGATAAGATTCTTTATTTGGAGATTATGCTGGCTTGCTTTCTATGTTTCTGTCAGAGACTGGGCAACGTTTTCCCATTTTAGTGACTTGAATGAAAAAAGAAAAACAACTCTAGATGTCAGTACTGTACATATCTCAGACAATGAAAGGACGGAGATGACCACCAATCCACAATTTCTGCCCAGTGGGAAGTCAGAACTCCTCCCTGCTACCCTTTATCCCAAATCCCCAATTGGCAGATCAGAATGAGCATATTCTTGCGCAGGGAATAACTGGACAATAAAATTCCTGCGACTAGTCCCTGTCTCTTAGTGTTCTCCTCATCGTAGGTCACTTTTTTTTTTTTTTTTTTTTTTGAGAGAGAGGGTGCAAGTGCGTGAGAGAGGGAGACAGAATCCCAGAAGGGGCAGAGAGAGAGAGAGAGAGAGAGCGCTCACCCGATGCGGGACTCATGAACCATGAAATCATGACTTGAGCCAAAGTCAGATGCTTAACTGACTGAGTCACCCAGGTACCCCAAGAGCTTAGTGTTTTTAATTAAAGTGTGATTTCTTTTTTATTTTATTTTTTAATATTTATTTTTGAGAGAGAGAGCAGGGGAAGGGCAGAGAGAGAGGGAGACACAGAATCCCAACCAGGCTCCAGGCTCTGAGCTGCCTACATAGAGCCAGGCGTGGGGCTCTAACGCACAAACCGCAAGATCATGACCTAAGCCAAAGTTGGACGCTTAACCGACTGAGCCACCCAGGTGGCCCTGTAGTGTGATTTCTTAATAATATTCAATTAGTACTATCCGTGCCCCAAATAGTGCCAGCTGGCTAGCTAGTGGGCACTAAATATTTGTTGAACAAACATAGTGAATGGTAATAAATACTATTTGGTGACCAGACTACTGTGGATTTAATAAGATACAACATATTCCATAAACTTTGTAACTAGAAGTGAGCTGCTGCTGGGTTTTTTCCTCTGAAGAGACTTCAAGAGCTACTCCCAGATTCCCTGGAGCAACATTATATAAAGTATTTCACCTTAGTAGATACAGATGAATGGATAGCTGCAAACTTTAAGAAGCAATTTCAAGGGTGCAAACGGAGGAATACTCACTAACATCAGAAAATGTGAACATTTGTGTGGATTTAGAACGAAAGAAATTTACTTAAAATCTCATTTACATTTAAGATTGAGTACTTGGAAGATCCTTAGGACTTTTAATTCATATTATACTCACTGTATATAAATAATTTATCCATATGGCTTTTTTGCCTTCTGCTTTATACTTTTCCCTTTTTGCACAAAGAATGCTTTTTAAGAAACAGCCACTCATTCACTCTCAAAGTTTACTTTGTACAGAAGAGATGCTTCCCACACTTCACTAATGCAATTCTGCTTCACTCCACAGTGTAGCAAAATATGACAATAATCTGTTAGAAAAATGGATGTTTTTCTTAAACCAAGGGTTCTCCAATCTGAACTAGAAACGGCCATTAAGTAACTCTACAAATGAGTAGACAGAACACTTTCTTGATAGTCATCTTATGAAACTAGGTAGGGTTTTGAGCTGAGCTAGAGAAGGAAATTCTGGGCCAGAATTCTGGGCCAGAATACACCTGGGGAAACTGATGACAGGTTTAGTTAAACCTTGCTCTAAAGGGCCCGGGAAGAATTGTTTTGTTTTGAAGTTATTACAAGTCTGGGATTCACAAGAATCTGTGATTAAACACTTACCTCTTAGAACCTAAGCTGCCTTATAATTACCTGTCACATGGGTCCCTGTGTTTGGTTAAATACTGATTCCTGTTTAAAGCAGGTAAAAACTTTTGTTTCAAGCACATGATAGCCTTGCATGGTCCTATCTTTATGTATGAACAAATCCGAGCATTTATTAATTTACAAATAATCAAGATAGAAAAGGCTTTTTGTTCCACAACTAATAATGCAAATTATCCAATTTTTATGTGTCAAGATTTCTGTAATTTTAAGTTTTTAGCACCTGAGCAACTGTTATAAGACACTGAGGAAATTCATACAAGTCACCGAACAGCATGATCACAGTTTATTGGAAAAATATTATACATTTTATTCATTTAATTGCTTATACTACCTACCAAGCATGGCATCTGTCTCAGCGCACATAGCATAATAGAAGGCCCTAATGTTCTTAATTTCTTTTTCTGTAAACTTTCCAGTGCAGTTTTTTGTATAAGAAGAGTAATAATCTACAGGGTGCATTTCTGATGGCGGTAACCACTTGGGGATTTTGATGGCATCATAAGATACCTAAAAAGGAGAGAAAAACGAGGTAGTAATATTCTTCTCCTCCAACAAGTATGTATGGTGAACTAGACAATGCTTAATTACTTAGGAGAGTAGACGAGAATAATTATGAGTTATATAAAAGTAAATCAACTAAATAATTGGGAACAAATTGTTAATATTTGTAGTGACAACAAAAGGCATATATTAATACTGTATATATAGTGAGACAGTTATAAAATTATTTTATAATTATACATGACAATGATAAACATGAGCTATATTAGACCTCATTCTAGTCCAGAAAAAGTATCCAAGCTTTTTAACATAGTGTGTAATGAGCTCAAAATTCCAGAATCAACAACCTGAGAATCTAGATCATTTTCCCAGTAGTTCACTAGTAAAAATGCCAGTATTGAGTGAGACAGCCACATATTTGCTAAGAACAAATACAAATTTTTAATGCATATAAATGCTTACAGTTTTGGTGAAAAGACTAGACTTATGTCACACATTTCTTTTAGTCATGTAACTAAAAAAATCTCAATTTCTACTTGCTATTTACTTAGAAGTTACTTGATTCATTTCATTAGGCTAGTATTAATTCTAGACAAATCTTTCAAGATAGCGCCAGTTAAAACTTTTTCAGAAGACGTGAAGTATCTACAACTTTGACATTGTTTCCTTTGAAATAGGGTTCACTAACCAGCATTTCTTTTCTTTTCCTTTTTTTTTTTTTTAAGATTTTAGTTTTAAGTAATCACCACCCAATGTGGGGCTTGAACTTACAATACCGAGATCAAGCATCACATGCTCTACTGACTGGGCCAGCCAGGTGCCCCTAAATAGCATTTCTGATTAGAGTTTTTTGGTTTTGTTTTTTAATTTTAGAGAGTGAAAGTGGGGAAGGGGCAGAGGACAGACAGAATCTTAAACAGGCTCCATGCTAAGTGCAGAGCCTGACGTTAGGCTCGATGCTATGACCCTGGGATCATGACCTATGCCAAAATCAAGAGTCGGACTCATAACTGACTAAGCCACCCAGGTACCCCCTGATTAGGTACCAACTTAAATTTAAGTTGACAGCTTTCATAACACAGCTAGTCCTCGTTTGCATGGTTCAGATGTGTGTAGATTTGTTACCACAATTTAAATAACATCAGTCCCTTAAAAACACAGTTCAGATTTTAGTTACCAAAGTATATTAACTGTGAGTTACTGCATAAAGTACAAACTTTCACATTCAAATACTGCTAGCTCTTCACATCACTATGTAAATTACAGATGTATTGCAATCAGTGACCAATCATGTCATTTTTTAAAAAGTCTGTCAGTGATTGGTCACTGCATATCTTTTATTCAGTTATGCACACATGCAGCAAAGTGTAGTTGTGCTGTCTCCTTGTCTCTCAGTGACAAATCCATGTGACGTTTTACAAAAATGAATAATCAAACGAGGGAATTGGTCAAAAAAGATGAATGTAAACACTGGACGTGAAATTTGAGTCAAACATTAATTAGAGTTATAAAAAAGTAGCCAATCTGGGAATGCTGCCGCTGCCACCATTTGATACACTCTAGCTGTGCAGCCAGAGGAACTCAGGGAAGGCACACTCATGGGTATAAATGAGGAAAGCCATTGCAGGAAAGGATGAACATGTCCTAGAGAAAGCGACACTAGCAAAAATCTGTACATTCAAGAAACTCTCAGAAATTTACCATGACCTTAAAGTGCAAAGGGTAAAATGTTGGAAGGTGATCCATATTTAGAAAGGAATAAGACAATCTGCCAAGGCACAGAGCTGCTGACTCCGTATCCTGTGATACAATGAGTAGGCAAGCACTGTTCAAACTCCTGATTTGTTTTTCTACAAAGACACAAAACACTTTAATTCTCAATGTTTCTAGTGTTTTTAGTTATTAAACATTAGTGCATTAAATATAAGCTTTACTGTTTTTTTCATTTTCCTATATATTTGTTACCCAGAAGAAGAGAGCTTTAATGTTTTGATGAATGTTTTTAGGAGTCTAGAAAACTAGTTATTTTCTCAATTGATTATTGAGATCTCTTTGTACAGTTTCGGCTTGCACGGTCACGTACTACCCTGACCTGTACCAAATGAGGACTGGCTGTACTCTTAAGAGAGTATCTTTTAGTTTCTCTGTCTTTTTTAAATGTTTATTTTTATTTTTGAGAGAGAGACAGAGCATGAGTGAGGGAAGGGCCCAGAGAAAGTGGGAGACAGAATCTGTAGCAGGTTCCAGGCCCTGAGCTGTCAGCACAGAGCCTGACTGGGGCTCAAACTCATGAACCACAAGATCTTGACCTGAGCAGAAGTCAGACATTTAACCTACTGAGTCATCCAGGTGCCCCTAGTTTCTCTTTTTATAGATAAATATTAGATGCAAATGTGTTCAACTCAGACGTTGAACTGAGTTTTAATACTTATTTTGTTTCTATAAAATTGCCCCTTTGGTTTTTGTCAACCAGTTATTGGTCAACTTTGATTTACTAAGGTATACAATTTTCAAATTTTTCTTTAAAAGTGATAATAAAAGAAACACTGGAAAGTACCAGTAACATACAACTTATAATGTCAACTTGTCCTTCTGAGCACACAACAGCGTACTTACCTTTTTAAGCCAGTAAAGAGATGTGTGAAATGTTGAAGATCCAAAATTTTCTCCTGAAGATGGTGAAGGATATGGATGTGGTAAATTTAATCCCAGGTACAGAACAAATGGTTGACTGTAATTACTTGCTTCCTTCCTTAACCAATTTACTGCTCTGTCTGTATTCTTCCAGTCTTCTTCCATCACTCTTACTTTAGTCTTTCTTGGGATAAGATTAACCATAGGCCTGCCTTCCTGTCTGAGTAAGAAAGCAACATCTCTTGTCCATGCTTCAACGCGGTTGCTAAGGAGGCAAAAAGACAGATGTGTTATAAGGTACTAACAAAGATTAAAAAAAACTGACTAAACATAAATGTAAGAAAGCAATATGGAAAACAATTTTTACACTAAGTCATGTAAAGATCAGGCTCAATGCACTAGATCTCATGAAGAGGTTTACTGAGCCTTGCAAATACGAAAACCAGGAAAAAAAATGACAAGAATCAAATACTCACCTATGTGTTCTTTAAAACTAAGATAGATTATTTAGAAGGGTTACTTTTTTTTCATTTTAAGTGTGTAATTAATGACTTTTAGTAGATTTGTAAAGCTGTGCAACCATCACAACACTCTAATTTTTTAAAGTAATTTCCATGCCACATGTGGGGCTCGAATTCATGACCCTGAGATCAAGAGTCATATGCTCTACTGAGCTCACCAGGCACGCAAACAGTAATTTTAGAACATTTCTATCAGCTCCCAAAGCAATTTTCACCTTATTTGGAGTAGCTTCTCATTTTCGGTCCTAGCCCCAAAGTCTCCAAAGTCCATCATCAGCCCAGTTGTTTCACCTCTGACCTGAAGCAGGATAAGTTACTGCACAGCTCCAGGGAATAACATCCACTTATAGACGGGTTACTTTTTCGTATAAGATATTTAGTAAAATAAAAAAAAAATGTTTCAAGTTCCTAATATCTCTCCTAAATTTTCTAGCTTTTTGTCTTTTTTTCTGGCAGAAGAGACCTTTTTATTTTTATTTTTGTTCCAGTGTTCCAGTGTACTTTGTTCCTGTATGTAAAACATACAGTTTTATTTGTTTCAGGTGTACAGTACAGTGATTCAACAATTCCATTCAACTCAGTGCTCGTCAAGATAGGTGTACTTTTTAATCCCCTTCACCTGTTTCACCCATCTCCCTCTCCACCTCCCCTCTGGTAACTGTCTGCTTGTTCTCTATCGTTAAGAATCTGTTTTTTTTTTTTTTTTTTGGTTTGTCTCTATTTTTTTCCTTTGTTGATTTGTTTCTTAAATTCCACATATGGGTGAGATCATATGTTATTTGTGTTTCTCTGACTGGTTTATTTCACTTCGCATTATACTCTCTAGTTCCATCCATGTTGTTGGAAATGGCAAGATTTCATTGTGTGTGTGTGTGTGTATGTATGTATATATATCTATATATATACATACTTACCACTTCCTCTATCCATTCATCTATCAATGGACACTTAGGTTGTTTCCATAATTTCACTATTTTACAGCTGCAATAAACATAGGAGTACATGTTTCCCTTTGAATTAGTTTTTGTACTTTTTGGGGTAAATACTCAGTACTTTGATTACTAAATCACATGGTTGTTCCATTTTTAACTTTTTGAGGAATCTCCGTACTGTCTTCCACAATGGAAGTTGGCACTCCTATCAGCAGTGCACCATGGTTCCCATTTCTCCACATCCTCACCATACTTGTTTCTTATGTTTTGATTTTAGCCATCTGACAGGTGTAAGGTGATATCTCATTGTGGTTTTGATTTGCATTTTCCTGATGATGAGTCTTGTTGAGCATCTTTTCATGCGTCTTTTGGCCATCTGGATGTCTTCTTTGAAGAAATGGATACTAGAAATGGATACTAACCCATAGATTTTGGATATGTCATTTGCAAATATCTTCTCCCACTGAGTAGGTTGTTTGTGTTGATTGTTACTTTTGCTGTGAGAAGCTTTTTATTTTGACTCCGTGCCAATAGTTTATTTTTGCTTTTGCTTCTGTCTCAGGAGACATATCTAGAAAGATGTTCCTATGCCCATTGTCAGCAATATTATTGCCTGTGCTGTCTCCTAAGATTCTTTTGGTTTCAGGGCTCACATTTAGGTCTTTAATCCATTTTGGGTTTATTTTTGTGTATGATGTAAGAAAGTGGCCTAGTTTCATTCTTGTGCAGGTAGCTGTCCATTTTTCCTAATACCATTTGTCAGAGACTGCCTTTTTCTCATTGCATATTCTTGGATCCTTTGTCAAACATTGTGGGTTTATTTCTGGACTTTCTATTCGGTTGATCTATGTGTCTATTTTTGTACCAGTACCATCTTGTTTTGATTACTACAGCTTTTTAATATAACTCAAGTCCGGAATTATGACACCTTCAGTTTTGTTTTTCTTTTCCAAGACTGCTTAGGCTATTCAGGGTCTTTTGTGGTTCCATACAAATTTTTGGATAGTTCTAGCTCTGTGAAAAATGCTGTTGGTATTTTGACACGGATTGCATTAGATCTGTAGACTGCTTTGGATACTACAGATATTTTAACGATATCTGTTGTCCCAATCCATAAGGATGGAATGTCTCCATTTCTTTCACCATTGTCACCTTCCATTTCTTTCATCGGTGATTTATAGTTTTCAGAGTACAGGTCTCTGGTTAAGTTTATTCCTAGGTATTTTATTATTTTTGGTGCAACTGTAAATGGGATTGTTTTTTTAATTTCTCTTTCTTCTGCTTCATTATTAGTGTATAGAAATACAGTAGATTTCTGTATAGTGATTTTGTATCCTGTGACCTTACTGAATTCATTTTTCAGTTATAGTAGTTTTTTGGTGGAGTCTTTATGTTTTCTATACATAGTACCATGTCATCTGCAAATAGTGAAAGTATTTCTTCTTCTTTGTCAATTTGGATGCCTTTTATTCCTTTCCTTTTTCCTGGCTGCTGTGGCTAGAACTTCTAGTACAAGTTAAATGGCAGTGATGAGAGTGGATAACCCTGTCTTGTTCCAGACCATAAAGGAAAAACTCAGGTTTTCACTATTGAGTATGATGTTTGCTGCTGGTTTTTCACATAAGACATTTATTATGTTGAAGTATGTTCCCTCTACATCTACTTTGTTGAAGATTTTTAAAATAATGGATGGATGTCATACTTTGTCATATGCTTTTTCTGCATCTATTGAAATGATCATATGGTTTTTGTCCTTTCTTTTATTGATGTAATGTATCATGTTGACTGGTTTGCAAATATTGAACCACCTTTGCATCCCAGGAATAAATCTCATTTGATTGTGGTGAATAATTTTTTTTAGTGTATTGTTGGATTCTGTTTGCTAATATTTTGTTGAGGATTTTTGCATCTATATTCATCAGAGATATTGGTCTGTAGTTCTGTTGTTGTTGTTGTATCTTTATGTGGTTTTGGTTATCAGGGTAATGCTGGCCTCAAAGAATTAATTTGGAAATTTTATATCCTCTTCTATTTGTTGGAAAAAGTTTGAGAATAGGTATTAACTCTTCTTTAAATGTTTAGTAGAATTCACCTATGAAACTGTCTGGTCCTAGAATTTTGTTTGTTGGGAGGCTTTTTCTTTTCCTTCCTTCTTTCTTTTTTTTTTAAATTCAATTTCATCGTTGGTAATTGGTCCGTTCGAATTTTCTATGTCCTTCGGTTAAAGTTTTGGTATATGTTTCTTGAAATTTAACCATTTCTTCTAGGTTGCCCAGTTTTTGCCATATGATTTTTAATATTGTCTTGTAGCCCTTTGTATTTCTGTGGTCTTGGTTGTTATTTCTCATCTTTTGTTTCTGATTTTGTTTATTTGAGTCCTCTCCATCTCTCTCTCTTTTCTTTTTTGATGAGTGTGGCTAGAGGTTTATCAATTTTGTTGAATTTTTAAAAAAAAATTTTAATGTTTATTTACTTTTGAGGGGGGGAGGGGCAGAGAGAGAAGGAGATGCAGAATCCAAAGCAGGCTCCAGGCTCTGAGCTGTCAGCACAGAGCCCCATGGGGGGCTTGAATTCAAACTGTGAGATCATGACCTGAGCTGAAGTTGGATGCTTAACCAACTGAGCCACCCAGGCGCCCCCCAATTTTGTTGATCTTATCAAAGAACAAACTCCTGGTTCATTGATCTATTCTATTGTGGGTTTTTTTTTGGTTTTGTTTTTAGTTTCTATATCATTTATTTCTGCCCTAATCTTTATTAGTTCCTTCTTTCTGCTGATTTTGGGTTTTGTTTATTTTTCTAGCTCCTTTAGGTATAAGGTCAAGTTGTTTATTTGAAATGTTTCTTGCTTCTTGATGTGGGCCTGTATTGCTATAAACTTCTCTCTTAGAACCATTTTTTCTGCATCACAAAGATTTTGGACTGTTGTGTTTTCATTTTCTTTTGTCTCCATGTATTTTTTTCCCCCTTTGATTTCTTGGTTGACACATTCATTGTTTAGTAGCATGTTATTTAACCTCCATGTATTTGTGTTCTTTCCAGATTTTTTCTGGTGGTTGATTTTTTTTTTTAATGTTTATTTACTTTTGAGAGAGAGACAGAGCGCAAGTGGGGGAGGGGCAGAGAGACAGGGAGATACAGAATCCAAAGCAGGTTCCAGGCTTCAAGGTACCAAAACAGAGCCCAACACAGGGCTTGAACTCACAAACTGCAAGATTATGACCTAAATTGAAGTCAGATGCTTAACCGATTGAGCCACCCAGGCACTTCTCTTGTAGTTGATTTCTAATTTCACTGCATTGTGGTAAGAAAAGATACATGGTATAACTTCAGTCTTTTTGAAATTATCAAGACTTATTTTGTGTCTTAATATGTGCTCTATTCTAGAGAATGTTCTATGTACACTTGAATAGAATGTGTATTCTGTTTTAGGATGGAATGTTCTGAATATATCTATATCTATTAATATATCTAATATATCTATTAAATCCATCTGGTTTGTCATTCAAAGCCACTGTTTCCTTTTTTTTTTTTAATGTTTATTTATTTTTGAGAGAGAGAGACAGACAGACAGAGCATGAGCAGAGGAGGGGCACAGACAGAGAGGGAGACACAGAATCTGAAACAGGCTCCAGGCTCTGAGCTGTCAGCACAGAGCCTGACACGGGCTCGAACTCGGGAACGGTGAGATAGTGACCTGAGCTAAAGTCGGACACTCAACCGACTGAGCCACCCAGGCGCCCCCACTGTTTCCTTTTTGATTATCTGTTTAGATGATCTGTCCATTGATATAAGTGGGGTGTTAAAGTCCCCTACTATTATTGTATTATTGATTAATTCCTATTTGTTGTTAACCATTTTATATATTTGGGTGCTTGCATGTTGGCTGCATAAATATTTACAATTATCATATCTTCTTGTTGGATTGTTTCCTTAATGATTATATAGTGTCCTTCTCTTTCTCGTTACAGTTGTTATTTTAAAGTCAGTTTCATATTAAGTATTGATAACCTGCCTTTCTTTTGACACCCATTTGCAAGATAAATGGGTGCATCTCCTCACTTTCAGGTTGCATGTATCGTTAGGTATGAAGTGTGTCTCTTGTAAGCAGCATTTAGACGGTCCATCTAAATGACCCTGTATCATTTGATTGGAGCATTTAGTCCATTTACATTCAAAGTAATTATTATTAGGTATGTATTTATTGCTATTTTGTTATTTGTGTTCTGTTTGTCTTTGTGGATCTTCTCTGTTCCTTTCTTCCCTTGCTTTCTTCTCTCACCATAAGTTGGTTTTCTTTAGTGATATACTTGGATTCCTTTCTATTTCTTTTTTATATTTCTATTACTGTTTTACTGGTGATTTCTATTAGGTCTGTATATATCATCTTCTGCATAGAGGCAGTTTATCTTAAGTTGCTGGTTGCTCAAGTTTGAACCCATTCTTTACTCCTCTCCTTCCCACGTTTTAGGTATATGATGTGATACTTTATTTCCTTTTGTAAGTTCCTTTACTGATTTTTACAGATAGACTTATTTTTATACTTTTGTGTTTCTCACTTTTGTTACTCTTACTCATGGTCTCTGTTTTCTACTCAGACTCCCCTTTAATATTTTTTGTAGGGCTAGGTTAGTAGTCCTGAACTCCTTTAATTTTTTAATTATTGTTTTTTATGAGAGAGAGAGATAAAGAGAGAATGAGAATCTTAAGCAGGCTTCATGCTCAGTGAGGAGCCCAATGTGGGGCTCCATCCCATGGCCCTGGGATCATGAACTGAATCAAAATCAAGAGTCAGACACTTAACCAACTGTGCCAGTGAGGTGCCCTGATGAACTCCTTTAGTTTTTGTCTGAGAAACTCCTTATCTCTCCATCTATTCTGAATGATAGCCTTGCTGAATAGAGGATTCTTGGCTACAGGTTTTTTCCTTTCAGCACTTTGAATATATCCTGCCACTCCATTCTGGCCTGCAAAGTTTCTGTAGAAAAATACACTAATAGCCTGATGGGGTTTCCTTTTTATGTAACTATCTTTTTTTCTTTTTCTACTTTTAAAATTATTTCTTAATCACTGCTTTTTGCCATTTTAATTACTATATGTCTTGGTGTAGACTTCCTTAGGTTGATTTTTTGGGGGAGGATGTCTGGGCCTCCTGTATCTGAATTTGCTTCCTTTCCTAGACTTGCGAAGTTTTCATCTAGATTTTCTGCCCCCTTTCCTCTCTTCTTTTCTGTGTCCCTATAATGCAAATGTTATCATGCTTGATGAAGGCATCGAGTCCCTGAAGTCTATTCTAATTTTGCGTAAGTTTTTTTTCTCTCATCTGTTCAGCTTGATTACTTTCCATTACTATGTCCTCCACGTTGCTGATTTGTTCTTCTGCTTCTTCTAGCATGCTACTTATTCCATCTAGTGTATTTTTAGTGTTTTTTTTTAAAGTTTATTTATTTGTTTTTAGACAGAGAGTACAAGAGAGGGGCAGAGAGAGAGGGAGAGAGAGAATCCCAAGCAGGTTCTGTGCTGTCAGTGCAGAGTCTGACATGGGGCTTGAGCTCACAAACCATGAGATCATGACTTGAGCCAAAGTTGGGCGCTTAACCAGCTGAGCCACCCACACGTCCCTGTCTAGTGTATTTTTAATTTCTTTAATGTTTATTTATTTTTGAGAGAGTGTGTGAGCAGGGGAGGAGCAGAGAGAGAAAGAGAGAGAGACAGATAGAATCTGAAGCAGACTCCAGGCTCTGAGCTGTCAGCACAGAGCCCAACATGGGGTTTGAATCCACCAACCACAAGATCATGATCTGAGCCAAAGTGGGATGCCCAACCGAGTCACCCGGGTGCCCCTCATCTAGTGTATTTTTAATTGGAATTATTTTGTTCTTCATTTCTGATTAGTTCTTTTTTTTAATGTTTATTTTTGAGATACAGACCTAGAGAGTGTGTGTGCATGTGTGAATTGGGGAGGGGCAGAGAGAGAAAGAGGGAGACAAGGACCCAAAGTGGGCTCTGCACTGATAGCAGAGAATTTGATGCAGGACTTGAACTCACTCGACTCAAAGTTGGCTTCTCAACTGAGCCACCCAAGGTACCCCGTGATTGGTTATTTTTTAAATCTTTTTAAAATTTTTTAACAGTCTCATTGATGTCCTCTACTCTTTTCTCAAGTCCAGTGAGTATCTTTATGATCATTAAATTCTCCATCAGGTGTATTTCTTAGCTTTGTCTTATTCATGTGGTACATATTTCTCTGTCTCCTCATTTTGCCTACCTCTCTGTGTCTGTTCCTCTGTATTAGTAAAGTCAGCTATGTCTCTTGCTCTTAAAAGTAGTGGGTGGGGTGTGGACTTTTAACAAGATGGTACTGGTTCTCTTGCAAACAGTATTTACAGCTGCTGCAGAGATGTGGCCAGCTGGCGCCACCTTGCAAAGCAAAAGCGAGCCAGGTTGTAGGGCCTGCAAGCTGTGTGGGCTGGTCCTCTTCCACAGGAGATGTGCAGCCACTGTGTAGACCAAGGCCTGCCTGGGCTGCTCTGCAAAGTGCATGCCAGTGGGGGGGGGGGGTGCAGTTTTAACAAGGCACCCATGTGCTCTGTGGGAGTTGACCAGCTACTGCCACTAGGACCCAGGCTGTGCAAAGGGCACGGTGAGGAGATGCAGTGTTGGCAAGGTTTGCACTGCTCATCTGGGGCAAGGGACCCACAGTGCTGGGATCAAGGCAGGCCAGGCTGGAGGGGGAGGGGCACAGTGTAAGCAAGTTAGGTAGCGAATGCTGGTGCCACACTGGTTTCTGCAAGTGGCTGTGTGTTTATGCTGGGGGTTAGGGGAGGGAAGTGGCACCTGCCAGCTCCTTTGTTCCTAGAGAAGTCCCTCACAGAACTCTGAGATTAGTAAATAACTAGCTATAACTCTTGTATGCCCCAGGCATTTTCCAAACTGCTCTCTTCTATACTGTAACTCCCCAGGCTGATTGTCTTGCTGTCTCTTTAAGGGCAGGGAAACTCAGCTTCCTATTGCCCTCCCTCCTGGCTCTCCTAGCACAGAACCTGCTGATTTTTAAAGTTCCATGCTTTAAGACCTGCTGGTTATAAGAACTCATGAAATTAGGTCACTCTTATTTGCAAAGCCAAATGCTATGGGGACCCATCTTTTCTGTGCAGGCTCCCCGGTGTGGTAGTTTCTCATCCCTCTCCATGCCCGTGGCTCCCTCCCTCCAGCAGCCAGACGTGTAGGGTTTAGGCTGCCATTGTGTTTCTGCCTTTCCTACCCTCTTCAGTGTGGCCTCTTCTCTACATTTAGTTGTGGAGTCTGTCCTGCCACTCTTCTGGTCATTTTATGGATTATTTACATTGATGTATTACTTGCAATAAGCACAAACATACAATGTGTAGTTTCTTGTATGCTGGCATTTCTCAAAGTGTGGCCCAGGGGTCTCTGGGAGGTCCCTGAAGGGCTATGAGGCCGTGAGGTCAAATCTGTTGCCGTAACAGTAAGATGTTATTTGTCTTTTTCACATTCAATCTCACGTGAGTGGACAAAGGGACACAAAATTACCATGTTTCTGATAAAGGCATTCACAATATAACTTGTCCAACTTCTACCTGAGGTCCAGTTCTTTATATCGTCACTACTCCACAGCAGTCTGTGGAGCCGCAGCATCAGCAGCATCTGGGAGCTTGATGCAGACGCAGAATCTCAGGTCCCTCCCAGACGCAATGAATCAGAGAGGGTATTTAACACGACGCCCAGGTGAGTCGTATGCATATTAAAGTTTGAGATGTGTTGTTCTACATGCCAGTCTAAGAATTCCTTAATGCAAAAACTTCTCAATTTTTAGACAGGATAATCAAAATAGTATCTTCAGTAGCCCATCAATGGGCTACCTTGGTTCAATTCCAGAAACAAGGTGATAGCTAAATGCACTATCAAACAATTAGCAGTTTGATTAATTTTTTAACAATATCCTCCCAGTATGAATGGAAAAAGAAAACCCTAACAAATTACCAACAAATCATTGCATAAACGTGCATGTGTGCCGTTGCTGTGCGAGTTTTCTGTGCCAATGTGCCAAATCACACTGCAGTACTGGATACAGTCAGTCTGCAGGTGGCACAGGATTAATTAACATAGCAATCTCATCTGAAAAAATATGACACACTACAATCGATTACATGACTGTTTTCTTTCAAGATGAATTTGGAGAGGTTAGACTTCACTCACAGCTTCCTAAGATAACTAACTCTTAGCCTTCAAGAGTTCTATGGAGATCTCTTTTTCTCTCTCACACACACACATACACAATTATTGTTTCTGATGGGATTTAAATAGTATCTCAGGTAAGTCTTCTGAATGAAAACATTACAAGTCTGAGTAATGCCCTTGCATATTTTGGTATCAGCCTAACATGTTCTGTAAAAGAGAAAGAAATCCATATTCCTTTCCATTAAATGTTCTTCTCTCAAAGTTGTGAGAAACACACCTACACAGCATCTTTTAGAGGACTTATAAAGTTGTCATATATCTTCCTCACATATGCAAACACTCAAAAAACAGTCTGTTTTAGCGTAATGAATAAACTCTGGCAAATTCGGAGTTTGTATTCCTTCCCAATATACATTATTTAAATGCTGAATACATGCATGTTTTCTCACTGATGAATTTTATTAATTCCAACCATTTTATTTTTGGGGGGAAATCAAAGTAGCCAGTGCTCCTTAACCTTTTTTTTTTTACTCATAGAGCTACTGGTAAGTAAGATGAAAATCATGGATCTTTTTGCCACTAAATAATAGAATTTATTATTAATATTTATTATATGTAACATGTGTTAACATAATACTGTACTTTATATTCTAAATAATTTCATAATTACAGTTTTTATTATAAATATATTTTATGTTAATAATACTAGTCAATTAATTCCCTATTTTTCATGGCTAACTACAATAGAACATAGGCAATAAAAAAGCCAACTGGAAGGATGGAAATACTTAGAGGAACACAAGGAAACTTTGAATGGATGACCAATTATATCCATCAAGAAATTACATGAACTCCAAAAAAATTCATGTAAAATAATGATGGGACTTGATCAGTGAGCAAAAAATCTGTTCAGGAATGAAAAGAAAAAACAGCACCATTCCAACGTTGTTGTTGTTGTTGTTATTTACAGAACCACAACTTTATGGAGGTTCTCAAATTCAGCTTACCAGATGATGAAACGTGCAGGCTATGTTCTGCCAGCTGCCTGAACCCGTTACGGAGGCCTTTCTCACGTATGAAAGCCTGACCTTTCGTTGCTTCTCTACAGGAATTCTGGTTTATCCAGTGTTCTCCAAAAGGTTTGTACTTTGCTACTTAGATGGCTTTGTTCAGAAGTTTCTTCTTCCTGTCCATTTTAGTCTATTATTGTTCTACTTCTATGAGAGTAGAACAATGCTATTAAGTCTAAAATGCTATTAAAACTATATTATTTATGTGTATGTGTGTTGTGTGTGTGTATACACACATACACTATTAGGAATAGTACTGCCAATTAAACTAAACAGAATTTTGTAATCATCAATAGTAAGATGAATTGCAATTTTGGAGATATCTTAAATTGTGAAAAAGAAAATACCACCTTAGAATAAATTAAATATAGTACCTTAAAGCATTTATTCCCATCCCCTGAAAAAACATTTGAATGTGATCACTTCTTCTTTTAAACAGAATGCAACATATTTTACCCTGTACTGTAGTTATCTAGGCTTTTTTTTTTTTTTATCTCCTTATTTTAAGTCTCTCAGCTAGGTCATATCTAGCTAATGCTAATGTTAAATTGAAAAGTTAAAATTTCACATTATTAGATTGCTTTAGGCTTTTCTCAAATAGATTGAGATAAATTTCCACAAACGGCAAACACTGGCCAAAGTAGGAGATATAAACTTCATTACAGGCAGCTAAATATATAGTACATTAAAGTTTAGTAATTAAATAGGAGAAAATCCAAGAATAGTAATGAGGTTGTAGGCTCGGAGCTATCACTAGTGTTTCAAGAAACTGATCTAGGAGTTACGGTAGAGAGCAGTCTGAAGATAGCCCCAGGGGCTGCTTCAGCCCAGTTAGTCATCAGAAGACTCTTCCATTATCATAAATTAATCTAGGAATGCACCCAGAATAATGCAAGGTGTTCTAGATAGTAAATTTCATTATAATAAGATGGTGGTAGTGGTAGTGTGGGTTCTACAAAGGCTTCTAAGATGACCAAAGGAATAGATGCCTCTTCTTTGGTATGGAGAAAACCAATCTAAAGATCTATATGATCTTCGATTATAAAATAATAGTGAATATGGATGAGATACACACATGCTTATCACTAGGATACAGAATTGAAAGGGGCTGAGAGACGGCTTACTGTTGTTATTCTGAGTTCTGTCCCTTCCTTCTTAGTTGCTCTGACTCTGTTGAGAAAGTCTGTGGTTCTGCTCTGGAAGCCTAGCTGGAGACAGGAAGGGTAGTGTCATCAGTTAATGATTTGCTTCACTTTGCTGTTTGCCAAGAGGTTTAAGCTTAAGAATTTTGCAAAGCAAGTCTCTCATTTTGGAAGTAGGCCTTTATTTTTTATTTGTTTCAGAGGGGTGAAAATTGCCTATTGTGGCCCAGCTTCAGAAACACATGAAGTTACATGAATTGAGAACATAGATAAATTTCAGTGATAGTTAAGATGATAGAAGGTTTGATTTTAGGTTTTAAATTTCTAAACTTTTAGCAAGGAAAGAGAAGACAGAGCTTGTTTAAATTGGCTTCTGATGCCTTTGGAATGTAAGTTCCATGAGTTTAGAGATTGTTGTGTTTTGATCACTACTCTATTCCCATCATTTAAAAATAGTGTCTGGGGTGCCTGGGTGGCTCAGTCGGCTAAGTGTCTGACTCTCGATTTCACTCACATCACGATCTCACGGTTCGTGGGATCTATCCCCATCCTGGGCTCTGCAGTGACAGCGCACGGGATTCTCTCTCTCCACCCCTACCCTGATTTCCGTTTGGAAAGGGAGATGTCAAAACTACCCTTGGTTGAGAACCACTGTTTTTGATATTGAGAATATACTGGCAAAACAATGTTACCTGATAGTAAAAATTACCAAAACACCTTATGAATTAAATAGACATGTTTCTGTTCAGTTGCTAATAAGATACAGCAAATTTGAACTTCATCAAACGTATTACAGGTAAATACATATAATGTGAGGGGTGTTAAGGAGATACATAACTTGCACAAATTACAATTTGTAACTGTAATCACTACTATAATTGTAATTGCTAATCTTATAATTAGTAAGTAGAATCTTAATGAGTACTACTACCACTACTTGTTTAACAGTTGTCTGGAAGAAACAAGTGTGCAGCCCTTAAAGATCCCAGGATGGTGTAGTGTATTACATACAGAATGGACATAGAGCTGGACTAGTGTTCCTAAACTGATACAAGAAGAAAGTATCACTCGATGACTAAAAAGACAAACGGAATATTATAGTAACAAACTAAAGACATTTGTAATTCTGCCTGGAAATACACGTAGGTTAAAAAATGGCCAATTTCAGTGAGAAAGGCAGCACAAAGAGTTATAAAAACAAGTTTTGACTTTGAGAACCAGTCTATTAAAATACTGAATACTCCTATTAAGTTTGATATTGAGAGACATTTTTTTCTGAGACCATTTTTAAAACTGCACAGAAAAATCTAAAAGATAATGCAGCATAATTCATATAGCTTTTGCAGATATGCTGTTAACAGCTACCTTGACCTATCTGTCAGCTAAATGACTGTGTGGGTATATACAGCACTAATGCAAATAGTCCTGGAGCTCTGGTGAAATACGAAAATTAGCTACAGGCAATTATTATATTGAAAACCATCTTTGATGTCCTAAATATCAAGAGTGAAGTGGCTCTTTTCCTTTTACTTATTTTAAACCATAGTTTAAACAAAACATTGGTGTTTATCAAATAATAAGCTGAAGACAGATAATATAACTTTCTATCCCATTCATTTCAACAATTAATTCTGTGCCTACCATGCACTGACACTATATTGGCAATGGGAATAAAGCAATGAAAAAGAGAAACAGAGTCCTTATGATCCCACTGAGGAGTAAAATTCAGATCCTATTTTAACCATGTCACATACAGACTGATAGTTACAGGGAGTATGAGGTGTTCAACCTTAGATTCTTTTTACTATGGGATTGGCTGAGGAAACTGAGAAAACAATAGGACAATAGGATAGGATAATTGTATAGGATAGGATAATAAGATTGGTTATGCTTTACTTTGGATTAAGCTTACTTTCTAGAAAGTAGAAGAATTTTAAAAAGAAATTTTGAAACTGCATGAAATAATTAGCAGTGCAACACTTTAGAAAAAAGAAAGCATTATGTAAATATTGAACTATAATTCTGGTTAAGTCATTTTTATAATAATAATCTTTCCCTTGATTAAACACTTATTCTTTGCTAGGTATTGTTAAAGAATTTATATTACCTCATTAAATCTTTAAAAACTTTTTTAAATGTTCTATTTATTTTTGAGAGAGAGAGAGAGCATGTGCATGTGTTCACACAGCAGGGGAGAGGTAGAGAGAGAGAGAGAGAAAAAGAGTCCAAAGTAGGCTCCAGGCTCTGAGCTCTCAGCACAGAGCCTGATGAGCGGCTAGAACTCATAAACCATGAGATCATGACCTGAGCCAAAGTTGGATGCTTAACTGACTGAGCCACCCAGGAGCCCTCCTATTTAATCTTTTTACATGCTCTCTTATAGTAACTCATTTAAAATCCTAATCATCCAATGAGGTAGGTATTATTTTTTTTAATATATTTTTTATTTTTTTATTTTTATTTTATTTTTTTTAATGTTTATTTATTTTTGAGACATAGAAACAGAGTGTGAGCAGGAGAAGGTCAGAGAGAGAGGGAGACACAGAATCCGAAGCAGGCTCTAGGCTGAGCTGTCAGCACAGAGCCCGACGCGGGGCTCGAACTCACAGACTGCGAGATCATGACCTGAGCCGAAGTCGGCCACTTAACCGACTGAGCCACCCAGGCACCCCTATTTTTTTTTATTTTTTAGTAATCTCTATACCCAACATGGGGCTCAAGCTCGCAACTCTGAGATCAAGAGTCACACGCTCCACCAACTGAGTGAGTGGGGCGCCCTGAGGTGTTTATTATTAATTCCAGTTTTCAGATAAGCACACCGACACTTAGAGAAGCCAAGTAACTTCCCCACGGTCACAAGGATGGTAGGCAGGGACGCTGGGCGTTTAACGGTTATGGTGGGACTCAAAGTCTGTGCTCCTTCCACCACATCTACCTCTGCTTCCACCCTTTTCTTCTGCTGCATTACTGGGCAGAGTGGGGGAAGAGCTCTGTGCACAGACCTGTGCAGTGGTCCAGAGCTGGTGAAGAGCTTCTGAAAGAAATGAGAGAGCAACTGCATACTGAGGAGAGGGTGTGGTACGAAATGAGACAGGAGGTACGTAGTGACTAGATCATGGAAGGTCTTACAAACCACATTGTGGATGTGGGATTTTAGCCGACTTACAGACCAAAAAAAAAAAAAAAAAACACTGAAAGATTTTAAGCACATAAGTCACTCGATCAGATGTTTATTTTAAAAAGATCACTCTGGCTGCCTAGAAAAAAGAGTGAGATAGAGGAAAAGTTAGAGGGCCACTTCAATATTTTAGGCAGGAGAAGTTAGTGGCTTGGCAGAGACGGTAAGTGAATAAACTGGAGATCTATTTTAAAAGTAGAGCTGACAACATCTGGTGATGGATTACAAGACAGAGGTGGGGAGGAGATGTGAGGGTCCCTTCTGGGTTTTCAGGATTGATATCTTTTAGATTTTGGAAGACAGAAAAGGAAAGAAATTTAACATTACCCAGAAGAGCAAGCCTAATACTACTCAGATTATTCTATTTTAGTATCTCTTTACCCCAAACTCATTGTATTAGTTTCCTAGGGCTGCAGTAGCAAATTACTGCAAAAAGTGTGGCTTAAAACAACATAAATTTATTCTCTCACAATTCTAGAGGCTAGAAATCAAGGTATTGGCTGGACCATGCTTCCTCTGAAGGCTCTTGGGAAGAATTAATCCTTTTTTCCTCACTTCTGGCATTCTTTGGTTTGTAGCTGTGATCAGTGCAGTCTCTGCTTCCATCTTCACACTGCCTTCTCTGTGTATTTATGCCCTTTTCTAATGAGAACATGAGTCATTGGATGTAGAGCTCACTTTTAAATTCAGGATGACTTCATCTTGAACCCTTAGTTAATTGCACCTATTTCCAAATAAGGTCACGTTCTGAAGTTCCAGGTAAACATGAAGTTTTGGGTAACACTATTTATCTCACTACATTCACTATTATTTTATTGAATTTATTTTCTGGTTCTTACCATAATCATTAGAATTAGCATCACTACTACCACTGCCATAACCCTCAGTTAGCACCTGTTAGGCAAGAGGTACTGCTCTAAGCCTTTAATATGTATTTGTGCCAGGGGCCACAGTGGTGGAAGACTCTAAGATCATACCCAAGTTCACTAGGAGGACTCACAGGACTCAGCATATAGTTGTTCACATGGGTATGATTTATTTTAGTGAAAGGACACAGAGCAAAATCAGCAAAGGGAAAAGGTATTTAGGGTAAGTCCATAGTAAACCACTTACAAGTTTCCAAGGAGAGTCACAAAGGGCACGCTTAATTCATCTAGCATCAAACGTGACAATGCATGTGAAGTGTTGTCTGTCAGGGAAGCTCATTAGTACCCAAGTTGTTATTGAGGCTGATCACCCTCTGCCTACCACATACCAAAATCCCAGACTCCCAGGGAAAGCAGGTGTTCAGTACAAACCACATTTTACACTCTAGCTGGATAATAAGTCACTTTTATCAGGGAATAGACGGAAGGCTCCTGAAATTCAAGTTACCAGACATAAGCCACGGCCATTCTTGAAAGCAGCCTTTCTAAGGATAGCCATCTCAGACCTGCTGTGTTAGCCACTTTTTCTGCAGATCTCATTCCATTTAATCCTTACGACAAAGAAATTAAAGTTCAGTTAGCTTAGATAATGTTCCCAAGATTATACTACTAAGAGGTCAGCAGTAAATAGAGAAGCCAAGATTTATATGAAGGGAATCTGATTCCAGATCTCTGCTCTTATCCACTATGTTTGGCTGCCTGGTTTTTGAGGACTTAATAAAATGGAGAAAAAAAAAGTTGTAATAGGCTGACATTAGAGATAACTGACAAAAAGCAAGTACCAAGAAGATTATGGTCTTTAAAAATGATTGTAAAGTGAATAAGGAAGTAGACATTGTATAACAAAAACTCAAAATAAATTTTGGACTGAACAATTTTATAGACCTTTGATATTTAAGAAAAACAAAATTACTAGTGTATTAGCAGCTTTAATATTTTAAGAAGATTAAAGAAAGGTGAAGTTTTAGCCAAATTAACACAATTGAGGGATTAAGAGATTTACTTTCACCATTGTGGAAAAATAAAAAACAAAAGTCACAAAAGAGTACATGTATGTGCTATAGCAGAGGGTAGCATATTAGATTATTTTGTTGTATTTTTTTACCTAATGGAGTGATGCCCTGAAGTGTAGTCCAGTTTTCCAAATTTTTGTGTTCGGTAGCCATTCTTCTCCATGATATCCATCCATGTTGTATAATTTGGATCTAGGCCCTTAAAGTTATTCCAAGATTCTGTTAAGTGAGTGAAGAGGCCACTCCACATTGCTGGGGGGAGAAAAGAAATTGGGACTAGTGTAAAGCTTACTGATTTGTTTTAATTATCGAGACAACTGCAGCAAGAGAAAGAATCAACTACGTTAGAGCTCATGCCCTGGAGTCAAACATAACCTGCATTAGGTGCTCTGCCTGACATTCTGGTTCTTATCTCGTCTATCAAGGGGAGAATTCTGCAAGGAACTACTATTTCCATTTTATAAGTGAGTCTCTAAGGCTTACAAGTTAAGTTTTTTAAGGTAAACACAGCTGGAATTATGTATAATGCCTGTTAAGACTCTAAAGTCTTCTTTCAATCATAAAAGTAATCCCTAAGTATTTATTTATTTTCCAAGTCAGTCAACTGAAGTATAGATCTTTTTCCAACATGATGACGGATTTTTCCCAATCCTTGTACTGGCTTTCTATGAAAAATTTAAGTGTACTATGTCTTTGGTCGTATTTTCTACAACTATGATTGTAACCAATAAATCCTTTTTCAAGTATTAACAGACCTAAAGGGAGAAATAGGCAGCAATAAAATGAAGTAGGGGACTTCAATACCCCAGTTTCAACAATGGATGGATCATCCAGACAGCAAATCAATAAAGTGACACTGGACTTAAAAACTACATGTTAGACCAGATGGGCTTAAAAGACATTTACAGAACATTCCATCTAAAAGCAACAGGATATATATATACGCTTATTAAGTGCACATGGAACATTCTCTAGGACAGAGTGTATGATAGGCCACAAAAAATGTCATAATAAATTTAAGAAGTTAAAATAAGAAGCATCTTTTCTGACCACCACAAAGGTATAAAACTGGAAGTCATTTACAAGAAGAAAATTGGAAAATTCACAAACATGTGAAGATTATACCACATGCTACAGAATAACCAATGGGTCAAAGAAGAAATCAAAAGAGAAATCAAACAATATGTTGAGACAAATGAAAATGGAAGTATAACATACCAAAATTAATGACATGCAGAAAAAGTAGTTCTAAGAGGGAAGTTCATAGGAGTTAAATGTCTACATTAAGAAAAAAGCTCAAACAGCCTATCTTTACATCTCTAGAACTAGAAAAAGAACAAACTAAGCCCAACATTAGTAGAAGAAAGGAAGTAACAAAGATTAGAGTGAAGATAAAAAAAAATAGAGACTAAAAAAGAAAATACAAATGATCAATAAAACTAAGAGCCATTTTTTTAAAGATAAAAAGATAAACATTTAGCTAAACTTACCAGGAAAAGAGACTACTGAAATGAATAAAATCAGAAATGAAATAGAAGTTACAACTGATGACACAGAATTATAAAGAATTAATTATAAGACCACTATGGACTATTATATGCCAACAAATTGGAAGACCTAGAAGTGGATATATTCTTAGAAGTATACAACCTACCAAGAAGGAAGCATGAAGAAATAGACGATCCAACAGACCAATTATGAATAAGGAGATAGAATCAGTAATCAAATGCCTCCCAACAAAGCAAAGTCCAGGACCAGAAAGCTTTACTGGTGAATTCTACCAAACATTTGTATAAGAATTAATATCAGTCCCTCTCTCTAAACTCTTCTGAAAAACAGAAGAGGAGGAAACACTTCCACACTCATTTTACAATGCCAACAGTATCCTGATACTGAAACCAGAGGAGGACACCACAAAAGAAGAAAATGACAGGCCAATATTCCTGATGAACATCATGTAAAATCATCAACAAAATAGCAGCAAACTGGTTTCAACAATAACTTAGAAGGGTCATACGCCATAATCAATTGGGATTTATTCCAGGGATACAAAGATGATTCAACACCTGTAAATCAATCAACATGATATACCACATTAACAAAATGAAGGATAAAAATCATATGCTCATCTCAATAGATGCAGCGAAAGCATTTGACAAAATTGAATATCATTCATGATAAAAACTCTCAACAAACTGGATATAGAAGGAACAGAGGTCAACATAATAAAATCCATGTATGACAATCCATAGCTAACATTATATTTAGTGGTGAAAAGCTGAAAGCTTTTCTTCTAAGATCAGGAACAAGACAAGGGTACTTACTCTCACAACTCCTATTCAACATAGTAGAAGTCCTAGATAGACCAGTTAGGTGAGAAGAAGAAATAAAAGGCATCCAAACTGAAAGAAGAAAAAGGTTCTATTTGCAGATGATATATATAGAAAACCCCAAAGATTCCACCAAGAAACTGTTGCAACTATTCATTGCATTTACTAAAGTTGTGGGATATGAAACCAATATACAAAAATCGGTTGCATTTCTATATGCTAATGACAAACTATTAGAGAAGTTAAAACAATCCCATTTATAATTGCATCAAAAAGAATAAATTACCTAGAAAAAATTTAACCAAGGAGGAGAAGATCTGTAACCTATAAACTGTAAGACACTGATGAAAGAAACTGAAGACACAAATAAACGGAAAGATACTCTGAGCTCATGGATAGGAAGAAATGATATTATTAAAATGTCCATACCACCCAATGAAACCTACAGATTCAATGCAATCCTTATCAAAATTCTAATGGCATTTTCCCCAGAAATAGAACAAACAATGCTAAAATTTGTATGGAACCACATAGACCGCAAATAGCCAAAGCAATCTTGAGAAAGAAGAATAAAGCTGGAAGCATCACCGTTCTTGATTTCAAACTATATTACAAAGGCAGAACCATGAAGAAAGCATGGTGTTGGCATGAAAACAGATACACAGACGGATGAAACAGAACAGAGAGCCCAGAAATAAACCCACACATACAGGTCAAAAAATTTAAAAGAAGCCAAGAATATCTAATGGGGAAAGGGCAGTCTCTTCAAAAACTGGTGATGGGAAAACTGGACCCTTTTCTTACACCATACACAAAAATCAACTCAAAATGGATTAAACACTGAACTTAAGACTTGAAACCAAGAAACTACTAGAAGAAAACGGGGTAAGCTCCTTGACATCAGAATTGACAGTAATTTTTTTGTATTTGACGCTAAAAGCAAAGGCAAAACAAGTAAAATCAACAAGCGGAACTACATTAAACTTGAAAGCTTCTGCACAGCAAAGGAAACCATCGACAAAATAAAAAGGCAGTCTGTGGAATGGGAGAAAACATTTGCAAATCATAGATCTGATAATTAGTATCCAACATATACAAAGAACTCGTATAATTGAATAGCAAAAAGAAAGATTAAAAACTGGGCAGAGGAACTAAATATTTTTCCAAAGACATAGAAATGGTCAAACAGCTGCATGAAAAGATGCTCAGTATCACTAATCATCAGGGAAATACAACTCAAGACCACAATGAGATCTCATCTCTGTTGGGAGCCGTTTTGGGCTCACAGGTTGAGAAGTAACAAAGTTGCATCCTGGGGATGGTTTGCACCTCCTCCATTGTAGTTGGAAGTATAGCCCTCAAAACAACACCCTGATTTCTCCTGTTTACAGATAATTAACATTAAGGCCTTAAGGAAACACCCTGTTCTCTCCCCCCACCCTAAATTTATATGTTAATTATCCTGAAACCAACATACAGGATTAAGGAAGTTACCACCTTGCTGGTAAAAACAGATTATTGTTAAAGAGATCAAACTATGGAATGTCACTCACTGCTATAATGTAACTCACTACCTTTTAAATAAAGACGCTGAGACCAGCAGGGCAGAGATGCCAGAATTGAGAAGGCGCCAGAATGGCGGAGACGCCAGAATTGCCAGGGCTGCCTGCTTGGTCATCAGACTCCATCTTTCTCGTGGCTCTCTCACTTCCTTTCGCCTGACCGTCTGTTCTTCGTGGACCCCTAGATTCGCCAGAACAAGGACCCCGGCACATCTCATCCCTGTTAGAATGACTGTCAAGACGACAAGACATAACAAGTCATGGTGAAGATGTGGAGACAAGAGAACGCTTGTGCATCTCTGTTGGAAATGTAAATTGACGAGGCCACTGTGGAAAACAGTATGAAGTTTCCTCAAGAACATTACAACTAGAAGTATCATACAGTCCAGCAGCGCCCACTTCCAGGTATTTACCCAAAAAGGAGAAAATCATTATCTCAAAGAGATATCTGCACCCGTATGTTCATTGCAGTGTTATTCACAAGAGCCAAGACATGGAAGCAACCTAAGTGTCCACTGATAGATGAATGCGTATGCCATATACATATGTATCACCCATACATACATATGTATTACACATACACACATATAGAGAGAGAAATATTAGTCATGAAAAAAGGAAACTGTCTTTCAACACAGTGGATGGACCTTTAAGTCATTATGTTAAGTGAAAGAGGTCATACGAGAAAAACAAGTAGTGTATGATCTTACATATATGTAGAATAAAAAAAAAATGGAACTAATAGAAACGTAAAAGATTACGGTTGTCAGGAGGGGGGGTGGGAGTGGGAAAATGCATGAAGGTGGTAAACATGTACAAATTTCCAGTAATAAGTAAGTTCTGGGGATATAATCTATAGCATGGGTACTATAGTTAATAATAACAGCATGGGATTATATATTTAAAAGTTGCTAAGAGAATAGGTCTTAAAAGATCTCATCAAAAGAAATTTTTTAATTAAGGGAGGTGATGAATATTAATGCCATTTATGATGATAATCATGTCACAATATATACATATATGAAGTCATTATATTGTATACACCTTAATACAATGTTCTATGTCAATTATCTCAATAAAACTGGGGAAAAATTATTTTCCCTTTCAGTTTTTGTGTACACACACAGTAGGGTTGAATAAGCTTTCTCTTCTCATCTAACACAATGATTTTTGAGAAGTGGGATGAGGGTTGTCTGGGTTTGAATCTCAATAATGTCAATGACTGAGTGACCTTTGATAAGTTACTTAACCTTTTAGTACTATAGTTTTCATATGCAAAGGGGGGTGGTAACAATATCTACTTCATGGAAATGTTATTATTATATAAATTAAGACATGTAAAGCACTTAGAATATTGCCAGGCACAGGATAAGAATGCAACAAATGTTAGTTTCTATTACTATTTCTCCTTGTTCAAAGGCTGCAAAGTATCGTTGTTTTAGGAAAAGCATCACCTAACATTTCTGAAACCTTTAGAGTTCATTAATCGCCTTTTAATTCATTATTTCACTTGATGCCAGGAACAACCCTGTGAGGCACACAGCATATAAACCCTTTCGTAGATAAGGAAACTGAGTGACTTGCCTGGCTCACTGAAGATTAGAATCCAGGACAACACCTCATCCTAGTCCATTGCTTGTTCTACTTGCTCAGTAGAGAAAAAAAAAAAAAAAAACTTACAAAACTGTTTTAATATGCCTGGGCCTTCCTCACTGAAATATCATTTGGAGTATTGTCTGGGTTTCCTTTAATCACTGGTGACTACATAGGTGATTGTGCTGGTGGTGGATGTGAAGGGACTTGGGACTTCTATCACAGAGAAGATCATGTCAGGAATGTCCTGACAGACACAAACAGTTGCATGCTTTTCAATATATTGCAAAGCAAACAACCAAACATTAGAAAGGCGGGAAGGACACTCTATCAGAGCAGAGACAATTTATTTTTTTAAAATGGCATTTTCCTCTGCTTCTCCAATATTCATGGATTAATACTGCTGACATTTTAACATTAAACCTATGCCTACTTGTTAAATTACGATAATAAAAGTGAACAAATAGGTTTGGGATAGAAGTGAATTAAGACTAAAGAGAAACAGATAGTCTGTAATCTGAAATAATATGAAAAAATTCAGAGAAACCTGATGGATGTATGAAAATTCTAACTACTTTGTGGTATGCTCTGAAGTCACTCCCAACTCTCTCTATTCTTACTGAAAATTTTCTTAAAAATACAAATCTTTTAGGAAATGGGAGTATTTCCTCATTTGCTTGGATTGTCCAGAGGTTCTTAGTCACCTATCATAAGGAAATGAAACAGTAACACATGAACTAAATACCACTTTGGATGATAAAAATTCCTACTCCTGAAAAATAAATTAGAAATTCTGATAATGTCAATACATACCTTAAAATACACATCACTTAAATTAAATTCTTTCTATTAGATGACAAATATAATTTACTATCCTACTTTGGGGATATAATAATCTTTAAAATTGTGAAGACATTTTTGTGTGTGTGGCCACTTCCATTCATCTCGGGCATGTTCATACCTGCGCGTGACGGGCAGCAGATTGGAGAGTTTGTGTAAGCATTCAGAAAGGAAGTGCCACGGGCTTTCATAAAGTTGATAAAAGGAAGTTTCACTACCTGACTTCCTGGGTAAAATGTCAGCCTTCCATCCTGGAAAAAGAAATTTAATTAATACTGATTGTGTTAGAAAAGAAGAAAATTATTTCCTTTAATTTTAACCATAAAATTCACAAGTGAGCAAAAGACTTCAATGTGATCCTAAGGACCCTTAAAAGGTAAAACAAGCACAGTGTTACCAGTATCATAATGTTAAGAATTTAGTGTCGTGCCTGGATTCATTTGAATATAATAAAGGACTTTCTGGAAAGTTCTTTTGGGGCAGGATGGATCGATGGAACAAATATTTAGTGAGCATTTACTGCATGCCAGGTAATGTAAAAGATCTGGAAATTCAATGGTGATAAAAACAGAGTCCCTGGCCCTTGAAGCTTATGGCTTAGTGGGAGAGGCAAAACATGTACTGGTAAATAAGCCATTGATAATTATTAATGGGGGGGGGGGGCGGCGCCTGGGTGGCTCAGTTAAGCGTTTGACTTTGACTCAGGTCATGATCTCATGGGTCAGGAGTTTGAGCCCCACATTGGGTTCTGCACTAACAATGTGGAGCCTGCTTGGGATTCTCTCTTTCTCCCTCTCTCTGCCTCTCCTCCACTTGTTCTCTCTCTTCCTCCCTCCCTCTTTCTCTCTCTCTCTCAAATAAACCTAAAAAAAATTACAAATTGTGATATGTGCTTGGAAAAAAAACAAACCTGAGATACAGAATAAGAAGGGAGACATAGTTTATGCAGAGTGAACAGGGAAAGCTTCTGTGGGAAGTAGAAGACCTAAAGAATGAGACGAGTCCAGTAGCTCTTTAGGCTAGACAGAAGGGAAGATGTCTGTGGCCACTGCGGATAAATGAGCACGAAGATTAGAAGAGGTGTTATCCACTTTGGAACTGAAAAACTCCTCTTGGTAAAGAGCAAAGACAGAAAAAAGAATATTTTAGGCCTGGAGTTGTATTTATTACATATTTTCACTATGATTATGAATAAAAATATACTTTTAAAAATGAGTTTCTCCAAATGTGGGATATATAGAAACCCTTGACATGTCTGAGATTTCTAAATGGACGTATAAAGTAGGCTGTTGATTATAGACAGGAATCTGGAGCTTGGAAAGTCTACCCTGGTGAAATGAAGTTGGGAGTCTTAAAGCATGTTCATGGTATTGAAAACTATGGTACTGAATGAAACCTTTTAGGAAAAGAGTTAAAAGGAGTAAAGCAAGGAATCCTAAGGAATCCCAAATAAGAGGAGAAGGTATCGTGGGAAACAAAGAATGGCCAGAGAGGGAGGAAGATGAGATGAGATTGAGTCTCATCAATACTAAGAGAAAACGGTGTGTCAAGAAAGAGGAAATGTCAGCTGTGTTGAGAGGCTACCTAAAATAAGGTCGGAAAATGCACATTGGTATTGGTAGTATGGAAACAGTTGGTGATCTGAAGGGAAGTGGTAGGAATGGGCACCTAAACTAGAATGGGGAAGAGAATGGAAGGTGAGACAGCAGGTGAATAAAGCTCTTCTAAGAAGTGGTTTGGCAAAGATAAACAGAAAAACAAGATGGATGTTAGGAAATGGAATATTGGCTATAAGAGAATGGGGAATTAAAGTTAGGTTTTTTTTTAAGATGTAAAAAATTAGAGCATACTTGTATCGTGAAATAAAGAACCACTTCTAGCAGGAGTAATCACTGAATGCTAAGCAGATAACTGCTGATTTCCTGAATGATGAACTAGGAAGCCCAAGATAGAAGTATGTATTCTTCCCTCATAAGCATTTCTTTAAATCCACAAATTTAAACTCTTAGAAACTTATCTTCACAAATCTCAGAAGCCTACATGTTTTATTCTTGTAATCTTTTGGACATAGGAGATGACAACCGCTTGTGGTCACTTCTTGGAATCCAGACAAATCCAGACTAATCTGTTGGGAGGGCTGGAGCAGGAGATCACACAGCAGAAGCACTGTGATGCTATATAATTCAAACACTGAGGACTCCAGGTTCTGTAGGCTATGCTTAAACTGGTGCAGCTACCACTGAAGATGACTACTGCAGCTTATCAGTAACTCGTGCATCATATTAAAATCCACGTTAGTGATTTCTTTACACATTTCTGTGACTGGCACAAGGACTTCATCTGTATTGAAAGTGTAGAGTGGTGGGGATGGCAAGAGGGGGAAGGGATGACTGCCCCATTTGGGGAAGTTTCTAACATGGAATGTGTGTAAGGTGATAAGAGCTACGGTGTCTTTGCAGATGCCCTTTATCAGGTCGAGAATATTCTATTCCTAGTTGGTTGAGTGCTTTCATCATGAAGGGTTGTTGAGTTTCGTCAAGTGTTCTTTCTGTATTTACTGAGAGATCAGTGGCTTTTGCCCTTTATTCAACTAACATGGTGTATTACATCAACTAGTTTTCAGATATTAAATCAACTTTATATTCTGGGGATAAATCCCATTTGGTTATGTGATGTAATGCTTTTTATGTATTGCTAAATTTGATTTGCTAGTATTTTTTAAACAAATTGTATTTTATTTTTAATTTTTTTTTTAGAGAGCAAGAAAGAGCGAGAGTAGAAGGAGAGAGAGAATCCTAAGCAGGATCCATGCCCAGTGTGGAGCCTTCTGTGGGGCTGGATCTCACAACCGTGACACCATGACCTGAGCTGAAATAAAGAGTCGGACACTTAACCCGCTGAGCCACCCAGGCACCCCTGATTTGCTAGTATTTTTGTTGTGGGGGCTTCTATATTAATAAGCTATATTAGTCTGTAGTTTTCTTGTGATGTATTTGTCTGGCTTTGGAATCAGGAACATACTGATCTCATAGAAATAATTTGGAAGCATTCTTCTATTTTTTGGAAGAGATTATGAAGAATGAGTATTAATTATTTTTTATTTAAAAATTTTTGAGATAGAGCATGAGTGGGGGAGGGGCAGAGAGAGATAGGGAGAAACAGAATCCAAGCAGGCTTCAGGCTCTGAGCTGTCAGCACAGAGCCCAACGTGGTGCTTGAACTCAAGAACTGACCTGAGCCCAAGTCAGACACCCAACTGACTGAGCCACCCAGGTGCTCCAGTATTAATTCTTTAAATGTTTGGTTGAATTAATCAGTGAAGCCATTTGGGTCTAACCTTTTCTTTGTGGGTGTCTTAAAATGACCAATTCAATCTCTTTATTTGTAATAGGTCTGTCAGATTGTTTTTATTTTAGTTTAGTTTAGTTTCAGTAGTTTGTGCTTTTTTGGAAATTTGTTCATCTAAATTATCTAATTTGTTAATGTACAGTTGTTCAGAGTATTCCCTTAGAATTCTTTATTTCTGTAAGGTAATTTTCCCTCTTTTTCTTCCTGATTTTAGTAAGTCTAGGTCTTTTCTCTTTTTTTTCTAGCTCAGTTTAGCTAAAGGTTTGTCAATTTTGTTGATGTTTTCAATAAATCAACTTTTGGTTTCACTGATTTTCTCTATTGTTATTCTATTTTCTCTCTCATTAATTTCTGCTCGCTTATTATTTCCTTCCTTCTGCCTGCTTTGCAGAAGTTTGTCTGGTCTTTTGGCTTGTCTCTCCTGGCATTAAACCTTTCCTCTACTAGTGAACTAGAGCAAGGGTGATTGGAGCCCTAGATATTATATATATGCTTATATATGATATGTTTTACCCAACCATGTATAAAATATGTATAAGTGTATGTAATATATACATCTAACTAATAAAGAAACTAAACAATTACATTAATTTAGTAAAACAGATACAAGTGCAAAAATCAAATAATTAATAAAACTTGTAATCTAAAATTTGAATTGAAACCATCAACATGATCTCATGATTTATTTTTCTTTTTTAAATACATATACTTTCTAGAGATGTCCATTGGAAAGGTCTAAAAACAATGAAAAACTGGAGCACCTAGATTACACACAAGATTGGACAGGAAACACACAAGATGGATGTGGAAGTCTATCAAAGCAAGCTGCTAAAGATTATTATGAATGGGTCAAAAGGACTCAGGAACAACCTGAAGTGTCTTTCACAAGCCAAATATAGGACGGTTTGAACATTAGTAAATATAATGGATGCAAAGGATTTAAACACAAATATATAAAAACCTATGTATTCATACTATAGTGGGAAAAAAACCCTAAAATATTTCAGTCATCTTTGGAAGTTTCTAGTATGCTGTGATACACCCCCAAATTCCCTTTAGGAATGAAAGTTTGCCTCTGCTAAGGACAGTTGTCTTGCCCAAAATCATATCCCTTTCTGGGAGCAGCGCCAACTAATGGCCACCCAATATGAAGGTATAAGGGCCTGAACCCCCTTACCCCAAATGGAAACAGTTCTGAAACATTTTACTAGTTTGAGAATTACCCATAAAGTCATCTAAGGCTTCTATTGAGACAGTAGCAAAACTCAAACTTCTCTCTCTACACAATCCTTCTTGTTCCTTTCTCTTTGATCTCAGGAGCACTCTGTGAGAAACCTCTTTCATGTTCATCTCCAATATTGCTGTTCCCTAAATTTAGATAATCATAAAGATTACTTCGAATAATTTTCTCGGCAAGTCCTGTGGCTATATCCAGATTATGTAACTTTATCATCACAAGTTAATCAATGAGAAAGCCAATACAATTCAGTGATTGAAAAGCACTCTTTGGTGCATACATGCTTAACACCAACAATCTATGTGACCACAGTAACACCCAGTGATAATAAACTAGTTTTTATCACTTTTAACCTAATATTTGTCCAAGCAGTAGTTTTTAAATCATGGATAATACTAAAAGTTTCACGGAATGTTGGCAGAAGTATTCTTTTGGATGATGGCTTGGGGAAGTTCCAAAAACTGTTCAAGTCTCGGATTAATCAACAGCAATAACACACACACACGCACAATTTCTTTGGAAAAAGGAGGAGCGGATCAAATTACATCAACAATGGCACTTAAAAAGCAGCGCGAACAGGATTATCAGATAATCTGGGTGATAAAAGCGTTGACATTCCTGCAAACTTGAGGTAAGTAGGAAACGACAGCTGGGAAGCTAACACCCTTTTATGGAGATGCAGAATGTTATTTTCCCTTACAATCGAAACAAACGAGAGTATGGACTGAAAATATACTAGTAGTCGTAAAATAATTTAGTGGGTCTAGGCCAGCATTAAAATTTTTTTTTGCAAAGATACTATCAGAGCATATTTCATTTATTAGAGTATTGTTTTGTATGTATGTGGTGTACGTGCATACATGGGGCCTCAAAATAAAATGCATTTCTTACTCTGCATCGGGGAAAATACGTTCGAAAGTCTCAGATTCTGCTCGTCAAAGCCTGCAGCACAGGAAAACCGTAGGACGATCGCTAGTCTGGAGCGGGACGCCCCCTCCCTTGCCTCTCCGTACTTACGAAGGAGTCGCTCACGACTAACACCACGTTGGGTGCAACGGGCCAAACCTTAGCAGCTCCTCGCCTCTTCCGACCTGTCCCAGGGTCTGGTGCTGCCAGCACTGTGGCTACGACCATCGACACCCACAGCACCAGCATTGCAGAGAGCGGTTCAGGGACGCTGGGCCCGCCGCCTCACTCTAGGAACGCCTCTGGAAAGAGGTGGGCGGGGATCGCACAGTTCACAGTTTGGTTTCCTTCTAGCGTTTTACTGGCAGAACTACAATTCCCAGAAGGCTGGGCATGGGCACATGCGCAAAGGGGGCATTCCTTAACTCCCATTAAGACCTTTTAAGCAAATACCGAGCGGCTATAACTCAGCCACTTTCAGTCACGTGAACGATGCTGGGGAATGCGCATGCGCTCGGCTTTCAGTCTTGGCGTTTGGAGGAGAATCATCTGTCCCAGGTGGGTTTGGGTCGCTCGCTGTAGCTTTTGCAGAAGTTGGAGGCAATACGTGATTGAAATGATAAGTAGAGAGAGAAAGTTTCAGAGGCCAGGGCTGCTTGTTTTGTGTCGTGCAAGCATGGCTGAGTATTGGCCAAGACCGTGAACTAGGCGATGATGAGGTGGCAGCGCGTCTGTCACTTAAGTTAGATGGGGCGGTTCATTGTGGGGCTTCTGATTCTACCGCCTCAGGTACGAAGTGGATTCTTGGGGCTCTCGAACACATTCTTCCAAGGAAATTTCTAGCTTGCCACATCTTATTGCCAGTACAGTAGGGTTTATCGTGCTCCGTGGAGTGGGGAGCGGGGCCTAGTAAGTCAGGTTTCACGTTCTAGACTGGGAAAAGCTTAGGTGCCTCTTGCCTTCAGAGTGCAAAGGAGAGAAGGGGAACAGGCTCTCACAGGAAGAAATGTTGAGCTACGTAACGAGTTCGATTAATTCACATAGATTCAGAATACCATTGCAGTGATTGTTCTGCTGCAGAAAAATCACTGGTCTCTCTTGACTGTTGAACTACTTTGGAGAATTCTGGAAGAAGCCAATTTCTGACAAATTCTTTCCAGACAAATTCTTAAGAAGCATTCCAAAGCTTAGTGTGAGAATACAAATGTAAACAATAGCTTCTGCCCACAAGGAGCTTACATTGTAGGGAAACAAAACATACATGAATTTGTAGGCTAACAACTTGGGAGGTAATGTAGGTAGGCCACCTCAGATCAGGATATGTTTCAAAAATTTGTTTTGATTTAATTTTGAATGTGGAATGCATTTTATCAGAGAAACATTGTTGACTGACGTTTAGATTTGTAAAAAAAAATGTATTTGTGGTGTGGTACTATTTCTGTGAACAGTATTTACTATCTGTGGCCTTGTTTTCACAGGACTTATAATCAGAAGTCCTGGTCAGAATGACAGGAACACATCTCTTTTTTCCTCTCTCTCCCCTTGGCAGTGCCCCTGGGAGCAGGTGCTGCAGTGAGTTGGAGCGAGATGGATATTTTAGGGCCCCAGAGACATAGTGCTGGCAGAATCTAAGAGGCTTCCAGTCCTTCCCATCTGACATTCAGTTTGCCTTGGAATTCAATATTCCTGCCAGTCTGTGCTTTTTTATCTCTAGTGATGGAAATGCACTTCCTTTGACCAGCCCATTCCACATTTGTCATGTTTAATTATTGAAAGTTCTTAGTTTGAGCCGAAATCATCTCCTTCTAGTTTTAATCATTTGTTGGTCCATTTCTCTTCATTTTTACCTGGGTAATCTCCTATTCAACAATGCTCTTGCTTCTTTCTTCAACAGTTTTTTTTGCCAAGGACTTCCCTATTTTCTTCAGCTATTTATATAACTGCAATGCTTCTTCATCATTTCGATTACTCTTTTGTGGACAGAAAGCAGTTTTACAAATCAGTAACTATCTGAAAAGGTACTTTTGAGTCGTGTTTGTGCACATCTTCATGTGTGCACGTGCCTATGTTCGTGTTGCAGTGAGGGTAGGCGCTCCGTTACATGCACGTTTAAATCATCCGTTACAGATTTGTAAGTTAGAGGTTGCTTGCTTTTGTGAAACACTTAACTGCAGTTCAGAAAGATCTTCAGTTCAGAGGTCTTGGTATAGAATATGATTCTTTATAGTTCTTGTAATGTCCAGTATACCCGCAGCGCTGTATTCTGCCTTATATAGGAAGAGAAGGCTAAGTGTGAAGTTGGTGAGTATGTGGAATAAATTCAGTATTGTCTTCGCCTTTGTAATTTTGTGAATATTTGTTGATTATCTACCACGTACTAGATACTGTAGGAAATAAAAGAGAGTAATAGAAGTAGTCTTTGCTTCTAAGGAACTTCCAGTTTAGTTGTGGGAAACAAGCACATTACTTTTAAATTTAATAACAGTATAAAAGGTATAAAAAATGTACTTAATTGCCAAACATATAAAAACAAAACCCAGACTGTCCCAAATTATACTTTGGAGAATGCTCATGTGTTTCAAAATTAATTGCTGTTCACTAAAGTAAATGTTCCATCGTAATGTAAGGTTTAGAAATGCTAGGTTAAATTATCTTTGGGTCTTTAGGACTTCTCAGAGCCTTTAGAGTGCTAATATACATTCGGAATGACTTTAAAAGAGTGAGATATATAATGTGTGGTATTAACAAAATTACTAGATGGTGTATTAATACCTTTAAGCTTATGAATATTCCTTGGAGTACTTTTTGAAAATGTTGGTATAGATTAAAAGTGTTAAAAGTTTAGGAGCACCTGGTTAGCTCAGTTGGTTGTGTGTCTGACTCTTGATTTTGGCTAAGGTTGTTACCTCATGATTCGTGACCTCTAACCCCAGGTCGGACTCTGTGCTGGCAGTGTAGAGCCTGCTTGGGATTCTCTCCTCCCTCGCTCTCTGCCCCTCCCCCACTCATGCTTATTCTCTCTCACAAAATAAATAAATAAACTTAAAAAAATGAAAATAAAAATGTTAGAAGTTCAGACTAGTGAGATTAATCTGAGAAGCTTTTATGCTCAACACTTGAATTTGGTCTTGATTACGTGTACCATTTGAGTAGATAGAAGCAAGTGTGAACAGGCTGAATGAGAGAAGCAAAGACGTATAAGTGGAAAGTATTGGGACATAGTGAAAAAAGTAAGGTGAGCTGATACCAAGAAAGAGATACTTCCTTTCTCATTTTAGCAAATTGAGAATTTCTGCCTTTCAGCAGTGGGAAAACTAAATGTTTACAGTAGGCTTTGGGAGGTAGGTGACCCACCATTTATTGAGTACTTATTACTCAATAGGTGTTGGATAGGTAAGGAACTCCAAAGATGGAATGCTTTTCTTTGGGGATTTGTTGACCTGGGAGACAGGACACATCAATATAGGATAGTAAAAAACATTGGTTAAGTTTGAGTTGAATAGCTCAACTGATAAATGTTTCAGTGTTTCAGAGGATGGAGTGATCTCTTTTGCAGGCTTTACTCTGGACTAGTGTTCCTGTGATTCAAAGAAGATACTTGTGTTTGATGATAGCATCTTTTGAGGACCAATGGTGAGAAAGTTACTATTTGATACACATTAGGGTTTTAAATGTGTAGAGAAAGTCTCTCGTAACCATGTGGGTTAGGAATAGAAAAAAAAGTAGTGAAGTTGCTTGAGAAGGTGACGGTAGATAAGGAGAATAGAACTAATATGCAGTTGACCCTTGAACAACGTAGGAATTAGGGGCGCTGACCCCCACCAAGCAGTCAGAAATCCATGTGTAACTTTTACTCCTCAAAAACCTAACTGCTAATAGACTACTGTTGACTAGAAGCCTTACCGATAATATAAAGTTAACACATAATTTTGTATGTTATATCTATTATATACTGTATTCTTACAATAAAGTAAGCTAGGGAAAAGTTTATTAAGAAATCATAAAGAAGGGAAAAAATTCATTTATAAGTGGACTTCAAAACTGCGTTATTTGAGGGTCAACTGTGTAATATGCTCAGGCACTGCATTTACATACATACGAAGTAAGCGATGTAATCCTTACTTTACCAGTAAGGAAACAGACTTGGAGTAGTGAAGTAAGGTGTCCAAGGTCGGGTTGTACTGGAGTCCAGATGTTTCTCATTAAGTTGTGGTTTTGTGAGTGGATGTGGTAGCATGAAGGGGCTGACAAAATCTAGGGTATTTTGTAAGAACATCATTGGGGCACCTGAGTGACTCAGTCGGCTAAGCATCTGACTTCGGCTCAGGCCATGATCTCACAGTCTGTGGGTTCAAGCCCTGCATCAGACTCTGTGCTGACAGCTTACAGCCTGGAGCCTGCTTCAGATTCTGTGTCTTCCTCTCTCTCTGCCCCTTCCCACTCACACTTTGTCTCTCTCTCAAAAATAAATATAAAAAAAAATTAAAAAGAAAAGCATCGAAATGACTGAGTAATAAATTATAGTCAGGTTGGTTTGGGGCTCAGAGAAGTTAGTGAAATGGAGAGTCAGGTTTTTACTTTTATTTTACCTTCCCTCTGTATCCCTGTTTTAACTTTTGTTTTACTTTCTTAAACATTAATTGAGATCACAATACTTTTTCCCCCCTTACATTGAGGCATTTTATTTCCGTGCTTGTATTACATCCCTAAGAAAAGAATCTCAGGATTTACCCTCCTGTGTGTTTTCCTCTTGCTTCTTCCTGATCCATGATGCCACCTGAGGTTGTCGGTACAGTGAAACCAAATCGGCAGGATGGGAGCAGATTTTTCTGCCATTTTTCTAGATCTTTGAGTCGTACATCAGATCCAGAACTGATCACTCTACACTTGTTTAACCTGCCGTTGAGGATCACAACAGTTTTCCCAGCTCTGTGATCATCAGTGATTTCAGAGTTGCCAACGTAATCATGCTTTGTCATCAGAGTTAGAAACCAGACGATGACTTTGGAGCACGGCCCGGTAAGAACCTGGTATTTGGCTCTCTTTTGGCATTGTTAATGCTCTTGAGAGCCTCTACCAGGACACCCATGAGCACCATTATGGCAGCATGGAAAGATGGTGGAAAGAGGAGTTCCCAACGCTTTTTTCTTAATAGTAAGGCCGGTTTCTATGGAACTAGCCATTCTATTTAGGTATACTGCCAGTAAACTCACTTTCTCTTTTTTGTTCACCCCCACCTGCTTCACCTAAATTTTGTTAATTTCCTAGTGTAAAGTACATTGGCTTTTTTTTTTTTCCAGTTCTTTGAAGCCACTTCCATTCTCTTCATGAAACATTCTTGGTTAAATTTGACAGAATTTATTCCAGAGATTCCATCAAAAGATACCTAGAATTATATCATGTAGAATTTGTGTGAATATTTCAGATTGTTATTTAGATGGGATTTTCGACATTTAAAAAAGTTTTCTCTATTTTCGTTAGATTATAAATTAATCTAGTTACATGATGTGGGCAACATTTTATATATTTATGATTCATTTTTTGATTTTTAAAATTTTTTAATGTTTATTTATCTTTGAGGAAGAGAGAGAGAGCACAAGCAGGGAAGGGACAGAAAGAGAGAGGGAGACACAGAATCCAAAGCAGGCTACAGGCTCTGAGCTGTCCGCACAGAGCCCTACACGGGGCTTGAACCCAGGAACCATGAGATCATGACCTGACCCGAGGTCAAATGCTTAACTGACTGAGCCACCCAGGCATTCCTACATATTTATGATTCTTTACATGGCATAAAACAGGGTCACTTTAGTGTGGTTAGGCTCCACATAGGGAGTAAACAAATGCTGTTAATTGTTCTTGATTCAAAGTAAAGTAGCATATAAATAGTTGATACTCCTTTTTGGCTCAATTTTTTATACTGAAGTTAATGTATTTTGAGTTTTTGGAATGCTTTTGAGAATTTTTCTGATTGCTTATGGATGTTCCTTTTATCACCAGAGCCTATGGGAACACAGACTAGTTCAGAAATGGGGGAAAGAAGAAAAGATGAAAAAGTATACCTAATTATTTCTTGTGTTTTAAATTATGAATTATGAAAGTTAAACTTGAATTTGATGTGTTAAAAAATTCACAGAGTTTTAGGTTGTTTATCCTCCTTTTTATATGTCTAACTATTTCATGTTTTATTTATTTTAGATGGATAATGGTTAAGGAACAATCTGAAATTCAAAAAAGAAGGTAGCAGATAATAGGTACAAGGTAAGTGTCCAGAATACTAAATATGTAATAGGTAATTAGAGCCTGTTTTTACTTAATGATTGTTTTTACCAGTTCCTTTCAGTGGAAGAGTGTGATGGTATACCAATAGGTTGTTATGCCTGACTGTAGGTCAACAAAACACCTTCAGACTTTTGTTACTGGATTTAAAAGTATCAAGTTTTGCTTTTCTGTAATTAATTTCCATTGTCATTGTTGTTATTGTTATTTATTATTTTGTTGTTATTTTTACTTTGTGGAGTCTTCGTATTTGCACATCAGGATGTCGTTGAAGGTTCCGTAGCTTTAGGCGGGGTGTATAGGGCATAGCATTTATCCACCTACATTTGTTAGTTTTGAGGTTTAACGTTTTGGCATGTTTGTCACTTCCTGACTTTTTTAAGTGCAGTTGTTGCTACTTTTTATGCTTGATATGTTGAATAAAAACCCTTTGGTTTGGTACTAGAAACGCTTTCACTGAGTGAAAGTTTGCAAAACGAATGCTCTTATTGAAAAAGAATGGCTTGAGATTGGGAAGAAACAAGTAGGAGAGATTGTCCGGGGAATGTGTATGGGGCTGTGGAGGAATATCAAAGACACTTGCAAGAGAGCTAGATTTTACTTTGGCATGTTGGAAATTCTTGAAATAGAGGAAAGTGGCCCAAATACAGGTGTATGGGGTTACATTTTTGTTAGCAAGTTTTTACCCTCTGAAAAAAAGTGGGTTTGCTGATACCTAAAAGGTTAGTACTGAGGAAAGCTTTGTTTAGAAAATGAACCAATGAGCCCCTCTCTTCTCCACCCCAGCTCCCAAAAATAGGAAGAAGTTTTTAGGCCTAGAAAGGGGCAGATTATTTTGTTTTTTCAAAAATAGGTTAATGTCCCAAAACTGATCTATGTCTCTATATCTACATTGTCTATATCTGTGTATCCCTACCTGTATAAATGTTATGTGAAGAGAGCGGGCCTTAATGCTTGCATATTATGCTAAATGCCATCAAGTGTAGAAGGATTAGGGAGAGAAAAATAGAAGATTCCACTGCAGCAAGAGTAATTGTAATTACATGTGGAGACATATAGGGATATGGAAGAGTATTAAACATTAATTGGTTACCAAGGGAACAGTGGAGTTTGTCTATTGTGGTGATCTTTAAAAATAACTTATGTAGAGGCATTTAACAGCTCTGTGTTGGCTGCTATATTTAAGTCTAAACTTGGCTGTCTGGCTGTCTGACTTTTAAGGTCTTCTGTAGCTTGGTGCTCTGTGTTATCCACTGAGCCTTGTTTTCTTCTGGTCTTCAGCAAGTCCCTTTTGCTCCACACTGCCCATTTTTCTCATTGTTTCTGACATATGCCAGGTTCATTACTATTTCCCTGACTTGGCTAATGCAGTTGCTTCTGACTGGAGCAGTTTCTTTCCTCCCTCCATTCTTAAATTCTGTCTTTTCTAGTATCCCTTAATTACTGCACATCACACTTTTCCTGCTTTGATCTCCTATTGCACTTGTACTCATTGTCCGTAGTTTAGTGTTTGATTCTCTAATGACTCATATGCCTTAGGTATTTCTTTTGATTTAGATTATATTCTTTAGAACTGGAGCCTTTTTTTCTATTTCTTTTGTGTCATATGCAGCACGTAGCTTGGGAGCTGAATGTAGGATTAGTGGTGGCTGGTTTTTCCTTGTTTTTATTGTTTTTTTATTAAATTTTTAAAATGTGTATTTGTGTGTGTGTGAGAGAGAGAGAGAGAGAGAGAGAGAGGGAGAATGTGTGGAAGGGAGGGGCAGGGAGAGAGGGAAATACAGAATCGAAGCAGGCTCTGGGCTCTGAGCTGTCAGCACAGAGCCCCACGTGGGGCTCGAACCCACGAACGGTGAGATCATGAGCTGAGCTGAAGTTGGACGCTCAAAAGACTGAGCCACCCAGGCGCCCCAGTTTTACTTTGTTTGAATGTGTTTCCACTCAAATGTTGGGTGATAGAAAAGATGGTGATCTTTCTCTATAAAGTTGAATTCTTTCATTTGCTTTTGTTTATTCTTATCTTAAAACTGTTTTTGTTCCTTTTTAATTTATTTTTTTTTCTCCTTGGATGTCTCTTGTAATCCCTTGTTGTTGGTCCAGGTTAGTTGTTATCATCGTTGATTTCTCTTCTGTTTTCATCTGCAGAGATATCTACCCAAGATAACTTTGGTGTGTGAAAATTCAGTGTGAAATCAGCATTGAAATTTATTGCCTGTTCCAGTCAAAGTTTGTAGGGTATCGAAAAAAAAAATACTGAAGTTTGCACCTATAAATTTATACCAAGATAAACTCAGGTAAGAGAGCAGTTTCTAAAATAAGAGCATAATGAATATACTGCTTTAATTGTATAATTAGTGTAATTAGGCAGAAAGTCACTTTTCTGCATATATAAGGAATCTGATTCTAGCTGCAGATAAATTGATTTTATGATACGTTGACTTTTATATTACTTTGAGTCTAACATTCTTGAAGTCAAAAGGATTGGGATTTTTTGATTTTTGTTTTTTATTCCTTACTTTCTTAAACTTCTTAGATCTGCACTTCTACTTCAGCCTCTGTGGGTATACGGGATGTCAGTGTACCATGCCAGCGAGCCATCTTCTTGGTTCATTTTGCTGCTATGACCGTCTGCGGTCTATAATGGCTTCATATTTACCCAGCTTTGTTCCAGATGAGATTAGGGTTCAGTGGAGTTATCAAAAAGTACAAGTGTTTTTTTCAACTTTTAGTTGTGATTGAATTTGACTTATTTACCGGTAAATCAGAGTAAGTTGTGAAATCTTAAGATATGTTAGTTTATTTAAAATTAAATTAATACAGCTTATGAGGTGCTTGAGTGGCTCGGTTGCTTAAGCTGCAGACTTGGGCTCAGCTCGTTATCTCACAGCTGGTGAGTTCCAGCCCCGCGTCGGACTCTGTGCTGACAGCTCAGACCCTGGAGCCTGCTTTGGATTCTGTACTTCCCTCCCTCTCTGCCCCTCCCCTGCTCATGCTCTGTCTCTCAAAAATAAATAAATGTCAAAAACTTATTTAAATTAAATTAACATAGCTTAAATTTAAATGAAGAAATATTTTACCTACCAGTTGAAATATCTTTTTGTGGTTCAGATTAGTGCATAAACCTCTAGCGTTTTCATTGCTTTCATTTAAGTGTAAACGTTGCATTTATTTTTCTTACAGAATACCATACTGCTGTAACTCTACAGTGACCCTTACCATGAAGAAAATTAATTTATATTTTATAGAAACCAGTGTTAAACAATACTTTCTTATTCTCTTACATCATAGTTACTGAAATTTATTTGTGTTAGTGCTTTTATTTTGTAATTTGATCTTATTCTACTAAATCTTGCTTAATATAGAATTGATTGAGGTTGATGTGTGTTTTGGATCCTGGCACATTAGATCATCTGTGTTTTATCCCACCAAATGAAGAACAAGTATAACTCAAATACAACTCCATTTTAGCAAATATTTATTAAAGTGTACAATTTGTCAGATACTAGGTGCTGGTAAGAATACAAAGAAGTACACAACACAACCACAGACAAAAATCCCTGCCTCTGTGGAACTTATATTCTGCTGGGTTTGGGGAACAAGTAATAAAATAAGTAAAATATATAGTGTATATGATGCTGAATGTTAGGGATGGGGTTAAGGCAACATTGGGCAGTTGGGTGTTGAGGGTGAGGATGTGTTGAAATTTTAAATAGCTTGGCTAGCCAAAGTTTCACCAAGCAGTGACATTTGAATAAAAATCTGAAGAGGAAAGGGAATACGCTATATGTACAAGGTGGAAAGAGTGTTCCAGAGAGAAGGAATTACATATGCCTTTTCCAGATAATTAAGTTTGTTGGAACTGTTGTAATTAGTCAGGTATTATTATGGGTTCATTCAGACTTTTTATTTTGACAGAATGTCCAGCAAGGAAGTAAAGACTGCTCTGAAAAGTGCTAGAGATGCAATCAGAAACAAAGAATACAAAGAAGCTCTGAAACATTGTAAGGTAGCAGATGTTTTTTTTTTTTTTCTTTTCACAATGAAAGTATGTTTCTTTTGAGAAGCATTATGGATGTAATAGGTGTATCATTTATTGTCTAAATATAACAAAAATGCCTAGATTGTTTAGTAGCACTGTTAGAGTAGTTGTGCTTGGATAAACTAATTCACCATTCTTAATTATTCCTCTTTATTGGTAACTTATCAAAGTAATGTTCTTAAAACCTGAATACCTGTGTGATATCTTTTGCTGGGCTGTACTATGAAGCACTACTGTATCATAAAATTCTCCTTCTTTAATAGTATGTTGACATTGTAATTGTATTTGGTTTGTGAATGGGAAACTCAAGATTCTGAAGCTCCTTTATGTGCTGCTGATGGGAATGTGCCTGTCCAGGGGGAGAAATTGAATATGCAGGAGGGAAGGAGAGAGTATTGGTAGAAGTGAAGTCCTTGGGAAGGTAAGAGAGGATGGGATCCCAAGTTTGAGAGGAGGGTCTTTGATACTTCTCCATCTTAGCAGGAGGAAAGATAGGTGTAAATCCATATACTGTCAGATTTATAGATTTGGGGATAGGAAGAGAGGAATGTTCCCCTCCAGTGTCTTCTATTTTCTTAGTGAGGTATATGCTGAGAGTGAAAGAGCAACTGTATAGGAGGTTTGGGATGAAGGAAGGTATGAAGTAGTTGTTACTTATTGGGAAAATAAACTTAATGGTAAGGGTAGGAAAAGATTGACAGGCCCTACTGAATGTCCATTTGAAGTTTCATGTTATTGAGGTGAAATCGGTGAACTCAGTTGTATAGTTTCTCCTTTCATGTTCACCTTCTCAGGTTTAGAAGTGGGCATGTTGTGGGTCAGGTGTGAATGTTGAGAAAGATGATGGGGAAGAGAGGAGATGGAGTTGAGGATGTTTGCAAGGGCGTGATGACAGTGATGGGTCAGGGGAGTCTACGCCGGGAAAGGAGGGAAGAGAATTGAGAAGTGGGGCAATAGTAGAAAAGAGGGTGGGGTCAACTAATTGGACATATCAGAGGTTGAAGAATTGTTAGCTTTGGTAGTTACCTCGTTGTTGGGTTTTTGGGAGGCAGCATTGTTGGATAGAATGGAGTTTGTGCTGTAGATGGGTGACAGATTGCTAGAAGTGTTATGTGGATGCATATAAACACAATAATCTGGCTCAACTCATGTAAATATTTTTATTTCCTCTAGAATATGTAAAGTCTTAAGAGCTGATTTCATTTTAGCTACTATTTTTGTTTTCTTACATTAGGACATATTGGTTTTGTTTCAGACTTTAACCTTAGCAAATCGCTGTTATTTCTGAAAGTAATAGCTCTACATCAGTTTTATTCCCATTGACAGGTAGTGTTTAAACATTCATCACTCCTCTTTATTTTGAACATATTTGATATAGTCACATTGAGGTCACTCCACTTTCCTACCTCACAATTTCAGTGAAAACTCTTATCTGTCTACGAGGGGCCATTGTTACCATAGTGAAAGAAAATGTGAGGGTTGGTTAGGGCGAAATGATATGGAAAACATTTTTGTGAGTTGACCCGTAGCAGTGTAGAGTGGAAGCAGGCGGGTTGCGTGGGCGGTATGAATAGTCTCACTCTTTCTGTCCATTGCATTTTCAAGGAGCATGGGGAGGCATTTGATGGAGGCCTCGAGATTACTTGGGCAGCTTTTAAAAACATGCCTCATATTTTTGACCCTTTACAGTTATTGATTCCGTTCCACTGCTCCTTTCCTAATAAGAGAACCTAATTATTATGAAAGACCGAATGGAGACCAGAGAGGTTAAGTGGTTTTCTTAAGATCACTCAGCAGCAGATCCAGATTTCCTGACACTCAAGTAGACCGTCTTTTAGTTGTTTTTGCCCATTAGCTTCCAAAATTTAATGACCTGCTTTTTTAATGTTTTTTAAACAGACAGTGTTAAAACAAGAGAAAAATAACTACAATGCCTGGGTCTTTATTGGTGTTGCTGCAGCGGAACTCGAACAACCTGATCAGGCCCAGGGGGCCTATAAGAAAGCTGCTGAACTAGAGCCAGACCAATTACTGGCTTGGCAGGTATGTATAAATTTCATTCCCTATATCATAGTAAAGAATTTTTTCCCATTTTTAAAAATATAGATAACAGCTTTAAAATAAACATTTAAACCTTTATTTACCCCATAGAAGAAATTTTAAATGTATTGTTTTTCTAAACCAGAAAGTTAGTTAAAAAAAAAAAAGATGCCAGTGATGCTGTTTACCATTATTTAACATCCAATCCAATGAATTTTTTCTAAATGCGAGGATTAGAATTGAAATATGATTATATAAATCTCTAATTTAATTTTGTGTGCTTAGGAAAGACTTATCAAGAATATTCTCTATGCTTGAGGGAAAATGTATATTAATATGTTTTCTAAAAATAAAGTGTAAAATATTTGCAATGTATATATTTGAATATAAATGAAATTCTTTTTTCTTATTTAATGGTCTTCATGTTTTTTGTTGGCTTCTCCAACTTTTTCATATTTAATAAGTTTGTTTCCTGTCTCAATCACATCTTAGAAACTGCGATTTCTAGTAGGTAGTAGGCTTGGGAAAACATGAACCCGTTTGCCTCTTGTTTTCTGAACAAGAACATGAGTGGGGGTATCCGGAAACACACTTAGAGAGAGGCCTGCTTTTATTATGTATTGGTTGAGTTAGGATAAATGGTCTTTAATTGATGCAAAAATGACAGTCTCCACAAACTGCTTAGATTTTTTTTATTTGGCCATGTAAAAGTAGTGTCATATGGTAATATCTTAAGAGTTAAGATTATATAATCATTCAGAAATATTTTTTCATTGTGAAATACTTATTTTCAGAAGTAAAGAGAATGGTATAATGAACCCCTCTGGCTGTCACCTGTCTTCATTAAAAATCCACACATTGTCAGCATTTTTTCCTCTATACTTTCATCTATTCTCCCTCACCCCTAATTATTTGGAGGCAAATCCCAGACATACTATTTCATTTGTAAATTATAATTTTTTATCATAAATAATTTTTATAGATTGTCACTTTAGCAAAATGAATGTAGGAACATACTTTTTGGAAGAATAATCTCTGTTTCCTGTTTTAGGGATTAGCAAGCTTATATGAGAAATGTAATCACATAAATGCTAAGGACGACTTACCTGGTGTTTACCAAAAGCTCCTGGATCTTTATGAAAGGTAATCATTGAATGGGGAAAGGCCAGTGTCTTTGAAAGCTTTAATCGGAATAAGCTGATAAAAAGTTATACAGGCATACTCCACACATTTACTGGGAAATGAGAAGCATTTTTCATTCATTACTGTTGTTATAGAATCTCTTGATTGTGACTGCAACAGAATCAAAACACTATTAATAAGAGGACTGATTAATTTGAGAACTTTGATCTAATCTTAAGCTAAGACCATGGAAGACATTATTTCTTAAAGCTTTTATTTTTTAATGAAGGGCTCATTTTATAAAATTTTGTGTGGTGTGAAAAAGGATATGGTCTAATTTAAAATAGTACCTGACTGTATTACTGGGATTTATTAATTTTAGTATAATTTTAGTATCTTAAGCCCTTGGTTGTTTTCATTAATCAGATTCAAAATCCATTTTTTTTTTTTATTCTAAGTGTTGACAAACAGAAGTGGTGCGATGTCTGTAAGAAACTTGTGGATCTATATTACCAAGAAAAGAAACACATAGAGGTTGGTTAATGATTTGCTGGAGTGGTAGACTTCTTTTAATAAAGCCACTATTAAAAGAAAGCTTTTAGGGAGCCTGAGTGCCTCATTGGTTAAGGGTCTGACTCTTGATTTCAGCTCAGGTCATGATCTCACTGGTTTGTGAAATTGAACCCCATGTATTGGGCTTTGCTTGGGATTCTCCCTCTCCCTCGCTCTCTGCCCCTCCCCCACTTGTGAGTGTGTGTGTTTCTCTCTTCCTCTCTGTCTCTCAAAATAAATAAATAAACATTTTTTAAAAAAAGAATGATTTAGCTTAAGGGAAAATTTTAAAAATTACTATGTAGTTTGATATTAAAAGACTATTGAGAGATAATACAAATTGTTTTGAAACTAAATTAGAATTCACATTTTAGTTACCATAACTTACAAACCTTTTTGAAACTGGGCATGGATAAACAAATAAATAAGAGCATCATCTATAGAATTTAGTGATACGTGTGTGGTGCGTCCATAGCGGATGCTATAAGTTAGAAGTTTGGGGCGTGTAGTCTTATTTCTGTTTCTACTCTGGTATCTCAGTCGTACTAAAATAAGGGCTCCGTGGATTTGCCTAGTCACCTTCTTTTTTGTAGAATTCATAGGAAGTGGAGTTCTGGGCTTTTGCTGTTTTACGTATTAGCAGATGAAAAATATTTTATTTGTAGACTTTATATTTGCACTGACATTTTTGGTATTTAAGTTAAAATAACCATTTAAACCTCCCTCTTCATAGGTGGCCCGCACATGGCACAAATTGATAAAGACACGGCAGGACGAAGGCGCAGACAACCAAGAGCTTTATCAGCTGTGGAAGAGATTGACTCAGTTGCTGGCTGAGAGTTCTGAGGATCAGAATAATGAGACCCAGCAATTGGTATTGACCCATTCATTCTCCTTTGTCATGAAAATTGATCACTTAATTGAATTTAGCAAATGGAAACATAATGGTGTAATAAAAGTGCCAGAGTCAAAATTATTATTTTTTAAGAGTTCAGTTTTAAATTCGTAGAAGTTCTTACTGACACTGTCAGAATTTTTGGCCTTCAGTTTCATACTAAGTCTGGACAGAGTGGAGTTGGTATTTAGGTATCATAATTTACTTCCTTGTGTTCGTAAGAATCCACAATAAATCAGTTATTTCATCACCGTGAAAAAGAAAATGGGGGATTGGCTTTCACGTGACTGCAGTAATTTCTAAAAAGTTGTACTTACTTAAAGGTAAGTTTCTTTATATTTGTGAAATAAGAGTACTGAATTACTTTGAGGTTTAGCAACTCAACTAGAGTATTTTGCCTAAGATATTTATTTAGGATACTTATATCTAGAAATATTCCTTTTTAGTGTACAGTGTAGGGCACAGTGAAGTAATTGAAAAGAATTTTTAAAAAGATTAAAACAATCCATTGATTTTGAACTTTTTTATATTTCTAAGTTTAAAAGTAAACTTAATTTCTTATTATAATAAATAACCACTCAGTGTACACTTGTTAAATTGAATGAACTTTTTATTTATTTATTTTAAATAAAAAAAATTATTTTGGGGAGAGAGAGCATGTACACAGAGCGGGAAGAGGCAGAGAGAGCGAGGGAGACAGAGAATACAAATCAGGCTCCAGGCTCTGAGCTATCAGCACTGAGTCTCATGCGGGACTCAAACCCACGGACTGCAAGATCATGGCCTGAGCCAAATTTGGATGCTTAACCAACTGAGCTACCCGGGCACCCTGTACAGACTTTTTAAATATAAGCAATTATAGTCTCTGAAAGAGACTTTTTTGTATGTTTGCTCATTTGTTCACTCATTAACTTATTCTTTTATTCAGAAAATATCTATTAAGAACCTAGTATATTTGTCAGGCAGTGTCCTCTAAATGCTGGAGATAAAAATAACAAAAATAAGATTTGCATTTGTCTGTGTATTGGTTTATCTGTGTATAGATTTAGTTGTAGAAAAAATTGAGCAGTGACAAAATTAAGGGATTTACCAATTTCTCTTAAATCATATATGTATATTATGACATCATACAAGTACCAGTTACCAAAATATCAAACTTACCAAAATAAGTAAAATTTTTTTGAATTATCTGTACTCTGCTCCTCTGTGAAAGAGAACTGATTACATTTGCCCTGTTAAGAATTGATTTTTCGTATATGTGCTGCCAAAGCAAGCACTAAGAATTGATTTTTTAACTGTTAAAATATGGTAGGAGGATTTGGGGGGTAGGGTTATTTTCATCTTTAATTGTAATGATAATATTATTTAAATGTGTTCAAGAAAAAAGGTATCACTTGTTTTCCAGATAAATTAACAAGATGAATTTGCAAGATCATTAACTTAATCAGAGCAGTGAAATTTTACTTATTTATGTAGACTTTATACCATACTTTACAAAGAAAATTGGAAGTAGTGAACTGTATTATGAGTTTTCATTATGAAGTCATGGAAATTAGTTTTTAAAAAACGTAGAACTCCTGTAACTAAATGAAGAGTATCTCTTAAAATGCTTGATTTTGGTTCTAGTGTTGCTATTCTTGCTCAAAATATTTGGAAAGCTTCTTTTTGTATTTTCTTCAAAATCATTTAGTAATACTGGATATGTAGTGATTTTATTATAGTTCAGTCATATTTCTGGTTTTCTTTTGGTAAAAACATAACTTTGTAAAAATTTTTTTTAAGATTGTAGATTTCCTACCATTGAAGATGTTCCAAAGGACATGCTGGTGATTTCAGTAGAGATGTTTTAAAAATGATCTGAGCCATAGCAGTCACGCTGCTACATATGACTACACCTCTCCAGTTGACTACTTTATAGGGACTAGCACGCACTTAAAAGAACGTTTTATTAAATTCATGATGTCGATTTTTATAGTTATTCCTCATTAGTTCAGTACATTCTCCTGGCCAGTTGGGGTTAGACTGTTTTCTAAAACCTACATAGCCACTTTTTTCTTCATGAAATTGTCAGGGCCAGACAATAAAATACATTTGCGATTAGTTAGTTGAGGTTGTTTCTTGTATAAGTGAGTTTTACATGTTCAACTGTTTCTTTATTACATTTGTCACTTCATTATGCTACAGATGATAGCTTTTTTGTTTGTTTCAGCTTTTAACTGCCTTTGAGAATGCACTGGGCTTGTCGGAAAAGATTCCTAGTGAAGATCACCAAGTACTTTATGGACATTTCATTCAGTGTTTATCCAAAGTAAGTTGATTTTAAAAATATCTGATGTGATTTTTATATTCTAATTAGGAAAGTGTTCATAAGTGTATTTTACTGTTACTTAGTTTATTTTCCTTTATATTTTCAAGTGTCCTCATGAGACTGCTAGGTTGAAGAAGGCCTGTGAAGGAATGATAAACATCTATCCCACTGTACAATATCCGTTAGAAGTGCTTTGTTTGCATTTAATTGAATCAGGTAACTTCTTCTTTATTATATTGTGTATCCTAAAAGTGTATGAGCATGTGGGAGTGATGTTGCTATCAATAAAAAATTGTTTCAGTGCCTTCCATGTGCCAATGTGTTGTTTGAATATTTCTGGACATAAAAGGAAGTATAGTATGTTGTTTTTGTGCATATGAAGAGGCTGATAAATGTAGGAAGGTATAGTGATACAGAGGAATTATGAATTACTGAGTTCATTGTAGATCTTTGAAGTCTTTGGGGAGGTTGGGAATTGAGGAGAGTCTTAAATTTTCCATAGAATTAGAAAAACCGGAGAAGGTGAAAGGAACTCTAGACAGCATGAACAGAAGTATGGAGCTAGGTTGCAATTTTTTGAATAATAAAGTAATTTGATTTGCTGTAGTGGAAGGAATAACTTAAGATAGATTTTGGTTGAATAGGTTAGACTATATCGCACAGGGCTGGGAATGTCACACAAGGAGTTTTGTGAATGATGCGCATTCTCAGTGTTGATGTTATGTTACGGTGTCACAAGTACATGGTTACACATGCTGTAATACTATAAAGTATTGGAGTTTGTGAATGATCTCCTTTTTTAATAAAATAGAGTAGATTCAAGTCAGACACTATGTCTTAACGTACGCCCCGTGTTCGTGCTTCTTCGTGTCCTTTCCTGGGGAGAGGAGAGAGAACTGATGACAGCTAGCTTGCTGGGAGTTGCCAGAACCTGTGCCTGCTGACATCTTGTGCCCAGGGCTGGTGTTCAGTCCATTTACAGGAGGTTGACCCAATTGGTTTTCACACCAGTCTCTGTCCTTTTTGTTAGGATCTGTGCTAATAGATTGTTTTTCACATAATTTGACCATCACTTTTGTCCATGCCTGTATTCAACTGATGTGAACAAAGTTCATAGAAATTAGTCACTGAAATGGGAGTAACAGTACCAGTACCAGTGTGTTAGTGAGTATAAATTATTACAGAGCTTTACTAATTGTTTTCGCTTTGTCGCTAAATGAGTATACTTGTGGGAACGCTTTGTATATGAATAACCGTCGCATGTTTCATAATAGAAAAATTGTTGAAAACTAGGGCAGAGGTGACTGAGAGAAAAGGCCTGTTGGAAAAATATCATTGCATCCATCTTGACTCCCCCCACTTTAACTTTCCCTTCTAAGTCCTACTTGTACTTTTTCCTGTCTGGTGTCTCAATTTAAATTCAGAACTGTTACTTTCAGTCTTGTATTGTTTAGGTGAGAAGTAAGCAGATCCCCTTTTCTTTAACTGAGTCAGAGACCCACTTGCAAGAGCACTTTTCACTAACGTGAGAGAAGAAATACTAATTGTTGGATTTAGTCAATTTATGAAGTATAAAATCAAACAAATATGGTAGTACACAGCACAGATTGTATAGAAGATAGACTAGATTGGGTAGACTAAATGATCTTGGGAATGAACGAACTGCAAATATGACAGTGACAATAGAATGGGGGAGGAGCAGAGAGAGAGGGAGAGACAGAATCCAAAGCAGGCTCCAGGCTCCGAGATGTCAGCACAGAGTCCGACGCGGGCCTCGAACTCACAGACTGCGAGATCATGACCTGAGCCAAAGTCGGACACTTAACCGACTGAGCCACCCAGGCGCCCCGCTCCACTCTTTTTTCTACGATTATAATTGCTATTGAGAAAGTAATGGCTGGTGTTCACCCTTTTCTCTCTATTTTCTTTCAGCTACTAATGGTTTATACTATTCCCTTGTTCCTGACCTTCTTACATATCAAATGCCACAAGAGGGTACTTAAAATTTCTTTTTGAGGACTGATTGAAACCTTTCTCAGTAAGCACATGCATGCCTATAACATAGATTTGTTGAGTAAACATGGCCCCTGTATTTCAAAAAGACTACAAAATTATAGAAGAAATCAGATCAACAAAGTCTGCAGCGTTTTGGACATAAATTCAGTATTCGACAAAGCATTCTAGGAAAGAGAGAGCAAGTGGGTTGTGTTGAATGATTAGAGAGTGTATTAGTTTACATGTAAAAAATCATTTTTGGAGAAGGTATTTTGTAGAAGCGAAAGAAAGGCTCATGTCCTGGTAAAGGGGAGTGGGTAGGTGGATATTGGCACATATGGTACATCAAGGAAGAGTTTTTTCCCTGTGGGGTCTTTGGCTGTAAGAGTCTGTGGGCTGGAGCAGTCGGGTTTAGGTACATTCTAAGGTAAAGCATCGTTCTGAGGGTAGGTTAATGCAGGACAGCAGGAAGCTGTGCTTAAAGATTTCTTGTTTTCTTTTCATTGGTCCTCTAAACCAAACTTTTCTGTATATTAAGAACTTGTGAAAATCTGTAATGTCTTTAAAGGCTGACCTATGCTCCCCCAATGTGCTTTGGTACTTCTCAGCACTGGGTTCTCTTACATTGTATTTGTGGACAAATATAGTTCATTCTCCTTTGTCCTTTGCATGTCGAGACTTGAAGATTCATTTTCAAAATGACTCAGCTTATAAAGCTTCACATAACAAGTAGTGAATAGTTTTCACAGTAGGCACCTGATAAAATGTTATTTCATGCTAAATGACCTCAATTTATTTTGTTTTGCTGAAACAGTTTGTTTTGTTATAGCTGAAATGGGGGAGGATAAGAAAGCTTGGTTGTTCAGATCCAAACACGAAAAAGCTCAAGATTTTGTGCTCTGGAAATATTAGAAAATAAAGAAATGAGTACATGCTGTTTTGTATTTTTCCCCCAAGCTAGGGAAATAAACCTAGCTTTTTTTTTTTTTTTTACTAACTTGGTACTAATTTGGACTTCTAAGTCAGTACATAATATCATGGATTATTCATTGGCGTGTCTCTGGTTTTGAAAAACTAGAAACATATAACCTAAATGGTAACATGCAAAGAATTTATCTTTGACCTCTGTGACTCAAAGAGTGGCTCCACATGGGGGTATGTGTTTTAAATAGATATGAAAGCATCAGGCTGCTTTTTCAAGTAAATTAGTTTACTGTGTTCTCCATATTTATTGCTTCAGGTTGTAGTTTGTCTTAATTAGTTTTTAAGAATTTTCCTGTGTGATTAAAGAATTTATTGAAGTGGTGAATACTATGCACAGTTTATTCTCAAAGCAGAAGTCAACGCTTTCCACTTGTTTTAGTGCTTTTCTGGGATTGGAAATACAACAAAATAAATAGTATTTTTTAAACTAAATTATTTTACCAAAATAAATTTGAAATAAATATAGCCATTGGATGATTATTACATAAGCTTAACCATTAACTTATATAGGAAAATGAAATTTTCGAAGAATGCAGAAATGTACTACTGGACTTGTAAACTTAAGAAGAGTGTGACTAAGGTTTCGTATGGCTTCTTGACAAGTAGACTGCCCTCTAACCCTAGATTCTGGAAGAACACTAGATAATGGCATGCTGACTGCCACATCGCCAGCAGCACACGGTTGCCCAGGGAGAGACACTGGTGAAGATACTGTCCTTAGACAGGGATTCCTCCATTTAACAACCAGAATTGTTACTGCTGAACAGGAAAAGGAGAGCTGGCAGGTGGGAGGCTGTGTGTCTTAGTCTAGTGGCGAGTAGCAGTAGGTTTCTTGTTTGAAAACTTTGAGTATAATTACAGGTTCAGTTTATTCATACTGCAGTGGGTAAAGTGGTTTCTAGTTCCAAAATTTAAGAAGGTGAGGAGCATAAGTTTTTAATGAAATGTTAAAATTATTGGTGGTTGTTGGTCTATTTAAGTTTTGAATTCGTGGGATCGATACGATGGAAGATATGTCAGATGGCATTTAAGATTTAAGTGTATATGTTTTAGCATTTGGAAATTTGAAGTATTGGGGCCCCTGGGTGGCTCAGTCAGTTAAGCATCCCACTTCGGCTCAGGTCATGATCTTGCGGTCCGTGAGCTTAAGCCTCACATCAAGCTCTGTGCTGACCCCTTGGAGCCTGGAGCCTGCTTTAGATTCTGTGTCTCCCTCTCTCTCTGCCCCACCCCTACTTGCGCTCTGTGTGTCTCTCAAAAATAAATAAACATATAAAAATTTTTAAAAGCAATTTGGAGTACATATGCTAATAATTTTTCTTTTTTAATTCCAGGCAGTCTTACTGATGAAGGACAGCAGTATTGTCGCAGACTAGTGGAAATGGATCCTAAAAGTGGTCCAGGCTTCATTGGTTTGGGGATTAAAGCATTACAAGACAAAAAATATGACGATGCTGTTAGGAACTTAATGGAAGGCAAGTGTACAGCATAGAGCATGTAATATGAGGTATAGCTTATAACCAGACCCAAGGGGTTCACTTCTTGGGGTGCTTTAAATTGAACACAACCCAAGGAAATGTTGAAAGCAAAGAACTTTTATTGCTTGTCACATGTAAGGAGAGAGGGAGATAGCTTTCAAGGTACTGTCTCCCTACGGGGTTAGTACAGGAAGTGTTTATTCAGTGTAGTAGGGGACAGGGGCAGAGAGCTGGTGTATACGTTAATTTAATATACACAAACATATTTTCTTCCCTAGCTTAAAGCCTTTCACAGGTTTCCAGATGCCCTTAGGATAACATGCAAACTTCTTTACAGGGTTTGCAACCCTCTAGAGTCTGATTTCTTGCCCTTTCCTGCTCCCATACTTCATTTTCAAATATAAGGCATCCATATGCTCTTAGTTAGGCACTTTGGTTGCAGTGTGCATGTCCAGCATGCCAGCATGCTAGTACATACATTGTATGTTCAAAAAATGGCAGAAAACCCCATTCAAGGAAACAATCTGGGTATTATAATGAGCTAAGTTATACTCAGGTAAGCTTCGGTACATGTCTGCAGCGCCACATCTGCTCAGACCGGCTCATACAAGGGCCTGTCAGGTAAAACACCTAGCAGACTCCTGGGTAGGAACTGCCGGTTCTGCCAAGCAAAACACATACCATCCCTGATTTTGTCCCTTCCCCTCCTCTCCTGCTGATAGCTTTCAGCCCTCTGATCTGAGTAACTCCCCGTTGCATCCTAGCTAACATAGTCAGTAGGTGGTAATCTTTGGGCCTTTTCTTAAGGATTGTATATTTAAGGGGCACCTGGGTGGCTCAGTCAGTTAAGCATCTGACCCTTGATCTTGACTTAGGTCATGATCTCATGGTTCCTGAGATCAAGCCTTTTGTCAGACTCTGTACTGACAGCGCAGAGCCTGCTTAGGATTCTCTCTCCTTCTCTCTCTGCCCCTCCCCTGCATGCTCTCTCTCTCAAAATAAATAAACAAAAACATGAAAAAAAAAAAAAGGAACATATATTTATGATAGAAGTGAAAAAAATATTCTTGCGTATTCTGGAATCTGCTTTGATCCAAATTCCAATACTGTCACTCAGGAATTTCAAGACCATGAGAAAACTAATTAAATTAAATTCTCTGTGTCTCATTTGTAGACTAAGGGTAATTATATATATTTTCACTCTGCCACGGCCCTTAGGAATCTTTAACTTAGTTTTGCCAGGAAACTTTAACTTAGTTTTGACATTTGTCAGAATGAATGAACGTACATTCAAGTGGAGATCTGAATGACAAACACAAGCTTGGGGTGGGAGGAGATTTTCAAGCCAAGTGCTGAGATAGCCTGAGGGGAGAGCACAGCTGGCATTCAGGGTGGCTCAGCAAGATGTGAGAAGGATGTATGGGAGCAGTAAGGGTTCCGAAATGATGCTAGAGACGGGTCTTGCACACCTTGTGAAGGAGTTAGCATGTTATCCTCAGGGCAGCCGGGAACCTGTGGAATGTTTTAAGCAGGGGAATTTCATAATTCCATTTGTATTTCTAGAGATACTCTGGCTGCAGTGTAGAGAATGAATTGGAACGGGTGGCAAGCACTTGCAGGGATCTGGGATAAAGATGATGGAGATGTGGGCTGAAGTAATGGTAGAGAAGTGGATTGGGGCATGGAATCCGTGTCAGGAATGATTCTATATGAGAGACAAGGGAGAGGAGAGGGATCTGGTTTGGGGAGTAGATGGTGGTGCCATTCATCTCAGTGGTCGTAGTAAGTTTGGATTTTGTGACTGCTTTTATCCTTTTAGGGTTAAAGGAAAGTCCTCTTTGCACAACTGGGTGGTATCATCTGGCAGAAGCCCAAGTTAAAATGCATAGACCTAAGGAAGCTGTTCTTTCATGCAATCAAGGTATTCCTTATATCTCTCTGGGTGGTCGACTCTCTTTCTTTTCATATTAAAGGAGAAAGATAAAGGTTTAAAAACACTCACATGCTTTGTTTTGTATTTTAAGTTAGTGACCAATTTAAAATTCATTGAGAAGATCAGTAATGCCAAGTGTGTATGCATATAGTGTAGTTACTTTTAAATTAACAGTGAGTATTTTCCAAAGGATTCCTTGATATTTTGACATAGTCGGTTTAGGCTTGTATGGAGTTGCTCTCTCTTTGCTATAAGGACATTTCTGGTGCATCCAGGACTTCAGGAGTTTTTGATTCCTCTGATGTAAATAAGAGGAGTCTTAGGCATCTTGGAGCCTATTCGAATATGGGTCAGATGAGGATAGGAAAACATAAAAAGTGATTCACTGCTCTCGATACAGCTGGTGGCCTACCCTCTGTAGTTGAGAAACAGATCGCTCTGGTCCTTTTGAATTCGGCTTCTTTCCCCTTTTGGTATTCCTAATTTGCTAAGTTTGTTACTGATGGTTTGGCTAACCTTTGTTATGTAGCAGGTATAGATGTAGATAGGCATTGTATTTCAAGATGTTCAATTTATTATATGTTATGTAAAGATAGAGATTTTAAATTTAGATGTGTTCTGTTTTAAATTCAGGTATTTCCATAAAGAATTCAGGGAAGAATCTATCTTTAGCTTTGGATTATTCTTCATGTATATTATTTTGGCAAATTATTCTTACTGTATCTCCAATTTGTTATTTTTCACCCTTTAACATGAAGAAAAAAGTGAAGTAATATGGTTGTCTTCATTCAGATGTCCTTAATTTTGTCAGCTCTGAAGAACACAGATAATCTTGGTGTGTCTGGTGGCAGTCTTCATCAGAAGAATCTTTGTCTCCGTTTGAAAGCAGAGGCTTTGATTGAACTCTCAGATTATGAATCTTCAGTGGAAGCAATTTGCACTCTTGATCAGGTAGTCTTATCATCAGGTTTTTCCCTTCAACTTTATTTTTTCCAGTCAACTGGGCATCAACCGCTTTCTCCTTACCACAGATATTTACTTAAACAAATTTCGTATTAGAGGTGTGAATTCACCATATCTGCATTTTCTAGATCACACACTTGGAAACTTACAAAATTATTTGTTTGCCTCTTGGTTATGTACTTTCAATGTTTTTCATAGGTGCAATTTCTTTCTTAATTATTGTTCTTATGCTCCTTTTCTCTTTTTGCCCTCTTAGGTTATTCCTACTTGATTATTTTTAATTTGGGATTCTAAAGTTTTTCCTCCAGAAAACATTTCATAGATTATTGACAAGAACAGTTAAGGACTCTAGTAGTGTCATAGTAGAAAATATTATTTGTTTTTCAATTTAGTAAAATAGAAAGAGATTGATATTTAAGAAGGAATCCTATTCCTTAATGTTTTTGATTCAAGCATTTAAAATTCCTTGGCAAAAAGCTATTAATTATAATTTATAACAGCATGATACTTGTAAATACTTCTTTTGGATAAAAGCTATTTTTTTATCTAAAATTAAAATTATATTACTCAGTGTATTGTAGGATTTTGAATTAAAAAAAAATTTTTTTTTAATGTTTATTTTTGAGACAGAGAGAGACAGAGCATGAGTGGGGGAGGGGCAGAGAGAGGGGGAGAATGTGAAGCAGGCTCTAGGCTCTGAGCCGTCAGCACAGAGCCCGACGCGGGACTCGAACTCACAGACCATGAGTTCATGACCTGAGCCGAAGTCAGACGCTCAACTGACTGAGCCACCCAGGCGCCCCAGATTTTGAATTTTTAAAATATCATTGTTTGGTATATTTCAAAGGGCTTTGCATTTCATTAAAATTAGAACAGTTAGCATCTTTCAAGAACTAATATCGTAATTTCTTATTTTCTACTTGCCTTCTAACAATAATGTGTTTTGTGTGAGAGCTTTGAAGTCTTTCCAGTCTTTTTCTTTTTTTCCCTCCACAAAAAAACAAAATGAAAAGTTTCTTGGAGAGCTGGTGAAGTCCAGGTCTGAAACAGAAAATGCGTAGGATAAGCCCAGAACATCTTAGGATGCTAGAAAGCAAGGAAACTATGTAAGGCTACTAGAATTATGTTAGAAAGGCTCAGGAACCACCTTGGGTTGATTGTCACTGGCTAAAGAGGAGTTTGAGCACCAGTAACTGCAATAGATTGAAAAATACCAAATATGTTTAAATCCATGTATTCAAGATGATACAAAAAAAAAAAAAATCCTCAATTAAAAAAAAATCTCTGGAGGGTGCCGAGGAACCATTTGGAAAGAATCGAAATATCCTGCCTTTCCTTTATGAACTGTTCCTCTGAATAATCAAATAGAAATGAGAGGAGGGAAATTTTGTTGTTGTCGAAGTTATTCCATTGAAGAAGGAAAGAAGGAATATATAATTGGAAAATGACCATTTTGCAATCTGTAATGAATTAACAGCTCTAAAGCATTGAGATCAGTGGTTGCTAACATCACCAAAAGAAAGAACCATACATAACAAGTGCGTGTACACATGAAGTAGTCTTGCCAAAGCTTTAAAACTGAATCGGATTAAGCTTTCAGGCTTAACTACTAATTCACAGAAGATACAGGAGACCAAGGAACATGTCAGGACCATGAGACTACATTCAGTAAAATCCAGACTGTGTCAAACTATGATAATTGGCCCATATTTTTCAACAGTTAAATTGTCAAGGAGGAAAAAAGAATGGAAGGGAGCCCTATAGATTAAAAGAGACTTAAGAGATATATCAGCCTCTTGAAATGTATGTACCTTATTTGGATTTGATTAAAACAAATAAATTATTCAGAGCCAGTTGAGAAATTTGAACACTTGAAAATTTTTTGATGACACTGAGGAAGTATTATTGGTTTTGTCTAGGTGTTTATGATGGTAGTATGATTATGTTATAGAAAAACGAACTTAGTTTTTAGATATACATACTAAAGCCTTGATGAGAAGTTATGATATCTGGGATAATCTAAGCAGGTGTGTCGTGTAATAGGTGTAGCTATGGATGAGAATAGATTGGATTTGAGTTAATTTTGAAGCTAGATAATGAATACATGTGGGATTATTATACTATTTTATAATTTTTTGAAATGCATTTGAAATTTTCTCTGATAAAAAGGTTATGAAAATGAATGTGTTCGTAGTGATAGACATCAGGACCCGTATGTCTTTATTCTGTGCTCTTCTGTGGTCATTCTTTATTAAAGCAACAACGCTTATCGGTGTCGAAAGAGACTTAATAGCAGTTCTTTACAATCATTTTCCAGGTTTCTGATGCAAATAATATTCCAGGACTTTTGGTTCTTAAAAGCTTGGCCTATCTGAATAAAGGCTCATTGGATGAAGCTTCAAAGGTTGGTTTTTTTCCATTCAAACTGGGAATTTTTTTAAGTTACAAGTTACTTTACTTGAATAAGGAATTGACAGATATCTATTTTATAGATTATGGAAGACCTTCTGTCTTCTTACCCTGACCTAGCTGAAGTTCATGCCCTGGAGGCTTTGATTCATTTTACCAAAAAGGACTATCCACAAGCAGAGAAATGGTAAGAATACATTTAGATTGCTCATAGATCCAGTCATATCTTAATTTATTATATTTCTCAAAAATTCAAAGTGTGTGGATTTGATAAAGATCCATTTTGTATAAATTCGATGTGTACGCATGAATATTTTTAAGAAATATATTTAGCATGTAGCACACCACCTGTGAGAAAATTCTGTGATGCATTTGAATTCTGACTAGCTGATCGTAATGGTCATTGAGCACATGTAATGTTTGATGTGTGCACCTAAACACTTGGCACAGTGGTAAAGCTAAAAGACCCTTTGCTTTTATAAGCTCCTCTTCAAATAATTTTTTTCTCATTTATAATCTAAATTTTAAAGTAATAACTTGTTTCTGATTTAGCATCTTTGAATCACTCAAACTTTGTCCCAACTAGGAGTTTCCTACATTGTGTGTATATATCTTTTTACTTCTCTTTGGTTACTTAGTTTCCAGAGAGCTCTTGAGAAAGATGCTGAAGTTGCTGAATATCATTACCAACTTGGGCTAACGTATTGGTTCATGAATGAAGAAACAAGAAAGGATAAAACAAAGGCTCTTACTCACTTTCTAAAGGTAAAACATGTGCTCTTCTTCAATTCTTAGTTAAAATGGATTCATTATAAAATCATAAATACTAATCATATAAGTTAGGTACTTAAAATTACTGTTTGTTGAACTGTTTTTTGTTTTTTTTTTAACTGAACTGTTTTGGTGTTTGATCTGTCTCACATAAAGTTTTGTGAGAATGTTATCTGTGTAAGGAGAAAATAAAAATATAAAAGTTACTTATTTAACTTTTTATTTTTTTAAGTTTATTTATTTATTTTGAGCGAGAGAGAATGGGCGCGAGCGTACTTGAGCAAGCACAAGTCAGGGAAGGGCAGAGAGAGAGCAAAAGAGAGAGACTCCCGGGCGGGCTTCATGCTCAGCACAAAGATGCGGGGCTAGATCCCATGACCATGAGATCATGATCTGAGTCGAAATCAAGAGTCAACTACCTAACTGACTGAGCCACCCAGCCACCTTTAAGAGTTACTTATGTAAGAAACAGACATTATAGAAAATGAGACATACTTATCTCTGGAAAGAGTATTGTTTTTAAGTAATTTCTACAGTAGTTTTATGGCCATATATACTTCTAGACATTTAATTTCTCATATTTTAGATGTTTAACAAGTAAAAGTCTTACATTCTTACCTTGATGCTTAAAAGAAGATGAGGGGCGCCTAGGTGGCTCAGTTGGTTAAGCGGCCGACTGCGGCTCAGGTCATGATCTCACAGTCTGTGAGTTCGAGCCCTGCGTTGGGCTCTATGCTGGCGGCTCAGAGCCTGGAGCCTGCTTCAGATTCTGTGTCTCCCTCTCTCTCTGCCCTTCCCCTGCTCACTCTCTGTCTCTATGTCTCTCAAAAATAAATAAACGTTAAAAAAAAATTAAAAGAAGATGAAAGTAATAACTTTACTATCACACTTCTTTTTAGCAAAGAAATGATACTTTTACACTTGTTTTCTACAGGCAGTGATAACCAGTTTTCCTGTTGCTTTAAATCTTACATTAAAGGTTGTGTTGGCATCTTTTTGTATGTTTAATGAAAGTGTTCCATTTTTCTTTTTTTTAAATATTTTTTTTTTGTCATTTATTTATTTTGAGAGAGAGAGAGACAGAGCATGAGCAGGGGAAGAGCAGAGAGAGAGGGAGACACGGAATCTGAAGCAGGCTCCAGGCTCTGAGCTGTCCGCACAGAGCCTGACGCGGGGCCTGAACCCATGAGCGAGATCATGACCTGATCCAAAGTCGGACGCTCAATTGACTGAGCCACTCAGGCACCCCCCATTTTTCTTTTAATCTGTGTATTTATCTTTTGTGTTTTTAAAGAGACCCACTCAAACAAACTTAAGATTGTGTTGCTATTATCTTTTTTTTAAAGGCTGCCAGACTGGATTCATACATGGGCAAAGTTTTCTGCTATTTAGGTCATTACTACAGAGATGTGGTAGGAGACACAAACAGAGCCCGCGGCTGTTACAGGAAAGCTTTTGAATTAGATGATACCGATACTGAATCTGGAGCTGCAGCAGTTGACTTAAGCGTGGAGCTTGAAGAGACGGTATGTCTAGCAACTTAAGCACTTTTTTCTTTTTATCCTGAGTATAGAAATAAATATTTTTATATTTGAATACTTGAAAGTTATTGTTTTTATATTTTTCTCTGTAGATACAATAGAAATATTTTTGCCAATGTTTATGGAGTAAATTTTCTTTTCATCGGTAGACATTACCTTACTCCTCACTGATGAAACTAGTTCACTGTAAACCAGTATGAGTTTAAAAAAAATCAAAAGTGGTAAATGAAAGTACGTTTGGGTACTATACATAGGTGGTCTGTGTTTTTATGATATTCGCTATCTTTAATATTAGTCTTTTCTTAATTTTAGGAAACCGCCTTAGCTATCCTAACAACAGTAACTCAAAAGGCAAGTGCTGGAACGGCAAAATGGGCCTGGCTTAGGCGCGGACTCTACTATTTGAAAGCTGGTCAGCATTCTCAAGCAGTGGCTGAGTAAGGCACCTTATTATATTTAAACTGTTAGACAGCCTGTTGGTTCCTTAAATTAAACTCCTGTTTATACCCAAAATGGACTTGACAAGTTTCCTCATTCCAGATTATATTTCGAAAGAAGAAATAGCAAAATTTATTTATAGTCGATTGGTTCTTATTACCTCCAAGGCACTGGAAAATGCAAAAATAGATTACATGATGTCCTGTTAAGGGAATCGCCAGTCTAATGAAGTGAAGTCTTCCTAATGTTATACATGTAATAGGTTCTTAATGGAGACTTAAGGAATGATAAAAAGCCAAGGCTGACACCTTTGTTGTTCTTCCACTGACATGCTTTGTTTTGGGGCAGGGGACACATTTGACAGCTTGAAGTCCATGTGGAGCAGCTCATTTTTAGTTATTTGGTTTGAATTATACTTAAGAGTAGAGGCCCCTGGCTGCCTCAGTTGGTAAAGCATGCACCTCTTGATCTCAGGGTTATGAGTTCAAGCCCCATGTTAGGTATAGAGTTTACTTTAAAAAAATAAATAAATAAATAAAATTAATAATAAGTAAGTAATAATAATAAAATATTTTAATAACTTTGTATGATGACAGATGGTAATTACAGTGATCATGGTGAACGTTTCATAGTGTCTGTAAATGTCAAATCAGTATGTTATATACCCGAAACTAATAAAATATTTTATGTCAACTGTACTTTAATTAAAGAAAAAACAAAAAACAAAGGCAAGACTTTCTGTTTACAAGGGAGTGTAACAGAGCTTTGGCTTTTCCTAGTAACGAGAATATAATATCTATCAATTTAATTAGGGTTATAAGACCTAAGTCTGTATATAAGTTTTTGGTTATACTACAAGTGATAAAATTTATTTATTACTACGATCACACCAGAAACTTAAAACGAATACTTAAATGTGAATGCTCAGGATTAAGCAAAAGCCTTGTATATTGTCTTTTTAGAAAGGATTAGAAAGTAACTTTTTTCTGACCCTAACAAATTGTTGGAAGCACAGTTATTTTTTTCTTCTATTTGTGAAAACATTAACAAATACTTATATTTCGATCAAGATAAGGTTTCTGATTTATGTAAATACCTAGGATACTGTGATATTTCTGATTTATGTAAATACCTAGGATACTGTGATATTTCCTAGGATCAGTGGGGGATTACTAATTGTCGTGAGGCATAGTGAGATATATACCTATTCTGGTGGGTAACTGGGATTCTTCACATAGTCAAGGAAGAAAATTCTGGTCAGCGCTTGTTCAAAAAGTATTTTTATTCATCCCAAATTTGTAATAAAATTTCTTAGTATTGAAATATTTAAGTTATAAAAAAATTCAAGTTATAAAAGGAACAAGTATTCCTGCTTTAAATAGCATTTTTATAAATAGAAGGAACCATGGATATGTGTGATTCAATTGAATTATTCATTTTATATTTTCTTTTCAAATGTGGAAGTAGTGTTTTTACATTTAGTTGTCTTACGGTTTACTGAAATTTTAGTTTACAGGCAGCATTAAGGGCAGACCCAAAGGACTTCAATTGTTGGGAGTCATTAGGAGAGGCATACTTAAGCAGAGGTGGCTATACGACAGCCTTGAAATCCTTCACAAAAGCCAGTGAGCTGAATCCAGAATCCACATACAGTGTGTTTAAAGTTGCAGCAATACAGCAAATCCTAGGCAAATATAAGGAGGCGATAGCTCAATACCAGCTGATCATTAAAAAGAAAGAAGATTATGTGCCAGCTTTGAAAGGTAATTTTTTAATAGCTCCTTTGACTTTTGTGATACTGGAGTATAAAATCTATGTATAAATTTCCTAAATGTATTTCATAACCTGAAAAGGACTTCTTTAGTCAACAATAAGTGTCTTCTTTCTTGAACCTCTTATACTATGACTTGTTATATAGATTTGAATATAGAAAGATAAAATCGTATTTCCTAACAGTCAATCAATAGTAGTATGATAAAGATTTAACTTTCAAACAGTGTGATAGCTATTTGATCTAAAAATGGATCTCTAAAACAAGAATTTCCCTCCTCTTATATTTTGATAATTCACTGTATCTTCAGAATATCTCAATACCTTTTAATTGCCTTTTAACTTATAGATTTTTTTTTTTCATTTTTTGAACTTCAGGGGCAACTTACATTGTTTCATAATTAGCTAAATTAATTTCAGTTTCTCCACTCCTTAACAAATGATTTTTGGTAATATAAAGTAAAACACCACCATCCATATATAATCCAAATTTCTTATGATTATAACTAACATTAAAAAAAACTTGGAGCCCATTAATATGTCTTTTACATTTCTTTTTCCTTTTTAATTAAACAACTGGGGTTTTAATCAGAAATAGTGTATGTAAGCGATATGTAACTTAGGCCTTGAAAACTTTTTTTTTTTTAATTTTGTAAAACTTTCCTCAGACAAAGAATTTACGTTTAAAATCTTTACTGAGCACTTTAGGAAATTGTTGCTTCATTTATTACATTTTTACAGTGGAGATTGCTATTCAGTTTTGAATATAAAAGGATCAAAATTTATTTCACAACAGTTAATGAATAGGAATATGATGAAGAGTAGCATTTAGGTAATATCCCTGTGTTCAAGGCTGAGGTTTGAAGAGTTAAGTAACTTGCCCAAAGTCAAGGAAATTCTTTCTATAGATTTTTGTCACTTTCAGTACACGCTTACTGCAACAGTACTCAGTGTATTCTGTACTAAATGAATGCAGGACCATACTTAAAGATAATTTTTGTGAAAGTACTAATCAGTTTTGTCTTCTGAAAAGTGGCTTTAAAGTAACACCATTACATTTTTTTTAAGTTTATTCTAAGTGTTTCTGTATGTGTTTTAATAACTATAAACTTAACCTGATTTTAGGTTTGGGCGAATGCTATCTTATGATGGCAAAAGCAGCCCTAGTGGATTATCTTGACGGAAAAGCTGTGGACTACATAGAAAAAGCTTTGGAATATTTTACTTGGTTAGTATTGTTCTTACTATTCATTGTGTTTATTTCCTTAGGGTTATACATTGTGTTTATTTTCTTAGGATTATAATAAAGCCAAATTTAGAAAAATCTGTGTTTTTTCTGTGAGATATGGCAGTCATTATTCAGAATATTAAACATAAAGAATAACGGAGTAGCCAGTGAATACTATAACACACATATTGTATTAATTCTGCGCTGGGGAACAGACACAATTTCTTGCTCTTAGTAGCAGCGGACATGCGGATGCATAGGGAAGGGTGGGAAGAAGGAAGCTGCTAGTGGAGCAGCAGCTTGCATCCTGCGGATCAGTGTTCTCTTTCAGGAGACCTAGAAATGCCAGTACCTCCGATTGAACTGACTGGGAACTAGGACTCGAGGTGCACAGTATGATTTGTATTCAGTGGTAAGGCCTGGCTTAGGTACACTGGTAGGTTTGAAGCTTAGGGGAAATGAGCAATCTGATTGCTCCGAAGAGAATCTGTGTAGTAAAAAAAGTGTAGTAAAAGTAATATTAAGGGAATCAGAAAAATTTGAGTAAACATGGTATTTTTATAGAACTGTAAATTCACCAGGTAAGTAGAAGTGCTATTTGTGGTAGATGATTTTAAGAAGTCCGCATTTTACACATACGTTTGCATTTTTTTTTTCTTAAACATCTTTCTTGTGCTTCCCTTCCTTTCATTTCCTACTTTTCTTCTCTTCTGTTTCCTGTTGCTCCAGAATATGAACCAAATATGAAAAGACAGCCTTAGCCTTTTTTCTCTCACAGATTTTTTTGTTACTTTTCAAACCTCACATTATGTAAATCTTCCCAAAGAGGAGAGGGTATTGTGAAGAGGGCATCCTTTGTTTGAACTAGTATTTAAGAGTAAATGTGAACCTTTGAATGATAATTGAGATACAAATACTGCCTTTCTGAGAATGGGAAATTTTGTTCTGGGTAGCATGTAGCTTATCGCGTTCACAGCCGATTATTTGGACATATATAAAACTCTTAAAGTGATAATCCCCAAATTTATATTAACTTCTGGATGTAAAAGTTCATACTACCATAATTCTTGTGTACAGGTAATAGAAGTTACTTTACTATACAGATACTTGATTTTTTTTAATGTTTATTTATATTTGAGAGAGAGAGAGAGAGTGCAAGCAGGGGGAGGGACAGAGAGGGAGACAGAATTCGAAACGGCCTGCAGGCTCTAAACCGTCAGCACAGAGCCTAACATGGGGCTCAAACTCGCATACCGTGAGATCATGACCTGAGCCTAAGTTGGATGCTTAACCAACTGAGCCTCCTAGGCACCCCAATTTTTATTGAACCTAAAAGGAAATGAGTTTAGGCTATTAAAATTGCCTCCGTTTCTCTTTTTTTCCTTCTATTTTCTTTCATGTTATAGATTTTATTTACTTTTATTTCATTTTATTTTACTTTTTTCATCACAGTAAGTGTACTCTTTAATTCCCACCCCCTTTTCCCCCTCATCTCCCGCCCCCTCCCCTCTGGTAACCATCATGTGTTTTCTGTAGTTAGGAGTCTGTTTCTTGTTTCTTGGTTTGTGACTTTTTTTTTTCTTTCCTTGTTTGTTTTGTTTCTTAAATTTCACATTATGAGTGAGATCATATGGTATTTACCTTTCTCCCAGTGACTTATTTTGTTTAACATTACCCTATCCTCCTGTCAATTTTAGAAATTATGGTAAGATATTTAAGCAGTGGAACTACAAATAGTGTTGTCCTTCCTCCTGATCCTCACGGTGGGCTCTTAGTGATGACTGCAGTAATTAATCTTGTTTCTCAGGAAGATACTGGAAAATGATTTTTGGCTGGACCCTTTTAGTAGAAAAGGCTATGAGAAATGTTCCATCTGCTTGTCCATCTGTCAGTAACATAGCTGTTTGCCATAGCTGATTATTGAGACTTGGCTTCAGTGAAATTGTCGTGTTTTATTTATAAGATCTTGAGAAGAGAAAAATGAAGAGAAATAGTGAGATTTTTCTCATTTTAAAAAGAAGTGACCTTTGTCACCGTAATTAATATTTTTATTTACTCTTTTAGGCTGGTGCATTCAGTCATATTTGCTTCAATAAATAATCAGTTTTCACATTTTCGTATTTAGCCTTTTGGTAATCTTGGTCTCAGTAAAAATCCTTTGGACCACCAAATATATTTAATATATCCCACATTTGCTAGTCATTTTTACTTGACCAAAGACCAACAAGCAAAAACATGAGTTTACAATAATTAACTGAGAGAGAGCTACCAACTTTGCTACTTTGGTTAATGTTTAAAAGATAGACACAGACAGCATAGTTTTAGAAACTCAATATTAAAGGTAAATTGGTCCTGGAAAATGTATTGATATATTTGTGTGATTCCTGCCACTTCTAATAAAAATGATGAAGAGTACCAAAGAGATGTTTGCAAAATTTCTGGCATTTAAAATAATCACTTCTTTCTCCTTCCCTCCCTTCCTTCTTCGCAATAGGGGAGTGATAAAATGTAATTCACTTAGAAAGAATTTAGTAAAGCATTCACTGGACATAAGCAAGAAAGTCATTCTTAACCAAGATTGTAATGAGAGAGATAAACTTCACATTTTTTGGAAATAATTTATAACTATAAAAATAAACACTGTTTTGTTTTTTTTTTAGGGCTCTGCAGCATCGAGCTGATGTGTCTTGCCTTTGGAAGCTAGTTGGGGATGCTTGTACCAGCCTGTACGCTGTCTCACCGTCTAAAGTAAATGTGAATGTTTTAGGAGTCCTCCTAGGTCAGAAAGAAGGAAAACAAGTATTAAAGAAGAAGGAGCTCCTCCATCTGGGAGGAAGGTAATTTACAAAGATTGCTAGTTAATGACATTTACTTAGAATTAGGACGTTTTAACAGAACATAACACTCATTTTTATATTTCCACAGGTGTTATGGCCGTGCATTAAAACTGATGTCCACATCTAATACATGGTGTGATCTTGGAATTAATTATTATCGTCAAGCACAGCATCTAGCAGAAACAGGCAACGACACGAATGATCCTAAAGAGTTGTTGGAGAAATCTTTACAGGTATGGTTTTGAGAAGTTTTTTATAAACTTTTAAAAAACGAAATGATTTTTCCAATAGATGTTTTTGATAAATACTATGGTGTTTTTACATAAAACCACATTTATCTTGATATAAATGCTGATGTTCCAAGATACCAAAATCTAATTTTACTTTTCAGTGTCTGAAAAAGGCAGTGAGACTCGACAGTAAAAATCATTTATACTGGAACGCTCTTGGTGTGGTTTCATGTTACAGTGGTAAGAATTGTATAACACTTCAGTATTATTAGAAGATTGCCTGTTTCAGGTAATAAAGTTCAGTTTCATCACATTCTGTATTTTTTAGGTATTGGAAATTACGCCCTTGCTCAGCACTGTTTTATCAAGTCGATCCAATCAGAACAGATTGTGAGTGTTCTATGCATCTGTCTATGAAAAAGAACTTTGAAATTTAGTGTTAATAATTTTCCCAGGATGCTGTGTAGACAGGGACCTAATTGTATATATATATTTTGTAGAATCCTGTTGCATGGACCAATTTGGGAGTGTTATACCTTGCAAATGAAAACATTGAGGTAAATGCATTGACTGTTTTGTCATGTTAAAAGTAAGGAACGTTCTTTATATATGACCTCTTTGTAATAGCTCAACTTCTTGTGGAGAAATACTTTGAATATTGTTATCTATTCAGTATGTTCACCTGTATACTAGATAATTGATGGCATTCCATTTATTATATTGAATAATGAGTGTGTAAGATTTATTTTCCTTTCCATATCACTGAAGAAATTTTGGTTTTATAATTATGTTGGTTTTTCATTTCAAGATTAGAACAATTTTGTTATGGATTACTGGAGTGTTTTTCTTTTTATCTGTACACATTTAAGAGGAGTCCTGTGTAGGCTGTATTAGGGGTGGAGTGATGAAGTAAAGGAGATGATTAGTACTGTCTAGCAGCTTATGTTTAGCCTGTGCTCGGGTTATTTAGATTTGGCTTTAGTGGATATTAATTCCTTCATGCCACAACGTAATTTGTCATAATTGAACAGTTATATATTGGAGAACTGGAAATACAGTAAGTAATTGGAAACATGCTTGTAGATCATGTTTAGAAGTTTCCATAAATAGAGCATCTGTACTATTTTGTGTTTCAGCCCATTATACTGAATATCATCCTTTTAAAATAGTTTCAGTAATATTATCAGGGATAAAGTAAGTCACTGCCAAGAGTGCTTCAAAAACCTGTAGATAGAATGAAGGAGAACATTAATTTAGATCTTAAGAAATGTGAAAATACTTTTTAAAAATTTAAACAAAGCTAGGTCTTAGTTAAAAAGCTACGAATGTAGTTTTATGATAGTACAACTCAGTTGCTGTCCAGGAGCTTACTTTTTCATAAGAAAAATAAGACTGTTTCCTGTCACACATTGATTTTTGAGGAAACAGTATAAGGCACCATATAATAATAAGTGTTTGTAGCAGAAAAATAAGCATGGAACTTAATGTGTCCAGGTGAGATATCTGTAAGGTTTCCTCACTGCTTAGCACTTATTTGTGTTGTCCATTCTTTTTTTGCCCAGTGGCAGGTGTGTCTCTTTGACCTCATTGGTCGTTAGTTCTTATCCGGTCAGTTAAGCTGCAGGATAGAGCAATAGATACTTCCATCAAACCTGTGGCTAGCTGATGGTTGGGTGATTGGTTAAAAGTTCTGCCGTCTATGATGTGCATCCATACTGCCCTTTCACTGGGGACCAGACTCCCTGAGCCCCTAGAGGGATCTGTTGTACCCAGAGTGTGTAGTTAAAACACTGTTCTAGGCATTGCTAATTATCTTTAAACAGTGAAGTTTTAGACTTCTAAGTATTTATGTTGATAAATCTGACTTAATTTCTCTTATGCTTTTGAAACATAAGCAATTTAATACTAAGTTCGTAAAATGACGTGACATGTTAATTTTTGCCTTTTTTTCCTAGCAAGCTCATGAAGCCTTCAAAATGGCTCAATCTCTTGATCCATCTTACTTAATCTGCTGGATTGGACAAGTAAGATATATTACATATAGTTATTAATAATCCTAGGGTATAAACAACCAATTAATATAAAGTGACATAAGTAGCCTGTTAATATAAATAACAGTGATACTGACGGATGACAGGTAACATACAAGGATTTCCTTCGTGCCAGTCACTGTGCTAGTCTCTTCGTATATATTATTTCAGTTAATCTTTCATTGATCCTTTGAGATTGTGGTGGTTGTTAAACTCTTTTCACAGATGGGGTGATTGAAGATTAGAGGTCCTTAGTATTGTGCCCAAGGTTATACAGCTTGTAATGATTAAGCTTTGATTTGGGGGTGCTTTGGGCTCCATCAGCCGACCTTATTATGCTAAAAAAAAAAAAAAAAACAGAAACAAAAAATCTTAGAACTCTGTTGTTTAATGCACATGGTACCAAAAAAATAAACATTGCCAAAGATCATTTTGATTATGTTTTCCCATTTTCTGTAAAATCTTTACATTTGATTTGATGCTTGTTTGTGAGTATTCTTCCTCTGCTTCCCCCCAAGTTCAGATTTTTGTGCTGCCAGATAGGAATCCAGGTGCTTGGTCACGACTATGAGTCTGTCCCTGACTGATTCTAACATATCACTGCTGGATTTCATTTTCTTTACCTGACAAAGGTGGGACTGAGTGGCCTCCAAGGTTTTTCTAGTTGAGAAATTGTAATGAATTAGTAAGTGGTTGATTGTTTTGGTTCAGAATGGCGGGAACATCACCCATATCAGAAAATCAACAATCAGAGTTTAGATATCTTTTATTCTACTTTAGACTTTTCATCTAATTCTAGTTAATTGGTGAAGCAAGCAGAGTTAGAAAAGTAACTCCTATTTCTATGAACAGTGGTGGCATCTGGGAACTAATGGCATTACTACTAATCTCTGTGTAAATTGGACTCGGGGAGCCCAAGAATTTGCATTTCTAACAGCTTCCGAGTGATGATGCTGATGCTGTTCCAGGGACTTGACTTTGAGTAGCCCTGCTCTAGGTCAGTAGATTTTGGATGTGAATCAGAGCCCTCAAGTATTTTTTTTTTTAACTTTTCAATTATTTTTATTCTTTTATTTTTTTTTAATGTTTATTTTTGAGAGAGAGAGAACGTGCAGGAAGCGAAGGAGGGAATGAGAGAGAGAGGGAGACAGAATCAGAAGCAGGCTCCATGCTGTCAGTGCAAAACCCTACGTGTCTTGAACCCACAAATCGTGAGATTATGACCTGAGCCGAAGTCAGACGCTCAACCAACTAAGCCACTCAGGCGCACCTCAGTTCTTTTTATTCTTAAAAACAATTTATTTCAGGAGTTAAGTAGTAGATTTAATCCAAATGGTAACAAAAGAAGTGAGACTTTATATTATTTTTTAAAATAATATTAGTAATGTATGATAACTAAAAAAAACCTGACTTTAAGGGGTTTGAAAGCAATTTTGATTTATTTCATAGTCTATAAAGTTAAAGGCATAGGTATATTATTTAAAATCCTGAGGCACTTTTGAAAAATAAATATGTGAGACTCTATCCCAGGTCTGTGGAAACTAGAAATCTAGGGGTAAGGATGTCTTTTTTTTTTTTTTTTAGCGTTTTTTTTTTTTTTTTATTTTATTTTTGAGAGACATAGAGACAGAGCGTGAGCAAGGGAAGGGCAGAGAGAGAGGGAGGTACAGAATCTGAATCAGGCTCCAGGCTCTGAGCTGTCAGCACAGAGCCCAACGCGGGGCTCGAACTCACAGACCGTGAGATCATAACCTGAGCTGAAGTCTGCTGCTTAACTGACTGAGCCACCCAGGCGCCCTTAGGATGTCCTTTTTTAAAAAGCTTACCCAGGTAGGAGCTCTTGGGTGGCTCAGTCGGTTGAGTATCTAACTTCAGCTCAGGTCATGATCTCACGGTTTGTGAGTTCAAACCCCACATTGGGCTCTGTGCTGACAGCTCAGAACCTGGAGCCTGCTTGGAATACTGTGTCTCCCTGTCTCTCTGCCCCTTCCCCACTTATGTTCTCTCTCTCTCTCTCTCTCAAAAATAAATAAAAAAAACATTTTTGTTTTAAGCTTACCCAGGTGAATCCAAGATGATCCTATGTTTAAGAACCCTATTCCGGGCAATGAGAAAAAATGAAGTCTGGCCATGTGTAGCAACATGGATGGAACTGGAGGGTATTATGTTAAGTGAAATAAGTCAGTCAGAAAAAGACAGATACCATATGTTTCCACGAATAGGTGGACTTTGTGAGACTAAGCAAAAACCAGGGGGGAGGGAAAGAGGGGAAAGGAAAAAAAGACACAGAGAGGGAGGGAGATAAAACATAAGAGACTCTCAAAGACTAAGAAAAAACTGAGGGTGAGGGGGATGAGGGAGGGGGGAGAGGGGGTGACGGGCATTAAAGAAGGCATGTGTTGGGATGAACACTGGGTGTTATATGTAAACCAATTTGAAAATAAACTATTAAAATCCAGTTACAAATTAAAAAATAAAAAAGAACCCTATTCCGGACAACTAGCAGTATGAATGGATCAAGAGTAAAAGGGAAAGGAGGAGGTAACACAGCTTTATCAGTGTTCTGAGGAATTTTATGTGGATTATTGCACCACTGCCTGGTTGCAAAGGGAATTCTGAAAGCATTTGTCAGTTTAAGGACCAATTTAACAAATCATTCTGGGGGTACCTGGGTGGCTCAGTCAGTTAGTTGAGTGTCTGACCTCGGCTCAGGTCATGATCTCCCAGTCTGTGAGTTAGAGCCCCAAACTGGGCTCTGTGCTGACAGCTCAGAGCCTGTAGCCCATTTCGGATTCTGTGCCTCCCTCTCTCTCTGCTCTTCCCTTGCTAGCACTCTGTCTCTCTCTCTCAAAAATAAAGATTAAAAAAAAACAACAACAACAAAAAGTAAAACAAATCATTCTGGTCCTCTGAGCCATGGGAATGTAGTAGCCAAGAATGGAAAAGAAATTAGCTGTGTTTTTAAGCACAGCTAGTAAACCTTTGGTTCTGTCAAATAATTTAACTTATTGTTATTTTTCCTTTTAAACACATTAAGAACTTCTTTTATCCTTTTATAGGCTCTTATCGCAGAGACAGTTGGAAGTTATGACACCATGGATCTTTTCAGGCACACTACAGAACTCAGTATGCATGTAAGAATATAAACATTCTTGAGGATTCATTCATGAATAAAGTATTACCCTTGTTAAAAAAACGAATACAGAGTGTATCAGGTGTTAATAACAGCAGTTGTCTCTACTCTTTATTCTCAGAAATAAATAGGCTGTCTTTACAGAACTTCTCATTTTCATCTTTGTTATCTTTCAAAAGCTGAGGAAGAAATGAAATGGGATTTAATAGATATAGTGGCCATTTAGAATAGAAACTGAGACCTTAGAGAAAAATCAATGTGAGATAAGGACTAAGTTGACATTTCTCAATTATTTACAAAGTTGTTTTTAGAATTCCTTTGGTAATTATTAGTTTTATCTCTAAGAATGGTGCTGAGAGAAGGAAATCAACCCTTTGGGTGCGGCTGTGTTTTTTGCCTTTTATTTTATCCCATGTGATTCTTCTACTTAGGATTTAAACATACTCTGAGCTGTGTTGTGTCACAGTGACTCTTTAATTAGAGGCACTTAGCGGTTGACTTAAAGAAGACTAAGATGTGAAATTTACTGTATTGAAATCTGCTGTTTTATAATTTTTATTTGTATATTTATTACCTTCTCTTCACTTCTTAACTTGGTCATTTTTAAAGACCGAGGGAGCAATAGGTTATGCTTATTGGGTCTGTACAACACTGCAAGATAAAAGCAACAGAGATACTGAGCTGTACCGGTACAACATCGTTCAGATGAATGCTGTTCCAGCAGCACAAGTTGTTTTGAGTAAATACATAGGTAAGGTACTCAATATTTGAATAACTCAATATGTTTTTAAATTTTTTTAATGTTTATTTATTATTGAGAGAGAGAGACAGAGCATGAGTATGGGAGGGGCAGAGAGAGAGGGGAGACACAGAATCTGAACCAGACCCCAGGCTTTGAGACATCAGCACAGAGCCGTACGCGGGGCTCGAACCCACCAACCGTGAGATCATGACCTGAGCTAAACTCGGACACTCAACCAACTGAGGCACCCAGGTGCCCCACAACTCAATATTTGAATAAATTGTTGAAACAGTTTAAAGAAGTTTTAAAATTAGTTAATTCCAAGTAAGATATTAGAGTGTTCCTTAAGACATGAATTTACTTTTTCTTTTTTCTCCAATGGTCAAGGAGTCTCCTTTTCAAATTGTGTAAGGACTTTTGAAGAGTGATGAAATTTGCTATTACCTAATGATCACCATAAAACTGATTTCCATGTTGTAATGCGCCTGGGTTGTTGCTCTTCTCTCTCTGCCATTTATTTCTCTACAGTCTTAGGTCAAGAATTTTACTTCTTTTAACTTTTATTAACCTTGGAAAGTAGAGTTGTTAATATCTAGGTGATAGAGATGTGAAAATTAAATGAGATAATATGCTTTAAATTCCAAAGTTAGTGTGTTTAATCTCCCACTTTAACACCTGATTTTTCTTCAGAATACTGGAAAAATACATGGAGGTTTAAGAAAAGGATGGAATGGTGAACTTTCATTAACCATCTATTGTAAAAATTTACTTTCTTCCTTAAAACTCCTAGTTCTATTATCAGTTAATTCATGCCATTTGTAGCAACACAGATGGACCTAGAGTACAATAAGTCAAATAGGTGAAATAAAAGAAAGAAAAGTACCATTTGATTTCACTCATATGTGGAATTTAAGGAAGAAAACAAACTAGCAAAGTTTAAAAAAATAAGAGAGGTGACAAACCAAGAAACACACTCTTAACAATACAGAACAAAATGGTGGTTACCAGAGGGAAGGTGGGCGAATAGGTGAGATAGGTGATGTGGATAAATTAAGGAGTGCACTTGGGTGGTGGAAGGAGGGGGTGGAAAACTACCAGTGGCTTTTAACCTCTGCTCCTCCTCTTAGCTATGATGAAACCTTGGTCATACTACCAAATTCAGTTTTAGTTTTCTCATCTATACCACAAGAATAAAAGGATCTATTGCTTAGAGTTTGAATGGGAGGATTTATACAAAATGATATGCTTAGTACCCTGGTTGCTCAAAAATTTGTTAGTTTTGCTTTTATTTATCCCTTGACAAAATTCTAATAAGAATTTTAAGAAGAAGTTTAAGCAGGCTTATGGGCAGTTTATTATTTTGAAGAATCAGATAAACTGAAAAGCAGAAGAGAAAATTTGTCATCATAGATATGAAGAGGATAGAGGATTATAATACTCTTCCTGCATTGGATCTGGGATGCTTGAGCAGAAGGCAGTTAGCTCATAAACATCAGCGCTTCAGAGCACTAACATCTTACACAGTTTGCTAAAATGAATGACTCTGATAAATATCTAAAGCCTCTGTGAGAGTGTATGGATCGTAAGTTTTATTGATAAGTTTCCATAAGAATGGGTAACATTTGTAACAGATTTACACAGAGAGGTAAATATTTAGCTTTCTACAAAATTCGGATACTTAGAACAATGAACACATAATTCCCTGACGGTTAGGCATAGCCTGGTTTTTTACTCTATAGTGGAGTCATATCATATACTCATTTAAATTCAACTATATATGCCTTTGCCATGAATGAATGAATGATGATTGAGTAAACAGAAAAAAAGAAAGGAAAGGAGCAGAAAAGAAAAAGAGGGTAAAAGAATGCAAGCAATTTCTTCTGGCTGACAGTTTACTTTACTGGTGAGTGTGCTTGGAAGACATGAATCTCTTCTTAGTGCGACTCATTTTTGGTATCCCTTTCTTTTTGACTGAGGATTTTTCAAGAATAATTTCGGTTATGTGATTTTCACTTTATGCTTTGACATTAGAGCCTAACCATCATATAGATTGTGTTTACACTGTACTTTGTTAAGCGATCTTAAGGGATTTGAAGGCTTGTTTCCCAGTACTAATTTAAAAAAAAAATTTTTGAGATGGGTTTGTTTATTTTTGAGAGACATAGAGACAGAGTATGAGCAGGGGTAGGGCAGAGAGAGAGGGAGACACAGAATCTGAAGCAGGCTCCAGGCTCTGAGCTGTCAGCACAGAGCCCGATGCAAGCCTTGAACTCATAAACTACGAGATCATGACCTGAGATGAAGTCAGAGCTTAATCAGCCGAGCCACCCAGGTGCTCCTCCCAATACTACTTTTAAATAAGTCGGATGTGTTTCATTCTTCTTTGTGCATTAGTAGAAAAATGATGTTTTTTGACATTAAAATTTCAAAATTCTGCATTGAAACTGCCCAAGTCATCCCGTGTTTCCAATGTACGTTACTCAGTTCACTTTTTAAAAACACATAGAAATTGGGACAGAACCAATAAAATTGTGGGAAAGGTTAAGTGCCAAAAGTAGCCAAAGCACTGAATTTCCTCATAAATTAACAACAATTTCAAATTATTACACCTGTGTGGATAAAAATGTTTAGACTTTAAAGCATAACTAGAAACTATCAGTAATTATAAAATATTCAAAAACTTAAAATAGTTATAAAATAATTACTGATATTTTATAGTCAAGATAAAAATGAGAGTATTTTTAACAATAGCAGTGATCTCAGGAAGTAATCTGGTGTTAAAGGTATTGAAAATAAGGCTAACATTTTACAAACACAACCAGCATGCACATGTAAAGAAAAGATATTTTTCGATTTCCAGAAAGAATTCAGAATTACGCTCCAGCTTTCACGATGTTGGGTTACTTAAATGAACATCTACAACTGAAACAGGAAGCAGCAGAGGCATACCAAAGGTAAACGCTACATTCAATTAAAAGTGGTCTTTATCACTTGGCTTTTTAAATTTATTTTCAGTTGTGAAGAAGGTACTAAGCAAATGTTCTGATTCCTTTCCTGATCTCTCACTATGTATTATTACTACATTTTTAAAGATGCAGTTTTGAATTTTCAGCTATATTTTGGTTTCTGTTGCTCAATCCGAGAGAGAGAGACAGGAGGAAAAACAAAAATCAAACTAAAAAGTCTCCCAGATTTTGTTTTAGGAAAATCTGTCTCTTTAGACTTGTTTAGCTTTATTTTAAAATTTTGTAGGTTCATTCAGAGAAGAAGTGAGAACATTATATTTGTCTGAATCGCTTTAAGATCGACTCTATTTAATTCACTCAGTACATAGTTTTTGATCTGCTGCGTGCCAAGCATTGTCCTTGACACTGGCAACTGAACAGTGAAATTAAACAGACACAGGCTCCATTCTCATGGAGCTTCTGACCTGGTGGTGGGGAGACGTATGATGACTTTATAAACATCTGTGATGGAAATAATTGCTAAGAAAGAAAATCAAAATGGGGTAGAGGGCCAGAGAATGTGAAGGCTGGCAGTGAATTTGGGACAGGTTTAACGAGTAATAGGTTTATGAAAGAGGCAGTTGAGGCTTGGCCTGAATGAAGTGAGGCTCTAAGCTGTTCAGGAGGGCAACAGCATTCCAGGCAGAAGGAACAGGGAGAGCCAGTGCTCTGAAACAGGAATGGACTTGGATGTTGATGAAACAAGGACAGTGTGCTCCAGTGAAACGACCAACCAAGAGGGAGGTGGGCAATGAAATCAACTTGAAGGTTTATTCTCTGCAAATTAATTGATTGGTGAATAAGAAAATGACTGTTAATGTTGGGGATATTAGATGAAAAGTTAAAAGACTTAACTGCATGTATCATTGCCCTAAATGTAAAAAATAGATACCTAGAAGAAACTTTGTCAGACAAAAAGTCACTGAGGTGTCCCAAATGGTTTGCCATGCCCTTTCATGGCTGTCTTGGTAGTTCAAAGGAGTCATCACTAGATGGTTACAGGTGGCTATAATCAAGAAGTTATTTTTTTCAGGTGTATGTGGAAATTTATGAAAAGCCACAATTGTATGTCTTCCAATGTCATGATAAGCTTAACAGTAAACAAACTGTAGAAAGATGGTAGAATACAACAGTGAGTAGGATTTTTAACAAAGTAGATTAACTTTAGAGTGCTTGCTATTTTTTTGTACATACTCCAATCACAGATATCGTGAATCTAACAACTAGTTACACCTTCAACTTAAAATAGCAACTCCATAGTCATGTGGATACGCACCAGTCTCCCTAGACTGATCACTGCTGTTATTTTCTGCCTTAGACAGCATTTGAGGCTTGAAACCACAAGTTAGGTATAAATCTAACCATTATAGTATAGTAATACTGTGTAATACTGTCTTAGACTTTTTTGGCAAATATTTGTTTTTCATGTAACATCACTTGGGTGTTTCTCCCTAGATCATCCTTTTTAAACAGAAAAGAAAAATAAAAAACAAAACAATCTTACTAAATATCCAACTCCTATTAGTTGTTAAGACATTTTTCTGCTTGCCCAAAGAGGACTGAACACGAGAAGATAAAAATGAGACATGGCACATGTCGATGTATTTATTCTACGCCTTTAGGGACTCCTGATGAATCTTTTCTTTCTTAACTAAGTATTGCTTAAATATTTTTCTATACATAACAGGTAAGGGTACATGAAAGCACTCAATTTCCTGGCTTCCTAACTTAAACTATTGGTATATAAATATTTTTAAGATTGTTTGCTGTATACTTGAGTAATGTCAAAACTTAAAATAGTGACACCATTGTTTCCTGTATTTAGATGAAATTTTTTGGAATATTTAAAACTCAAGTGTGATAAATTATTTTACTTACTAAGAGATCACCTTATTAAAGTTCCTTTTCTGATAGTCTGAAATCTAAATATTAAGTGTTTTTGTTGTACCAACTTACTAATATATGAAAAAGAAATTATAACTGGCATTAAAGAATTAGTAAAATTAAATGAAGAAAACAAAAATTTGAAGATTCAGTTAGAGTAAAAGAATGCTATTACTCATAGGTAATTTAAAACACCTGTCCTTTTTTTTTTTTAGGGCAATGTTATTGTTACAAAGTGCAGAAGACCAAGATACATATAATGTTACAGTAAGAAATTATGGCAGATTGTTATGGTAAGCATACTTTTTCCCCATTAATTCTGTGAATCTGTTAGATTTTTCTGGTGAAAGCTATGGGACTAGTGAGGTAGTGATGAGTTTCCAGAGTAGTGGCGCATGTAGAGATGAGTGGGCTGATGATTATCTCCCCTGGATACACAATTCCCTCAATCCTGGGTGGTGTTAATAGTTTCCCGTTCTGTAACGATACCTAATGGCCCCGTGCTTTAGTGAGAAGCAGATTGGTGGTTGTGGACTATACAAGAGAACATCGCAAAGAGAGGCATTGCCGTCTGTTATAGTAGAATCCTAGTTAATTGGAAGAGGAATTGGATTCATTCAGATATTCTTGCTGTATATACTTACACTGGAAATGGATTCTAGAGATCCATAAATAATATGTATTAATGTATGTACTATATACATTAAAAATTAATAAATTAATTTTAATTAATATTAAATACATTAATATTAAATATTGTATGTATGTATCTATTAACAATCTAAAGTAGCCAGCCCTCTCTCCTTCATCAAAAAAAAAACTTTTAAAATTTTACAAAGGGGCACCTGGTTGGCTCGCCTGGTTAAGCATCCCTACTTCCTCAGGTCATGATCTCGCGGTTCCTGGGTTCAAGTCCTACATCGGGCTCCGAGCTGTCTGTTTTCAATTCTGTGTCTCCCCCTTCCTCTCTGCCCCTCCTTTGCTCTTGGTTTCCCTCTCTCTCTCTCTCAAAAGTAAATAAACATGAAAAAATAAAACTGTACAAAAAATTTTTTGTGTATGTGCATTTTAGGATGGAGAGAGAGCCGTAAGCTTTCTTCAGATTCCCAAAGACTTTTGACCTAAAAAGAACTAAAAAAAAAACAAAGAAAAAAACAAAAAAAACAAAATCCTAGGGATTTTATAGAGAATAGAATTAGGTCCGGAAAATAGAAGCATTATGGAGGGAAGGATTTTGACTTCAGTTAGGGAGGTGTTCCTCAAGCTGAGAACTGCCCCCAAATTGAATAATCAAAACTGTAGTTTGATGTTTTGAGATTAGTGCCTACATCTTTTAAAGAGATACATAGTAGAGATCTGAGGTAGCCAGTTGTTTTCTTTTATAATCGTGTAACTGAATCATATCCATAGACAGGAAAATACTATTGTTCTGACTGCTTTTCCTTCCAATTCTTTTAAACTGTTTTCTTTAGGAGTTAATAGAGTTTTGTTATTTCTAAGATTTTGTTGTAGCAGAAGACAGGTCGTAAGAAATTCTATGGAATGAATATCTGTTCTTTTTAGTTTTGATGTAATGTAAATATTTTAGAAGAAAATCTGTCTCCTATTGAAAATAGATCATCTTTTTAATTAGTTTTATTACAAAATATATTAAACATGCAAAATGCAGTAAGTAGTGTAGAACATAATTTAATGAATAGTTACTGCTCAAATATAACAGACCTTAAAATTGTCCATTGTCTTTAGGGTGTTTTTTTTTTTCCCAAAGAAAAATTTACAAGTAAAGTTGAAGCCCCTATGCCCTTTCTAGTTCTCTTCTTTTCTCTACAAAAGTAATCACATCTTTGAAGACAGTATTTATTTAAAAAAAATTAATATATATATGTTCCATAAACTATTTAAGGTAGCCCTCTTTCCTTCATCAAAATATTTATCAAAATTTGAGGGTTTTTTTATTTTAAAAATCTTAAAATTTTTCGCTTTTTAAAATCTTTCACCTTTATGAGACTAATTTTAGAATCAAAGATATTTTGGCTCCCACACACACTCCTCAAGATTAAAAGAATTTTCTAAAAAGATTTCCAGTAACACATTAAAAATAGAAACGGCTTGTGATGATAGTGATGGATACCAAAAATAAGAATCTCAAAGATACATTGCATCATTTCCAAGTGATGACAGCTTCCCTTCATTTTTAAATAAGCAAAATAATTATTTTTTGTTACTAAAAAGTATTGTAGTTTGATCATATGTAATAATTTTTACCTTTCTTTTCTGTTAAATACAGAAAAGATAGTCTATAGTTTTGTCTGTGGAATTTAGTATATCTTTATACTTGCCAAAAAAAAAAAAAGGATATGCAGGTAAACAGTTTACACAAAGGCTAGGTTTGATTTTGACTAGATATTTTATGACTTTCGTTTAGCGTGTCAGAGATGCTTGGAGCATACTCACAGGGTAATATTCAACCCACATATTTAACTGGAAGAGTTCTGTATAGATGTCACCTTGAAATTTTTTTTATAACTTGGGATTTTAGTTCAAGTTTGTTAATAAGAAAGACACTGTAATTTAGCAGAACTAATCACTTTCACATGTAATTTAAAGGAAGCAGGTTGTAAAGTTAAATTACCCCAGTACATCTTATTTGAAATAAACAATACCCCTTTTATTTTATCTTGTCTATAGCTTAAATAGTGATAGATGAGGTAGGTGAAGGTATTAAAAGAAACTTAGTATCTCTTTGTATTTTTTGTGATATAAGCCAAAATTTTTTTTAAGATTAAAAGTAAGTTATGTTTTCCTTCTTAGTTCCATTGGTGAATATGATAAAGCTCTCCAGGCTTTTAAGTCAACACCTCTTGAAGACTTAGAAGACATCATAGGTTTTGCATTGGCTCTATTTATGAAAGGTCTATATAAGGAAAGTGGCAAAGGTGAGTATGTTGCTTGATGCTGAGGACACATCTTACTTTTCTAGAGCTGACTGGAATTTAATCACAACAAACTTACATATAGAAAGTGGAACGTTGAAATGGGAATGGGGCTTGCAATGTTTATTTAAATCTGACCAGCAACCAGGGATGACACTAGGCACTTTTTATCTGTTTCCTCATTTAATACATTATTATGATGAATAGTGCTTACAGCAGTGTTATGAGCTGAGTATTTACCTTTATTATATACATGAGGAAACTGAGGCCCAAGATCACTTAAGGTAGATAGATGAGTTACCATTTGAAAGCAGGTCTTTGCTTAAGTATAAATTTCTGATAAATGAAGACCTTGACCATTGTTAGTAATAGTGTGTTTTATTTTCTCCAAAAATGCTCAGTGAGTACATTCTCATATATATGTAAAGACCCAACCTTTGTGGGTGCAGCTCATTTTAAGTATCTACAGCTTCGTGGAGTTACTGGTATGCCTGTGAGACTTTTTGTGATATCTCAATGGCTGCAAGTCTTCACGTCTCTTAAAGATTTCCCTATAAAGACAGAAGTTGGGGAATGTCCCATAATAATCCTAACAATATGCCCAGTATCACCTCGGACCAGCTAACCCAAGTTAGATTATTATAAATGTTTGTTCTGTCCACTTGAAAATAAGGGAACAATAACAATAATTATAGTAAGACCTTTAAAAACATAAGGTTAGAAAGGGAGAAATCTCACTGTTTTTCAATCAAGATTTTGTTTCTATTGTTTTGTTTCTGTTTCCAACTCTGTAATAGCCTATGAGAGAGCCTTGTCTATTGTTGAATCAGAGCAGGACAAAGCACATATCTTGACAGCTCTGGCAATAACGGAGTATAAACAAGGAAAAATGGATGTAGCCAAGACATTGCTATTTAAATGGTATGTATCGTTGACATCAACACTTAACAAGAACAGATACCTAAACATTGGATTAAAAATTGGAACAATGTAAAATGAAACTTTTAATATTGGATCCTTTTGGTGAACAAAAAGGATTGGAGTGAACCAGTTGTGAACTGATAATCATAGGTGAAACTGGAGATCATGGCTTAGTTCTTAGCTCTGGATCCATCCAGTCCTTCAAAACCGTCCTGCATGCTGTGTGTATTGTTTTTGTTTAAAAGAGTAATTGAGGGGCGCCTGGGTGGCTCAGTCGGTTAAGCGGCCGACTTTGGCTCAGGTCATGATCTCGCGGTCTGTGAGTTCGAGCCCTGCGTTGGGCTCTGTGCTGATGGCTCAGAGCCTGGAGCCTGCTTTAGATTCTGTGTCTCCTTCTCTCTCTGCCCCTCTCCTGCTCATCCTCTGTCTCTATGTCTCAAAAATAAATAAACGTTAAAAAAAAAATAAAAAATAAATAAAAGAGTAATTGATCACTTGATCTAATAGGATCTTAAAACTTTAACGAAGACATTTCTAACTGGCTTTATTTGTTAGCCTCTTTGGTCCCCAAAGAGATTTCTTCCTCTTTCTTATTCAAGTTAACCTGACAAAATAAAATTCATTTAAAATTAAAACTTAAAAAAAAATTATAGCAGGAGCACAGTTGGTTAAGCGTCCAGCCCTTGATTTCGGCTCAGGTTGTGATCTAATGATCATGAGTTCGAGCCCTGCTTCAGGCTCCTGCTGAGTATGGGGCCAGCTCGGGTGTCTGTCTCTCCCTCTCTCTCTGCCCCTTCCCTGCTCACACTCTCTCTCCCTCTTTCTCTCAAAATAAATAAATATTTAAAAAATAAATAAAAATAAAAATAAAAAAAATGTACCAATATAACTTGTACCTATTTCTATATTTTTGGAATAAATTAATAAAATAACAGCCTATGATATCTGTGGTTATTTACATAATTATATGGTTAATTATTTATCTAAAACCCAAACCACAAAACACTATTTATATTTATTTGTAAAACTTAGATATAATGAACAGAAAAGAAATTTGGCTGTCGTACTGTGAAAAGGCCCTTGGTATTTTTAATGCTTAAAGGTGGGCTTAGTTTGGTGAATCTTTAAGTAAGTTGCTCTTTTCCTAAATGTTAAATATGCTTTAATAGTTACAGACTAGTGTACTTTGGCTAATAGACAATTAAAAATGTTTACAGCTCCATCTTAAAGGAACCAACCGCAGAAAGCCTTCAAGCCTTGTGCGCTCTAGGATTGACAATGCAGGATCCTACACTGTCAAAAGCGGCACTTAATGAATTACTGAAGCACATCAAACAGAAAGACAGTGATTATCACAAGTGCCTTCTTTCTTCAGCGATTTATGCACTGCAAGGTCGCAGTGTGGCAGTGCAGAGACAGGCATCTAAAGCTGTTCACAGGTAAGTTCTGTTGCTTGTGAACTTGGAGTAACTATACTTGATGAGCTCATCTTTGACATTGGGAATATAAATATAAATATAAAACGAGGTAAACATATGTATTTGGAAACCAGAATGTGGTTTTATAAAATTGCATTTAGGACCAGGTAACTAACTATACCATTATTTTGTCTATAAACATTTTTTTAAAAAAATTCAGTTGATAAGAAGATAAGAGAACAGAAATTTTGAACTTATTCAGGTTAAGGCCTAAACCTTATTTTAATACAGAAGCCCTTACTTATTCTTTTATTTATTTAATTTTGCCCTTATTTATGCTTAAGCTTGTGGTATTGCCCATTTATTATCTCATACTGTCCACTTTGATGGTCTTAGGAATTTTTTGGCCCCTCAAACATTCATTAATGTTTTCAAAATTTAGAAAATAGAAAGCTGTTATTACTAGCAACAGTGGTTGTTTTATTTTCAGCAGTAAAGTGTTATAAATGTAGTTTGTTTTCCTTTCAGTTTTCATCTCCTCATGTTTTCCTTGAACACAGCATACTGAATTGCCTTAGCTTTTCATAATTAGATCTCATGGCTTTGTAATTACATCGTATTACTGATTTTTTCCCTCTTATTTTCATAAGGACTCTTGGTGTGTATAGGAGATATGTTTTCTAAAAATGAAGGTGCTTTCATTCACACATAGACAATTAATATGAACTTGTTTTACATGTCGACGAGATTTTGAACTTAGGCACTAAATAAAATGTTGGTAGCTTTTACGTTTTGTGGTTAAAGTGACTTCCATCCCTAAGCCCTCTGGTTTTGATGATCTCTGTAGTAACCCAGCTGATCCTGCTCTTTGGTCTCTGTTGTCCCGAGTAGTCGCTCAGTATACTCACCGAAGTGCAAAGGTGAGTCATGTTCTAAATTCTGGCAAAAAGGTAAAATAATTTGTGATGTAGTAAACAATATCATTTTTAAAATATTAGCATTATCGTCCTGGGAAATAACTAGCCAGATTTTCCATGAGTCATTCAACAAGTAGTACACTGGGTTTCTTTTATGTGCTATTGTACTGTTCTGGGCACGCATTATGAAAAATACAAGGAAGTAGGTGGACTTTTGTTTTTTTGAATACATACCAGCTGTGTTAATGGCTATATGGTTAGGTTATGTTTATAATGTTGTCATTTAGGGAGAATGAACTATTGTGTTTCTGAATCCCAAAAGATAGTTTTGTCTAAAAGCTCTTTAAAGGTAAGAAATTAAGAACTAGAGGCGTGCCTAGGTGACTCAGTCAGTTAAGTGCCTGACTTAGGCTTGAGCCATACTCTCCTGGTTCATGGGTTCGGGCCCTGAGACGGGGTCTGCACTAACATCGCAGAGCCTGCTTCCAGTCCTCTCTACCCCTCACTCTCTGCCCCTCCCCTGCTTATGCTTGCTCGCTCTCTCTCTGTCTCTCAAAAATAAGTAAATATTTTTTTTAAAAAACCTTACAAAAAGAAATTAAGGGTTAGAAGATTGCTAATGTCTCAAGTCTAAAAATGTGAAACATAACATAAAGTCATTGATATTCTTTTTTTTTTTAAGTTTATTTATTTTGAGAGAGAGAGAGAGAGAGAGAACATGTGAGCCAGGGAGGGGCAGAGAGAGAGAGAGAGGGGAGAGGGAATCCCATGCAAGCTCTATACTGTCAGTGCAGAGCCTATCACGGGGCTCAAACTCATGAACTGTGAGATCATGACCTGAGCTGAAACCCAGAGTCGGATGCTTAACCAACTGAACCACCCAGTTGCCCCAAAGTCATCGATGTTCTATAAAAGGGATTTTATATTTTAGTTCATAATAGCCAGATATTTTTAGAAGTCTATAAACTTTTTTGTTAACTTCTGTGGTTACTACGTCCTTTAAGAGTTACTTAACTAGTTGGTAAACATAATGGTGGTAGCTAATATGTTTTGAACTTTATTACATCTAATAATTCCAGTGTCTGGAGTGAGGGGGGGAGTCTGTTTTTATTTTTTGTTCGTACTGGTTTTCGCACATGGTAGTTCACAGAACCTAGAATATCATCATTATTACTAGAATAAAGTACTTATTTTGCGCCAATTACTGTATATATTTTGTCATTTAATCCCAACAACCATATGAAGTAGCTGCAATTAGTGGCCATTTTATAGAGGACACTTGAGACATAGATACTAAATAACTTGTGCAAAATCACGGTGTTTGTGGTGACGACCATCCCAGATCTAACTCCTGAATCCTCCTTCTCCTTTCTCTGTCATTTTCTTTTTTTTAATTTTTATTTATTTTGAGAGAGAGAGAGCAAGTGGGAGAAAGGCAGTGAGACAGGGAGACAGAATACCAAGCAGCTCCATGCTGTTACCACAGAGCCCGACCCGGGACTCAACCTGACTAACTGTGAGATTATTATTTGAGAGCCAAAATCAAGACTTGGATGCCCAACCGACTGAGCCATCCAGGCACCCCTTTGTTATTTTCTTTTTAATCTAGCTTCTGTTTGTTTTGTATTGACATATTTGGTTAAAGTTTGTTTTTAGCATTCATTATATGCTAAATATGATGTGGAAAACATTTCTGATACTACAATTCCAGTATAAAATGAAGAGAACAGTATATTTCTGAATTAAAATGAAATCATTCTTATAGTTCACTTTTTTTTCCAAGTAAAATATCTAATTGAATTTTTAAAAATTAAGGATTTCAAATTCACTTTTCAAAAACTATGATATATATTTTTTTCTCATTTTTAGTATTCAGTTGATTATTGAAGCAGCGATTAACTTCAGGGTCTCTGAACTTTGGCTACTCATTTTACTAGAGACTACAGAAATTTTTAAAATACTGGTATTTTTGTGAAGTAAAACCATGTTAATCTTAAGATAAGTTTTTTGACTCCATTTCTCTTTTTCAGTCTTTCACATGTTAGAAAACATGTACTTGTGTTTGGCATAAAATTATGTAACTTTTAGTATCTTAAAAGAGCAGAGTTGAGATGATCACAATAGGAAAGATTTCCTTTCATAAAAATACTAAACTCGTCTCTTAAACCAGTAATAAATTGATACTTCTGGAGTTTGGAATTTATAAATATAATAAAACTGAACTTTTCAAATGATTTAATAGAAAGAATTTATCAGTTTTAATTTTTACTATTTGTGAATTTATGCATTGATCTAAATAATTATTTTCTATTATAGGGAGGTGCTGTAGCAGGAAACGTGGCTCATATTTTGGACTCAAATCATGGAAAGGTTAGTTTTCCCCAGTCCAAAGGAAATGTCCTACTTATTAAATAATATTATTGATGAAACAAGAACAGTTTTTTCTTCCTAGGTCTAGGAGGTTACACTGTACCCAATATAGTGCTACTTTTTGTCAGTTTGAAAGTCACAGAGCTATAGAGATAATGTGTTAATCCTCTTCTTTTTCTCTTATGCAGAAGGCATTACTATACACTGCAGTAAATCAGTTAGCTATGGGAAGCAGTTCAGCAGAAGCTGAAAAAAATGTTGCACTAAAGACCATTCAGAAAGCAGCTCTTCTTTCTCCAGGTGAATATAATATAATCCATTTCATTAATTCAAATTTTGTTGGTCTGCATTTGTGGCTTATGGGTACAAACTTTATATTTTCATGAAATAAATGGGAATTTTAAGAAAATAAGGTTTTGCATATTATTCGATTATCTACATTTGGCTGCTGATAATTAAGAGATAATCCTTGAAACAGGCTGAGAGGAATATCTGAATAAAGATACTTTATTACCCTTGAATGAAATCTGAATTCTGTATTTTCATGAAATAGTTTTATTTCTGTTTTCCATCTATCTGGTTTAATGAAGTTTACCTATAGCTGCTAAATTATTTAATGAACTTGTTTAGTCACTTTAGTTATCTCTGTAAGTAGTTAGCTCCTTGAAGAGTGGAGATGGGTTCTGTGGAAATGTCGGAATGCCAAGTTGATGGCCTTACCTGGGCCAGGTCTTCTTTGTGTCATGTATGTACCATTAATCACGGTGATCGCTGAGGAAGTAGATACAACTGCATCAGCATACGTCCATTCTCACTGCTGGAGAAATGCCCCAGAGGACTGGAATACCTATCAGTGTGGGTTTATGATGCCTATTTTTACATAATATTATTTTTAATATGACTTATAGCGTTAAATAATTTATTCCCACAGGGCACTTCAAACATTTGTTAGATCAGAATACTTTTCCTTTTGTCTAGGGACTGTTAGGAAATAAATTGTACAAAATAAACCCAATGTTATCTTCACAATAAATTGTAAAGATCCTAACTAAACTGCAAAATATCTAATAATCAGAGCTTGTTTTGTAAAACAAGTAAACAGACCACCATCTTTTTTATTTTTGTTTCACATATGTAATAGAACAAACAGAGACCTTAAACATCTGGATTCGTCTTTATACATTGGATAAGTTTTTGATTTTTAGAGGTGTTTTCATGAAAGTATTGGATTTAAAAAAAAAAAAAAAAGAGGCAGCATGTGCCTGGTGGCTCAGTTGGTTAAGCATCTGACTCTGGATTTTGGCTCAGGTCATGATCTCATGCTTCGTGAGATCGAGCCCTGTGTCAGGCTCTGTGGAGCCTGGTTAGCATTCTCTCTCTCCTCTTATCTTTCTGCACCTCTCCCACTTGTATTTTCTCTTTCTCTTTCTTTCAAAATCAACAAATTTTTAAAAAGTATTGGGTATAACTACTCTCAAGGATTTTTACTGTGAATTTAGAATGATAAAAGACCTGTTAGGTTTTGATTGTATGAGTGGCAAAAACATTAAAAAGGTGAGGTTGCCCAGATAAGGTCTTCTGTAATGATCTTATTTTCACATATTAAATGGAGAAATATATACTCAGAGATGCTTAAAACAACACCCAAGTGATGAAGATGAGTGCCTGTTTGAGACTCGGTTTTGGAGTCCAATAAAAGTAAATCTAATTGTAGTTATGGGTAGTAGTATATACCTAGTCCTTGTATTTGAACAAAGTATAGTTTTGATAGATGGTATTCAAAGGAATCTTTTTACAAATTAAATATAATCCCAAGAATTAAGAATTGAATTTAAAAAATCCAATTTCTGCTAGATTAGTGCTTTTGTGATATTAAAAGATGTTTTTAGCAAACTATATGTAAAAAATTTGAAGGGCATCAGGGAGGCTCATTTGGTTACGTTCTGACTTTGGCTCAGGTCATGATCTCACGGTTCATGGGTTCAAGCCCCACATAGGGCTTTGTGCTGGTGACTCAGCCTGGAGCCTGCTTTAGATTCTGTGTCTCCCTCTCTCTCAGCCCCTCTCCTTCTTGTGCTCTGTCTCTCTCAAAAGTAAATAAACATAAAAAAAAATGAGGTTTGCAGTGTATATATTTTTATATTATCACTTTGTTTCATATGGAATTTGAGTTGCTGGATATTTCTGGATGACTAAATGAAAACAGCTATTCTTTTGAAATTGCTGCCAACTCATGGTCATCTCCTCCCTCCTGTAGTCCACGCTATAGAATACCCTAAGATGCCTAAGGGAGTTCTTCACTTAATCTGAGAAATAAGTGAATGTTCAGAAATTATTAACTAACTGGAATTTAAATAAAAACTTGAAACTACAAAAAAAAATTCAGAAATTGGATTTACTTCAGTTGGAACTTTGGGTTTTAGACCTGCTGACACCCGAGCCATCATCTAGTTCAGTTGTCTTGATTTATAGAAAAATGAGTCCCGAAGGGGAAGCTGGCACACAGGTAATTAGTAGCATTGTTAGACCTAAAGCCCAGATCCAAGACCTAGTCACGTGCCTTTCCTTATACATTAATCAGGTCTCATAAGTTCTAAGGAATGCTTCCCATGTCCCTATTCTGGAATTTGATTATATCTTTTGTTATTTAAAATAGTCATTTTTTCAGGCAGGAATTATTTTATATATGGTGATATGCATTTAATCTTTTTGTAAAAATTTTTTATGTGCCTAAGATTTCTAATGATTCTTATACTATTATACAGTAATCCTGATCCTCTATAAATGAAGTGGATAAACATTTCAGACATGTGATAGAGGATATATATTAGATGGAGCAGTTAGATAAGAAAAAAATATAAAACTTAAGCTAAGGGACATCTTGGTGCTCAGTCAGTTCAACGTCCGACTTTGGCTCAGGTCATGATCTTGCAGTCTGTGAGTTTGAGCCCTGCATCGAGCTCGTACTGATGGCTCAGAGCCTGGAGCCTGCTTCAGATTCTGTGTCTCCCTCTCTCTCTCTTTGCCTCTCCCCCACTCACACTCTGTCTCTCTTTCAAAAATAAATAAACATTAAAAAAATTTTTTTTAAACTTAATCTTAAATTTTTGTTTAAATGGCTATGTTGGTAGCCAGCACCCCTTGTGCGATATTTAAATTATTTGATTTTTTTTAAAGGTAACAGGACTAACATACTGGCCATGCAAATATTAACCTGCAAAATATGACTTACAAATAAAAGAGCAAAAAATAAAAACTCTTCTAAAGTTCCAAATTCTTTTTCACCTTCTCTTCTCAACTACCTCTCTTAAAAAGAGGCATCTATCTGCATAGTCTCTATTATTACCACCTCAGTCCACTGCTTCCCCCTCTCCCCAGAAGAAGTTGTCATGGGGTAAAGAAAGGAAGGAAAGATCAGTCGATGAAGGGATATATAATCATAGAATTGCTTCATTTGGAATGATAAAATGACTTTCACGATTGGCTGTTAGAACATAGGTAAATAGAGTTGTCTCGAGCTTTTCCTTGGACTCAAACTTCTTAAAAATTGAGAAACAGTGTTATATTACTTTTCCTCTGACTGAACCTTTAATACAGGGATCGAATGATAAACATAAATGTTTCTTTGAGACTTGTCCTTGGTGTCCGATGAAAGTGAATATAATTGTCTTTTCCTTTTTTTTTTAATTGGTTTCAGTAGTAGAATTTAGTGAATCATCACTTACATGTAACAAACCAGTGCTCATCACAAGTGGCCTCCTTAATGCCTATCACCCATTTAGCCCATCCCCCCACCAACCTCTCCTCCAGTAACCCTCAGTTTATTCTCTATAGTTAAGATTGTCTCTAGTTTCCCTCCATCTCTGTTTTTACCTTATTCTGCTTTGCCACAATAGCACAGTACTCTAGGCAGCTGAGCTAACCAGCCATGGAAGAGCTTAATAGGATATTTCTCATCCTCTGCCATATTTTGAAAAAAAGGCACATCTTGAAGAATGAATATAGTAATATGTCTTCTGAAGAGAAGTATATAATTTTCCTTTAAGAGGGTGTTTTTTTTCTAGAGATACAATTTATTTTATTTTTGACTTAATTTTTTGGTATTTATAACCTCTTACTCTCATGTTTGATAGCTTTGCAGCAATAAGTTGATATTAACAAGACGTCTGACTATGTTTTCTATGTTTAGGTGATCCTGCTGTCTGGGCTGGGCTAATGGCAGCCTGTCATGCTGATGATAAACTGGCTCTAGTGAACAACACTGAGCCAAAGAGAATGGGTTTGTCCTTGGCACTGTCGTCTGCTGTTTCTGCTTCAAGTAAGTTTAAAAAAGCATTTTATACGTGATGAATTCATGGTAAAGTACTCAGAAGGATATCGTCAAAAGATAGTGGGCATAATTAGCCCTACAGTAAAGGCTGTTATGTTCTCATCTGACAAGGCTTAAAAACAAGCCTTGGAAAGAGGAAATCATTTTCAAGAGGCTTAACTTTATACAGAACAAAGCTCAGGAAGATAACAGAAATACACAAATGTTCAGCATTCAACAAGGAAAAATTCACAATGTCTGGTATCCACCTAACACATAATAGGCATGCAAAGAGGTAGAAAAATACCACCCATAGTGAGGTAAATCATTCAGTAAAAACAGATCCACAGGTGACATGATAGAAGCCTCTTTAAAATGTAATTGATGGTTCAAAGCCCGCATCACAACAATAGCACAAAGAATAGGAGGGGAAAATAGAAGTATTCTGATGTAAAGTTTTTACACTGTAAGTGAAGTGACGTAATATTACTTAAAGATGGGCTGTGAAAACGACATGATACTTTACATGCAAAACCCAACAGAATCCACCGAAAGCCTACTAGAACTGATCCGTGAATTTGGCAAAGTTGCAGGATACAAAATCAATGTACAGAAATCGGTTGCATTCCTTTACACCAACAATGAAGCAATAGAAAGAGAAATAAAGAAGTGAATCCCATTCACAATTGTACCAAAAACCATCAAGTACCTAGGAATAAACCTAACCAAAGATATAAAAGACCTTTATGCTGAAAACTATAAAAAATTTATGAAGGAAATTGAGGAAGACACAAGGAAATGGAAAAACATCCCATGCTCATGGATCAGAAGAATAAATATTGTTAAAATGGCAATACTACCCAAAGCAATCTACATATTCAACGCAATCCCAATCAAAATTGCACCAGCATTCTTCTCAAAGCTAGAGCAAACAATCCTAAAATTTGTATGGAACCACAAAAGACCCCGAATAGCCAAAGTAATATTGAAGAAGAAAACCAAAGTGGGAGCCATTACAATCCCAGATTTTAACCTCTACTACAAAGCGGTAGTCATCAAGACAGCATGATATTGGCACAAAAACAGACACATAGACCAATGGAATAGAATAGAGAACCCAGAAATGGACCCACAAGCATATGGCCAACTAATCTTTGACAAAGCAGGAAAGAGTATCCAATGGAAAAAAAGACAGCCTCTTTAACAAATGGTGCTGGGAGAACTGGACAGCAACATGCAGAAGAATGAAACTAGACCACTTCCTTACACCACTCACAATAAACTAAATGGATGAAGGACCTGAATGTGAGACAGGAAACCATCAAAATCCTAGAGGAGAAAGCAGGAAAAAACCTCTTTGACCTGAGCCGTAGCAATTTCCTACGTGAAAATTCCTCCTTTCCTCTCCAAAGGTGAGGGAATTTAAAGCAAAAATGAACTATTGGGACCTCATCAAGATAAAAAGCTTTTGCACGGCAAAGGAAACAGCCAACAAAACTAATAGACAACTGATGGAATGGGAAAGGATAATTGCAAATGACATATCAGATAAAAGACTAGTATCTAAAATCTATAAAGAACTTACCAAACTCCACACCCAAAAAACAAATAATCCAGTGAAGAAATGGGCGGAAGATATGAATAGACACTTCTCCAAAGAGGACATCCAGATGGCCAACAGACATATGAAACGATGCTCAAAGTCACTCATCATCAGGGAAACACAAATCAAAACCACACTGAGATACCACCTCACACCGGTTCGAGTGGCTAAAATGAATAAATCAGGAAACTATATATGCTGGCGGGGATGTGGATAAGCAGGCACCCTTCTACACTGTTGGTGGGAATGCAAAATGGTGCAGCCGCTCTGGAAAACGGTGTGGAGGTTCCTCAAAAATAATGAAAATAGAGCTACCCTATGACCCAGCAATAGCACTGCTAGGAATCTACCCAAGAGACACAGGAATGCTGATACATAGGGGCATGTGTACCCCAATGTTCATAGCAGCACTTTTGACAATAGCCAAATCATGGAAAGAGACCAAGTGCCCATCAACTGACGAATGGATAAAGAAGATGTGGTACATACATACAGTGGAATACTACATGACAACGAGAAAGAATGAAATCTGGTCCTGTGTAGCAACATGGATGGAACTGGAGGGTATTATGTTAAGTGAAATAAGTCAGTCAGAAAAAGACAGATACCATATGTTTCCACGCATAGGCGGGTTTTGAGAGACTTAGCAAAAACCATGGGGGAGGGGAAGAGGGGAAAGGAAAAAAAAGACACAGAGGGAGGGAGACAAAACATAAGAGATTCTCAAAGGCTAAGAACAAACTGAAGGTGAGGAGGGTGTGGGAGGGGGGAGAGGGAGTGATGGGCATTAAAGAGGGCACTTGTTGGGATGAACACTGGGTGTTATATGGAAACCAATTTGAAAATAAATTATTTAAATAAAAAAAAAAGATGGGCTGTGAAAGGTTAAAGATGAATACTTTAAAATTTAAAGTAGATGCTAAGTAGAGTTATAATTAATAAGCCACCAAAGTAGATAAAATAAAATCATAAAAAAATAATCCAAAGAAGAGGAAAAGAGAACAAAGACCAGATAAGACAAATAGAAAACAACAGATTAGTTAAACCTAACCATATCAGTAGTTAAGTTAAATGGTCTAAATATCCTCATTAAAAGGCAGAGCTTGTCAAATTGCTACGTAAGTAAGATCCAGCTATATACTGCCTAAAAGAAGAATAGATAAAATATAAATTTATATTTAAATATAAAGACAAAAATTGCCTAAAAAGTAAAAGGATGAGAAAAGATATTCCATGCCAACACTAATCAAAAGAAAGTAGAGGGGCACCTGGGCAGCTCAGTCCGTTAAACATATGACTTTGGCTCAGGTCATGATCTCACGGCTCCTGAGTTCAAGCCCTGCGTTGGGCTCTGTGCTGACAGAGCAGAACCTGGAGCCTGCTTCGGATTCTGTGTCTGCCCCTCTCTCTGCATACCCCTGCTCGCATTCTCTCTTTCTCTCTTTCTCTTTTTCTCTCTCCCTCACTCCTTTCTCTCACTCTCTCTCTCTCAAATGTGAACAAACATTAAAAAAATTTTTTTAAAAAGTTGAAATGGCACTGCTAATTTCAGACGAATGGGATTTCAGAGCAAGGGATATTGCCAATGACACAGGTCATTTCAGAATGGAATCAGTTCATCAGGAGAACATAACACGTCTAAGCATTTAAGCACTAAGTAGCAGAGCTTCAAAACACAAAAAATCTGCATTGTATTTCACAATAAGATAGGTAGAAAAAAAATGAAAATTTATAGAAAAATTTACAAAACAAAAACTTACGGAACTGAAAGAGATAGACAAATCCACAGTTACAACTCGGAGTTAGTCATCTTCTTTTGATAATTGACAGAATAATTGGACAAAAAAATCTATAAAGATATAATGAAGACTTGAACAACACTGTCAACTAACTTGACCTAATTGGCCTTTGTGGAATACTTCTAATAACAGCAGAATGCCTGTCGTCAAATGCACACAGAACATTTACCCAGATCTTAATTGGGCCACAATACAGGTATAAATAAATTTAAAAGTCTTCAAATCATATATAAAGCATATTGTCTTAATACAAAGGAATTAAATTAAAAGCAAGTAACAGAAAAATATCTGGAAAATTCCCAAATATTTAGAAGCTAAATAATGTACTTCTAAATAATCCAGTGCAAAGAAAAGACTAGAAGGGAAGTGAGAAAATATTTTTAACTGAATGAAAAGGGAAAAACAACCTTTTGAGGTATTAAAGCACTGCTTACAGGGAAATTTATAGCATCAAATGTCTACATTAAAGCCTTCAAATCAGTGATCTCATCTTTCCCTTAAGAACTAGAAACAGGAAGATGAAATTATACCCAAAGTAAGCAGAAGAAAAGAAATAATAAATAGTAGTGATCAGTGAAATAGAAAACAGAAAATTAACAAAAGTGAAAACTTGTTCTTTGAGAAGATCAATAGAATTGATAAACCTCTAGCCAGACATCAGGGATAAAAAACAGTGCCGAAGTCAGAAATGAAAAAGAGTATATCACTATAGCTATTTGAAGGCTAATAGGATCTTACGAACAAGTTTATGCCATTAAATTTGGCAACCTAGAAATGGATAAATTCCTTGAAAGACATACTCACTTCAGAAGAAATAAATGAACTGAATAGCTTTATATCTATTAAAGATACTGAATTTATAGTTTAAAATCTCCCCACAAAGAAAACTCCAGGACGAAATGTCTTCACTGATGAATTCTGCCAACTATTTAAGGACGAAATAATACCAGTTCTATACAAATCCTTCCAGAAAATTGAAAAGTTTGGTAACTTTTCTTCTATGAGGCCAGCATTACCCTGACACCAAAACCAGGCAAAGACTTCAACAAGAATACTTCAGAACTAAAGATGCAAAAATTCATAACACACTGTAGCAATTCAAATCCAACAACACATAGAAAAGATGATGGTCATGATCAACTGGGGTTTATCCTGGGGATGCAAAGTCACTTTAACATTTGAAAATGAGTGAAATTTACCATGTTAACAGCTGTGAAGCTGCCAGATAAAGGGTCTGTGCTTTATGATTCTATTTATATGAAATTTTAGAAGACGCAAACTGATCTATTGTGACTGAAAATACTTAGTATTTGCCTGGGGACAGAGGATAAGAGGAGATGTAGGTTGGGGACGGAAGTGATTACAGAGGGGTAGGAAGAAACTTTTCATGGTGATGAATATATTTATTATCTTGATTTTAGTGATGATCATGGATATATGCCCATGTCAGAAGTCTTCAAAATGTACTGTTTAATATGTACATGTGTATAATTTATCATACATCAATTATATTGCAATACATATTTAATATTTTTCAATGAATTATTTTTAATTTTACTGTACATAAGGTGTTTTTTTTTTAATGTATGTCACAAATCTGTAAAGTTTTAAGTTATTCAACCACAAATGTTCCTACCATGAAACTCTTCAGAAACCTGTCACATGTCAGGATAGTTTATGGTATTTCAGTAGTACATGTGAGTTTGAAAAATTATATATGCACGATAAGTCTAATTGTAAAACTTCTTAGCAACTAATTACTCCTTTGATAATATGTTATAAATTGCAGAGGAAGGTAACATGGACATTTTTGTTCACAGTTAAAGACAAAGAATTCCTTGAAAATTATAACCAGTCTCTTGAAAAGTGGTCTCTGTCTCAAGCTGTCACTGGTCTAATAGACACAGGAAGAATATCTGAAGCTGAAGCCCTCTGCACAAAGGTATTATTATGAAATTGAGCATTGAGATTCATGGATTCTTAGTCTCTTGGAAAATAACATTAAAAATAGAGTGCATGTTATTTAAAGGGCATATGGTGGTGGTAGTGATAGTAATGATTATGATGATGATGATAATACCCAACATTTATTGAGTACTTACTATAAGCTGGTCAGTACATTTAGCAGTTTGTATTTGAACTTGACAACTATATATGACATGGATATTTATTATTATCCCTTTTTTATAAATGAGTTAACTAAGGCTTGGAGAGAGTAAGTAATTTGCACAAGAGTTTACAGCTAGAAATTGATTGAATTGCCATTTGAACTCACGTTTGTATAATTCTAGGACCCAAGGATTTAATAGGTCTTTGGGGAAGCAGTACCATTACAGAAGCAGTATTTTCCTTTGATTTCTGGTTAGTGCCTTCAGAATGCTGTATTTTCCAGCAATCCCTGGATTTTTCCAAAAGGTCTGAACCACATAGAATGATTATCAGGATTATTATCATCTGGATTGTGGGCTCTATGAGTAAATCCTTAGTACCTTGCCTAGCACTTAGTAGGTGCTCAATAAATATCTATTGACTAAATTGATCAGTTTCATAAACCTATTCAGAAATAATTTAATGAATAAGGAGAGTTTTAAACATCATTTTTCCTGAAAACATCTTTTTTTCATAAATGCTTACCAGAAAGAGTATATTTTCTTTAGAAATGTGGGGCGTTTTTTTCTTTGTTTTTTTGTTTTTTGTCTTTATGAAAGAAAGATCAATATAAATTTTACAGAGAAGGAAGAATGGATCTTTGAAGATCCATTTGGTGTTTGAATTCTCTGAAAAGCAGAGTGATAAATTTTCACTTTTATTTAAGAAATTCCATCTATATTCAGGGCAGATTAGTATTATGCAGTGAGTGTTTAATAAGCAACTAACAGTTGCTATGTTCTGTCTGACAGAATAAGGGATACTTTTATGATTTTTTCTGTCATTCTTTTGTTCCAATCTCTTAGAAGAAGGCAATCACATACATTTAAGACTATGACTTAATAAAAAATAGAGAAGCTTGCTATTGAGGGACAAGCAATAAAGAAAGAAATATTTAAAACCATAGTGGAAGACTTGTTTAAAGAACTTTCTTAAACTTCTTCCCTGTGTAGATTTATATCAGAAAGAAGATACATGTGTATATGTGTGTGTGTTTTCATGTATTAATAATGGCTTAGGGAAATGGATAAATGAGTCATTTTTCTTACAATGTATAGGAAGTCTGTGCCTAGAGCAGGACATCCAGTGAATATCTTTGTGAAGAGCTTGAAAAAGGAAAACATTTATAGCCCTTTTCTTACATAGTATAGTTTCTTCCAGTAAGGCGTAGTTTTACTCTTCACTGTTAAGATTATGTTTTCTGGGTTCGGCTGCTTACATTCAGAACTTCAGTTTTTCAGGATATCATTGGGAATAAACAAGTCAAAGGGAAACTAAATCTGAAATAAATGACTTATAAACTACAATTATGGCATTACCAATTTCAAAGTTTATTTAAATGTGGAGTTTGATTTGTTCATTGTTCTATTTATTTTACTTTTGCGGTTGTTTATTTTTTAATAAGAAAAGGTTAAATTCAGATTTTTTTCCCAACGTGAAGAATAGCTTAATTGCTATTTTAACATTCAAGAATCTGTGTGATATATTTCTATTTGGGGTTTAATTTTTAGAATTTAAAAAGTAACCCTGATCAGCCAGCCGTTATCTTACTTTTGAGACAAGTTCAGTGTAAACCACTCCTGGATGCACAAAACCCTCTCTCAGATGCTGTACTTGAAGAGCTGCAAAAAACAGTCATGTCTAATTCAACTTCTGTTCCAGCATGGCAGGTAAATTCTCTCCTTTCTTACAATGAATCCTGAATTAGAATACTTTGCGATGCAGATGAGGGCAGGGGGTATGCTCCGTTTTATGTATCTTGCCTTTAAACTCACCGTATATCTTTCATGTTCAAGATTTAAAGCATGTCGTGTTGGGATTAGGGAGACTAAGGAAGTTTAATACTAATTTAGGATCAGCTGCTACAGTGCTTCAAAGGTTTCTAAATTGTTGATTATGAATTTCCTCAATTTAAAACAATGTTGAAAATACTGTCTTTCACAAGAGATTGATGTAAGAGAGCTAAAGAAGTGTTTCAAACATTTTGTCATAATGGTGCTGACTCTACCTTTGGGGAGGATTTATGTGGTTTTTCTTTAGCTACCTTATGGGTAACCATATCCAGGATTTTAATGGGTATTTAGTGCTTTTGAAGTAGTTACGGATGCCCGAATCAACAGACTATCCTTTTAGCTGGCTCTGGTTATCTATACTGACAAACACATAACGATCACTATTTACTTTACTGATATTAAAACACAAAAAGCACATAATTACTTTATTCAATGTATTATAGTTCCTCTGTGCTCCAGAGAAAATATCAAAGGGACTAGTGATATCGATACTACAGAAGCTTATTTTTTGCTATAATTTGTTTCTCATTTTGATTTTTCATTATAACATGTTTTCGATGTCCCTGCTTAAAAAGATTATCCATTGGCGTAAAGTAGTTGGATTATGTAAGTGAAGCCTGCTTTTTACTCTAATTATTGGAGAAAAATGGTGCTTTTTTTTTCCCCCTCTCTTCTAAGGTTTGCTATGTGATAATTAAGATACTTTAATTCTAAGGTCAAATGGATAGGTGATTTCGTATTCTTCATCAAGATTTCATATTTTTGTCAAACTAAAAGCGAAAAATTAAAAGATTAATTATATAGTGTGTAGAGTCCTAAGAGATAGGGTATGTTTTCATTTATGATACAATTCACAAAGAATAGAGTATAAAAATCTTAAAAGTACCACTCATTACATTTTTCCTTACGTATATACCTTTTTAACTGTTAACCATACCAAGATACAGAATATTGTCAATAACCTAGTTGCCTCCCCTTTGCTTCTCTCTTTGATTTCCCCCCACCTCAAATAAAAAGGAGAACCACTATTCTGACTTCTGTCACTTCTCTCTAGTTTTGCTGATTTTCGAATATCACATCAACGGACTATTCTTTTGTATGTGGCTACTTTCATTCAGCATCATGTCTATGGGATTCATTTAGTTGTTTCATGTAGCTACAGTTTTTTCCATTTTATCTTATGAATGTATTCTAAGATATATCTCTTTTACAGTTGATGGACATTTGGATTGTTAACAGATGTTGGCTATCATGGTTAATGCTTTTATGTCCATCCTTAGATGTGTCTTTTGGAAGGTGATAAGAGGTATATATGTTTACTCTAGTAGATCGTATCAAACAGTTTTCTGAAATGGTTGTCCCAATTTATGTTACCACCAACAAATTTAGAGCAGTCCAATTCCTGGTATTGCTAGACACGGTTATTTTTTCCCTTTTCAGTAGATATGTAGATTATAGTGTCTTGTGATAGTTTTAACTTGACTTTACCTGACTCACAATGTTGAGCCACTTTTCATAAGCTTAATAACCTTTGGATATCCTCTTTATAAAATGCCTTTTTTTTTTTTTTTTTTTAGTTTTTCATGGGCTGTGTTTTAATTGATTTTTGGAATTCATTGTATTTTTTGCATGCAAGCACATTTTGAATATTTGTATTGCACATATTTCCTCATGTCTGTACCTTGGCTTAACACTCTGTTAATACTATTTTTTGATGAATAGTTCTTAATTTTAATTAAGTCTGGCTTACCATTTTTTTTAATGGTTAATGCTTTATTGAAATGTTCTGTTTAAGAGCACTTTGCCTCCTTTAAGCTCCTGAAGATATTTTTCTGGTTTCTTTCAGAGATTTTTGTTTTAGTTTAACATGTTAGGTATATGATCTGTACAGGAGTCATTTTTGTTAATGTTGCAGAGTCAAGGTTCATTTTTTCCCAGATGTATATCTTAGTGTCGCAGCATCATTTCTTAAAAAGACCACTCTGACCCCGCTGAGCCGTAGTGAAGGTTTTACATGAATCAGACGACTGTATACGCAGGTCGTATAGGGCTCCCTGTTCTCTTCCATTCATCTATTTGTTTATTCTTGCTTACAGCTTTACAATTAGTTCTGATCTGTGGAGGACCTCTGACTTTCCTCTTTCAAGTATCTCAGGTCATTTAGGTTTTTTGCATTTACATGTAGATTGTCAATTACCCTGCTTCCTTCCCCCCTCCCCCCCCCCAATCAAAAGCCCTGCTAAGATCTTGATTGGAATTACATGAATCTGTAGTTTAATTGGGGGAGGATTAATAAAGTCATACTACTGAATTTCTCTATCCACAAATGTGGTATATTCCTCAAATTATTTAAGTTCTAAATTTCTCTCAATAGTGTTTTACAGTTTTCAGTGTATTTTTGTGTTAAGTTTATTTCTAGGTAGTTGAAATTTTTTGTTCTATTACAAATGGTATTTTTGTCTTGTATGTTAGCTCCGAACACTTAGAAATGCTATGATATTTATATGTTGACCATCAGCAACCTTGCTGAATTCACTTATTCTTTTGAAATGATTTCAGTTTTTCTGTACACATTAAGTCATTTGTGTGAATAGTAAAGTTTTACTTTTTCTTTCCAATATTTTTATACTGATTTTTTTTCTTGCCATATTGCACTCTTTAGAACCTTGAATACAATATTAAATAGAAGTGGTGGTAAAATAAGTGAACGTTCTTGTCTTATTCTCAACCTCATGTAGAAAGCATTTATTATATCCTAATTATATTTACTTCAAGTTTGTATAGATATATTTATCAGATTTATTTATCAGTCTTCTTTTCTAAATTGATAAAAGATATATATTTTTTTCTTTTTTATGGACAGATGTCGAATTTTAACAGATCTTGTGAGGGGCATCTGTTGGAATGGTTCTTTTTTTTTTTTTTATCATTCTGTTAATGTGCACTGTGTTGACTTTCAAATGCTAGACGAACCTTGCATTCTTAGAGAAATGTTACTTGGTTATCCTGGTTAGGTGTATTACTCCTTTTATATATTATTGGAGTCGGTTAGTTAATGTCTTTTTAAAGAATTTTTAATACCCATGTTCATGAGAGAATGGCTTGTAAATTTTCATTCTTATGAGGTCTGTGTTAGCTTTTGGCATCTATGTTGTTAATTCTCCTTTATTTTCTGAAAGAGTTTGTATGAGTGTGACATTTATTTCTTTAACGTTTGGAAGAATTCATCATTGAAGCCACTTGAACAAAGATTTTCTTTATGGGAAAGGTTTTTTTTTTATTACTAGTTAAATTTCTTTACATTTCTTTAGCATTCTTGAGCTACAGAAAATTTGTCTAGCACATCTCGATTTCATATTTATTGGCATAAAGTTGTTCATGATATCCTCTTTTTAATGTATCATGGGGGCGCTTGGGCGGCTCAGTCTGCTAAGCGTCTGACTCTGGCTCAGGTCATGATCTCGCTGTTCATGAGTATCGGGCTCTGTGCTGACAGCTCAGAGCCTGGAGCCTGCTTCAGATTTTGTGTTTCTATCTCTCTTTCTGCCCCTCCCCTGCTTTCTCACGTTCTGTCTTTCTCATAAAAATAAACAAATATTAAAAAAAATTTTTTTTACTGTTTATAAAATGTGTAATACTTTTTTTTTTTCATTCTTATATTGGTAATCCATGTTTTCTTAATTTTTTCTTGATAGTAGACAATTTTATTAACTTGTCAAAGAACCAACTTTTTGTTTTGATTTTCTTCATTATATTTTCTTTACACATTATTGATTTATTTTCTTTACTTTCTTTGGATTTAAGGTGTTTTTTTTACCCTAGTTTCTTGACAGAGAAACTTAGAGATTTTCCATCTTTCTCCACTATATGCATCCCCCAAGATTTTATGTAGTGCTTTCATTGTCATTTATTTGAAATGTTTTCTAATTTCCATTGGGATTTCTTCTTTGATCCATGTTTTTTCCTGAAGCGTGTTGCAAAATTTCTGATATGGGAGAGGAGGATTTTTTTAGTTATCTCTCTGTTACTGTTTAGTTTAATTTCACTTAATCAGAGTAAACTGTAAAATTTCAGGTCTTTGAAATGTGACCCAGGTATACGGGTCAGATTTGGTAAATGTTGCTTACACATTTTCACTGAATGTGTATACTCTGGTTACTGAGTGTAGTCTTCTAATTATGTCATTTAGGTCAAGCTAATTAATTATGTTTAAATCTTCTTAATCCTTATTGAACATCTTGTGTTTCTCTTACCATTGTTGAGATAGGTGTATCAAAATCTCCAACTTTGATTCTGCATTTGACTGGGTTTTTTTCCATTCATTTCTGTCAACTTTTGCTGCATAAATTCTGTGTTATTTGGTAAATACAAATGTAGGAGTGTTATATCTTACAATTAATTTACTCTTATTATGAAACAGCCCCCTTAGTCTCTTAATATTTCTTGTCTTAAAGTCTACTTTATTAATACAGCTATTGACACTTCTTTTTGATTAGTATTTACATGATAGGTCTGTTTTTATATTCCATTTTGATTTTGCTCCTGACTTGCCATCTCAGAAGACTCTTTAAGACTTTCAAGTCAGGGGCACCTGGGTGGCTCAGTCGGTTAAGCACCCGACTCTTGATTTCTGCTCAGGTCATGATCTCACGGTTCTTGAGATTAAGCTGCACATCGGGTTTGGCGCTAACAGCACGGAGCCAACTTGGGATTCTGTCTCTCCCTGTCTCCCCGACCCTCCCCTGCTCATACTCTCTCTTTCTCCCTCTCAAAATAAATAGATAAACATTTAGAAAAAAAAAAAAGACTTTCAAGTGATGTGGCTGGTAAGCTATTGCTGATAGAATGGGCAAGATGGCTGCTCCTTTTTCGACCTGTGATTTTTGCTTTTGGGGGCATAAAACCTAGCAGTAATGAAATAAAAATTTATCAAAGTGCATTGTATTTGTTGGAAGTAGAGTGGAAGGCTATGTACTAAATTGAAATCTTTTTGTTTCTTTTCTTTTTATGTTCCCCAGTGGCTGGCACACGTATATCAGTGCCAGGGAATGATGGGTGCTGCAGAGATGTGTTATAGGAAGAGTCTACAAGTAGCATCTCAACAGGGCAGTTGGAGTGGGAAGCTGTCAAGCCTGCTGAGACTAGCTCTACTTGCTTTAAAAGCCTGCATGGTAAGATCATGTTATATTCCTGAAAAGCTGATTCAGTTATTTTTCTTTAAGATGATAGTGCTTTCTCTTAAGTTCCTGTTGTTTCATCACCTTCTCCTGAGGCCTCTTCATAGACTTTGTATTTGGGCTTTTATGGAAATAATAGTAATGCAAACCCATAGACTCCAGCAGAACAGGGTCATTGTTTGAGGAAGAAAAAAACAAAGATTGAAATTTAAAAGTTGAATTATGGCAGAATATACATTTTCGTTTCTTGTTGATAAGTTAGAGTTAACCCAGCTACTCATCTATGACAAAGGTGGCAATAATTAACATTTCAGCCCATTTCTCAGTTCAATTCGACATTATGTAAGAGGGATTTCTAGTAATTTTTTATTTGACATCTGTTTTTTGATACAAAGATGGGTACATTACTCTGTAAGTCCTCTGTCCTAGTATGGAAAACTCCTTAAGATAAGTGTTTTGTGTGTGTGCTTTGGGTGGCAAACTGCAGAACAGTGTATAGATATCCTATGTGAGTGTGTGTATGCGTGATACATATATCTAAGAATATATATCTCTAAATACATTGTGTTTGTGTGCGCGTACTTATGGGTACATAGAAAGATATAACAAGATATAAAAGAAAGTTAATGAGGGGCACCTGAGTGATTCAGTTGGTTAAGCATCCGAGTCTTGATTTTGGGTCAGGTCATGATCCCAAGGTCATAGAATCAAGCCCCGCATCAGGCTCAGCACTGAGTGTGGAGCTTGCTTATGATTCATTCTCTCTCTCTCTCTCTCTCCCCCTCTCTCCCGCCTCTCTCCCTGTCTCCCTCCCTCTTTCCCTCTTCCTCTCCTTCCCCTTCTCCCCCTCTGCCCTTCTCCCCTGCTAGCACGCTCTCTCTACCTCTCTAAAATAAAAAATAAAATAAAATAAAATAAAATAAATAATAATTAAAAAAAGAAAGTTAATGACAGTTACTTTGGAAAATAGCACTGGAGGTCTTTAAAGGATGATAGAGAAGAAGTTTTCATTTTATATACTTTGATAGTGTTTGAATTTTTTTATTATATGTATGTTGCTTCTGTAATTTAAAGATAAACTGTCATTCTTTGTTTTACATGGTTAGAAGAAATTGTCCTAGATAGGCCTGGATTGTTTCATGCTTTTGTCATAGGAATCCATTGCCAATGTCATTTACTTGCTTTAACTAAGCAAAGATGTATAAGGTTTAGGAAAAGTTTCCAGCTTTGGTGCGATGACTGCAGAGCACATTTAAGATCTCCTTGGGTCGGCGGCCATGTTCTGTTCATCTTTGCATCCTTGCTTTGCCACTGCCTTGTACATGGGAGCCCCTCAGTCCGTGGTTTTTGAGTGAACGTGTACATAATAATGGTTGTCAAATTTGTGCCGATTTAGGTGAAAAAAAATGGTGGTTAAGGATAATCGTAGACCGTCAAATATTTTATTTTGTTTTGTCCCATATTTATGTTTAACAAATATCTTTGTGACATTGATAGCCGTGTGCTGTGGAAGCCGCACATAGTACCTATAATTCGCTTGAATATGTGAACTGGAGAAGTAGAAACGCTTTTAGTCTGACATTATTTGTTAGTTAATAAATATTTTTATTTGGGGGGGATTTTTTTTTGTCTGTTCTTAATGCTGGGAAATTAAATCTGACCTGGACTAGAACAATAACAATAACAATAGCAAATATTATAGCAATTAGCCTGTGCTAGGTACTGTTATAGTGATTTATACATATTAATTTATTTAATATTTATAATAATCCTGTTTTACAGTTGAGGAGATTAGCTTGCAGTTTAGTAATACCCATATATACACCATTTTCTCCCACCCGCTCCCACCCATCCCCCCACAACCACAAAAAGGATTTTTTCTCATAGCTTTGATTCTGGTCCTACCATTTATTACCTGTGAAAACTTCGGCCAATTAAACTGTTTAGAGAGACTTTTTTTTTTTTTGTAGTAGTAGTAGTAGTAGTAAAGCTGGTAATACTATTTTGCCTTCTTATAGGGTTAAATATCAAATAAAATAACATTTACAAATGCTTTTATAACTCTACTCAAATCTAATTTGTTCTTACTGTAATATTTGACACCAAACATTTATTGTAAAAGAATATAAGAAGGGTGCTTGGGTGGCTCAGTCAGTTAAGTGCCTGACTTTGGCTCAGGTCGTGATCTCATGGTCAGTGAGTTCGAGCCCCGCGTCAAACTCTGTGCTGACAGCTCAGAGCCTGGAGTCTGCTTCAAATTCTGTCTCCCTCTCTTTCTGCCCCTCCCCCACTCATGCTCTGTCTCTCTCTCTCTCTCTCAAAAATAAATAAACATTAAAAAATATATGTATATATAAGAGATGCCATATTTCTTTGGTAAACAGCTGGCAGTGTATAGAGCATGACAATATTAAAATTACACTTTCATGAGAGGCTACTGAATGTATGATAATATATGGGAAAGAATATTGCACTGTGAGGTTCAGCTCAGACATTAAGTATCAGATTTCAGAGATAACAGATTCCAAAATAAGGTATAAGATCAAGGTATAGACTTCCCAAGTAAGTGGAAGACTAACCTATAAGGAAGCTGTAAACGAATTGGAAGTTAGAGAAGGATTATGGAGACATTTTTGTTTTTTTGGAGAGAGTGGTTACCTCCCCCATCTCTATGGCGCATTTCCACACACAGATGCCCACAAAGGTGAGGAAGGGAGAAAGTGTATATTTTTTGCTTTCAATCATATATTTCAATTTATATTCAATAAATATAAATATGGGACAAAACACAGTTGGGTTTCATCCTCTAGGGTAACTGATTGTGGGATAATCAATAAAAATAAAAAATAACAAAAATAAAAATCTTTTTGAATTCTGCCAAAGACAGGGAAGTTTTTAAATTTTTTAAAATATTTTATTTTTGAGAGAGAGACAGAGCATGAGCATGAGCATGAGCAAGGAAGTTGCAGAGAGAGGGGGAGACACAGAATTCAAAGCAGCCTCCAGGCTCTGAACTGTCAGTACAGAGCCTGATGAGGGGCTTAAACTCAAAAACTGTGAGATCATGACCTGAGCCAAAGTCAGACGCTTAACCGGCTGAGCCACCCAGGTGCCCCTAAAGGGAGGTTTTGATGTATGGCCTCCAAGATCCGGGAGGCACATGTCTGATAGCATAATAGACAGGTATCGGACATAACCTCAGAAGCTGTGGCTCTCCACCTGGTGTGTTAGGACAGAGAAAAAGAGTGCTTTGGAAAGTGAGTACGTGCTCAGGCAGAGAGTGGTCAGCGGTGGGCGAATCCCAAAGGTGGGTAGCAATATATGCTTGGGTACGAGACGGAGGGTGTGAAGGAGAATTCCTGTGACATGGGATTGGCAGCACTCCTGGAGTTTGTTGGAGCCAGGAATAAGTGATCCAGTGTGAAAGTGGATTTGCTTAAGAATTGTCTTAGATCCAATCCAGTAGAGCCACCTAGAGGAGTGATGGGGTCTCAGTACAAAGGAAACGAGAGGTCTCAAGATTGCTTTGAGGATGTAGAGAGTAAGTGAAATATAGTATTATCGTCTGGGCTAGTGGAACTGCAGATGAACAGGACTGCTTCACGGGTGTGCGTTCTGTGCAGTTGCTCAGGGCTCCACTCTGGTTTAATCCTTGCAGTCGCCATCTTGAAATTCTTAATTATTTTTGAGCAAAGGTCTGTACATTTTTATTTTGCACTGGACTCCACAGAGTACATAGCTGGTCCTGCAGGTAAGAGACTACCCATGAAGTTAGGATAAAGCCAGGAAAGTCTGGATGAGAAAAAGAGACTTAAATATCTGTCAAGCCTAGAGATATTCTTTTACAGTGACACCAGTCAAATACCAGCAATTCAGTAGCAGTCTGAAACTACAATTAGCAAGAAAAGGTAGGAGTATTAGGAGGAGGAGCAAGCCAGCTGCTGCTACCTGTAACCATATCCTGTCTGGGGGCTGTGGTGGGGTCGGGGGCAAACCGTATCTTTGAATGAAGATTGAAGTACTGAAAAGAAGAGGATATTCTAATTAAGATTATTTGTGATGACTAAGAAAAATGGATATCAGAGTCATGGAACCTGCTGTAATTTATATCCAGGGACAGAGGAAAAGTGCTCTAGAAGACAGAAATGTGCATTTTATTGTTTAACATACCAGTTATACATAGAAACTTTCCTTCTATAATAATCTTTGGGCTAACTTTACATAATATTTTATGAGAGTACATTATAAAAGCAACCAGTGAAAGTTTTGTGTTACTGGTTTTTAAAAATATATTAGGGATTAAGTTTGTTAGTTTGGGCTTTTCCTTATTTTCTTTGCCAGATGTACCCAATGACTCATCGCTCCCATCTTTATAGAAGATGCCTCATGACTTCTGTCCTCTGTTCTCAAATTTATTATCTTTATAGCTTCCTCTTCCTGGATTACACTAGTTACTCTTGCCTGTACCGCACTGTTTATTGCCCTAACATTTTTATAATATTTTTTATAATTTAGTGTTTGAAATGGACTATGTATTGACTCATTCTGTTGAGTTTATTAAAATGTGTATTCTAGATTCCTGTAATTATAAAATCTTACAGTCTGAGGTTTTTATGAAAGATTTTAAGTGAATTTTTTTCTTTCTAACATAATTCGGCAGACTGTTCACCATTTTATCTTTAATTATTGTTCCTTAGAAATTACTCATCTCTTATTTCTGAATCAGCATGTATTGTAAGACACTACAGTTTGCAACCTAAGTCGTGTATAGTTACCTTAACATTTTCCTTAAAAAGTGAAATTCTTAAAAAAGTCTCATCATTGATGAGTTTGGTTTAATTTATCTGTGTTGTGCTTTGTACCTTTTTTCTGTGTTGGGATTTTATTAAAATATTTCATTTTAGTCTTTTCTCTCTCCTTAGATAATTTTGAATGTGGGACTTTATCACTACCTGTTGAAGAGTTATGTTAAATTGAGTTTTGTATATTTGGTAAACGAGAGACTTAGGTAACTGATAGATTTTATTCTCCTATATAGCAGAATAGTGCATTTTCTTTTAACAAGTATTTCAGTGTATTTTAAGTGATGTCTCCTCTTTGAAACCTTCATTTATTCCAGTCTGCCCTATTCTGTAGCTATTTAAGGACAGAAATCAGATCTTAATCATTTTGTAGAATCATAGTCCCTGTAGCATTTACATGGTGACTTGGACAAATAGGCATTCAATAAATGAGAGTCGAATTCCCTCCTTTTAGGGTAAACATCTTGAAAGCTTTGATTGAATATGTGTTTTATGTTTTCACAGGCTAATGTTTCTAATGATCATTGGTCATCTTTGGTTCAAGAAGCTACAACTGAGGCCTTGAAACTTTGCTTTTGTCCATTGGCTGTATTTTTACAAGCTTTGTTACAATTCAACCGCAAAATGGGGGCAAGGTATGAAAAATCCTTATTCCCTTTTTTCTTGGAAATGTTTCTTCCCTTTCAGTCCTTCTAGGAAACAGATTTAAAGTTAGTCTAACAAACATGGTGTTATTCATATATTCGTTACTACTTTGGAAAAGCTGTTCTAGTAACCAAATAAAGAAGAAAATAAAGTCTTACATTTGTTTTACAAAAAATAGTTTGGTACATAGAATATGAGAGTTTGGGCATGACAGCATTTCAGGTAAAGATGGGCTGGGAGTTTGGCTGTCTTACGATGCACAAACATTGTAATGTGGATTCTAGAAACCAAAAAGACCCAAGTCCAAGGCAAGATTGACCTAAGTCATGCAAGGCAATAAGCTCTGAAAAACTAATGAGTATTGGAAAGATAGAGACATGTTATAAATAATATGGTTCTTAAATCTTAGAAAAACCTGAAGCTTCTGAGTTAAAAAATGTAATTTTAGTGATCTTTTTATTAGAGGATATGGATGGGGTCAAAAATAAATTTGAAGAAAACTTCTTTAAAGTCATATGAATGAAAAAAAAACAAGAATATTTTGAAATCATCAAAATGATATCTGGCTCTAACGGACGTCACACATAATACAAAGCAACTGTGGGTAAGATAGTGGTTTAGGATGAGCATATGGTACTGGAACAGGATAGGTAGTGAAGACATAGAGCTTAATACATTTGAATACATAAATATGTGGCAAAGGTCACATAACATCCCAAAATAGGAGTGAAGGAAGAATTAAGACTAACGGCTAGTCACCAGTTCTGGCACCATTTATGATTTGTTTATTTTTGGTCACTTTTTTGCATGGCAAATTTCACCAAGAAATATTTTAGGCTATAATTTATACTTCCTCATGAACTCTTTCTGCTGAAGTTTAGGGTAGATAACTTGGACGGCCTTAGCCTCCACCTTCCTATAATCTGTTAGCAGATGTGATCACCATCAAAAATCAGTCCAAATCGATTTAGAGTCAAAGAAAAAACAGTGCGCTTATTACGGTAATTTCTGTGTGGAAGCATCTTCAAGACAAGTTCTTTAGCTTCTGCTTCAAACCAATTACTACTTATAAGATCCTCCTGTTCAGAACTTCTGAAGTTATAATTTGTGTTGTTTCTACAAGTTTGGAAGCCTTTGGAGTCATAGATGTTAGCAAATTAGGAAAGAAAAACCTAGAACACGATTGTAAATTAACCCGTTCTATTACATGTGTTCACATATTGTACACGTTCTTTAAAGCATACAGTAAAAAGCCTGATAAAATACACTTTGACTCTAGTAAAAATTATCTTTGTATTACTTGTGGATTTTTTGTTTTCAGTGTGTTTTCAAAAAAAAAAATAGAACTGGAGCACTCAGAAGTGCTCATAAAACAGGAGCCTTTCCCCTCTTCTATTTGAAATGAGCCTTAATTTAATTATATGCAAATTGGGAATAGTAACAACAACCTAACCTTACACAGGGTTGCATATGTTAAATGTGACCACATGTGTAAAACACTTAGCATAGTACCCAACATGTAATAAACACTAAAAAGTGTTAGCCATTATTATCATCTTTATTCTATGAAAAAAAATCGTGAAGTAATCTACACCATGTGTGCAAAAGAATGAGAAAGATAGTATGTGTGAGACTAGTAAATGAAATATCTTGTGTTGATTTAGATGCTTTGAACTAAATGTGAGTCTCTTTTTCAGAGAGACACGGCGACTTTTGGAAAGAGTGGTGTATCAACCGGGATATCCCAAGTCTATTGTGTCAACTGCACGCTGGTACCTGCTGAGACACTTGTATGCTAAAAATGACTACGAGCTTATCGATGTAAGGCATTAATTTTATTCACAGTATTTTATTTTGTACCTTTGTTGGAGGAGGGGTGAGGGTTCCTGTCCTGTGCGTTGTAGGCTGTCGAGCAACATCCCTAACAACCCTAAACCCTAGATGCCAGTAGCACTGTCTTCCTCCCTTTACCCAACTTGTGACAACCAAAAATATCTAGACATTCCAGATGATACCAGTAATTGCCCCTCGGTGAGAGCCACTGATTTAACCTGTAGGAAATAGATTCTCTTTATGTGCCATGCAGAATAAGAAAGTATTGACGACGGTGCTAAGGCCTGGTTGTGGTATTTTTTATAAGCATTGCACTGGAGGCAAATAAATACGATAGGTTTGAAAGAAGCAGAATTTAATGGGATCTTCATATTATCTTTGGAAATACTATTTTACTTCTTGTCTTTTCTCTACGATGCATGTGATAGTTTCTGCTCTTCATGGGATGGCTCTGGTATCTAAATATATAAACATATCTGTTTGTATATCTAAAATTCTTTTTAAAAAGGTAGAGTATATAAAACACATACATCGTTTTCTCATAACTTGAGCCTATAATTTACAAAACACAATGAATATAAATGAGAAACTCTTAAAATACTTACAGCATTTGAAATACTGTTTGCCTTTCAGTGAAACTTAAAATATTAAAGAAATACTAATAAAAACAATGCTTGGAGAAAGGCATTTATAATTATCCTATTGCAAACCAAAAAGGTAGAACTTGTATGAATGCTGGGAGACCGTTCTCCATGCTGTTCTTGGATTTCTAAACATCCTGTGAGCAGATGGCCTGACTGCTCTTTGTTCCAGACCGTCTTTTCAAGGATGTTTTTATAGTGACAACCTTGGGAGACCAACGTAATTGCCTTCCTCCAGACCAGAAAGTAGGCCTATTTATTGCCCATTATAAAAGTTTCAAGTCTCGGGACACGTGGATGGCTCAGTTGGTTAAGCATCCAACTCTTGATTTTGCCTCAGGTCATGATCTCACAGTCATGAGACTGAGCCCCACATTGGGCTCTGCGTGGAGCCTGCCTAGGATTCTCTCCCTCCCTCCCTCCCTCTCTCTCTCTCTGCCCCTTCCCTGTTCACGTTCTTTCTCTTTCTCTCAAAATAAATAAATAAACATTTTTAAAAATAATAACAAAAAATAAAAGATTCAAGTTTCCTGGGCTCAGGGTTCCTTTTTTGTAATGTGATCCAGTATGTATGTGGGAAACTATATGTCACCCCTGTGAGTCTTAGGACCAAGGGAAACAAATAAAAACCTTTGTCTCTGACCCAGGAGAGCTGTATCTTTTGGCAGTATCCAAGGCTAACTTGTTAGCTTGCAAGTAGATCAACATCTCAGATCCTTCACAATGTTTGAAAACGGAACAATCCAAAAGTTTTAGTAGTCAAATGAACATCCGAAATTAAATCTTCTAGTTTGTGGAATTGGTGAAAACCTTGCAAAGTTTCTTGATAGAGCCTAGAATCTAGAACCTCAATTCTAAGCTGTGATTTAAAGAAGAGTATCACTTGTACACTTCTGTGTATAAAATGGTCCTTTTGGGTAAGTGTTTAGAGATGACAGCCTTGTAAACAAAACCACCAAACAAAACCTTCAGTTTTATACAGTGCTGACAATGGTAACAGTCAAAATGTTGCATCTTTACTAATTGAGCATTTGAATAAATTGTGTTTATCTTTGATGTTGGCTTTGGCTGAACAATTTGTTTCAGCAAAAATGACTGGAAAGATTGCACATAGTCACTTTTTCTTGTGTTGTTTAATATTGCCTGCCGCCTTTTGGCATTCTTGGTTTCTATGGATTTAATTATAGTTATTGTTAATAAACAAAATACTAATGTTCCTGTATGTGATTTCCTTTAGGTGCTGGTAAACAATGCCAAAACTCACGGAGATACAAGAGCATTGGAATTGAATCAGAAATTGTCCTCACAGTAACGATGCATTATTTTTCAGTAAACAAGCGAAGAAAAAGCTATTAGAAAGAATAAATCAGTGAGTGAATCAAGACTTTTCCCCAAAGCAACATTAAAAAAAAATACATAGTAATAATCATCCATTCCTATTTTAAATTTAAAGACATTTAAGTTCTTAAGCTAGGGATTTAATTTTCCAAAACCTTTAATGTAACTTTAATTTGGAAAATATTTTGATTTTGAGAAGTCTGTAATGAAAAGAAAAAACAGGATTCCCTTAGGTGTTCATCAGCAATTTTTAAACCATTCTTTTCTCCATCTTGCATTGCGCACAGTAGGATATTTTTTGTGCCCCTCTACGATAAAGCCTTGATAGCCATTTTCCAAATAATATGCAAAAGCAGATTAGCACAGCATTTTTATTTGTTAAAAAAGTAAATTCAAAGTTGTAATTCCTTCTATGACCTCTAGAGATACGCAGACTAACTCATCATCACATCTAAGTAATCTTATAGCCTATTTTATTAGTGGTTCATCTCAGATTCTGTTGAAGAGGCAGAATGTAAATGTTGGTGAGTCTTGGTCTGCCAGTGGATATGTTTGTATAATTCAGAGCACTCAGGTGTATGGCTGCATTAAAAAAATTAATGGAAAATTTTAGAAAACAATGCTGACAGTGTTTAATCGATCATGCAATTCTCTCAATTATGATGAAAAGACTTGAACTTTCTGAAATAAAAATATAGTGTCTTATTTTCTTTATAGTATGAATATCAGATATAATTTCTAAGTTTCAAATTTTAAAACTTGAAAGCACACTTACCTATTTTATTTTTTCAGAAAACCTTTTATATATCTTAAGAAACTGTATGTTGCTTACTTTGGATTTGTGGTTTTAAAAAATGTTTTCAGACATTTACATATATTATTTGTTGTATGAAAATGTGTGGTTGTGCAATTTATGTGTGTAGTTTTTTTTGAAATCCGCTTTGTCTGTTATTTGTGAGATAATATAAATTGACAATATTCTGTAGTTAAATTTTACTCCAGAGGTTAATCTAATCTATTGAACTGACTACAATTTGATGAATTGACAAATTTGGCTAAGTATTATCATCATTCAGACCTATGCAATCAGAATTTTAAAGGAGAAGGGCCTAGGACTCTGCATTGTAAAGGCATGCCCAAGAGATTCTAATGCTCATTAAGTTTGCGAACCTCTGGATTAGTCCAATGATGATTCTTTCTTTACTTTTTTATTTAATAGGATCAAGTACTTGCCATTCTCTGCCCATCTCTTCCTTATCCTAACAACTTAGGATTCAGTGCTTTGACAGCCTGCCCCACAGACTTAGCAAGAGGTGAGCCTGAGATGATCTCTGGTGCCCATGCCCTCCTGCTACCTCTGGAAAGCACTTTAGCCCTTACCCCAGAATGGCCTGGATCCATCTGCTTAAATGCTTAGAAGTCAGTTCTTGTTTTCCATCTGTTTTCTGGGGTGTCACTTGCTTCACAAGGTTACTTTCATCTGTGGGGTGGGTTTGGTTAGCCTTTCCTCCAGGCCTGCGACCTTCTGACTAAGTGACCTTTTGACTAAGTTGCCTAGTTCTGGCCTCCAGGGACCTCAAACCAGGTTTTCTAGAAAGGAAGGTTCGGAAACATGATAGTTAATACCATCTCAGGTAATTCTTTTTGCAGGAGTGGATATACATCCTCTCTTTTGTTACCTTCTCTTCAGGTTACTGCCCAATTATCATGCGGCTCAAATAATAAACGTATGATTTTTATAGGGCTTACTTCATACCGGACCTACGCTAAGTGTTTAAAACGTTGTCATGTAATCCTAGTAAGTAAAGGAGAGTAGTGCTAAAAAGCATGCTTAAAACACAGAAAACCTGAAATGGAATCAGTGTTTTCAGATTCTAGGAACTTTAAAGTAGCTGAAATTTTCCTTCATTTTATATGTAAGTTTAGAGAAATGACATAAAAAGTTATTTCCTGAAGTGTCAATATTTAGCATTCATATTGTTTCATTTTTTGAGAATTATAGTGCATTTTCTGCTCATTTTTATCCACCATTTGGTTATTATTGATGAATTAGGTGTTTATAGACCAGCTTGGCATCTGGTAATCATTTTCTGTGGAAAAATATATTTTGGCTTATAAGTAAACTTTCCGAACACAGTCTATTTGTTTGAGATCACTTGTCATATTGCTAGAAATATCCCTTGTATTAATTTCTAGTCAGGATAAAAAAGAAACACAACTTTAGTTTAAAATGCTGTACTCTTTCTTCACTTTACAAAATGAGTTGACAAACTTCCTTTAATTTAGAAATCTACACAGAACAGAATTGGACAGGGAATTAAAAGATACGGTTATCTAAACTAGTATGAAACAGTAAATGAACATTAGGTAATATTACCGATTATGTAATCTATGAATATGAAAAGGTACATGTTTGGTTGCTTCATAGAAGGTTTGATACTTGTTTTGGGGACATTTTATAGGAACACAAAAATGAAGCTTTTTTAATGTGTGTGTGAGAATGACTTGCACATCTGTTTCCTTTTTTGCACACTTTAAAGAACGTGGAGACCGTTTTGGCAAAGTTGACCCTTATCTCTCTACAGATCTTCTTTCTTCCACTTCAGTTGCTAATGGATAGAAAGCTTCTCAGACTCCCATGCTGCTTATTAAAAGGTAGAGCACGCAGCTGTCGGTTATACGCTGACTGTCAGTTTGCAGGAGAGGTCTTTTTATTCTATTTTGTGTTTGATGTTAGAAAAATATATTTGTGTATCAGATACAAATACAATAATCATCCCATATGTATCCCATATTTTTAGGACATTTTATACAGAGAAGTTAAAAAGTCAGAAAATGCCCTTAGAGTTTATACCTTATTTTTGGTTTAGAAAATAGAGTCACTTAAGACCTATTGTGCTGAAAGCCCACTCAATGTGTCTAGCTGTCCCTTTGCTGTATAATAATGGGGTTTTCCTCCTTTTGGCTGATTAGGATAGGAGCTTTTTGGATGGCAGTGTTTTAAATTCTAATGTACCCTAAAAATACCCCGTACAACTATAATTTTTAAGATAAATGTTAAATTTTATTTAGACCTCAAAATGCTTTGGAGAAACTTAAGAATAGGGTCTCTTTAACAAACAGCTGTAATGAAACATTTGAAATCCTTTTTTCTTCTATTTTGGACTTAGATCTGAAAATAGCTATTTGTTGTGGTGAAGGGAAATGGTGCCAGGAGAGGGATAATTAAAACTGGAGTACCCATTGAAGAAGCGGTTGGGTTTCATATGATGTCACTCCAGTGTTGAAATAATTTGCATGCCACGATCTCTCCTGAGTTTGAATCAGTACAAAAGTTCATTTGGGCTACATGCTTCCCCTGTATATAGTACCTATTATAAAAACATATTTAAATTATATGAATTTTTCTGTAGAGAAGATGAATAATAAAAACTGTTTATCTTGCTATTTCTGCTTATATGCTAGGCAGAGTAATGGTCCCCAAAGGTGTCATGCCCTAATTACCAGAACTTGTGAATATGTGGTAAAGGGGCTGTGCAAATGTGCTTGCGGGTATAGACCCCGAGACAGAGATTGTCCTGGGTTATTGAGTGGACCCAATTTAATCACAGAAGTCCTTAAAAGTAGAGAACCTTTCAAAGAGCGACACTGGAAGGTCAGAGATTCGACATTGCTGGCTTTGAAGATGGAGGAAGGTGGTTCCTGCCATGGACTAAGGGCAGGCTCTAGAAACTGGAAAAAAGCAAGGGGGCTGTCTCCAGCGGAGTTCCCAGAAAGGGATGCAGCCCTTCTGGCGCCTCGATAATCTGCTGAGACCCATGTTGGACATCTGACTTACAGAACTGTAAGGAAATAAATTTATGTTGTTTTTAAGCCACCAAATTTGTGATAATTTGTTATGGCAGCACAGAAAATTAGTGCATTCCCACTGTGTTTATTGTTGAATTCGCATTCCTTTGAATCTGAATTTTACTAGATCACTGAAATGGGGGATTACCATCTTAATTGTTGTCATAAAAGGGATCATCAGATAAAGATGATGAGTTATTAAAAATGGTTACTGTGAAAATATAAATGTCATAAGAATTTGACTCTTAACAATGTGTGGCTGTTTATTTCTATAATAGTTTCTGAGCGCTTCTCACTCAACATGCTTAGAGCACAGTATCACCAACCTAACTGATCAGGTACTTCACTCTCACTGTCTTTAAAAGAACTGCATTAAATTATACTCGCAAAACCTAAGTGGTGCGTTTCAGGCTGAGTTTCACTACTGAATGGGTATGTAACTGGTAAACTTACGTCTTGACCTTTAATTTTTATGCAAATTTGTAAAATCAGGGCCTTCAGCTAGATTTCTAATGGCAGCATTCTGTTGTTCTAAGGTCACGAAAGTTTTCCAGGTCCAAAATGGGCTGGAGCAAAATACTGAAATAAATTGCCTGGTGCAACACCCGTGGAGCAGCAACTCCGATATCCACTAAAAAGAGGCCCCCTCTTGTGCTTCCAGATCTTAGGGTAGAACCCCCTTCCATAAGGCCTCTGCTGTAGAAAAGTAGATAGTCAGTTCGAGGTATTAAAGACTGAGCAGGAAACCAAACCTACACTCAGAGAATATTTTAATGGAAGCCAGCATCTATGACTGTTTGAGTGTAATTACATAAGCCTTCTACTTACCAAATACTTATGCTTCCTACAGAAGGAGCACCTACATTAAATAAAATAAGCACACTGATTATCTGACTCTTAAATAACTTGGGTTTAACTTAAATAATTTGAGTTTCTAAGACCCCACCTTTTTAAATGCCATTTCCTCTCCTTTGATCATACATAATATGGTTGTTGCTTTCTCTCTGGAGAAAATATGCCGCATAGTTTAATATCAGACAGTCAGGAATTTGGGGGGAAAACCACTATATATTAGTTTAAAAGTCCTAATCGTAATTGTTCTGTTTAATAGATCAAGAAATAGTGTGGAAATAGGTTTTGGGAAAGGATTATTTGCTGGCTTCAGAAGTTTGGAAATTAGCCTAAAAAGTCAAGTGGTGTGGGAAAAAAAGATGGTTACAGGTTCTATCTTTGCAGACAGAATTATGTATCTCTGGGCACAAGAGAAAAGCCAGATGGAGCAGAAGATTTTTCATGTGCAAAGAAAGAAATTAGAAAATACACTGTCGAGAAGGCAAATTTATATTGTCATAAGCAGCTTCAGTATTTATTTCTGAATTGCCTGAGGCCAGCCCCGTAGTGCCCCAGAACAAGTGCTATTTATATATGGTTGGAAGACTTGTCTGTCCAAGGACTAGGCTCAGAATAATTTATTAACTCACTAGAACCAGGCTTACACTAAGCAATGGTGAGTACTTCGTGAACATGGGGAAATACGTAGGCAGCAATAGGATTTTATGCAAGTCACGTAGCTTCTAACAAAGCCAAGTAAGATCCAGCATTACAGAGCATCTTGGCACTGTCTTGCTTCAGCAGAGGAGCATTCTGCGCTTCTGAGGGGGTAATCATTACCCACCAGGGCTTCTGCAACCAAGGACTTACAGGCGGGGATAGATTAAAGGACATGCCAAGCTCTTTACTCCATTATTACCTCATTTAATTCTCACATCATTTTTTTTACAGTAGATACTATACTCATTTTACAGACAAAAAAAAAGAAATCTCAGCTTTTCTCTATATTCTTAACCAAATAGAATCGGGCCCCCAAGATCAATTCCAATACTATTGTCTAGTTTTGTTAGTAACTGGTGACATCTCGGTAGAGAGAGGAAAATGGCTGACGGACATTGAGGAGGGCACTTGTTGGGATGAGTACTGGGTGTTGTATGTAAGCGATGAATCATGGAGTCTAACCCCAAAACCAAGAGCACACTGTATACACTACGTTAGCCAATCTGACAATAAATTATATTAACAATAATAATTGGTGATGCCTGAAAGAAATGTAAATGAGTTGAGGTATGTGTCTTTGGGACTGGCGCGGTTATCCTACCAGGTTGTATTCCGATGCTGCCATTTACCTAGTGCCACTATCTGAATTCTAGAAAGAACCTTAGAAGGAAGGAACCTCCTCCAAAAGACTAACTTGGCAAATTTATTTTTTCCTCACCTTTATTCGTTATTTAAACCTATGCAATGATAAGGAGTGCCCCACCCTTGTTAGATTTTGAACTTAATAGGAAGTGAGGCCACAGGGAGCTGTTTCAGTTAGTCCTTGCTAACATCGCGAATGCCAAAACGTGGTTTTCTCCTTGGTGTTAATCCCTCTTCCATCAACTTTCTCTTGTCTTAGTTTACCTAGCACTTCTAATTTTTAAAGACCTTCTTTTACTTACTAACTAATCCCTGCAGAGGAGGTGGTTGATAAAAGCTCCTGGCTGTGTTTTTATTCCTTTTTGTGGGTTTTTGTGTTGTTTTTGTGACTACATAAAAGCCTTTAAGTGCTCAGCAATGGAATTTAGCCACAAGGTCTAGATAGATTCCTCAACATGGAGTTGTTCTGAGTTTCAGAAGTAGGTTTGTCCACGCCCATTCCCATGTCTCCATATGGGCCCCGCCCTGAATGTCTCCCTTGTGAAAACAGTGCATTACTTTTTTGGAGAAACAGCTGGTAGTTGGATACTAATGACTTTTACTGACAGTAATGGCTATGGGGTAGGTTTCGGAGGCCAGAACTTACAGAGGAAATCTACTTCACTGGTTGTTGGCATCAGCGCCTTGCCCGCCTTCAGCCAGTGTCCACAATGTTTCTTCATTATGTTAGCCTCCCTCCCCAGAGACCAGAGAAAGAAGTGCTTTCATAGTAGAGAAATACTTCCTCATAATTTTGTTCCAGGAGAAATCTATATTATGTACTTTTTTCTGCTTTGGTCCATTGCTAGAATTATTGCAAGCCAAGGTATTTCTTCTCACACATAGTGCAAGGACCTTTATAAACTCAAGTATTTTTAGATACTAGTCTGAGTCAGAGTTGGATGAAGGAGTACCGTGGGACTGGTCTTTCTCATCAAAATCAAAAGCTCTGTTTATTAGTAGTAATCAGTACCATTTATTAAGTACAGTATCTACTATGTATCCAATACCATATTAGATGGTCTACATATAGAGAAACAATATAATAGAATGTTTAAGAGCTCTTCTCTGGACTAATGAATTCAAATTCTGGCTGTACCTCTTATGAGTGGTATGGTATAACTTCACAAAAATTACCTAATCTCTCTGTGTCTTAATAATAGACATCTCTTTGGAGAATTAAATGAATTAATTCAGGTAAAGTGATTAGAGAAGTCTCTGATAAGTGGTACTAACTCAACAAATGATTTTCTAATTCTTCAACAACCTACGAGGTAGGTATAATATTATCCTCATTTTAAGTGAGGAAACGAAGACTCCAAAGTTAGAGAACATATCCAAAGTCACACAGATAACGACTGGTGAGACTTTAGTTTTAAACTAAGATCTGTCAAACCTCAAAACCTCTCAAGACAGCATAGATTATTTTTCTGTTTTCTCAGTTTGTGTCTTTGGGACTATAAAAGAGGACCTGGTTTCTGACATACTGCTGAACACATCAATAATTTTTTACTCACAACATTTATCACATGTGTAAACACCTTCTGAAAATGAAATTGCAGAACCAAGGAATGGGTTTATAGAAAATTTAGTCTTTGAAGTTAGAAAATCTCATGACTGTATATTAAGGGAAAGATCTGAAATAACATCTTTACCACAAACAAGTGTGACTCTAATCTCCTGGAGAGGAAAATGCCAAACTGGGTGGGGGCCAAAACAGTCTAATATTTTTCCTGACAACAACCCCGCCTCTCTCTGGGACGGCCTACCACCCTCTAAGTATCTGAGAAGATACAACACATTTATTTTATGGCTGGAAGGGCAGTCAGGAAGGCATTTACAACTGTTTTCCTACTGAATCGTGTAATGTACCCATGTTTAGACAGGGTCCTCTTCAATAGGTGAGGATCTAATTCTTGGTCTGAAAGCATTACTGGAAGAGCTCCAAGTTGACCCCATCTGCTTGCAGGAACTCACAGAGAAGACTGAAATCCTCAAAAGATGATACTGACTCTCCTACTTTGCTGTCACGGTCTTCAGATACTCACCTAGTAACTTCTAGGTTCCTCCTCTGCCTGTCCCCTTAGTGTTAGGTGTCCTGAAGGATTTCCCGTGGTCTCTGTTTCTCACTGTACTCTCCATGTCCTCCACTCCCACCCTTCCCAACTCCAGGCCACCTCCTCCTCCCTCACTCATGAAGTCCAATTACTACTTCCATGTCGGATCTTCAGTTTAGATCTTTCTCTCTCATACTCCAGGTCATCTCTCTCACTTACCGCTGGATACCTCCACCTGGACATCCCATAGATACTTCAAAGTCAATTAGTTCAAAACTGAGCTAATTATCTCCACTCTTCTCCATTATCTCCCCCTTTCTCACCCAAATTTGCTTTTCACACTGTCTGTAATCTATTCTCCACACTATAGCCAAAGGGATCTCTCTAAAATGCAAATCTGATAAAGTAACTTGCCTATTTAAAATCCTTCAGGAGTGCCTGGGTGACTCGGTTGAGTGTCCGGCTCATTTCAGCTCAGATCATGATCTCACGGTTCATGAGTTTGCCCCCACATCCGGCTCTGTGCTGACAGCATGGAGCCTGCTTGGGATTTTCTCTCCCTCTCTCTCAGTCTCTCCCCTGCTCACATGGTCTTTCTCTCAAAATAAGTAAATAAACTTAAAAAAAAAAAACAAACGCAAACATTTAAAATCCTTCAAAGCTACTCTGGACCCTGAAGATAAAGCCCAAGTTTCTCAACATGAGTTATAAAGTCCTCTGTGATCAGACACCCTCCTCCCCTTAATCTCCCCAGCCTTCCTTTTCCTACGTCCTCACACCTTTTCTCCCACCTCCCACCACAAATACTGTATCTTGCAGTTCCTGCCTTGTGTTCTATTCTCTTGGCCTCTGGGCCTGTGCCTAGGCCGCTCAATCTATCTGAGCCCCCATCTCTACTGACTATGCCCCTTTCCCGAGGCTAATGTCTGCTTATACTGCAGAGGTCTCAGTTTAGATAAACTTTCTTCTGGAAGATCCCTCTGCCTGATTCCCCAAGTTTTCCTAAATGCCTTTTTCAGGTGCTCTATCACACCCTTTCCTTGTCCATGTATTTGAAAGTTTAATTCTTGGTCTTTTCCACTAGACTGTAAGTTTCTTAAGAGCAGAGTCCATGTTTAGTTCACTCAACATGGTATCCCCAGTGCCTAAGACATGAATGAATGGAGGCTGCAAAGATGGAAAAAAATAGTATCTCACAAGGGTTTGGAGATCATCTAAAACACAGATATGTATGTGCATGTATGTATTATAAATCAAGTTTTCCCTCAGTGTTTTGGCACGTTACTTGCTGCTATCATGGGTGATACCCATAGTGAGCAGACATTTGGGAAGTTTCTGTAGAAGATGGGGAAGCTGCTAATGACCAGTGAACTCTGAGGATGCTTTTTCTTTGACCTTGCTCTCCTGCCTATCAGGTGAGGAGCATGTCCACCCCACCATGGGGCTGAGAAGGTGCTTATCCATGTAGCATAAGGCGAGGCATTTGTCCTTCATCTTCAGTGGGGAAGCAAAGTACTTGGAACATTACCGTTTGGTCCTCAGTGTAAATAATTTCATTTGATTTTTACCCCGAATAGCAGGTTTTCACAAGAGGCCGGAAATGGCAGGAAACCCTGGGAGGCGGCAGGACCCTTGGACTATCCAAACCTGTTTAGGTGGTGTTTGTGCCTAAACTGTGAACTCTCAGAGATAACTTAACATATGCCCCAAGTCCAGAGGGTGGATCCGAATCGCAGATTCTGTGACATTCGAACATTCTCCTGTATTCGTGGGAGAGAAGCCTGACACCTCCCAAAGGATTAAGTGCTGCTGCTTGATAGAGAATGAAGTGTATACTGAGGTTTTCTAGGGGGATTGTTCATCCTTGTCATCTTCCTGGATCCGTGGCAGAATAAATGTGAAGGGAAGGAGGCCCAGGGCTCCACTGGTCCCCTGAGCAGAGGTGAATTTGTGGAAAATGACCAGGGCACCTCCCTTACTTAGCCTTAACAATGTGTTTACAAGGTTACTGTAAAATTTGCAGAAGGGAGACCTTTTAACTGTGATAAGACCATTGATTAAGATCATCGTCTCAACTCCCCCTTCCATTGATGTCAGGTACCCTAGGAAGGGGCTATGGGCATCTTTGGATCCAGCAAAAGAGAAGCTGAGTTGGGGACAGGTCAGAGGGATTTGTTCCTGTGGTTCACAGTCACTTCTGTAGGTAGGTAAGTTGTGGCTGTCCTGAGGTAGCAGTGGCTTTCAGGAATATTCCTACGGACTTCTGCACCAATTCGTCAAGATAGGGCATTAACAATAAATCAAAACTGTACAAACTTTAGGCCCTACAAAACCTGGATCTGCCTTCTCACTAAGCATAGCTCTCAGGTTATCTAGCATCGTGCAAACCTGTGATCACTCCAACTTGGAATTCCAAGCAAGAATACTGGCAGAAGACCCTTGGATTCCCCTCTACCCTTTTGCATTGCATTCATTTTTACATAGCACTACCCTGTCACCACTGGTGAGAGAGATCCATTCTCTAAACCTTGTAGCTTGACTATAGGATCAAGTTACAGTAGGGGCGCATGGGTGGCTCAGTCAGTTAAGCGTCCGACTTTGACTCAGGTCATAATCTCATGGTCTGTGAGTTCAAGCCCCACATGAGGCTCTGTGCTGACAGCTCAGACCCTGGAGCCTGCTTCAGATTCTGTGTCTCCCTCTGCCTCTCTCCAACTCGTGCTCTCTCTCTCTCTCAAAAATTAACAAAGATTAAAAAAAAAAGGATCAAGTTATAATAATAGTGTAGCTATTATTTGAACTTCAATTTAGAGCATTTTTGCTCACAAGGAAAAAAAAAACTGTAGAGTAAAAAAATGGGTATGAGTGAGACGACTTGGCTCTTGGTCTGTCTGGATTCCTAATTTAACCCTTCCTACAACCACCTATGTGGTTCATTACAAAGAGTTATTCTTTCAACCTAGTGTATTTGTTGCAGTGGATGTTTTTAAATATACTTTTACTGGAAACAAAGATATTATCATAATGTAAAAACGTTAATAAATTCTTATATAGAAAGCAAAGTTCTTCATAATATAATCACAGCTAAGCTTGTTGTAAATTCCTATATTTTTGCATAATACATGGTATACATACTGTTTAACATATTTAAAAATATTTATTTTTAAAATGCTTATTTATTTTTCAGAGACAGAGAGAGAGAGAGCACCAAGCAGGGTAGGGACAGAGAGAGAAGGGAACAGAGGATCCTAAGCAGGCTCTGTGCTGACACAGGGAGCCTGATGTGGACCCAAACCCACATACCGCAAGACCATGAACTGCGCTGAAGTCAGACACCCAACCAAATGAATCACCTAGTTGCCCCTAAAAATACTTTTTGACATAAGTGGGATCATATCCATATTGCTTTGCAACTTACTTTTTTCACCTAACAGTGAACCTTGGATATCTTTTTGTGTTTGTTTGTTTTTTATGTTTGTTTATCCTTGAGAGAGAGAGAGAGAGAGCATGAGTGGGGAAGGGACAGAGAGAGAGGGAAACATAGAATCCAAAGCAGGCTCCAGGCTCTGAGCTGTCAGCACAGAGACCAATGAGGGGCTCGAACTCATAAACTGCAAGATCATGACCTGATCCAAAGTCGGATACTTAACCAACTGAGTCATCCAGGCATCCCTGGTTTTGTGTCTGTTTCAGGATTGGATAGCATTTTTATCTGGTGATATCATTAATTTAGTCGGGCAGTTTCTAATATTTGGGTTGTTTTCAGTTTGTTTGTTTGTTTTACTCTAACAAGTGGTGCTGTAATGAGCATCCTTGGTCATACATCTTTGCACATTTCGGAAGGTTTTTTATTCTCTGTAATATAAATTTCTAATAGTAAAATTTCAGGGTCAAAGGATAAGTACATGTTAAAATGTTTATAGATGTTTCCAAATTACCCTGTTAGTCATTGTCCCAATTTATAGACTCACCAATAATATAGGAGTGCACACTTCTCACAAGTCTCGCCAACCAATATAATCAATTGCTTCAATTTTTGGTGACATGAAAATGATTCCTTTAACTTGTATTTAATAGGTTGAATGTCTTTTCATATCTTCATTTAGTATCATATTCTTCTGTGACTTGCTTGTTCACTGTTATTATTTTCTTATCAACTTATAAGAATTATTTAGTATTATTTGAGATATTGACCCTTTGTCTTAGCATGACACTTATTTGCAAAGGATACTTGCTATTACATTTTAAACTCTTAAATTCTGCTATGAAAATCCCTTGGAATATAGTCCATGATGCTTTGTGTGAATATAAAAAATAAATGGAGATGTTTCATATAACTAAAAAGTTAGGTGGGCATTGGTCAAAAATTTATTTGGAAGGTAAGTTTGTTCTTTCTTAGGGGAGAAGTTATCACTTCTCCCTAAACCAAGGCAGGAGACCAAGTCTGAAGTGAGCGGCCTCTTATCAGATCTACAGAGAGCTTTTTGATTAAAAATTAGTCTTTTAACTGATTAAAAGTCAGTTAAGCATCCAACTCAATTTCAGCTCAGGTCATGATTTCATGAGCTAGAACCTTGCATGGGGCTCTGTGCTGACAGTGCAGAGCCTGCTTGGGATTCTCTCTCTCCCTCTCTCTTTCTGCCTCTCCTCTGCTTGCACTCATGCTCTTTCTCTCAAAATAAATAAATAAACTTAAAAAAAAATAAAAGAAAAAAGGAATCAGTCTTTGTTTCAGCAGACAGTGTATGACACGAATAGCTTACTTTTACTTTGAATGATTTTATTGACTAATACTAGGCTCTACATTTAACATTTATGTCTAGAAAAATTAGACATTATTATTTTAATTTTATAGGAAACTAATATGTGTTTTTGAAGTACTCCTGAATTTAGCACCTAGATCAAATTATGTTGGATGATTTTTCATGGAAACTGGCATATTTTCTTATTTTGCAAAGTTAGCTCTTACTTGCTCATATTTCTGATACATCTTGAGTACAATGAATCAATAATTTAAGGATGAATAAGTTAGACTTGCTATAAATATTGGGATTGTTAGAAGGCAAGAATCTCTGGACCAGAAGTTGCAATTTGATAACCTGCTAGTTATATCTGCCCCACAGATGCTGCCTCCTAGGGTAAGAACTATTTTGAACGAGTTGCTATTGCTTATAAATGGCTTCATATAAAACCAGATTTCTAGTTTTCCTTGAAAAGGAAATTTTGGCACTAATAGATTATGTGCATATTAATAATGAACTAGAACTGCATGGTGGCTGTTCTTTTATACACAGGGTAAGTGGTCCAATTTGCCACAGTTACTGCTCTTCTTTTATGTTTATACCAGTCCCATTTCATTCACCGATGTACATTTCGTTGAATGCTCTTTTATATAGGCAAATAAAAGGCATGTATGTAAAAAAAATTTCTTAGCTTTTTCATTAATAAATTAGTGAAGACATCATAAACTTCTCTGCTTTATTGGGTTTTCTGGCACATTCATTTCCTGGAAAAGGTGGCAAGAAATACAAAGGTATAAGAAGCAGTCAGCATCCCGGAGATATTTCCCAACGTGGCCAGTAACCCACTATATTGACTGGTGAAAAAGATGAACAAAAAGTTTTATACTTCCTGAAGTTCCAGTATCTTACGCTGTAATTTCTTTAGGTCTTTCTGGACTTTATATTTCTCTAAATCCATTTTTGTTTTCTGTATTTGTTGCAGGGAGCCGAGAGAGTCGTGAATTGACTTAAATCCTGGAAGAGGATATGAGGAAAGGTATAGTGAAATTAAACAGCGCATTGGAGCTTTTTTTTTTCAACAAAAGTTGCTAATCAGCAGTTCTGCCATAATTGATCATCATTTAATTCAAAGCATCTTAAATTCCATTAAGTCTAGTCTAAAAATGTACAATAATCCATTTCTTGTATGTCATGAAGATACATTAGAGATAGTGTTTCAGCTTAGATGTGGCTTCATTGTGAAAATTTAATTCAATTCCTCTCCTCCTTGCCCAAATATACTGCATACCTAAATAATTCTGTATTTCAAGAGAGAAACTTAAAGTATTTTCCTCTTTCTGTGTACTTTAATAAGAGATTTAAATGATCTCTTTTCTAATTGTTGTTACCCAATTGAAGATAAAGAAAACAGGTGAGATTTTAAAATTTCTCAGAAAGTGCTCCCTGTTGAGGGACCTAAGGAGGCCACCAGCATTCCCCCCAGGGCTTCATATGTCTCTTATGTAGGTCTAGTCACTCATGACCACAGAGCCACCAGATCTCAAGCTCCTTAGGGTCCAGCCCATTTCTTATTCACTGGGCCTTTCACATAGTCATTTCTCAACACATTTTTATTAAAGGCATAAAAGAACACAGCATCAATTTGAAATTCCCCTTTGCTAGAACCTCCAGTTAGTAAAATGCAGAAACAACTAGAATGCACATTCCTCTTTAGCTCATCCTGAGGTTATACTAATGGCATGAATATATTTAAACCTCTGGTATTTAAGTAGAAAGCAGGGCCCTAAAAGTAGGGCGAGTTAAGTTTGGGATATGATTCCTGGCCAGATAATTCATTATTTTGGTTGGACAGTGGGAGATGGGGGGAGAGGCAGCGTGGGTCAGATTTCCAGGCAGCAAATTTTACTTATATGCTAGGAGCATCGGGCAGAACGAGACCATAATATCTTCCCAAGACACCTTCAAGGCATCTCTGTGCAGGACCAACATTTGAGAGAATTTGCATGAATTTTTCTGAGAACTAGAAGACAGAAAATGAGTTGGGGCTTTCTTTAATAAAGGAATCTCTCATTCTGGTAATTCCCTCAGAATTGTGACTCGAGGCAGATGGCAGCGCCGCAGCACCTATCCCATGTCCTTCCCTTTGACAAATTAGATGAGCCTTTCAATTAATCCTCTTTGATGTTCGCTCAGCTTGACACTGCTGCCATTAGCCTCCTTAAGAAGAAAAGCAGTCATTATACCAGGCTCTGTTAATTCATCTCTCTCTTTCACTTGTAAAGGTCAGGTCTCCAGTCTGACATCTGTCCAGGCTCATTGCCTGCAGTTCAATGAGGGGCATTCGATTTCAGGGCCTAATTTCATGATATACCACAAGTCAGGTCTTGATCTCAAGGACTTTCCACGTCTAACAATTCTGATTCTATGATCTTAGTAAAAACAAAACAAGAAAACAAAAAACAAAAAAAATTCACAGGGTTGGCAAGCTTGTGACACTGCCCAGTCTGAATGAAGAACGTGAACTTGTTGACTCATCTTCCACTGGCATGCTGACATTCTACGGGATATTTAGAAAACTGAGATTAAACGCCAAAGGATATCGACAACGACAAGACTGACCCAAGGCCATGAGCTCCAAGCAGACAACTCTGTGGAACTGGATAAGCAACAACTTGTGTTCTTAATCAAAACGGTCTGCTCACCTGACTGATATTCATTCTGAATTTTCTCTAATTCACTCCAGATGTGCTTTTCCAGTTGGCTCATCTTCTTGGACAGTTTATTTTCTATGTGTTTTACTTTGCTTAGTTCTGCTTCCTGTTTCTCCGTGTTAAGGAGGTTCTCTAATTTGCTTGAAAGCTTCAGTAATTGTTCTTCCATTTTATTTTCAGACTTTTCCTATAAAAGATATCATGAGATAAAACTTTGCAGAAAAGAAAGGTGGATTTGTACTTCAGCTTAGGGAATGTTTTTAACAAGGTAACTTTTACATATTAAACCTGAAAATCCCAACCGAGTTCCTTTGTATCTAAGACTATGTTCACACCTGTAAGAGTTCATCCCTTTGTTTGGCCCTGTTTGCAGTTTCCAGAATTCTGCATGTGATAGGAGAAAGAAAAGAAAGGGCTGTGGTCTTGCTGAAATGCCTTGAGGAGTTGGAATCATAGTCTAGTGCTTAAAAACGTGTGGTCAAGGCAGGCATTTTAGATACTGCTTGATCTAAGCTCCTTGTTCCTGTTAGACGTCCTTTTCCCTCCGGCTTCATATCTCCACATGGACAGAGTTCAGTTAGAATAGTGATTCTGTTGTTTATTGGTATCACCTGGACCATCACACCACCACCACCACACCCCTCACCAAACTCGGATTTAATTGGTCCACAGTGGAACTCAGGAATTTATCTAGTTGAAAAACTCTCCAGGTGATTCTAATTGCAGGGAGGTGGGGACTGCTTGGACCCCTGAGGCTTAAGAGCTTCTCTGCTCCTCCTCACCCCCTCATAGGGAATTTCCCAGCAAGAGCTGGGTGACACGGACTTGGTCCCACTGTTCCTCCTATCTTTGGTCCTGCCTGCCTCAGGGAGGTGGATTCCAGCCTCTCTCTTACTTGTGGTGGGAAGCTTCTGCCTGCAGGTGGCCTTGCGGTCACCTAGGGCTGCCTAGAACTGGTGGACGAGTCTGTCTAAATCCGAGGGAACTAGCAGACCCCGTTGGCTGCACGTCGGACCCCATAGACTTCAATAGCCTTATCAGTGATAAAGCTGGAATGATTATCCACATCTCTTGGACTCTTGCCTCTGTCAGCTGTCTACAAACCCAGCTCCCCAAAGCCCCTCTACCGAAGTTCCAGAAACATCTTATTTGAATCACCAGCAAGGCTGGCAGTCACTGATGACACAGAAGGCTCTGTGCTGTTCTCCCATTGGAGCTAGCAGCTGGCTGGCTGTGCTGCCTGGAGTGAAGGGCACCTGCAGTCAACAGATTTCCCCTCCGTCCCAGTAGCCTTGCCCCAAACCTGGCGGTTTCTCTACGAGGTCACCTCTGGAAAAGAAGTTTTGAGACCTTTGACCTACTAATGGATCTTCAGAGAGGTAAAGTGACTCGTCTATGGCAGAAGTTTTTAGGCTTTCTTGTGTCTAAGTATCCCCTCAGGAGGCTTGCCTGGATGCACAGATCTCTGGGGGAGGCCCCAGGGACCTCATCTCTGGGTTGGGACCAGGAATATGTATTTAAAAAACAAACAAACAAACAGCACCACCTCTCTTTAGGTTATTTTGGGTACAACACACTCAGCAGTGTGGGTTCCAGAGTTGGAGAGTAGCACACAGAACCAAAAGGCCGGCCTCTGGATTCCCGTTCCCGTGGCAAAAAAGGTAAGCTACTGACACAGTGAAGGTTACTGCGACTGTCCCAGTGAAACCTTCAACATCCAGACAGTGAGTATGCAGCTGTTTGCTTACCAGCTTCTCCTGTAGGAGCTTCAGACATTGATTTACATGGCCAAGATGATCTTTTTCATAGTCGAGGAACTGTTTTTCTGTCCATTTTTGATGGTTCTCAACTTCCTCATACAGATTATTCGAAAGTGACTTAAATCTAGGGAAAAATAGTTCTACTTTAGTAAAGGAAATTTAAACATAAAACCAAAATTTACTATTGAAAAACTCTGCAGTTTTTTCAGATGATGAGGTCCAAGATGTCTAACAAGTACTTATGGGTTGATGTGGGCAGTGGGGGGCTAGGGAGCACATTTGGGTCCCTGCCCTGAGCTCGCATTTGACCCTGCCGCTGACAACACTCCTCTGCATACCTTAAAATACACATCTACACAGTGACAGACATATGAACACACAGGAACGCGTGTATCATCCATGCAGATTTCCTCTTAGGGTACATTGTATGTGTGGAAGAAACATTTTGACAAGCCACTTGGGCTGGGAATATCACTCTGGGGTAGGTAGGGGTCAGCAAACTTTTTCTATAAAAGGTCGATAGCAAATATTTTAGGCTTCATGCACCATATGGTCTCCATTGCAACCAGTCAGTTCCGTAACTATTCAGTGCTGCCATTGCAGTGGGAAAGAAGCCCCATAAGATACAAACAAATGAAAAAAAGAACTTTGTTGTCTAATCTAACTTTATATACACTGAGATTTAAGCAACATAAAATCACGTCATAAGATATATGTTTTTTATTTAAAAAAATTAGTAGAAAGTGTGCAAATCATTCTTAGCAGTAGGCAGATTTGGCTAAGGGTGGAATCTCTGCTCTACAAGGGTCACCACCAGGCTGGGGAGGAGCTGGGCCAGAGAAAATCATAGGTAGGAAGTGGGGAAGAGAGCAGGAAGAAAGACCCAGAAGAACTTTGCGAAAGCAGAGTGTCCATGGGAGACAGTCCTCGGTTGTCTTTTCGGTCTTAGATGAAATCTTCAGTGAAGTCCCCATTGCCTCCAGTGGGTGTCTGTGGATTCTTTGGGGAGTAGGGTGCAGGGAGGGCTTAAAGAGGTATTGAGTTACTTATGCGGGTCACAACCAGATATATAATAGGCTAAGGTGCAGGAAGCGACCGCTGGCATCAAAACGATGCACCATAGGAATATTAAATAACAGAGAACGAAGGATTTTTTAAAATGGAAGTGGATGTTATTACAGAGATTGAAAGATTGAAATATTATATTCTCAATTTGAAAAGCCACTCTGGAGTGGCTGAGGATTTGAGTAGAAAGGAGAATCCACAGCCGGAATGGTTGAGAAGAGGTAGGATGATGGTGGGGACTGGTGAGCTGTCTCTGTATGTTTTCTGCATGCGACTACCTTGTAGGAGGATGTCAATTTCAAATTCCCTTCTAGAATAGGCAATATATTAGATAGGCATGGGCAATGCATGTTGTTTATTACTGAAAATATTCAGACTAACTTACAACATGTGGCTTGCAGTAATCATTGCTGTATTGCTGTAATGTTTTCAGGAAAAATTGTATGTAGATAATTTTGTTTGTGGTATTTATCAGTGGAAATTGCGTAAGACATGCTGGACATATATTGCATGCATGTGCTTCTTTAGCTTCCCTGAAGAAGTGTTTGGACTAATATTTGGAAAAGACAGGTTACACGAGACCATTTCCATTTTTTATTTAGAGCAGTGGGCCTCTAACAATGCACAGAGACATTTTTGGTTGTCACAACTCGGAGATGCTACTGACATGTAGTGGGTAGAGACCAGAAATACTGCTAAACATTCTACAATGCACAGGACGGCCTCACAAAAAACAATTATCCACCCCAAATGCCAATAGTGTCCTCACTGAGAAACCAGGATTCAGATGATGAAATCAAGGAATGGAAAAAGTTAATTTTCCAGTAGCTCAATCAGTTGTGGTATAATACCTGAATTCTATTCTTCATCTCAGTGAATTACCACATTTTGTGATACGGAGAGAGATACTTTTCACATAGAAAGCATATCTTGATTCAGGTGAGTATTTCAACATTGAAGAAGAGACCACTGGCCACAGCTCCTGTTGATCTCATCATGATTTGCAAACACCTGTGCTACCGGCTAACAGCTGATGGACCTCAAATAAGTTCCCAGCTGACACATGGGAGGCCTCATGTTAGCCAACTGTTTTCTATGTGTGGAATACTCTTCCTTAGAATACCCAAGGGCTCCTGCCCTCATTTCATTCAGATATCTCTTCAAGTACCATTTACCGCCTTAACATAGGACTGACTTTGTTTGTGTGTTTATTTTATTACTATTTTTTTTTTTTTTTTTTTTTTTGAGAGAGAGCACTTGAGAGCACAAGCAGGAGAGGAGCAAAGGGCAAGGAAGGAGAGAACCTTAAGCAGGCTCCCTATCCAGCAAGGAGCCCGACTCAGAGCTTGATCCCATGAATGTGAAATCATGACCTGAGCACAGATCAAGAGTCTGATGTTTAACCAACTGAGCCACCCAGGCGCCCCAGGGCTTTTTTTAAAACCACACTTAAAAAAAAAGTTTCTTTTTCTCCATTTGACCCTCCCTATTCCTTTACCCTACTTTATTTTTCTCCAAAATGCTGATCACCATGTGATAAATATAATTTGTGTGCTGTCTACTTCGCTAGAATCTAAGCTCCATGAAAGCAAGGAATTTACTTTCTTCATGGCTGTGAACAGTGGCTGGAATATAAAAAGTGCTCAGTGAATAGTTGTTGAATAAATGATTCTTTCTTTCTCATTTAATACCTTTAATTTGGGCTTTGCACAAATAACAAATCATACTGAGATATTTAGATACCTAATCTTCAATTTTCATCTTCCCTTTCCTACTTGTAGTGGAAATACTAATTAATAGTGATTGTTAAGAGGGACGGTCAGGGCGCCTGGGTGGCTCAGTCGGTTAAGTGTCTGACTTCAGCTCAGGTCATGATCTCCCGGTCTGTGAGTTTGAGCCCTGCGTCGGGCTCTGTGCTGACGGCTCAGAGCCTGGAACCTGCTTCAGATTCTGTGTCTCCCTCTCTCTCTCTGCCCTTCCCTTGCTCACGCTCTGTCTCTATGTCTCTCAAAAATAAAAAAAAATAAAAATTAAGAAAAAAGAGGGACGGTAAATCCCCAGAAAATCAAGAGGTAGCCTTGCAATTGAGAATCCAGCCTTCAATGTGCCCCTCACTGTGTATATAAATGAGAACATTTACTCTCATTACTGATAAAATACTAACATCTCTCTGAGAACCAGGGAACCATTAAATGTGCCCAAGTAATATCTCCATAAGTGCATATTGGTAATTAGAATTCTGAAATTAAAATAGTCATAAAGAATGAATTATTACCTATTATCATTTTATTATAAGGTTTTGCAGGCAATTGGAGAGTCACCTTACAGGTTACCATGAAAAGTCAGACTTGGTAGTTTATGAAAACATGAAAGCATTTTTTAAAAAGCATTCTCCTTGAAAGATTAAAAAAGATAAGCTAAAATAAAGGTTTATATAAATCTCCTTCTTTCCTTAGACTTTCTCCTAGCCTAATGGACATGATTTTCCATGAAAGAATTACTTTCCTGTGAATTACAGTATTTATAGTTAAAATCTCAACAGGATGAATTATGACATTCACATTTTAGTTCCCAGCTCTACTTTTCCAATGGTTATGGTAGTATTTCTATCAGATGTAGATAGATATAGGGGCACCTGGGTGGCTCAGTCAGTTAATTGTCCAACTTTGGCTCAGTTCATGATCTCATAGTTTGTGGGTTCCAGCCCACATTGCGGCTCTGTGCCGACAGTTCGGAGCCTGGAGCCTGCTTCAGATTCTGTCTCCATCTCTCTCTGCCCCTCCCCCATTTGCACTCAGTCTCTGTCTCTCTCTTTCAAAAATAAATAAACATTAAAAAAAGATGTAGTTAGAGACAGATAGGTAGGTAGATAGGTAAGTAAGTAGGTAGATGCGTGGATGGATAGATACATGATTTTCTTTTTCGGAAAACACAGAAGTCAGACTTTTAAATGATGGCCACAGATCCTACTAGGATAGTGTGAGATACAGTTAAAAATTTTTTTTATATTGGTGGAATCAACTTAATATACACACCAATGGCAATTATAAGGGAGAAAGTTATAAAAGCATAAGATAAAATTTATAGACACAGCAGACAGCTGTGGTGAATGTGAATGGTGAGGGCTTGCAACAGTCATTCTAGGGACCCCTGCGGTCATAGTTGACATACATAAGTGAGGACATAGCTCTATTCTGGGCCTTTTTTTTTTTTTTTAATCTGCTCTTTTATGTCTCAAACTCATTGTCTTGCTTTTAATAATCAACTGAACTTTTCTAGAAGACATGAAAGTTTGATTTCTTAAAAAATGTTACTATTAATAGGTTCTCAAGAATTCAGATAGTGACTTTAACCAAGTCAGTCTTTGGAGGTTGAATCTAAGATTTTAAATTTCACGTCAGAAGAAATTAATTCCAAGAAACTTACATCTAGTAAGTTTGTACCTATATACTTTAACTTCTTTATGTCCTGTGGTTTCTAATTGGTGACACAAATAAAGATCAACTCCATTCTGATAGGAAGCTTTTTCCTTGTCATTCCATGTTGTACTTGAGCTTAAATCCCAACACCTTCATAGTCTCATACCTTCATAGTTTTCAAGCAAATATAATCTTTCCATTCCCTAAATTTCTGTAGTACAATTAGTTTACTAAATGGTTGGAATTGTGAGATAGAGGTGTCATAGATTGACAAAACAACCTGAGGTTTGGAGTCAGATATTTTCTAATGATGTGACTTTGGGCAAAGTGTTTAATTTCTATGATTATGTTTCCTCATCATTAAAATGGGGATGGATGCACCTGAATATCTCGGTCACTTAGGGATTGGTAGACATCCAGAAATAACAATTAGTAGATTTCTTATTTCTGTCTACTGATATAGCTCGTCTAACACTGTCTTAATTTTTACTTCGTGTTTAGCTTTTCACTTATCCGTATATTTTCCCCCCAACCGTATGTGTCTTTGAGTATTCTAAAATGCACCTTACACATTATTGATTCTCAAAATATTCACTGGCTATTCGTATCTGAATGTGCTGGGTGGTGAGAATACGAAGATGGATGAGACATATCCTTGACTTGAATAGTTTGTAACTTAATACTGTGGGAGTGTTTTCAAAGCTGTGTGGGAAGATTTGAGTCCATGCATTGGCTTCATTGACCATATACTTTTTGTTTCTAATAAATCACTATCAATTAAACATTGTCGGCAGCAAGAAGTATCTAGGGAGTAACTGGTAGGCACTTCCCCTACCAAACCCCTGCTAAAGTCAGCCATATTTTACGATGGTTATGACTCTTGCTCTATAAGCACTAAGTTGTTGGCTTAGGACATTACTTAGCTGAACATCTGACTAAGACCCTTCTGGAAAAAAGAGTCTCCATGTAGGGGTTCAGATGATAGAGCCCGTGCGTCTCCTTTGTCAGGTCTAGTGGTGAGTGCCAAAGTCCCAGGAATTCACTAGAACACCACAGACAATGTTGGGGCTTTTAAGTTGTATATAATATATAAATTTAATTGACCATTAAACCTGAAATTGTTAAAGTTTCTAAATGGTAAAACTGTCCAATTAAACACACTTTTGAATGTTATTAAAATGCTTTTAATCCCTTTATACAGAGACAGTAGTTTCTTAAAAAAAGGAAAAGCAAATACAATAACCCATCTACTTTCATTTGAGAAGTGCTCTAAATGGAAAAAAAAAAAAAAGAAAGCCCTACTTGCTTTATTTTTTTCTTTGAGGAAAATATATTTGCAATAAATATCTTAGTCCAAGGGTTAATATCTCTAATGTGAAGGAATTCTACAAATTGATAAGAATATGAGGAAAGTCATGATATAAACTTTGACAAATGGGCAATTCACAGAAAAGGAAATTCAAATGGTGAAGGGAATGCAAATGGAAACAAAAGATGCAATCTTCATCCTTTAATTGGTAGATATTAAAAAGAATATCCAGTGTTGATAAGAATGTAGAGAAAGGTCTTCTCAAATATTGCTGGTGGAAATGTGCATTGCTACATTAAAAAAAAAGAAATTAATAAAAATTAATAAATAAACTCTTTGACCTCGGAATCTTGCCAATGGAAGTAAAAACATCTACATTTAAGGATATTTAAATATATATACATACAATCATTTTTGGGTTTGTTTGGGGTAGCCGTAAACTGGAAAGAATCAATATGATAAACGATTGAATTAACTATAGCACATCTGTAAGTTAAAATATTACACAACTATTTAAACTAATGTTAGAATAATACTGATCTAGAGAGATGACTAAGATGTACTATAAAAAACAAATTATTGAATAATGTGAATAGGGTGTATTTTAAAAAGGCATGTTCTGTCTACACATATAGTGTATGATGTGTATAATATAAATAAACATTCTTTTTTTTGTTATTTATATTAATAAGGAGGGAAGTGTGGAAGGACAAATCCTGGTGTTAGCATTGGTTACTTTAAGGAAGCTAAGATGGAGACCTTTTTTTCATCTTTGTTTTCTGTTGTTACTTTACATTTCATCTTTGTTTTCTGTTGTTACTTTACATTTTATTTATTTTTAAAAATATTTTTAAATTTATTTACTTGTTTTGAGTGAGAGAGAGTGAACAGGGGAGGGGCAGAGAGAGAAGGAGAGAGAGAATCCCAAGCAGGCTCTGAGCTGTAAGTACAGAGCCCAATGTGGGGCTCGAACTTATGAACCACGAGATCATGACTTGAGCTGGAACCAAGAGTTGGACGCTTAACTACCTGAGCCACCCAGGCATCCCTATTTTGTTACTCTTTAGTTTAAAAAATTGACGAAGAAGATTTAAATAAAAAATGAGTCATTCGTGTATTTAAATGAATTATTAGAGCTCATAGGTATTTTCCTGGGGAAAAGTTTGGTTTATAAATTCAGTGTTACCTACTGTCACAGTAATGAAATTTTAACACTTTATTATTTCAAGTGAGAAAAAGATTCAAGATTTATACTATTACAAAAGTGTCCATAATCATATTTAACTATTTGGACGACACTGCTATAAGCCAATTTTCCACAGGACTGGAGACAGAAAAAGCATGCCTCATCATTGGTAAGGCAATTAGTCCTTCTTCTCAAACCTTCCCTTTTCCTTTTTTTTTTAAATTTATTTTTAATATTTATTCTCGAGAGAGAGAGAGGGTGTGAGTGGGGGAGGGCAGAGAGAGAGGGACACACAGAATCTGAAGCAGGCTTCAGGCTCTGAGCTGTCAGCACAGAGCCCGATGCAGGGCTGGAAGTCCAAACCCGTGAGATCATCACCTGAGCCAAAGTTGGACACTTAACCAACTCAGCCATGCAGGTGCCCTGATTTTCTCTTTGTTAATGTACTTCATCCCTTTAAGCCAGTATTCCATTCCAGATGATGAATCCCGTTTCTTTCCCAGGAAAATTAGTTCTTAAATTATTACTCTAGAATTATACTTCTACTTTGGATACTTTGTTTAATTCTAAGCTAGTGGGATTAGATCAAGCACCCACACAGATATTTATTGAACATGCTCACTATACTGGAATTTAAGTACCTAGAGATGCTTTTTTATTGTATGAGTAAAGTGGGTATTTTCTCTTTACACAAGGCATTTACTTTTTTTTCTTTGAGTTTTAGAGATGACTAGTTATTCATCAGTTTCTAGGACACATGTATTCCCAATTTAACATCTCTGAAATCCGGAGGTGTCTTGAAAATAATGGTGTGCTACAGTTTAATTGTTAGCATCATGTTTAGGAGGTTATACACATGCACACATTGGTATGTCTTATAATCAGGGGCACTTAGATTTGATGAAACACTGTAAGGATGGGGGAAAATGGAGCAAGCAGAGTATATTCAGAACACTGATTTGACCAAGTCATTAAACCCAAGTGACATGGGACAGAGGAAAAAGAACAAGAAGAGGCAGTAAGGTAGTATCATCCAAGTAACTAGAATTTTCCTTTGCCTGTGCCAGGATGCTAGGAAATGGTGGTCTTTTATACAAGAAAGGAGGATATGGGAATAAGGAGGCCAATAATTTGAATGTTTGTAGACTCTCGTCTCCTTTACGGTACGTAGGGGAGAACTCAGTGAGGATGGGACAGAGACCAGTCTTAAAAAATGGATAATGTAAAGGAGGTAGAGAATCCTAGAAGAAATTTTAAAAAGAAAGCTTTTAAATCAAAGTTGTTTTAATAATTATTTGATAGTCTTGCAGAATCGACGTATATTCAATGACGTATCTTACGTTGAGACATTTTATTATGTAGTTGATAAGTTCAAATTACTCTCTAGAGAAGGTCAGAATGTATATCAATTCAGTCGCAATACATAAACAGAGAGAATGACAAAATTAATATCCATATATATTTTTAAAGTTTTTATCTAAATTCCAGTTAACATACAGTATAATTAGTTTCACATGTACAAATTAGTGATTCAACACTTACGTACAATGCCCAGTGCTCATCACAAGTGCCCTTCTTCATCTCCATCACCACTTTCACTCATCCCTTCCCCCTCGTATTTCCTTTATTATGAATATTGTATAAGTTACTTTAGTGTAGAGTATTCTCTCCATTAGTTTGTTGCTTTATGTCTTACCCAGTTTCAAATTCCTGGGATATATTTTCATTTAATGCCAATGCTTTCATTAGGCAAATCCTTTTGGAATGTACTTAACAGAATTAAAAATCTTCCATTCACTTACTTGAACTCCAGAATGTTCATTTCATGGCGATAATCTCCCTGGACCATCTTTAAATTTGAGGTTTGCTCAGAACTGGATGCCTCAATCTTTTCTAAGAGCTGTATTACCTAATGAAAGTACAAAAAGGAGCTTGTGTGTGTGTGTGTGAACAAAATCCCTAGCACTCACATTAATTATACTTTATTCCTAAAAGAGCCAAAAAACAACCTTGAAACTAAAGCATATTTGCATTTGAAAATGATCTTTTCTAAAGGAATGATTCAATAGTTATAGAACCATCTTCAAGTGTTCCATCCTGATGTCTATAATATCCTTTTTTTTTTTAATTTTTTTTAATGTTTATTTATTTTTGAGACAGAGAGAGACAGAGCATGAGTCGGGGAGGGGCAGAGAGAGAGGGAGACACAGAATCTGAAGCAGGCTCCAGGCCCTGAGCTGTCAGCACAGAGCCTGACGCGGGGCTCGAACTCACAGACTGTGAGATCATGACCTGAGCCAAAGTCGGACGCTCAACCGACTGAGCCACCCAGGCGCCCCTATAATATCCTTTTTGATAATAGGTTACCTAATGATCTAACAAAAACATAGTATTGATATTGGTTTATCAATTTTTTAATTTTATCACTTTACTTCTTCCACAATTACCATGTAAGCTGGTATGTAACCTCTATCACCACTGTAACCTTACTGCACATCAGTTGACCAATGGTAAATATTCACCAAATACTTATTGAATAAATCTTTAAATGTACAATTAATTAGGCTCTGAGGAAGACACACAAGTGGACTAAGATTAGGCCTTAGGAATTTCCAGGTAGGAATCTGACATGAGAACAAGTGAATCCCCGGTGAAATGACTTTAGAGCATATAAAGATAGGAAACAAGTTCCAGGTCTGGAAGTTAGGATAAGAGTGGCTTCTACACAGCCAGAAACACTGAGGAAGTTCCTTTCGGTAAAAGGACTGCTTTGGAAAATAGACACAGAATTGTGGCACAGAATCGCACCTAAACTAATCACTGTCTGGGGGAATGAAACTACACAATGGGCTTTGGCCAAATAAAACAGTGACATGGAGGAAAATGGGCAGTTAACAAAATCTAAGTTTTGTTATTTGTTTTTTTGTGTTTTTTTTTGCTTTCTCCTTTTTTAATTTTAATTCAAGTTGGTTAACATGTAGTGTATTGTTGGTTTCAGCAGTAGAATGTAGTGATTCATCACTCACATATAACACCCAGTGCTCATCCCAAGAAGTCCCCTCTTTAACGCCCATCACCCATTGAGCCCATCTCCCCACCCACCAAAATCTAAGATTCTCTTAGAAAACAAAGAGTTGAATAACAGAAAGCTTTGAATAGATCAATGTTGGGTAGGCAACCAATACCGCATGAATGACTGTTTATAGGAGATCCACTTAAAAGAGGCTACTTATAGGAGGAATACTTAAAGGCAGAATTGTTAACAATAAAATATTAGACAAATACATTGCTGACAAAAGCAAAGGAAAAGCAAGCCAGTGTCTCCTGGGTGGCTCATGTGGTTAAGCATCTGACTCTTGATTTTGGCTCAGGTCACAATCTCATAGTTCCAGTTCAAGCTCCATGTCTGTGCTGTCGGCATGGAGCCTGCTTGGGATTCCCTCTCTCTCTCTCTCTCTCTCTCTCTCTCTCTCTCTCTCTTTCTCTCTTCTCTCTCTCTCTCTCTCTCTCTCCCCCCCTTCTCCTTCTCTCTCTGCCCCTCCTTTGCTCTATCACTATCTCTCAAAATAAATGTAAAAGAGTGTTTAAAAAAAAGGAAAGCTAGCAAAACAATATTGTTAGATTAAATGTTATTTGAGGCAAAGTATGTTAAATGGGACAAAGACTGTCATGTTTACAGATGAAGACTAGATTTCACAGTGAAGAGGCTTGAACATTTATTTATGTTATATACTGACTAAAAAGTAACAGCTGAGGAATTATAAGGATAAACTGAGATGATATATTAATGATTTTAAATGATTTCTCTTTGACCAACAAAGGCCAAATAAGTAAAATATAAATAAAGATATAGGAAGATATGAAAAATATAGCTTATTTAGTAGTTTTATATACCAAGCAATCTAAATTGGAAACAGTAAGAAACACTCATTCTTTCCCAGTGCCCAGTCAGCCTTTGCAACAACTAAGCAGACATGTCACTACAAAGAACTCAAATTATTCCACCAAGCAGGAAGAATACAGACCATGACTCTACACTGCACAGAAACTAGAAATTAATAAGAAAGTATAAAGAGATAAAAATCTGACAATTTATATTAAAAAAATCTCGTTTACTTCTAGTGTTTTGCATGGAAATGTGCCTCTCAGACCCCCTGCCAGGAGGAGCATAATTGGCCAAGGGCCTTGACTGCTATGTTTCAAACACATCACTATGTGTGGATAGCATCTTTCCCATTGGCTTCCAGTGAGTGTCTGAATAGTATTCCTATGATGAGAGACTTTGGTTCAAAGAACTTGCTGAAACTATTAGAATGACTGTCTCAGATCTTCCCTCTTTCTCACAGGAGTCAGAACTATTTTGTCATCTGATGGTTCTTTCCATCTCCTCCAGCTCCCTCCCCGTTTTCCTTCACAGTTTTTTTTCCTCAGTAAATCTCTTGCTCATCAATTCCTTTATGGCATTTGTTTCTCTAAGGACTAACACTCTGTCAAAGAATACCTCAACTCTGCCATTACAATTTACCTAGGAAAGGATAATAAGAACATTATATATCAACAGGACACAGCCACATCTATAATCAGTGGTAAATTTCTGGCATTAAATGTTTTCATAATTATGTAAAAGACAGAATAAAGCTATGCAAACCAACCACTAAAGAGAATAAAGCTATGTAAACCAACCACTAAAAATAATAACAAACCTAACTATGGGAAAGCAGAATGAAGAAATTGACAAACTGAGATAGGTGGAACGGCCCCTTTAAGACATCCATGCTCTAATTCCTGGAACCTGTGAATATGATATGTTAGATGGCCAATGGGATTTGCAGCTATAATGAAGGTTACAGATCTTGAAACAGGGAGATTATCCTGTCTTATCCAAGTGGGCCCAATTCAATCACATGAGCCTTTAAAAGCAGAGAACTTTCTCCAGCCAGAGTCAGAGAGGTTTAAAGCATGACATGGACTTGGCCTGTTCCTGGAGAGAGGCCACATGGAAAACATGAGAAAGAAGACTGGCAGCTGGGGGAACATGTCTCCAACTGACAGCCAGCAAGAACCTCAGTCACACAACTTCAAGAAACTGAATTCAGCCTAAAGCTTGAATGAATTTGGGAGAGGACTAATTCCCAGAGCTGCCTCAAAGGAACATAGCCCTGCTGATATCTTGATTTCTGCCTGGTAGGGGATCTACTCTAGTCCACCCAGGCTTTTGACTTGCAGAAACTATGAGATATTTATGTTGCTATAAACCACCAAGTGTGTGGTCATTTGTTATGAATAGCAGACTAATATACAAACATTAAAAAATTAATAAGTAAAAAAATAATAGGATGATATGTAAATCCAAAGGTTGTTTCTCTGAAAAGGTAGTAGACAATGTTTTTCTTGGTCTAAACATAAAGAAAACACATGGATACTAAAATTAAGAATAAGGAAAGATAGAGTAGTTATAAATATGATCCAAATAATGTAGTGAAAACATTCACAAAGCTGAAGTGATAGATGAAATAGAAGCCAAATAATAATAGTTTTTAATTCACTTCTCTCAATCCAAGACAGAAGAATAGACCAAAAAAATAAGTAAGGATACAAAAGACCTAAACAGTAAGCAATTTTTTATATATCAGCTGAAATTTGTGCCCTAAAAATACAGAGTATATTCTTTTAGAACATGTAGAATATTTTGCTATCCAGCCACTAAAGAAACCCCTGAAAGTATTCAAAAAACTGAAACTGGTATATACAACATAAATTTCAATTACAGTAAGATAAAACTAAAAATGAATACCAGGATAACAAAAAATCCTTAACTCAGGAAAAACAACAACCCCTCTTAAGCTGTTCAGTCAAAGGGAAAAATGCAATCTACAACTGCAGAATTCTAGGAAACCATGAGAACACTATATCAACCCTAGAGAATACAGGGAAGGAAATAAATTCTCAGGGAAAATTTATAGTCAAAAATGCTTCTATCAATAAAAGAAAGACTACAAATATATGGCTCAAAAAGTTAAAAAATGAACAGCAAAACATATCATAGGAAAAAGGAAAAAAATAAAAACAAAAGGTTAACTTGGTAAAAACGCATGGAAAACAAAATAGAAGAAGAACTTAAAAATACATAAAAAGACTGGCTCATTGGAGAGCAATCAATATAATTATTAAAGCATGAATAGCCTAACTAATCAAGGGGTGAAAAAAGCACAAATAAAATGGTGAGGGAGAAAATATAAAAGCAGAAAGAATGAAAATAATCTCCATAGTATTTTGCACAATTTTGTGGAAATTAATTTCAAAATCTGGATGAAAAGAGTACTTTTTTCCAAGCAGACGGAATTTACGAACGCTGACCCTTGAAAAGACAGAGCCTTTAAATAGACCAATTTCCATAGAAAAAACTGAGCAAAGATATCTAAGACCTCTTCTTCCCACTAAACCATTAGGCCTAGATGGCTTCAGAGGCAACACTGCTGAATCTTTAAAGAACAGATAATTGCAATGGTTTTTCAACTGTTTCAGAGCATAGGAAAAGAGAGGAAACTTCCAAATTATTTTTATGAAGTCAGCAAAACATCAATTCTAAAATCTGAAAAAGGTGGCACAAAAAGACTATTCTTGTTTATAAACATTGATGCAAACTTTGTAAAAAAAAAATCAGCATACAGTATCGGCACAATTTTAAAAACATCATAATCAAGCGCAATTTATTTTTTAAAACAAGAATCGTTTAATAAGAAACATATCAATACAAATAATTATGGGAGTATAGTTTAGGAGAAAACTCACATGATTGTCTCCACAAATGCTGAAAAGGCATTTGACAAAATTCGTAATCATTCTGGATTAAAAACAAAAACTCGATATAATAGGAATAGTTGCACATCAAGCATGTTCACTGAGGAAACTTCCCTCACCATAAGGAAAACACTGGGGTGTTTCCATTAACGTCAGGAACCAGAGCAGGAGAACCACTATCCCCACACTACTAGTTAATATCATACTGGAGTTATTAAGGCAATTATAGCAGGGAGACAAATTATGTGTATGAAAGTGGGAAAAGATGAGTAAAATTATTATTTAAAAATCATATGATCGTGTACCTGGAAAAACAATAACAAACTGAAAATTTCCTATAATCAAGAGGAGAATTCACTAAGTTACTAGAATATAAAATTAATATAGCCTATGTTATATACACCTGACAACACATCAAAAGATATGAGACTCCATTACAACAAACTAAAAAGAAAAAAGGTAACAAAATCCCAAAGTATGTTAAGATGATTCAAACATGAGGAAAATTTGAAACTATTCTTGAATGATAGAAAAGCAAACCTGAAGAAATAGGAATCACTCTATGTTCTTGGATAAAACAGTCCACATTATGACTTGGTCAATTCTAAAGGTACCTTATAATTTAATGTGGTTTAAATAAAAATTAAAAATGAGTTATTGTTATATGTTGGGAATAAACAGACTAATTTTGAAATTGTATGCCAAAACAAACAATTATCACCAGGAAAAGGGAGAAAAGAAAGCAATGACAGGGGCTTGCTGTACCAGATACTAAAAGTACCATAAGGTCTCAATGATTAAAATAATAATTAAGACACATGCATATTAGAAAAACTCCAAATGGATCAAGAATTTAAGTATAAACAATAAAGTCATGAAAGTGCTAGAAGAAAATATTTGTAATTATTTTGAGGTGGAGAGACAGTGCAAGTGGTAGAAAGGCAGACAGAGAGGAAAGAGAGAATTCCAACCAAGCTCTGTGCTTTTGGTATGGAGCCTGATGTGGGAGAGTATGACCTGAGCCACCCAAGCACCCCTAGGGAATTTCCTTTTAAATGTAACTTAAAAGAAGCTACAAAAGAAAACACTGATAAATTTAGCTATAAATAGAGAACATAAGCGTGACAAAAGTCAAAAGACAAATGACAAACTGTGAAAATGTATTTGCAGCTTGTAACATGGAGAAATGCTCATCTCCCTAACATATAAAGAGCTCCTAAAAATTGAGAAGAAAAAGGAAAACAGACCACGAAGGAAATGGATAAAAGAGATGAATAGCTCACTGAAAAAGAAGTAGAAATAGGTCTTGAAGATGTGAACCTCATTCACAACAAGAAAGGGTAAGTGAAGGGGCGCCTGGGTGGCTCAGTTGGTTAAGCGTCTGATTCTTGATTTCAGCTCAGGTCATGTTCTCATGGCTCTTTATTGGTTTGAGCCCCATGCTGGGCTCTGTACTGACAGCTCAAAGCCTACTGGGATCCTCCCTTCCTCTCAGCCATGTACACTCTCTCAAAAATAAATAAATACATAAACACTAAAAAAAAAAAACAGAAAAGAGAGGCTAAGTGAAACATAGAGACTTTAGCTTTCTTTTTCCAATAAGAGTGGCAAAATTCAAAAGTCAACATCATTGGTGAGGCAATGTGTAAAATGTCCTCACTTTTACATTTTACTTTACATATGGCTGACAGCTGTGTGTTATGGTCAAAGCTCTGCAGAGAGCAAGATCTCTCGAAATAACAAACATGCACGTTGACCTAGCAGTCACACTTCTGGTTATTGATCCTACAAACTTACCTATGAACATACACACAATGACATCGGTGCAAGTTACATGTTGCAGTATTGTTTGAAAGAGAAAAATATTAAAAATGCTCAAATGTACATCTGTGAGAGATAGGTTAAATGAGCTATTGTACGCAAAGGAGGAATATATACAGCTGTAAAAAAGAATGAGGAAGCTTTCCATGTATTAGTATGACTAATCTCCAGGATGTATTTGTTTAGTTAAAAAAAATAGATGCATAGTATAATATATATCTATATCTATATCTATATATCTATATATATAGTATATGTTCAGTGTCACTTTTTAAAAACTTTTTTTAGGTTTATTTATTTATTTAGAGAGAGAGCAGGGGAGGGGCAGAGAGAGAGCGAGACAGAGAATCCCAAACAGGCTCCCCACTCTCAGGGCAAAACCCAATTCAGGGCTCAAACTCATGAACCTTGAGATCATGACCTAAGCTGAAATCAAGAGTCAGAGGCTTAACTCACTGAGCCACCTAGGTGCCCCAAATCAAATTCTGAACTTAGATGCAATGTCAAATGCTGAATGATTACACAATGACTACATAGCAGAAATGCAGGAATGTTTCAGTATTGGGAAATGTATTGACACAGCACATTAGAAGTCCAAAGAAACAAACAAGTGAACAAATAAAAAAACCCTAATATGATGATTTAGGCATTTGTTGATGTCTACAAGGCATTTTTTAAGGTGAAATGTTCAGTCCTAACAAAAACTGAGTACTGGGGCGCCTGGGTGGCTCAGTTGGTTAAGCATCCGACTTCAGCTAAGGTCATGATCTCACGGTCCCCGAGTTTGAGCCCCACATCTGGCTCTGTGCTGACAGCTCAGAGCCTGGAGCTTGCTTCAGATTCTGTCTCCCTCTTTCTCTGCTCCTCCCCCACTCATGCTCTGTCTCAGTCTCTCAAAAGTAAATAAATGTTAAAAAATATTAAAAAATAAAATAAAATAAAAACTGAGTACTAATAAAAACTAATGGAAGTAAGTAGGAATTGAAGGGTTCTTTCTTAACATGATTAAAAATACATCAAACCAACAGCCAACAGCGAACAACAAAGACATCTCTAGTATAATAAGAAACTAAATAAGCTGCCTCCTATGACCACTTTTATTTAAGTTATCTGGAAGATCTAGACATGGCTTTACAAAGGTTTTACATCAGAAAACCAGAAATAACATAGCTATGGTTTGTTTTTGATATGACTAAGTATTTTGGAAAACAAAGAGACTCAACCAAAAAACTATTAGGACTTAATTAGATGGGTGCATAGGTGTGGGCAAGGTGAGCCCAATGGGATTGGAGTAACTTTTGTGCCCCTTTGAACCTTCTGCTCTTGATTATTTGGTATGAACAAATAATCACACACCAAACTTACATGTCCCCCTAATCTCAAAGGAAATCCTTTGAGATTTCTACTTCGTTCTGCTCAAATGACTTCAGAGATGTGTTTCTTCTTATATAAGATATGTGACAAAGTAAGACACAGAAGAATTTGCATTGACTCCTTTAGTTAAGTCATTGGGAGGCTGAAAACGGAGAGGCATTTCAGGCAGAAAAGAGCACAAACAATATGGAGGCTGTGCAAGATCTTAGAGTGAGTAGGGACCTACCTGCAGGTTGTTCAGGGTGAGCCACGAAAAATGGGGTGAGCTGAAGAGATCAGCAGGGGGCCAGGGTAGAGATGGCCTTTAAAGCCAGGGCAATGGATTCCTACATTTTATTGTGAGAGATGTAACCTATTTTAGGGATGTAACACAATCAATGCACATTTAGGTTGGATATTTAATAATAATAGCTTCCATGAGAAATTGTTTTGCTTATCATCTTTGGTTCTACAGTCTCTGAGGAAAACCCAGAGAGTAAAAGAATACCAGCAACAGTGGAATCAAGTAGCATGGACTTACAATGGGTGGCTGTGTTGGAACATAGGAGGTACTCATTAAATTTTTGTTACTTCAACTGACAATGCTCACGGTATATATGCATGCCTGTCATACTTAAATGCTTTGAAAGAGAAGAGTGCTTTTGAAAAGTTTCCAACCAACTAGGCGCTTTGATAAGCTATAATGATCTTCTGGCAGTAACACATAATGTAAGAGTTCCAAGTATTTTCAGTTACCTTCATATCCAAGTTCTTAGAAACAGTTTCCAGGGCAGACACGATATCTTGAATTGTTTTTTCAACTTTCCGGTGCTCGTGCCTGATGAACTGAAGGTCTCCAGAAAGCTTCACGATGCTGGAGTCACATCTAGTGGCAAGATGAAAATTGGTTGCGAGATCAATAGGCTCAAACATTTTTAACACTACGGTAGGGTGTGTGCATTCATTTATGGCAAAATTTCTAGAGTTCTTTGAATAATGAGCTAGCAGATGTAGGAACATAAACCGAAATCTTCATTTTTCTCTCCTTTTTCTGATGAGAAACCAGGTTGGATAATGATACATTGACCAAAATCAAAGAACTGGGTTGGAGTAGATGAAGACATTGGGAGAAAATGGGGGGTATTTTAGATTTTCAGTCTGACATAGTAATTCAGTCATAGGAGTTCCAACAGATTTTGATGTTTGGGGAACACTCCCTGCTGCCTATGGTTAGGCAGAATTGAAACTTTTTCCTGTTCTATATTGCATTCTGAATCCACTTTCCTCTGTTCGGTCTCTTGTTGGCTCCAAGATTGTCAATTCTCTTCTGGCTACAAAGAGTCCCAGCTCACTATCGTCTTCCAACCCATCTTCAAAAAACAATTTCCCTCCTCTTAGCCCCAATCAAAACTCCTGCTTCTGGAGTGGGCTCCATCAGGTGTTATCTTGTATTAGGACAAAAATAATTCACAGTAACATGTGAATGAAGTTTTGGCTCATAAAGTTGCACATAGTATTTTAAGAAGTAATTCTAGTGAAATGGGGTTGGAGCTGAAGATTAACCATCTTCCCAGGATGTCAGGGAACCCTACCCCATATCACCACTCAAGGCTTCTCTTGGGAGACAGCAGGTTACATACTGTGTTATCAGTTTCAATGCACTCATATGTGCACTCATAAATAGATGAAAAATATGGAGAATGCTGAAGGACTGTGTTTTTTGTCTAAAGTTATGAGAGATCACTTGGAAGTTTATAATTTTATAAAACAATTATTTGTCCTCGAATAATGTTTATTAGGAATTATATTTTCATGCTATTATGCAAAGTGCTATAAATATGGTTTAATTTTTGGCTGTCAATATTTTTTTAGGATCTAGAAATGAATTCCTATTTCTTAAGAGTTTTAGTACCAAAGTTGAGCCCAAAGTGAGGATGATGGTAATTTTGCCTGAGAAATCCCTAGAGGAGATACCATGGGACTGTGGTAGAGGAGGAGAAACTGCTGGGAGGAAAAATTAGGAATTAATCTGACGAAAAACGGGGGCACCAAAAGTCACGGGCAAAATCCATTTCACACATTTGTACATAAAACCTGTTGTCAAAACAAGCTCTGTTGTCAGTTAGGATATTCTTCTGTGAATCCACATTAAGATCCCCAAAGATTACATAGAAACAGTTGCTGCTCTCACCGCTCCTGAGCACTTGTCACCCTTCGCCCTCCTTGTCCGACCTTCAGAGACAGCTGGCCTGCACGCTGTAATGGTTAAGAATTCGTCTCTGGTGTCACGTGACCAGCCCTTGAATCTGGCTTCTGCGATTTCCCAGCTTTCTGATCTGGGAAAAGTTTCTTAACTGCCTGTGAGCTTCAGTTCTCCTTAACTGAGAAAATGGAGTAAGGCCCCCCAGGCCCATGTGCATTAGCTGCACAATTTGTCTACCACACAACACCAGACCTGCCAGTTACATGGGCAGTGAGAACACAGGAGGCATAGAAAGTATCTCCTGGAATGCTTTGTGCTCCGCCTTCAAAACCGTAAGTGGCTATTCTGAAAAATATGGCACTTGATAGGGTTATTTAAAGATAAAATGAGGTAATGAAACACATGCTTTCACCAGCACCTATCACTGAGGAAGCACCTGTATGAGATTAGTAGCTATTATTTATTAATTTCTGTCTCCCCATACGAAAACACACACTGCCAGCCTAATGCCACATGCTGATTTATTTTGTGTACCTGGTTGTCTAATGATTCTTTATTCTTGATGTTCAGTAACTTCAACCAAGATTTTTGTTTGTTTGTTTGTTTGTTGAGAGAGAGAGAGAGAGAAAGAGAGTGTGCACCCATGAGCACCAGTGAGGGAAGGGCAGAGAGAGAGGAAGAGAGAATCCCAAGCAGGTTCCACTCTGACAGCGGGCCAGCTTGATCTCACAGTGAGATCATGACCTGAGCCGAAATCAAGAGTTGGACAGGATGCTTAACCAATTGATCTGCCCAGGGGCCCCTCAACCAGGATATTTTGGTTCAGTTGCTCTTATATCAATTTTTCTTGAATTCTAGTTTGATTTATAGATTCGAATCTCCGTTTCCGGAAGTTTTCTTCTCTTATACCCATGAAGAGATTTTTTGTAAAGAATTCGTCTACTTTCTTCTTCAGGCGGTCCTACAGGGTCTATGTCGAAAGAGTTTTACTTGTCTGCTATATACATCATTTTTCTAAAACAATTTTCATATTGAAAAAACATTTTAACATTTTACGGTTTGCTCCTGCTTGCTTTCAAAAAATAAATTATTTTTAGTTGTATTTATTCCATTTGGGGGGCTTCCAAAACGGATTTGGTCTCTGTGATATTTTAATTTTTTTTTCTACCTTATCCCCAAGCAATTCCAGTTTATCTGTCTCATTCTGTTATGTGTTGATCTCTTTTTTGGGGAAGCCCTTTTATTTCATATTTTTAAATAATTTTTATTTTATCAAAGTAAAACATGCCTATAGTTTAGAAGTGGATAAAAACTAAAAGACTAATAATAAACTGTGTGGAATAAGCTTAGGAATCCCCTGAGCTTGCATCCATGTGTTAACAAAACATAAAGAAATAGAAAGCCACAGGATGGAAGCACCCAAGAATAGGTAACCAAAATTAGGTATTCAGGGTGGAAACGCTCCCAATTTACTACTGGTTTCACTGGAAGGAAGGACCAAAATAAAAGCGGGCTACAGATAGCAGCAGGGCATAGCCCAGATCAGAGCTAATTAGCAAAAGAAAGGTGCCTTGTTGACCTTGCATAGCAGGCTCTGTCTTTCTTGTCCCCTAAGCAAGTTTAGGTAAACAGATGTGGCGCCTCCTGTCTGCCATAAACAACCATCTGCCCAGCGCCAGGACTTTGTTTTGTTTTGACCAAACACCGCCTATCTTCAAAACCCTCTTTTTCTCATACCTATGAGTTAATGTTCACGATTTCATCGTCTCTTTGTGCACGTCCATCACGCTTGTAAGCCTTCTGATCCTAATAAAAATGGAGCAAGTCCCCTTTCTCAGGCTTCTTGTCTCCTCCCACATGTCAGCCTCTCTCTCATTTTAATCCTGCATTCGCTCTCTTGCTGGACAAGAGAAAACTCTAGACCCAGAGTCTACAATAGCAAACTACAGTGGTTCCTTGCTCTCCTTCTCCCTGTTATCTCCAGTTCTCCCTAGAGACGAGAGCCTGTCTTTACCTAGTTTCAGAGTTTCCTGGTGCTGCCAACACCTAAGCCTTTTGAGAATTGTGTGGTGTAACACTAGATCATTCTCAGCTTATTCCACAGGTTTAAAACTGGTTTTATTACGTCTGCCAAGTCAGTTTCCACATGTCTGTTTTCCAGGTCCCGAGATTTCTATGCTGATAGCTGATATCCTCTGTCTTTGCGGGTCTGTTTTAAAGAGAAACTTTTTTTTTTCCAGTAGATTTAGTGGGACTTTGGGAAGGAGCAAAATCACAGCTGATTGCTGTTCAATCAGCAATCTGCTTTAATCTCTTTTTTTTGTTCTTAACTTCCTTGAAACCAGGACAACCTCTGGTTTGAACTCCTCGTGTGTTTTTCTGGGTAATTCCTCTCATTGAGGTTTGCCTATCAATAATTTTGGAGCTGATTTTTATGCACAGGCTCAATTCTACGTAACTATCATGCTTACATTTTGGGCTGATTCTGACTACCTGCAAAAGATCACCAAGTGTGTGTGGGCGGGGGGAGGAGTAGACCACATCCTCCACTCAGGCTTGCAGTATCAAATCGATTATTTCCTTAGGCCCTGCAGGCTGTGGGAGGGCACGTCTCCCCTTTTCATCCTCCAAAACCAGATAGATGTATTTCCCAGTCAGTCACCAAGTCCTAGATTTTCTTTAGTGGCACAATAGGCCCACTCTACTTCCTCTGCCTGTAGCTTGTCAACATTTCTCTCAGGTATGAATTTGCCAGCACAGAGCTTCTAGATGATAAATAACACAAATGCATTCTCAGCTACACTCCTCAGCTGCTCTGGTACTGACCCGATTCTCTAAAGGGACATTTCCTGTCTGTCCCGTGACCCGCCTGAGCCTCTAGCGTAATACTGAACCATTCAAATTATTTGGCTACACCTTTTAGGATTACAGCTCTTGATCTGGAGCAAATCATTATGTCTAAGGTCTGAGGAAGACTATCAGTCCAGACACGACAGTATTTGTAAGCATACTCTGTTTGTGGTTAGCAGTTGTGGCAACTTCCAAGTTCTATTAAAGATGGAGTTTTTGCTTCCCTTCTCTTTTTAACTCGCTTTAAGATGTCACAAGTGAGAGGAGTGACATAAAGATATCTTTATTCAATTATCTTTAACCAGAAGTTTCTACTCTTAACTTTTCAAAAGTTGACAATATCCATAAGAATATGATTTTTGCTTTTAATTGTGTATTGACACAATTTATTATTTTTTTAAATAAGAAAATCTGCCTTCGCGTCCCAAATAGCCAAATGTAGCTGAAAGTTCAGCGTCCTCTGGCTGCTGCCGCAGACTGTAAATCATGGCCATCTCTCTGGTGTTGTTTACATATTTGCTTTTCCTCATTTGCACCTGAGATTATCATCTACCAAATAGGGGAGAGGGTACCAAAAGCAGGCTGGACAATTTTGAGAACCTCATCTGATTGGAAGTACTTGCTTTTACACTGCCCTGTTTCGGAGTAGGAAATAAGATATAAAATTCAAAGCACATTGTCATTATTAAATATCGAGTTTGATTTATGCAGCAGTAAAATGTTTCCTAGGAATTATGTTAAAATAATCGACTTGATCTCAGTTATGCCAAAATAGTCATTGGAATTAAGGTCAATGTATGTGGAAAGACAGTAATTAATCTGTCTCAGCTTGTCCATTAGTCCCTTGGCTGGCAAAAATACACAGAACGGGAGAGGAAGGGTGAATTTAAGTCTCATGGCTTTTAGCCACATTCTGTCTCAATTAACAAAGAGATTAAAGAAATTTTCATAACAAGGAGATATTTCAAGGAAAAATAAGACCTCATCCTAAAATCACTACCTAAGATTCAAGAGGAAGGTAATTAAGCAATTGAAGAGCAAAATGGAGGAATAGGAGGCTCTTTGTTTCCCCTTCTCCTCTGGATGTACCAAGTAAACAGCTACACACAGATCAGTTCCCCCTGAGACAAATCCAGAAACTCATTTAAAGACTCCTGCTTATCAGGCAACTAAGAATATACCCACATTGAAATGGGTAGGAAAAGCTGAGACACATTCATGCTATAAGCCCCATTCTTGGCACAGTGCCTTCCTTACAGTTGAGAGGGGACCCCTAAATCTCAGCTTCTTCCTGAGGAGTGAAAGGTTTGGACCACACATCTAGCACCCCAACTTTTATAGCTGCCACCTGAGAGACTGGCTTCCAAATCACCCAGCTCTGGGAGCTGAAAATACACAGCTCCCAGATACAAATGGGGCTCATTTGTAAGTCCCCTAGGACCATACGAAAAAGAGATAGCTTTAAATGACCACGAGATTAAAAAATGGACAAAGGTTGGGGCACATGGGTGGCTTAGTCTGTTAAGTGGCCGCCAACTTTGACTCAGGTCATGATCTCATGGTTTGTGAGTTGGAGCCCTGCTTCGGGTTCTCTGCTGTCGGCACAGACCCTGCTTTGGATCCTCTGTCCCCGTCTCTCTCTGCCCCTCTCCTGCCTCAATCTCTCTCTCTCTCTTAAAAATAAATATTTTTTTAAAAATGGACAAATCATCTGCATAGACGTTTATCCACAGATGACATATGAGCGACCAGCAAGTACATGGAGAGGTGCTCAGAATCATAGATCATCAGGAAACTGCAAATCAAATATCACAGCAAGATATTAATCTACATGTGTGTTAGGGTGGCTATTATCAAAATAATAAAAAGATAACAAATGTTGACTTGTAGGTAGAGAAAAGAAAACCTTTGTATACTGCCGGTAGGAATGTAAATTGGTACAGCCATTATAGAGAACAGTATGAAGGTTCTTCAAAACACTAAAAATAGAACTATTACATCATTCAGCAACCCCTCTTCTGGGTGTATATCCGAGGGAAATGAAATCAGTACTTGGAAAGAATATCTGCACTCCCACACTCCCATGTTCACTGCAGCAACATTCACAATAGCCAAGATATAGAATCAACCTAAGCGTTTGTTGACAAATGATTGGTTAAAGAAATTGTCACACACACACACACACACACACACACACATTCTGATTATTATTCAGATTCAAAAAAGGAGATATTACTATTTGTGAATACACAGATAAAACTGGAGAACATTATGCTAACTTAATTAAGGTAGACACAGAAAGAAAAAAAAACTGCATTATCTCATACGTAACCTGAAAAAGACACATGGAAGCAGAGGGTAGAATGGTGGTTACCCAGGGCACGGAGGTGGGAGACGTGGGGAAATGCTAGTCGAAGAGTCCCAGGTTGCAGGTAAGTAGGAAGAATATGCCTACAGACCTAATCTACAGCATGATGACTATAGTTGATAATGTTGTACTGAAGAATGGAAATATGCTATGAAAGTAGATTTCAGGTGCTCTTATCACACAAATAAAGTAGTAACTACGTGAGAAGATATGTTAATTAGCTTGACTGTAGTAATCATTTTACTATGCATGTATATATCAAATCATGTGGTAGAATTTAAATGGAAACAATTTTTATTTTTTAAAAAGGAAACAAAAAAAGAAAAAAAGAAATCGAAGGTGAGCAAAAAGAATTGTACAATTTGTTCTTGAGATTATTCCATTCATGTCTTGGTTTCACTTAAATCTGTTATTTGGTCTTATACATAAGGCAGGATTTAGAAAAATAGAATACTGGGTTTGTAATGGTTTGCAGAAAAAAATAAATAGTGCAGGTATCATCAGCACACCACCAAGTGGAACCAAATTCCAAGTTTTATTCAAAACAGATGTTTGGTATTTATCTTTGCAAAATCATGGCACATCTAAGTAGGATGGTGGGTGCGTTGGTGTTTGTTTTATTACCTTGCTTCACAACTTACCCAAATACTACAAACTTTCCTTTGTGTGTATCAGATATTATATAAGGAAAGATATAATTTTGTATATTTTAGATGTGTAAACATTTATTTATACATAATATAATTACATATCTATCTGTGCGTGCATGTGTGTGTGTGTGTGTGTGTGTGTGTGTGTGTGTGTGTGTGTACACATAGGTACTATTCCTGTAGATTCTGTTTTCCTAATGTCCATTATCTGGTCTGGACTTAAAAGGCTCGTGCATTAGTTTAGGCCCTTGACATTTCTCACCTTGACTGCTGCAGTAGGCTTCCTTTCTGTACCCCACCAACTTAGCTACTACTAGAATGTTCCTAAATATGTCCTCCCTCTTACTTATATCTTCCCATAGTTACTTATAACCTTCTATATAAAGTTCAAACTTCTTACCTTGGCCCACAAGGTCCCTCAGCATCCAACCTGGACCTGTTAGCTTCATCTCCCCATCTCCCATCTCTCCCTAAACGCAAACCCCAAAATACCAAAACTAAAACACTCTTCTTACAGGTAGCCCTTTGAACGTGTCACAGTTATTAATCCCTCAGTTTGTTCGCACTTATTATCCCTCCTATGTAAAATGCATTTCCTGTTGTCCTTCCTTGTCTAGATAACTGCTGTGGATCCTTTGAAACTAATTTCAAGCATCACCTCCTCCAGGAAGACTTCCCTATGCCTCAGTCTGATTTGGATATTCCCATAGCACCTCAAGCTTTCATTATAGTGTTTATCTAATCACTTACATGTGGAGCTTGTTTTCCCAGATAGACCACAAACCTGGGGTCATGAGGAATTGGAAGTGGACCATATTGCTGAATCCCTGAATCCCAGCACACTGTCTGGCATGTGGTTATATGGCATGTAGCTTAATACATTTTTGTTGTTGTTGAATTGAATAGATAGATGCTCTAAAAGAAGTTCGTTTTAGGCGTTAATCACCTCATTATTATGTGGTCATTAACATTTCAGAGCAGATTAAAAAGATGGAGGTTGAGTATTTCAGGAGAGAGTAAAGAGGTGCTGGCAGAAGATGTCAAGTTGCAAAGGTGTCTGTAGTCAGCCATTCACAAGTGATCTTTGATATGTCCACTAGAACGGTCCTGGCATTGTCAATACCCACAGATTTTTGCTAAACCATATAGCATTAATTCTTTTGATTTAGAAATATATGAAAGATGCTATTCAAAATTTTATCCATTTGAAAGTAAATCCATTTTGTTAGACTTCTATATGTTGTTCTTACATATTTTAAATATGTTAATCATTAGAATTTGATTCATCTGGGAGTTTTGTATGTGGCCTTGAGGATGTGTCTTTGTATAGATGTTGGCATTTGGACAGTCGAGGGCTGTAAATATAATATGATTCTTATCACTTGCAGATGGAACCAAAGTGGACATTCTATATAAGAAGACTTTTAGAGAACCTTTGAATCTCACAGGTAGCATGAGGCTTTCAAATTGTATCATACACTTTCTCAACCACCACATCAGTTTAGCCTAATGTAAAGACAATATCTACTCTTCTACTATAGATAGAACCTAGTTGGGAATGAGAATTCAGTGGGTAAGAATTGAACGCTCTTCATTGATATGCTTCTTCTCACCTGGCCACTCTTCCTCGAAGATCTCCAACTCCTTGAAGGTGTCTGCTGTTTAGCTCCTGTACTGCAAAATTAGTTCCTATGGCCGCCTGGTCTCGAGCGCTTATTTGTTGTTCTAAAACCTGTAATTTTAAGTGAAAATTCCCATTAATCTCCTACCCCACATGATAAGAAACTATAATTTAAAGCAGAGGTTGCAAAATTGAAAGCCTTTCCTAATTAGGCTGACGGTGTAAATGAGTGAGCAAGCCCTATGTCAGAGAGAGGCAGTCTTTGCTTTATGGGAGGAAGGAAGTGATGGCCTGATTCCAGCTGACTGTTTCCAGGTAGGAATGATGGCTCGAGTGTTTCAACACAAGCCAGAAATCTAGATTTTATGTTAAATCTTTCCATTTTTACATATAGACGTCTTAGTCAAAATCTCATATAAACACGATACAGGCCAAATAAAACATACTTATTGTGCTGTTACGGCCATGAGTTGCCAATTGGCCATCACTGATACAAAAGCTATTCACAAAAACCTATCTCAGAATTGGTGGTGGGTTTAGAAAGGAATCTTTACGATGGCATCAGGCAAGGCCCTTTATGGATCGAATCAGAAGCACAGTGAAGCTAATACAATGAACACAAGCAAATCTGTATCAACTTCTTCCACTCACAAGGAGTGAAGAAGGTTTATTCTAGATTTTTTAGAGAACGTGAGAGATTTATGGCTTGAAGTGTATTCAGATTTTGTCCTTGGTATTTTTAGTCATGTCTTTGATAGGTCTTGGTATTCTGAAATAGAGTGGGTCGTCTTATACTACCAGGTCGGTAGTCCCAAGAACAGTGGCTTAAAATTTTTTCACACTTACATGTAAGCATTAATTAAAAAAAAAATTCTGCTTGTCCATAGCAAAAATTTCTATTTTAGTTGACACTCAAACCAAATCCAAAGTAAAGTGAACACACATTTTTTAAAAACCTTGTATTTATTTGTAAAAAAAGTGAAAGTTTAAGATGAGTTCAGGTTTTGGGGAAGTATTAAAGTTTAGTTGCTGTATTTAATCAAGGCCTAAACTATGTCTAAATTTATGTTTATCAACATAAAGGATTTTTGTAGCAAGTGAATCTTAGAAATTTTAAAGACCATATACAGGATTTTTCCTCATTTGTAAACTGGCAGATTGAAACAACCCAAGAGCAAAAACAAACAAACAGACCTTTGACTGAAAACATAGAAGTGCCAAGAATGCTAGCTGGCGTTTTTTTGTTTTCATTCGTTTTTGCATGACCATAAGTGTCTCGGTCCATTCAGGCTGCTCTAACAAAATACCACAGACTGGGTAGCTAATAAACCAGACATGTATTTCTCACAGTTCTGGAAGCTGGAAGTCCAAGGTCAGGGTGCCAGCTTGGTCCAGTTCTGGTAAAAGGCCTCTCCTGGACCTCATATGCCTACTTCCTACTGTGTCTTCAAGCGGTGGCAGGGGCTAGGGATATATTGTAGGAGGGTACTGGTCCTGATCCCGAGACCCCGCCTCCTAACACCATCTCAGAGGACATTAGATTTCAACGTATGAAGTTTGGAGGAGCGGGGAGAGACACAAACATTCAGACCATAGCAATAGACGTTATTTTGCTTCGTTTTGGTAAAGAACAGTGATGAAAAGGAATTTGCCCTAGTAAACATTAAAACATGACATGAGACGATAATAAATAAATCAGTGTGGCCAAGTAGATATGCGTATGTAAGTAAATCAGCGTAATGTAAGGAAGACCTTGGTAAATATAAGAAAGAAATGTGCCGGGGTCCCTGGGGGGCTCAGTCGGTTGAGTGTCCGACTTCAGCTCAGGTCACGATCTCGCCGTTCATGAGTTTGAGCCCCGCCTTGGGCTCTGTGCCTGGAGCCTACATCTGTGTCTCCCTCTCTCTCTGCCCCTCCTGCACTCACACTCTGTCTCTCTCTCTTTCAAAAATAAATAAACATTAAAAAATTTAAAAATATATATGTTATATTTGAGGCTCACAAATTAGTGGGGGAGGAATTTCACAAATGGTGTTGGGATCTCTGGTTATTAAGAAAACAATCGATTTAGATCCTTAACTCATGGCACACATCAATAAAGATGTAAGAAAAGTAGTTTAAAAATATAAATAGTTAAGCCATTAGAATAATAGATAATAGATGTGATTATTTCAATTCTAAATGAAGAAATTTCTATTCTTGAAAATAATGAGAGAAATCACAGAGCAAAATATTGGAATGTTTAACCTTATATAAAACTTGATAGAAACATTGTAAATATAACTGAGATATAAACAACAAACTGGAAAAACATTTATAACAAACGTTATTGCCACGGATTTCATCTCTGTACTGCAAGCAGCATGCATTTGTTGGTGAAAGCCAGTAGTACATATATTTTCCCATCTTTGTGTCTGGTGTCTTGGTGTTTGAAATCAATCACAGTGAGAGTATTAACGCCATGGAAATAGGCAAATGCTACAACCAAGGTTTTATTCTCCAGAAAATATTTGCTTGCTCGTTGTTAAACATTTGCCAAGCTACCAGAGCTATTATCCTCAATTAATAAAAAAGTTCATTTAATCAATAAGAATTAGAAAGCACTAAAACTCCAAAAGACAAATTGGCAGATGACATTAATAGATGATGGACAGACAAAAATGCAAAGCGTTAGAGTCACTTTTAAAAGTGAAAAAGATAGATACGAGATATGAGATCTAGTCCATCAAATTAGTGAAGTTAAAATAATACATCTCAATGCTGGTGTAGGCACAGCGAAAAAGCACTCTCCTATAATGCTAATGGAAGTGTAAGTAAGTATAAGCTTTCCGGAAACCAATTTGGCAACACGCATCAAGAGCCTTCACAGTGTCCACACCCTAGTATAGTATAGTATAGTATATAAGAATATATACTAGGGAAATAATCCAAATATAGACATATCCTTATGCGCAAAGGTATTTTAATATGAAAAGAATAATTTAGCAAATCATGGTGTGTGCATCGTACAAAGAAACTTTAATGACCTATGAGAGTTTATGATACAGTTTTATATTAAAGATTATGCTTACAAATGCACTCTCAGCCTCCTGATGGAATATGTGGAAGGACTTGAAGGTAATGAATCTGGGTGTTTGTAGAGATTACCGTTTGGTAGCGGAATTGTGAGAATTTTTTTCCCAGGTTTAAAATTTTTTCTTAAGCTTTCAAAATAATTTCAATGAGCAAGTATTGCTTTTATAAGTTGGTGGGGAAAAGACACAAAATAAACAAAATAAGTGTGATATGTAAAATTCTCTTTCCTTGAGTCTAAAATAAATTAATTTTAAAATTTGTAACTAGCTGCCAGCTTGAAAAACAAATAGTTTGAATATAAAAAGGAACAAGCAACTGTTGCAATTATGGTTGATTAAAAACATTTTTTTTTCATTCCTTTCATAGGCCCAAGTCAAGCTTCAGCTCACATTTGAACCTGTCTTGTTGGTTAGTTTGCAATGGACTGACCTCGTTAATGAGTTTTAGCTTTTTAAAAAATACTTGAATAGCACCCGTTTCACTATAAAAAGAACATTATAGTCTTATTTACTAAAGGTTGTCTAATAATTTCTTCTTTATACTGTTGTAACTATATAATATCTACAGACCTTAAAATATTTTCTAATTCAGTTTTCCACATAGACCAGTTCTCCTCATTTTCCCTGTATACTCCAGCACCTTAATAGGATGGCAAATATTTTGAGATTTTATAGTTTTGAAAAATATTTTGTCTTTTTTTTTTTTCAGAGCTAATCTAAGACAATCAATTATTATGGGAAAAGAAGCCCTTAATAAGATTTCTAAGGGGGCGCCTGGGTGGCTCAGTCAGTTAAACATCTGATTTCAGCTCAGGTCATGATCTAACCCTCAGTGAGTTTGAGCCCCACATTGGGTTCTGTGCTGACAGCTCAGAGCCTGGAGCCTGCTTTGGATTTTGTGCCTCCCTCTCTCTCTCTCCCCCTCCCTCTCTCGCTCTCTTTTTCTCTCTCTCTCTGTCTCTCAAATATGAATAACTGTTTTTAAAAAAAAGATTTCTAGAGATCTGGAAATATTTCCCCTCTTAAAATTAAGAGTTTTTTACTGAGGTATAATTAATATGTATTAAAAGGTACAAATCAAAGTGTATATCTGAATGGATTTTGACAAATATAATCAACCATGTAACAACCATTTCTTATTTCTGAAAATGCAACTCACTTTTTAATTACCAGCAAGTTTGACTTTTAAATTGGTATCTTATTTTAGCACCAGTGCTATCCTTGGTTTGGTCATCATGTCAAAGACACTGAGCCACTAACCTCTTGTCACTTTCTTACCACTATTATGCTAGAAACACCTTCGACCACTTCAAAAAGTGGTACTGACTTTTAGGCACTGGGGCGGCGGGCGGGTGCAATTCAGTATGTGCTAAATACCATTGAAGTACCTTTTAAAAGTTCACTAAGATTTTTTTAAACTTCCATACTCCCTCTAATGCATCATGGGGTTTGCCAGATCTTACAGATGGAACATAAATTAATAAATGTCCTTAGCTTTATAAACAAAGTCCTAAGGAAGTCTTTGCTGGGTCAATGGCATGAGTTTTGTTTGTCTGTTTGTCAAATTCACTGTATCCTCTGACAGTAAAAGAGGACATTTATTGTGGGAATTTTCATGATAATTCTGCAAACTTTTAGTAAGTTTTCCCGAGTGCATTCTCTGGGACTCTTGCCTGAAAGTTGCTGCCCCAGATTCATCATGCCTATTGGCATTTTAAAAATGCTGAAAGACTTGTAGTGAAAACCTGTTTATTTTTATTTAACCCAGATAAATATTTTCTCTTGTGATCTGAAATTCTATTTTCCTTTTAACATCTTAAACATCATTCATTCGGAAAATATATGGAGTGCTGACCACCTACCAAGTGCTGTCGTCATCTGTTGTGTGATTTAATAATGAAGAAAAAGAATCTTTGCCCTTATATAGTAGAATATATATATTCTTATACTGGAAGGGGAAAACAAACAGTCAACAAATATAGACTATGAGTTTGCTTATCACATGGCTACGTGCTATGAGTACCTATAAGGTTTTAAGGAAGATTGTGACTGCTGGGTAGGGAAGGGTGCTATTTACAGAATCACCCTATCCTCTCTGATAGGGCGATAACTGAGCAGAGACTTCAAGGCAATGGAGAACATTTCACAGGAATGTCTAGGGGAAGGTGATTCGGCCAGAGTGAATAGTAAGTGCCACGGCCTTGAAGCCAGAACATGTTTGCTGTGTTCTAGGAAGAGCTGGGAGCCAGTGTGGTCACAATGAAAGAAGCGAGGGCATGGGAGATGGGGAGAGCGATGGCAGGGGTCTGACTCTGATGGGCCTGTGAACCATCATTGTCAGTGCATTGTGAAAAAAATCTATTTGAAAGAATTACACAAAAAGAATCTTGGAAATTTAGATTAAAATAAACACCTTAGCACAATATCTGACACACCATTAAGCAATTCTCTCTGCTGTCACAAGATAGATATTAAATGCTTTTTGAATAGAATTTCCTTCTACCTTTTGGCATACATGAGCAGTTGAAAAGTTGAATTGTTTTCCTCTGGGGCAACATGTTGTAATCGTTTAAACTTAAGCTCTGGTGAAGCATTTCTGTAGTTGAAAATGATATTGGTGGTGGATCATGGTTGTCAAGCAATGATGCCAACGTGTGGGAAACGAAGAATTACCTCAATATTCTGGCTCAGTTTTTTGACGATGCTCGTGATGGTCTGGATATGGCTTTCCAGCAGCTTCCTGGCAAATGACTCCTCTTTTTGAAAGCCATGGGTCCCTTGAAGACAGGCAGAGATCTCTTCCTTGATGCGGAAGGCTTGTTCAAGGAGAAAAGCGATGGTGCGGTCCTGGGTGTTCAGTCTGTCTTCTAGCTGCCTCCTCTGGGTGTTTGGAATCACAGGAAGAAAAGAATGACCCCTGGTCAGGAACAGGAAACAACACCAGGGGTGTTACAAGAAAGAGTTGGAGGAGCCAGAACCAGAACTTGCCTCTTCACTTAACTTCCATACTGTTTCCCCTGTGCGAAGTTTGGGAGGACTTTAAAGCAACCGGCCTGGTCAGAATCCTGGTTTGTCTCTCATCTCACAAGATCTGACTTCTGCCTTGGTCTTGCATTATGTGTTTTTCATGTTTTCTAAGCAGGAATCGTTTTATATTTTACCCACTATTCTAACAAGCCAAGCTGGATCCACATATATTTAATACTTAAGAATTCTACATCGAGGAAAGTGCTGCCTACTATGGAAGAAATTATAGCTCAAAGTCAGAGATTCGTGGAAGAATCAGAAGTTTCATGAAAAAGTAAACACAAAAAATGAGAAAATGAAGTAGGCTAGAGCTCTTAAGCATTAGGGCAAAGAAACATGTAAAATACTGATAGCCCCTATCGACATTAGTATATTACTCTTTCCCTTCACCGATAAGCCTCTTGAAGGACAAGCTGCTTTGTTATGTCTTTTTCTTCACTGAATTCACTTTGCTTGGTTCTGTGACCTAGTCTCTGAAGAAAGAAATGAGTTACACAGTTCCTCAGGAGTAAAATTCCTGGATGCTCTATGGTCTTGACCAAAATGCTGACCTAGCATGCCTGCTGGCTTCCTATCCTCTCTTCCTCCTGAAACCTTGGAGGGCCTAGAAAGAAAAATTAGAAAACTGCCCTCCTTGGGCAGTGGGGGCTATTTTAAACTGATGAATGTGCGCCGTGGTGCAGTGGGTGCCGTGATGTGTCCCCCAGTTTCCTTTTCAGGAAGAAGGGACTTGTTTCCCCAAGCGTTGGGTTGTGATGCTGGCTGACAGACCTCAGCTGATAGCTTCTCTGGGAACCACCTCGGTGAAGATAGTCACTTTGTCAAGGCCATGTCCATTTCCTGGGTCAATGTGTGAGTATAAAGGCCTGGCACACTTGCTCTATCTCAGGACAACTTGGGAGGACCATCCCCGCTTCAGGGCTCCCTGTGGAATTGTATCACAATACTTTTTTTTTCTTTCCATTCTCAGCGGTGACTCCAAAGCACTCCTTAATGAGCCTTCTGTTCACCAATCTCTGTTTCAAAGCCTATTTCCTGGGCCAACCCACCCTCAGTCACGTGGCTGCTTTGGCCTAGGGCAAGAGATAGTTCAGCAAGGCTGTGGGAGGGTAAAACGGGGAAGAAGGACTGTTGTAGTTCAACTTTTGCTTCTTCCCCTCTACAGCCTTGGGATAAACTGCTCTAGTTGTGTGAAATTCAGATTCTTGTTTCCGTGTCCTCAAGAATCAGATCAGGCAAGGCAGAAGACTTGTGTTGGTAAGAACCTCGAACAACAGTAACAAAAATGTTGGGGGAGAAACTGACCTTGGACATTTGCTTTTATACCTTCCTACCTCTACAGACTCCAGGGGTGGGAAAGTCACTAGTCTCCTAATGTGACTTCCTTCAGAGGAGCAAATGTGAAGACCTGACAGGAAAAGTTATTTTGTAGGATGGGGAGGGGTCAGTTGAGGTTTCACTGGGCCTGGGGGTCATCCATGTTCTGCCCCCTGAGTTTATTGGAGCTGACAGGACTCCATTGGAAACCTGAGTATGGCCAAAATCCCCAGGGAAAAATTAACTCACAGGCCAAAATAGCAAGACATTTGAGGAGCACAGTCTCTTCCAAAACCAACTAGCCAACAAATAACCTACTGGATTATAGATTCCTACATAAAAGAAACACTAAGATATATACAACAAGACATTTTTTAAAAGGCTAATAAACATTAAAAGAAGGGAAGATGTTGGCAAAATGAAAACAAAAAACTAGAAAATGTAAAAAAGTAAATAAGTAAAAATCTAATGGTTGAAATAAAGAAAAAAGGTGGGATAAATATGAAGGAGGAAATAGCTGAAGAAAGAACAAGTGATTTGGAAGATCAGAATGAGGAAATCAATTATGCAGAAGGAAGGATCACACAATTTACTTATATCACGGTCAAACTTTGAAACTCATGTGTGTGACTCCAAAATCCTACGTTAAGCTTAACTATCCTATATTCCTATAATCCCAAGAGATAATAAGCAGAAGGAGGGGACTCACTTCGATTGATGCTACTCATGTGAGCTAATAGAGTGGCAGCAGGAATGACACATAGAAGTGTCCCCAGGCTTCATAGTCACTCTTTCCTTAGTTGTTTCTTCCTTTCGTTGTCTTGGTCACCATTATCTCCTCTACTTCTGCATTTGATCGAAAAGTGCATCCTCTACACAGAAGGTAGAGTGGTCTTTCTAAAGTCTAAAACCCTTGAATGGCTTATCCATTCTCTGAGAATAAAATCTTTGTTCTCTTTTCCAACCTCATCTTCTCCCACTCTTCCATCCATTCACTCTCATCCAACCACATGTATCTTCTTTCCATCCCTCACACCTACAAAACGAGTTCCTTGCTCAGAGCCGTGGCACTTGCTGTTCTTTCTGCTTAGAATGCTCGTCCCTGCAGTCACTTCTTGACTGCCTCCTTCTCATTGATTTTTGTCTCAAATCCAGTATCTCCTCCTCAGCAAGTCTTCCCCTAGGTCACTTTCTATCATAATACCCCATTTCTTCTCCCCAGCATTTGTCAGTACCTAAAATTGTCTTGTGTTTATTTTCTGCCCTCCATCACTAGAATGAAAGCTCCCTGTGGGCAGGCGCTTTATCTAAGTTGTTCTCCACAGCCTCTCCAACACTGAGAAGAGTGCCTGACACATAGTAGATAGTCAGTAAATATTTATTGATCGACTGATTTTTCTGGCTGGACTCTTTGTTCTCTTCAGGCTCTATTGTTGGAAATTGGGGGGGTGGGGATGGTGCAATAAAACTACAGTCGTTAGAGCTTCAAGGTTGACAGCTTCTTCTCCTGAGCAGTACAAAATACCCTCAGCCTGGGTGAGGTTCTATTTCCTATCTCCTGCACATCTGAGGAACAAAGAAGGCTTTGCTAAGGGTTTCATTAGCTTCCCGGTACCACTCATTTGGCTCAAAAATGTTCTTCTGGAATATTACCAAATAGAACCTCATATATATATATATATATGTATTCCATTCCTCTAAAACCCCAACATGCTGACAGCGCTCCTGTTGATGGGACGCATGAGTCACAGGCAGAAAGGAAGAGGATGTCAGGCCCTGCTGAAGGTGACACATAGCCTAGTGGCAGACGCGAGATTTACTTGTTACCTTCCTTGAGCTAGTGCTTCTTTCCGGCCTCTCCACAGTCTGCACTCTGGATGCGCCAGGGAAAGAGTAGTTGGTCCTTAGTCTTCAATCATTTCTAGATACGATCTTGACACCAGCCAATAGCACGCCGGAAGAGTGACACGCTGACGGCGTGGAGCCTGATTGGGACTCTGTCTCTTTCTGCCCCTCCCCCATGCACGTGCATGGGCATGTGTGTGCGCACGAGCGTGCCCTCTCTCTCAAAAATAAATAAATAAACTTAAAAAGAATATTGTTTTGCCATTGACCTTTCTAAATCAACAACTCGAAAAACACACATATCGACATTTTCAGTCTTCTAAGAGAGTTTCTTGATACCATTGTTCAAACATCATCCAAACGGTTACAAACTGAGTAACAAGATGTGGTCACTCTGATTCTTTCAGTAAGTTAGAAAAAAAAAAGGGGGGGGGGGAATCCACTGTTTTATTAGTATATTCTATCAGTGGGACTTATATCTAAATTTAACTGTGAAAGGAAAGAAATGACTGAATATTGCAGACTCGTCCAGATGGAATTACTAAGCACAGGAGAAAGAATTCCCACCGGGCCTTTTCGGAGAGAGATTTGGGCTTTACATAAATCATTGATTATGTAGCTGACAACTGAATCTGAACAGATTTTCCACAAACTCTGAGTTCTGTTTCTCTGCGCTTCGGTGTGACTTGTACCAGCTGTGCTGTTCTGGCAGAGGCATCAGTACCTAGAGCCTCTCACTTCTCTGTCTGTTCTGTTCTTGCGAATCGAGCACTAAATTTACTCAGGAGATTCTGACAAACATTTCGTCAGCCTGTAATACTCAAGATGCAGAAACTTGAAAATTTGAGCTCTTTTCCAGAACAATGAAGAGTATAACTAAAGAAAATTTTCACTTTTGGGAGATCTATTATGATTAGTTCCATTCTCAGTGCATAGAGTCCTGCAAAATACACACACACACACATGTAAAGTGAAATTCTAGAGAACATTTTGATGCCTCACAAAAATAACCTGTGAGTTTATGTGGAACAATGATTTTGAAAAAATATTTTCTGTAGTTTCTCTGTTGCTTATTTCTAACCACCCTGGAAAATGGATTTTGGCAGTGAGAGAAGCCTCCACTGCTGAGTTTTACACAAGCCTGAATGCTCTAGGGTCCAGATGGAGGCAACCCCTGTTTCATGGGTACAGGTGGGGAAGAGGCGATCAAAGCCAATCGTTGTGCCAACATGAGGTCTGCCTGAAGGAGCCTGGAGGAGAGGACTGTATATAAGGACTCGGCTTAGAAGAGACTGGAGAAGGAGACTGGTTGTGGATAGTTTCTAGCAAAGAAGTTATATACTATATGAGGCAAACACCTCATGTTAGTAAAATTATCATTAAAACTATAGAATTAATGATGTGCCCATTGTGATGGGCTTTCTTGCAGGAGGCATTCAGTTGGCAGGTGTTCCAGAGTCTGTGTGAATGAGGGCATGATGGGTTATACTTATAGGCAAAGTGGATATAAACTGCAGCAAATCGTTTTGATATTTGGACTTCTTACAGCATTTTGTAGTGCTTTTGTGACCCTTTTCCATATTGCCTTGCTGTTTTGGGGGTGTGCATGTTGTGTACATGTGTCTGCAGGTTAAAGAACAATGTATTTGGAGTCAGAAGATCAGGATTCAATGCTGTCTCTGCCACTTATTATCTTTAACCTTTCTTAGGTTGTCCACAGGAGAGCTCTTTGTGTCCTGTGGAGATAATGACTCCTGCCCTACCCAATTGATTAAAAGATATCAATTTACTTAATGTACTCGAAGTGCTTTGTAATGCCAATAAGTGTCATGTACATATGGTCTTACTATAATTATTAGCAATTATTAGATGGAATTATGGGCTGAATTGTACCCCCACAAGAAGATAAATTGAAGTTCTAACCCTAATACCTCAAAATGTGACTTTATTTGCAAATAAGGTCATCACAGATGTAATTAGTTAGGACGAGGTCATGGGAGGAGGGGGGAGCCATAGTTCAATATGGCCAATGCCCTTATAAGAAGATGACTATGTAAAAATGGACATACGAAGAATACCATGTAAAAATTGTGGTAGAAATTGAAGTGCTGTATCTAGAAGTCGGGGAACACCAGTAATCACCAGATGTTGAGAAGAATGAAAACAATTCTCCCTCAGTGCCCTCAGAATAAACCAACCCTGCTGACACCTTGGTTTCAGACTTCTAACCTCTAGAACTGTGAGGGAATAAATATCTGTTGTTTGAAGCTACTCAGTTTGTGATACTCTGTTATGAAAGCCCTAGGAAACTAATACAGATGGTAAGTTACTTAAGGGGAGTTCCTAGCAGTGGAGAAATGTAAGGAATTTATTACTACACGGTCCTATTTCTGTATAATGCTCATAGTTAAAAAAATTTAAGTTTATTTTTTTTATTTGTGAGAGAGAGAGAGCACAAGTTGGGGAGAGGCAGAGAGAAAGAGAGGCAGAATCCCAAACAGCTCTGCACCATCAGCACAGAGCCCAATTCAGGGCTTGAACTCAAGAACTGTGAAATCATGACTTGAGCCCAGATCAAGAGTTGAATGCTTAACTGACTGTGCCACTCAGGTGCCCTGATGTCATTTTTTATAAACATCATTTCATTTCATCCCCACAACTACCCCCATGGCATAGGTAAAATTTTTAATTCAGACAGAAACTGAAGCTTGGAGTTGTCAGTCACTCAGCTGGGTAATATTTTAACTTGGTTCTTTGACTCTTTCCTACATCACAGCAGCTTTGCTTGGACTACTTTGTAGCTCTTCCTGTTATATTGTGTTTTCTCAGAATACATTATGTAATTCCCAGTTAACCTTTCCTCTGCTTGGCTCGCATCTCACCCTGGAATCCTCTCTGAAGCCCGAAGGCTGGAGGGGCTCCCTCTCTGCTCTAGAGAACTGAGTCTGGCTCTACCTGACCTCAGTGCCTTTCTCAGACTTGAGCAGAAGCTCTTAGGTGTGGCAGGAATCCAGGGAGCCTCCTGGGGCGGGAGAGACTGAGCTTCATCTGGGCAGGCCCTGCCTTGATCGATGTGTGGGGTGCTATGGGTCATGCCCAATTCCTGTAACTGTGTGCACCCACAGCTAGCGTCTTGCCCATCACAAATTGGCGGGGGCAGTGAGAAGATGCTAGAGAGTAATAAGAGCTTGCATTGTGGCTGATGGCAGCGCCTCCCAGGCACAGCGAGGATGTCGTGAGTCTGGGCTGGCCACACCTCCCAGCGGGGCCCTAGTGGAGGAAGCTCAGAAATCTCTGGTTGTATCACATCTTCTATGGTCCAGGGATGGGCTGGAGGTGAAATGTCCGTGTGAGCGTGTGTGTGTGTGTGTGTGTGTGTGTGTGTGTATTGAGAGGATAGGTGGCAGGAAACGTGGATAGAGGGGTGGTTCAGAAAACAGGCTTTGGAGGAACCTAGACATAGATTTCTGGATTAGAATCTTGGTTCTCTCATAGTCTTATGTGCACTTGGACAAATATTTGACTCCTTTGAACCCCAGGGTCTTCGTCTTTAAAATAGTGACACTATGCCCCTGTTAGGGTTATTGAGAGGGTTAAGTGAGAAGATTAACATGGACTAAGAACCGGAAGCTTTAACAACCAATATGGTCAGTGAGACCGGGGAGCTGTGCAGGGTGCAAGAGGGTTTGCCAGATCATAAAAACCTTGCTAACGAACCCAGAGTGCTCCATGCATCCCTTCCTTCCCAAGCCACCCAGACCATGTTGAGCTTTCTCACCTGGGAGCTGGTTGCCCTCAAAGATGAATTTGATGCTGCAAAATAAAACCAGAAAGTCTTCCAACCTAACATGACCTATCCTGTAGAAAGCTCAACCAACAGTGTTTGTCTTCCTTTCTCGTGTACTATAATGTGAAATATCTATCTTCATCACGTACCAAGAAAAGCAATGCATCATAATATAATAAAATGTCTGCCATGGTAGTAAGAGAAAACCTTGAAAATGAATACTTCCCAGGCCCTGAATGCCACATTCTACTCACATGGAGAAATCATCAATCATGTATTCTTTTGCCTCTCTCACTTACAGTTTTATGTATCCAAAGTTTAAATACCATTCTTTGGCTGTCAACCCTCATCTTCCCAAATGTACTCCTGAGAGAATTTCTGAGATATGTACAGGTTACACCCCAGCCTGGACAACTCCACACTAAACAACTTCATTTCCCTGGCCAAGGGGTGTGGTGGTTCAAGTTTATGCTTCCCTCTTTTTTATTCCAGCCATCTTTGCCCCCTTGCCTTTACAGCCACACCTCAGGAAGGTTCCTGCCTTGGGAACTTTGCTCTTCCCACACACGTCCACACGGCCAACTCCCTCATCTCCTAGTTTTGCTCACTTCTGACTTCTCAGTGAGGCCTGACCTGACACGCTGTCTAACAATGTGTGTCCCTTCCTCCTGCTAGAATGGAATCTCCATGAAGGCAGGGATCTTTGTCTCTTTTGCTCACTAATGGTTATCTAAGTGCCTAATATAGGGCCCAGCACATAGTAAATGCTCAGTAAGTATTTGTTAAGTGAATAAAAGGTAATGAGTTTCAGAAGACCAAAGAATTTAGGGATGGAAGAGACCTTTTAGGAATTATTTGATTCAGTGTTAAGAATTTTTTTCCAGCACAGTCAGTTAAAGAAAAATAAAAAGAGATTTATGGGCAGAATTCTTTTTCTATTCGAAATTAAATCCCATGGGGTGGTAATGTATGTTCTTAAATCTTAGTCATTTGCTTTATTACATAAAAGAATGTTTATGAGAAATTATGGCCGGAGTTGAGAAAGTAGCGGAGGCAGCTTTCTAAGCTGCATCCTGGCAATGAAATCTGGATTTGATTTTGAACACAGACAGCCCTGGGGACTCGGGCTGCTCATTGTCACTTAAAACCCCACCCCATTTTATAGAAGAGGCAGAGATCGCCCACAAAGAAAAGACGTTTTCTTTTTCTCAAGGTCCCATAGCTAATTAGAGGCAGATTCAAGAGCGGACCTGAGGTGCCTGGCCTCCACTCCACGATCCTTCCACCAGCAGGGAAAAAAAGAAGAAAAATAAAAAGCTTTTGGTGCGTTCCTGTCCAACGAAGCTTAAATGAGCATTGGCTACGCTGTCACTCTGAATTAACGAACACATTGTGGAAATCAGAATTATTTACTGCCTTTAATATAAGGTCACCATAATTGTCCTATAAATGATTGCAAGCATTCCGCCTCCCCTTGCTGCATGGATTATTAATATGACCTAACATTTAACAAGTACTAATAATGTGTGGGTGTTGCTCCAACTGCTTGAGGCTGGAAAGAGCCTTGTCAGTGCTTGGTCTGCCAGGCCTTTCAATGTGCATGTCTCTAGCCAAACCTTTTTCTTAGGGTGTGCAGTACTGATTTTGCTGCTCATTCTCACTTTCTGGGAGGCCGTTGTTATTGTGTGTTTTTTGTTTTGTTTTTATATTTAGTATTTTCTCTAAATATTCCCACATAGATTTATACGGCAGAACCTCTGAGAATATGTAATATAGATTCAGGTAGTCGAGTGAGTTTATAATTACTTTTGCTTGTATAAGTTCCCTCTTTGCATATCAATAAATCTGTTGTCACTCAATGAATAAATACTATGACTTGAAGGATGAAGCTATTTTTTAAATTGTTGTTTCTTATGTTTATTTTATTGAATTTAGCATGTGAATTTGAAGTATCTTCACTGATTATTGAAATGGCTACGTGCCATTCTGCTTTTCCGGTTAATCAGCTACTCAGGCATCGACTGCATGAAGCAGAGTCTTAAAGATTCAGCTGTGCCACTAGACTCTCCAGTTCTGTCCACTATGGTTCCACAGGAATCAATATTCAATGCACCGTGATAGGCTACTATTGTAGGGGAACCAGAAAGCCTAAGTTCCTATAGTCCCTGCATTTTGGGAGCTTGCTGCCTGCTCTGGGAGATTAGAGGGGAAAGACCAAAAACAAAACAAAACAAAAAACAAAAACCATCTCAGGTGGTACACAGGGGTTGTAGATATAAGGCTTAGGCTGCAAGAGAGGGCTTTTGGAGGAGATCAAGCGAGAAATGAATGTTGGCACTAGATAACCTTCATTGTGCTTTTGCTTTGAATTACACAGTATTTCTCCCCTTTTGTCTTAATTTTAGTTTCTCTGGAATCCACGAAAGGGCAAAAATTTCCTTAGATTTCATTTTGTCATTGTCTTCCAGGAATTTGTTCTGTCATCTCTTGGTATGTAGGTCAGCAGCCTGGTCGAAAGAAATCCACTTGGGTTCATACTGGAATTTGACAGATTGGAAAAATGATTTCTATTCTCTATCTGTCATGTGTAGATTCAAGTAGGAATAAGTCTCCTATTCCTCCTTGGAAGGCAAGTTTAGCTAATATGTCCTTGTAAAATAATTATTTTTATGCATACCACATTCATTGTCCTTAACTCAAAAAAAAGTCACCTATCCAAATATTGTTTTTTTAAACATTAAAAAAATCATTTTACCTTGTTTGGTTTCATCTTCCCTAGATTATGGCCTTATTGTCACATGAGCAAATACAAGTTATGGGCAGCATGAAAAGAGGGGCTGAAATCTTGCGGTTGAACTATTTGTGATGTGTCCATTCAGTTGGCTAAGGATCAGGGAAATCCTTATTGTGAACGGATTGTGATAAAAAATCAGTGGATTTAAAATGTTTATCCTCTTCGAAAATTTTTTTATCATCTTCATTGTTAAAGGTAACTTAAAAAATGAAAATTTAGTATTCAGATTTTTCTCTTCTCATCAACCCATTGCATTTGTTTGATGATTTTTCTTCTGTGTCATAGTGTATACTTTAGGACTAGAATTTTTTGAAAGCTACAATGGGTCCTAAGAACTTCTAATCAAACCTCTTCATTTGGCAAATGAAAGAACCAAAGCCGATAGACATTATGGGCCTGACTGAGGTCATATGGACAATTAATGGAAGTCCCAAGACTAAATCCCAAGTGTCCTAAACACATTAATTGTTGCATCAGACCAAATCCTCTGACATACAAAATAGAAAACAATTCAGACGAACATGCACCGCCTCCGTGATCCCACCTTTACACACTAGAGTTCTAGGTCTTTTGGACATTGCACACATGTTAATAATATATCGTATTTCCAAGTCCCCAGAGCAGACCTTCTTTTGTAGACCTCCCCTGGATGAGCTCCAGGTGTGGCACTGGAAACAGTAGAAACAAAATGTCCTGATGATTAATTTTATATACTTACAAATTCTCTGAGTTTTTATAATGAACTTGTTAACAGATTTATTTGGTTTACTTGGAAAGTCATAGTTAACTGTATCCATCTTTTCACATGTCACTCATTGTGTGGTATTATTCATAATCTATAGGAACCAATGGAAGTTATTTAAAGAGGAGGCTGTAAAACTGGCTTGTTTTCTGAATTAGAAAGGAATAGCAGAGAGGTTCATTTTCTGAAATGATTTAATGTTGTCTCTTTTGAAAGCAGAGAACTAGTTTAGATGAACTCAAACATCTCATTCAGGCGCTGGAATCTGTAGCTGAATCATTAAATATAGTAAGTGGTTCAAACCAGTTGTAATATACAGACTTACTTGTCAACATATTCAACTAGATCCGTAGAATTCTTAGCTGACATTGTGGCTGAGATAATCTTACCTAAAATAAAGGTCATGGGTTTAAAATGAATCATCAGCTACTTTATATGGAAATCTTATCCATCTTATTTCTATATAAATATTTTAGTTTTAAACAAAATATATACCATAGACTCTCAGCCCAGTTAAACTTGCACAGGCCCATCTGTGTTTCTGGAGACAAAAACCAAAATCAAGTTCAGGAAAGATATTAGAGAGCTGCATTTCATAGATTGGTATCACAGTCAGAAAAAAAAAACTTTTTGGACAAGTCAAAATCATGCATTATTCTTAGAAAACTTTTTAAATGAAATATCCAATGACTATTGGCTGAGTTACTAAAGAAGTTCTCACACAGTACAGTATTCCAACATGCTAATTTTTGAGGGGAATCAGCGAATTTTCAAAAACAAACCCCAAAACTGGAAATCTAGTCTATCCAGATAATTTTGTTTTCTAGGACATCTGGATGTCCGATTATTGCAGTCAATGAGAAATAAAAGTAGAGCACAGTTATGTATATAACTTACTAGTATTAAACAGAGCTGACCATATGAACACTCCAGTAATTCAATAACATTGTACTACTAGAAAGTTCCGCTTGCATCAAAGTTCATTCATATAGCCTTTCTAGGAGGAAAGAGTTCATCCAATGCCCGTGTTATTGGCATATGCAAAAACTGTTTTAAACTTTAATGTTCTTTATTTTTAAGATCAAAAACAGGACACAGGTTTATGTTCATTTGAATAGCCCATCACTGAACTGGATTCAACAGGGAGAGTATGAGTAGTATCCCACCTCAGCCTAAAACTTAAACAAGATGTTTTCCTGGGATATTTTGTCTTGGTTGATGCTATCATATTCTATAATGATGAGCAGAGTAATTTAAGATCCACATACGGAAATCATTCCTTTTGCAAGTGCTTTCTTACTTCTTGATGTAGGGCCTAAGAGACTTAATTGGAAAGCTCTCTCCTCCAATAAAACTTACAAACAAACAAACAAATGAAATGTATTATCAAGGAACCTAATCAAGAATCCTGACAATAGGTTCTCCTGACCTTGCCACTTGGTATTGGGCAACCAGCAGAGGCTCGAGCCTGCTCAGAATGGAGCCAGTGATGGCCACGATAGTGCTGGAGGCCCTCTCTCTGCATTGCTGAATGGGGTCTGCACTGGCTCTGACGCCCCAAGGCCGAGTCTTCCCCTAGAGGATGTATAAACACTGATCCATGGGGCACTCAGGCGTCCGAGTCATGGAAACCATCCGAACTCCCTAGAGAACATGACTGGCCTTCGGCCCTGGTTTGTGTTGTGACTCCAGTTTTGAGCTGGAACAGACCTGGGTCCTAGGCTCCTGACCTACTTAATGCCAGCTCTCCCCTTCTCACCTCACCCTGGCTCTCCTGGCCGGGCGGAGTCTGTGGCATTTTCTCAGCAACTACCTGGCCCCGGGCTTCACATGTTTGGCACCTAGTAGCCCATTCATTCTCTTTTGCGAAATGAAAGAGTATGTGAATGTTGTGTCCCAGGACGCTAAGTTACTGGGCTCTAGTCTCCTTCCCCCTTCTCAAGTGAAACAATTTGATACATAGCTTTTACTTTTATATTATTGATTTTTAAGTCTTATTTTGAAGACTGTAAATAGCATCCTCTTAAAAACACAACTCACATACTTTTAAAGCAACAAATCTTAAACCTGATAATGGAGGAAAATTTGGAAAATTATAGAAAAGTAAAAGGTAGAAAAAAACGAAACTCTTGTTGTAATTGTACTACTTCTCTAGAGCAAAAGTCATTAACATCGTGACATACTTGTTTCCTCTTTCTTCTATGCAATTTTTGATGTATCTAAGATAGTACATAAATTTCTTTATCTTTGCTAGTTGAATATAAGAATCAGCTCTGTTTCATTCCTATTCCTACAAGCTAGAATGTAATTATATAACAATTCTCATGAATAACACAGGACTTTTTACATATGTCAGTTTTTACCTGCTTTATAATACCTTAAAATACTGTGATCCTTTATGGCTTAATGGCTTATAAAATACTTTCACATATGTGATGTCCTATAAGGTAGGAATAGTTGTCTTTACTGAGATCCAACCTACTTTATTATAGAAAAAAATTAAGATGATTATTATTTTTTTAAGTTTATTTATTTTGAGAGAGAGAGAGAGAGACAGAGTCTGAGAGAGTGTGAGTGGGGGAGGGACAGACAGAGAAGAAGGAGGGACAAATAATCTCAAGCAGGCTCTGCAAGGAGCCTGACATATAGCTCAAACTCACGAATCGTGAGATCATGACCTGAGCCAAAACCAAGAGTCAGATGCTTGAACAACTGAGCCACCCCGGCACCCCTAAGATGATTATTTTTATAGGTGGGACTCTAAGGATTAGAGGAGTAGTGGACTTGCTCAAGATCCTATAGATGATGATAATAATCATAGTATAACTATTGACAGAGTCCTTCTTACTTGTAAAGCCCTTTTCCTTAATGGCTCATTCAAATATCACATATTTGTACATTAGGCCTAATTAGCCCATTTCATAGAAAAGAAAACAGAGAGGTGAAGTAATTGCTAAAAGTCCCACAGCCTGTGTATGGTACAGCCATCAGATCCCAAAGAGCAATGCTCGATACTGATATTGTGCTAGCTTTCTAGTGCTCTTTCTGTCACAAGAGGCAGCATCCACTGACGAGGGCTAAACCTACTGCTTCTTTGAATGTTCTTTTTCATTAATGACAAGTACCAACAAAAGAAACCTATTTAGCTATTCTCTTTTTCATGTTAGAGGTAAAGTCTGTGTCTTGAATTTATCACAGTTTCTTTTGAATCTTTATAAAAATTAATTGCCAAATTTTTGTTAATATTTAGCCCTGCATTTTAAATGTCAGTCCAAGGAATGTATTCACAGATTGAGGCCCTTTTTCTTTTCAGTTCGTGCTGTCATCACTTTGTTAAAGCAGAACGAACAAGAAATGTAGGTAGAGAAAGGAAAGCAGCTCTTCCAGGACTCCTTAGAACTCTCTGAACAACGCTAATCTTTAAAGAAGCTGAACAAAATATTCTATTTTTACTATGAATGTCTAAAAGTACTTGCTTTCTTTTCTTGGTCACTGACTGAGCCAGGAAGGGGGCCATCAGGTTCATTCCGTTGTTCCTCTGCAGTCAGGGAGGCATTTTTGTTTACATCTGTCTCTAGGCAACCAGAATGCTGAATTAGATCAGGAACTAAGGCAAGTGAATTTTTGCAGTGGCGGTTAATCTTTTCTTTAAAATTAAGGGCAGTTTCTGTACATTATGGTGAAAGTTAAGCGAGGCTTTTTTTAAATGTTTATTTATTTTTGAGAGACAGAAAGAGACAGAGCATGAGCCAGGGAGAGGCAGAGAGAGGTGGAGACACAGAATCTGAAGCAGGCTTAGGCTCTGAGCTGTCCGCACATAGCCTGACACGGGGCTCAAACCCACCAACGGTGAGATCATGACCTGAGTTGAAGTCAGCTGCTTAACCAACTGAGCCACCCAGGTACCCCAAGGGAGCCTACTAATGTATTTATTTTTTTTAATTAAAAAAAAATTTTTTTTGGTAGTTTTTTATTTTGAGAGAGAGAGAGAGACAGAGCATGAGCAGGGGAAGGGGAAGGGCAGAGAGAGAGGGAGACACAGAATCTGAAGCAGGCTCCAGGCTCTGAGCTGTCAGCACAGAGCCTGACGCAGGGTCCAAACCCATGAGCCATGAGATCATGACCTGAGCCGAAGCTCAACTGACAGAGCCACCCAGGTGCCCCGGCTTCTAATTTATTTAACACCCTCCTCTTCTGTCCTCCCCTACATCATTTCTTCACCAGGCTCCCATCACACCCATAGTCAGCCACAAGAATTTATCATCCCAGGCACTTCCATTAGACATTTAGGAAACTTTGTTGAGACACCCTCATTTAGATCAAAGTGTTATAAAATACTAAAAAAAAGATTTCTCGCCCTCTTGTGCCCAAGCCATCTAAGGATCTTCTTTGGGATTTATTACTTTGTTTATATGTAATAAGAAACATAAATTAGGTAGTAAAGAATGAGAATTTAGAAACCTTGGGTAATCATGTGTTAAATACCTGCGCTCATGATGCTTGATTTCCTGGCTTTATTTGTTGTTGATCTGATTTTTTTTTGAAAGGCAGCAGAGGTTTTTTTGCTTTGTCTTTCAGAAAACCAAAGCACTAAGGAAACTGGATTGCAACCTGACTAATGTCTTTATGTTTCTGGGGTATCTTCCCGGGGTGGCTCAGTAGCATTGTGACTGCAGGAAGGATCTGTGATGTCAATGGGGTTGACCCCCACACTTTAAGCCAAACCCCTGGGATTTCAGAGCTTCAAGGGTTTTCATTAGTGCTCGTTGTCATAAAATCACTGGGTCCTTCACCTCTTGGTCTCATTGGATAGGAAGTGGTTATTTTTAGCCTGACAGTCACACCTCCCCCTGATTTCACCTTCATATTTGATGGAAGACCAATTTCCATCAAATTAGACAAAAAGAATGAACTGCCACCATACTCCCCAATCTTCCTCCAAGTGTGCTGGTTCAGGAAGCTAATTCTTGTAGGCCACTACGGGGAGTCTCACAAAGAATGCTGCAATCATGACAGGCATGGTGGGTCCCAGCTTTAAACAAAGTAAAATCTTGAACTTTGGCTCTGTAGAGAAAATCTTGTTCAGTTACTTGGTCAAAAACATGTTGATTGTTTCAGCTCTGAAATATTCTCCTGAGTTCTAAAATCGGAATTTGTATATTTTGGTCATACTACTTGGCCCTCGTATACAGAAATTATATTATTGGTTGAGTTACTTTTCAAATTATGGCACCATATTTGCCTTGCTCTGAGGACACATCATATTCAGGATGCCAAATGACAAACTTAGATGCCACAGATAAATGCCGCCTATGATTTTTTGCTCCTGTGGTATGTCTTCTAGTGCTAAGCCTTTGAAAGTTAGAAATACAGTATTTTATGGTTTGCAAGCTGTCCAAATGGCTCATGACACCATCCTAATCTTCATTTTATCAAGCACCAAGGGAAACGGCCACATCATGAGTGAGACCAATGGTCATGGATGCCAAGAGGGGGTTAGAACCCTGACTCCTCAACCAAATGGCTACTTGGGCAAAATGAGCTCACACTTTCAAGACTCAGTTTTCTCATCTATAAAGTGAGCTAATGATATTGATCTCATAGGTGGTTGAGGATTAAACACAAGGATACACTTAAAGTACTCAGCTGAGTGCCAGGCTGGGAATTCACTAAAAGGTAGCTATTATTAGTGATTATTTCTCAAGGTGGCCGTTAGCCAAGAAATAGATATAGGGTCAGTGTGGGAAAGGAAAACTGAATTTGACCTTGCTAAGAAACTTTTGTGGTTCTCTCTCCTTAAATTCAGCTTCTAGTCTGTAGCATTTGGCTAGAAAAATGGACTCTAGTGAAATAAGGATCTAATTTGTTTGTTCTCTAAATGGCAGCTTGGTTATTAACACAGCTGTGCAACAGGATGTTTGTACCATTGGATTCCCACCTGCCCAACGTGTATGTAAAATCCTTCCTAGAATTTTAGAAGGATTGCCTAGAATGCCTAGAAGGCAGTAATCTTCCAAGATCTATTCTAGTCCAGGCCTACTGAGAGTAGAGCAAAAACCAATAATGTTCAATTTCCGTCTTAAAAACTGAAAAATGACATTATATTCTGATATAACTCTAAATATAGGCATAAGGAAATAATTGTGACGTGGTCGGCAGTTAAAGGGGTTGGTGAGTGTGAGGGTCAGTGGAGACACATGCTGTGTGCTGTGCACTACACAACCCTAGGGGGCGCCTTTCACATGATAGAACTAGATTTTCATATTTGTAACAAGTTTTCACACATATGTCAAGAAAATATCTTGTTCTCAGGGTGCCTGAGTGGCTCAGTCAGTTAAGTATTCGACTTCAGCTTAAGTCATGATCTTGCGGTTTGTGAGTTCAAGGCCACGTGTTGGGTTCTATCCTGACAGCTCAGAGACTGGAGCCTGCTTTGGATCTGTCTCTCTCTCTTTCTGCCTCTCCCTCACTCATGCTTTGTCTCCTTTAATGTCTAAACATTAAAAAAAACTTTAAAGAAAATAGAACCAACTGTTCTAACAAGCTCAGTATGTCAGGACAGTTTTCTAGTAATCTCCGATGTGTTGAACACTTAACATTTTAGAAGATGTTCCTCAGGTACCATCTCATGATTCTTCTGAGGGAGGCAGTGCAGACACGAATATCCCAGTTTTACAGATAAAATACAAAGAGGTTCAGAGAGATTGGCTCACATAAGTGGATGGTGAAACCCTGACTGACCAGACCCCAAGGCGGCTAACACTTAGGCTTGTGTACAGCCCCCTTGGGATAATCATACTGAATTCTGCAAAGGTGTAAGTGTTGGACCTCCACTGTACAGTGTGCTCCACAGAAGGGAGTCCTTAATGCTCCCTGGCAGCTATATTACATCTCCACAGGACTCTCCTACTCTCCTAGTTGACTCTCTTCCCTTCCCTCTGCCCTCAAACTGCCATCGGCTGCTGCCATCCTCACTCTCAGCTCATGACCTTTCCTTTCTATTTAATCAAGAAAACAGAAGTTATCAGAACAGAATTTGGATGAGCCCACGTGCTACATCTACAGACCCACGTGCAGCTGTGTCCAAAAATTTTGCCCTCACTCCTGTTTCGGTGAATGAGTCATCTGTGTTCCTTGTTCAGGCCTATCCCCCAGTTGTCCGCAGGTGCTACTCCATCTCAACTATTCAAGGACCCATTTCCCATTTTGCTAGATCATTCCTATCAGGATACAAACACATTTCCCCCCCTTCTACCTACCTTAAAACAAACAAACAGCCTTCTTTTTTTTTTTTAAATGTTTATTTATTTTTGAGAGAGAGAGAGGCAGGGTGTGAGTGGGGGAGAGGCAAAGAGAGAGAGAGAGGGAGACACAGGATCCAAAGCAGGCTCCAGGCGCTGAGCTGTCAGCACAGAGCCTGATGAGGGGCTTGAACTCACAAACTGTGAGATCATGACCTGAGTCAAAGTCGGATGCTTAACTGATTGAGCCACCCAGGCACCCCCAAACGACCTTCTTTTAATCCTATATATCAGCTACCACTTTCCCCCCCTTTTCTGCACAGGAAAACTCCCTGAAAGTGTTTTTATTTTTCTCTAATTTCGCTCTTTGCCGTGGTCTAAATTGTGTGTCGTCTCCTACTCCCATCTCCTTTGTACATTGATGCCCTAACCCCAAATGCGCCCGTATATGGAGATAAAGACTTTTAGGAGGTAATTAAGGTTAAATGAAGTCATAAAGGTGAGGTCCTAACCTGATAGAATTGATGGCCTTATAGAAAGAGAAAGGAGGGGCGCCTGGGTGGCTCAGTCAGTTGAGCATCCGACTTCGGCTCAGGTCATGATCTCGCGGTCTGTGAGTTCGAGCCCCGCGTCGGGCTCTGTGTTGACAGCTCAGAGCCTGGAGCCTGTTTCGGATTCTGTGTCTCCCTCTCTCTCTGCCCCTCCCCCACTCATGCTCTGTGTCTCTCTGTCTCAAAAATAAATAAACATTAAAGAAAAAAAAGAAAGAAAGAGAAAGGAATCTCAACCTCTCTGTCTCTCTGTCTTTGCGAGCACCACCCCCCCCCCCACTGAGGAAAGTGAGAACACAATGGGAATGTGGCTGTCTGCAAGCTAGGTAGAGGGGGTCCTCACCAGGAACTGAATCTGTTAGCACCTTGATCTCAGACTTCCCAGCTTCCAGGACTATGAGAAGTTAATTTCTGTCATTTATGCCATATAGATTGTGATATTTTGTTATAGCAGCCTGAGCAGGCAAAGACACTCTTGAGTGACTAGAATCAGGCTTTCTTTCCCAGGCAAATTTCACTAAAACTGTCAGGGTACCCTGTGACTTCTCTGTTGTCTGTTCAGTGGTCGGCTGTCAGTCTTCCTGTCATTCACCCCATCAGCAGCATTTAACAGAGTTGAGTACTGTCTTTTCATTACCTGGTTCCCAGGGCAACGTGTGTCTCATTGCCTTGCTCTTCCTTCCCATGGGTTTCTCATTCATCTCCGTGACCTCTGAACAGGCGATCAATAATTTCAGTTTTCTCGGAGCCTTCCTGAAGATCCCATGTCCTGGGAATCCTCAGCCTTGGGAAAACCAGAATAGCCGGTCATCGTACCTGTGAGTGTTGTGCCCAGAGTTCAGTCCTTGCACTCCTACGCTCACCATCTTGATGAGCTCACCCAGTCTCATGGCTGTAAGCTGGTGATCCCTCAAATCCCTTCCCCCTCCCAAAGCCGCTCCCCATACAGCCTTCCCTAGTGCAGTAAAATGGCACCAGACTTTTTCCAGTTGCTCGGGCCCCAAGCCTTGGAATTCTCCTTTACTTCTCTTTTTCTTTCATGCCTTATGTTTGTTCCACCTTAAAAATATATCCAGAATGGGTCATTTCTCACTACCTCCTCTGCAGCCATAGTGGTCCAAGTTACCATTGTTTCTCCTTTGAACTGTGGCGATGGCTTTCTAAAACCAATCTCCCTTCTGTCAGTCATACTTGCCACCCATAAATTATTCTCAGTGAAGTAGCCAGTGATGTTAAAGTTAAGACTGATCATGAAATTCATCTGCTCAAAGTCCTTCAATAGTTTTCCATCCTGTAAAGGATGAAGCCTTTGTAATAGCTACAAAATCTCACGGAGGCCGATGTGACAGAGTTGTCCTATAGCCATCTGACCTCAGCTTCTAGATCTCTTTCCCTGCTTCCTCTCCTTCAGCCGCAGAGACTGGCTTGCTACCCTGAACACACCGGCAGTCTCCTGCCTCTGGGCTTTTGACCTTACTGTTGCCTCTGCTTAATCCCTGTTCTAGCTCTGTGAAGAACACTGGTGGTATTTTGATAGGGATTGCATTAAATGTCTAGATTGCTTTGGGTAGTATCGACATTTTCACAGTATTTGTTCTTCCACTCCATAAGCATGGAATGTCTTTCCATTTTTGCGTGTCCTCTTCAATTTCTTTCATCAGTGTTTTATAGTTTTCAGAGGTCAGGTTTTTCATCTTTTTGATCAGGTTTATTCCTAAGAATCTTAAGGTTTTTTTGTGCAATTGTAAATGGGATTAATTCCTTTATTTCTCTTTCTGTTGCTTCATTATTGATATATAGAAATGCAACAGATTTCCGTACACTGACTTTGTATCCTGTGACTTTACCGAATTGATGCATCAGTTCTAGCAGTTCTTTGGTGGAGTCTTTGGGTTTTCTATATATAGAGTATCATGTCATCTGCAAATAGTGAAAGTTTGACTTCTTCCTTGCTGATTTGTTTTACTTCTTTTGTTGTCTTCTCTTTCCTTTTACTTCTTTTTTACTGCTTTTTGTTGTCTGATTGTCGAGGCTAGGACTTCCAGTTTCTGTGTTCAACAACAATGGTGAGAGTGGACATTCCTGTCCTGTTCCTGATCATAGAGGAAAAGCTCTCAGTTTTTCCCCATTGAGGATGACAGAATGGCTAAAATCAACAACACAGGAAACAACAGGTGTTGGCGAGGATATGGAGAAAATGGAACCCTCTTACACTGTTGGTGGGAATGCAAACTGGTGTAGCTACCCTGGAAAATAGTATGGAAGTTCCTCAGAAAGTTAAAACTAAAACCATTCTGTAAAGGATTGCGCTAGTAGCTGCAACAATTGCGCTACTAGGTATTTACCTAAAGAATACAAAAACACTAATTCAAATGGATACACGCACCCTGATATTTATAGCAGCATTGTGTACAATAGCCAATTATGGAAACAGCCCAAGTGTCCATCGACTGATGAATGGATAAAGAAGATGTGATATATATATTTATATATAATGGAATATTTCTCACACAAAAAAAGAACGAAATCTTGCCATTCACAACAACATGGATGGAGCTAGAGAAATAAATCAGGGAAAGACTCAAATGATTTCACTCATATGTGGAATTTAAGAAACAAAACAAATGAGCTAATGGAAAAAAAAGACAGAGAGGCAAACTGAGAAACAGATTCTTAATTATAGAGAACGAACTGATGGTTACCAGATGGGAGGGGTGTAGGGGGATGGGTGAAATAGGTGATGGGGATTAAGTACTGCACTAGGAATGAGCACCCAGTGATGTATGCAAGTGTCGAATCACTATATAGTACTCCTGAAACTAATATTACTGTATGTAAAGTAACTGGAATTCAAACAAAGTGTTCAAAAAAATTAAAAGAATGTTTCTCAGAGAGGCTTCCCTGATTATCTAAAACCATATCTTTCCTATTACTATTTCCTGCTGCATTTCCCCTTGGTATTTATCTGTATCATATACATTTTACTTTTCTTATTGGTTTCCCTATTAGAATCTAAGCTCCAATGAGGGCAGACATTTTTATCTTTTTTGTTCACAGCTCTGCCTCAATGCCTGGAACAGTGTCTGGCACATGGTAAGTATTCAATAAATAGTTGAAATGAATGAAATGAATGAAAGATTAAGTCCTTCAAGATGTATAGACAACATTTTACAGAGGAATTCAGAAGTACAGGTGACTTCTCCCTGGGTTTAGGTAATGAACGTGGCACAAAGTGTTGAAAGGAGCCGGCGTTTTACTTGAATTTCAAAAATGCATGACCGGACTAGTTCCCAAGGTGTGAGTGGGCACTTGCTATAGTTTGACTCTTGTCTTTGCTGCCATAACAGTCTTAAGAATGCTTCCAGGGACTCTTCCTGCCTAGAACCCTGCACTGGCACTTGGAGAGAGGAAAGACCTCTCTCTCCACCATCAAATACTTCTTGTTCTAGTCTCCTGCTGTCTGACTTGCCACCAGTTGTGTGTTAGAAAGGATCTGATAAATCCAGTGTGGACTTTACACCTGGCAGGGGACGATGCTTCAGTTCAGGCATTTCAAACACTCACTCTCCTAGGCCCCACCCCAACTAAATTCACACGTATAAATAGAGTTTCGAACCAACAAAAACAAGCAAAACACTACCTCTCCAGGTGTGTATAAAACTCACCTGGAGAGTTTCTTAAGCCATATTCCTAGGCTCCACCCCAACTAATTTCAAGCTCATTTTGATCCACAGATCCAAGCACCACTCCCCCCCCACCCCGTGAAAACCTCAAAGAAAAGAATTTCTAATGTTGGCCTCCCTGAAGTCCTACAGAGAACACAATTTTGGTCAGAGGACCTCTTTGATGTTCCTAAAATTGTTACTGTATTCCTATAAACAATCATCTGTCTGTCTGTTCATTCACGTGCCTACCCGTGTGCCCATGCATCCACCCACTCACCCACCCACCCACCCACCCATCTATCTATCCATCCACCCACCCATCCATCCAGTCCACCACCCCTCCCTCCATCTGTCTTAGATCTTCTGTCTGTGTGAATTTTCCTACACTGTAGCAGTGCTGGAGGAGCTTTCTTCTCTGGAAACAGCTGCCTCAGGTTCTAATTACCATCTGCACCTCCCCCAAGACCAAATGACATCCTACTAGGAAGTCTCAGGTGCCACCCATGAATTTGCTGTCATTCCTACCTTGCGGTTTTTATCCATCTACTCCTCCTCCTTCCACTTGCCAGCAAGGCTCCCTTTTTTCATTCTTTGTTTTCTTGTCACCCCTTCTGTCTCCCCCACCTCCACCCACAAACAGCTTCTCCCCAGACACCTCATTGTAGTGAAGCTGCTGTGGTGAATTCCCACCTCCCTTAACTATGTTTCTTGCCTACAATTCCCACTGCTCTTTGTCTGGCTTTGACTGATATCAGACAAATAAGTCAACGAACCAAATTAAGAAGTGCAATACATTAAAACTTAGGAAGTTTGATGAATGCAATGACCTAAAATGGCAAGGAAAATATACACTCAGGAGAAGTGGATTCCTCTTTGTATCAATCTAGCACACATATTCACACGTATAAACAGAGTTTCAAACAAACAAAGAAGCAAAACACAACAACTAAAAATACTGACATAATCCCATGTGACTGATAATGCAGTACCAAGGTAGGTAAACTAATAATTGAAAGACGATGACAATTGAGGGCGCCTGGGTGACTCGGTTGAGCTTCTGACTCTTGATTTTGGCTCACGTCATGATCCCATGGTTTGTGAGATCAAGCCCTGCGTTGGGCCCTGTGCTGAGCATGGCCCCTGCTTAGATTCTCCCTCTCCTTCTGACCCTCCCCTGCCCTCTCTCTTGTGCTCTCTCCCTCTAAAATAAAGTAAAAATGTGAAAAATTCTAAAAAAAAAAAGAAGAAAAGACTAGGAATGTGAGTGACGATTTATTGTGTTGCTACCAGATATAGGAGCCATACATTTTGGTGGAAGCAATAAAGGTTTGTGCCCACTGTTAAATGAAAGAATCTTTATGATACTGGAAGCAGCAATATTTATTCTTGCTGCTCTAATCCCATGGCTTATTTTCCTTATTTCTCAGCAAAAAGCTCTTTTGCTGTGGCAAATTTTCTTGTTCTGCCAGGGAGGCCCCGCGTGAGGCTTGTGGATGCAGCATTCTGCTCTAGGAAACTCAACTTGACATCCCCGATGGTGCCAGCTCACCAAGAAGGGCTGTGGTGGGCAGCCACGCATCTGCGGCCCTAATGATCTCGAGGAGCTGATTCTTGTTGTAGAGTAAGACCCGTGTTCCCGGCCATCCAGCCTACCCTGAGCACCGCTGCTTCAAGGTGAACAGAAATATCTGTTTGAAAAGCATATTAATAGAGTCTAATCCCAAAATCGATGAATGTATTTTTGGTCCTAGACATCCACACATTTAGCCAAATGGCTCTAGGACAGAATTTAATATTGCATGTGTTTGTCTCATCAATAGAAAAGGTAATGAAACCCATAAGAGAGAAGTTTTCCTGTGCTCTGGGACTACTTCTTTGGCCCGTCATTAAAATATAGAAGGTACTGTTCCACCCAAAACTCACCCCTGAGTGACCTCTGGGGCCCCCTCCTTCAGAATGGGTCATATAAACGCATCTCCTTATGGTTGCGATGGCTAACCTTGTAAGAGTTTGGCCATCTTCCCTTTGCTGTTCTTCAGGATGGTTTATCTTTGAAAAGCTTACAGTAAAAATAATTTTTTCTGGTGCCCTGTTTTCTTAGAAATTTGTGGTCAGTTTTTCATAGGTATAGAAATAACTAGATCAAAATACAATGTAAGGAGATAGGAAAAAGGTCAAACATTCACTAGCTTACTACATGCACACTACATGTGTGTGCATTTGTACATATAGGTCAGCTAATTCTCTTAACAACCAAATGAATATCATATCCCATTCTACAGGTGCAAACTGAGGAACATTTTGAAAGTCATAGAGCAGTGTTTTTGACTAAAGTCTATGCTCTTTCCACATTGCCAAGCTACTTATCTTCAAAATCTCTCCATATCTTCATTCTTTCCTGCCTTCTTTTTGGCATTACTTCTGCCCCTTGCCAGACACCTTGTATTTTAGATACTCAAGTTTTCTGCTGAATCCATTCAATCATTCATTGACTCATTTATTCTATCGGTCAGTCATAGAAACATTCAAACATTGACTGGATACCTCTAAGTACTTTTCTGGACACTAGGCATACAGCAACGAGCAAAACACACACACAAAAAAATTCTGCCCTCACTGACATTCTAAAAGGGAGTGTACAGTAAGTACAAGGCATTCACGATGAAGGGTGATGAGTTCAATTATTGAGACTTGCAAAGGTGAAGGCATGCTGGCAGTCCAGAGGAAGGACATGCAGCAGCCTGCAAGGAAGGAGGGACAGAAGACTTCTCAGAAGCACCACCTCAGGAGAGTCTTGTGGCCCTGTGGGAATTGCCTCTCTTGAGTGGATGAAGTATGTTTCTGCTCAGTGAATGCCCTCCCCATGGCCAGGAGGGCAGAGGGTCGGGAACTGGGAAGGTTGATAATCAGTGAGGAGGCTGTGTAGGTCAGTAGAAGCCAGATTCTGGGGGATCCCGTATCTTTGTGGGCATTTCAGGAGTTTGGAGTATACCCTGTAGATGGAGAGCTGAGTGGTCACATAGTATTTACTGAGTCCTTGAGACCTGTGGATGTGTCTAAATATTAGAACTCAGCCTGAAAAATTAGCCAGTTTTTCTGTTCAAGCAAAATAGACAAAAAATAAACCTTAAAATTTTATTTTGTAAGAATTGGGGTGTCTTTAATTATTTTTATGTTTTAAACATCCTATTTAATCTGTTCTTTAATATGTACATGTATACTTTTACATAAATGTGATAGGACATGGAAATGCAATAAAGGATTAATATTCTGGATATGTAAAAATATATCCTAAGGTATACAGCAAGGAACACTTGTAATCATCCCTTATGAAATAATCATTGAAAAAAATCATTGTATACATTTTGAGGTGTTTCTTTCTAGACATTTTTCTGTGAATGCATACATAATTACATGTGTATGTATATATATATATATATATATATATATAAAATTAGGTGTATAATTGACATATATGTATAATTTTATATTCTATTTTTTTCATTCAATCTTAATTATATACATGTTTTGACATGTATGTTTTTACATATTTTTTGGAAGCAGGATTTTAAGGGTGTATAAGTATATTCTGTGGCTACCATAATTTTATTCTAACTGCTTTTTTAGTTTCAACATTTAGATCGTGACCAACTTTTTTGGTAATGGAAGTAATACTTCAGTAATCCTATAAACAAAACCATTTTATACATCTCTGATTGTTCTCTAGGAAAATAATGGAATATTTGTGAGGATCTTGATACACACTGCCAAACTGCCCTAAAAAGAGACTAGTATGTTTTTGTAAAGCAAATTAGAAATATGTCTCAAGAGATGTAAAGTTTTTATACCCAAATTCAGAGACTGCCCATCTCAAAATATATTCTAGGAAAATACCCCCCAAAACAGAAGAAGACTCACATACAAATACATTAGCCACAGTGTTAACAAAAAATTGGAAAAAGCTTAATTGTCCAACTCTGGGGAAATGCAAGAGTATTACTTTTGTTGCATTTAATTATGACAACCATAAAAAAAGTTTATTAACAATTATTTACAATGTGTAAAACATACAGGTTACAATAGTTAGGTGGAAGATTGAGATACAAGAAGTTATATAGGGTTTGATTTCCACTATGTTATGAAATATTCCAAAAGGAGTTTTATCAAAGCTTTTTGGGAGGTAGAATTAAAGATAATTTTTTTCTGGTTTACCATATTTTTGTTTTTAAATTTATTTAAAGTTTTTTTTTTTAGTTTATTTATTTATTTTGAGAGAGTGAGAATCCCAAGCCAGTTCTGCACCGTCAGCACAGAGCCCCCTGCTGCACTCGATCTCACAAAGGGCGAGATTATGACCTGAGCCAAAATCAGGAGTCGAATGTTCAACCGACTGAGTCACCCAGGAGCAGCTTTAGATTTATTTATTTAAATTCAAGTTAGTTAACATAAAGTGTAGTATTGTTTTCAGGAGTGGAACTTATGATTCATCACTTACAGATAACACCCAGTGCTCGTCCCAACAAGTGTCCTCCTTAATGCCCATCATCCATTAGCCCATCCCCCCACCCACCTCCCCCCCAGCAAATCCCAGTTTGTTCTCCTTATTTAAGAGTCCTTTATGGTTTTCCTCCCTCTGTCTTTATCTTGTTTCCTTCCCTTCCCCAGTGTTCATCTGTTTTGTTTCTTTACCGTATTTTTATTAGCATGAATTGATTTTTTATATTTTAAAAAGTAAGATAAGTCTTTTGTTGTACAAATGTGGGTTTTTTTCTTCCTAGATTTCCTTACCAATGTCAGTTTTTGGACACAATTTCAGCCATAATTTGATTTTCTAATGGTGGGCACCAATCTTAATGCTTTCTTAAGAAAAAGTCATACTAGAAATCACTGGAGTTTCCTAGCTGCAGCCTGCTTTGAAGTGAGCAGGCTGAAAGTGGCTGCTCCTTCCAGAAAGCTTCCGCAGACTGCACCTGACAGAGATGGATGTGGGGTTTACGGTCAGGAATTCTCGCTGGCTTCCCGACTTGCCCAATTCTCTGCATCTCTCAGAAAGTAGCAGCAGCGCAAGTTCTTGTCTGATCTATTATTGACTTGTGGAGAAGCAGGCAGGGAAGCACTTTCGGAGCAGAATGTTCAGCTGCCGGCTGAGAAAGCACTTTTCACTCGACAGCTCAGACTCCATTTCCATCAGTCAATAATCTCTTCTAGATTGGAGCTTGGTTTTATTTTTTAAGATGGACGAGAAAATTATTTGATGTGACATAAGACAAGAAATGTTTTGAAGGGAATTCACTAGGAGACTTTTAAAATTTTTGCAAGAATCGAAGTCTCTGTGATTATTTTTTATATTTCAAATTCAATTTCCACATATGTACGTACATATATATAACTTTACGTAAATACATGAACGATATGTATTTTACGTGGTTTTTTTTCTTTCCATTTTTGCTTCCTCCGTCTTCCAGTCCTCTCGCTAGGTAGTGAGCTACCTAGCATGTAGCCTCAATGCGACCTTTATAACTTCAGAATATATCAAGTAGGTTAAGACACCTCCTTTCCCACTCAGATTTTTGGATGAATGTTACGCCTCAAATATTAGCCAGGTTTGAAAACACTATGGCATGGCTTCTCATTGGTAGCTGGTCCATGCTAAAACTATACTGGGGCAAGTGTCATCTGGTTTTACGTTAAGAATTTAAGATGTAAGTGTTTTTTTCTGACAAGTGAATAGATTCTTCTTTATATTACTCCAATTTTTAAAATGTTCAAATAAATGTTCTATGGCTTATAAAATAAAAACTACTTCCTATGGCCATTTCTGGGAAGGGCACACGGGAAATTTCTGGAGCGATAGGAAAGTTCTATAATCTTGACTGTGGTGGTGATTACATAGGTGTGTAACATTAGTCAAACTCTGTTGAACCATATGTTTAAAATGGGTCCATCTTATTATAGGTAAACTCTACGTAAATATTTAATTTTTTTTAATGTTTATTTATTTTGAGAGAGAGAGAGAGCACGAGCAGAGAGAGACAGAGACACAGAATCCAAAGCAGGCTCCAGGCTCCGAGCTGTCAGCATAGAGCCTGACATGGGGCTCCAACTCACAAGCCACGAGATCATGACCCAAGCCAAAGTCAGACACCTAACCGACTGAGCCACCCAGGCGTCCCAGTAAACTCTACGTAAATAAAGTTTATCGGTCAAAAGCATTCTATTCACTTAAACTGTGGTTTTACAACTTGCTTTGAAGACATTGTCATTTATCACTACAGTCCTCCTCCCTCCCCCATATGCGATAACTTGTGGGTTTCAGATGATTGATTCTCTGTGACCATTTTTAGGACTGGGGTGTGACTGAGAAGCAGAAGTGGCTTTGCAGGTGATGGGGTGCCACTCAAGGAAATGTCATCAGAGCTGTTTGCATTGCAACCTCATTCTGCCACAGAAACTGTTCTGCTCTGTCTTCTGCCAACAGTCTCCCAGGTGGTGATGAAAGATGTAGAACGGAGACAGAGTCCAACTCTCTTTTTCCGTACTGCTGCCTCTTCTCTTTCTCTCTCGTTACCGTATCAAACATAGTTCAGGCAGAGCAATAGGTACAAGTTAATAAGACAAACAGCATTATTTCTGAGCCAAGCATCTCTCCAACTACTTGTTAGAATATCTTTTAAGGCAGTTTTGGGCTAAACTTAATTATGCTTTTTATTCTATCCTTTGTTTACTTTAATCATGGTGATGACTAAACTCAACTGTACAAAATGGCTAAAATACCGTTGATTAGAAAGAGTAAAATTTAGATTATGAAATGGGCAAAGCAGATTATTTCATTACCACCCCTCCCAATATTTGGCCTTGTACTGGATACTGTTCTTGAAGTTGTCCGTTGTGAGGGAGACCCCGCCTTCTATCTGCAATTTGTTTTCTATGAAATGCTACAGAGCATTCATATTACTAAGACCTGCAAAGGGTCTATTCAGTGTGGCTTCAGCCACAGCTGAGGCGCAGAGTAGTGTTCACCGGGGAGGAGACTGTGTGGGACGGGAAAAGGCAGAAGGCAGTGGAAGTAGTGGAAGCTTGGCAGTGAGAGGGTATGATGGGGAGCCAGCTGGGCTGGCCGTTTAAGTCAGTGGGTCGGAGCGTCTGGGTGAACCTGTGACCTGTATGCAGAAGCACACTGTATACCAGAATGTCTCCAGTCAGCTCTGTCTCGACCTTTAAACCATGTTTCATACTTACTTTTTGTATTTGCAAATTCAGTTTAAAAATACAACTTAAAAAAATTAAAAAAGTTTTTTTAACGTTTATTTATTTTTGACAGACAGTGCATGAGCAGGGGAAGGGCAGAGAGAGAGGAAGACACAGAATCTGAAGCAGGCTTCAGGCTCTGAGCCATCAGCACAGAGCTGGACGCAGGGCTTGAACCCACAGACCGCGAGATCATGACCTGAGCTGAAGTCGGCAGCTTAACTGACTGAGCCACCCAGCCTCCCCTCAAAAAAAATTTTTTAAAAGGTTTTATTTATTTTTGAGAGAGAGAGAGAGAGACAGAGTGTGAGTGGGGGAGGGGCAGAGAGAGAGGCAGACGCAGAATCCGAAGCAGGTTCCAGGCTCAGAGCTGTCAGCACAGAACCTGACGTGGGGCTCCAACCCGTCAACAGTGAGATCGTGACCTGAGCCGAAGTCGGACTGAGCCACTCATGTGCCTCATTGTTTCAAGAAACAATGCAAATATGATCTAATATTAGCTTTTTGACAATGAATAAGTGAACTTATGCAAATAACACTGAGTAAAACTGGACTAATTCAAATTTATTGTGTAGAGTCTGAGATGACTTATGAGGGTTGGATTAAAGTTTTTGATAACTTTTTTGGTAAACTCTTTTTAGAAAGCTCAAGAGTCTAAATGCTAAAGATGTAAATAAAGTTGAAGAGGGAAATTGAAGATACTTATGAAGAAAAACCTCACTACTTTGAAGAAAGTCAGAAAAATGGATTTATGTAAGCATGTCTGGTATGTATGTATGTATATATGTATGTATTTGTTTATTTATTTTAAAATTTCTTCAAAAAGTCCTTGGAAATTCCACTGGATAATTCTTTGTTAGCCTATTTTGTTTAAGTAATAAATAAACAATACATAAATAAAACTGTATTGCATTAAGAAAAAACTCCATAATTAATAAGGTAGTTTAAACAAAAGATGTTCACATTATAACACTAAATGCATGGGTGGCTCAGTTTGTTAAGCATCCAGCTCTTGGTTTCGGCTCTAGTCAGGATCTCATGGTTCGTGAGTTTGAGCCCTGCGTCAGGCTCTGTGCTGACAGCATGAAGCCTGCTTGGGATTCTCTCTCTCTCTCTCTCTCTCTCTCTCTCTCTGCCCCTCCCCTACTTCCTCACTCTCTCTTTCAAAATAGAAATAAACTTAAAAAATGTGTAACAAAGAAACTGAATAAATGATGAAAACTGCAGAAAGTCATTCAGATACCCAATAGGAGTCTCCAGGGGGCACATGGAAGTGAAGGACCTGGAGCCCGGTCCCACACTGGGTGGGAGGAAAAAGGGACAATATCGCCCCACGCTAGGCTTCAGTCCCTGCCGGGGCCCTTCCCCTATTAGCTGAGTGTGGTGAGTATGCCTCAAGGTGGAGCAAACCAGTTTTTAAAGGGAAATGCCACCATCATCCACTGAGCATCATGCCACCAATGCTCGCCCGTGTCCTGGCTTTGGGCAGGAAGGAAAAGCCAGTGAGGCTTCCGGGATTTCTTGATCCAGAGAAAGGACAGAGTTTTTAATACTAAGTTTCTCCATCACACTTAGATCTCAGGAGGCCAACAGACCTGAATTCTTATTCAGGGGACAGAGATAAAGGGATTAGAAATATGAGGTGCACGGGGTTGGCTAGAGAGGCCTGGCTATGGAGTAGGTTTCTTCTTTCCCCCACCTCTGCCATAGCAGGAAGCTGGCTGTTTACTTTCTCCTGACAGGAAGCAAAGCACGTTCCTTAGTTCCTGATGGAAGAAGCCATCACTTTTTGAAAATAAATATGGAAGAGGCAGTCAAATTATGTTTAAAAAAATTCCACTGATTTCAATTCAAAATATGTGTACACAAGGGAAAGACATCAGGGGAAAGGTCTAAAGAGATAAAGTAGTGCCATGGCACACGCTAGGAGCAGCTACCTGTCCCTTTGCAGGAATTAGACAAGGAGGCGATTACACTCTTTCATTATAGAAAAGCCTTTCCAACACATGGGGTAAACACATGCTGATGGAGATTCATAACGAACAGAGCTGAAGGGGTAGAAGTGTCTACAGAAATGTCAGTAAAAATGTGGAGGAAATGTTAGAGCAGGAAATAAGAGAAGGGACAATTGATGTTTGACGCTGCCTTGGTGGCTTCAGATTCTTCATTGGGACATTTAATAGTTGTGTGTGTGTGTGTGTGCGCGCGTGTGTGTTTAAGCTTTGGGAACCACCATTTACCTCCCTACTCCTTCCCTTCCTCAGCGGGTACTTTAGCATGGTGAACTGCTCACCTTTGCTTAACTATTTCCAAAAGTTATATCATTAGGTAATCTTGTTTTATTTTAAATTGAGAAACAGTTATTATCATCCTAAGCTAATCGTGAACCACAGAACACGCTTTTAGACATACTGCCTCAGAAAGTTTGTTTTTTAGAATAGTCCCCCTAAGAAGCTCAGGAAGGAATTTCCTGGAAACCCTCTTAGAGGTGAATGGTATCTTCCTTGGTGGGCTTCCATAGTGGGGTCCCCTCCCCAACCAAGGTACAGAGTCAGGGTCAGTACCAGCTGCTCAGGAGAGGAGTTCTTCCACTAAAACTGAGGTCAGGATTGGAATACCCGGCCTTTCGGAAAAGACGCTTTGTCTTATTTCATTGGAGCTCCCCATGATTGAATCTTCTATTTGAACAGACATTTAAAATCCAAAAAAGACAGTTCTTTAGAAATGCTGCCAAAGACTTAAAAAGGCAAGTGTGAAAATATAAGTGGCCATTTGAAGATCAGAATATTTCAATTAAAAAATTTATCATTCAACACAGGTTTTGAAATTCTTTCTAAAATTTAGATGGAATTAAAAATGAAGATGACTATGTTGAGCAAGGACCCACTGGGAAAAGATTGCTATTTGTTTGGGAAAATGGTTGAACTGGTAAGATATAAATGTAGTTCCTACCCAAACACTATACTTATAATCTCAAACCTGTTGAAAGGGCAAAACATAGGAAAATTACTTTATAAATATTTTATAACTAGAGAACATTTTAGCTGAGCAACCTAAACATAGCCTTTTAGGTTAGAAGCAATATACTCTCATTTTCATATGATATAAATACATCATCCATCATTATTAGAGAACATTGTTTTTGCACCAAGTTAAAAAAAAAGGATGAAATTTTATTCCAATGGGAGCAAACAGGCATTGATTAAGAATGGTTAGAAAAAGGGTGTATTATATTAGCTTTCAAGAATTCTTCTGAAGATTTGTTTTGATTAACTGTCCTTCCTATGATAAATGAAACACGGAAAAGGTTTAGTTTCACTTGACTGAAGTCCTTCTAGGAAAGTAACTTCTAAGAGTTATGGGACACAGAGAGGTGAGTGGGTGTGTTAGTCTTGGATGAACCTTTGCGTGCTTTCTGGGGTTGCCACGTCTGCATGTGTACCATGTCTGGGAACATGGCGAATGATCATTTATACTTGGTGATTTCCACGTCTCCTGAAATATTCCTCCTCCCATCTTCGTATCTCTACAGGGCCTGGGCTTTCAATTCTCCAGCACTCAAGGGTCCCCTCTTTGGGGGACCTGCACCCTGGCCTGCGTATATAATGCACCTTTCCTGCATCTTACTGCCACTTAAAATCTTACTCTCTTTCCTATTCCTAGAGCAAAATGTTGGAAACAATGTAAATGTAAAAAGAAAATGCGAAAAATAGATTCTAATGAAATACAAATCGATCATTAAAATGGTTTTGGAGTGCCCGGCTGGCTCAGTCAGTAAGCGTCTGACTCTTGGTTTTGGCTCAGGTCGTGATCTCAAGGTTGGTGAGTTTGAGTCCCCCATCAGGCTCTGTGCTGACACTGTGAAACCTGCATAGAATTCTCTCTCCTCTCTCTCTCTGCCCCTCCCTGCTCATGCTCTGTCTCTCTCTCACTCTCAAAATAAATAAACTTAAAAAAAATGGTGATTTTGTTCACTAAAGAAATAGTAAGTGAAAAAATAAATTCTATATGCTGTATACTCCCTATATATAAATTCTCTCTATATGTACATTCTGTTTTTCTCTCTCTCTTCATATATATATTCAAGTCACTTTAATTTTTTTATTTTCTTAAATAATAAGAAAAAATATGTGTTTACCCTTGTAATTATAATTATCAGGGACATACATTCCTTTTTATAGATTTATAATTCCACCTGGTAATATTTTCCCTCTGCCTGATACACTTCCTTTCACATTTTTTTTGCTTTTCAAATTTTCATATAAGTTCTAGTTAGTTAACATATAGTGTAATATTTTCAGGAGTAGACTTTAGTAATTCATCACTTACATGTAACTCCCAGTGCTCAACCTGATAAGGGCCTTCCTTAATGTCCATTGCCCATCAGCACATCCCCCCCCCCACCTCCCTTCCCTCCAGCAAACCTCAGTTGGTGCTCTATCATTGAGTGTCTGTTATGGTTTGTTTCCTTCTCCCCTACCCCCAAATCCCATATGTTTACCTGTTTTGTTTCTTAAATTCCATATATAAGTGAAATCATAAGGTATTTGTCTTTCTCTGCCTGACTTACTTTGCTTAGCATAATACATTCTAGCTCCATCCATGTTGCAAATGGCAAGATTTCATTCCTTTTGATGGCTGAGTAATACACACACACACACACACACACACACACACATCTTTATTCATTCATCAGTCCATGGACATTTGGGGTCTTTCCATAGTTTGGCTATTGTTAATAATACTGCTACCAACATCGGGGTACATGTACTCCTCTGAATCTGTACTTTTGTATCCTTTGGGCAAATACCTAGTAGTGTAATTTCTGGGTCATAGGATAGGTCTATTTTTAACTTTTTGAGGAACCTCCATACTGTTCTCCAAAGTGGCTGCACTAGTTTGCATTCCCAAGAACACTGTGAGAGGGTTCCATTTTCTCCTCATCCTCACCAACATCCATTGTTTCTTGTGTTAATTTTACCCATTCTGAAAGGTGTGAGGTGGTATTTCCCTGCTGATGAGTGATGTTTAACATCTTTTCATGTGTCTGTTATCCATTTGTGTTGTATATCTTGTTTGAAAAAATGTCTATTCATGTCTTCTGCCCATTCTTAACAGGATTATTTGTTTTTTGGGTGTCGAGTTTGACAAGTTCTTTATAGATTTTGGATACTAACCCTTTGCCGGGTATGTCATTTGTGAATATCTTCTTTCATTCTGTAGGTTGCTTTTTAGTTCTGTTGATTGCCTTTGCTGTGCAGATGCTTTTTATCTTGATGAAGTCCCAATAGCTCATTTTTGCTTTTGTTTCCCTTGCCTCCCTTCCCTTTTTTTTGTTTCCGTTCCCTTTCATAATGAAACATTATTCTGGTATATATATAGTGGAATATATGTATATATGATTCTACAAAATACTCTTTATATACACATATTTGCACATACATGTACACACACTAAAACATTAAGAGTGATTCTTGGTATAATTATAGTTGATTTTCGTCTTTTTTAGGAGTTTTATTAATTCCAGTTTCCCTACATGAATATGTATTAGTTTCCTAATACAAATAAAACTGCTTAGAAATACAACTATTTTCAATATGGTCTATGTTTTTGAAACCCTGGCTTTTGCCAGAGGAACTGAATTTATTTGTGCAATGAGGTTAGTATCCATTGCACAGTCTTTGAATTGTGTGTCAAGAGGTCTGAAGACTAGACCTTGCCCTCTGCTGATCAGCTTTGTGACCTTGGACAAGTTCCTTGGCCTCTCAGGGCCTCAGTGTTCTCATCAACAAAAGAAGAGGTTTGGAGGAGATAGATGCCTGAGGTACCTCTCTGGTGAGTCTATAAGCTGTGACTTCCCCAAGTGAGATATGATCACTTTAAGGGGTTTGTGCATTAATCCCAAGGAATACATTTAAATGATGAACACTTTTGTAACATAACTGGCAGTCTTGTATGGGAATATCTGTGGGCTTGTGGGCTTTTCCAGGCCCTTACTTATTACTCCAGAACCGTGGTTCTCACACTTGAGCCTGCATCGGAATCACCTGGAGACTTGTTAGACCATAGACTGCTGGCCCCCAGCATGAATTTTTGATTTGGTACCTCTCAGGTGGGGCTGGAGAAATCGCATTTCTAACAAGCTGCAGGTGCCGCTGGTCATCTGGAAGAAGCCTACCTAAGGATAATATCCCGGTTAGGAGAAGGCATTTCCAATATCTGTAAACATTTTGACTTCTGTTTTCTCCCCCCCTTTCCCAATTTCTTAGAAAAGTGTCCTGAAGGTCACTGAAGGATACCTTCGGGTCACTTTTAATTTTAAAATACATTTATTTAAAAACAATGAAAACATTATTCCACTAGATGCTCTAAGTAGGAACAAATGAGGAGATTAATGGGAGGTTTGGGGCTGAGGGTGGGACGGGGAAGAGAAAGCCTATGGTTTCGGTTGACCAGACTAGTGCACGTAGCAGGAACGCAGTTTCTTTGATGAATTAGACAAGGTAGTGAGTTGGCTTTCTCTGCGGAGTACGTTTATCCTAAATACCAAGCCGATTTCGGGATGTCTGTTACTGGATTGGTACGTGGATAAGCCCTCGCAGACATTTTCCTTTTCTTGTTACTCAGCCTACCAAATCCACGGCAGCCAGGGGGTGTGGACATCAGGCTCAAGCAAACCCAGACAGAGACGCTGAGCCTGTGGAATGAGTCTGCCTTTCAGGAAATAAATCGTTTATTGTCACTTCTCGTATCATTTGCACACACCACTCTATATGCCTAGAGTGCTTTAACTAGCTACTTCTTAGGGTGTTTTTTCTTTTTTTCTATTTTTTTTTTTTTTTTTTTTTTGTTCGAATAGCCCTCTATAAGTGACTTCACTCTGGGATTTACCACGTCTTACTTTCATCGTGCACTAATGCCGCTTCTTCCATGGAACTGGAAATATCCTGGGTACACAGCTGGCCCTGGGTTCATCTCCATATCTCCAGGACCTAACAGATCATTTGCAAATGTTTTCTGTTGAAAATAGATCCCTGGATACTCCCAGATAAAATTTTATCTTTAATATAAGTGACAGGATCCATAAAATAAGACGAACTCAAAAGTAGGCAAGCAAAGTGTGAGAGATCAAATATCTTTGAATTTTCTTCATGTTCAACGTAACACCAGCACACTCCCTCTGCTCTCCATACTTTGGCTCCCTGTCGTGCCCTATGTCTGTCCCAGGAATTCACCTTGGATTTCTCTCCTGCTTTCTCCCCAGCAATCTCTGAAGGGGATTCCTGTTTTGTTTTGCTTTTTTACCTCCCTCCTTAGCAATAAAACATAGCCTGAGTATTTTCACAAGCAAATAAAATGGATGATAAAGTACTTGGTGCTTAGGAAGAAACATGGAGATATTTGATGCTATGTTAGATTTTCTGCTTCATTTTAATGTTCATTTATTTCTGAGAGACATAGAGACAGAGTATGAGCAGGGGTAGGGCAGAGAGAGAGGGAGACACAGAATCCGAAGCAGGCTCCAGACTCTGAGCTGTCAGCACAGAGCCTGACGCGGGGCTCGAACTCACAGACCGTGAGATCATCACCTGAGCCGAAGTCGGCTGCTCAACCGACTGAGCCACCCAGGCGCCCCATTTTATGCTTCATTTTAAAAGAAAAGATAAGATCTTTCTCTCCATTTACCTATTTAGCTATTTAAGCTAGCTAGCTATTTTTGCATTTCTTTATATGTATGGAAAAGTATTTTAATAAGTATTTAAATGGTATTTATGTGTTGTTAATCACCAATAGTTCAGATAATGGGATCCAAGTGACCCCCCAAAAATTTTTTTTTAAGTTTATTCTTGAAAGAGAGAGACAGACCATGATCAGAGGAAGGGCAGAGAGAGAGGGAAACACAAAATCCCAAGCAGGCTCCAGGCTCTGAGCTGTCGGCCAAAAGCCCAATGCAGGTCTAGAACTCATAACCCACGAGATCATGACCTTAACCAAAGTTGGACACTTAAATGACTGAGCTACCCAGGCTCAGTGAGTAAAAGAACACTGTTCTTTTATTCTGGTCATTACTAAATCTTTTTTTTTTTTTTTAACGTTTATTTATCTTTGAGAGACCTAGAGATAGAGCGTGAGCAGGGGAAGGGTAGAGAGAGAGGGAGACACAGAATCCGAAGCAGGCTCCAGGCTCTGATGAGCCATCAGCACAGAGCCCGATGTGGGGCTCGAACTCACAGACCGTGAGATCATGACCTGAGCCGAAGTCGGCCGCTTAACCAACTGAGCCACCCAGGCGCCCCTAAATCTTTTTTTTTAAGACTACATTATTTAAATTCAGTTTAGTTACATACAGTGTAGTGTTGATTTCAGGAGTAAAAGCCAGTGATTTATCACTTACATGTAACACCCAGTGCTCATCCTAACAAGTGCCCTCCTTAATGCCCATCACCCATTTAACCCATCCCCCCACCCACCTCCCCTCCAGCAACCCTCAGTTTGTTCTCTGTATTTTAGAGTCGCTTAGGGTTTGCCTCCCTCTCTGTTTTTATCTTATTTTTCTTTCCCTTCCCCTACATTTATCTGTTTTGTTTCTTAAATTCCACATGTGAGTGAAATTATATGTCATTTGTGTTTCTCTGATGGTCAGTACTAATTCTTAAAAATACGAAGATGTAGTATTTTTACAATTGCTCTCCCAAAACGTTCTGCCTCTCTAAGTATTGAGAAGATCCTATGTCTCTTCTAATGTCAACCATGGATTTATCTGTCCTGTTACTTAGGAGACACAGTTGTAAAGGTTCATTGACTCAAGTTATCACACCCCAGAGTAGAAAGGTGACTTGTATTTATTTATAGCAGTTTTGACTCTTGAAATCCTGCTGAGCTGAACTGTGTGTCTTTTCAGTATGCGGTACACTGAGCACTATTCAGGAAATGAATCGGACACCATTATAGGCAGATCAAGGAGAGATTTAGTTCAGGAAGTTGAGGTGGTTCTGCCTTTACCGTAAGTTAAAGCAACACTATTTGCCAAGTGTTCCTAAAAATGGCATGTAACCTCAGAGATAAGAAATAGAGCACAAGGTGGTCATGACCCAATTGTTCTCCAGGTGAGACATGATGAAGGGCAGATGTCCTAAATATTCTAGGCAAAGAATCTTTTAACTTACTATCTGGATGACTTTACAAGGTTTTCTATAGCTGCTGGAGGCTTGCTATATCAGTCCTTGCCGAAACAGGAAATTAAAAGGGAGGTTTTGGATGAACCCTCAGGTGGTAGATAACAATATGACCAGTGAGACAGAGCATCCTACAGGAATTTCCAAGTGTCCGAAATGTAGTTACATATACATGAGTTACAGGATTCTACACCTCATCCACCTCTAGGATAAAAAAGAGTCAGTTTTTTTAGGATCCAGGAGAATGTGTGAGGAGAATTTCTTTAGAGACCTACCTCCAAGAGGAAAAAAGTTATATGTGTGTAGCTTCCTCCTCTGTAGACTGTGTCAAGAGAAAGGGGCTTTGGTTAAGCGTCTGCCTTCGGCTCAGGTCATGGTCTTACGGTTCATGGATGTGAGCCCTGCATCGGGCTCTCTGCTGTCAGTGCTTTGGATCCTCCTTCCCCTTCTCTCTCTGCCTCTCCCTTGCACTCTCTGTCTCTCTTAAAAAACAAATAAACATGAAAAAACTTAATGAACTGGACTGCTTCACTCTTAAAAAAAAGAAAGGGGCTTCACTTGGAGAACTTGATATGTGTCCCCTTCAGTGGGGAGGACACAGTGGACAGATGTCTGACTCCTACCTAGGAAATGTTCAGAGTGAGAGTTGGGCTGACTATGTGCTGTGGTCCTACTGAGCCTGTGGGATGGGATAAAGGGCACATGCCGGGATGAGAGGGAGTGAAGATGACCTGGAGGTACAGCTCCATGAGCTCCCTTTGGATCAGTGGCAGAATGCACATTACCTCAGGAAGTGGAATGCCAGAGAGGACATTCCGAGGCTCAAGGGCAACAGCTATCCCAGTACTAGGATTTAGCCTAAGCAGTGGCCTGCTCCAAAGTAGGTATGATGAGCCAAAGGCAGGATCAGAAAGTGGGTTAGTCAGGTCACTAGGTTTTAAGGTATGTTAAGATATAGTTGGGATAAGTCAGAATTGGCACCAGTTACTTCAGGTTTCCATACGAACCTTTTACATAATGACTGAGACATTAATTAGTCCCATTCCTGCTGCAGAAAGCAATGACCTCAGGAGGAAATTAAAACAGCAGCATTCATAACATGGAACCAAACCACCAATAGACAAATATTGCCTGCTGCCAGATCACACAAGACTAAACGTTGAACAAATGTAAGGAGTGTCACTTAGGAGGAGACCAGACAATTCGTTTGGCCTGCGACACCCACATCCGCATGTACTGGCTTAGCCTTGTGCCTGAGACCTGTTGATTCACATGGTTTGGTCCTAAGTGTATTCCTTTTCCCTTGTGGAGTCTAGTCCCTAAAACTTCATCAAAGTCCACTTGTGTCTACTTGCTTCACAGGGAAACACAAGATTGGGGCATTTCAAGTATAGACCAGCAAAATCAGACAATTATAATTCCTTACCTAAATCAATTTTGGTTAAAAAGAATAACTGAATTTGATGGATTTTCAGTTCCAACTAGAAATTGTTTACAAAGTTCTGGGAAAGAAGGGAGTCTATTAACACATGAGATTTGAGATGACCAGACTTGAATCGTCCACCCATTACATGGTAAATGAGTAAGGTGAAGGTGACAAATATTTTCAAAACAGTGACTATAAAATGTAAGTTAAATATAAACTTATTCTATGTCTTATCATAAAATTGTGTATTTGTCTCTGTTGGCTATGAAGGTCATTCAGCTTTCCTCAACTGTGGGAATGCTGATTTGAGTAGTTTAACGCTTATTGACTTGGAAGTTCTAGACTATATTAATGTACATAGAAACCTAATTGACTGTAATGTTTGTTGCAGAAAACTATGGGTTTTTTACCACTTAACGTTGTAAACTAAGTTTTTCATCAGAGGTTGATTCACCATAGGAGGTTAACTGTTGCTAAAAATTAACTGATGCTATAATCAATCTAGTTCAGTTTAATTAAATTAGCAAAAAAAAAAAAGACTAAGTATATTGTCTTAAAATTGAACTAAGTTAAAGGCACAACTCTTCTTTTTGATATTTGTTTACAAATAAAAGGACAAGTCTAACATAGTAACTCTGAAACACTGAAAATCTCGACTTCTTTTCTACAGGTTATGGTAACCCTTACTTTTGATTCAACCAGGTCTCCCCCAAGAGTAGGGATGGTAATAGATCTGAGCCTGCAACCTAGATAATTTCACTGACTTGTTTGGGCTTTGCCACCTGTCTGTTATTCAGAATTCTTTTTATTGTAATTTATAGATAATTCAACTCAAAATGACTCAAGCAATAAGAGTTCATTAGTTCCCACCACCGTGGTCTATAATATGTAAGGTAAGATCCAGTGTTCACAGAATGCCATTGGGATAGGCTCTCTTCAGTCTGGAGTACTTCCTCCATGTTGGCTTCGTTCTCAGGCAGCTTCTCCCCTCAGTATGGCAGCGAGCACTAGTAGGTCTAGACTCACATCTTGACGGTTTAGCAGTCTCGGTGGAAAGATTGCTTCTTTCCCAAGAGTTCCAGTAAAAGTTCTGTATCTGAAGGATTTGGGGTTCAGGTTGGCCCTGTTTGGGTTCCTCAAAGCAATTGCTTTTTCAGAGGGATTCATTGCTACAGCTGGGAAGGCCTAGGTCACATCTCCCTTCCCCACCAACAGATGGAGGACCACCCCAACCAGTCACATAGACCTAAAGCACATATGGGCAGATTTGGGGGTTGAAGCGGTGTTTGGAGTATAGATAAGCCCTCTTTCATATCTGGAGAGCCTTCTTGGGTCTTTCCCTCTTTTATTCCCTTCTTTCTGGGCGGGCTTTGTCAGTGTGCACACATCATGCCTTCGCACTGTATGCCTAGCCCCTATCCTCTCCATTCCTTTCTCATCTAAACTCTCTAGCTTCACAGTCATAGCTCCACACTGGAAGTAAGGTGGAGCACTTTAACTTTAAGAAATACTGGTGCCCAAGGCCCATCCCCAGAGATTCTGATCCACTTTGTCTAAAGTAGAACCCTTTCAGTCGAGTTTTGTAAAAGCTTCCTAGGTGATTTTAATGTGCAGGCAGGGTTGAGGGCTGGTGCTCCAACCTGAACTTGGTACTGGCAAGAACCTGTCCATCCTCCACAGAGAGGAAGATGAAGTGTGATTGCTAACCTGCCCCAAGGGTGTTGTACTTTAACCACATCCAACCATTAAGCTAAAGGAATGAAGCACTAATGGTGACATGTCAGTCATTTGCCAGTACAAAGAAAGCATTTGAAGAAACATTAGGCCCTTCTTGTGACTCCTGATAGAATATTAGCTCTAGTCCCTCATTTTGCCCTCGCATGTAGTTTACCCAGTTCATAATTAACCTGGATGAGATGAGCTACCAAATACGTGTTGGTCACTGATTTTTAGAATGAGAGATGTTTTAAAGTGCAGGCGTGTGTGTGTGTGTGTGTGTGTGTGTGTGTGTGTTTCCTTCACCCAAAAATGATTCACTTGAAGAAATCGCCTTTACCATTGGGTTTTCATACTGATTGTTTTTGCATTTTCTCTGCCATAGGATTGAATTGTCATTGCTTGGCTCTCAAGAACAAAGTTGTATATTTTCTGCTACATGAATCATTATAAACAACAGCTTTGGGAAGGCACTCTAGGGCCAGTAATTATACTGATGAAACAGAAAGACTGTATTCCAAGTGAGGTTAATTTTAGCAGAAGTCAGATAAAAATGTTGTCAACTAATAGCAAACATGCTGGCAATAGAGCCGAAATCGTTGGTGGCAGTGACTGGTTGTCTGGGCCAAGCGGTTTCCAGGGTCACCACAGACGACCTCTTGGCAGTCCCGGGTTGTTTAAATTTTAAAGTAGATATATCAAGCTGGTTATATAATAAACCTTACAAATCACAAGTAGAAAGTAATCTTGACTTAGAAATGTTACTAAGAATATAGAATGCTGAAAATTTAAAGTCGTGTGTGTGTGTGTGTGTGTGTGTGTGTGTGTTGGAGTGGGGAGAGGCATGTAGATCTGTGTAGCTGATAATTGATCCAAACTTAATACATTTATTTCTCCATAGAGTAAGCTAGTCGATGAAGATCCCTAAATGGAGAAAAATAATGTTTCATCATCTTATGATGAAAGCAATTTTGATGTGTCTACAAAAAAAAAATCCATTTTTAAATTTTGTTTAGAATTCTGTCTTCTACAAAGAATACAGCTCTTTTAGGAAATGACTTCGGCTCGTTATAGCCAGTATCTCCACTCAGTTTGCAGAAATGAGTGTTAGTGGATAATTAAGCAAATGAGTCCTTCTGCAAAGAAAATTAAAGCTAAAAACACAAAGGTAATTGGGAAAGAAGTCTGCCACTGAGGAGAACTTTGGCATAGGAGGAAAGTTGCTGTTATATTTTTATTGGAAAGATGCTATATGTAGCCTTTTCCTCTCTTTCTCATGTGGAGAAAAGCAACAGAAATTCTAACCACAAAAAGCTTGAGTACAAAATAAGGTCTTCTCTATGATTAGATTGATCTGTTAAGCCAGGGTAATATACTGACCTGGGGTATCTGACCTAGACATTAGAGATAGATAAGCAATTAAATAAGTAAGGAAAAAAAAACATTCAAAGTAGCTTAACCAACAAGAAAATGAATTGAACCATGGTACTGAGATGTTTGTGGGTGGAGGCACTATTTCAGAATCTACTAGATAAGGGAAGTTTAAGGACATTTCTAGGGGTGTGGCCTTCCCCAGTTTCTCCCCTACACCTGTCCATTCCTTGCTTCTGATTGTTCCAGATTGACTTGAGTTTGCTTTAATCTCTTTCCGTGTGTTAGGCAAGATGGACATTTACAGCAGTTTTGATAAACAGCAGTGGTAGGAGGAGATGAATTTCTCAACATCCACATATCAGTCTTCAAAAACTCTCTCATTGTCTTTGATGGGGCTGTGAGCTCATTCTTCAAAATCTCTGTGGCCTGAGCTATTGGTATTCAGACCGACCCACACTGACCCAATGTGGTAGGCTGAATTGCTGGAATCTATGAATGTGTTACCATACTGACCAAAAGGGACTCTGTAGATGTAATTAAGGATTTTGAGATGGGGAAATTGTCCTGTGTTATTTTGATAGGCTCAGTGTGGTCACAAGTTTCCTTTTAAAGGAGAGGCAGGGGAGGCAGAGTCATAGAGAAGGAAATGTTACAGTGGAAGCAAGAGAGAGAGAGAGAACAAGACTGGAAGAGGTTATGCTTCTGGCTTTGAAGACGGAGGATGTGGCCACAGGGCAATGAGTTCAGGCTGCCTCTAGAAGTTAGAAAAAGCAGGGAAATGAATTTTTCTTCTGCAGCCTCCAGAAGGAATGAGACTGGTGACACCTGGACTTTAGAACTCCTGCTCTCTAGAACTGTAAAAGAATAAATGTGTTTTGTTTGAGCCAGTAAATTTGTAGTCATTTGTTACAGCAGCAATAGGAAACTAATATACCCAGTCTGTGCCCAACCCACTAGGGTTACAGGAACACAATGATTGATAGTCCAGCGAGGAGCACATGAAGGGTGGGGGAGAGGTGATTTTTCCAGAGGGACGCTGGAGGACAAAAACAACATATACATCACATTAATCAAGCAAAATGTGATGCTGAGCAATCTGAAAGTTAGACTTCCAGAAATATAGTTGGTAGAAGAAAAAGGAACTGGGACCTTTCAAATAAAATTAATAGAAAGCATTTCTAAAGCCCCTGCTCAGCTTGTTCTCTCTAGTCTTTACCTGTATTTTTCTCCTGACTTCCCTGGGAGGGAGGATCTTCTGGAATGTTTTGCATTATTTTAGTGGACATCTTAGGAGGAATCAGTAATATATATCCTTGCAAGAAAGTATCAGTCATACTATCCTTCTAAGGCAAATTTCTAAAAACTAATAGATTGAGCTATTCCCAAAGTATTCATTTCCTATGCAAAGTTTATGTATGGCTTGGAAGGTTTATTTAAGGTAGTTTGAAAATGCTAGCTGGCTTGAAGCTAGGGAGTAAAATGAATAATTAATTTATATTTTGAATAAAGCCAGGAAAGGATTCTCTCTCACATTTCTGTATTTGCCAATGATGAATTTTTAAAATTCAGGTTGTCAAACTGCAGTTATATGTGAGGTATCAATGATTTTTGCCACATTAAAGCACTAACTTTTCTCTCACTAATGTTTTTCTTTAAACCAACTCATTTTTTAACTTTCTGCAAAGAAATTTTTACCAATTGATATATAATTATAATATATTAATATGTAACTGTAAAAATAAAAAAAGTCAGTCACCCCAAATCATTTAATGTACCACCAGTTTTTCAGATTTAAAATTTTCGAATACTCTTTTAGTTTACAGAACAGCTTTAATTAACTTTTACCATAGCTATACTAGCAATCTAAAAGCAGAGACATCAGCCCTTGGCTTCCAGTAAAGACTGAAAGTATAATTTGGACTAATACTCCCATTAAGAACAACTAAAATGGGTGGGAAAAGTATGGAAATAATCTCTTTGAAGGTATCAGAGAAATGCCAAGGCCGCAAAGAATTATGGGACTCAGATCCAGGCTAGCTCAATCCAGAGGGATGAGCTCAGCATTTTTGAGCTGTTTTTCCCACAGCTATGCCTGCCATGTTCAGAAATGTGAGTTGAAGACCCGAAAAGCTGAGTAAATATTTCAACAAACTCACGTGGCTGGGTGGCCAGGAAGATGAAAAGAAGAAGGTCCCTGACAAACTCCTAGGCATTGGGTTGGCACCCCGTACGTGCATTCGTTACCTAGGTAAGAGTGTATAGAACTTAGACCAGTGCTCTCAGGTACTGAAGCCCTGTTAATTCAAATAATTTTAATCCCTTTGTGTATTAAGCAAATCCAAAATTGCATTGTTCAAGGCCCCTACCAGAAGTAAAGGTGAATTCTCTTGGGAAAAAGATAGTATTCTTATAGGGCTCAACTTGCATCTACTATTTTTAATTTGCAATATCTAGCACTCAATAAAAAATAAAAGGTGTATGAGGAAACTAGACAGTATAACTAAAACCTACAAACAGAGATAGATTCACAGAGACTCTAGATAATAGAATTTAAAACTATGAATGTATAATTTCATTAAAGAGAGAAAAGACAAGATCAAAAGCTTTTGCAAAGAAGTTAAGTTTCACTTAATATTTCTTTTCAAGAACTGAAATATATAGTATCTAAAATTAATGACACAAGGGTTTGACTCAGGAGATCATGTACCACTCAGGAGAGAATTCATAAACAGAGCAATAGGTAAGAGAAAACATCTAGGATGAAGGAACAAGAAGTTGGGAATTCTAAAGTGAGGGAAAGATTTTTAAAAAGATATAGAAAAAAATAATATATGTTTCACTGAAGTCTCAGAAGAAGGAGAAAAATTGGAAGGGACAGAAGAAATATTTGAAGAGATAATGGCTGAAAAATTTTCCAAAACTGATCAAAGGTATCAAGCCATAGATTTGACAAGCAATGCAAGCCTCAGGCAAGGTAAATTCAAAGAAATCACACCTAGGCACATCATACTAAAACTGCCAAAAAGAAATGTCAAAGATAAAAATCTCTTACAGAGTAAGCAGAGTATTGCCCAATTCATTGGCATATAATTTTTCATAATATTCTCTTATAATTTTTTGTATTTCTCAGATATTGGTTGTAATCTCTCTTTTATCATTCATTATTTTATTTATTTGTGTTCTTTCTCTTTTCTTTTTGATATGTCTGGCTATGGGTTTATAAATTTTATTTAATCAGCTTCTGGTTTTCTTGATCCGTTCTACTGTTTTTATTTGTTTGTTTCTGTATCATTTATTTCTGCTCTAATCTTTACTATTTCCCTTCTTCTGCTGTGCATTTAGGCTTCATTTGTTGTTCCTCTTCTAGTTCCTTTCAGGATAAGGTTAGGTTGTGCTTTTGAGATACTCCTTGCTTCTTGAGGTAGGCCTGTATTGCTATGTACTTCCCTTTTATGATCACTTTGGCTGCATTCCAAAGGTTTTTGTACCATCATGTTTTCATTTTCATTTGTTTCCATGTATTTTTTAAACTTCTTCTTTAATTTCATGGTTGATCATTCATTCTTAATAGGATATTCTTTAACCTCCATGTATATGGGAGAAATTGATTAATTTCTAGAAACATAAACTAGTAAAACAGAAATTGGAAGAAATAGAAAATTTGAATAGACTCTTAACCAGCAAAGAAATTGAATCAGTAATCAAAAATATCTCAACAAACAAAAGTCCAGGATCAGACGGCTTCCCAGAGGACTTTTACCAACCATTTAAAGAAGAATTAATACCTATTTTTCTCAAACTGTTCCAAACAATACAAATATAAGGAAAACTTCCAAACTCATTCTACAAGACCAGTATTATCTTGATTCAAAAACCAGACAAAGACCTTCCTTATGGAAGTTTACAGCAACCGCAGTAAGGTGGTCTTGCAAAAAAGGGGAAAAAAAAAATCAAACTTGAATGTGATTGAGCTTCTAGATATTACTATCACTTTAAAAGAGACAGAGGACCATAAGACAAAAAACTTAGTTTTTTTTAGCAAAAATATTGCAAGGAAAATATAATTAGATATAGTAGGAGCCTAAATTAAAGACTTAAGAGTCATAATATTAACTAAATGTAATTTTGTTCTTAAGATGCAAATTCCAATAAAAGAAACTTAAAAATATATCGGCTAGTTGTAGAACTAGGAGCACAGAATGAATATTTGATAATGTTAAAGAATTATTGTTAATTTTGGGGGTTTAATGATGGAATTTTAGGTATATTTTTAAAGGAAAGTCTGTATTTTTGGAGATATGTAGTGAAACGTTGATAAATAAAATGGTCTGAGGCTTAGGATTTACCTCAAAATAATCTGATGGGGGTGGCGAAGTGGGAAAAAGTTTAGAAGAAACAAAAAACTTGCATGACAATGTTTGAAGCTATGTGGTGTGCCAACGGGGACACGGAGAACATTCTGACTACTTTAATGTGTGTAATGACAAATCCGACTCCATATTTTGATGTTTGACTGCCAACCATTTTTGAGTGTCACCTTCCCCCTTCCCACATCTGCACCAGTTGAGAAGAAAGTTCTGTGTTTCCTTCTTAGACACCTGCAGGAGAGTCAGTCTCTTAACTGGAATAAAAACCCACGCCAGTTTCCTTTCTTTGCTCTCTCAAGCCACTTCAAACCTGCTGGAGAGGCCTGTCCTTCTCTCCCACAGAGAACTCAAGACCAATTCAATTGGTCAAAAGTGTGTGTGGCCCAGGGACTCCACTTACAGCTGATGTTTGAAGTGTCGTTTTGGACACTGGGCTCTTTAATCTGTGGGGCCTGTGCTAGCTCTGAGTGGTTAGTGTCAGAATTGTACCCCAGTCCACCGTATACCAGTTGGTGTCAGAATAACTCCTCATTCGCTTCTCCCACAGAGACATCATAATATTCATCTTTTACTTTTCTAAATATACCTTATAGAATGACTGGGATGTTTTCTTTATTCAAATATGGAAATTTGAATAGTTCAGAAATCACAAAAGCAATGAAATCTTTCTAGAAAGAAAGCCATTTCTGGGGAAAGAAGAGGCACTTTCTCAGATGAGAAGGGAATACATGACACTGACTCAACCTAAGCACGGTTACTCTTACAGATTCTTGCTTTCTCTCTGACAAGTCTCAAGCTATTTTATGCACTGAAGATTTCAATTATTAAAGGAACTTGAAGCTGAAAGCAAAAACAAAACAGAACAAAACATAAATTAATCCATCTGTGCAACATATAACCATACATTCATTAAGTGTCTACTATGCCAGACATATTCCAGGCACTGGAGATCCAGGCACTGGGTAAGGCTGGATAGCGCCTCTGCCCTTATGCAGCTTAGAGTCTAAAATGGGTTGGGTGGGTAGGAGCTAAACCCAAAAAAAGTAAGCTAATTATTTAACATCTAAAATGGTGATAAGTGCTTTGAAGAAAAAAAAAACTGAAAGAGAATAACTGGAAATAATGACCTCAGTGTTGATGAGCCAACTAGCTACGTAAAGAGCAGAAGAAAATTGGGGGTCAGTTTTCGTGGGTGTAAGTCCTAGGCATTTGCTTAGGTCCCCATGATTAGAAGGGTCCCATACTTAGTGTAAAGCTCTGTTGTCACCATCTTGAATTTCTTAATGAAATTTTAATAAGAACGCCTGCATTTTAACTTTGCCTTGTGCCCTGCAAAGGGTGTAGTAATCTGGGGGACAGCATTCAAATTAGCAAAGACAGCATGTGCTAAGAATTGAGTCAGGCAAGGGCAAGTTGTATGAGAAGAACTGAAAGAAAACCAAGAAGGAATAGGGAGCTGAGTGGCAGGAAGTGAGATTAGGGGGAGACAGAAGCTCTGGCAGTGACTCCACCACTGCCATAAACTGAAGTGTTTCCACCGGTCCAGGTACCAGTCTCTTGAGAAGTTCTCCTCGGAGGGTGCTTTTCAGATAACCCATCATCAAACTGGGGCTAAAGCCTTGGGACAGAGGCCAACAAGAGATTACAAGGTGTTGGAGGACAGCCAGCAAATCTAGGCTTCCTATTGATGTTCTCATGTCCAGGAAGAGGGCAGCTGGATGTAGAGGTAGAGCCCACTGGGGCCATTGCTGGGATTTAGGCTTCAGAAGCCTATCATCAGGGCTTCAAGAAAGTGTACACGTCAAGTAGAGGGATGTTCAAAATGCCTAGGAAATGTTTTTCTCTATGTTCTTGCTTTAAGGTAATAATTTCAAGTCCTGTATTATTTCTTTGTAGAAAATATGGCATTTTAACAGAATCTACTTTGAGGTGAAGAGTAAGAGGCATTTATACAATTGGTCCACTGTTACTAAGTTACAAATAGTAAATAGCGCCATCAAGTGATGAGTACCTGAAATCATTTGTAAGCTTCAAGTGTTTTCTACTGTTTCTTCGGCAGAACATTCTAGGCCTTTTTATTGTGTTACAAGCAGCTATTTTTTATTTCTCTAAAACTTTGAGGTCACCAGGTACCCAGGAGACAGAGGTTTAACAGAGCTATCTTAGAATTGGTAGGGGAAGTGAAGTTGCTGCCAGTTACTCTTTTTACCACGTGGGAATCCAAACAAGACGAAAATACCTTTGGAAAGAAAGCAGAGGGCAGTAGATAGATCATGTTGGAATCACCTCCCTTATGAATGAGGGCCTCTAGGTCAGTGGTCCTCCTGACGACCTACGTCTCCTACAGAGGTAAGGGGGATAAGGTGGATATAGTGATTGATGGTAAAAGATGGTGGTAGGTTGCTTATTATATATACCCTGAGTACCTGCCACATCTCTATGGATTGGGAATTGCTTAGGAGGTGTCTCTCTACTCACCTGAAGAATGGAAGTTATTATTAAGACTAATAAAAATGTTATCTGCTACTGTTGAACACCTACTGTGTGCCACATACTTATGCCACACAAGTATATATGTGCTACATATACTCTACTATGCCGCATAAGAATGTGTCCCACATTCTCATACTTAATTCTCACAGTGAATCAAGTACATAGTTATCATACTTCTTCCACAGTTACTAAAAGTGAAGCTTGGAGAGGTCAGGTCAGTTACCTAGGGACTGAGGGCTTAATGTCAGTGAATGGCAGCCTAGAATTTGTACTTAAGTCTTCCTGGCATCAAAGTCCATCCTCACGAAGATTACCCCATTCCTTGCCAAGGAAGCTCTTCTCCCACTTGCCAGAGAACTGGAGCAGGGCTGGGGCAAGCAGTCAGCATTTTGTCACCTTCAGACTGACTGATTTCTGATTGGCCCAGTGCTTACAGGAAGCAGATGGAGCTGACACCAGGATCCTGCTGAGCTCAAAAGAGGCAATCAAGCCCTGCTCCTTCCATCTTTACGTGACATTTTGTTAGTTTGAAATGTTATAAAAACCAGGGCACTCAAAGGCAAAGGTTAGCATAGTCTAATTCAATGGGTGTATGCATTTAAAACCCAGATTAGTTGTATTGTATTTAAAAAATACTGGCCAGTTCTACACAATGGGTTTTAGTTTTAAATACCAGATGGCTACAAATACCCAGCCAGATTCTCTCAGGGTATACAGGATTTATTGGCAGTGAACTGGACGTTTTGGGAGGTCTATTAACTCTTCCTCACCACTGGAATGGTAGCTGATGCTTTTTAATATATTGACTCTCAAAAGTCTTCTCTAGTGTTAAAGACACACTCATTCAGAGAATTCCAAATGACCCAAAAGCGTAAGAAAAATACAGTCATAAGTAAAGTTAAGAAGTCAGTTGCTTACCATGAAATTAAAAATGGTGCATTAAATGAAGATAAGAAACGATGTCTCTGAACTGGGCTTATGCGTGATTATAGAGATGAGTGAAAACAGCAATCTAACCACACTGGCCTCCTTTCTAACTCCTGACTTTGAGGAACTTTTTCCAGCCCCTAGACTTTTGCATTTGTCTTCTTTCTGCCTGGAAGATTGTCTCATCCAACCCCATAATGTGATTGTCTTTTTCTCATCTCCCAGTCTCAGCTCAGATGTTATGCCCTGAGAGGGAACTTTCTTAAGTGTTCTCCTCAGGCACTCTCTACTTTTTGACCCAGTTTTTCTCACAATATGACATGTGTTGTTTTTATTTGTTACCGGCTCCTTCTTTGGAATATAATCTCCATGAGGACAGGTGCTAGTATTTGGTTCGGTGCTGTGTCCATAATGACGCACATTCAAGGAATAGGTAAATATTTGTTAAAAGAATGAATGACTGGAATACTCCTTGATGTTTGACAGTACTTTAAAATTAACAAATCTCTTTAGAAAAATGTCTAAATTTTATCCATACTTTTGATTTTCATCTTCATAATTGTGAATGTTTCCAAAATTTCCAATATTTCAAAACAGAAGTTGACCTCACATGTTATGATACCTTAGAACTAGCAAGCAAATATGTGAGGCTATAGATTTTTTTTCCTCTTGTTGAGGGAAAAAAACGAAAGTACAGTGTTACATGGTGATTCAAAGCAAAAAAGGCAAAAGTTGACCTTCGCATTTGCCTGAGAGAGGCGAGTATCGACAGAAAGAACAGAAACAAATCTACCGCTATGGTGAGAATTCATATTGAAGGGCTCTTGATTGAACTGATGATAGCATAGATGAAAAAGAAAAACACCATGGAATGGAGAGTAATATCGTCGTTTTTATCTGCCCTAGGTTTGAAAATTCTTTGTTGTTCAGCTATTTCTGGAGATATATGCTGGGTTACATTTTATAAGACAATGCTAGATTGTCGAAAACTAGGGACATAAATCCAGCATTTGTGTATAATTAGAATAAAAGAAACCAAAATGATGGCACAAGTGTTTCAAAGAATTTGGAGAGAAACTAAATTGGAGAGGACTTGACTGAAAGCCTGAAACTCTGTACTAATCTGGGTAAAGTAAAAGCACATTTGATGATACTAAGAATCACCAACTTAAGGAGGAGGGAGGGCACTAGACTGAGGAAAGAAAAAAAATTACGTGGCCTTGATAACACTAATTGCTGGATGTCTTTGAGTCTTTTCTCACAGATGCAATACTAATAGCATATACAAATATTATGATAGATGGAACAACCAAGTTTTTAATTATCCCAAATTTATCTCAATTGTTCTTAGGCTCCAAATGAAAAACAAAACTCTCATTTTAAAATTAATAAGCCTGCCAAAGTCTAAGAATTTGGCATCCACATTTATTTTCATATGGATAATAATCCATTTTTTTGGAAATAGGTCCCTGCTTGATTATTATTCATTTTCCCTTTGATCTTCAAAGTGCTTCTTCATAAACACACTTTGGGAAATACTGCACCAAACTGACAACTCCTGGACTAACATGGTTTAGGTTTTCCATTCTCCATACCTTCTTTCACAATGTTTCTCCCCCTCGGGATGTCCTCACCTCTTCATTCCATTATCCAGGTCCTCTAGTGCCCAACAGTACTTCTTCCTTCATAAAATCTTTCCAGTCCCCTAAGACCACAGCAACTTCCTCCTTTATGGGCCCATAGCACCTACTGTTCTCATTCATTTGACTTTTATGGCAGACTGTACTGCTTCACCTTCAACATTCTTGTCTGGGGTTATTATTTAGCTTTTCTTTGTCCTACATCATATACACTTCTATATCCTTAGCACATTTTCATGACGAAACACATATTGAGCAGCAAAAGCATGACGGGTAAGTGAAAAGCATGTAGCAAATGAAGTCAAAAGAAAAGGCAAGCAATAATATTGCAATCTATTAATTAATTTATTTTTTGAGGGCCAATCCTTAAAGAAGGGAAGGTACTGAGGAGGCTGGGAGTCTGAGAACTGAAATAGGAAATACCACCTGATCTTGAGCCTGGTTTAGTATGTTAGAACTCCAAAAGGATTCTAAAAATGGTCCAAGAAAGAGAGAGGGGAACGATGGTAAGTTGTAGGTAAAGAGAGACCGCTTTAATCATACAGAAGAATGGAAAAGTTAATAAAGTCAAATTACTTTGTCCTCCCAACTGCTTGGGTTATTGAGTTTGTAGCTCTGTTGGCCGCTTCCCTTTCCTGGAACATTTCCTTCCTCGTTGGCGCTTCAATCAGGGAATTTCTTTTTGCTGCTGGAAGTGACTGTAAAGGTCATGTGGGAGAGGAGGCTGAATTCAGACGATGCTGCGGCTCAGGCTCTGCAGGAAGCGTTCACCTTGTTCCCTTTGGGGAGGGAGGTACGGAGGTGTTCGACCTTGTTCTCGCCTTGCCAATGTCCTTGAGTTCGCTTTGGGTTTGAAATGGGTCCTTGCTTTGCTTTCTTTTTTTTCTCCCCAAAAATCAGAACCTGCTGAACGATACCGTGTTCTATTTCATTTTCTGCAACTGATACCATAGGGAAATATGGATTGTTTTTAAACTGGCAGATTTACTGTTTCATTTAAAGAAATGAATATTTGCAATTATTGGAGGAAATTAGTAAAGAGCTAAAATCTATACATTTAGTTAAAATAATTTTGGTGGAGAGGAGTGGGGAGTGAAAGCTAAGTTTTTGGGCACTTACTTTATTCCAGATATTGTGATTCATCCATCCTTCCATCCATTCAACTTTATCAAATAGGCAGTATATTTGTTGGTTCCAAATTTTAAAGGTCAAGAACGGTACACAGGGTGCCTCCAACCTCTCTCCTCCCTCCTCAAAGTGATACAGTCCTTGTGTGTCCTCAGGGATCTATTTCATGCATATGAAACTAATATTTTTTTCTATTTTTTTAAAAAAGCACAACTTGTGGTATATTGTCTACTTTTCCTTTCATAGCTTGGTTTTTCACTGAACAAGTTCTCCTGAAGTTCATTCCATATGAATATACAAGGAACTTCCTCAGGTTTTTTTTTATAGTTTTATAATTTGCCATTGCATGGATGTGTTTTATTTTTGTGTATTTAGATTATTCCTAAACCTCTGTTGTTACAATCCTATAACAAGCACCCATGCATGTATTGTCATTTCATAGTTGTGTGAGACCGTGTGACAGACTTGTTAAAGTCGGAATGCTTGTTCAAGGGCTATGTCACCTTGATGAGGTTGGGTCTTGACATGTAACTCTCCTCAGATGCTGTACCAGTTTCTATTCCCACTGGACGTCTAGTAGGATTTACTATTATATTTTAAATAATATTTTCAACAATGCCTTAAGGCTATTATTTTTGTTTGTTTGTTTGTTTACTTTGAGAGGGAGAGAGTGAGTGCAAGAAGGGGAGAGGCAGAGCGAGAAGGAGACACAGAGCCCAAGCAGACTCATGCTGTCTGCGCAGAGCAGAATTTGGTGCTCAATCTCAGGAACCATGAGATTATGACCTGAGACAAAATCAAGAGTCAGATGCTTAACCGGCTGAGCCACCAACGTGCCCCCCATAAGGCTAGTGTTATCCCATTTTACAGGTGGAAAAATAGAGGTTCAAAAGAATAAATGTAATTGATAAAGATGACACAGCTAATAACAAACACAGTCATGGTTTGAACCCAGGCTTGTCTGATTATAAATCTACCTTCTTTCTGCCCCACTTTACCTTTTTATTTGTGTTGAATTACAGGCAACAGATTTCTTTATAAATCTTTATTAAATTCGTATATTTGTAATAAGAATACTTATAATAGTATCAACTTTAATACACCACTTAACTTTTCAAAATTTTTCATATTTGTAATTATACTGCATCGACCCAGGGAGACAGGTTATGTATGTGAGCAATTTAACACAGATAATTTTTTTTAAACCCCACCAAATAGTTACTTACTTGCATAAGTTCACACAGTGAGCTGGGGATAGAACTGGGCATGCAAACCTGTCTTTCGACTATTTAGCACTATGTTAGAACTAAGGTATGTCAGGGGCTGACCCGGCCTTGAGCTCCAGTAGCAGGAAACAGGTAAGAAACAAAAAAGGTCACCCATAGCTCTTCTCATTAGATAGTGATGATTTGGGGCCTTTGAATTCAGGATAGGGAAGCACGTGGGAATTTATGACGCTCTTTAATTAAGGATTTTTTAAAAATGCAGGTGCATATAGTTTTTTTTTCCCCCCTAAAAATGGTGATGGACTCTTAAATATGAGGTGGCAGGGGAGAGAGGCTATGGTTACAGCATAAGATATAAGAAACAAATTCTGGAGATCATACAAGCTCCTTAAAGCAGAAATTGGTTGTTCCTTTTAAAAATGAGTATTTGGGGGCACCCGGGTGGCTCAGTCAGTTAAGTGTCCAATTTCAGCTCAGGTTGTGATCTCACAGTCCACGGGTTCAAGCCCCCTGTTGGGCTCTGCGCCGACAGCTCAGAGCCTGGAGCCTGCTTCAGATTCTGTGTCTCCCTCTCTCTCTGTCCCTCCCCTGCTCGCCATCTGTCTCTCTCTCAAAAAATAAAGTAAAAACATACAAAAGAAATTTTAAAAAAGAGTACTTGATACAGTAAAAGAACATAAGTAAAGCATATGTATGTACATATATATACAGGTGTTTATCTATGTATATATATGCACACATAAAACATAAGGGAATGAACACCTGAAGACCCAGCACCCATTCCAGAACTCCAACACCCTTCCTCACCCTGCCCATCTCTCTAGCTCCCCTAGAGGTGGTAATATTCTGAATTTTGTGGGTTATAAAATCCATTTAATCACATGTATATATATACACACACACACATATATATGTATGTATATTCCTAAACAGTACATGATTTAGTTTTTGAGGGAGTTTCATAATTTCTGGGACATTGTATAAACTTAATAAATACTTGTTGAAAGAATGGATTAATGGCAAACAAGGAAGCTCAATCCATTGTCTTTTGCCAACCATCGAAATTACCAAAGATGTGGTACATCACTAAAACCTTTTGTCTGAACAATGTTCTCGGGTATTTTTATGTATATTTTTGCCAATCGTCATAAAAGGGTCTCCTGTTGTTAACCATAAAGAGTAGGAGGGTGGGACTCTTCAGACCAACGCGAGACCAGCTCTTTTTCATGATTTGTAGGCATGAAGACAGATTTTGTTTAGGCCTGTGACCTCTTAGCACGTCCCAGGACTTAGTAAAAATTAAAGGACTTTATGTTTTATGTGTGTAACAAAACTTCTGTCTTGTGAAAATGTAAGTTATTTAAGTCAATCAAATATTGCAAATACTTTACATTTTTTTCAAATAAAATGGCTAGATGTCTTATAAACACACTAAATATATCAAATGCAATATACTTTAGAAAGAATTAAGAGTTCAGAAACTGCCAAAATCTGTAATGGGTATCAGGTCATTGGCAAGTGTGGCTAATTTTATCCCATTGTCATGGTGGAGTTCTAGGGTGACAGGCTAATCAGCAAATGCACTTTCATTGGGTTTTATCAACAGCTGAAATGACTGTGTTTATTTCAAGGTCTTGGTTTAAAACGCAAACTCATCAGCCAGCAGCTCTGTAATTAAGTCCTCGAGAAGTAGCAAAGTTCTTTTTAAAAAATGGTGTTCGCACGGCTTGTTCCAGCCAGTTCGGAACAAGCAAGATGAGTTACATGTTCGAAGCTAAAAACAAAACATTCTAAGAAGGTTTTCCAGGCAATTAAGAACTTCAAGGGTATAAATCCTTTAGTAGGCATTTGTCTTGTGCTGTTTAAGCGGATATAGGATAAAGATATTTGAAGTAGGTTCTTGGGTAAAATCTTGTGACGAAAATCAAAGAGAAGGATAAATACAACACAACAATGAAAAAACAATAGCAACATTTAACACTGAGCACTTACTGTGTGTTTGGCATTATGTTAAATAGTTTATATATCACCTCATCTCACCTCAAGAAGATAGTATTATTAGTCTCATTTACAGATAAACAGGAATAGAAAAATTAAGTAATGTTCCCTAAGTCCGCAGGTGGTAAATGATAGTCAGGATTTGAACCACGTAGTCACTATTAATTTTCTATTGCTGCCATTCACAAATTGTCACAAATTTTGCAGCTTAAATGGCACAAGTTCATTACCTGATATTTCTATAGGTTGATGAAGTCTGATGAAGGTCTCACTGGACTAAAATGAAGGCGTCAGTGGGGCTGAGCTCCGTCCTGGAGGCTCTGGGGAGAATGTTTCCCATGCTTTCTCCGGCTTCTTGAGACTTCCTGCCTTCCTTGGCTCCTGGACACCTTTCTCCAGCTTCACGGATGGTAAAGGTAAGTTGAGTCCTCACACTGCATCCCTCTCCCCTGCTCCTTTGCCTCTCTTTAACGACCTTGTGAAAACATTGCCCCTCTGCATAAACCAGGATACTGTCTCCATGTTAAGGCCAGCCGATTAGCAATCTCAATTCTATCTGCAACTTTAATTTCCCCTTGCTACGTAAGATAAGATCGTCGCCATCTCCAGCATTAAGAGGCAGGCTTTTGTTTTGATGGACGTCTGTGTGTAAAGTCTGATTCCCAAGAGCATGCTCTTAACAATTTCTCCCTATTAGTAGAATGTAAAAGTGTTGGCATTTATGATTTTTGGAGAGCAGGTTTGCAGATTTTTAGTCATGTATTGTCCAAAGGGATATATCTTCAGGGAAAAAAATTAGTTTGAAAGGTTTAACTTAGTTATTTTACCTCAATGTTACTTTATTTAGAAAAGTTGATTTCTTAAAAAAAAAGAAAGAAATGTTGATTTATCGTAGGCATCTAAGTGTTAACTATTTTCTTTTTTTAAGAAAAATTTTAATGTTTATGTATTTTGAGACACAGAGAAAGCAAGTGGGAGAGAGGCAGAAAGAGAAAGGGAGAGAGAGAGAGAGAGAGAGAGAGAGAGAATCACAAGCAGGCTCTGCACTATTAGCATAGAGTCTGACATGGGGCTCGATCTCACAGACTGTAAGACCATGACCTGAACTGAAATCAAGAGTCAGATGCTTAATCTTTTGAGCTACTCGAGGGCCCCAACTATTTTCTGAGTACAATCCATTAAGTATAGGGATGGAGCCCTCACCACTGAATGGAAAAGTCTGAGTCAGGCAAGTTCTTCTCTGAGAGAGGGCCCTGGTTGTCCACCCCAGCAAGAGCAACCATGCACAGTTGGATAATAGAGGCTCCAACCCTGCGCCTTCTCCTGTTTGGGCTGGACCGAGTCCCCTCCCTATGTCTTCCCTGCGACTTGCACACAGCCTGCACGGTGCATTTAACCCCACAGGCAGGTCCTCTTCCTAACTCTGCCACAGCTTGCCACAAATCCATCTTCCCTGTTGGTCTTGGCAACTAGATTCTGTTTAAATAATAGACCTTTCGCCCCACTCCCATATACATTATGTTTTCCAGTAAACCCTTTTAAGTCCTTCACCTGGTTTCGCTCACTACCTGGCTGAGCATTGAAGGTAGACATGACATGTGCAGACTCTTTAAAAAGTTCGAACTAAAAAAAGGAGATAGGGCAATCACTTGGAGCTATAATTAAAGGGATTGGGATCAGCCTGGGTGTGTGTACCACCTGAAGAAAGGAGCCAGTGGAGAATGAGAGTTAATGGAGTATGCAGAAAGACTGAAACTTTGAGATGCTGGAAGGGCTTAAAGCAGGAGGGTAATTCTAAGAAAGACCAGAGGATTGATGCAGCTACAGATATGATAGGGAAGCTTAGAGTCAAAAATTCGGAAACTACGCTGGAGGGACCAGGATTTCTTTGACAGAGAGGGGAAGATCATCTCCAGAGAGGGAGAGGTAAAGGAAAGCAGAAAGAAGTTAACTAGTGGCAAGCGGAAATTATTTTTGTTTCAGTTGGTTATTGCTTGGTAACAAACCACCCAAAACTTAGTGGCTTATAAAACAGCCACTTATTATTTATGATTCTGAAATCTGGGCTGGGCTTAGGTGGGAAGTTCTTCTTCCTGTGGCGTCAGCTGCACTACACACCATTCAGGATGGTTTCTGCACTCAGGTGTCTGGTGTCCGTCTGGGATGCCTGCAACGGCTTGGGCTTCCCCTCAGCATAGTGGTCTCAGGACAGTCGACTTCCTTCATGGTGGCTTGGTCACCCAGAGGGGGAAAGCAAGAAGCTGCTGAGAGGGCAGGCTCAGAACTGGCACAGAGTCACTTCTATCTGGCTCTAGAGGTCAAAGCAAGTGATGAAGCCATCCCAGATTTAAGGGGAAGGCAAATAGATGACACGTGTTGAGGTGACGCACAGCGTGCACATGCAGGGAGGAAAGGAACAGAAAGCAGTCGTCTTTGAAGTCTCTCCCTACAACTTCTGAGTTTGAAGACTCATCGGAGGTTGCAAACTCTAGCAGTTTTCAACCGCCACTGGGACTTATGAATACAAACTCCATTGGCTTAACATAACACGGCGTATATTTATTTTGAAATAATGTATTTGTATCTGATCACAAAAAACAGGAAAACGGCAGGATCAATGCCCGTGACCTGAGTTGCACATCTTCCCAGTCTGGGACTATGAATGCCTTCGTGCAGGCCCAGGCTCACACCGCCCCGTTGACACTCTGAACCTGATGGCTACGGGGTATAGTACTTGCCATACGGCAAGTTTAAACAGATGCCTTGTTCATGACACCTTGTTCCAATTAGTTTTCCAGCTCCCTTGTGCAAATACCGAAATAAACATGTAACTGGTTGTCCTTACTGTCAATTTTCTAAAATTCCCTAGGAACTAGTAAATCAAAAACAAATTCTGATATGCAACTGTTAGAGCTGTTTAAAGTTTTTTAAGAAGACAGTTCTTTTTATTTTTTTGTGTGTTTTTCTAATGTTTATTTATTTTTGAGAGACAGAGTGCAAGTTGGGGAGGGGCAGAGAGAGAGGAAGACACAGAATCTGAAGCAGGCTCCAGGCTCCAAGCTGTCAGTACAGACCCCGATGTGGGCTCAAACTTATGAGCTGTGAGATCATGACCTGAGCCAAAGCCAGACGCTTAGCTGACTGAGCCAGTCAGGCACCCCAGAAGACAGTTCTTTTTAAAATAGGAGTGGTGACCAAAGCCCCTTCTGTGCTTTAGCTTTCTAGGCCCCAAGCTGTCTTGCACCTGGGTGGCTGCCCCCTGGATCCCCCCACATCCAGGGAAATGACCTGGAGAGGCCAACCTAGGCTAAGCATGAGGAATAAAGTCTTTATTGTGCTCAGGCCAGGAGTCCATGAGTCTTGGCAAGTATCTCTGTGTATTTATCAATTTTCTTCTCCATGTTTTTTTTTTTTTAAGTTTTTTTATTTTGAGACAGCGCGTGACTGCAGGGGAGGAGTAAAGAGAGAGGGGAATGGGAATCCCAAGCAGGCGCTGTGCTATTAGCACACAGCCTAACTCAGGACTGAAACTCACAAACTGTGAGATCACAACCTGAGGTGAAATCAGGAGTTGGGTGCTTAACTGACTGAGCCACCCAGGTGTTCCCTATGTGTGTATGTGTGTGCGCATGCATGTGTGTGTGTGTGTGTGTGTGTGTGTGTGTGTGTGTGTTTTGTTTTGTTTTGTTTTTTGTCCTGTTTCTGTTGGCTCTTAGCTGGGTTTTTTCCTCCCAGTAATGAATCTTGGCCTTGGCTTTCTCCTTCCTCTTCCAGTGCGGCTGTCGCCACCTGGCACAGCCAGCCAACTTCGTGGCACCATGTAGGTAGGCACTCTTTCACATAGGCTTCAGAGGCACAACCTGGGGCAGCAGGAACTACCATCCATTTATACTTGTCATAGGTGACAGGATTCCCTCAAACACCTAGAGGTGGTCCAGGGCAGCCTTGGCTTCCATTGGTCTTGTGTGGCAGCACACACACCTCAAACAGTCTGCCCTTGTTTCTCTAGAAAGTGCCAGAAATTTTGATGTCCTCTTAGTGCAGGAATACCACCTTCCAGCCCGAAGTGCCTGCTTGGTTATGATGTCTGCTGGGTGGCCAGGAGACCGCGCTGGCCACCGAGCACTAGGACTTGCACTCCTCCGCCCCAATCATTGGCAGCTGCCTGGGAAACCCACGCACTTATCGTCTTACAGTTCTGATGTCAGAAATCGAAAATCTTGTGAGACTGGAACCAAGGTTTCTGCAGAACTGTTTCTTCTGTAAGATCCAGGGGAGAATTTCCAGCTTCTAGAAGACAGCCATATTGTTTGACTTCATGCCCCTTCAAGCTTACCACTCCATCTCTCTACCTCTGTTGTTCACATATTTGCCTTTGATCGACCTTTGGGCTCACTTAGATAATCCGGGATAATCTCCCAATATCAAGATCCTTAACTCAATCATATCTGCAAAGTTCCTTTTCCCACCTCAGGTCACGTATTCACAGATCTGGGGGAAGGGACTTGAGCATCCTTGCTGGAGGTCATTACTCTCTCTACAGAAACTTTGTATATGTAATACTGCCACTAGATAAAGTTGGAAGATCTCTCCAATAGTACTCAAATTCATGGCAGCAATGGTAGAGAAAGCAAATTGTTGAATCGATGATACATTGAGGGATTGGTAGACTAGGACTAAGGCATAAGGACAAGGAGGTAAGTGAACGAAAGAAGCTGGTAGATATTATTGAGTTGATTGATCAAGGGGCCTGGTCTGGAGGGAAGGAAACCCAGAGGGGGTTTGGTAGCTTGAGAGGAATGAGATTTTTCTTCAACTTCTTAACTCTATTTCCTTTTTGATATGGCATTTACGTTTCACTCGCTTCCTCTTTGAAGGAGTTTCTAAAAGGCTTCAGTGAAAGGACTTTGACTTCTATTACAGAATCTTTGCCCTTTTGTTGATAACATCCAAAAATTGTATTCAGCTTATATTGGGCAGCATGTGAACCCATGGGTAATTTTGGTGGCAGATCACATAGGATGAGAAACTGTGTGCTCTACTCATATAAACTGCACTGCGTCCCAAGAACAGTATAGGGGCGTCACGCAGGGGACCCAAGTTCTGCTGCTGGACATCAGTTCACCATTTTTTTCCTGAACGAATAAAATTGTTAGCACTTATGAGGAAATCCAGCGAAACTAGAACACTTCCACATATGTTTTCTGAATTGTAAAAAAATCGAGTTTCTGCCATTTTCTCAGGGCTCTTGATCAAGATGGCTTTTTTTAATGTGTATTTATTTTTGAGATAGATAGATAGAGAGAGAGAGAGAGAATTGGGGAGGGGCAGAGACAGAGTGGGGCAGTGGATTGGAAGCGGATTCTGTGCTGACAGCAGAGCCTCATGTGGGGCTCAAACTCACAAGCCCTGAGATCATGACCTGAGTCACCCAGGCACTCCAACTAAAATGGCTTTAAAGTTCCCGTTAGCTTACCTAACTTTAGACAGGGTTCTTCCTGACCCTAAGCCCTGGCCTCCTTTTTCCTAGAGCATCGTTTAGAAAATGTTAAAAAAACATTTAGAAACTGTTAGAAAACCTGTTATCGTATATCCTTTATTCTGCTCCTTTGATATGTAAACTTTTTTTTTAATCTTTATTTACTTTTGAGAGAGAGAGAAAGAGAGAGGGAGAGAGAGAGACAGAGAGAGAGAGAGAGAGAGAGTGGGGGAGTGGCAGAGAGAGAGGGAGACACAGAATCTGAAGCAGGCTCCAGGCTCTGAGCTGTTAGCAAAGAGCCTGACATGGGGCTAAAACTCACGAGCCGTGAGATCATGACCTGACCCAAAGTCAGATGCTTAACCGACTGAGTCACCCAGGCTCCCTGAGATGTAAGTCTTTCAAAGTCAACCTCTTGCTAGTTTTGCCGCCTAGAAATGTCTTTCTCAAGGACCTGAAAGCCACCCTTTGAAATGCAATTATTTAAGGAGATAGTGGTCCTGTCTTCCAGTCTCTTAGAAAGAGAGGAGACTCACTTCTCTGCCTCCTCACCCAAGCTGTAAAACTACTTTTATCATGAAGATATGAGAAAGTTTACTTTTCTTATGGATGAGGCCAATTAGCAAACATAGGTGGCCTATGACCTGCCATGCTCTCTCTTAAATAATTCTCTCCAGCCCTTTTCTCTGTGGGGCTACAGTATTGACTTGGTCTGTGCTTTCTCCCCTATTGCTAGCAGTAGTATCAGAATAAAAACAACTCTATTCGTCTTGTCCACTTTTTCTTTCACAATCTCCAGGCAAGTCAATTCAACTCTAAGAAAAGAGAGTATGAAGAGCACAGGTGGTCGGATTAGTTGTAAGTAATGATCAGGTTATAAATTAGCTATGATGGCTACTCACTGTTGTCACTGTTTTCGACGTCACCCCTTACAACTTATTTTCACAATCAGCAACCCATTGTAATCTTCGGAGCATCATCGTGAAGTAGGTCGGACAGATTATCATTCCCATTTTACAGTTGGAGATCGAGAGGGACCAAGTTGAAGGGACTCATTCCTCCAACTAGAGAGAACCAGAGAAGAGATTTTAATTTAAATCTTCCAGCTTCAAAAGTCCTTGCTATCTCTCCCCTGCGATGTATGCTCCATCTCGACTGGCACCAGGACTTCAGATAATAAGATATGAAGCAATAAATTTGAAAGGTCCTGGAGTCAGAACTGCTATTCAAAAGCAATAGCTGTAAGAAAAAAAAGGGAGAAGAGTGCCAAACATTAAATTGTATAATGTTTTTTCTGGCAACTCTGTTCCAACCGATTGTCTGTAATGACTCCAGGAATAATATCATATTCCCTAATAAATGGCTAAAGTTGAAATTACTGCAAATTTTATGGAAGGCATTGCCCCAAATGGTGGGAGGAATGCATATTTTCTCTTTCGATTGTATTTGTCCATTTATGTTGTCTGGAAGGAATATCAATTTCTTTTTGAAACTAACTGCTGTATCAGATTTGATACACTGAACAATTTTTCTACTTGGTTACCAGTCCTGAAAGGTGAGGACTTACCAAGGCTGTCCTTCCCTTTGGGTTTGCATAGATGGTGAAGTGTTTTTCAGTCTTCACCGCTGATTAATAGATTAACAGACAATTGGTACCAATGGGTGAATGTCTGAACTGCAAGTTTTAGTGGCTAGATTAAGCTCCCGATTGTCTATCATGAAGGGTCTCAGGAATGTAGATATAAAAATGTAAAAATCCTTTTGCTATTTGGAATGATTATTTACTGAATTGACTTGAATCGATTACCCCTTGACCAATTTGATAAACTTCTCAAAATAGTAATACTACCCAATTCATAACCACATACTGCGTCAGTCATTATGCCTAGAGTTTTAATAACAAAATAAGAGAACCCAGTTCTTTCACTTTGTTCTCTGGTTGAAGGTACTTTTTTTGTTTTTAACAATTCCAAATAAACACTTATTGCATTAGGATTGGAATCTCATTTCTCCTTGAGGCAAGCATCCTTGGATAAATGAGTCATTGAATAAATATGATAGAGCAGTTTTTATGCCATCTCTATAGACTTTGTATTTTTTCTTTTGATAAAATGCACATAACAAAATTGATCGTTTTAACTATTTTAAAGTATAAAATTCAATGGCATTTAGTACATTACAGTGTGCAACTCTCAGCACTGTCTAGTTCCAGAACATTATCATCACCCGAAAAAGAAACTCCATCCCCATTAAGCAGTCATTCTCCATTTCCCCTCACCCCAGCGCTTGGCAACCTCTCATTCTCTATTGTCTCCATGGATTTACCTATTCTGGTTATTTCGTATAGATGAAAAAATATAATATGTGGCCTTTATACCTGGTTTACTTCCCTGAACCTAATGTTTTCAAAGTCCATCTATGTTGTAACATATTTCAAAACTTCATTCTTGCTTCTACTTTTTGACTGTTGTGAATAATGATGCTATGGACATTGGTGTACACATATCTGTTCAAGTCCTTTCTTTCATTCTTTGATATATATACTTAGACTTGGAATTACTGGGTAAATGGCATATCTATGTTTAACTCTTTGCACAGTGGCTGCACCATTTTACATTCCCTAACGATGCATGAAGCTTCTCTACATCCTCAACAATACAATACTTGCTGTTTCCCCCCTTTTTATTATAGCCATCGTATAATATAGCCAATCTCCTAGGAGGTATGAAGTGGAATCTCTTTGTGGTAAGTTTCTGTTACTTCTTATTGCAGAGAAATTTACTCTCAACTTCTACCCTCAACTAGGGCATTTTACACTGTAGAACAAAGGGTCAGGGCATGTGAGTAGGACCTTGAGTGGTTTCGCTTGACAGGAGGGCAATGAAAGATGAAGCTGAAACATTACATTAATGCCGGGAAGAACAGGGCCTTGAACACTAAATAGAGGCACATCAGAAGGGGAAACGTAGTTTTAAAGGAAAGAAATGCCATAATGGGAGTTGGGAAATAGAACAGAAGAGTGTACCATGATGTAGGCTGAAACGGGAAGAACAAAGGCTGGAAGGAGGACTCCATTGTCGAGGTGGCTCTAGCACTCTAACTATATTAATTACCCATGTATTGTGAGACAGCACCTGATACTTATCAAATTAGCTAAAAATGGTGGACTATTCTCGAATTCCACAGGAATGCCACACTATCACCAGTTGGGTGGAGATAAACATATTTGGAAATATTTTAGGCTGTGAACAGTTCCGAACTAAGAATTCTAGAATTCTTTGAGTCTAAGTAGAAATCATCTGATGTAAAGCACATAGCAGAGAGCCTGACACACAGCTGGTGTACAGTACATGTACCACAAAAAGCCAAAAATACTTAGGCTGCACCTTCTTTTTAGATGAGTGCTTGGGTTATGGTTCTGGGAAAGATCTGTAGGAGTAGGAATCATCATCTTGGAAATGTAAAAAGAATAAGAGACAGGAGGTGAGCTGTCTCTTTCCTCAAAGGAAAGTGTTGGGTTAATTTGATGTGAAGGAGCCTGGGAACAAGAAGCAGGCTGGTGGGACCTGATTCAAGTTTGCCCCCTGGTCTTCACCTTAAATTTGGCCCCCTTTTCATTGACATTAACTCATTTCATTGACATTAACTGACATTAATTCATCTGTCAGTTTAAATGATTTGCAGATTATCTATAGACCAACTTCGGTTTCATTGGGAAATTAAATCCCTGTAAAACCGTGAGTGCAGTTTATTCTCAGAGTGGATATATGATGGCAGGCAATGGATCGCAGAAGCGTGTAGCACATAGCTGGGCCTCTGTCCAGCTCTGTTCTCCTCTCTGAGAGAAAGAAGTAAACAACATAAGCAAGATAGAACACCATCCCTTGCTGTTGGGGGATAGCAGTGATATATTTAGCTCTTGGGTATGATGATTTGCCTAATATTTCTAACTCTGTATTTGCCAGAAAATGTAGCATCAAGGGCGTCAGGAAATGTAGTTCCTGGCGCCAGAGTGTCATACCCTCAGCTTGAGCCTGGCACATCAGCTACTGGCTGTGGGTATTGGCTAATATTACCCAAGTGATGCCATTATTAATTATCTTTCCAATGGAAATTCCTCATGGTTATCATTTACCTTTTGGAAAATGTTATGCTAGGTTTTTAAATTTCATCCTGGTAAGAATTGTATGAAGTGGATGAATAAACTGAGGTTTAGATAAACTAATTGGCTCATAGACATTCATGCAACCATTGTCATGAACAATGGACAGGAAAAAATGCAGTTCAAAAAGATGACTAGAGACATTGATTACCATTCTAAGATAGCAATAAAGTTAATTTCAGGGGAAAAGAGCTTGTTTTGGTTATGCGAAGGAACCAACAAGCATCTAGAGTGGAAATTGAGAAATGAAATGGCTCTGCATAATAAAGTAACAGAGGTTTTTAGACTGCACACTAGTGATCTGGGAGGAGGGCAGGGTTTCTGGAAGACAGAGGAATGAATAGAATGGAGAGCACATGGAGACCTAGTATGGCCAAACATCTAGTAAGTAGCAACCCAGAACTGTGGAAGAAAAAGGTCATCTGATAAAATGGTGGATTTGTTTTTGGGGATAGTGTGATCTGCATTGAATTCAAAGGTTTTTTTTTTTTTTTTTTTCTTTTTTGCACTGTGTGCAATTACTCTCGGTTGTAAAAGCCAAAGCTTAGTAAAATCTTGTTACACTTTAGAGTCTTGCTTTGATAGCCTTTTGGTTGTGTGGCCCATGTGTAGGGTGAAGTGAGGAAAATGGTTTACAGGAGAGAAGATATGAGCAGGGATGAGGATCAAACTTGGAGCAAGAAAGAATGGAAACATGAACGGGGTGGGGTGGTAGCTGAAGCTGTCTCAGAGTGTGAATCATTTTGTTTAGATAAAAAAAGAAAGGAGTAAGAGTCTTGGGGCTCTTTGATCGTATTAGTAGGTGATGGAGAAGAATCTTGAGGGAAAAGCCCAGTTCCTTCCTAGTTGATCACTGTCCTGCCCTGCATGGACAGCATTAGCACAGGATGAAAGGCAAGTGATTCAGTTGCACAGTCTCGTACTTTGTCCTGATGTCCAGGCTGGACTGGACCTACCACTGGGGCTTCTCTTTTTCCTCTCAGCTCACGAGAGTTCTTGTTTTTTCAACCACCACTCCAATGCCAATTTTAATTAGAACTACCTTCTGGTGTCAAGGAGTATCTATTGGAGGGCAATGAAAAACTGGAAGAAATAGTCATTGCTTAATAAGCCACAAGGTTTTCAAGTTAGCTAAAGTATATTCCTTGGATAAATGAGGATTTACTGTCTGTGAGAAAGGCCTCCTTTAAAGTTGAGTCTGTTCCATTATATTTCTAGAAGAATCTGTGTATCTCATCTAAGTAGGAAGTGACATTGTGCAATAGGAATGGATGGGCCAAGAGGATAAAGATAATTTGGTGACTGTATTATAAGCATAACAAATAATTTCACAAGAGTAGGGTTGATGACAAATATGGGATGGATATTATGAATTAATGGCGTATTTTTATAATATTTTACAAAAAATGTTGGTAAAAATATTAGTCATTCTCTCTATAAAGGAATATTATATAGCAATATCTCTATAGCATGTCGTTTCAAACACTGAATAGATTTTGATGCACCTGGGTGGCTCCGATGGTTAAGCAACCAACTCTTGTTTCAGCTCAGGTCATGATCTCATGGTTTATGAAATCGAGTCTTACATCAGACTCTGCACTGACAGCGAGGATCCTGCTTGGGATTCTCTCTCTCCCTGTCTCTGCCTCTCTGTATTCTCTTTCTCTCTCTCTCTGTCAAAATAAATAAACATTAAGAAAATTGAATAGATATCTTTAAATTACATATTCTTCAAGTAGCTCTTGCAGTTATCTCTCATCTGTTCCACAATTTATGTGGAAAATATACTTCTTTGAAGTCCAGATGGGACACAGAGAATAAAAGAAGCAAGGCATGTGAGTAACCTAAATAGAGTTTTTCACTCTAGTGATGGTCCAAAGGAAACACAAATACATGTTGACTGAGTAAGTAAATGCATGAATGAGCCTATATATGCACTTATTTTAAAGAGAGTTGTAATAAACTTGCATACTGATTTTCCTAGTCAGAAGGAAATGAGAAGAAGCACTTTAGAAGGAACTACAGGAATTAGAAAACTAGGATTATTAGGAACAGGTGTACTGAGAGCTGACCAAAAACAGTGGGGAGAGGGACAGCTGAGTTCCTTGAATACTGATAGTGGTCCTTCTCTGTCAGAGAAAGAAAGGCCCAGCTATGTGAGATCACCACTAAGTATATGGTACATGGTTCTCAGAGTGTGTTCCCTGGACCAGCAACAGGATCACTTGATAGTTTAGAAAGCAAATACTCAGACCCCACCCCAGACCTACCCAGTCAGAAACTTTGAGAGTGGAGCTCAGGAATCTGAAAGATCCACCAGTGATTCTGGTATCCACTACAGTGTGAAGTCTACCACACAGAGCTCTCTAAATCCAGAGGGCATCACTACATTTCACCAGTGAAATGAGTGTTCATGACTTGGATCACAGTGGAAAAGTTTCTTTATATAGAATACCTCACCCAAGAAGATAGGAAAGTTACCAAGGGTGACCATACATCTGGTTTTCCTGGGACAGCCTGGTATAAATATATCATCTAGTTAAAAATAGTATTTCCTTTATTCTTTAAAGTATCCCCATTTGGTTGATAAATTATATAGTCACTCTGTTAATAGTCTGGAAAGATTACAGTCACAATTGTCAAAATCAAGGCGCTCCTGGGTGGCTCAGTCAGATAAGCATCTGACTTTTGATTTCGACTCATGTCATGATCCCATGGTTCATGAGATCAAGTCCCTTGTTGGTTTACATGCTGACAGTGCTGAGCCTGTTTGGGATTCTCTCCCTCCCTCTCTTTCCCTCCCCTGCTTACATGTGTACACGCTTTGTCTTGCTCTCTCTCTCTCCCAAAATAAATAATATAAACTTAAAAAATTGTTAACATCATGAGATGTCTTGGAATTTAAGTGAGAGTTGAGTTATTTGGTAAACTCCCACCCCTTATTTGTTGGAATAATAGATAATAAGATTTTAGTTTGTCAATACTTTTCTTGCTCAGACTCATCACCAACTTTATTTGGTTAAATGTGGATTCTCACCATTCTCCAAGCTGGGTTTTAAGCTGGTTCTTATGCTTGCTGAACAGACCTAGAGACTACCATGGCACCCATGCAGATTTGTTTTAAACGGAAACTCTGGGTTCCCAGCCAGTTTGCCTTTGCATTCTATGTTCTTGGTTACTCACTTGTTAACCTCTGATGGTGCAGTACTCTCTCCTTTTTAATCTTTCCTCATCAAAATGTTTCTGGGGAAAGAGTCTAAAAATTCATGTGCAGTGAGGAAAAAACTGAATGTAGTCTCACATTGGGATGTTTGGGTTTGGACAGGAAAGATTATATTAAGTTATCGAAATAACCTGCAACTGTTGTTCAGTGAATGGAACAGAGGCAAGACTCAGGAAGTGATGTGGTGGCTGGGGGCACAAGACTGGGGCCTTCTAGACTGAAGCTTTATGCCTCACCTTCTAACCTACATAAAGCATCATGGGGCCAGTGATGGGATCTAAACTTGGTCAGTGTCCCAGCATTCAAACCCACTATCAGTGATAGAGAAAGACCACTAATCAGTGCATCTTGTCCATCTCAACCTGTTCTAGAGCCCAATATTAATATGCTTGCTTGTAGGTCAGCATATTCACTGAAATCATCTTTTCTCTTAGGTCTCTATTCTCATACCCTCTTCCCTGATGCTGATCAGATTAATTCTTCCTAATACCAAAACCAGAGAATGACTTGACTCAATCTGAAAATAGGGTTGTTTCACTGAATTGGCTCTCAAAAATTATTTTTGTTTTAGAGCTATGGATTTTTATAGCTACAGGGGAGGCACTTAAGGATCAAGTCCAATGCTCTCATTTTGCAGAGGTGGAAACTGAGGCAAAGAGAAGTCAAGTGACTTCCCCATAAACACACAGTTGATTGTTTCAAAGATTAAGATGAAGACTCAGGTTTTCTGATACAGTTTCCTTTCTGTTTGCTCTTACTTGAATCCTCAAAGAGGGGCTAGGGATCATTTCACAGTTACTTCCATTTTGGTTTAGACCTGAAAACAAAGAGTAAAATATTGAAAGCAAAAACTGTGGGACTGCCTTTAAGAGTAAAATTTGAGAAATTTTTCTCAAGTCTCTTCTGGGGATGATAAAAGTGGAAACCGTTATATAGAATCTCATTAAAATAAAAAACAGCTGAACACACCCTGTAGTTCAGTAGACCTTCATGTTCAAGTGAAATAATAAAGGCAGTTTATTTTGCACATATTTTCATCTCCCTTCATAATAACAGAGATTCCATTTTTGCTAATTTTTTTCCAAGCAAATGAGTGACTTCCTCTCACTTCAGGTGAAATGGGAGACTGCCCATTTCAGAGTTAATGCTGCAAGTAGGATGATTTGGTCCTTGTAATAGTGATACCAAATGGCTGCATTTCTCAGTTCCTCCACCTCCTCCCGGGGCTAGGAGGAAGGGCAACCATTCCTTGAGAGAGTAGACCCTTTGGGTACTAGTCTTTCCCATAAGAGGTAGACAAGGTATCATTCTACACTAATGGTAAAAGAGAACCAGGAGCAAGGATGAAGACAAAAACATATCCAAGGTACAGTTTTATATAGCAAAATTGTCTGGTTAGTTTATGAGAAAATACAGATATGCAGTTGAAGTTTAATGTATTATAACATTTGAACCCTCATTAATGGACAAGAAGTGTTATTATCATTAAAGCACTCATACATCATTAAGTTTTAAAATGTCAAAAATCTTAAAGAAGTTAATTTTTTCAAATGTTTATTTATTTATTTTGAGAGAGAGAGAGAAAGAAAGAGAGATTTGGAGTGCAAACAGGGTTGGGGCGGTGAGAGAGGGACAGAGAGAATCCCAAGCAGGCTCCATGCTGTCCACACCAAGCCTAAAATGGGACTCAGAGCTCACAAACCAGAAGATCATGACCTGAGCCAAAATCAAGAGCCAGATGCTTAACCAACTGAGCCACCCAGGTGCCCCTAAAAAAAGTACATTTAAATAATCATCTAATATTGAGGGGACAAGAATGTTTCTTTTAAAGAAACATATTTTTCACTTGGCTTTATTTTTTTCCAGAAAAAAGAATTATCACTGACTAAAGTATATTTTGTTGTATTACTCTGTGCTCTTTCTTCTAATTTCTTTTAAGTGCCCCTGTAATATCAATAGGTGTATTTTTTAGCATGTATTCATCTGAAGACAAATTTTGTATCTGCAGGGAAACTTAGAGCTCATTTATTCAATATCTTCTTACAGAAACAAAACAAGACCCAATAAAGAAAATCAAGGCCCAGGAAAGTTGAGATTTACGTGCTCAACCTTGGAGAGATCAAGACAGAATGGGGTCCGTGCTAGGACTGTGACACCTAAATAAGATGTAAGACATGACTAGATTTTAGTGTAGGTGAGATTGCTAGAATCCTTTTTATCCCGTCATTATTTTTCCCAAAAAATTAAAACTAAGAATTTATTTAAATTTAATCCATGTTCTCTAAGTTCTGCATAAAATGTGATACAGAGAAGAATATAAAAGCAAGAGTAATAACAACAGGAAAGATCATGAAAAGCCAAGAGAACGAAATGCTTTGGAATCTAGTGTTGGGAGCCGTTTTAGGCTCACAGGTTGAGAAGTAACCTTTAAGTCGCATCCTGGGGATGGGTTGCACCTCCCCCAGTGTAGTTGGAAGTATAGTCCTCAAAACAACGTCCTGATTTCTCCTCTTTACAGATAATTAACATTAAGGCCTTAAAGGAAACACTCTGTTCTCTCCCCCCACCCTAAATTTATATGTTAATTATCCGAAACCAACATACAGGATTAAGGAAGTCGCCACCTTGCTGGTAAAAACGGATTATTGTTAAAGAGCTCAAACTATGGAATGTCACTCATTGCTGTAATGTCACTCACTACCTTTTAAATAAAGACACTGAGACCAGCAGGGCGGAGATGCCAGAATTGCCAGGGCTGCCGGCTTGGTCATCACACTCCATCTCTCTCATGGCTCTCTCGCTTCCTTTCGCCTGACCGTCCATCCTCGTGGACCCCTAGATTCACCGGAACAAGGACCTCGGCAATCTAGTTTGCTGGCAACAATATAAACAAATTTGTTATTCCTCTCATAAAAATACTTTTAATATTTCAAATGAAGAGAAAAGAGTGAAGACTAGTCCTTATTAGTACATACGTTGAAGCGACTCAGAAAACAGGAAAAAATCAGAAAATAGATAAAAAGAGGCCAGGAGGCTGTGAGCACAAGGGCAAGGAAACTAGCCCTCATGACCAAATCTAGTAAGAAAAAGGCAAAGAAAGAGGAACATTATCACTATCACCTATAAGATTGTTTCTCATAGAAGTGAATTTTAAAAAAAAAGGAAAAAGAAGAAAAAACCATAAGATATAATATTTTAAGATGTGAAAATACTCTAAAATGTGAATTGAGTTTTACTCAAGAGGAGAAAGTCAACTTTAACAGAGCAAACACTTAAAATAACTCCCAAAGAAATAGAAAATTACTCAAAGTAAAAATAAGAACTCATGAATCAGGGTCTTGAGTATAAACTTTATCTTTCTGACACTTCATACATTATGCAACCATAGAAAATAGTGAGATACTAACCAGGGAAGAATAGCTTAGGTCAATGTTTTGTACTTCCTCAATTTAACGAAGATAAATGAAAAGAGAATTGAACTATATGTACCAAAATCCAGTATGAAGCAGACTTGAAAATATTTGAGGTGTATCTGCATTATCAACTTAGTTTATTTGCAACAAAGAAGATCAAGTAGCTCTATTCAAATTCTTTAAAATGCTTACTTAATAGCCAAAATACCATGGGTATTTATTATATTTCTTAAACATTTGTTATACATTTGTCACAGGCATTGTGATAAATGTTTCATATGGATTTTTACTTTCAACATATTCTACCTATCTTTGAGATAGATATTATTATCATTATTATTCCAATTTGTTGATGAGATAACTAAGCCCAAAAGAGCTGGTCTAGCTTGTCCAAAGATTACATAGCTCATAAAGTTAGTATTTGAACCAGGCAGGCTTATTCAAGAATGTAAATGCAGAGCCACTGTTTTATGACCATGCTGATGTTTATATCACAGTTCTTTCTCTCCTTAAAGTCTAACAGTTTTTTTTTTTAATTGTAAAAATCAGAGCAATAATAGTGAATGAGACTGGCCCTTTAAGATGGGCTAGAAATTAAACCATGGATCTCCCACAAGCATTTTTCATATTAAGTATAGTAGAGCTGTATGTTTTATATTTCATGAAAAGGATGTATGTTCATCCTGGTATTGGAGGAAAAACAAAACCACTCAAAAGTCAAGGAAAAAGAAAAAAAAAAAAGGAATAGTCGGCAATTGAAAAAGTCAAGGGAATTCAAGCAGATATATCTAGTGAACATGTTTGTATTCAGGGAGATGCCTGAAGTTCTCCCGCAGTGCTCATGTGATCCAGAAATGAATCACAAGGGATGCTCCCTGGGATTGTGGCATCAGGCACATTGGACCACTTGACTTCTGGCTGAATGGGACCAAACCTACCCTTTGTCTCTCCTGCTGGATTCCTATCTGAAGTCCTTGTTTTGATCCTCAGCCACTGCTTTTTCTCCTTTTCTGTTGCTTCCCTGCCGTCAGAAGTCTGACGGAGGTATACGGGAAGATGCGGAGCTTTCTCACAGGACGTTGTCCTCTCAGGTTCCCCAGAAGACAAACTGGCTTCTTCAAAGGAAAATGATGCTGATTTATTAAAGGCAAGAAACAAACCCAGGGGGACTTAGTGATCTTGTACACAGTTAAATGTATTAGAAGCCTTGAGTCATTTTCTTCTCATACTTAATTTGACAAAAATGTAATTAGTATAGAATAAATGCCAAGATTGTAGTGATGTGTTTTAGCCTCTCTTCTCTGGAACCCTTTCATTGTGTTAAAATACTTTGCCGAGGTATTGAGAATCCTAGTTCGTAAGAGCTAGAAACATTTATTTCCCATTAGTTGTTTTAGATTATTCAGATAAATTTAGCACTCAATGCGATTTGCTCAGGCCAATTGTAATTTACCTCTAAATGTGCTGTGCTTTGTTGGAATCAGGAAAAGCTTGTTTCAGCAAAGGGGGAATAATTATCCCCAAAGTGTGAAGCAGACACTAATCATTATTAAGGACATTTTTTATAGAGAGGGAGATTGAAACAGTGTCTTAAATATAATGGGATCTCATGTTTGTTGATTTAGATTGGTGGAATTTACATTCCAAAAGAAGGAACTAGAAGCCAAAGAATTAGACCAAAGTCCTTAAGTTTCCTAATGTTCAAATACTATACCCGAGGAACACTAGTCTTACAAGCTCAGAACCTGTCTTCTGTCTCAGTGAGACAACTTTCTTCATAAAGCTATTTTGGGCACTTTCCATGATCTATGGCTGAAAAATATTTTATTATGCGCTTGACTTTACAGAAAAAACAACTCATGGAACATAAAAATTTATATTTCACTAAATTAACCTCTGGACTTTGTTAGTTTTGATATAAATGTTTGCATAGTTGTACTTTATATCTTTTCACTTTTTAAATTTTCTTCTAATTTTTGTCACCTTGTTGTGTGCCAAAGGCCTTCAAAGTGACCAAATATTTTCTGAAGAAAGGCAGAATTTAAATAAATAAACTAATAATTTTAAACCGTATACACACTATATTTTGTAGTTACTTTTAAAATGAACACCGTTTTGTATACATGTTTGTATTTATAATTTAGTATAGTTTACTTATTTGTAATTTTAATGAAAATACTCTATTTTACTGGTTGATATATCATAATTTGTTTAACCATATTCCTTTATCTCACTGTTAAGCATGACTTTAGTACACACCTTTGACGAAAAGAATGATCATAACCATTAAACATATTATCTGGCATGTTTAATCTTTTTTTAAAAATTTTTTTTGTTTTTTTTATTTATTTTTGAGAGCAGGAGAGACAAAGCATGAGTGGGGGAGGGTCAGAGAGAGAGGGAGACACAGAATCTGAAGCAGGCTCCAGGCTCTGAGCTGTCAGCACAGAGCCCGACGCGGGGCTCCAACTCAGACTGTGAGATCATGACCTGAGCTGAAGTCGGACGCTTAACCAACTGAGCCACCCAGGCACCCCACGTTTAATCTTAAATCCTGCGCTTAAGGACTTTTTTCATGATGTCCTAGAAGCAAAGCCACCATGTATAGATCTTCAGCAAGGGAAAATAAAATGCTTGTATGTACTCCTTCAGATAGGAAAGATACTGCTTCAAATGTTAAAACTTGGACGTGAAGTGGCATAATAGTATTAGCAGGGATAAAAAGTGAAAGATAAAAGTAAAGTAAGACTCTGGGCCTATTTTCCAAGGGAAAACTGCAGACACTTGTCAAATTGAACCAGGGAACCTGAATGTTTTTGAGTTAAAGTTTACGGAAGGCATACACTCTTGAGAGACAGATGATTTTTTTAACTTCCCTGAAATGTATTTCAAATTTATAGTAAATAAACCCAGGAAATATTTTAAGGGAGATGAAAATTATTGACAAATTTCTTGTTTTAAAATCCCAGTTAGTTAACATACAATGCAATGTTAGTGTCAAGTGCACAACATAACAATCCAGTAACCTCCATGTAACACCCGGTGCTCGTCACAAGTGCACTGCTCAATCTCCATCACTTGTCTAACCCATCCCCACACCCACCTCCCCTCAGGTAACCATGACTTTGTTCTCTGTAAGTAAGAGTTTGTGTCTCGGTTTGCCTCCTTTTCTCTCTCTTTTTCTCCCCGGCTCATTTCTTTTGTTTCTTAAATTCCACCGTGAATGAAATCATATGGTATTTGTCTTCCTCTAATTGACCGATTTTGATTAGCATAATACTCTCTAGCTCCATCCACATCATTGCAAATGGCAAGATTTCATTATTTTTTTATGGCTGAATAATATTTATTTTGTATGTATGTGTATATGTGTGTATATATACATGCCAACTCTTTATCCATTTATCCATTGATGGATACTTGGACTGCTTCCATAATTTGGTTATTGTAGAATATGTAGCTATAAAGATTGGGGTTCATGTATCTCTTTGAATTAGTATTTTTTTTAATTGTTGTTTTTAATGTTTATTTATTTTTGAGAGACATAGAGACAGAGCATGAGCAGGGGAAGGGCAGAGAGAGAAGGAGACACAAAATCCAAAGTAGGCTCCAGGCTCTGAGCCATCAGCACAGAGCCCGATGCGGGGCTCGAACCCACAAACCATGAGATCATGACCTGAGCCGAAGTCGGCCACTTAACCAACTAAGCCACCCAGGCACCCCTGAATTAGTATTTTTGTGTTCTTTGGGTAAATACTTAGTAGTGCAATTCCTGGATTGTAACATAGTATTAGTTTTAACTTTTTGAGGACCCTCGGTGGCCCACAGAGTGGCCACACCAGTTTGCATTTCCACCAACAGTGGGAAGGTTCCTTTTTCTCCTCATCCTTGGAGTTTTTTGTGTTGCAAATTTTAGCCATTCTGACAGGTGTGAGATGATATCTCATCATGGTTTTGATTTGTATCTCTCTGATGATGAGTAATCTTGAGGATATTTTCATGTGTCTCTTGGCCACCTGTATGGGTTCTTTGAGAAAATGTCTATTCATGTCTTCTGCCCATTTTTAATTGGATTAATCATTTTTTAGGTGGTGAGTTTGACAAGTTCTTTATGGGTTTTAGATACTAACCCTTATTAGATATGTTATCTGCAAATATTTTCTCCCATTTCATAGGTTGCCTTTTAGTTTTGTGATTGTTTCCTTTACTGTGCAGAGGTTTTTATTTTTATCATTGAGAAAATGGTACTCCCTTCATTGCAAGGGAATATGGGTTTACTTTATACATTCCACATGGATTTGTTTTATTAACTGTTTTTATTTTAGCAATCATCAACGTTATCTTTGTGTTGCTATGGAGAACTATAACATTATTCCAGGTTAATTGTAGGAAAAGTAATGTCCCACATTTAAACAAATGATAACCCTTAATGGCAGAAAGGGGATTTTTGGAGGAAAACAGCAGTTACTGCCAAGGCAAATCTCAGCTGTGTGAACTCAATCAGTGAAGGATGAGGATGGCTAAGATCCTTTTCAACTAAGGTATTGGGCATCCTATGAATCAAAACACTGAGATGCAGTCACAGGGAGACCTAGGAGAAGAATTACCTTTGCGGCCAGTAGGAGACAATTATGTGCTTATTTCTATACTGCTCATCAGTTTCATGTCTAATGGTTTTGGCATCAGGGATGAGAAAGTCAAACATTTCAGCCTAAAAATATTCCATATCCCATTATATTAATGCATTTTCAATGTTCAAGTACCTACTCCAGTTTCAAACTAATAAAATGACCAGTGGTGTAGTTGTTCACTTCCTGATCAAACTCTTGCAGTTAGATAAAGAGCTTCTAGAACTTTCTTGACCATTCAGAGGAAAAACCATCCCTCCTCAGTAGGCATCAAGAGTAAGACCCAGGGGTCAGAATAAGCCCATCCCTTCACATGCTTCCAGGTCTCCATTAGCAAGAATGAAGACGGGGCCTCATCTTTCTACCACCCTTTCTATGCTTCTTTTTTATATCTCCTCAGTACTCCCAATCTTGCCACTTTCTGCCTTATGACAAGTAGACTGTACAACAGAATTACCTAGAGAGCTTATTCCAAATGTAGGTCCCAGGTACCTGTAAGATCACTGACTGGGAATTTCTGGGGAGGGGTCCTGGATTCTACAATTTAACTAAGCACCCCAAATGATTCTATACACACCGAAGTATGAGAACCACAGTTTCCAGAGCCTGAGCACAGAGAACCTATAGATATTTTCTTCAAATGTATGATACATTAAAGTTTGCAAAGCACTTTTATACAGTCACTCATTAGATTCTGTAGAAGAATCAAATGAGGTACATAAGGCAGGTATTGATATTTTAATTTTATAATTGGGGACAATGGGTATTTGTATGCCCAATGTCTTGGTCAAACCACAGCGGAGCTGAAAAACTCTTAACACAGCATGCTGCCTACGAATAATGTTGGCTTTGGAATGATGAGATTTATAGTTTACTTATTCTCTTACATTATTTCATTTATTCTCCCCATAAACCTGTGAGGTAGATAAGGCAAACATTAGTAAATCTATTTGACGGAAGAGCAAACTGACTCAAAGGGTTGTACTGATTTGCCCAAAGTCATAAGCTAGAAAGTGGCAGAACCAGGACTCAAACTCAAGTTTTCTCAAGTCCAAGTGCTACCTGCTGTCTACTTTTTACTACCACTCAGATGACCAACAGATGAAGTTCCAAAATATTTTTTATTTTTGATTGCTTAATATTTAATACTTAATGTTTATATCATAAAATGTTTCTATATGTGTTTGGCTTTCTCAGTAGTGTAACAAGTAAAATCTTTTCTTGATTCTACTGTCCTATTTTTGTAACTGAGCATCATAAAACTTCTTTTGAAATAGTTGTTTTACTGTGTTGTTAAGGTCACAGTAACTTTCTAAGTATGGTTACTAAATCCAGTTACCATTTCCCCATACTTGTCCCCTTCTCCTCTTTGCAACATTTGACACTATTGAATATCCCCTTTCTTCTTGAAACTGTCTTTCTATGAAGTGGCATGTGTGAGATTCTGAGCTCACCATCTATGTTTCACTGGCTCATCTTTGTCCTTCTACACCCAAGATTTGTGTGTAGTTGTCTTCCTGGATTTCTGCTTGGAAATATGTACTCTTCTACAATTTCAGTTATTAGCATTATTCTGATGACTCTCAAATGTATCTCTTTTCCCCTGAGCTCTAGATCCATTCAGAATATTGAACATAGTAAATACCCACTAAATATTTCTTGAATTAAATTTCTACTTGCTATCCATCTCATTTATTCAAGAAACATTTACTGGTGTCTACTAGGTATCAGGTAATATTCTAGATGCTTGGGATAGATCAGCAAATAAAACAAAGTTGCCCTCCCTCATGGTGCTTCCTTTTTAGTGGCAGAAGACAGACAAGAAACCTTAAGCATAAAACATATAAAAAGTAGATTGTATGTGCAAAGCACTATGAAAAAAGAAGAGAAAAAAAACAGGATAAAGAGAATCAGGAGTATAGTTAGCAGAGGAAGTGATAGGAGTATTGGTCGTGTTCTTCTATAGGGTGGTCAGGGCTGCCTTGGCTCAGATGAAAACATTTGTAAAAGTTAAAATAGTCAGGAAAAATGCATTTTAGGCAAAGGCATAGCCATTGAAAGCACATATGTGTCTGGTATATTCAAAGAATAGTGGTCTAATAGTGGTGGTAGGAGAGAAAGAGAAAAAATGAGAAGTCCTATTGTTTAGGGTCTTGTCAGGCCTTGTAAGAACTTTGGCTTTTATCCTTTGTGGAATGAGAAACTGTCGGAGAGTTTTGATCAGAGGAATGACATGAAGTATTTTACAAGTTTAATCGATTATTCTGGCTACTGTACTGAGAAAAAGGTGTAGGGTAGTAAGGGTACCTCTGAGAGGCCAATAAAACAGCTATTTCCTAATCTGGGCACAGTGTTACAGTGGCCACAGTACAGTTACTGGGCACAAATAAAGTTGATGGGAGATGGGAAGCTTATGGATATATTTTTAATTAAGAGCAATTAGAATTTCCTGATGTATTAGATTTGTTTAGCCTGAAAAACCAGAAGAATGGAGTTGCCATCAACTCCATTTGAGATGGGAAAGGTGGCAGGTAAAACAGGTTTGATGGGGAAGATGAAGAGATCACATTTGGACCGGATAAATTTGAGGCATCTATTTGATGTTCACGTGGAGATGTTGGATAGGATGTTGGATTATAGGATTCTGGGATTCTGGAGTGACACTGGGCTGGAAATATGAACGTGACTGTTGGTGCCATAAAGATGGTATTTAGAGTCATGGCTGAATTAGACCACCACAAGGATGAGCATGGATCGAGAAGACAAAAGGACCCAGGACTGATCCCCAAAGCACTATGACATAAATTCGAGATGAGAAGAGCCAAAGAAAGGAGACTAACAGGTTTATCTGTGAGGTAGAAGGAAAAGCAAGAGAGAGCAAAAGGAGTTAGAGACAAAGTGAAAAAAATTATCAGGGAGGAGAGAGAGCACAGTTGCATCAAAAGCTGCTGTTAATTTAAGAGGACGGTAGAGAATTGGCCATTGGATTTAACAGTGAAGCAGTTGTTGACAACTCTGACATGAGCAGTTTTGGTGAAATGGTAGGGATGAAAGACTGACCTGAGTGAGTGAACAAGAGATAGAGGGTGAAAGGAATTAGAAACATGCATATTGACAGCACCTTTAAATTAATTTAAACTCAAAGTGTCTAAACTTTTACTATTACCCTCCTCCTTTCTAATCTGTTCTTTCTCCAGGATATTTTATGTTTATTGACGGCACGTACATCCTCTCAGTCACTCATGGTCAAAACCAAAGAGTCATCTTTTTTTTTTTTTTAAATGTTTTTAATGTTTGTTTATTTTTGAGCTAGTGAGACAGAGCGTGAGCAGGGAAGGAGCAGAGAGAGAGGGAGACAGAATCTGAAGCAGGCTCCAGGCTCTGAGCTGTCAGCACAGAGCCCGACATGGGGCTTGAACTCATGAACTGAGACTGAGACCTGAGCTCAAGCTGGACGCTCAACCGACTGAGCCACCCAGGCGCCCCCAAAAAGTCATCTTTTACTCATTTCTTTCTCTCATACCACACATTAATTAACTAGCAAGTAAATTTTATAGAAAAGTACACTAGAAAAACTATGCTTTTTCAAATAAGACACACTTAGCAAGTTATTTGATTTCTTACCCTTAGTTAAGGAAGGAGGATAATATTACTTAGGATTCTTGTGGTTACATATATTACACATATATCACACACACTTATATATAAATATTTTATTTACTTATTATAGAGAGAGAGAGAGTGCACATGAGCAGGACAGGGGCAGAAAGGGAGAGAGAGAATCCCAAGCAACTCCCACGCTGTCAGCACAGAGGCCAACGTAGGGCTCCATCTCGTGAACCATGAGATCATGACCTGAGATGAAATCAAGAGGCACGTGCTTAACTGACAGAGCCACCCAGACACCCTGCTCATATGTAATATATATATATGCTCATATATAAAGCATCTGTAATGAAATAAGAGGAAAAACACATGTTGTTTCCCTCCTATGTGTCACTCATTGGGTTTTAAGATTTCTTCCTTTTTGCTACACCCCTAGACCAAAACTCCAAGGCCATTATTACTTATCTTTTTGCCAAAGCGATCTATAATGGTTCCTCCAGCTTCCTCTTGTGCCCTTGTCCAATACCTTGTCAGAGTAATCTCTTCACACCACAGCTCAAACCATGTCACTTTTATATCTAAAAAAATTTTTAGTGACTCTCCATTGCTTAGTATAAAGTCCAATATACTATATAAATAATGGCAATATTTGCTTCTGCATAATACGTAGACCTCCCACCCCAGAATTTGCCAGAGTGAACTAGGCATACCAGAGCATTTGCTGATTCTTGCGCATGATCTTACACCATGCTTTTGCTTATGCTCCTCCTTCCATTTGGCATTCCTGTTCCTCATCTCCACTTGTCAAACAAAACCTTATCCATTTTTTAAGGCTTAGTTCACATGCCATGTTGCTCATGGAAACTTTCTGACCCTATCACCTACCCCATCTGCCAACCAAAAAATATCACTCTCCTCTATCTCTCGCTAAACCATCTTTTATTTCTCTTAAAGAACACAAATCATTCTTTACTGTCTAATCATTTATGAATGTGTCATAGCTCCCTTTCTAGAATATATGCTCTGCAAGGACCAAGATCGGGCATGATTCATCTTTAAGTTCAGTCAGCACCTGGGACAGACTCTGTACTTTGGAAGTGCTCATAATATGTACGTTGAATTGAATTATTAGGTCCTTTTATTGCATTTTTGGCTTTAAAATGGAAGTTATTGTCTTAAAAGTTACTTATGTCATTCGATCTTCTTAGTTGTTCATTTTACTACCAGAGAGAATAAATTCCAAGAATAATCCCGAACTGTAAAAAACAAAAATGCTTTTGCCGAAACGAATGCAATCTCCCTTATTGTCTACTATAGTAAAACTCCAGAGTCATCTCTAATTCAAGTCAACCAAGTGATTCCAAAATTGAAATGCCTTTTCGATCATTATTTATAAACGTTATATTGGTATAAAAGCAATTAATCTCTATTGTTCTCAGTGGGTTCAACGTAATATCTATTCCCTCTTACCCTTTACCTCCTTTTTGATTTCATCTCTTTTCACCGCCAACTTAATTTAGTTGAGCAAACCAAAAAAAAAAAAAAAAAGTTGCTCCAAAATGGTTTGCAATTGTATCATAAACAAAAATTGTTAAAAAATGCATTTAAAATAAATATTTTAAAGCCAAAGTCAGGTTAGTCAATATTTGAATAAAATTATGTAATACCAATTCGGTCATCTTTCCTTTACAGATGCAAGCTGGGAGTGTCAGGATGTGAGTTTGGCAATAACTAGCAAATCCAAACATATCCCAAGGAGCTTTTTCTGTGATGACATATGTTAGTTGACATATCAAAACTATTCTTTGTACACAGGATCACTGACAAATTTACTCAAATGAAATATTTACGTACCTTGGCTTATTCTGAGGAGGGAGCAATATCCTCTCATGCAGCAAATGTATACATATTGGTATCTGTTATGGATTGAATGTTTATGTCCTTCCCCAAATTGACACGTTGAATCTGTGACCTCTACTGTGATGGTACTTAGGAGTGGGCCTTTGCGAATGATTAAGTTTGGATGCAATCTTCAATGTGAAGCCCTCATGATGGGATTAGTGTTCTTATCAGAAGAGGAAGCAAGACCAGAGCTAGAGCTCTTTCTCTACCATGTGGGTAACAGCAAGAAGCTGATCATTTGCAAACCAGGAAGAGAGCTCTTGCCAGAAACAGAATCTCCTGGGATGCCCGCGGTGGGGGGTGTGGGGGGTGGGGTGGCTCAGTCCGTTGAGCATCCATCTCTTGATCTCTGCTTGGATCTTAAACTCACGGTTTGTGAATTCAGGCCCCCGTGTCTGTCAGGGCAGAACCCGCTTAGGAGTCTCTCTCTTCTTCTCTCTCTGCTCCTCCCCCTCCTCATGCTCTCTCTCAAAATAAATAAATAAACTTAGAAAAAAAAACAAAGAAACAGAATCTCTAGGCACCTTGATCTCAGACTTCCCAGGCTCCAGTACCATGAGAAATAAATGTCTATTATATAACCTACCCAGTTTACAACATTTTTTTTAGAGCAGCCTGAAGTAAGATTGCATGGATCTATCATTTGTCTTTTAAATAAAGTTACTTTTGTTGTCTTCTTTATTTTCTCTAAAAACACAAGCTAGTGAAGTCAACTGTGACTGCATAAACTTTTCATTCAGCAAATATTTTCTGAGTGCTTTATATGTTCAAGGCCGTAGCGGGATACTTTTGCATGCATTAACTCATTTGATTGTCACAATAACCTGGGAAGTGGACATTGCTACTCCCATTTTACAGATGGGAAAACTGCACTCCAGATAAGTTACATGATATAACTAGTAGTTGTTGGCTCGATAAAGGAAAGGTCTGTTCTGTTTTCTTAATTGGTAGAATTCTAATAGCTAGCACACAGGTACTAGTATCTCAGTAAATATGGGCTAGATAAATTATTGATAGTAAGTAAGGGATAAAGCTGAATTTGAACACAGATCTTCTCATTCCAAGACTTCTAATGCCCACTACGTTATGTCCTATACTAATATAGTCGATATTAATTAATTAATGCGATGTTAATTAATGTTAATTTATGATATGTCCCATATTAAATTTGTTCTTTATTTTAGAAGTGTTAAGGCTTCCGCATGTCTTAAAAGTTTAACCAGTTATTAGAAGATTTTTATTATAAAGTCGACATGTGGTTTGTAAAGATCTGGCAGCTTAAAATTGTGCGATGTGACAAATGCTCCGTGCCCGGAACCGGAAGTAACTGCTATTAAGAATGCGATGGATTTCCTTCCACATGGCCTAAGTGCCCACATGGAGTATATATTTACCTACTTTATACTTTTATTTTTTTATTTTTATTTTTTTAATTTTTTTAACGTTTATTTATTTTTTGAGAGACATAGAGACAGAGTATGAGCAGGAGAAGGGCAGAGAGAGAGGGAGATACAGAATCCAAAGCAGGCTCTGGGCTCCGAGCCATCAGCACAGAGCCCGGCACGAGACTCGAACCCACAGACCATGAGATCATGACCTGAGCCGAAGTCGGCCGCTCAACCAACTGAACCACCCAGGCGCCCCTACTTTACACTTTTAAAGATTTTAAAAAAGGCATTCTCATGTTGTTATGTGAGTTTCCTTTAAATTTAAATATATATTATAGTTATTTTTCATATCTTACAATTTACTTTGATGACTGTGTGATACTTCCTTATTTTTATGCAATGCTATTTAACCAGGTCCCTACCGATGAATATTTAGGTTGCTTTAAAATTTCACTGTTATAAACATGCTGTAATTAATACACGTCACAGAGAGGATGTGACTGCTGGTTGACCAAAGCTGGTCTGTCCTTAGAAGGCATGTTATGCCTACTATTTTTTATTTATTTATTTTTTTTGCATTTATTTATTTTTGAGAGACAGAGTGAGACACAGTGCGAGTAGAGGAGGAGAAGGCAGAGAAGGAGACGCAGAATCTGAAGCAGGCTCCAGGTTCTGAGCAAGTGTTCAGCACAGAGCCTGATGCGGGGCTTGAACCCCCGAAACCGTGAGATCATGACCTGAGCCAAAGTCGGACACTCAACCGACTGAGCCACCCAGGCGCCTCTTCTGCCTACTATTGTATGACAGCTCTTTTGTCCCTAAAATGTAAATTCTGCCTCCTATTTCCATCCTAGTTGCCATTTCAGTGGTGGAGCCTTGAGAGAGCAAGGTGTTGAGACCAAGTAGATTGAATATGGGTCTGAACCCAGTTAAGGCCTCTGTATAAATTTTTAAGATTCTGGTGGGCCAGTGGAGATTGATTAGTCTCATGGCCGCCTAAGACAAGCCTCATAAGTTCCTTTGTTGATTAAACCCATGTAGGGGCGCCAGATTCGCTATTATCTATAAATAAGAAAAAATTTGAATAATGAATTTCACCTGGGGAACTCCCCAAGGTAGTCGACAAACACTTACTGGGTCAAATGGTAAACAGTTTCAGCATTTTGATATATATTGCCAAATTTCCTTAACTAATCTGTTCCATTTTGTATTTCCACTAATTGTGCACTAGAGTTCCTTTTCAGAAAAAGCAACACATGTGAATATTGGATATAATCCATTTAATTTATCTTTTCCAATATTATTGGTTACAAAATGTGGCATTTAAAAAATTTACATTCACTTACATAATGATTAAATTATTGTTGACCATGAGTATTCCTTTCTCTGTGTATACCTTATTTATCCATTAATTTCTGCTAAGTTTTGTATTGGGTTGTTGTTTTAATATTGATTAGTGAATTCTTTTTGAATGTTAAAAAGGTTTGTCTTTTGCCCCTCATGTGTATGTTTGTTGTTATTTTTTAATGTTTATTTTTGAGGAAGAGAGAGAGAGAGAGAGAGCTAGCAGAGAGGGACAGAGAAAGAGGGAGACACAGAATCTGAAGCAGGCTCCAGGCTCTAAGCTGTCAACACAGAGCCCGATGTAGGGCTCAAATCCACGAACCTTGCTTGAAATCATGACCTAGGCCAAAGTTGACGCTTAATCAACTGAGCCACCCAGGTGCCCCACCACTCATGTGTTTTTTATATGTAGGAATTTGGTTGAGTGGACAAGTTTAATTTTCATTTGACTGGGCTTTCCAATCTTTTTATCCCCCACTGGTTTCTGGATTTCCTATTACAACGAGAAAGACCTTCTTAATTCAAAGATTTTTAAAAAATCATTTGGATTTTCTTTGGTAGTTTTTATCTTTATTAATGTTTTGGTCTATAATTCATGCATTCATCAAACAAATATTTATTGTACGCTAACTGTGTGTCAGGCATCTTACATTAGTGAACAAAGCAGACAAAAATGTCTGCATTCATGGAATGATGTTGGGTTCAGTTAGTTATTCTTTTAATATACTCAATTCAATCTGCTATGATATTATTAACTGTTTTAGCATTGTATTAGTAGTTGAGCTATATGAAATTTATTTTGTTAATCAGCTTAACGATAACCCACAACTCTCGGGCCAACTTGAAATTAATTTTGATAAAAGGAATGAGGTAGGAATACATTTTGTTTTCTTTTTCTTTATAAGATTAGGCATTTATCTCAACTAAATGTTTTATCTTTTACTACTGATTTTCAAATAGTACCCTTATGAAAAACTGAATACCTGTAGGTGCTTGGGTTTGTTTCTAAACTCCATTCTGAACATTGATCAGTTGTATCTGTTTTTGAACCAGGATTATAATTTTAAAATTACTGTAGCTTACAATGAATTTCAATTTTTGAAGGGACTAATTTCCTCCTTGAAACTCTTCTTTTACACATTTGTTTTTCTGACTCTTTATCACACATGTAGTCTTCCAAATGAACTTTATAACTATTTGGTCATGTTGTAAAAATTCTTAGTGTTGTGATTAAGATCACATTGACTTTATGGATTCATGTAAGTATAAATGATCACTATTCAGTAGTGAATCTCCTCGCCTAGGTGTTTTCCACTTATTCAAGTCTTCTTTCATGTCCCACAATAAAGTCTTGAAGCTTTCCTCATATAGCTCTTAGGTTTATCTTGTTTTGTTCACTTGGTTTTTATATTTTGGTTATTATTTTAACAGTACTACTTTTTCTATTTTATTTTATAATCTCTTTCCGTAGAAGGGAAAACTATCGGTCTTGGAAATTAATTTTGTAACTTACTCCTTCACTGTTTTTTCTTAGTTTTTATGTTTTTTCCTTTAGTTTTTCAAGTACACAATGATTATCCCATCTCTAACTAATGAAAACAATTGCCTCATTCTTCAAATATTTTCATGTCTTATTTTATTTTCTTAATTACATTGGCTCACTCTTGCAGAACACTTAGCAGTAGCTGTGCCATTATTTGGGGTCTTTGCCTGGTTCTTGACTTATACAGGATTGCCTTTATTACTTTGCTATGAACGTTATTGCTGACTTTGGAATTTATGCATATATTATAATATAATGTTAGGGAAATATTCATATCATATTTTACTAGGATTTTTAAGTTAATAAAGGATGCCAAATTCTATTCTTTGTAAGTATTATTTGATCTCATTTGACCGATTAATATGGCATACTATTTTGGTAAATTCCCTAATATTAAACTATTATTTCCCTGTGGAGATGAATCCAAATATGTCGTGGTGTATTATTTTTTAATGTACGACTGATTTCTATTTGTGAACTTATTTATTTACTTATAAATGTAAATATGCTATTATAACAAATATTTATTTATAACTTTTTTGGACTCAGCGATATTTGGGTAACCTTTCTTACATAAACATATTGATCTATCCCTTTCTCTTTGTTGCATAAAAGTTTGGAATATGATAAATCATAATCGATATAATCAATCCTGTGTTGAAGGACATTCAAATTTTCCTTTTGTTTTTTTTTTTATTTGGCTATTACTAACCATTACTGCTATTTCTAACAATGCTGCAATTCGATCCTTATCCATATATTTTAATCTGCGTGCAGAGTTTGGAGGTGTGGGTGAGGAAGATGCCTAGGAGTAGAATTCCTGAGTCATGAATTATGTACATTTAAATATGTATTGACTTCTTAAATGGCTATAACAATTCACACTGTCATTAGTAATGACTGTGATATCCATTCTCCACACCCATGACAAAGTTGAAACCCTCAAGCAATTTTATATTTTACTAATCTCTGTAATAAAATTGTTTAGGAAATACCTTCATGAGGTTTAAATTTGCATTTTTTTCTTTTTGCTATTTTGTGACTTTATCTTGACTATTCATGTTCTTTGCCTATTTTTGTATTGGGTTGTCTTTTTTGTATCAGTTTGAGGTGTTCCTTATAACTTCTGTATTTTTATCTCTTGCATGTTATAAATTTTGCAGTTCTTTCTCCTTCCCCATTTTGTTTTTTTACCTTTTACTTTGTTTATGGTGTCCTTTCTTATAAATATTACATGCTGTATAGTCTTTGGGAAACTCTGCCATACACTTGTGGGAGACTAACTGTGAAAAAGGCACATGACATCCTAGAATTACTGGAAAATAGCTTCGGCCTAAGAGGATTTCAGGTCTCCAGATCAAATTCTGAGAGCCACTGCTCTAAACCTTGACACAGCTTTAAAAATAATTACATATATTAAATTTATATAGAAATTTCCTTATTATTTAAAATATTTATTTTTTTAAGAGAGAGAGCCAGCAAGAGAGGGGCAGAAAGAAGACAGAAGGTCCAAAGCAGGCTCTGTGCTGACAGCAGAGAGCCCACTTTGGGGCTCAAACATGCAAACTGAGATCATGACATGAGTTGAAGTCTGATTCTTAACTGACTGAGTTACCCAGGCGTCCCTTACAATTGCCTTGCTCGAATCTGCTATCTATTTCCTGCAGTGACCCTGAATGAGAAACCTATCCTGTCTGGATACCAAAGGTTAGTCTGAGGAGATGGAGGGAAGGTAGTGGAGATAGGGCTAGAAATAGAGAGGGAAGGATGAGGATAGGGATAGGGATAGGAGGGAAAGAGGAGAGGGGGAGAGAGAGAAGAGAGAGAGAGGGGGAGAGAGAGACCCTATTTACTCCCAGAGGACAAAGCTGTTGCAAAGCAATTCAGGATGCGGCCACATTAACAAAGACGAGGCGGCGCTCTAGAGCAGGCCAGAGGAGGCCCGGACACTCAGCTTTTCTGCATCAGACTCATTTCCTGTGTTATGGAGTCAAGTGCCAGAAGGCTGAGGTGGCCTCACAGTGGAAGCTTAGTATGAATAATTGGGCCCAGACTGGGTAAGAGAAATGACGGATATCTGTCAGGGGGCCCAGCCAGGAGCCAAGGAGGCATTGAGTCATCTGGGAGCTTCTTTGGGCTCTGGTTAGGATATGAGTGCCTACTTGCTCTTGGATGTTAGCAGGCAAAGCAGGTAGACACTGGACATCTCTCCCAGAGAAGAAGAGGCAGATGACACTACCTTTCTTGAAGATGTGAAAGACACATCCTTTCCCTAGTCACCCAGATACCTTCTTAGGAAGAGTAACAAGGGGAGAGAAGCCCACCTGAGAGACAAACATTTCGTCCCAAGAAGACTGTAGACATTTCCTACAGGGACTGTCTAAATGTTGAAATCTTAGTGATTGTTAAAGTTGGGTTGGATACTTCATTATTTTTTTCACCACTTACTTCTGGTCGGGTGGCATTTCTCTAAAAGAAAACCAGATTCGTTACAGAAAACCTAAAGGAGCTATATTTTTCTGCCCATCTGAACAGAAGTTAGCAGGACTGATTTTTTTTATTCCAATACATTATTATTTGCAACGTCCAATTCTCCTACAGTCCCTAGCCCTCTTGCCATATATCCAATCTCATTAGTGCACAGAGGTTGTATTTACAGATGGCAGCCCCTATAAGTGGTGAGTGCCATTTTGTTTATTTATGGCAGCAATTTTTCTGCCTCAAATTCATTTCTTAACCCAAGGCTGGAGGAAATGTGCAGATTTCCCAGGTGCTACCATCCAGCCTGAGCGAAGGCTTCGTGATGCCAGACTTGATGTATTTGGAGTTGAGGCTATTGTCTGGTGTATCCTGATGGAGACAAACAATTCTGCATCTTGGAGTGGTTAAATTGTGCTTGGATCCAATCTGCTGAATCCTACAATTGAATGAGAAATGGTTCCATATACACTGGGAATGGTGGGGAGGAAGCGTGGTTCAAATCCTAAAAGACGTTGTTTGTAATTACCTCACTGATCCCACTACTGACTTTATATGAGACCTGGGCCAAGTCCCCTCATTTACCTTGGTTTTTTAGGTGTTCTGTCAAAGGGGAAAACAATACCTATACTATCTATGTAATTACATGGCCAGAATTTAGAGGTTTGATTGTGAAGGCTGGCAGACATCAAGATTAGGAATAAATCTGGACACCTGGGTGGCTCGGTTGGTTAAGCATCTGACTTCAGCTCAGATCATGATCTCATGGTTTGTAAGTTCAAGCCCCACATCAGGCTCTGGGCTGACAGCTCATAGCCTGGAGCCTGCTTTGGATTCTGTGTTTCCCTCTTTCTCTGCCCCACCCCCTGCTCATGCCCTGTGTCTCAAAAATAAATAAACATTTAAAAAAAAAGAATAAATCAGGGCACCTGGGTGGCTCAGTTGGTTAAGTGTTTGACTCTTGGTTTCAGCTCAGGTCATGATTTCATGGTCTGTGAGTTTGAGCCCTGCATCAGGTTCTGCGCTGTCAGAGCAGGATTCTGTCTCTCTCTGCCCCTCCCCTGTTCTTGCTCTCTCTCTCTCTCAGAATAAACTTTAAAAACAGTTTAAAAATAAACCTGGGGGATGGACCTATGGGCTACAAAGCAGGATCTGAGAAATGTATTTTAGACAAGGTAGTTTCACTGGAAGTAATTTTTTTCATAAAATACATTATACTTGGTTTTATTCTTCCGAGGATGATCATACACATTTAGCTACTCCATCTTTCCTTCTGTTTTCCTACCTCCCCTATGGGATGCAGACAGAAGGCCACCTCAGAATAAAACTCTACAAAAGTTTTTTCTAACTAGTTCTTTCTCTTGTAGTCCCCAAAAGCAGGCATTTTAAAAACTGAGCTTGCCAGAAAGTCTGCTCAAGTCTTAGGCGCTGGTCTGAAATCAATAACATGTATTTTTTAAATAACCATTTCATCTCAGAGAAAAGCGTGGGAGTTGGGGATTGGATTTGCAACAAACCAAAAACTGATTGCAACCTGGGAAAAACATCATGTTAGGGGAAAATAGGGGAGCAGTGTGATTCTAATTAGCAAAGTGGCCAGACTTGAAATAACACAGCAAAGAGTAGATTTGCCCTGTTTAGCAGCCTCTTGGTGTTCTTATTTTTTTAAAAAAAATTTTAATGTTTATTTATTTCTGAGAGAGAGAGAGAGAGAGAGAGAGAACAGCCTCTTGGTGTTCTTATTTTTAAAAAACATTTTTTAATGTTTATTCATTTTTAAGAGAGAGAGAGACAGAGCGTGAGCAGGAATGGGGCAGAGAGAGTGGGGGACACAGAATCTGAAGCAGGTTCCAGGCTCTGAGCTGTCAGCACAGAGTCCAAAGCAGGGGTTCCAACTCATGAACCATGAGATCACGACCTGAGCTGAAGTTGGACACTCAACTGACTGAGCCACCCAGGTGCCTCTCAGTGTGCTTATTATTAGTGAATATCAGTGTGTCTTAATTCTGCTACTTTGTAACACTGAGCCATTCCTCTGGCTCTAATACCCTACTGTTAATGAGGCAATCTGGGGAGATCTATTTTTTCTTCTAGTCTGTAATGAGGATGTGTCAGTCAAGACATACTGGGTTCTAGGAAACTTGTGGTAACTAGAATTCTAAAGATGTCCCCCAGAGATTCTTGTCCTTCAGTTACTCATTCAGATGCTAGTATTGGTATAAGTGTGAAGGGATTTTGTAGGTGTGATTAAGTTTTCCAATATGATCACCTGAGCTCTTGATACAACAAGCGAGCAGAGGAGTCAATAAGAGAGATTAGGCAGAAGCGGAGGTGATTGAGGTCTGAAATATGAGAAGGACCTGGTCTTCCATTAGTGGCTTTAATGATGAGGAAGAAGGCCATGAGCCAAGGAATGCAGGTAGTTTCTAGAAGCTAAGTATGACCCCTCGCCTCTGTTCCTGTGGACAGCCAGCAAGAAAACAGGGATCTCAGCCCTACAAGGGCATAGAACTTAATTCAGTCAACAGTGTGAATGAGCTCGAAAGCAAATTCTTTTCCAGGGTCTTCATAAAGGAGTGCAGCACTGCCAACACTTGGATTTCGGTCCTGTGAGTCCTGAAGCAGAGGAACTATATAGGGATGCTTTGCCCGGGTATCTGAATGACAGACACTGTGAGACAACAAATGGATATTTGTTTTGTTTTATTTTAGTTTTGTTTTTCTTTTAAAATTTTCTTTTAAAAATTTTATGTACATTCTAGTTAGTTAACACACAGTGCAATAGTGGTTTCAGGAATAGAATTTAGTGATTCGTCACTCATGTGTAACACCCAGTGCTCATCATAAGAAGCACTCTCCTTAATACCCATTGCCCATCAGCCCATCCTTCACCACCTCCCTTCATCAACCCTCAGTTTGTCATCTCCCATTAAGAGTCTCTTATGGATTGTTTTTCTCTCTCTCTTTTCCTCCCTTTCTTATGTTCATCTTTTTTGTTTCTTAAATTCCATATACGAATGAAACCGTATGGTATTTGTCTTTCTCTGATTGACTTATTTCACTAGCATACTACACTCTAGCTCTATCCATATCATTGTAAATAGCAAGATTTCATTTTTTAATGGCTGAATAATATTCTATTTATATAAATACCACATCTTTTTTATCCATTCATCAGTTGATGGACATTTAGGCTCTTTCCATAGCTTGGCTATGCTGATAATGCTTCTCTAAAAATCATGATACATGTACCCATTCAAATCTGTATTTTGTATCCTTTGGGTAAATATCTAGCAATGTAATTGCTGGTTAATAGGGTAGCTCTATTTTTAACTCTTTGAGGAAACTCCATACTGTTTTCCAGAGTGGTTGCGACAGTTTACATTTCCACCAACAGTGCAAGAGGGTTCCATTTCTCCACATCCTTGCCAACACCTGTTGTTTCTTGTGTTGTTAATTTTAGCCATTCTGACAGGTGTGAGGTGGTTTCTCAGTGGTTTTGATTTGTATTTTTCTGATGATGAGTGACGTTGAGCATCTTTTCACGTGTCTGTTAGTCATCTGGATGTCTTCTTTGTAAAAGTATCTACTCATGTCTCCTGCCCTTTTCTCAACTGGATTATTTGTTTTTGGATAGTAACCTTTTAGCAGATATGTCTTTTGCAAATATCATCTGGCTAAATGGGTATTTGTTTTAAGTGGGTAAAGGGCGTGCCAGGGTGGCTCAGTCGGTTGGGTGTCTGACTTTGCCCCGCAAAAGGTCATGATCTCAAGGTTTGTGAGTTCGAGCCCCACATGCTCAGGAATCGTGCTGACAGATCGGAGCCTGGAGCCTGCTTCAGATTCTATGTGTCTCTCTCTTCCCTCTGCCCTTACTCTGCCTGTGCTCTCTCTTCTCTCTCTCTCTCTCTCTCTCAAAGATAAATAAATATTTTTTAAAAAGATTAAAAAAGAAAAAAATTGTTATGACAGCAATAAAAACCTTAAAACTTAGTTAAATCTGTCTAAAAATCTAGACAAATTAATTTCCTATTTAATAATTAATAGATAGATAACTACATAATAATAAGATCAAAGGACGGTCTCAAGATTGACTGATTCTGTAGCACAATGACATCCAGAACTGAGGTCGTTTCTTCTCTGCCAACATTGGTGTTCGCTTCATCCTCAGGTTCCTAAGGACATGGGGCAGCACTCCCATGCGTCTCTCCAAGCACCAAAACATGTGGATAAAGAAAAGAGATCAGTTATTTTTTGCCTCTTCTTTATGCATGAAGAAGCCCCTCAAATGACTACTCCTCTGAGTCATAGTCTGCTTGTTGTCACGCCAATTTCCACCTTCCCCTCTTCCTCAATAATGAAACCCCAGATTTCTCAGCTGGACACATGACTGCCCAGAATCAAGATTCTATGGTGAGGTATGGCCATGTACCTGAGTCCTAAGCCCTGGGATATAAGAAGAGTTGGGAAGGAACTTCAAAAGTGGGGGCATACTCTTCCTTACCCTTTTCTCCTGTTTGCTGGAAGGTGAATGTAATGACGGGAACGCCACTGCTTACGGTGAAGCGTGAGTGACTGTGGAAACGTAAGGATATGTGGTGGAGCAACAAGACAGGAGTGCCGTACTCAATCTGAGTGACGGCCTTCAGACTTCTTTTTCTTTCCCCAAGTTTTTATTTAAATTCCAGTTAGTTAATATACAGTGTAATAATAGTTTCAGGTACAGAATTTAGTGATTCAGGATTTACATACAACCCAGGGTGCTCATCACAAGTGTTCTCTTAATCCCCATCATCTATTTAACCCGTCCTTCCACCTGCCTCCCCTCGAGGAATCATTAGTTGGTTCTCTATAGTTAAGACAGGCTTCTTGAACATGTTGAAGTTTTTTGTGTGACTTGCAATGGGGATTCCATTGTAATATATCCTTAGAGTTTCCAGGGTTGGTTACAGATCTGACAAGGGGATGAAATAATGATCAGTTGAGACTAATCTTCTAGAATGTAATGGATGCCGAGGAGTCTACCCTATTGTGTTCTTTAGAAGGTAAATCATAGATGAAAAACTCTGATTCTGAAGGGATCTCACTTGTAGGGGATCGATTATAGGTTGCGGGATAAACTTTGTCTTTATAGCCCTGTACAAGAGAATTGTATGGCCCAAAGGAATCTTGCTGGAGAACATTACTTTCATTCTCTCTGAGTAGCCAAATTGGGAATTTCATTAGTGAGAGACTGAAACATGCATGTTAGGTCTTTTAGTTTGGGTTACCCCCCGGGACCAACTTAGTGACAAGGATTCAAATACAAGCAGTATATTTGTGAGGTGGAGGGAGCAGTGTCAGGGGAGGAGGCACGTGAGACAGAAAGGAAAGGAAGCTGAGAAAGGGTGTGTTATCAACCCAAATGACACCAAAGGCACCAAAACTGGGGAAAAGATAGAATCCCTGCTTCTGAGTTTTCCTACCTGATAGGATAGGAGAGGGAGTTCAAAATATCTATACATCATCTTTTTTTTTTTTTTTTTTGATGTTTATTTTGGAGAGAGAGAGACAGAGCATGAGCAGGGGAGAGGCAGAGAGAGAGGGAGACACAGAATCCAAAGCAGGCTCCAGGCTCTGAGCTGTCAGCACAGAGCCCGACACGGGGCTCAAACTCACAAACTGTGAGATCATGACCTGAGCCGAAGTCGGACGCTTAACTGACTGAGCCACCCAGGCGCCCCTATACATCATCTTGAACTCATTGGTTAAGAGCTATTCCGGGCACTTGGGAAGAGTCTGGTAGAGAGATCAGATGCCCACCCTGAAGTGCTGAGGCCTGAGGGATAGGAGTAGGGCCCTAAAAGTTTCTGTGGCATCCTGTATGCTCAAAGGGGGCTATTTACATGCCCATCCAGTAGTACCTGCTTTGTATACACTACTGAAAGTAGGACATCAGACCAGGAAGGAGTAGATGGATTATATCCCGCACTGGAAAATTGTTTCAGAAGCTGACATAATTTTTAAGCTGACAGGGACCTTGAAGGGAAACAAGTTCTATTTCTTCATTTTGCTAATGAAACACTGAGATACTATGGGCTGCCTGTAGTTACAGAGCACTCAGGTGCAACACCAGGCGAATGCCCACATCTTCTGACTTTGTGCAATATAGAATTGGCATTGAGAAGTGGGGATGGCTTTTCTCTGTCCAAATCTTCAGTTAACCCCTTCTTTTCTTCTTTTATAAGGACAACTGATGTAAAAACATTATGCAAAGGCAGCTTCAGCCCCCCCCCCAGCTCGCCTCCATTCAAGCCACACGGCACTCCTCCGCCCTTCCAACGTATAAATTCCAGAGAGTCTTTTGGCCTAGGACCCTAGAATTTTTTACCACCCGGTTAGGAAGAAAATAGGCAGTGGCTTAGGTTAAACAAAATTAACAGAAATAGCTTCTCTGAAGTTATTTAAACCTTAAACTGGATTTGACAACTGTCCAGAAAACTCTCAGGAAGAAAAAGGCCCAAACTAGTCGACAGCTAAACAGGGATTTATTGCATTGAGCAGCCATCTCAATATATGGGACTGTGATGACTGGATTTTTGGTTTTCAAGAGTTTAAGATGCTTCTCTCCACACAGGCAGGGCTTTCCCATGTAAGTTGGTACAATTCAGTCTTGTAGTTTTTCTCGTTTTTGATTACAAAGTGATAATAACGTCTCTTGTGTAGACAGGCCTTCCTGTTCAAAAATGCTGCCTGCACTGGCTTTTAATTGGGTCCTTGTGAGGTGGGTCAGGACAACAGATATTATTATCCCCATTTTAGAGACTGGTAGAAGAAATGAGGGCAGGAAGGCATCTGGCTCAGTGCTGGGAGCTGGGACAGCAGCCAGGGCTCCTTAAGTGCCATTTAGTTGGCCTTTAACTCAATTAGTCTCCAAAATGTTGTTTTTATGCTTGCATGTATGTCCTTGATCTCATCAAGTGGAAGTTGTGGCTGTGTCCAAGACAGTCTTGTTGCTCACCCAAAGCAAGGACATGGATCAGTGCATCTTTTGAGGCCTCGTTCAATTATTCGATTCTCCTTATGAGTACATTTTGAAATTAAAGAGGGATGTGGCTTTGGAATCCCTCCACCTGGAATCTGCTAACTACTCAGTGAGTGACCTTGCACAATCCTACAACATGCTTCAGACGTGGTTCCTTCATCTACAAGATGGGGTCGCTGTGGGAATCACATAGAGTAAATGATGCAAACCGTTTAGCATAATGCTGGGGTACTCCAGTGTCTAGACTATGGCTTGTCCTGTGGATTCCCTCCTCCAAACTTCCTGTATCTAAAATTTAATTACTCTCATCGCTTCTCAGGTAAAACTTAAAGCCGCCTTTGCCCCTCCAGTGTCATAGTGAGTGACAGCTCTGATCTAAACTCTGTTTCTACCCATTCCCTTCCTCCACTTTATTGTCCACAAAAAGACCACGATGGATCTTTTAAAATGCAAATTGGATTTATAAAGAAACTCTACCCAAAGACTCCTCATGGCTTCCCACCCACCCAAATCCAAAGTCCTCACAGAATCCTACATGATCTCGCCCTTAGCCATCTCTGCAATATCTTCGCCTCTCGTTAACCTCTTTTTTCTCTGTTCCGGTTGTTTTGTTTTCTTTGCCATATCTCAGGCCGAGCAAGTTTCTTCCTCTGCCTCTTCATATTTAATATTCTCTCTTCCTGGAAAAATTTTCCTTCAGGTTCATTACTTGCTTCCCTCCCTTACTTCCTTTCGGTTTGTGCTGAAATATTACCTTATCCATCGCCTTCCCAACCTCCTGTATATCAATGTGTGATGCATCTATTAATTTCATATTAATTCAAGCAACAGATACTCTATCAATATTTAAGATGGTTAGTAAATTATAATAAGAACAGCTCACATTTATTGAACTTATGCTACGTGCCATGAATTTGGCTTTCTCCGGTGGGTGGCAATCTATCTTCTTAGAGTACTCTGTCGCCTGCAATAGATCTTAGCTCAGATGATGCCTCCAGCAAGAAATCTTCCTTGATCAGTCAGGCCAGAAGTGATTCTTCACTCCTCCGTATTCCCTCAGTGATCAATTTCTACCATTCACTTTTCCCTTGTGTTGTAGCTTTGTAAGTATCTTCTCTTAAATATAATAACGCATTGGCCATATCTAGTGCAGCTTTATACAATGCAAAATTTGTAGGACAACCTCTCATTTTATAATCCACTCTAGATATTTAGGAAAAGTTATATATGCAAGTTACATAGACATATTCAAGTTGTATAAATGAATTCACATTGACAGATAAGTGTTATTTGGGATGGATCATAGAGCCCAGAACCCGAAATCTCAGAGTTAGTATTTTCAGGGAAAATTAGGTAGAGGAGAAAAGTGAAAATATTAAACTATAAAAGTCAATTAAATGCATCATTAAAAGACTACATAAATATAAGGTTGAATTGTGTGGAGTTATCTCCATAAGTCCACAGCTCCACGTCATCATATAAATATGACAAATTGATATATTTATAAAGAGTTTTGGTAAGAAGTGGTGATCATTTCTTCTTAATTCTCTACCGTGATTTTGTTTTTCTTGCTTTCTCTATGCTTTCGTTTACCATGTCCTTGAAAAATTAGCAACAAAATAATTTTCCTATGTTATAGAGAAGACTTCTATATACTGCAGTTCTTTTTGGACTATCATGGTAGCTCTATACCACGGTAATTTTTTGTGATTGTGGTACTTTAAGCTTGACTATCATGTGTGGGAGCCTCAGGCACTGAGCTAAGTCCTTTTTCACTTAATTCCTAAAACTGCCCTATGGGGTTCTTGTTTAAAAACTCTATAATGGCTCCCCATTTCACCTTACGGGAACCTCAGACTCTTCCGGTGGCTATGGGACCCACCCACCAGGATCCTTTCCTTTCTTCCACTCCATCTCTTACCAACTCTTGTCACCTTGCTTCATTCTATATGGACTGGTCCCCACCTGTCCTTGAACTTGCCTAGCCAAACCACTTCCTGTCTTGGGGCCCTTCTTTGCACCTGCTGTTCCTTCTGCTTGGAATGCCGTAACCAGATCTTTCAGTGGCTATATTTTTGTGCTCATTAAGTCTCAACTCAAATTTTAGTTTCTCAATAGACTTTCAGTTTAAAAAAAACAAACAAGCCCCATAACCCTTTGTAGGGGGTAGTCAGCTTTAGCAAATAAAAAATTCAAAACACCAAATTGACCCTGAATTTCAAATAAACAACAAAATGTATTTCAGTAGGTCTTGTACAGTATTTGGGACATATCTATATTCAAAGATTATCTGCAATTTAACTTTAACTGGATGCCCTGCAATTTATCTGGTAACTCTTCCTCCATAGCTACTCTGTTATGGTATCTTGTTTTATTTTCTCCACGGGACTTTTCACTATTAGAAATTCTGTTCACTGTTTGACTCTCCTACTGGAAGATGGGTTCCATGAGGCTGGGGCCTCATCTACCTTGTTCGCAGCTTCATCGTCAGAGCCTACTGTATTGCTTGGCACAGAGTAGGTGCTCAGGAAATATGTTAAGTATTTGTTATAAAGGTAAAAAAAAACCTAAAGAATACTAAAAAGCTTAGCGAGGTTGGGAAGACCTCGAGGGCATATTGCTAGCTAGAGGAGATTGGAATCAGTATGGTGCCAAAGCTCAGGGAACTCTTCCATGTTTTCCACATTCAGTGGTGCGAAGGACAATGGAAGAGGGAAAGGAAAGGGCGAGCGTCCCCTGCCTTTCAAGAGGCTCACTTAAAAGAGTAAGAAGACCCTTGGATCAGGAGATGTAGGGAGAGGCTAAGTCTGAATGAGCTAACCAAAAAACAGATAAACAACCCCTTTTCCATTTGTCTTGCAAGGAAGCAAATGAAGTAAATGCACTTGAATGAAAGCAAGATTCTCTGGGTTTGGAATCGTGTCAGAGGCAGCGGGCATCCTCTACATTTCCTCCCCCATAAACTCCCTGCAACTTTAGGACTGGCTAATTTATGGTCAGACTCCGGAAGCCTCCAGACCCGAACCACAAAAGGAACTACCAGTGTACACGCAAATAGAAAGCAAGGAGGACGGATGGGATGAAGTCAAGACAGGAGAAATGAAACTCTCGTCGGATGCAGGGCACAACACGGGGCGGAAGCAGCGGGGTTCAGTCCCAGAATCCGGTCAGGTTCACCTCTCGATACGGATGCTCTGTGCCCCCACACGACCCACCCAGGGCGCATAATCTTTTCTCTGGCTCACTTCATTGGACGCAGACACTAGCCGGCGGGCGCGTCCAGCCGCCGGCCCAAAGAAAGCTGCGTGGGGCTCCGTGGCCAGCTTCTGGGGAGCAACCTGGCTCCAGTCCCCACTCAGCTCCACCCGGCTTCGCCTGCCCACCCTCCCACCCAGGAACTGGAGGATGGTCCCGGGGTGCTCCTGTGCGGCTGCTGGTCGCAGTTGTCTTCAGCCCGGTCCGCCCTGTTGTGCGAGTCGCGCGCGCGCCCAGTTGGGAAGCAGCCGCCCGCGCCGCTGACAGGTGCTGCCCTGAGGGCGCAGGGTGCGGTCCCTGGCGCAGCTGGACGCGCACGCTCGGGTGCGTGTAGCTTCCTCAGCCCAGAGCCAGCGAGGAGAGGGAGCCAGGGCGCGGCCTGGGGGACTCCAGGGGACTGGAGCTGCGGAGCTCGGAGCCAGAAACTTTGCAGGCTCGGCGGCCGGGATTCGGTGACGGCGCCAGCCCACACCGGCAGGTGCGGGAGGAAGAGGCGGCGCCGGAGTGTGGCGGCCGAAGAGCCTTGGCGGCGGCGGCGCCTTTCCCCGGCGCTGTCCTGAAGCCGCCGGGCACTCCCGGCTTCTGCTGCTGCGCCCGTCGCCGCCGCCGCCACCGCGGGGCTCCAGGAGGAGGTGCAGCCGGAGAGGGCGGAGGAGAAGAAGGAGGAGGAGGAGGAGTGGAAAGGAGGAGCAGGGGGTGGAGGATGGAGCCCCGGGCGGCCGCGGCGGGCTCGCCCGAGCCTGCGGCGGCGTCCTCCTCCTTCCAGGCCCGACTCTGGAAGAACCTGCAGCTGGGGGTGGGCAAGAGCAAGGGCGGCGGGGGCGGGCGCGCAAGGGTCCCGGAGCGCCGCACTGCGGACACCCCGTCGCCCTCCCCGCCACCCCCGGGGGGCAGGCGGGACGCGCTGGCCGGCGTGGGTGGCGCGGGCAGCAGGTGGAGCGGCTTCAAGAAACGCAAGCAAGTGCTGGACCGCGTCTTCTCCTCCTCCCAGCCCAACCTGTGCTGCTCCTCGCCGGAGCCCCTCGAGCCCGGCGGCGCCAGCAGAACCGAGCAGGGGTCCACCTTGCGCCGCCGGATCCGTGAGCATTTGCTCCCAGCGGGAAGGGGGCCGGCGACAACCGCCGCGGGAGCGGCGGGAGTGACGCCTCCTGGCGGACGGTCCCCGGACTCAGCTCCCTCTTCCTCCTCCGCCTCATCCTCCCTGTCCTCCTCGCCCCAGCCTCCCGCGAGGGGAGACCGCGCCCGAGATGAGGGGGCACGGCGTCGGGGCGCCGAGCCGCACTTGTGCCATCAGAAGAGTTCCTCCCTGCCCGGCACCGCCTGCCTGGAGCAGCTGCTGGACCCGCCGCCGCCTCCCGCAGAGCCGGCCGAGAGCCCGGGGCAGCCGCGGACCCCCGAGAAGGGCGAGGAGCTCGGCAGCGGCCAGGTGAGTGAAGGCTGCGCTGGGCGGGAGACAGGTGCGCCTGGCCACGCCTCCGGCTCCGGGCAGTGGCTCCGCCGGGCGTTGCGGGGGCGTGGGGGTGCTTCCGAGTAAATCAACAGTGAAGAGAAAACATTCCCGCTCTGACCTGCACCCTGACATTACTTGTGGAAGAAATAACACCTACTGCCGGAAGCTGGGTAGCTTTATAAGCCGCTATGAAAGTGGAAGTATTAATAGTAGCCAAAGAGGAGAGAAATAAAGTTAGAAGTACAGTGGGTACTTTTGGAGGTCTAGGGCCTGTCTAGCGAAGTCTCACTTCTCTAAAGAAAACAAATCCGGCAACTTAAACAAACAAAAAAAGTTACAACCCTATATGACTGTGTGGAGGGGCCAGCTCTTGAAACAAATGGCTTGCGGGAAGGAATAGTAATGAGGAGCGGTGAATTATTGGCAGACTTGAGGTCTTTTGTAGGGAAAACCCTTAAAGCAAAAGTGTGCGCGTTTTCTTGCACTCGCTTCTTAAAAGTACCGGCTGCAAATGGATCGCTGCCCAACAAGTGGACAGAGTGAGCGTCTCATCCAAGTTAAGCAGATTCCTATGGCCTTTTCTGAGTTTTAATATTCTTCTGAAGCAGTTGCGTTTTAAGTGTGTTGCCTCTTTGGTCATGCAAGAGTTAAGTGCGGTCCGACCAGAAGTCAAGTAAAAATGAAGGTAGGATCCGCTAGGCATTCCGCTGAGCAGCTGCTTTCATTGCCTGGGTTTTGTAGAGGAGATGCGCTCCTGCCCTAGGTACTTACAAATGGTGTTAATGCTAGCAAATATTTTCAAAGTTAGTCTATCAGTGAGGTAAAGGGCTCTTCCAATACATCATAGTTTATTTAAATTCTCATTATTTTGACTCTGTCAGTTGGAAATTTTTATAGTTTACTAGCTAGTTAGTGTAGTTGCAGAAAACAAGCCAGAATACAGGTGGGTAACCTGATGTTATTGATGTTCTAGAGAACACCTCGTGTTCTAGAAAAACGTTTTAGTCATTCTCACAAGAGTAGGTAGAGATAACATTGAGAAAGAGTCTCAGTAACTCTAGTTTTCCTTTTATCTTGAAAGAGAATTGAATAGAACTCCTGTTTTTGGTTCCAAAAGTAAAATAAAACATGGTTTTAAAAGAAGGTTTTAAATTCAGTGTAGATGAATGTATCTTAGATATATTAAAAGAGTATACTTTTGAATGTGTACATATCCTAACGTATAGGAATTTTAGAGTTGGGTTGCTGTTGACATTTGTTTTTATTAACTTCGATGATCACCAGGAGTAAAACAACAAAATAATTGAATTATTTTGAAGGTAGATATATTAGTGCAAATGTTAACTTAGTAAATTACTTTGCCGGTCACCAAACCAAGATTTTCAAAGCAAAAGCAGAGAATTCCGAATTAATCTTATGTTAGTTTTTACCAAAAAGTTTTTTGAAGTTATCAATCTTTTAGAAATACTGCTATGTAAATATGAATTTTGTATACAAAAGACCTAAGCCTATTTTGGAGAACGTACTAAACTAACATTATTGTGTGTATCTTCACCATATGCTGGGCTCTTTATAACCTCCCATGATTTAAGCTTCCCAGCAGTCCTGCAGGACCCAAGTTCTTATTGCAATTTTATGGAATAGGAAACCGATGCTCAGAGAAATTAAATAACCTTTCCAGAGCCACGTGGTCAGTAAATGACAGAGGTGTTGTACTGAAATTCTCCAGAATTTTTTTACATTACTACAGCTACCTTTGACAACTTTTAGAGCTTGTCGTGTTTCTGGGATGACTTCAGTCCTGCGATTAATGCTTGCAAGTTTACATACGTTCTGGGTTTTCTTTCCCCCCTCCCTAGAATCAGTTCTCTAATATATAAGCTATATCAATTTTTTTCTCTGTGATACATTATTGTATAACTATTATATCACATTTACAAGTACCATTATTTTTTTTAACTTTTTTAAATATTTATTTATTTTGAGGGAGAGAGAGACAGAGTGTGAGCAGGGGAGGGTCAGAGAGAGGGAGGGAGACACAGAATCTGCAGAAGTATCTAGGCTCTGAGCTGTCAGCACAGAGCTCAATGCAGGGCTCGAACTCACAAACCAGGAGATCATGACCTGAGCCGAAGTCAGATGCTCAACTGACTGAGCCACCCAGGTGCCCCTACAAGTGCCATTATTAATCATACCATCTATGGTTCTAAAGAAGCTTTTTTGTTACAAGGAACCAGCATTTCAATGAAAGCGTACAAGGAATAACAAAGCTAAAATACCTTTCAAAGAAAACATGAAAGGTGGGGTGTAGGCAGAACAGTAGCCCTGAGGGTCCTGTTTGAAGTCACACACAGTCCCAGGAAGAGGCAGCATTGTTGGGTCCCTGCATCTGCTGCTCATGGAGTCTGTTCCTTGAGAAGTGGACCGGTTTCTGCTAGGAGTCACAAATCTGGCTTTCAGCAGCACTGTCTCACCAGTGCAGAACCAGGATCCCTCAGCCCTCTCGTGGCCCCTCTGCCCATTTCATCAAGCCCGGCTGGCTCACCCCGTGATGGGGAGGAGGAAGAAATCAGTTGGAAGTTGGAACTAGAAGAGGACTCCAGAAGGTGTCCAGGAGTAGGCTCAGCTGTGCGGTGCCCTTCTGAGCTTCCTGCATCTCTCAGAGAGATTGCCTTGCCCTCCCAGCCCCTGGCCTCAGAAGATACTTGGACTGGGGGAGAGAGTGTGTAGCATATGCACATTCCTGTTTTACTCACAAGCCCAGAGAGTCACACAGGAAAGAAAAGACAATAAAAGCGTTACGTACATCTTCAGATTGCCTAAATAGAGGTAACTTTCTTTGAAAGAAGAAAGAAAATTCATTGCAAAAATCATGCAACTGTCTCGATTTTTCTCTTGTTCTCTGCTTGATCCTGGCATCAGCCATGTTCTCCAACACACTCCCTACCTCTCTGCTCCCCCCTCCAGCTCAGCATGAGGCCACAATAGCATATGTGCATAAACTCTGACTCTGGGTGGAGATGTTAAAAAAAGCAAAAGGGGGGGGTGGCGCAAGGAGGAAGAAAGAAAGAAAGGAAGGAAGGAAGAGAGAGAGAGAGGGAGAGAAAAAGAAAGAAAAAAAGAAAGAAAGAAAGAAAGGAAGGAAGAAAGAAAGAAGAAAGAAAGAAAGAAAGAAAGAAAGAAAGAAGAAAAAAGATCAGTTTGGACTGCTGGGGGAAAGAGATTTGGAAGTCGCTGATGTACAATGTTTAAAACCGAGCAGACCATGCTACCTCCCACGCACCGGCCAGCCCTCTTGCTGCTGTGTGTTCTTTAACGAAATATACCTTTGAGAAACTCTTTAACAGGTTTAATAATGCCTTGCTGTTGGGGCATGGGCATTATTTAAAATGTTCTGCTCTGAGAAAAAGAAAAAATCCCATTTCTTCCCACTGATTCTGGTTCACGTGCTGGGCCATATTGTCATACCAGATGCATTTCATTTTCTGCAACACAGTTGGGAAAGATGCTTTCTCAATTTGTGTGCATATCAAAAATATGCCAATTTTATGTATTCTGTCTTGATGAGTTGCTAAAATTATATTTTGCTAGAATCAGAAGCCGGTATTTTAAGATAAAGAGTGAAGAATAAATATGTCACATTTTTTTAGTGCTTTAACAAAAGCACGAAGTTTATGGATGTTAAACTCTTACTGTTTTTCTTTTAAATTCATTTTGTTAAAATTGTTTTCATAGAGAAGTAAAAAACTTTTTGAAAAAAAAAAGCGGCTAAATTACTCAAGGTATGGTAGAAATGTATCAAAACATAGTAAGAGGAATATACGTTGATTGGGATAAAATTCCTAAAATACATCTGTAAGCCCCAACAGAAAGTAGAAAAATATTTTCTAAGATGAGGTCTGTACATGAAGTGCATCTTGCTTTGTTAATTATCTGACCTTTTAGAGAAAGCTCGTATTTTCAAAAATAATTGAAAATGTGATTTGGATTAATTTTTATTATCTGTTTTCCAAGTGTCTTTAATATTACTTCAAAGAACATAATCTTGGGGAAGACACGAGTCTAAAAAAAAATGCAGTTCTTAACGGAAATGACTTAAAATCACCAAAGAACTAACAAGCCCTAAACGCCATGTTAATACCTTTTTCAAAGTGAGTGAGGCAGGATGAGATCTCAGGACGTTTTGGAGCAAGGCATTAAGTTCGGTGTGTGCAAGCATTCTAGAAGTATCCTGGGCTCATCAGATTGTTCCAGAGGAATGGCGTGAACAGAGTGACAGGTTTACTTGGGAGTGGATTCTTTTTCCATGACCTTTACATTCCATATTGTGTATCTGGAAAATCTGAGTACGGCTATGAATGTTGTCTAAGTGGCAGTGTTATCAGGTAGATATTTTATGAGCTCAGAAAATACTAGCAATTGCCGTGTAAGGTGTTACTATTGAACAGTATGTTAAAGTCTCACTACTGCCACCAATACAAATGGGTGGTCGAAAAAAAATTAACAGGGAACTTTGCTGTTCTCATTTAACATGTAAATTATTTTACTTGCACTGGTGGCAAAAGTAGCTTCAAATTAACCAAGGCAGTACTGCTGACATCACCACTTCACAGAGTGATGAAAAAAATCTTATCTTCCCTTTGGCAAGTATGTGCACATTATCCTGGAAAAGTGAAATAAATACTTAGAGGGATAAAATAGGATTAATAGATTTATAAAGATAATAGGTCAAGCCACTCCTCTTTTTTTCTCTTGCCCTGTCTTTGGAAATAAGGGATTATTTCACGACAGTAAAGGTTAATAATGTATCTTCTGTAACTCAAATATGAGTGTGTTTATGGCTCATGATTATCAAAACATTTGTCAGCTCTAGATTGATGAAGAGTAAATTGTCTAGATGACATTGCAAGCATTGACGAAATCTGCATATTCGGAAATTAGGGTCATTTTTTTTTTTGGTTAATTCATAGCTATTTGGAGTATCATAGACATGTTTTAAATAAGCAGAAATTAATTTTTTAAGATCTGAAGCTTTTTTGACTTTTTTTTTTTTTTTTTGCTGAAATCTTAACTAAACTTATGTATTTCCTTGCCTCAATAAGCCAAGAGTCCTAAATAAAACATTCTCTTAGTAACTTAGGGCTCTTGTTTCAGTATTGGCTTTTTTGTTTGTTTAATGTTGATGAAGCGGTAAATACTGTTCTAGAGCTTGCTTTAGACACACTTTTTTGTTTCCATAAAACTACTATATAAAGCATATCTATTTAAGACGAGTTTATTTTTCTATAAAGTTAATTATTGAAAGGTGTGAGGCACCCTTCCTCATGTCATTTTTTCGGATGTCAAATATCCTCTATTGTTTTTATTTGTGAATTTTGATTTGTTGAAGCGTTGGCCATATACATTTTTTTACCAGCATGATTCACTTTATGCGCCATTTTGCTTTCTTTGTCATCCTCAATCTTTTCTTCTAACTTACATTGCTTTTTATAAATCAGATGCACAAAGTGATTACTATCCCTCAACAATTGAAGATTTAATGCAAATAGTTTTCCTTCTCCAGTGTATACCAGTTTCTTACATTAAAATTTTACTTTTCAGCAGAATATCAGGGCATAATTTTCCTCATGTCTCCAAATATTTGTATTTAGCATTAATCTGAATGCAAGCAATGCGAAAAACCTGTATTTAAGATAATGAGATTTGAAAGTCCTGCATACTTGTCTTTGAAAGTCCTGCCTTCTTGAGAGAACAATTTTCCTGTGAAGTCTCCTGAGATATTTTATACCGGTTTCATTTCCCATCCTTTTGGGTCCTCGGAGTCACATGATAGAGAAATGGCCCTCTGGATGTCCTGGGATCAATGCATTCTTTTAGTCCCACAGGTTTTATTCAGTGAGGTCGTGTCAGTAATTAGCACCTGGCCCTATTTTGCTTAAGCCTGAGCTACCCTCACCAGGACTGCTAGAGTAGAATTTGGCAAGCCTTAGTACAATTGACCTATCTAATCAGCATTGTAGAGGGAAGACTACTCAATAAGTGCTTGCTGAGTGATTGAAGGGATGAATGGATGGGGCAGAGCTGTTCAGAAGAACTTCTCTGGAAAAGTTTCAAAATCTCTTATAGTTATATCATGGTGTTCCTGCCTTCTTGTTTCCAAGTTCTTCTAAGCCTGGCAGATGTATTTGACCTTCCCCTCTTCCCCAGGCTTTTCTCAATTATTATTTTCTTAATAATTCTTATTCATGTCTGTGGGTGTGAAAGGAGGACAAGACACCTATTAAATGGCTGCCATATTGTATTCACATGGAGGATGGAGGAGTGATTCCAACTTCTGAGGTCTCCCGCTCAGGGATGAATCTCTTGGTTCCAGTCTCTGACTCGGGGTATCCCTTTGTTGCATCTAGGTCTCCTTGAGTAGCCTCTGATGTTGCATCCCCCCATCTGGAGTTCCAACACCTGCTGACATAGTCTCACTCACTTATGATCTCTAAGTCTTGAACTCTGCTTGGATTTTAGCTCAAGATACTTTCCTGCCTGCTTCACTGCTACATCTCCTCAAACTCATCCTCTTGAACTAGGTTAAAATCCCAGTCTTGACCAAGAATCCTGTCCTTACTCACCTGGCCTATTTTGTTGCTTCTTGAATGCCCAAGTGCGTAAACTCGGGTGCAGGCATTTGGTCAGTTGCCTTTCATAGTGACATGTCTAATGCTGAGCCTATTTATCAAACACTAGAGTCTTCCTGCAGAAAATCTGCATTGCCATTTAATTGCATCTGCCTACAAACGGCATCTCTTACCCCTGGAGCTCTAGACTACAGCTGATCTTTTTGGGGAGCACTCTTATTGTCTCTATGATCCTTCCTTCCCTCCTATTTTTTTAAATAGTTTATTTTCAAATTGGTTTCCATATAACACCCAGTGTTCATCCCAACAAGTGCCCTCTTTAATGCCCATCACCCCCTCTCCCCCCTCCCTCACCCCCCTCACCCTCAGTTTGTTCTTAGTCTTTGAGAGTCTCTTATGTTTTGTCTCCCTCCCTCTCTGTGTCTTTTTTTCTTTTCCCCTCTTCCCCTCCCCATGGTTTTTGCTAAGTCTCTCAAAATCCACCTATGCGTGGAAACATATGGTATCTGTCTTTCTGTGACTGACTTATTTCATTCAGCATAATACCCTCCAGTTCCATCCACATTGCCACACATGGCCAGATTTCATTTTTTCTCATTGCCACATAGTAGTCCATTGTGTATATGTACCACCTTCTCTCCTATTTTTGAAGTCCTCACAATGCCTACTCTTTAACATCATCACCCTTTTCCTCATTCCTGCCTGGTTCCTTTTTTTTTCCCTTAAAATTCTCTCTCCCTGTCTCTTGACAGTTGATTTTTTTTTCTGGTGAATCATTTAGCATCTGGAGCTGTGCTGTCTCAGAAGCAGCCACTAGCCACATGTAGCTCTTGAACGCTAGAAATGTGGCTAGTTCGAATTGAAGCATGCTATAAGTGTAAGATGCACACTGGATTGTGAGGCCTGAGCACAGAGACAAAAAGGTAAAATATCTCATTACTAATTTTTTTATGGTGCTTGTACACCAAACTAACATTTTGGACATACTGGATTAAATAGAATACATTATTAAACTTAATTTTACCACTGCCTTTCTGTTTTGTAGAAGTATGACCACCAGAATATTTAAAATTGCATATGTGGCTCACATTTTCATTTCTATTGGACAGCACTGATCTAGGGCAGGGATTCAAACTCCACTGCCTACAGGGGCCATTGGAGGAAAGAGAATGAGCATAGAGGGTTTGATGGGGTCCATGGTGAACCAGGGGCCCTTGCCCCATTGAAGGGGCAGCTGCTTTTCAGCAACAAGTCATTATTGTCATACGGTGAAAGAAGCAGTGTTGCCAAAGTTTCTGGATTCTTTCTTTTTTTAAATGTTTGTTTATTTTTAAGAGGGAGGGAGAGAGCGAGCAAGCAGGGGAGGGGCAGAGAGAGAGGGAGACAGAGAATCCCAAGCAGGCCCCATGATGTCAGCGCAGAGCTCTACTTGGGGCTTGAAGTCACCAACAGTGAGATCATGACCTGAGTCAGATGCTTAACCAACTGAGCCACCCAGGCAACACTGGATTCTTTAATACAAGCCAAATATCTGGGGCACATGGGTGGTTGAGTCTGTTAAGCTTCCGACTTGAGGTCAGGTCACGATCTCACAGTTTGTGAGTTCTAGCCCTTTGTAGGGCTCTGTGTTGACAACTGGTCGTCTGGAGCCTGCTTTGGATTCTGTGTCTCCTTCCCTCTCTCTGCCCCTCCCACATTTTGCTCTGTCTTTCTCTCTGTCTCTATCTCAAAGATAAACATAATTTTTTTTTAATCTAGATTTTCTTGTGAAATCTCCAGATTCTTGAATTTTTGGCCAATTTTTTGAAAAAAAAATTTATAGACAGGCCAAATAAAATACATTTCTGGGCCTATTTTAGCTATCAGTTTGACTTCCAGCTCAGAGAGCTCATGTCCAATTTCTCCTTTCCTCTCCCAGTTCCAGGCATACGGTACCTGGGACATAGTACACATCAATACATTTTACAGAATAATGGAATCAGGCATGGAGGAATTGAAGCCACAATGCAGTGGGCTGAGGGGTGTGTGGAAAGGAGCTGGAAATGGGGCAAGAAGCCAAGCAATTGGACTCCATAGGGAATAAAATCAGTAGCAGGAGAACAAGAATAGTGTTGGGATGGGATCTCCTGAAGATTTTTGGTCTTTTAATCAGTATCACCTGAGGGGGCTGATGAGCAGGGAGGAACCTGTGGAGAGGGAGAGGTGGAAGATTAAGGAGAACAGAGGGATAAGTGAAGGGATGGGGTCCCAGAGCGGAGGGGAAGTGGTAGCCTCAGCCAGGGTAAGGGTTCCTCTTCCAGTGCAAATGGAAGGAGACACTGTGGGCGTGTATGCAGGTAAGCAGAAGGTTTGGCGTCTGTAATTCAAGAGTGTTCCCACCTGACTGCTTCTGCCTTGTTTTGGAGTGTGGTTAGGATTTGGCCACAGGGAGATGGGGAAAAGAACACTACCGCAGGCACAGAGGTGAGTTCAGTGTGCTGTGTATTCAAAACACGGAGTCAGTAGTGGGACTGAGGCCTAAGGTTTCACACGGAGGGTACCAGGAAGTCAAGGTGAAAAGGAAGGTATGGCCAGACTATTGGGACTGAAGAGTGCCTCTGGGGTAGCAGTAGCTGTGGGAACCTTGGCATCTGAGCACCAGGGGATGGGTAGGGAGGGTTTCAGGGTCAAGTGAGAATGAAGTGAGTAGTTCCTCGCTGAGGCCACAGTAGTCTCAGAGGGAGCCTGAAGCTGGGCAGTGACCTGACCTTTGGGAGGCAAAGATGGAAATATTTGAAAGACCAGGTATCTGGCTGAAACTTCAAGGAAAGGGAGAGCGGAAGGGAATTAATCACACTGTGTTTTCCCCTTTACTTTTGTCTTTGTTTTTTTCTGGTTCTGTTAAAAAAATGCCTTTATTGGGGTGCCTGGGTGGCTCAGTTGGTTAAGTGTCCCACTCTTGAATTCAGCTCGGGCATTATCTCATGGTTCCTGGGATTGAGCCCTGAGTCGGGCTCTGTGCTGAGAGTTTGGAGCCTGCTTGGGATTCTCTCTCTCCCTCTGCATCTACCTTCCCACCCCCAAAATAAATGAGTAAGTATTTAAAAGAAGGCTTCTATTGAAAAGTCTCTTTCTTGGGAAAAGAGGAGGAGGGTTGAGTTTTGAATTTGCATTTATGCAGAATGGTTGAAGGCGCCAGGTTCCCGAGTGCCAGATTGTCACCTATTTTTTTTTAATGTTTTATTTATTCTTGAGAGAGAGAGAGAGAGAGAGAGCGAGCATGAGCAGGAGAGGGGCAGAGTGAGAGGGACACAGAATCAGAAGCAGGCTCCAGGCTCTGAGCTGTCAGCACAGACCCCGACGCGGCGCTTGAACTCACGAACTGTGAGATCATGACCTGAGCCAAAGTCGGAAGCTTTACCAACTGAGCCACCCAGGCGCCCCTGGATTGTCACCTATTTACTGTGATAGCTCATATTCTTTATAGTTACTTTGGATTCTTCCTAAATAGTTCTTCTTTGCTCTGCAGCATTAGGCATCGAAAGTAGTGCTAATGGAGCAAAAGAAAGGTCAAAATATGTTTCTTACACAGAATCAGTTTAAACAAGAAAACCTTCCACATGACTGTGTTTCATGGATTCTCATGGTCCTGATTCCAGAGTGGTTAAGTATTTGGAAAAATAGTTATAATGAAAAGTTTTAGAATCCGTGGGCTCTCTCGGAAATTTTCATTCTCGAGGCATTGTGCCTCAAACATTAAAATAGGCTTGCTTTCTCAGATGAAAGATTGATCCATGTGTGGCAAATGATCAATTTCTGAAAATTGCAAATAGGTATTTTATCAAAATAGAAACCATATTCTATCTAGACCCTTAAGCCATGTTTGACTCATGCTCTTTTATTGAAGTGTAAAATAGCTTTTGATAACAAAAAATTTCAGCATTTCTATAGTTGCATCTGAATAGTATTTTCACCACACCAAATTAGAAGTCTGAGTGTTTTCCAAAATATCTTTTGAGATTGGAATAGATTTTGGAGAGAAGCTCTCTGTCACTACGGAGCTGTTGCCAAGCCTCATGCTCACTAGAGGTGGCAACGTCCTGAATCAGTGTGCGCCCCTCCCCCACCACATCTCCTGGCTGAGAGCAGGCATGGGCTGCGCCTTCCCCTTCTCCTTTCTTTGCTTCCTTTTGCTTTCAAAAAGAACCTGAAGGTGAGGGGCAAGGCTGGGGTGCAGCTGAGATTGTGACCTGGCCTTGCATACATGCCAATTTGACCCAGTAGTTTCAAGTAAAAAAAACCCACTTACCTAACCATTTTGGTCAGCACCCCTCAACCCCTGCTCCCTTTGGCCCCCTAGGCAGCAGTGATTTACTCTAGACTGTGGCTGGGACTTTTGTGACTCTGGCCTGCTCTGTAGGGATCAGCTGAGCGAGACAGGGAACCAGGCTGAGACGGAGGGAAGCCTGCATTTTGCAGTTTCCCAGGACCCTGGCCCTCAGGTTCTTTACAAGGAAGATAGATCACTTTACAAAGCTCTATCTATTCTTCTCTGCCTGATGCTTCTACTTCCTCTGCTGTCAACTTTTTTTCTCCCTGGGTATCCAGAACATGAGGAAGAACTACATGGAACTTAGCAGGAGGGGATCTTTGTATCTTGGGTTACCAACCATGGCTAGTCTGTTTACTTCTCCGAGGACTTTCCAGGTGGTATATTCTATGGGTCTTGGCTCTTGCTTCTCTGCCCTGCTGCCACCTGCCTTTCAGTGATTTCACTTCTTTCTGGGAACATGGCAAGGGAAAATGAAAAAAGGAAACTCAGGCATCTTTTTGTTTTAATTAGAAGCCTTTATAATTTTGTTTCATGGTGAAGTTTAAATACTTAACTCCTATGACGTTTTGACATTTTGTATTGCTTTGACATATGCTGTACACACACACGCGCACACACACACACACACACACACACACACAGAGTTATGCCTTTACCAGGTATGTTTTATACAGACACCTATTCTTTCACACAAATACTCTTTTCTCCTGGAGACCAACATGACCACAACTCCAATATTCTTTTATTTCTAAATTTAATGTGATAGTACTAAATTTCAATTTTCAATATCACTTTTAGTGATAACATTGTCTCTGCAGCTGGTTTAAGTCTAGGTAGTTGAAGTAGTTGTATAATAACTTGCTCAGCTAAAGAAAGAAGAAAAACCCATCTGAAGATAGTTTTTGTGGTTTACTAGAAGGTGTGTTCTACAAAAGGAAGGAGTAATTTTATTGTTTTTAACTAAAAAGTTTTTTTAACATTTATTTATTTTTGAGAGACAGGTCAAGAGTGGGAGAGGGGCAGGAGGAGAAGGAGACACAGAATCTGAAGCAGGATCCAGGCTCTAAGCTGTCAGTGCAGGGCTCGAACCCACAAACTGTGAGATCATGACCTGAGCCAAAGTCAGACACTTAACTGACTGAGCCACCCAGGCACCCCAGTAATTTTATTTTGAATTTGGATGAATGTATAAGGAATGTCTTCAGCAGAATAATTTTTCCTTTATAAATAGCTATCTTATTTACAGCAACCATAGAAAAGAGAACATTGAATTATTCCCTTCATCCTTTGAAACCTAGAAGTCACAATGACCTATATCTATCTTTAGTATTTTCAAGCCTGGCCTGGCTTTACCCTCACAAAGGGATCCTTACAGTTAAAAATGGGGAGATGTTTTAGGAAGCTTCTTTATGATATAGTTCACATTTTAATTAGAGAAAAAGTGATACCTTTAGGATTATAAAGATGTATTCTCATTTGAGGATACTCCTGATACTCATGAGGAAGCTCATTTTGTGAAATCAGTTCAAAAGATGAATCTGAGGATAACTGAGGTAGGCAGGCACAAATGGGTTTGGTACGGCAGAGACTTTGTCGTTGTTGGCTGCATAAAGAACGTTCTATTTTCTGTGAATGTTGCTGGCTGTTTTTGAAAACATGTTCCTTTACCATTTTATTCCTTTATTCATCCTCTTAATTATATCTGGATTGCATCTTGCGTAGCGTCTTTATCTGTGCCCGTTTCATATTTTAAAATATATATTTTTCTTTCTAGACTCATAAATCTAATGTGAATTTTAGGCAGCTACACAATTTTGTTCGTATTTGGTGCTAGAAATTTGTTGGGCAAACTAGTTTTGCTTAAGCTCCCATGAACTTCTTTATGGTGGTGTCTACTGTGGTAGGGGTTGGCTTTACCACCTACACTTGAATTCAGTTTTGTAAAATTGCAATACTGTTCCATCTCCTGAAGTGAGGCTTTGTGAGGTAGGAAATGCTGATTGTGGTCTTCCCCCAGCCCACCTGGGCTGAGCTCTCTTCGTAATTGCATTATCTCACCTCTGACCTCTGCCCAACCAACATGGGAGGCCTCTAACCCCAGTGCCATTTTAAAATGACACTTTATGCCTCCTATTGATAATCATTAAACTTACAGAATATTTATCATGTATCGGCACTATTCTAGGTGCTGAATATGTAGTAGCTCATTTATTTACTACAGTAGTTACTGAAGTAGTTTTATTATATTTTGAGTTTTCCAGATGAAGAAACTGGGTTATAGGAGATTAAGAGACTGACCCATCACACATCAGTATAATTTGGATCCTACCAAGAAAGGCCGTCTGATGTAGGTGGCACCCGAAGAGCCCGGCCTAGGAAAATGGGACTCCAGGTGGAAACTTGGAATGAAGCCGTAAAGCCTTTTCTTCTTTCCCATCTCAGTAGCAATGTTACAGCTCTTTTCGCCTCTGCCATTTCTTTCCCATCTTTCTTATCCAAAGGTTATCCTAACAAGCAAATTTAATAAAGACAGACTTAGGGTAGCAGATTTTGGTGTCAGGCATAATCCTGGCTCCCCCACTGATTTCTTACTGACGGTAAGCCCTGTGAGCTCTCTGACTGCTAGGGAAAGATATTGCTGACACTTTTAATGCCAGTCCCACTTTTAAAAAGATTGTTTCTCATCAGGTACCCCACCCGAGCATCACCACTATTTCTGTTATTGTCATTAGGAACATGTTATAAGTTTTAATACCCTCACAATTACGTCTTTTCTATACTTTACAGCCTCGCTTGACTTCTGTCATTAATGCTTTCTTGTTCTGTGAAAGGCATGGTATTAGGGAAGGGACATGAAATGAAATGGATTTATTTGCTAGGCATTCTTTACACAGTACCTCAAAGAATCATTATAGATTATGTGCATTAACTCACTTCAAACCTCACATCAGTTTTGCCAGGGAGGTAGTATTAGTTGCATTTTATATCTGGTAAATTATTAGAGAGGCTACTAATGGACTTGGAGTCCAGGTTCTGTCCATAGTTAGTAAGTGGCAGAGCTTGGATAACAGACATCTGATTTCTGCCAGGGCCATAGTTTCCAGAAACTCACCACTCCTCTGGTTAGTGAGGCCACATGAGTGCCAGGTACATGACTGGTGCCCAAACGACTGATTCATGGTCGATTCTGGCATTCCTTTAGCACCAGTCTTGCTAAGGGATCTGAGTCTCAACTTCGTTTTGCGGAGACAACTGGAAGAATGTACTGTTATCAGTTGGAGGAAAGTATTGTGAAAGGTATAGTGAGTGTGAATGGGTTTGTTTATTTGCACACTTAATTCTGAGAGCTCATAAGTGAATATTTTTCAGAACATTCTTCTTGTGAGTTTTCTACACGTATCTGTACTTCCAGTCATGTTGTTAAATACCTGCAGGGCGTCCGGGTAGCTCAGTCAGTTGAGCATCCAACTTTTGAGTTTGGCTTGGGTCATGATCTCACAGCTTGTGAGAAAGCTATACATTCTGCAATTAGTCTAGTTGTTAGGATCTCTGGACAGGAAAGCAACTTGTTTTCTAAGCACCTAGTTGTCTGTGAATATGACTGGATGGGGTATATTCCTTTTACAAGGAAAAGACAAGATGTAGGATGCAAGATAATGTCTTCTGAATTCGTACAACTTCTAATGTTTCTTGGTGATGATAATAGAAGCACTATAATTTTAGTCTTCAGTGCTGTGCAGGCACTTCTTTTAACCTTTGCAACAACTCTGAAAGGGGCCAGAGTTCTTGGCCTTATTTTATAGATGAGTTGGTAGAGGCTCAGAAAGGGAGAAGAAATTGCTCAGGTCACACAACTGATAAGTGGTGGAGTTGGGATTTTTGTGCGTAAGTAAGTGGCTGGCTCCAAAACTCATGAGTCTAACGGCCATGGTACATGGCTCTCCTCCACACTGAAGAGCTGCTACATCTTGTTATGAGCACTGTATTTTCTAGATGTCTTGGAATGGTAGAGAGATTTAGTTAAATGTTCTGTATAGTGAACCAGCCCCAGATGTAGCTGGAAGATCTCCTTCTGGTACAGTGTCGAGTTTCGATAATACATCTCTCTCCCTTCCTCCCATATTTATTAAATATCTACCTTGACAAAGAAGATCTATCAATTCCTTCTCTCAGAGTTTATGATCTAGTAGGAGAAACTTCCATTACACTTTTTTAAAATACACAAATCATGATCACTTATGATTGTAAGAACTGATTCAGGAGAGTACAGAGAACTACAGGAAGAAATCGTAAGAGGTGCCAACCTAAACTTGCAGGAAGGGAAGGTGCAGGGAAGTCTTTCCTGAAGAAGTGACCTTGAGGATGAAATGCAAAGAATGAACAGGAGTTGGCCAGATTTGGTGGAGCAGAGGGAAGTAAAGGATGTGGCAGATAGTTCGAGGCAGAGGACACTACAGCAGAAGGCACTTAGAAAAAGTTTGCCTGGGGAGCTAGAATATGGTAAGAAGGAAAGTATGGGGGTCAGTCTGGAATGGTTGGCAAGGGCCAGGTTATGCAGAACCTTATGGGCCATGGAGAGGTTGTGAACTTTTAACAAGTTCTGAGGCAGTCCTGAGAGCTCAGATGCTCCTCTATTAAGAGGAGAACCATCTCCAGGAAGTTCATGACTTTGGTCTGGAAAGAGCTGTTCTTTGCTGCTACATATGGAACTACATTGTGCTCATAGACTTGGTTCATAAAGAGGTAGGAATGTTGGTTGTGGCTACCTTCCTCTCCTAAGATGCAATATTTTTTTAAGTTTATTTATTGTAGGGGGTGGGGAAGGAGCAGAGAGATAGGGAGACAGAGAGGATCCCAAAGAGACTCCTGACCTGCAGCACAGAGCCCTACGCAGGGTGATCTCAGGAACCATGAGGTTAGGACCGAAGTTGAAACCACGCATTGAACGAATTGAACGTTTAACTGACTGAGCCACCCAGGCACCCCTGAGATGCTATCTTTTAAAAAATGTTTATAAGAAATAGAAATACCTAGTGGATGAAAATATCTCTCCCCCTAGAAAAACAAGCTATTTCATTCTTCTTATTGCTTTTTTATTGTGCACTATTGGAAGGTAAATGAAGGCAGGAAATGCAATTTAATCTCCCCTTGTCAGTCCTCAGGGGAGAGATTCTCATAGACAGCACATTTCCAAGCCTAAGCAGAGATGAAAATAGATAAAGCACAGTGATTTAGATGTTACAGCTATAAATTATGGAAAACATGTATTTCGTGAGTTTCCAATTTCTTTCCTGAAGTTAAGATGGGGGAAAATATTGAAGAATCTTGGGAAAGAATTATGTGGGGAGAAGTACATTGGAATCTGTATTGTTTGTTAACATAATTATGGGTAATTAGGAAGATTGCTTGTTGTAGAGATTTAAAGCATGGTGAGGGAGATTTAAGTTTTATGTTATTCCTATATGTTTTCTTAGCTATAAAACCTAAGGTTTAGATTTTCATGTACAGCCAATATTCACATTTGTAAAACAGATTTGCAGTAGTGCCTAAGCAAGAAGGAAAGCTTAATGGGTATAAAAGCTCACTGTGATATTTGTTATACAGTGCTATAGTAGAAAAAAAAAGGAGATGTAAAAACTCCTCATTGAGACTCTAGTCCGTCAATCAGACTTGAAGTGGTAGTGTTAGTGGCATATTTGCGACTTTATGAAAGCTCAGGGTACGGATTCTAGCATGTCCAGCAAGTGAGGGCTCAGAAATTACACCAAGCCCTGCCCAAGTCAGGCCTTTGAGTCAAGATTGAATCTCCCTGGCCAACCACTGTGATGTCCTGCACCCAGGCATTGTGGGCTGCTTAAACACACAAGCATTACTGGAGTAGGAACTCTCAATGACATAAGCCATGCCCAAGTCCAAAGAATATCAAGAACCTACATATTTTGTATCTGCTATAATGGAAAAAAATGGAAAAATGTACTCTTTTTTTTTTTTTTTTTTTGTTCTTTATGTAGCATGTTACTGCAGTCATAACCAAGTAAACACTATACTATCTAGTTAGCAAAGAAATTTAACGGTAATTTTCATTCTGGGGGTAATATACCCTTTTCAGAAATTGATGAAAGTTATGGGATTGTCTTCATAAAGAAATACAAATGTATACAAATCCAATATTGTTCATTCACCTTCAACCAAGGAGGTCACTGACTTCCAACTCATGGACTCCACAGCCCTCATTTAGTACCCTTGGGTTACATGGAAGACGTAGTGTTAATTCTCATGAAGGTAGCCCATTATTACTACAAAAAAAATCAATCCTCGAGTCTCTGAATTTTCAACCATGATCTTTGTATTTATCCCAGAACCTTGCAAGGGATGCGGATTGATTCTTAGAAGGAAAGAACTATAGTTTCACTTCCTAGAAGGAAGCACAGATATGCCAGAAATAAAAAGCCAGTTGTGGCCTGCCACATTTACTGAGAGTAATATGTAATTGGAGCCCTAATTTAGTCACAAGTGGAGTTTATTGTTAATATTGGGTTCTGTTTTTTGGACATTGATATCCATTCCCTTGTTTGGAAATTCTTTTTTGGGACTGAACCACTGAGAGGCAAGGTTTCTTTACTAGAGGATGTGATATGGAATAGAAACCGGGGCTCTGTTCTAGATTTTGTGGACTCAAAGTCCCTGCCTTCCAGGGATTTGTCTTCTAAGTTAGGGAAATAGTAAATATACACAAAAGATAAATGTCACTACCAGGTAGCATAGACATCCCACTGTTAGGTCAGTAAAACTATGGAAATTCCTTTTCGTAGGAGATACAGAGGCTCAGTTACCTCGTGGTATCAGCTGTTGGGACAGTTGGTCTGGTCTGCACCAGCACTGGTTGTCAATAGACTTTTGTCCCCTCATCTCTCTCCATTCATTTTCTCTGAATGAACCCATGGCCATGTTTTAGAAATAAATGTGCTGGAGAATGTAAAAGCCCACACTCTGGAGTCATTTTGAGGAAAGAGCTTTGTTTAAGTTGGAAGGCAGTTCTCAAACCTAAGAGGTGACTAATTCATAGGGGCGTGGATCTGTGCTGTGGGCTCTGGGCCTTGATGAATGGAATCACACTTAACCCCCTTTGAAAGAAACAAACCACCCACAGGCCTAACCCGGAGCTCTTTGGCTAGAAGCCTGGCTCTCTGCTTGGGGCAGCGGCCTAGGAGAAGGATGGTGCGTGGAGCTGGGGGTGGAATGTGAGCACTTGCTGGAGGACTGATGCCTGGTGTGCCAGGAGCTCGGAGATGCACCTGCTGCTGAGGCCGGGCCCATGTCCTGCCAGGTGGGCCAAGCTTGAGGACACACAGTGGTTCCCATGGCAGTAACAGGAACGTTTGAGGAGAGGTGGACAGGAATGCAGATGTGTAATGAGGTAAATGAAGACCAGACACAGAGACGTCTTATTCAGGGCTCTTTCCTTGTAAGCGATGGGAGCTCAAGTTTTCCTGCCTGTGACTTTAGCAAAGAGTATATTGGCTCATACATGGAAAGACCTAGGGCAGGCTGGATCCAGAGCTTCAGACAGTGCCATCAGGTCTCTGTCTCTGCCCCCTCTCCTCCTTCTTATCTTCCTTCCCTTGGAATTGCTTTGTTCTGGGCATCTTCTGTCTCAGCTAGTTTTTTCCTACGTGGTAGCCTCCTCCAGCCCTTGGCACATGTCCTCCTTGCAGTTCTTGGGAGTGAGTCTCACTGGAATGATTGAGATCCCACTCTACTCACTGTGGCCAGGGGATGAGGTGCTTGGTCAGGTCATGTGTGTACCTTAGAGCCCCAGAGTGAAGGAAGTTCTACTTAAATGGAGTGGACTGAGAGTGGGAGAGAGGCAGGTTCTTAAAGGCAAATCAGATTGCTATAAGCAGGCAAAAAGCTCCCGTGCGCGCTTGGGGCTCTGTCAATAATCAGCAGTTGGAATGATGAATGATCAGGCACTGAGAACATTGATCTGTTAGCTGCTGGACCTAGCTACTGGCCTGGGTCACAAGACTCGCTCCAGCTCTGCAGAGGGAGACTTTTTTTCTGTGTTTTTAATGTAACATGAGCATAGTGTATAGAATAAAAAGTATGTCAATTAGATTCCTTCTTTATGCCTTTCTTCCTGAATGGATTATACTATTTGTAAAGCCCTAGTAATGAGACGACTAGGTTTTTTTTTAATGTTCATTTATTATTTTTTTAAGAGAGTGAAAGAGAGAGCATGTATGCATGTGAGAGTGGGGGAGGGGCAGAGAGAGAGGAGAGAGATTACTACCTCCTTTCTGTCAGCATGGATCTTGTGAACTGTGAGATCACGACTTGAGCCAAAATCAAGAGTCAGATGCTCAACCAACTGAGCCACCCAGGCACCCGAGGATGACTAATTTTAAAGTCAGCTTTGGCACAAATGATGACAAATGATGACATTTGAGTTACCTTAAAGGCTCTCTGATTAATTGAGTCCTAGAACGTTGGAGAAGAACCTATAAAACATACTTTACCCAGGTGCATAAGGATGCTTAGGGGATAAATACACTGAAGAAGTTAAGATATTGTCTTCTCCTTTTGCAGAGCCTAGTGTACACTCAGTTCCTGATTCATACCCCACTTAGGAGCAGTTTCATTTATACAACTATGCTTTGGTGGTCTTCATCCATTGACGTCTCAGTTTCTCTGCTGTCAATCCTGTCACACTCTGGAAAAAAAATTGCCTTTAGAGGATCTCTACAAAGGAACAGAAGAAATAGTGCAAAGGAAAAATGGCCTAGGCGAGCCGCCCACCCCGGGGTGAGGATCATACTATCGATTTTGCCGTGTTGGAGAGAGGACTGGGCAGACTGTCTTCCAGAGCTCAGTAAGGTGCTTAGCCCCTCGAACCCCACATTGCTTTTCTGTAAATCTGGGGGAGTGATAAATTTTCCTGATCGTATTCTTAAGAGGGTCTAGTGAAGCAGTGTGGGTTCCTGGCACATCGTAAGTGCTCAATACATAGTCATTATTCTGCTGTGCCCCCTCCACCCCCACCCCATCATTGCTAATGGGCTGCTATTCATGTTTGGCTTAACAAGTATTTTCCTTAAAAGTTACACCCTTGGGGCACCTGGGCAGCTCAGTTGGTTAAGCGTCTGACTCTTGGTTTTGGCTCAGGTCATGATCTCATGGTTTGTGAGTTCGAGCCCCACATCAGGCTCTGTGCTGACAGTGTGGAGCCTGCTTGAGATTCTCTCTCTCCCTTTCTCTCTGTCCCTCCCCTGCTCACTCTCTCTGTCCTCTCAAAAATAAATAAATAAACTTAAAAAAAGAATTACACCCTTGTCTTTTTGTGCCTTCAGGAATGATCCCACTTGAGACTGAATTAGTTCAATTAGATTCTTTTTCCTCCTGATCTCTGGGTAGATAACTATAAATTTTGATTGGGGGGGTGGTGGGTGGAGTTGGTATGATAGAAATGAATCCAAGCTCAGTCTATAGAATTTGTGGCAGTGACCTGGGCCTGAGTGGGTGGTAGGTAGTTCGTAGACATGCTAAGAGGCTGGAAACTAGTAGAGCTTTGAGTGGAGGTGTGCAGGAAAGGAGAATGCTACCTGAAGACTTTCTTTGATCCAGAGCTTTGCTACAGAATGACTCTGAATCTGCCAAAGGAATGAGAAACTACCATGTTCTCCTCTTGTTCTTCATAAGTTCTTTTTTTTTTTTTTTAATTTTTAATGTTTCTTTGTTTTTGAGAGAGAAGAGATGGAGCACGAGCAGGGTAGGGGCAGAAAGAGAGGGAGACACAAAATCTGAAGCAGGCTTCAGGCTCTGAGTTGTCAGCACAAAGCCTGATGTAGGGCTCGAACACAGGAATGGTGAGATCATGAACTGAGCCGAAGTCAGATGCTTAATGGACGGAGCCATCCAGGCATCCCATGTTCTTCACAACCCCCAGAACTTGGGCTGGAGCCTGTTAGTACTGGATTAGGAGGTCTCATCTGCAGAGCAGCTGCATTTGTGATACTGCTTCCCTAGGCAAATGAAGTCAGTAAACAGCTTTCTGGAACCTCACCAGTTCAGGAAGCCAGGGGCAGCCTGCACTTTATAGATAATATTTTCGTAATGATTAGCCTTCCTACACTTGAGAGTTTTTCTTCACCACAGGCTAAGTGCAGTGTCTCCGAAGGAGTCACTTTAAGTTACTTCCTTTGCTTAATATATGCCTTGCACATAGTGGAGACCCCACAAATGTGAAATCAAATGGAATAATTAGTACATAATTTAATTTTTGGAGAAAAAGTTTTAATTTTTAAAGTGCTAGTAGAATAATTAGGTTCATTTATGTCCTTTATCTTTTAGTTCATTTATGTTCTTTATCATTTAGTTTTCTGATATTTATTGAATAGCTTTGGTCATTTATTAAAGGAATATTTCAAGAAGCTGTTTACCTGAAAGATTTTTTTTTTTTAGTTTATTTATTTTGAGAGAGAGAGAGAAAACACAAGTGGGGAAGGGGCAGAGAGGGGAGGGAGAGACAGAATCCCAGTCAGGCTCCGCACTGTCAGCACAGAGCCCAATGTGAGGCTCAAACTCAAGAACCCTGAGATCATGACCTGAGCTGAAGTTGAACGGTTAACTGACTGAGCCACGCAGAGAGAGAGAGAGAGAGAGAGCGAGCGAGAGAGAGAGCACATGAGAGAGCGCACATTAGCCAGAGAGGGGCAGAGAGAGAGGGAGATGGAATCAGAAGCAGGCTCCAGGCTCTGAGCTGTCAGCACAAAGCCTGACCCAGGGCTGGAACTCACAGACCCTGAGATCATGACCTGAGCCCAAGTCAGATGCCTAACCGACTGAGCCACCCAGGCGCCCCAAGATTTTATTTTTCAAGATTAAATAGAAATACTCAGTTTCTCAAATTTAGATTTTAGAATGTGATTCCTAATCTTTCTCAGCTCACGGCTATCCACATGGTCCTCCCTCAGGTTTTTTGCTAAGAACCGATTTAGGCATCTTCATCTCCTGGTTGGCCTTTTAGTATTGTTTGCATTTTTATTTTTGGGTGTCATTTTCCTTCACTTCCTAGAACTGAGTGTAATGCTTAAGGAAAATGATGTTTTTGGAACCCCCTGAAGGTATTTACGGAGTGCCTAGCTAGGCGCCGTGCTGGGGGTAGCATGGAGGTCTGCCCGCTCTCCTTCACCATTTTACAACTGCAGTGAACTACAAGCTCTCAGAAGTCTCCTTGATTTAAAACAGTGTCTGTGGACTGTAGACTTTATTTTTAAGAGCTTGATCGTCTTACTACCTTAGAGTAAATGAGCAGGCAAAGACCTAGTGAGAACAGAGCCGTAGTGGAAATTTTGGAGCTCCCGTCAGATCCCCTCCTCTGGTGATGTGCCCTTCCCCCTGCATCTGGGACCCTGGGCTGTGACAGCTGCCCAGCTGTGTCCCTCTCTGGACATTCCCCTCAGCCACAGGAAACTGCCTCCCCTAAGTTTGTACCCCTCCAAGGGGATGCTCAGGGCCTCTGAATGACCAGTTGATGAGATGTTTTAAAGGCCCAGCCCTCTCATCTCCATTTGCAGTCTACACTCCAGTGCTCCCTGTAGCATCTATTTTGACTCCTTTGAAACCACATTGTAGGTCACCGTTTCCCTCCCAAGCCTGCCCCCCTCACATCTTTACAGGTGCATCTTGGGGGGACACCCTCCTTGCCCCCAAAAACCACCTGCATGCAGTTCTTCTTCACAGAGTACATTTCCAAGAAACTCATTCTGACAGACACCATTGTTGAATTTCTTGAAGAGATCTCTAACTTTTAGGAAGAAACAATTAGACGTCATGGAAACAATGGCAATGGTTTTGAACAGTTTGGTGATACATGGACATTTCAAAGACAATCAAGGGAAGTTTTGCTGGTGCGGTTACACCCAGGCTTAAAATAACACTTAAGGGAGGGTGAAGAAACACAGAAGTGCCAGAGAGATGGGCGTTAGGTGGCACCAGAGGGCAGTGAAATTGAAAAGAGATAGAAGAGTACTACAAGAAATCATTTATTAGAGGATAAAAAATGTAAGTTCTCAAATAAGTAATTTCCAAAATATCACCAAATGCTAATGTGGGAGGAATCCTTTTTAGCTACAGAATCACATTGTGGCCTGAAGATTCAAATGTTGCAAAAAATTAGTATAAAAGCACCTACCACATATACTGTCTCACTGCAAAGATCAGGAAATGATCTTCAGCTGTCAGATTAAGAATTCTGTAAATTAGATGTTCTTTTATTATGTATTAGGGCATAAGGTCTTATGGTGGTTAGAATGTCTTTCCTAATAGTATATTTGCCCAGTGTATAGCAGTGACTTCGGTATTTATTGAATGAATGCAAGAATGAGTGGATAACACTACCGGTTGAATGCAGATTCTGAGTTTTTTTACTATTGATAAAAATGGTACTTACTTCAGAAAAGTTGCACAATCTATTGGGACTTCTCATACTTGTGGTTATTATCGTACTTAGGTAAGTATGTTATTTTGACTTTTTTTAATTTTTTTTAACGTTTTTATTTATTTTTGAGAGACATAGAGACAGAGTGGGAGCAGGGGAAGGGCAGAGAGAGAGGGAGACACAGAATCCGAAGCGGGTTCCAGGCTCTGAGCCATCAGCACAGAGCCCGACATGGGGCTCCAACTCAGACTGTGAGGTCATGACCTGAGCCGAAGTTGGCTGCTTAACTAACTGAGCCACCCAGGTGCCCCTATTTTGACTTTTTAAAAACAGAATGGACTCCTAGGAATCTACTACTAGGACGTAATAACGTTATGAACCAAGTGTCTATGTAGACATCTGTTCATCACTCTGTTACGTTTAACGCGGAAAAATTGGAAATGACTCAAATATTCAACAATAGGGAAATGCTTAGATAGTTGAAAAAATAACCTCTGTAGGTTATTATGTGATAATTTAAAATATTTTCAAAACATTTATTGGTATACCTTTAAATGAACTTTATTTTTAGAACAGTTTTATAATTGCAGAAAAATTACAGAGTACAGCAAATTCTCATATATTCGGCACTCAGTTTCCCCTATTATGAACATTTAACATTACCATGGTACATTTTTTGCAGTTCACCAATTGGCAATATTATTAACTTAAAGTCCATACTTTATTCAGATCTCCTTAGGTTTTCCCTAAGGCCGTTTGTTTGTTCTGGAATCCCATCCAGTGTACCAATTGTATTTTGTCATGTTTTCTTAACTCTTCCTATTGGCTGTGACAGACATTCCTTTTTTGATGACCTTGACGGGCTGAGAAGTATGGTCAGATAGAATATTTCTCAATTGGGATTTGTATGATGTTTTTCTCATTATTAGACTGGGGTTATGGGTTTTGAGGAGAAACACCACAGAAGCAGGGTGCTGTTTTCATTGGATCTTATCAAGGGTGCATACTATCAACCCGACTTATTATGGTCAATGTGAACCTTGATCATTTGCCTGAGGTAGTGTTTGGCAGGCTTCTGTAAAGTTATTCCTCCCCACTCCTCTCTCATACTGTACTTCTTAGAAGGAAGTCATTGTGTACAGCTTATACTTAGGGAATGGGAAGTTATGTTCCACTTGTGTGAGGGCAGAGTATTGACATAAATTATTTGAAATTCAGCAGAGATTTATCCAGTATCCCCATTATTTATTTATTCAGTCATTGATTTATAGCAGTATGGACTTGTGGGTATTCATTTTGTACTTTGTGTTATAACCCAATACTAATTTATTTACTTTTTTGCTCAGATTGTTCCAGCTTTGGCAATTGAGAGCTTTCAGTTGGCCCATGTGTCTCTTTGGCATACTCCCATCATTGTATGTGTATTTATTTTCATCAGAGCTTCCTTACTTCCTTTTTTAAAAACTTTTTTAAAGTTTATTTATTTTGGAGATAGAGACACACACACAGAGTGCGAGCAGGGGAGGGGCAGAGAGAGAGGGAGACACAGAATCTGAAGTAGGCTCCAGGCTTTGAGCTGTCAGCACAGAGCCCAACATGGGACTCAAACCCATGAGCCATGAGGTCATGACCTGAGCTGCAGTCCAGGACTTAACTGACTGAGCCACCCAGGTGCCCCCTTACTTTCTTACTCTAAGATGCTCCAGGGTCATCTTTTATGTTTCCTGCCCTAGTCCTAGGAATAACCATTTCCCGAAGAATCCCTAGTTCCTTTTACTGGAGAATGGTATTAGAAACCAAGATCTGGATACCAGGTATGCTCATTGCTATTGGGAAGCATTTTTAATGGTGTAGAACAATGTTTATTGTGATCTGAAATTTTAAAAACACATAAAATTGGATAAATAGTGATATCAGTTGTGTACATGTGTAAGCTATAAATATAAGCTCATAGAAAACTAAAGAAAAAATACCAATATAGCACCAATTTGTTTATCAAAGGATTATAAGGAAGACTTTTGTAGTTTTATACTTTTCCCCCCTCCCCATCCCATTTCTGGATCATGAATCATATATCTTGAAATTACCAAAAAGAAATAGGAGGGGCACCTAATTGTCTGACTCTTAATTGCAGCTCAGGGCAGGATCTCATGGTTTATGGGATTGAGACCTGCACAGGCCCTGGGCTGACAGCACAGAGCCTGCTTGGAATTCTCTCCCTCCCTCTCTCTCTATCCCTTCCCCACTCATGCTCTCTCTCTCAAAAATAAATAAATAAACATTAAAAAGAGAAAAAACAATAGTAACTAGTGTTTTTTTTTGACATTTAAATTATCTTTAAAAAGTCAAATGAGCAGATCTTGTTCATGTTACCCATCTCCTGAGAACTTACTTTAGTAACCATTAAGCCCCATCTCATACATTCTCAAGGTATATACCATGAATTGAATGAGAAGCTGTTATCAACATCCGTTTTGAGGAGAATTTGAGGACAGTTAATGTAATGAGGGAAATTTCCTAGTAGCCACAGTATTGTGAAATGTCCTTATCAGTATTAAAACGATTCGAGGACGTTATTATTTCTTATGCTAGGGTTTCTTAAACTTGAGTAATTCATAGTCTCTGCCATATCAACTCACACTTGTGCAATACGTATTTAATGGTTTTCTCTAAATTGATTTTTTTAAAACTCTAGATGCATTTAAGATTTTTTCACTACCCTAAGTAAAATCTCCTGTCATGAATAGAATGTAAACAGAAAACTAAATACACTGGAAAAAATGTTATTGAAGTTAACAGACAACAGTGAAAAGTGTAATGATGTAATTACAGTCAACTTGTAAAAATATGGCCTAAAAGTTCTTCATGGTTTTGAACTTATTTCACCACCTCAGCTTGCTTTTCCTTGCTTCCTCCAACTAAGCTACACTCTTCTTACTTTAGAGCCTTCTATTGGTCACAACCTTCCTCATTATGCTCTTTCTTCTGCCGGGAACATTTAGGTAGTGTCTGCTCATTTGCTAGCTTTTAGCTCATCCTCAGGGAAGCTGTTCTCACTCAGTCTTCCTGACTTGGTCAAATCCCCAATTACAGTTCTCTCCATTACATACTCTGCTTTGTAGCCCTGCTCCCAATTAAGATGTTATAATAATGAGATTATTTGAGTGCCCAACTTTTTAGTTTCCTCCATGCAAATGTGGATCTAGACATTCTGTTGTATTCCTAGCGTGTTGGATAGTACTTGGCCTATAATAGGAACTCACTAAATACTGAAGTGTATGAATGAATGACTATAACACTCCCTAGGTGTTTGACATTGTGATTAGTGAATTCCAAACATTCCTTGTGAGTTCAAGGATGTTTTCTCTCTACTTAATGTGTCATTTTTGCCCCAGGTGACTAGAGGGAAAGGAAATAAACACCAACCAGATCTTTGTGCCCTTGAGAAAGATTTTGAGGTTCAAGCCTTGTTCTCTCTCCTCACCTCAGATTCCTGTTGGCTGCTCGTCATCTGGCGTCCAGCTGGATTCAGCCAATGGGAGGTGGTTGGAAGGGAGAAGCCAAAGTTTTTCTCCTCCTACTTCTGTGCCTCTTGTGGAGGCTCTGGGCGGGGTATTGTGACTCCCATGCCTCCAGGCCCTACCCCCCCTGCCCTGCTCATTCCAGTGTGGTACCTGCTTCACTGGGTGACCTCCACCGCTGGGCACTGCTCACCTCCTCCCCTTTGTCCATCCCTCCTAAGGGTGACAGTAACTGCCTGCTTTTGCCAAACTCTGGATTGCCTTATGGTTCCCTGTTTGGCTTCTCAGTTTCCACCATCTGTGCAGCCACTTCCTCACATTATATGCCCTCTGCTTCAAATACTCAGAGTGGTTGGTGCTTTCCTTACCGGACCCCGACTAACAGAACTCTTCAGAAACAGGGCTAAGAAGAGAGGGAGGAAACCAATAAACCAGCACTAACTGTGATTTTAATGAAGTGATTTCTTTAGTAAAATAAATAGGTAAATAAATTCTTGTTATAAGGTCTTTTTCACCCATCTTTCACTATCAAATCACAGAAGTCAGTGCGGCCCCCAGCCTGATATGTAGACCAGAATGCATATGCTAGCAATGGGTCTCCTGGCACGCAGGCCCTAGATGAGTCAAGATAGTGTGTCATTTCCTATTGCTAGGTGAACTCTAAGAGAGTTTCCTAGCACCTACTAGAAAAGAAACTCTCATGTTTTTTTCCCTTTCCTTTCCTTTCCTTTCTCCTTTCCTTTCTCCTTTCCTTTCTCCTTTCCTTTCTCCTGTCCTTTCTCCTTTCCTTTCTCCTGTCCTTTCTCCTTTCCTTTCTCCTTTCCTTTCTCCTTTTCTTCCTTCCTTGCTTACTTGCTTCCTTTCTCCCTTCCACCCTTCCTTCTTTCTCTCCTTTCGTTCCTTCTTCTCTTTCTTCCTTTTCTTGGAAAATTATCAAAGAATAAAGGAACAAAGCAAAAGGAAGAAAGATGTAAGGTGACTCAAACTAGGGTTCTGCTCATGTAGGAACCACATTGCCAGAACTTGATGTGGATTTGTACTAAATGAGTTCCATGAAGTACAATATTTGGCCCTTTATTTAAGAGTATCCACTTTTTCTGATTTGCCTTTGGTGCCCTGAGCTACAGATGAACCACCACCTTCCCTTGTGCTGGTTTATGGCTAAACTTCTTCCTGATTCAGTGCTAGAATGCACACAGTGCTTAGGAAGGGCAATGACTCACTGATTTCAGGGGAAGAATCTTTCAGAAGTTCTGGAGCTCAATCTATAAAGGCAGCCTGCATTTGGATGCTAATGCCTGGTTTTAATTCCTGGTTCCCTGACCCTCTGCTTTATATGTAATATCTAACCTTTGTTCTCTGTGCTCTGGTTGAGAATAGGAAGCATGAATCACAACCCTCTAATTTTATCTTTTCTGAGAAAAGGGTTAACACTAGCTCTTCTTAGTGACCTCAGTACACTTTTCCAGCCTCAGGCTCCAGGATCTATAATTTTCCCATTATTCACAGGGCTGGGGGTAGGATCAGTGCACTGGAGGGGGTAGATATCCCGGCTTTGCAGTGTCATTCAGTTTATTATTTCTCTGCTCTGAATAGAAAGTTTTCTGTTTTATTTCCTTCTGAGCCCTAGTAAATGGTCAGCAAATGGTGAAGACTGACTCTTTGTCAGGCGCTGTGCTTGTGCCAGAGTACAAACATTATTAGTAAGATACGCTTGCCACTCTTGAGTTGACAGCATAGAAAGCTGTTTTTTCGCCTTTGGAAAGATCTTTATAGAAACAAGAATATTTAACTCATATGATCTCCTGTGACTTGTACGAGTTTGGAATATAACTGTGGCTTTCAAATTTTCATGATTATCCCCATATTAAGAAATGCATTTTGTAGTAGACTTGTACACATACTCATATACACATGTATAGTTTAAAATTCAAAAAGCTTGACAGGATAACCTCTGATATTTTCCATCCAGCCCATTTTTTAATAGAGTTGCTGGTTTCGACCAATTTTATTGATTTTATGACTCACTAATGGATTGTAACCCACAGTTTGAAAGAAGCTGATATCAGTATAAACTAGAATTGGTATACAAATTAGTATAACAGTGGACCCAGAAGCTGATTAATTGACCTGGCTAAATCAGAGCTGGTGAGTGAGAGCTGGAGCACACATCCCGGAGTTCTGTCTCCTGCTTATAAATTTCATTAGCGCCTGTATAGACCATGAACTTGCCAAATAATATCTGCAGTGGGTTTCGAAACATATTTTTCTACTGTCTTAAACACTAATTAATTTTTTTGGTTATTCCTTTGTTTTCTTGTTATATTTTAAGCATCTTGATAGAGTAACCATGTCTGTATTTCATTAGAGCCCCACGTGACTCACCATAACAACTTACATAGAAGAGTCAATGTTAATTTTATTTGAGATTAGAGACTGAAAGGCATCATTTGTAGATGTTCAGAAAGGACAACATGCTTTATTAACAGTTAAATTTGAGGTTAAGATATAAGCTCTGGAGCTAGTCTTCATGGATGGAATTCTGGCTTCACCTTTTACTAACCGTGTGTTTATGAATGAAATGCTTCAGTAGTTTATGGTTTGGAAGACAAAGTTATTTACATTTTTATTGGCTGAACTTTTAGCACATGTAGTAAACCTGTCCAGCAAGTTAAAAAATCTAGGAATTTATTGCTGATTCAATAAAAAGTTAATATAATAATAGGTATTTTGTGGCCCAGACTGTAAGTATATTTAGCAGTCATGAAAACTGCAAACAATAGACTGTCTGCTGTCAGGATATTGGATTAAGCTTTTAAGCTAGCAAATTTACAATTCCCTGTCCCCACCACAATGCTTCATATGCAATGAAATGAGATGTCTTCTTTCAGAACTTTTTATAGTCTTTGTACGTTAGTTTGGATTTACATATTTATTATTTTCTTCATACTTATACCTTATTTTATCCTAATGATGTGTCCTGTGGTTATAAAAGGATATATATCAATTTGGCCCTTTCTTTAGTAATTCTTGTCATGAATTTTCATTGGTAAAGAGCAAAGACAACAGTTCCCTGGGGAAGGTTAATGTAAGGTGTGTACTTAATACATCATCTGTGTGTGGAGTACATTGTTGACTTCCATCTTGGCTTGAACTATTAAACTTGAACTAGGGCGTGTCATACACTATCCCTTCTTCTTGTTTTGAATGGAGTTGTTAAACTTAGTGTGGTCAGAAGAAACTTCTCAAATCATACCACAGATGTAGTTATTCCATCCTCTGGCAGTGTTATTGTACTTGCATGTAAAAATTCTTGTAGAGTATATGGACAAAAAAATGGATATTTTAGAAATAAATCTCTATTTCTAAGAAAGGCAGTGATTTTTATAGAGATGAAATTTTATTTTATTTTTTTTTTTTTTTAAATTTTTTTAGCTTTTTTATTTTATTTTTGAGAGACATAGAGACAGAGCATGAGCAAGAGAAGGGCGGAGAGATAGGGAGATAAAGAATCTGAAGCAGGCTCCAGGCTCTGAGCCGTCAGCACAGAGCCCAATGTGGGGCTCGAATTCACAGACGGTGAGATCATGACCTGAGCTGAAGTCGGCCACTTAACCAACTGAGCCACCCAGGCTCCCCTAGAGATGAAATTTTAAAAATCATCTCGTGTTCTTGCCCCCTAGTCTCTTGTATATTCTGCTAGTTGCCTTATGATCTGCTATACTTATTGTACTAGTTGCTGGTTTTCATTTTCCAAACATACCAAGTATTCTTTCCTTGAATGATTTGTATGTTCATATTGGTACGCGATAAAAAAGACCTATTTTTTAAAACAATCATCTAGAATGTCCATAAAATGAACTTATTTTTCTGTTCTGCCAGGGATGTGAATGCATTGTTAGATGGGCAGATTGCCAGATTATCGATAGAATTGAGCTGCGTTTAATGCAGTGTTTAATCTTTGGGAATTAAATCAGTCCTAGTGACAGAGTTCCAATATTTATGATTTTTGTTGCTCCTCACATCTATTATATTATTTGTCAAACTAAAGGCAGGACAAAGTGAGAATTAGGATTGTAATTATATATGGGGAAAAAATAAGAATGGAGTTCCTAAGAAAGAAAAATCCAGAAGTGCAGATCCTAGACCCAGGCTGTGTAGATTCAGATTCCAATTATAATACTTAGGAAAGGGCAAATGTAAGTGAAAGAATAGAGGCTGATTTCTCTTCAAGAGGAAGAGATGAGACTTTTACCTCCTGCCTTTTCTTAGAGTGTGTACTTTAGAAAACTTGTAGTTGCAAGTTCTCTGGCCCTTTGAAATGTGTGTAAATCTTTTAAAATGCTACTTAAGGGGCACATAGATGGCTTAGTTGGTTAAGCATCTGACTTTGGCTGAGGCCATAGAGCTTTAAAAATATAACCATTGAACTATATACACCTATAAGGAAGAAGTTGAAAATGAAAATGTCATAAAAATGACATTGTGTGTTAAGCATCATGCTTGCACATAAGTTCACATTTGTGTGTTGTTATACTCATTTTTTATAGAAGAGGTAAAGATTCTCAGAAGTTATTAGGCAGCCTGTAAGTGGATGGGCCAAAATTTCAGACTTCTATGGGTCTGGCTCAAAATCTTGTTCTGTTTCCATTGCACTAAAAATGAAAACCCTCTCCTCCATCAAAACCTGTGAAGAGTCTGAGATTTTACTGTTCTTGCAAGTTAACAAGTTAGTTGTCACAGTTTCATGATGCTGACAGTAGTTACTAGAACCCTGAGGCAGAGACCAAGGGTTTTATGACTTAGGCCAGAGCAGATGAGCTTTTTTTTTTTTTTTTTTAAAGAATCTATCTCTTTTCTTTTGCTTTTTAAAAGTATCACTGATTCTTCATTGCTCACATAATAAAGTCCAAAGTTCTTAACATGAAATATTAGGCCCTTTGTGGTGTGACTCCTGCATACCTCACTTCTCAACACCTTCCTTAGTCAGACTAGGCTCCATTCATACGGTTCTTCTCCAGGTTCCAAGCTTACCCATGTCAGGTGCTTCAGGCCTTCTCCCTCTCCTTGAGATGCATATCTCTCTTTTCTTGCAGCTTAAGTCCCAGCTTAAATATTACCTCTTGTAACATAAATAAGCCTTAACCTTCTTTCTGTATTCTCTGTACCTATCCCTCTCTTACTACTTGGTGTAGTTATTCTAATTTCCTTTTCATTATTTTTAAGTTCCTTAAGGACAGAGACTATCTTGTTTTTTAGGTTTCTTCCCAGGACCAGCACAGAGCCTGGGCCTGAGTTGAATCTCCTAGCCATTTAGTGAAAGAGCAGATGGATGAGTAAATAATGAAGTAAATCAGGAGTTGGTGACTGAGGAGTTCCAGATGGGAGAGATCACCGATGACCTAACTGTTAGAACATTTCATTTAAACTTGGACAGCTATATATATTCCAATGGAAGAAATGTGGAAGTATATTGCTTTTATTCTTAATTAGTTCTGTTTTAGAAAAAGAAGTGTTATCACAACTTTACCCTATTATATATTCTTAAGATTAAAAGTATGAATCTGGAATTTGAAGAGAACTGATATCAACTGATATTATCCACCAGGTATTGTGTTAGGTCTTCTCTATACTTTTATAATTCATTTAATGTTTATAAGAGTCCTAATGAGATAGAGTTAATTTTGTCTTCTTCCTAATGAAGAAATTGAGGCTCAGATTTGAACATAAAATGCCCCAAGTCACATGATCAGAGTAAACCTTTTCTGAGTGCTTATCATGAGTCCGGCATTATTCTAAGCACTTACATATAATCACATACTCAGAGGTAGGTATTATTTTTTTCCCCATGTTGTAGATGAGGGAACAGAGAAATGTAGTAACTTCCCCATCAGTGCACTCCTGATTATCATCTGTTCTTTCAAGTCCTTAAATGTATTTCTAATAGCTTCTTTATAATCCTTGTTAAATAGTTCTGACACCTGACTCGTCGTTTCATGGTTTCTCTTGACTGCCTTATTTCTTGACTGTGGGTTGTGTTTTGCAGTTTCTTCTTATGTCTAGAAATTTTCATATTGTATGATATACATCATCGATGATATATTGCATGCAGTCTGATTTATATCCTTCTCTACTCTAGCATGTGCTTTTTAGTCCTAAATGGGGTCTCAACTGAATGCCCAATGTGTTCAGCAAGATATCTTCATTCTGGTGGCACCAGAATGCTCTCTTCCAGGCCTCTACAACCTTAGTTATCTCTATTCAGCTCTCCCATCTGTATCAGGTGATGTCTGCTAGACCTTCATATTTGCACCAAGGACTAATGACAAATCCCCATAATGACTTCCAGACTGGTCTCTTCCCACTTCCTGAAGCTTGGGATTCTATTCTCTCTGTATCATTGGCTTACTAAGATCTCTGCTCTGCTGGGTATCTGTTGTCCTGTGCTGTCCCAGTAAAGTCCATTCCTGGACTACTTTATGTTTCTCTCCTTTCCAGGACCACAGTTGTATGCTACCTGTTTTATTTTTTTTGTGTGTGTGGGGGGGGTTTAAAAGTGGTGTCCTCTTATATTTTCCCACTTTATAGTTGTCCCTTCCTTTTTATGTTTTAAACCAGTCTCCTCTTTTCTTATCGTAAAAGTTTTTCTATGATCTTCCTTTATCCATTGCTTTCACAGTTCCTCGTTACTGTGTCAGAAAGTGGTGCATGACTAGTAAAACTAAATTACCTTCTTCTCACACTTATAAGGGGGACCAAGGTCCTAATGTAATATATATGTATATATACATATATATATTTTCCCATATATATTTATCTTTCTGTATATATACATATATATGTATATATATTTATGTTTTTCCCCCATATATACATATTTATCCTTCTGAGAACTGGGATTCATCTTATGTACTGATTTACACATACCTAATAGCCAAAGTTGTACTTATTTATCTCCATTTCATGGAGGGTTTTTTTTGAGGTTTTATCTGTCCTTTCATTTGGAACATCTTCCTCTGTTTCTTCATTTTGCTTGATATTCTGTGTTAACTTCTATGCATTAAATGAACACCTAATTCTCTCAGTCTTGAAGGAGTGGCCTCATGTAGGAGATGAACCTTATCATTCAACTTTTCCCTAGGTCTTGGTTATCTTTTAAGTATTCGTGATTGTCCAAGCAGCTCATTTTATTTTTAGTAGCTCCCAGTAGTTGAGGGTGTTGCAAGACCTGTCAGTGTCCCAAAGGGGAAAATTTCAGTCAACACCTAGTTTTGGATTGATTGGAAGCCAGACTCTCAAACGACAACTTTTAATGTATGCAGATGTATACAATCCTGTGGGATAAAGAGTGTAAGCCCCACTGGCCACCAGTGCCAGGCAATCTGGAGCTGTCCCCTGCATTGCATTCACAAAAATTGGGACTCCAGGTGAGTGTATAAGCCCTTATCTGGGAGATACTGGCAAGATGTAGTGAGGCAGAGGGAGAGTGTAGAGATTGTACCTGCCGGAAGAGAAAGGAAAGAAAAGAAAAGAAAAAAAAGCCTAGAAGTTGTGTGTGTGTGTGTGTGTGTGTGTGTGTGTATGTGTGTGTGTGTGTTTAAATATGGTGTCTGCTAGCTAAAGCAGGGTATCAGTAGAGTGTAAAGCTGGCAGCCACCAGTCTCCATCCCCGAGACCACCCCAGGAGGCCTGAAAATGTGTGTCAGATTAGATGCTTGTCCCTCTGGCTGACATCCCAAGACAAGCAATTGAGCTGTTCCCAAAGTCCAGACACTCCATGATTGATTAGCTATTATTTCTATGCTTTGTCTTGAAGCGGGCGAGACTCAGTGTGCAAGCCCTATAGGAGCCATTTCTTAGTTTGTTATAGCTTTGTGAGTCTTGGGGATGTAAGCACTGTTGTTTTTCAAAGTTAGTTGTTTTAGGGGCTCATTTCTCGGGCGCAGGTCTTAAAAATGAGGGTCCCTGATGCAAGGTTCAAACCCTTTGCTCCTTAGGAAGAAGCTTAGGGTTTTGAATTCCCTCTGGATGGTGGCTTGCTGCACCAGGACTGGGGTTTATGGTGAGATTGTGTCCCAGCCTCTCCTACCACTGTGTTGTGTGCTTTCTCTGTCTCACCCAGTGCATAGGAGGTGCTCGGCCAATTCTGGTTTTTTACAGAGGTAGTTGTTCCGTACTCGGCCATAGATTGTGTGTAGTTGTCAGGGTGGAACAGGATTGCCGGGTGTGGGCGGGGGGCAGGGGGGGAGGGTTCAGGATCCTCTTACATTGCCGTCTTTAACTGGAACCACCGAAAGTTCCAATTTTGATGGGAAATTCAATGACTTCTTTGTGAGAGTGGTGTTTTATAACAATTTTTTTAAACAGCTTTATTGCAGCATAATTGTCACCAATTTTACATGTTAAAAGTGTATAAGTTTGATGAATTTTGAAGTATTTATACTTCTGTAAAATCTTCATTATAATCACGATAAAAATATTTACATGGATCCAGAAAGTTTCCTTATGCACTTAAAGAAAATATTTTTAAAATGTTTTCTTTATTTATTTTGAAAGAGAGAGAGAGCATTGTGTGCAAACATGAGATGGGGAGGTGCAAAGAGAGGGAGAGAGAATCCCAAGCAGGCTTCGTGCTGTCCGCACAGAGCCAGATCTTAGATCTTAGGAATTGTGAGATCATCAACTGAGCCGAAATCAAGAGTCATTGCTTAACTGACTGAGCCACCCAAGCACCCCTTCCTTTTGCTACTTTTTAATCACTCTCTTCCTCCATCCCCTTGCCTAGGCTACTGTCGATCTGATTTATGTAATCATAGATTTAGTTTGTCTGTCCTAGAATGTTCTATCAGGGAGATCCTATAGTATGTATTTTTTGGGGGCCTGGAGTTTTTCACTCAGTATAATTTTGAGACCTATTAATGGTGTTTTAGGTATTAATAGTTAATTCCTTTTTATTGCTGATTGTATGGATATACTTCAGTTTTTTCATCATGTTCATCTGTTGACTTTTGAGTTATTTCCATTTTTGTGCTATTACAAATAAGGCTGGATATGTAAAATTTATTATTGCTTCCAGTAGAATAGGCTGTTATTGCTTCTCACAATTAAGTAATTTAGGGGCTCTTGCTGAAAAAACAAACAAACTGGCTTTTAAAAGGTGCCAGCCCAAGCCGACTGAGGCCTTCAAGAACTTCCTGCGAGGCGTGGACTACATGGTCTCATCCTGCGTGGCTCACCTGTCATGACCTCCCAGCCTCCCTGACCAGTGGAGCATCCATTGATGGCAACTGATCATGCTTTTGCACCCTGTCCCAGAGCAGCAAGTCTGGGACTCTCCCTTCAGGACCTCCGGAGCATACCATGAAGGTCTCCTTTTGAATGACCCTTGTTGCCCTGGTATAGGACCCAGCCCTCACCTCCCCCTGCACTAACCTGGGAGGTGCATAGGGCACTGGGGTAGAGAAAGGCAAGATGGGCAGATCATGTGGGGAGATGACTTTGATATATGATTGCCACCCTAACCTTGACCTCTAACTTGTGATTCCCCTCATCTCCTGGGAGAGATGTCCTAATATATCCCTAAAGTAGTCCGCTCCCTCATTTTGGTGTTAAGGTGCAGAGGGCATGTATCACCACTCCCTAATCTATGTGTCTGTAGATAAGGGACAAGAGGTTGTTGTAGTTGCCTAGGATGCCTCCACCAGACTCTCCCTACTTATCGCATTTCAAGGGTAGGAAACTTGGGACTGGGACTCCATTCACCACAGCTGATATGGTTTCTCAGTAACTCTTCAAAGACCTGAACGGTATGTACATGTCAGGGGAGGCTTGCTGATGGGTTAGTGGTCCTTAGGATGTGATGGAAACATCCAGTGTGTGAAATAGAAGTTGGAATGGGACATGGTGGACAATGAACAAGTATGAGGGAAGGATTGGAGCTGGAGCAACAGGAAGGGGTCTGGGGCCATTGATTGCACTAACTTTGGTAGTTGTCTAGGCAGTGTGTGTCTAGAGTGGTAGCGGGGAGGAAGCTAAGCTGAGGCAGGGCTGATTGGGTTTTTGGCATATGGGTGGGAAGGGCCGTCTTGAGGCTCTGACCACACCGTGTTATGTGGAGGGTGCCCTCCTGTGTCCCACAATTACTGCTGTAACAAACTGTAGAGGAATTGGGAAAAAAAAGATACCAACAATTACAAAAGTTTCAGAATCCCAGTTAAGTCTCCAAACGACTGAGTTTGCAAAGTACTTTGTCGCTTTTCTTTCTTTCTTTTTTTTTTTTTCATTAATGCCTCACCAGAAGTAAGTGGGAATCAGAGAGAGAGAGAGAGGGGCAGCGAGAGAGAGAAAGTAAAAAGTGGTAAAACAATTTAGAAAAATCTAGTATCTGGTTTTGTTGATTAGAGGTGAACCTACTCAATTTTCAGTCAAAATTAGCCACAGAGTTGTGTTTTAAATTAATAAGGGTCACATCATTTGAAGGAAATTATTTTAAGCATTTCTCTGAGAGCTTCTTTTTCCCACTAAGCCTTTTGCACAGGCATTTTGATTCATAAAGGTGTTGATGTTCATTAAACCTTATAGTCAATTTATATTTTTATTTTCTCTACCTGTTTTCACTTAGTGAGAGCCTATGGTTCAGTGTTTCCTTTTTTGGAAACTTTTCCTTTTTCTAGCCCTTCAGTCTATTTTGCTTTGCATAGTTGTGCTTTAACTCTTCGCCCAGAAGAGGAAATGACTCATTTCTATACAGTAGCATGTAGGTGTTTGATGAATGTTGCTGCCAGGTAGAAATAGACTGTAACGCCAGTGTAAATGGAGTTTTACAGCAACTGAAATCTGAAGGATTTAAATTTTCTTAGGAATTTAAATTGAATGAAAATAACTTCAGAAAGTGGTAAGGACTTTATGTTCTCTGGGCAAACTAAAGAGTGGCTAATGTTAAGAAATTGCCAATGGCCTAATGAAAGAATGGCATGTTCTTTGAGATGTTTCCCCCCCCCCACTTAAAATATTGTTTTGGGACTGTGACGTTTGAGCAGGATGACACACCAGGTGTATTATGGGCCTGATGTGTCAGATCAAACCAGATCAATTTTGAAGATTTTTGACTGTTGAGTTCACAGAAATCTCCAAGTTTATGTGTTCTTCACACTTCTGTGGTATAGGAAGTGAGGAAGTGGGTTATACGGTATCTTCCTCTGCTTAATGTTCTTCTTAATGTTCTAAAAATAATGGCATTGTCCTCATTATGGAGACCATTAAAAGTTGAGTTGCAGGATACCACATTGTCCTACAAAATGGCTACCATACTGAGACATGAGAATGGTCTTTGCCCGTGCCGAAAGGCTGATGTTCGTGCCTTAGGCACAATTCCCACATGGTTAGGGTTTATTAAATATTAAGCACAATTATATGTAGTAGATACCTGGCTAATTACATTTTTTCCTTAATTTATAGCAGTGCCTAGAGCAGTACCTTACATATAATATATAGGTAGTAAAGTTACATAAAAATGGATAAATTAAAAACTGAAAGATGTGCACAGTAAAATTTTAAATCGTTCTTCGAGGTGTGATTGTAAAACTTTATTTTAGACTTCATAATTCGTGGAAATAAATGTAACCATTTTGATTTTTTAACTTGTTATAGTTTTATTATTTTGATCATTTAAAAACTGCAATATTATAGCACCTTCGCGGATTTGTGAAACTTGATCAAGAATCTGTATTTAATGCCAAAAGAAGGAAAAAGATGGAATATCCGATTGGTTTAGAATCGAATAAGTTAAATGATATTTACAGCATAAAATATCCTAGTAGGATGTTTTCTAATAACATGAAGATCATAATTAACTTGAAGAAAGAAGAGACAGAGTGTGTGTTAGTAGACAACAAAGAAGAAGATATTAGGGTTTAACTGATCAGAGTATAACCTATAAGTATGAAAATGCAGATAATAAAAAATGATAAGAGAATCTAAAAATAGAGAATTGTTTTGACTAAATGTAAAATGGTATGTTGCCAAGAATTCATTACACATGACTGACCATATTTGACGCTGCTGAGGTATATGCAGCTAACAAAGATCTTAGAAAAATAAGCAAAGACCTTGGAAAATATCTTGCTCACTAATTTAATTTTTTTATTGTTTATTTACTTTGGACAGAGAGACAGAGTGTGAGCAGGGGAGGGGCAGAGAAAGAGGGAGACACAGAATCTGAAGCAGGTTCCAGGCCCTGAGCTGTCAGCACAGAGCCCAACGTGGGGCTCGAACTCACAAACCATGAGATCATGACCTGACCGAGCCACCCAGGCGCCCCTCTTGCCCACTAACTTAATAAGTCTGTTTGTTGAATATTCAAAAAAGCCTTTTGAATATTCAGTATTTGCCAAACACTATGGTAGATGACCAATGTAGAGTGTCTGCCTTCAAAGGGTTCATGCTGTGCTGGGGAAGATGGAGAAACAGACCAAAAGTTAGAATCTAGAGCTTAGAAATATATCGTCTTTCAGCCTTGGCCTCACCATTCAGTCAGAACCTGCTCTCATCTCTGAGCCTTTGGACAGCTCAAGAGGAAATGCCCACCCTCATGTTTCTGTCATCCCTGAACTTGTGTGTGAACACAAGATTAGCATCGTAGCTAATCTATACAACAGTATCTCTTATGTACTCAAAGTATGACATCACACTTAACATTTAACTTTTAGATCTAGATAAGTATTGTACATAAAACTTAGAACGATAATATCCTTACGTGCTTTTTATGTTGAATGATGAATTTCAAGCAATTAAATAGAAATACAGATGAACAAATAGCACAAATACTAAGAGATACTGTATTACTTAGATGACTTGAAGACCCTTACATATTTTCAATAAATAAGTGGTTATAAAACATGCAATTTATATATAAATATATATATATTATAGAAATCTAAACAACAATCCATGAAAGAAGAATATAGATGAAATCACATTATATTACTAATCTTTATAGAATTCTAATATTTGTAGAAAACTTTAGGACTCAAAATTCCATGAGGAGGGAAAATTATACAATCATGTGTGAAAACATCCATGAGAAATCTTCTTTAATCAGACATAATAAGTAACATACAAAGTGTGAAGAAAAAGGTGGTAGAAGAAATGATGTACCTCAGAATCTGAAAGTGAGCATCTGTTTAGGAAAGCATTTGTGAAGCATGGTAGCTGTAGGGGCAACCTAATGACTGAGAGGGCTGAGAAGAAGATGTAAAATAATTTTTACATAAAATTGTAATAACTGTAATACTAATAAACATGTCCAAAAAAGTTTCACAGACATGTTCTTACAGTCCATAAACTTATGTGTTATATGAAATTGACTTCAGCCTCAGCTTTGGCTAAATGTGGGTTCTCGGACTCAGCCTCCACTGGATGGAGGTATACACATTAGCAGAACATAAAAGGAAGGTGTTTGACCCAGTTTGGGTTAGGGAAGTTTTCCTGAGTTGTCTTGAAACGCCAGTGGGAGTACCTGAGGTAAAGAAGGGGTGAGGTGAGCACAAGGAGAGTGGATCACCAGATGTTTAACATTACTGAGGTGGAGCACAAGGCTGGGACTGTCGTGGGGGAGACTGGGGAAGAACCTGGTCATGCAGGATTTCTCTTCCATGCTTGATGGTTTAGGCTTTTTCTTCTAAAAATCTTTACAGAGAGGAGTGACTTGCTCAAGCTTGTATCAGGCTTGGTGGTTTGAGTGGCAGCAACGAGAGGCGGGGTTTGACAGCTTAGGAAGCTGCTAGGATAGTGAAGGGACAAGGTGAGGAGAACCGAATGAGGCATTGGGAGAAGTGAGAAGTTTTTCAGATGTGAAATCAGTAAATGTGCCGCTTAGAGAATTGGGGGAGCCAGAGGGGGTCCTAAGAAGCTCCTTCAGCTTTGTAGTGGAGTCGCCAACTGAATTGTGGATGGGTTTAGAGATGTGAATGCAGAAAGAGGTGAAGTCTTTGGTAAAGAAAGGTGTAATATTGAGCTTTGTGCCAATGAGTTGCCGAGTGGAGGCCAGTAGAGATCTGGACACCTGCATCTAAAGTCCCCAAGAGTCAGGCACACCCTAAGGGAGTTGGAAGCTTGAGATCCAGCCACAGGTGGGTGGTGGGTAAAATGGTGGGAGAGGGTGGGACTGTGTGAGGAGGGCAGCAGGGTGTTGGAAGGTTCTAAGTGCCAGGGCAAAAAGAAAACCAGAACACGATCAGGGGCATGAAGAGTGCTGGCGTTGAGGGAGAGGGTTTCAGGTTTAAACTGGGCAGACATGCTGGGCCTCACCGGGAAAGCGAGATTGGAGCACAGATTTAAAGGATGTGAGGGAGTCAGTCATGCTCTTGTCCAGGGGGAGCGTACCGCAGGCCGGAAGGGACATCCCGGGCAAAAGCCCTGACTTGGGAGCATGTCTACAGTGTGCTGGGAATATGGAGGAGGCCGGGGTGGCTGGGATGGGTGAGTGAAGTGTTGCAGGGTTTCAGCAAAGTAATGGCTTACATTAAAAAAAAAATTACTATGGCTGCTAGGCTGGGAATAGACTGGAGATAGAGACAATAATGTAAACAAAGACCCTAAGGAGCAACCTAGGGAGAGCATGAGCCTTATCTCCTGCCGAACCCCGGGTTCATGGCATATGTGCCCCTCTCCTGCCGCTGGGCCTTTGTGCCTGCCTATCTTCTTATGAAATATCCTTCTCCTTACTGTTCATCTTTGCCTAATCAACCCTGCCTACTCTTTGCAATCTCTTTTAAATACCACTTACTCAAAAAAGAGGTCTTCCCTGACCATCCCTGACTACATTACCTTCCCACTATTATATATGCTCAAGGACCTTAGTGATCGATTTACTTCTTGCAGCTTGTTTGTAAATTTATGATTAAATGAGTACACTTCTTGGAGTCTTCATTTCATAAAGAGTCTACACTTGATGAGCACAGAAATAAATGGCACGTAACAGATACTTGCTGGATAAGTTTTGAATGAATAAGTGCATGACTGAATGGATGTAATAATGAGATGGAAAGAAGACTCTAAGCCTCTGACCAAAATATTCAATAAACTGGGCTCCTGGCTCAGTGACTGCAGTGAGGAGAGAGATAGGCTGGCATGATCAAATGTCAGAAGCCTCGTGGGAGAAGAAGTCATTTGTTCTGAGCAGCCATCAAAAATACATGCCCTTTGCCTCTCTCTATCCCCTTAGTCCTTTAGAAACCAGGAAAGCAAAGAAGAGAGTCGTAAACATGCACCCAACAGTCTGTGTAACTCAGTGCAGGAAAATGCCTATGGCCAGAGAAAATAATTAGGAAATTCAGTGAACATCTTTAACTCAAGCCAGATGTTCTCTGAGTTGAAACATTTGATTCCAGACCTCTAGGAATGACTGATGTTTGCATTTTATGTTTGATTTTCACAAGCGCTGTAACTCAAACCTGCGACAAGATTCACCAGATATATCTTGTGACACGTCTCTAATTAAACCCTTTATTAAAACATACAACTGTGAAAATAAATAAACCTCAAAGCACAGTAAATAAATTCGAGAGGGCCTCCTGAAAACCCAAAACCCCTAAATTGATGTTTTTTTCTACTCTGTTTCCACCTATCTTCATGAGAGTTCTTTAGGATGCTTGGATGTGCTGTGTATCATTTTCATAATTTTACCACTGGAGGGCTCAATGGCCTTTTTAATGTTGCTTTGAAGAGACCAAATTTTATGTTTGTACCACAGTAAGACTTGGAGACAAAAAACAATTGATCCCTCTTTTGAGAAAATCCGATTTTATTAATGGGGGATACATTTAGGTGCTTAAGTGTGTGTCTCATATCAGTAAAAATGCTTTTGTAAAATACCTAAAGACGGAACGTCTTGCCATTGCTACTTCTAAACTGAAATCATATAGGCCACATTAACCTCTCTCCCAAAGAATACAAGGGAATCGAGATTATATCCAGCAAGACCGTCTGCATGTGCGTGTGCACCTGTGGAGCGCTTGCGTGTACGTGCTCGAGGCAGTGTGGTGGAGACGTGGAGGAGGGGGCCTGAGTGCTTTGCATGTCCAGGAATTAGATGATTAATGTAGTAGGGCTGGGAGCAGGAATATTTGCAAGGACTAATTGAAAGGATATAGGACTGAGTGTCTGGGGAATAGTGGTCATGGATGGTTCCAGGATTCGTTGTTGCTTGTTATGTTGTAAAGATTCTGATTGCACTTATTTCCTGCAAGTATTCTATGCCTATGTGGTCCACCTTCTCTGAGGCTGATGCTGGAGTATGGATTGAGCAAATGAGTTCTGACCTGAGTGCTACATCAGTTTAGGATTTGCCTTTTTTAATTTTTTTGCTGTATTTTGTAAACATCCAGGGAGTAGCAATGAGGTGTTATGCAGACAACCTAGAGACAGTGTTGACCCTCAATTGAAAGTATAAAATCAACATAAAGCAGAGAGATGGAAATATCAGAATCTCTCTCCCATGTGCAATAAGACTTAACTACAAATTGAAAAATTAACATTTTTAAAGATAAATAATAGGCCAGTTGAAAGGGAGATGACTTCTCAGACTGACACCAACACAGGATTAGGGGAGAGTCTGAGAAAGAAACTTTGGAGGCTGGCATAACAACGTCAGTCCTTTTGACTTCCCCGCCATGGCGATGGATGCTTGTACCCCTATGATTTTGAATCACCAGCAAATTCTCCTTGTTCTCATTTCATGCTTATTCAACTACATTTGGTCTATGACTTGGCCTCTCATTGCTTTGCCTGTTGCTAAGGATGTACTGGTCATTTCAATCTGAGTTTTCAGATCCATGTATCAGGAGTGCTTATCACATCAGCTCAGCATCCACATGTATGGTGTGCTCAAAGAATCAGGTTCTGAGCCAGTGGAGTTGAGAACAAGGCTCTGGGCCATGGCAGGTTCGCCAAGGCATATGCCACTTTCTTAGGCTATTTGCAGCTTGCTCATGGGCCTATCGGAGTGTTGCTTCTCACTGTCCATTTTCCTTCCAGTCCCTACACATTCCACTAAATATTTCTTGGAGTAATTGAGAAAGAAAGACTGTACCAGAAAAAAAAAACTAATTTTAAAAAGGAAATACCTGGGGCACCTAGATGGCTTAATTAAGTGTCAGACTCTTGACCTCGGCTCATGATTTCATACTTCATGAGATTGAGCCCTGTGTAGGGCTCTACAATGAGAGTGCAGAGCCTACTTGGGATTCTCCCTTTCCCTCTCTCTCTGCCCCTCCCCTGCTTATGCTCTCTCTCTCTCTCTCTAAAAATAAACTTAAAAAAATAAAAAGGAAATACCAAATACTGTAATTATAAAAATTTTCTTACAATATTTTACTCCTGATTCAAAAGAGTGAGCATTTACTATGCGCTCAACATCGTATGTTTTTCACCCTTGTGTTCTATTGCAGTTTGCCAAGAACACAAAGTGGAATCTCTCTCTTCCTTGGAAGCCTGGCTTTTTTTCTCCCATCAAATAGCAGCGCTACCACAACTTCTAGTAGAAGCTTCTTGTGTAGGCAGAGAACAGCCAACAGGGGGCTTAGCCATCAGGCTCCCTACCTTGGTCATGCCTAGGGGAACTAAAGCAGTTCCTTTTCTCACAGATTTAAGGTCCATCCTAACAGAGTTATTCTCTTCTGGGTGGAGTCCAGTCTTGCTCCAACTCGCTGTGTCCCTAACGGCTTGTTATGAAGCCTCCTTCAGCAAGTGTTTCTGGGAACTTCAGTTGGGGCTCAGCAGTGGTGCCTGCTGGTTCTGGGGCTGGGTTAAGGGGCGAAGAGGTAGGTGGCAGCCACCATCTCCTCTAGACTGCCTGGGAGAGTGCCATCTTGCCAGTCCTCAGAGGATCTTTGGGATTTCTGATTCAAGGAACATGCCAAGAAGTGGGTATAGAGATAATTACTACACACTAAGCATTTCTAGGAACTTTCTGGGGATGTTAGCAAATATGAAAGTGGTTTAGATTACATGGGTTGTAAGGAAGTGTCAGAATACACAGCTAAAAATGGGTTCAATAAGAAGGCCATTTTAAATCTCACTTAATGGGGGAATTTTGAGGTTTTGGGATCAGTTTGGCAGCTTTCCAAAGTCTTGGAGGATGAAGATGATCCTCATTTTTCCTTTCTGGACCATCAGCATGTCACCGAAGTCTTCTCTCATGTCACAGGATGTTCCAATTATCTCGTGTTTCTAAATGTGTCATATGCAGATGTGGTCTAACCTCTTGGAGGCCGATGCAGGGCATGGATGGAGCAAAGGAATTCTGACATGAGTACAACATCACTTTGGCATCTGCATTCATTTGCGTGTGTGTGCGTGTATGTGTGTGTGTATGTGATTTTTTAGGAGGGAAATAATGGTGTCTCTCTGGATCTCCCTTTTTACCATGGAGGAAAATTTTTCCCATGATCATCAAGTAGGCTGCTTTTTAGATCTTTCGGTCAGAAATGGATTGCATGCCAACCTTTTATCCAGTTATCGGCCCAGACTATATATAGTTTCAATCTAGAGCAATCACAATTGGCCTCCTAGGAATAGGCACTTTGATACTCAACAGTCACATAGGAAATAAAGGACATAACATAAAAGGAAGATGGCCAGCTGTTAACTGTTTTTTCCAAGACCTGAAAAGAGAAATTGACTTAAAACACATGAAACAGAATTTAGAACGCCTCTAAAGGAAGAACGTGCAGACAAGAAAGCGGTATTATGCTCTGGATCATATAGGTGACAGTGTGCATATTTACTCATTAAAGATTTCCTGAAAGTAGAATGAATGAATTTTGAGTAGAACATAGTTCAGCCTTGCTCGGAGGCTGGAAGATGAATTAAGTGACCTTAAGAGTTTTCTTCATCATGTTGATAAGGAGAAATGTCATTAACAAGGGATTAAGTAAGAACTGTGTTCAAATTATAAATCGATTTGGCCTCTCATGCTTTGAAAAATAAGCTCAGAAGTGTAATTTGCTTCATTTTTGTGATCATATTCTGGTTCACTCAGTCTTATACTTTACTGTGTATGCAAATAAATTGGGAGCTTGTTAACTACATAAATTATTGGGCATAGAGATGTTGAATCAGAAAGTGCATTAATTTTCTTTTTTTTAATGTTTATTTTTGAGCTGAACATGCAGCTGGGGGAGGGACAGGAGAGGGAAACGGGATCTAAAGCAGGCTCCTTACTGTCAGTGTGCAGAGACCACTGTGGGGCTCTAACTCAGGGACTGTGAGATCATGACCTGAGCTGAAGTTGGTCGTTTAACCAACTGAGCCACCTAGGCACCTGCAGAAAGCGTATTTTCTATTGCTTCATAGCCAGTTATCAAACTCAGGTACATAAAATAGAATGTATTTACTATTTCACAATTCTGTTGTCAGAAGTAGCTTTTGGTGGGCTCAAGTGGGTTTTCCACTTAGAGTCTTATAAGGTGTCAGCTGGGCTGAGCTTTTAGCTGAAGACTCTGGGTAACTATCTGCCTTCAAGTTCTCTCCAATTGTTGGTCGAATTGACTTCCTTGTGGTTGCAGGGCTGAGGCCCCTTTATCTTGCCAGCTGTTGACAGAGGACCCCCCTCAGCCCCTAAAGACCGCTCTCAGTCCTTGCCACATGGCCCCCTCCATCTCAATCACAGAAAAACTCTCTCCTATCTTATCCCTCTCATGTTTCTTTTTCTTTTAGAAACATTTTTATTTAAGTAATCTCTACCCCCAACATGGGACTTAAACCTACAACCCCAAGATCAAGCATTGCATGCTCTTCTGACTGAGGCAGACAGGTGCCCCTCTCACATTTCAATCTCCGTGACTTGCTCTTCTGCAAGTAGCTAGAGAAACCATTTGCTCTTAAAGGGCTTGTGTGATTATCTTAAGCCTACTTGGGTAATTTCTCCAGTTCAATTGAATAGTAACTTTAATTACATGTGCAAAATTCCTTTTGCCGTGTAATGTTATTATGTGAGTAACACCAGGGGCTGGATATCATGAGGGGATACCTGAGCGTTCTGTCTGGTGTGGGATTCCTCTATCTGGATGTTTAGCAAACTCCTCGTCAGATTGTGTGGCAACTCACAGATTGAGTAAAGTGCTCTTGCTGAAACATGGCCACAGCTATTCTTGTGGATTAAATCAAACCCCTCAGAATTAGAAGTCTTAGAAAGAGAGGCAAAAAAAATGTGTATAAATGAAAAGTTAATGTGTTGATCCAATTTTGGGTCAAGTTGCTATTTTAATGTAAATGACAACTGATTACTTACATTTCCAGGGTCTGGAGAATGTAGTAGTGGGTCAATGAAGTAGTAAGAACTGCCTATATTTTGAGTTCTGGGTTAGACTCTAAACCCTGCCCCCTGCAGGTCAGGAGGGTGTTGTTAGAAAATTGACTGGCTTATTTGGCACGTTTATATAAAGTAAACGCAAGGTATATGGTGGAAGTGTTTGAATTTGTAGTAAACACTGGGATTTTACCTAATAACTGTTTTGCTCCTTCTTGGCTGCAGAGAGGATACTTTTTCTTTTCTTTTCCTCATTTCTTCTTCTTCTTTTTTTTTTTTTTTTTGCTTTTGTTGTTCTGGCTTCTTTCACTCAGCATGATTATTTGAAATTCGTTCAGGTTGCATGTATAGATCGTTCATCTCTTTTTATTGCCAATAGTATTCTTTCGTATGGATATACAACAACATGTTTATTCATTCACTTGTTGATGGACGCTTAGGTTGTGTCCAGATTTTGGCTATCATAAATAAAGCTACTGTGAACATTCAGATACACACCTTTGAATGGACACAGGCTTTCACTTCCCTTGGCCAAATACTTAGGAGTGGAATGGCTAGATTATATGGTAAGCATATGTTTAAAGAAACTATTTAACTGTTTTCCAAAATGGTTTTAACATTTCACACTCCCAGCAGCATGAGAGGGCGTATGAGTGCCAGTGGTCCTCATCAGTGGTCGGTACAGTCAGTTTTAAATGTGAGCTGCTCTAATAGGGACATAGTGGTATCTTGTGGTTTTAACTTGCATTTTTCTAAAGACTGATTATGTTGAGCATCCTTACGTCTGTGTATGTGCCATTCCTATATGTTTTTTGCTAAAGTGTCTGTTCACAGCTTTTGCCCACTTTTTAAATGTAAGATTTAAAAAATTATTATTGAGTTTTGAGCGTTCTTTAGGTGTTCTCGATTCAAGTCCTCGATCACAAACGTCATTTGCAAATATTGCCCTCTAGTAGTAGTTTGCCATTTCATTCTTTAAGCAATTTCTTTCAAAGAATGGAAGTTTTAATTTTGATGCAGTTCAACTTATCAATTAAAGAAAACCTTAATGTCAATGTCTTTATTGTTGCACCCAAGACTTTGACTGTCACAAGTTCACAAAGATTTTATCTTACGTTTTAGTCTGGAGGTTTTATAGCTTACTCCATTTAGACCTATGATCTGATTCTAGTTAATTTTTGTATGTCTTTCAAGGCATGGATTGAAGCTCACTGTTTTGCGTATGGGTGTCCAGTTGTTACAGTACCATTCATTAGAAGATTATGCTTTCTTCACAGAATGAAGTACCTTTCCACCTTGAATAGTAGTCTTCCTCCTAAGTGTGGGCTATTTCTGGACTTACTATTTTAATCCATTGATCTTGCTATTTTATGTCAGTACCAAACTGTCTCAAGTACTATAGATCTGTGGAAATCTTGAAATCAGATAGTATTAGTCCTTTAAGTTTTTCTTCTTATTAAGGAGTTTTTCTTTTCCAACTTGTTTTGTCTATTCTAAGTCATTTGCATTTCGATATGAATTTTAGATTCCGTTTGTCAATTTCTATTAAAAAATTTCCTGCTGGGACCAATTTGCAGAGAATTGGCTTCTTCTCAACATTAAGTCTTCTCTCACGTGAACACAATAGTTTGCCTCTCTATTTACTCAGATTTTTAATTTTTCTCCGTATAATAGCTGTCAGTATTAAAGTCCTGCTCATCTTTAACAGACTTATATCTAAATATTTCATAATTTTGAGACTGTTGTTTATAGTGTTTTAAAAAATTTTATTTTTCAATATTTGTTGTTAGTATATGAAGATTACAATAGGTTTGTGTATAGCGATGTTGTATCCTGAAACCTTGCTGACTCTTAAATTAGGTCTAGTAGCTTTTTTGTAGATTCGTTGGCTTTTTTACATAGATGATTATGTTGTCTATGAATAAGGACAATTTTACTTCTTCCTTTCTATTCTAGACATCTTTTCTTTTCTTATTATGCTAGCTTGAATGTCGAGCAAAATACTAACTAAAAGTGATGAGACTGACCATCATCCTTGTCTTATGCATAATCTTAGGAGGAAAGCATTTGGTGTCTCATCATTATGATGTTAACCATAAGGATTTTTAGTGTTTTGTTTTGTTTTGGGCAATGCCCTTTATTATGTTGAGGGAATTTCTTTTTATTCTTAGTTTGGTGACAGTTTTTATCTGGAGTCAATGTTGGATTTTTGCCAAATGCTATCTCTGCATCTGTTGCAATTATAAAAAAAAAGGGAGGGAGTTCTTTTTGAGTTTGTCACTATAGTGATTACATTGATTGCTTTCTAAAAATGTTAAACCAATCTTGCATTTCTGGGGAAAACCCCACTATAATATTGATTTTTATATATTGTTGGATTTTATATGTTAAAATTTTGTTTTAAACTTTGCATCTATGCTCATGACATTGTAGTTTTATTTTCTTGTTATCTTATTGTTTGGTTTGAGGGAGAAATGCTAGACTCTGGAATAGGTTGGGAAGTATTTCCTTTTCAATATTTTTAGGAAGAATTTGTGTAGAATTTATATTGTTTCTTCTTTAATGTTTTCTAGAATGCACCAGTGAAGCCATATGAGCCTTGAGTTTTTTTTGCTGTTGTTGTAAGGTTTTTTTTGTGTTTAATTTTTTTTTTCAAATTGAATTTATTTACTAGTTATAGTGCCAGAATATTCTGGTTATCTATTTCTTCTTGAGTCAGCTTTAGTAGTTTGTGTCTTTCCAGGAAATTCAAGAAATTTGTCCCTTCTAAGTAGTTAGTTTTATAATTTAAAAAACAAAATTTTTAAGGAGGCTGCTGTCCAGCATGGAGCCCAACATGGGCCTTGAACTCAAGACCTGAGCCAAGATCAAGAGTCAGATGTTTAACTGACTGAGCTACCCAGACACCCCATAAGTTGTCAGCTTTGATTGGGATTGTCATTCACAATATTCATTCATTATCCTTGCAGTATATGTAGAATGTGCAATTATGTTACTGAAGGGTTGTAAATATCTATGTTTACTCATGTTATTCTGAAAGTAGATGTAAGCTTTATGAGACAAGGACAGACTTCTGTTACTTACAGCAATAATTGTGTTGGCTTCCATATCCTTAATATTTCCTCTCTCTTGAGAGATGAGAGTCAGAAGTCAGCCAGTATGTACTGGGGTTTGAACTGTAGGTAAGGAACTGCAAAAATTTGAATCTGAGAACTTAGGTAAATATTGAACTTTACCCTTCTGAAAGAGAGAGAGGAAGAAACATAATTTTGTTCTTGTAAACAAATTCTCCTTGGAAAGAGGAAGGAAGGAACGTTTATAGCTTTGTGGTTGAGGGTAGATGCATGCCTTAAACTTTTTTGTACTTTTTACAATTTGATAAACCCTCTGTATACTTATTCTTGAAACAAAGACTTATTAATCGATAATGTTAGTATAAGAGAATAATCTAGTGATGAAGAATGGCATAAGGTATATTATAAAATGTTATCCTTCCATTAGGCCCTCTGTCTTTGGAAAGGTAGATAGACATAGGACGTATCGCCAGATAGGAACTAATGTGATTCCTCAACATTTGCACAGATCTATAAGATGGTATAGATTATTTTTTATGCTTCCCATCAAGTTGCCTTTTAGCTGGTACTAAGTCTGTCTCAGATGGAAGTCTGATCTCTCCTTAGCTGTTCTCGTTTTCTTCTTTTCTGAATCCTGGAGCCTGATAAGATTCTCAGTTTTGTCCTTGGTTTCATCTTAAAAGCGATGAGTGGTTCTCTCAGCACTCATAGAAAAATGTTTTAAGCCTTCAGTGTATACCTGACTAGAACATCTGTGCACATAACATGATTTTCCTTTACTAATATTAACAATCATTCAGAACATAACTTTAAGAGGTTCTGGCATTAAAAGAAAGCCACTATCTATCTGCTCTACCTGTGAGACGTGGGTATGAGGAGGAACAAAAAGAGCTAAGGAGAAAAGAAAATACAGTGATACCACCGTAAAATCATAGGCTATGCACATGAACCATGGGCAAACTCAAATCTAAGCTTGAATTTACCAGCTTCACCAAGATTTGAACTGTCAGTTTCTTATTTTTTTCCTAAAACTGAAGAAATGCATCAAATCCTTCCCTTGAGACCCATAAGACTTAATGGGCTTGTCTGAGTCCATTTGCACGGGAGGCAAGAAAAGACTGGAGGGGATTTAGAGACCATTAATTCAGAGCCCCTTTCTTTACAGTATCTGATCTTTGCTGTGTTGGATAGCCTAAAATTCGGTCATATTTTATAATCCAGCATCTGTCTGAACTTGCATAGTCATTTTGTCAATTGCCTCAGAAAAATGAAGCATTCTTTTTTGATGACCTCATGTAGAAAACAGACCTCAAATTAATTTTTTCTTTGCTTCAAATTCATCTTGAAATTCATAGAGTTTAAAATGAGATTGCTGTTTAAAATCAAGTTATTAGATTTTGGTGGATATTTGGAATGTGTTTGAAAACTTGCAATTTTTTCTTAACAATAAATATTTTCAAAATTCACAAGTGAAAAAAATTTCATATTTATAAACTTAACAGAATTCTCTCTTGGAAGGTAGGGAAAGGAACCCTTAATAGGTGTTGAGTTTTAAGAAAAGGAGTGTTTTTGAGAGTGTGACAAATGGTGAGGGAGGGATTAGTTAACAGGGAGAACAACTATGGAAGGTGTTTACTGTGGACATAGGGGTCACTGACTGAAATCCACTCCAAGCAAGCAAAATCTTGCATTTGTCACACTGAAATTCTTAAGCTTTTTGTACTGATTTGATATTGTTCAGATGTGTTGGTATTTCTTTGGTGGACTAGATTATTTGTTTAGGCAGGAGGTGGTAAACTGAAAAGAGGGAGAGAGGTTCTCTTTCAATTGAACAACTATAAAAAATGACATAGCCGTGATACTCTACTCGAATATATACAACATACTTTCCTAAAGACAACAATGAACACCAACACATCAATAAGAAATTTATCTCAGGTCCGGATGATGGTCTAGTAAAAGTGGTGGAGAGAAGAGGGAGGGCAAAAGGGGAGATGGAGTGAAGAAAAGATGGAGAGAAAAAGACCCATAGAGAAAAACAAAACAAAATCCCAGGAACAGAGAAAGGCAGACTTAGGGGAGAGAGAGGGAACCCGGAGGAAGGAAGTGAAGGCAGCAGCAAGCACTGTGGAGTCTCAGTGGAATCTAAAGTGGAAGTGAAAGCGTAAAGCCTTCTCACTTGAACTTGGAGTATTTATTACTCTTGGAAATGTTAAGAGCTAATTAATAGCACAGGACAAATATATATATATTCATTTGTTCCGGGGTTATTGAAGTTTATTCATACCTGTTGGCAGCTAATCTCCTCTGGAGCTGGTACCTTAAAATCCCTTGTATGCTGGGGCACCTAGGTGGCTCAGTCGGTTAAACGTCTGACTCTTGATTTTGGCTCAGGTCATGATTTCACGGTTTGTGAGATTGAGCTCCCATGTCAGGGTGTGTGTTGACAGCGTGGAGCCTGCTTGGGCTTCTATGTCTCCCTCTCTCTCTGCCCCTCTCTTGCTAATGCTCTCTCTCAAATTAATAAACTTAAAAAAAATTCCTTGTATGCTCTCATATCTCAGGTCAGTGGCCATCGCTACCTTATCTGGAGTTACCCAGTGTGTTCTAAGAATTATTTTCAGCAGGAAGTCAGTTGAATGATTGCAACATCTCAAATAGCTATACTCTGACACTCACATCAGGTAGTAAATAAATGACCTTTTAACTGCCATGTTTTTGTGAGTCTGTTTGAATAGTAGCAAATAAATAAGCTGTCAGAATAGTAGGCTGAGTTTGTAGCAAAGGCAGAAGGCAGAAGCTGCATTAGTCTACTGCTCTGAGACACCATGAGTTGTTTTTGCACATTTATCTGAGAAAGGAGGACAAAGTTCTTTTCATAAGCTAAAAAATCTCTGTAGTTGACTGGTTTCATTTCCAGATTTTAATTTATATTGTCTTTCTAGCCAAAGTCTTTTATTTTTTAAAAAAACTTTTAACGTTTATTTATTTTTGAGGGACAGAGAGAGACAGAGCATGAGTGGGAGAGGGGCAGAGAGAGAGGGATACACAGAATCTGAAGCAGACTCCAGGCTCTGAGCTGTCAGCACAGAGCCCGACGTGGGGCTTGAACTCATGAACAGTGAGATCATGACCTGAGCCGAAGTCTGACGCTTAACCAACTGAGCCACCCAGGCACCCCTACTGCCTTTGAATACCTAGTGCCCTGGTGCATTGAAGCCTTTTAATGAGTCCACTGCCATTTAGAAGCATGTCCTGCTGCATGTTTCATTTATATATAGCAAAGAGGAAGCTGAAGAAGTAATTGCATGTCTTCTCCATTGAAAAGTTAAAGACTGAATGCTTTTCTCCTTAAATGTTTGAATAGAGGAGGTGATCGGGAAGAGGGCACATGACCGGGGTTTTGCAGAGGCAATTCACATACCAGATATACGTCCTCAGATGATGCCACTAAACTTCCACCCAATTCAGAGAGTCCGTTTTTACAAATTGGCCGTTTGATGGAGTCTTGTCTGTATTTGTGATAATTATAAAGCGGTGGTTCTCTATTTTATCAGAAAATGCCCTTTTTTATAATAAGTAATTTGTAATGACTCATTTAATAAGTTAAAATGTATAGTTTCAAAAGATCGAGATGCTCCAACTCTATTATAAAGGAGAAATAAGAGAAAAGCAATTTATAGTAAATATATACTAATATCTAAATACTTCATCACAACTGTCTTGTTACCTCCCAATGTACCCTAGGGAGCGATGCTACCTTCTTTAAATTTGGAACCCTTGTAATAAAGTAGTATTTCTCAGAACTATGCCTTTCTTGGTTTGTTTTTGGTATTTTTACTTTTGTTGTCATTTTTATCATTATATTTCCTTGTAAGTGCTAGAAAATGAGTATAGGAGTAGGAACAACTGAGTGTATGCCATCTCCTCTTCAGAATTATTTCAGCCATGGCATTCCGGACATCGATGACTTACCTGACATATGCACCCTTCATATGCTATTTAGACCAAAGTCATGCATTTCTGTATCATTAAATTGTCAGTTTCTTCTGAGGCCATGTGAAATTATGTCAGTCCAAACATTTGTAATGATGACATAGGGTATTTATGATGTATCTAGATTTATTACCTCATGGCATTTTATAACCAATACATTTTCAGAAAAAGAATTTCTATTTTTTCTGCTAAAATATCACTGATTAACAGAATACAAAGCCTCCTCAAAGATACCTTTGAGAAAAGGCAATATTGTTATGATATTTATTGAAATAAATGACCTAGAATATCAGAAATCTTGCCCACAGTATATATGAAGTTACAATATTTTATTAGGAAATTAAATTTATATTAATGCTTTAAACAGTAAATTTAAAAAAATCAAGATTAGGTAACTTCAGTCCTTTAATCTAGTAGGAAATTCAGCAGAAGATATGTACTTGATAAACAAAACTTAAAAGTTGAGTTGAAAAGTTAGGGCCATGCATTTAAAGGAGAAGGAAATCATACTCTTGGGGATGTAATTAATTTTAGAATGTAAATATATTAAGCTGTCATATCAAAATAAAATGATAGTTTAAATATTGCCGTGAATAAGTTTTTTTGCTTTTGAAATACTACAGATCCTATGACAAACTATTAAATATTCTATATTCTATATAGTTCATCCTTTGGCCAACTACCATTAGTGTGACTTATCTGTAGAGACTGTATGACAGGAGGTTAAAAGTGTGCCCTCTGGAGGTCTGAATCCCAGGTCTTACCACTTACTAGCAGTGTTCTAATTCTAAATTAGAATTTAGGTAAGTCACTAACTTCTTCGGCCAACGAAATAGGTATAATAACAGTAACTATCTCTCATGAAGGTGTTGTGGGGATTAAATGGGTTAATGTGGGTAAAGCACTAACAGCCATGTCTGGCATGCAGTAACACCAGGTATGGGTCAGTTACAATTATCACGTGTGAGTGAGGACCGTGACCTTTCAGTTATCTATGTGTGGATTATGCATATCTATCTCTAGATAATTATCCCCACGTCTTTGAAGGAGTAGGCACAGACCCCTATTTTTCTCAGAAAAGCTGGTAGGATGTTGGGAAGGTAGGACCAGAAAGGAAGCAAGACCAGCAAGGCTGTGGTATCAAGCAAAGTGTCAGAGGAATAACTGGCTTAGTCTTACAGAGGGCCATAGAGACAAAACAGACTACTCCCTGGAGGTTCAGAGCAGAGCAGACCGTACTCCTCCATCCTTTGGGCATTGGTTAAGTGTTACCACTGGGAAGACTTCAATTTCCAGGCACTTTTATCTCTGCTAAGGCGCCTGAGCAGGAAGGATTTTTGTTTGGGTTGTTGAAGATACTAGATACTGTTGTTTAAGGCCATACAAGGTATTAGGTTTCTGTTATTCATAATGAGTGAGTTGACAATTTTCATTTTGCTTCGTAAGTGCCGGTCACTTCTGAAATGCCTGTGTGGTTTGCTTTTCAGATGAATTCTGAAAAAAGAAAAGAGCAGATGATAGCATTTAGTAGTTTAACATAAATACTCTGCTGAATTAGACAGCTTAGTTTCTCATAACATGCACAGGAATGTTCACCCCAGAGTTGACAGCGGTGCCAAGAATCTTGCTTCACAAGTGAAGACTGGAAAGAAACTTACCTAAACTAATATACTAGATACTGTGTGCTAAGCTCCTGAAAATGATACTTCATTTAATCCTTATCACATGCATGTGAGTTGGGTGTTATCCTAGTTTTAAGGCAAAGGAAATGGAAGTTTAGAGAGGTTAAAGCTTTATACCCAAACTTGCAGAGCTAGAATTAAATTTGAAGTCAAAGTCTGCACTGTTTGCTAGTTCTGACACGACCGATAGCAGGAGAAAGCTTTATATCCTGATTTAAGTTGGCATCTAGACACGCAGAATTTTCTGTCTTTGAACCATCATAGCTTTTTAGTGTTACTGAACCATGAGAGAGTAGGGAGTGTGTGTGTGTGTCTGTGTGTGCACGTGGGACTGTGTGTGTATAAAAGAGAGAGACAGAGCTGAGAGACAAAGATACAGAGAGACAGACACACACACACGCACTGAGAAAGAATTAACATAATTGATAGTTGTTCATAAATTTTATTCCTCTGAGCAGTGAAAACCACAACAAGTTGTAGAGCATGGTTTGGAAGTTGTCCATGTTTTTGTTAATTGGGGTATAAGCACAGATACTCTTTTGTTTTGTTTTGTTTAAAAGGGACACACTCTTTAAACATGAGAAACAGCAACTGGGTAAAGAATTAAGAAAAAAATGCATTTATCCATTCTCCTTTCTCAGAGGAAAGTTTATGCCTTCCTTTAGGCCAATCTGTGTGCACCTGAAATTTGTGCTGGTTCAGGGTCATTGACTCACTTGGTTGGTTTAGACAATTGTTTAAATGCAGAGAAATTGGACTGCGGACTGATTCTTTGGATGCTTGAGTGCAATGCTTTATTTGCTAATAGTCTAATCTAAGTATCCCCACAGATGTTGATAAGACAAGAATGAACCTTGAAAGTTCTTTTTGTTTTATCAGAAAGATGTCTACAAGCCTAATTCCCATTCCTGAGGGGCTCGAAGGGCTTCTCCACAGCATAGAAACCTTATTCCAGGAAGGGACAGCTCACTTCTCTTTCTTGCAGTTACTTGGTTATCCTGGGGCCTACCATGATTGGAGAATAAAATTTCAGAACATGCTCTTTAGAGTAGCTGACACATCACCAGAGCCATTGCTTTTCTCATGTTGCTAAAACTCAGAATTTCCTTTATTTGTACTCTATTTCCCAAAGTTTACACATGATTTCCTGCTGTTTACATACATTTCTTAGAAATGTTTTCAAACGGCCTCATTGTTATAAAAAAAAGCCTGGAGAAACAGAAAAATGTTCCTATTCAAACTGATCATAAATTTTTGGTGTGATCTTTAAAACAAGCAGATAAACAATTTTTAGGGAAAGTGTGGGGAAAGTTTAGAGACTTGAGAAATGAATTTTAGACTTAGGTTCAAGCTAACTTCAAAGAGGAAGAACAGTCATCTGCTGTTACACCTGAAGGAAACTCCTTTTGTTGTTGTGTTTGATATCCTTTTCACATAAGTCCCCAAGTTCATTTTTTTCTGCATCTAGAATTTCAATTAATGCAGTCATTTTTTTCGTTTCTAGAAAAATGCAAAGACGACTTGTGGAAGCAATAACAAATAATAAGCGATATAATTATTAATGTCCCTGATTAACAGTTATAACCAACATCGAGCCACTTGTTAAGCGAAAAATACCTGATTCACTTCCCCTGAGAAAGGGCTTAAGTGAATAATTGTTCATGTAATGTGATGTGCTGTATAAGAAAGCACAATGAATGTATATTAATTATATAATAAAAGGTAAGAAGATATACAAAAAACTGTTCAATGTGACTAAAATATTAAAAATGGACCTAAATAAAGTGATTCTTTTAACTAGTCCTAAAATTCTACCTTAAAACAAAATATAAAAGGCCTTAGCAGAAAGAGGGAAAGCTTAAAGTTTACCTTTTATCATTTCATAAACATTGTTCATTTCCCCTTTCATTTTGTGGTACTATAAATAAAGACATTGCTGTGGTACAACAACTATGAAACCATGCAGCAAGATTCTTTAAAAGTTAAGAAAAAGTAAGAAATTTTATTGTCACTAAGCTCAAAGAAACTGTTGAATAGAGTGAAGAATCAGTGCTTATTTTTTTAAGCAAAGATGTCAAATGAATCTTTAATGTTAGCAAGCTTTGAATATTAAAATATGATTCTTAATTAAAACTAGTTATTCTCCAGAATCTGGTCTCTCTTTCTTACACAGCAGTAGACATATAAGAACCCCTAATTTTTACCTAGTAGTTGGGTGCTTGAAAAGAAGACAGTATTTTCCAGTCAGCTTGCAGCAAGCTGTGGCCATGTGACTTCATCCTGTTAGAACACAAGCGGCCATCTTGGACCAGGAGGTAGAACTACATGGTGAAGATGGCCAAGCAACAAAGTAGGTGGAACCTGGGTGCCCGACATCATGGAATGGCATACCAGACCCTGCTTGATGATGACCTCTGGTCTTTTTCTTTTTTCAATAGAAATAAACTATTATGTTCAATCAGCTTGTTTTCAGTTACTGGGTTGAGATCTCTTTTTAGCGTCCAAGTTAACCGAAGTTAACTCTGGAAGATACATCAAATTATTTTTCTTTTTGATCACTTCTAAGATGATTTCCTGTGCAAATAAGTTCCTCAGGATAATAAAGATGAGCAAGGCACTGAAGGCCTGGTTTACAATTTTTCAGTAAGACCTCATGTGTCAGATCTCAGTGATCAGCAAACTCACTTGGATAGAACAGGTCAATGGATCTGGCTCTGAAAAAAGAACCTACACTGAGCTCATCAAGACTTTCTTTTCAGCAGCTATTGTCTGTCACCTGAACAAGTGAAGTGACCAACAGGTGTATTGGGAGCCAAGAGGGAATATCGATAGATAGGTAGATAGATAGATAGATAGATAGATAGATAGATAGATAGATAGATATTAAAATATTTCGATATTAAAATGGGCCTAAATTTTCCAAAAGACACAGGTTAGAGCATAGAAGAGAAGTGTGGAGGTGGTGGTGGTGTCGACATCTTTCATGTCTGCTTGAGTCTGTCACCATTATTATAGAGGGTATTTCTAACTGCATGTCTCAGATGTACCTTATTTGTCACCATGGGAAGTAGAGGACAAACTCAAAGCCACCTGCAACCCTAAGCACAGCTCTCAAGAAGCATTTTTTCTGTTTTGGTCCATATGCAAAATCTGCCCAGACAGATGGCTTTGCCTAAATGGGAGACAAATTTAATCTTATAAAAATGCTTTGGGTAAAGCAGATTTACTTGAATTAAGCCTCCTAAGTGGAATTTTGTATTCTTTCAAAGTTATAAACCAACAAACCCAAAGTTGTCATTGCCACTTTCTAATGAAATCGTAGCCCCCCCTCCTTTTATTATAAGTTTTATATTTATGTGACTTCCAGTCCCCCTTCGACCCATATTGGCGTGTTAGCTGATTTTGAAGAGATGAAAATGATTCTGGCCGGTATGTTTTTACTTGCTGCCTGGAGCATCTATGCTGGACAGTATATTTTGGGCTCCCTTTAAAAAATGTCATTTTCTTTCCCCCATAAAGTTAAAAATGTTTTGCTTTTATTTAAGGCATGTTAGGTCTCTTTTGCATAATTTTTCCTGCCTTTACTGATGTTTGCAACACTTCTCAATTTAGTACCATCTGTGAATCCATCAGCTTGCTATTTACTGCCTCTTTTAGATCATTAAGGGAGATGTTATGGCAATAATGCTTTATTTACATGTCACTTTTCCAGGAAACTCAGAGTATATTTATAAAGCTATTGTATTAAACAATGTTACCCATGTGAGGTAAAGAATTTTATTTTTAGAGAGCATTTCAACTCTAGTATGACTTATTTCAGATAGAAGGAAATATTTCAGGCATTGCAGAGTTGAGGTATGTCTGTTATTAGATATTCTTGTTGCTCTGAGTCATTACGAAGTTGTTACAGTGCTTCCAGTGGTGGTGTAATCACATGAGAATTGGGAATGATTGTATTAGATTGATGAATGAGTTTTACTTTTTTCCCAGTTCCTGCTTGGTCCCTAAATCTGAGTCTTGATTATTGTGAAATGGCAAGAAGCCAAGAAAGTTAGAGGAAGAAGGAGACACAAAATAATTGGGTAAAATGAATTATTAAGGATTATATAAAATTTTACCATCTTGTCTCTCTTCCTTTTAAATTATGGCATTATTGTGTGTGTGTATGTGTGTGTGTGTGTGTGTGTGTGTGTGTTTGTGTATTTCTTTCCTTTTTTTTTTTTAAACTTTTTATTGTCAAATTGGTTTCCATACAACACCCAGTGTTCATCCCAACCGTTATGGTGTTGTTAATATTTAGATGTCCTTCTAGAAGCCTGCAGACTAAGGAATCCTTTGTGAAAAATGCAGAAAATGAGAATCCAGTCCCATTACTGAATATATATATATTTTATTTTATTTTAAAATCGTGTTGCATCCTAGCAATCATGTACTTGGTTAACAGAGGAAACATTCTCATGTGTAGTTCCGCAGTACTTTTACTGACTATCCAATGACCTAGGCCCTTAGCAGCACATAAGGAACCTCAGTTCTGGTTTAGCCCTTTTTTATCCGTAGTTTTGAATGTCAGAAATGAAATGTCATCTGTTAACAACTCATACCACCTCTGCAAGTTAGTTCAAGAACTTTGGGCTCCCAATTTAGATGATGCAGGCTGTTGCCGAATTGAGTTTGAGATCTATCACGTACTTATTAGGGAATCAAAGTTAGGATCATCTGAAAGGATAGTTAGAGTTTGCAGTGTTTAACAGAATTTTAGCTGGTATTTGACTTCTGAATTTCTATTTTCTCTTACTTCTTAAGCTCATTAATTAATTCACTTAGGTTTTATTTATAAATGAACTTAATTGAAGAGGATCAAATGAATAAAAATGAAAGGGAAACTGTAGACCCCTCTCTCAATAAGAATATAAAATATATGGCAAATTTGGGAAAGTGGAGTTTCTGTATTTTCATATAAGTTGCTCACCAGGAGAGTGAACAATACATGTGGATTTGTTTGATGGACTTTTGTCTCAGGTTGCTGTGTCTGCTGGATGAGGCAGTGGCTTCTGCGCCTATGGCTTGTCGAGTGCACTGGGAGAGGGCTCTGTGAGGGCCATTTAAAGTTGACATTAAGTTTCTGTTACTACAACAGCAGTGAGACCTAAGGCCCGCATGAGGCCTAAGGCAATTAGAATAGAGACTCCCAAATTTAATTCATTTGAGTATTATCATCTCCCTTTGCCACATATAGACATACAACCTTCATTACTATCTACTGATTTTACTTTAAGTCAACTCAGTTTAGGGACTTAAATTATCTTAAAAGGAAGTTTTATATTACTACCACAAATCAGAAAAATCGTCTTCAAAAATAGATGTTAACCGGGGTGCCTGGGTGGCTCAGTGGTTGAGCATCCAGCTTCGGCTCAGGTCATGATCTCCCAGTTCATGAGTTCAAGCCCTGCACTGGGCTATGTGCTGACAGCTCAGAGCCTGAAGCCTGCTTCAGACTCATTGTCTCCCTCTCTCTGTGCCTCTCCCTCACCCATGCTCTCTCTCTCAAAAATAAATAAACAACATCAAAAATTTAAAAAAAATGGTTAACTATAAAAATAAATAGGATAAAAACAAAAAAATGTTTATACAGTTCTCAGCAGGATGATGTTACCTGAAGGCTTAATGCCTGTGAACATTTTTCTTCTGTTAAGACAAGAATAGACAGATGTAAAAGACCCGCTAGCACCGAACTGAGATTTCTCTCCTCGTCATTAGAAAATCGAAAGGTGAAAACTTTGCCATTCCCTGAATCAGAGTTTTTAAGCATTGTTATCTCCTAAAATGATATCCCAGGCCATGCTTTGAGAAATATAGGATTAAAAAAAATCAAATAACATGGATCTAAAAACCTAATCAACTCAATAATTCATTTATTCATTCAATTTATTATGTTCTCCCAAACTGGGTATGCAATGTTTAACAAAGCACATAAATCCTTGCCCCCATGGACTTACCATGGGATCGAGATCTTTCCTTTCAACCTCTTACGTCATGTGTACGGTCCTATCCCCTCTTTTTTTTGTCCCAACTTTTTCCACTTGTTACCCCAGTTCAATGTAACTTATTGTGAGATAAGAAATTCCTTATCTCTTCTGACATCAATCTGCTCCCATTGTCTAAGACACAGCCTTGGAATGCACCTTGATCTTGCCCACAGGCAGAACTTCTCCAACCTCTAGCAAATTTAAATTATATTTCAAGTTTCTTATGCCATTCTTGCAATTCCTATAGGATCAAATGAGTGAGAAAGCCAGGAGGCATATCTAATATTAGGAGGTCCAGGGTCCTGATTATTCTTTTCATTTGTGCTACTATTTGGTGGTAAGTTGGTTTTGATTCCAAAATGTGTTCTGGGACCTAGACTAAGTAATCTGGCCACATCAAGTATCTAAACATTGCCTGGTAAAATCATTTTACTGCAGGTGGTTGACTCAAAAGATATTTATTGAGACTCTCAAAGACTAAGAACAAACTGAGGGGAGAGGGGGGTGTGGAAGGGGGGAGAGTGGATGATGGGCACAGAGGAGGGCACTTGTTGGGATGAGCACTGGGTGTTGCATGGAAACCAATTTGACAATAAATTATTTAAGAAAAAAAAGGATTTTCCATTTCCATGAAAAAAAAGATATTTATTTTATTAACATGATCTAGTATACTAGTAAGTGCTATTCTAGGTTCCTCCATAAAATTTTGCCTTCGGTGTTATTACCAAGCCCGAGTCAGAGTCAAGGCCTATGATCTCTTCAGTTAATTCTCTGTTATCCCCGTAGCAATTAATTTCAGTGTATATTATCTGATGTCATGAGAGTTTAATAACAAAGATTATGGCCTCAAGTTCCATTTTCCAGAGAAAAGCAGCTGTGGCCAAGACCAGCTGTATTCATAGGCCCCCCTCATCTTTACTGGAACAAATATGAAAGGTTGTCTGTAGTTAAAATGTGGAGCCTCCAAATTCCATTTGTTGTTCTGACTGAACTTCAGCATAATTATATAAACCGCTTCGAGAAAGGGGTATACCTATTCCATTATCCTTCTAAATTTAGATATGACAAATTTTGACATCCTCCAGGGGAAGAAAAACCTTTAAATTCGAAGGAAAGCAAACCCACGAACAAATTTAAAAAGTAATGTCAATGGGAAATTCCAGGAAAGAAAAGCTATTTGCAGTATATGCTAGGAATATTTGGAAACAATACTAGGAAATATGAATGTGCTAGAATGCATGAGTAATACATATTTCTTAAAGTTTACAGTGGCATCAGGGAGCATGCATCTATGGTCTCATCGAAAGCGAATCTGTCTTGTTGCTTTCTGAAAGCTTTACTATGTGTGCCTTCAATTGTGGATTTTGCTAGGGCTGTATATAACCCATGCATCTGCTAGAGTCATGTACCCCTCGGAGTAGTCAGTAGAATGCTAACTGAAAAGAGTTGAATTGCTCTCTTTTTATTTTGTCTTTTCCTTCCAGAGATAGCTTCAGGAGACATGATACTGGCTGCCCTCTTGTACTTTATTAATGATAGTAATTTGGAGATGAAGTCTTTGAAAAGCTTGGCATGCAAGATGGCAGGGAACAGTTTTACAGTTTAGATCAGAAAGACAATAAGTATGTGTTTATTTGCTGCCAGATTATCCATCAGCTTAATGCAACTCTGCAATTTCTCACTTTGCTCTAACAATGTGTTTATAACAAGAATTTATAATTCTGCCATCTCACTCCTCAGTGTGTGTGACCTATGTCTCTTATAAATGGCTTCTTCTGAGTGGTGTGATGATGGAGGAGCTTTGACATCTGATGGAATTTCCTCTAAACAACTTAAGAGAAACTTGTGTAGACATTTCTGTTGGGGCATCCCAGCAGGTACCTGTCAGGTTTGAGAGCCTCACGCTCGTTTGAGCTGGAGAAATGCCAGTAGAACACAGTGTCAGAGGAGTAAAGCCAAGAAAATGTTTTCACTCTGGGTAGCTGTAGAAAAAGGGCAATCTGCAAGATGAAGTAGTTTCTTAGTAATTCTCTGGAAAGGCAAGGGGTGATTTTCCCAGCACTAGCTCTTTGGACCAAAGCCCAGGCTTCCTATGGACAATACCGTGGCAAGAATTCCTGGCAACATAGTACTGTCTCCAATTATGCCAGCACTACAGAGACATCTATGAATAGGAAGGACATTGACACAAGGGCTTTGACAAAGTCACAACTATTTTTAGAAAACTATATATATATATATATACATATATATATATATATATTCTCCTTGGAAAAAGAATATCTATTTACTATAGACCTTCTTAGACTACTATGAAAAAAATGCTTACAATAAATGCCAAACAAAGATCAAAGATTTAATGTATTGGTTATTTGTTTCTGTTTAAATCAAAGAAGGTAAATTCTTGGTTTATCAAATTGAGAAGTATGTCCACCTAATTAAATTCACAAATTCGTAGGTTAAATATATGCTAATTTAAGACATCAATAAAATATTGAATTGTTCCAAAAATGTTATCCCTTCAGGTTGCATAAAATTTTTTGTTTGTGCTTTTTTGTTGTGCTTTTTAACTCTTTAGGTATTTAAAATATTCACGTGCTAATATTAGAAATTCTAATATTAGTATTAAGGAATTCTCAGTGTATATACTCCTCTTTATTTAAAAATAAATGTCATGAGCATGTAAGACTTTAAATTCGGGGTGTTACTGATGGTAGTTGTTGATGGAGCAGTTGGGGCTAATATGCACTGAAAGTGAGGTTGCCTGAGTTCAGGAGAGATCTTGAGAGCAAATTAACAGTGGATTATCACTGTCATTTGCTTTAAACATTTTTTCAAAGAATCCTTCAATTGTCCTTGAAAAATTATTACCAGTGAGTGGAATGATTGAAGAATGAGAGGAATAAGAGAAGTCTGGGGCAATTTTAATTCTTCTTATCAAAGACTGTTTCATTGCATTGGACTTCAAGCCTTGCTTTCCACTTTTCTTTATAATACCTGATATTCCTGGAAGGGTAGATCAAACAACTTCTGAGCTATGACTTTGAAATCCAAGGATGAAATCCTACTTAAGAGCAAGTCTCAGCTTAATATGGTAGACAAGCTAATTAACATCTGAGCTGCCCTTTCTCAATTCTCTTAATAGCAAATAACTCTGAAAATAAATAAATAGAAAGAATAGCTCCACTAAAGACACGACCCAGGTAGTTTGTGCTGACTTGCTTGAACCTGCTCTGTTCCAACCGTGATATACATAAGAGGAGCCATGAATCAGTGAGGAATTGGGTTCTCCACATAACAGACCCCTCCAGCAACCTCCTTTCCCCAACCAAAGAAAAACCCAATGGCTCAAATATTTTAGAAATATTATTTTTCTCACCAAACTGAAAGCTGAGAGGTAGGCAGTTGCTGGTTCAAGGATTCCAGAGTCTAGGTCCTATAAATCTCTCACCCTTTTCTTTGTGATATTATAAGGCAGCTGCATCACATCCATATTCCAGGAAGAAAGAAAGGAAGGGAAAAAGTAAAAGGTCTCATGTTAAGTTAGCATGAATTTACTCCCTTTTTGAGAAACTGCTCAATCTATTTGTGTCTCATTGGCCAGAATTGTATTGCAGGACATCTTCTGCCTGGCAGAGAAGGTGGTTACTGTTTTCTAGATGAAAACATGACTATTCCTCATTCCCCAAATTGACATTCTCTTAGAAAGGAAGATGGAAATGGTAAGAAATTAGTCTGTACATCATTAATGTTACCTCACAGAATTCTCAAATCTATTCATTAGTTTCTTGGTTTCCCTGTCACCATATTTAACAAATTAGAGATAAGAAGGTATCAGTTAATTGGACTCATCAAGGACTGTATCATGAAGCTGTGAGACCTGAAGATGAGTTTTGAAGTTTAGTTATAATTTGAAGAAGAAAGCAGGGTAGGATTTCTTACAGAAGGGATAAAAGCCCCTGGATGGAAGTGATCATGGTACGTAAGAGTGTGATTATGGTTGTGGGTGAAGAGGCAATTAGGGGATCAGACTTGCATGAACTGAGATGTTTGGAAAATCTTGGAGGCATTTCTTTATTTTTTCTTTATTTTTATTTTTATTATTATTTTTTTAATGTTTATATTTATTTTTGAGAGACATAGAGACAGAGTATGAGCAAGGGAAGGGCAGAGAGAGAGGGAGATACAGAATCTGAAGCAGGCTCCAGGCTGTGAGCCATCAGCACAGAGCCCAACGCGGGGTTCGAACTCACAGACCGTGAGATCATGACCTGAGCCGAAGTTGACCGCTCAACCAACTGAGCCACCCAGGGGCCCCTGAGACATTTCTTTAAAAAGTAGAATGGATAGAGAGAATTGTGTCAGATACTCAGATCTGATTGTTATATGGCATTATGGAGAAGCTTAAAGCAATCCAAATTATAGTCCCATGAGAAGCTCTAATCCTTAAGGTTTATTAAAGAAGGAAACTCATCTCTAAATGAGCTATTTAATATCCATTTTCCATTTCTATACTCATTATCTTTGAGGCTGCCTTGAATTTTCTAAGTGTTTAGGATAATTTGTATTTTATCACCTTCCTAGAACATAGAAAGTGCTCATACATTGGCAAAATCAAATCAAATTGAATTGCCCCCTGCTCACCAACTCTCATGGAGATGGCCCAAAGCTGTTGCTCAGGCTTCCATTTGGTTCCTGCACACGTCTCTCTTTTCATAGACCACCTGAGTCAGAGGAAGCCCATTCACAGCAGATTATTTGAACCAAATACATTTTCTCTTGAGAATTTAAGGTTTTCTGAGAGTCGTCATGCTTTAACACTCAGTAACAAAACTACCATCTGGAAATAGGGTCACTGACAAGCGTATAGAGGGGAGAAGAGGCCATAACCCAGGAATAAGCAAAGGAAGCTGTTCTACATGGACAGAGTGCAAAAAGAAGCAAATGGGAATGGGTCTCACCAAAGACATCGAAGTTTCCAGTTCTTAGAGGTTTGGCTCAACTTCATATTTCCTTCAATGAAAATGTAGTGGCCTTTCAGTAAATTTTCTTTTCGTAGACTGGTATATATGGTTTCTCTCTCTCTCTCTTGCTATCACTTATGCTTAACAAAGACAGAAATATATTTGGAAAATATTCCTGTATGTTCCTATTAGAGGGATGAGATTAAATGAAAAAGAGGAGGCACTATTGATACATTGCCTCTTTTTAAATGACAGTATAAAATTAGTGTAACCATTCATTCCAACCATCTTATTCTTGCATAGTGAACATCATTACTCGTATTTAAAAATTATAAGATAGTGAAGTTGTTTTAAAAATGAAAGTCTGTGTCATCTTTGGAATTTATGCAGATTGTCTTAATCTATTATTTACATATTAGTCCAATTAATTATTACAATTCATCCAGTCTTGGAAGCTCTAATAACATAAGGATAGGAAGTTTATAAGTGAATTTTCCACATTTTTGGGGGGAAAGTTAGAGGGTTCTATAGGGACCAATCAGAAGTATGTTTAGTAAAAAGACCATAAAACCATGGTCATACGCTATCTTCTCTATTGTTCAGTGACTTTTGGTCTTACCACAGATACCACTATCACCTCCTTGATCTGTTAGATCAGAATTATCTAATGAGCCAAACTTGACCTTAAGTGGGTCATCAGAGTGAATCTAGGGATGCTGCAAAGTAAGCAGTAATTACAAGAGAAGGTGTTGCCACATTGTTTGGTTTATAGTCCTCTAGTCTATAGTATTATGACTCTTTTCTTTAGAGATTACTGATATATTGAGTGCTCGTTTGTATTATGGTATATTTGTAGAACTTTAAAGAAACTTTGCTGGAGGGTTTTAGGTTTTTTTTAATTAAAATTAAATTTATTGTCATTTGCTAAACATAGATTATTGTGTGATAATTATCTCTCCTAGAAGTAATATATGAAATTAAATATTACCAAAGTTAGCTCTTTTTTCATACTTCCCTGTATGGTTTTTATTTTCTTTAGTTTCATTGCTTATGCTGAAATAATCCTTAAGAAAATAATGTACTTTCATTGAGAAAATTAATTAAGCACCCAACAAAATCTGTTTTTAGATTAGAGAACAGATATACTAGTTATGTACTTTGCATTCAGAGAAATTTATGAATGATAAGGTTAGGCATGTTTCTATTTCTTTTTAAAAGGAAAAGGAGATTGGTTTTCCATGTGAAGATTTAAAAGTTATTACACATGGAGAAACATTGTTTTGTAACCATGTGGTTTGTAATTTTAAGAATCATGTATTATTTGGAAAGTGGACAAATGGATGAATAATATATTATTTTTCTGATGAAAACACTAAAAATAAAAGTAATCTCAAACCGATGACCTCCTTGTTATTCAAAGAAAAATCTGCTGTGTAATTTACAGTAGATAATTTAACATGAATTACTTCACTGGAGTATTAGTTTTTCTCTCGTGGTAAGTAATTAGTAGAGACAATTCAAATGGTGATTTGACAAAAAGGAAATTTATGCCAGTGTTATCTCAGAAATTCATAACTTTATATTTCTTGATGAGAAAATTAACAAAGCAGAGAGAGTTTATTCACTTTTTGTGTAGTAATACCTTACAATATCATTCGATATAGCAGAGAGTTTTGATTCTCCAGATGGCCACAGTGTACTGGCAATTAGTGCTTGGAATTAGTCTCCCCCCACCCCTTCAAACTGGAACTAACTAAATTTGTTTACATTTGAGATTCAGATGTGTACAGGACAGGATGTTCCTGTTTGATGTTTTGTGCTTTCTCATTTTCATCCACTGCTAAGATATTTTCTTATGCTCTTTTGGCAAAGGGAGAAGTTAGCAAAGCACAACTATTTTTTTTCTGACCTCATTTGTTTGTTTAAAAACTTGGTCTTATAGAGCATCAAAGTGGTAAAAATAGAAGGATTTAATTCACATTTATAAGCTCTGTAGCAGGTCTAGAAAACATCCCTGAGCACACAAATCAGAGGTTGCAGGTCACGGAGGGAAACTGAGCAGAGGGAGTCAAGTTTCTAGGACATAGTACTGGTTGTAGCTAAAAGTTATGACTAGAAATTTTGAATAGAAACAGCGTCATAACCAGTCTTCTTTTACCCCCTCAAGCTTGTGTACTCCTTACAGAGCTCATTCTGATTATACATGGATCTACAAGTCAAACAAAGATGGCTCCATGCTTTTTTACTGTAATAAGAAAAGATGTGAAACAATTTTGTTTGCTTTATAACTATAATTTAACCTTAAGAATTTCTTTTTTTAAATTTTTTAAAAAGTTTATTTATTTTTGAGGGACATAAAGACAGAATATGAGCAGGGGAAGGGCAGAGAGAGAGGGAGATACAGAATCTGAAGCAGGCTTCAGGCTCTGAGCCATCAGCACAGAGCCCGATGTGGGGCTCGAACTCACAGACTGTGAGATCATGACCTGAGCCGAAGTCAGGCCGCTTAACTAACTGAGCCACCCAGGTGCCCCTAACCTTAAGAATTTCTATTAAAGTGTGTATTTCTTTATAATTTCTACTATACAAGACATTTCATCTAGCAATAACAGTATAAAGTACAATTTTTTTGCCAGAAGTCAATTTAATGATGTATATCATAAGCTACCTGTCAGTTAAATGCTTATTTTTTAATTTAAGTGTTTTTTGCTTGGTGATGCCACAATCAGTAAACATTTGTGCAGCGTTTATATGCTAAGAGCTATGTGCAATTAAAAAATGAGAGATTGTAATTTAATGAGGGAAATACCTATATTTGGTGACTATAGGATGAATAATAAGTATGGGTAAAATGGGTAAGAGATAAACAAAATAGACTACTAAAAATATAGCGTTATTTTGACTGAGGCTTTGGAGAAGAGGCAATATTAAAAGGAGCTTCCCAGAGGAAAGTTTAAACAGGACCTTGTGAAAGATAATTAGGACAGAGGTGGCAGCATTCCAGTTGTGGGTTGGTGGTGAAGTTGCCAAACATGAATTAAGTTGTGGACATTGACGAGTCTCAGATATATTTGGAAGCATCAGATGGTCCATATTTTTGGTAAATTGAGGCCAGACCAAGAAAAGGCCTCGAAGGCTCTGCTGAAGAATCTGGACTTCATTTGTGAATTATGGGGATTCTCTGAAGGCTTTTGAGTAGAGGAATAATCCTTAAGGACACTACCTCTGATGTCAGTAGGAAAGATGTAGGCAAGAATGAGAAAGAAGGAAGCGGGGGAGAGGGGGTGGGCAGGCACATGGAGATATTTCTTGGGAGGCTACAGGTAGTCCAAAGAGAGACAGCGGGTTAAAATGAGAAGGTCCAGTTAATGAATTTCTGAGTAACATAGCTGAGGTTTGATGGCTAATTGGCCATCAAGGAGAAGGGGAAAAGAGAGAAGTCAAATATTTTTCTTCTCAGCATTTTGACTTAGTCAGTGGGAGAATGGTGATGCTCTTAGCTAAAGATGGGAATTTTGGATTTGGAAGACAATGGATGAAGATAAAAAATTCCGTTTTGGTCATGGCAAAGAGGAGATGACACAGAACAGCATCATGAAAAGGAAGAAGGAATGGTCCACAATGATGAATGCTGTAGACTGGAAGAGCAGATTGGAACTTGAGAGTTCACTGACTTTTCTGATTAATATATCATCAGTGCCTTACAAGAAAGTAATTTTTTTAAAGGAAAGATTCAAGATGCATGGACTTTGGTGCCTATTCTGTGTCTTACTCTGTGATTCTTTGCTCCTGACATCCATTACAGATGCATGAATGTAGGATTGACTGAAGTTCCAGTTCCTCTACTTGTGTGCTGCTGCTCATGTTATTTAAACTCTCACAGTCTAAGTTTCCTCATCTGCTAAGCAGAAATAATGTAATACCTACCTCAGAAAATATGAGAAATGATTAATACATGTGAAAGCATGATATGAATTATAAAGTAAGTCCTACACAAATGTTGCTGTTACAATATCTGTATTGACTTTTGATGAAGTGGTAGATACAGAATAAGAAGTTATTAATCTGTTTCTTGTTACTGCTTCAAAGAACGATTCTTCTTTTTATTAGTTTTGGATGTTTTAGAAAGTGAGTTCATGGCTTACTTTGTGTAGCAAAATCTTGGGGTTGTGTTTCCTGTCCCTTCCATCTCCCCAGGTTTCCTGATCATTAGATTTTTTTTTCTTTCTCTTCAACTTTCATTCTTATTCTTCTCTCTCACCTCTCTCTCTTCCTCAATCATATTTTTATTAATTATTCCATACATATTTGTTGATCATCTACTGTATGCTAGGAATTCTTTTTGGAATCTGGGCATATACTAGTCTCCAGTGTTTGTATTTATGTGTGTTTACTAAGCAGTTTTATAAGAATTTGCATTTACTCTCTCTCTCTCTCTCTCTGACGAAGCTCATTATTCATATTGTAGACCTGTGTGTACCTCAGCTTTACTATTCCTCATCTACTGCATTTTGTTTAAATTCTGATCAGGTTCATCAGAATTAGCAAAGGTGTTTAAATAGCCTTCTGAAGGGTGTGCAGAAACTTTTGAATATTATCTCTACAGTGATTCTTATTAGATCAGAATACACATAGCTCCCTATATGTGTTTGTCAGAATGTGAGAGAAGCAAACTTTCAAAATATACATTTCAGCCTGGAAGTTGCCAAACATCTACCTTCCTCCCTTATTCCAGAGGCATATTCTCTACTCCCCACCCCCATTGCCCTGTATTGAGGAATGTTTCTGATAGGAATTGGCCAAATTTTTCAGTGTGTTAGAATTAGTGGAAAAGAAAACGGCTGAGACTCATTGACCTATTAGATATAGATATTATGATGTATATCTATCGGGGGTATAAATAATATAAATTGATATATATAGTGAACAGATTCCTGAAATCACAATATATTAACATTTAGTTAATGAAATAATTAAATTGTAAATGTAGATACTATTCAAATTCTGTGACCTAATGTAAAACCCTCCAAGTGTCTTTTTAAAAATAATCTATACAATTAAGGACATAAATGTTCTTTTATTTCTGTAATCCCATGATTCCGAGTAGTTAGGGAATCTTCTAATTTTATTTTTCTTAGAACAGCTTCATTGAGATATAATTCACATATCCATTTTAAATGTACAATTCAGTGGTTTTAATAGACTCAGAGTTGTCCAACTATAATTATAATTTGGGAACGTTTTTATCACCTCCAAAAGAAATCCTGTACCAATTACCTATCATTCCTCATTTCATTCCAACCTTCTGAGCCCTAGGCAGACACTAATCTACATTCTTTTGGTATAGATTTCCCTCTTCTGAATTTTGATATAAAAGAAATTATTTATTATTTATTTATTATTTCATATAAATGGAATATAATATCCTTTGTGTCTGGCATGTTTCACTTGGCATAATGTTATCAAGATTTCTCCATGTCATAGTATGTATCAGTATTTCATTAATTTTATTGCCAAATAATATTCCATTGTATGGATATAATCACATTTTATTTATCCATTCAATAAGTGATCAACATTTGGGTTGTTTCTACTATTCAGCTATTACGAATAATGTCACTCTGAACATGTGTGTTCATTTGTACATATGCTTTCATTTTTCTATGGTATATGACTAGGGGTAGAATTTCCAGGTCATATGGTATCTCTTTGTTTAAATTTTTGAGAAATTCTCAGTTTCCCAACGTGATGCAGCACTTATATTACCATCAGTAGTGTATGAGGATTCCACTTTCTCCACATTATGGCTAACATTTGTTACTATCTGTATTCTTGCTTATAGCCACCTTAGTGGGTGTGAAATGGCATTTCGTATGATTTTGGATTGCATTTCTGTCATGGATAATGGTATTACACATCTTATCATGTGCTTGTTGGCCATTTGTATATCTTTTTTTTAGAAAGGTTTTGCAGATCATTTGCCTATTTTTAATTGGCTCACCGCCTTTTTATTAGTTTTTATTATTGAGTTGTAAATTTTTTTTATATATTCCAGACACAAGTTCCTCATAAAACATGATTTATAGAGGCACCTCGGTGACTCAGTCGGTTAAGCATCCAGCTCCTGCTTTCAATTCAGGTCACTGTCTCAGGGCTCTTGAGTTTGAGCCTCACGTCAGGTTCTCTGCTGTCAGCACAGAGCCCAGTTTGGAGTCTCTGTCTCCCTCTCTCTTTGCCCCTCCCCCCTCTCTCTGCTTTTGCTCTCTCAAAAATAAAATAAATGTTAAAAAAAAAGCCACAAAAACCCATGTGATTTGTAAATATTTTTTCCTGTGTTGTGTGTTTTCTTTTCACTTTCTTGATGGCATCTTTTGAAACACAAAATATTTTAAAGTTGATGAAGCATAATTATTTTTCTTTTGTTGCTTGTGGTTTTGATGTCCTATCTAAGAAACCATTTGCCTAAGTAAGGTCATGAAGATTTATACCTGTGGTTTTTTTTCTAAAATTTTTAAGGTTTTACCTCTTACATTTAGGTATTTAATCTGTTTTGAGTTAATTTTTATATGCCGTATGAGGTAGGGGTACAATTTTATTCTTTTGTCTGTAGATATGTGATTATCCCTGCACCATTTGTTAAGTAGACTATTTTCCCCCCTATCAAAAATTAATTGACCATAAATGTGAAGGTTTATCTCGAGAATCTCAATTCTATCCCATTGAACTGTGTTTCTATTACAACAGTACTACCCTATCTTGATTACTGCAACTTTGTAGCAAGTTTCGAAATTAGGAAGTGCGAGTATTTCATGTTTCTTCTTTTTCGAAATTGTTGGGTTATTTTAATTTATTTGAATTTCCATATGAATTTTAGGACTAGCTTATCAATTTTTGCAAGAAGCTAACTGGGATTCTGATAGACATGGTACCGAATCTCAAGACCAATTTGAGATGTATTGCCGTCTTCACAATACCAAGTCTTCAGATCCATGAATATGACATACCTTCCATTTATTTAGGTCTTCTTAATTATTTTCAATAATGTTGTATAGTTTCCACAGCATAAATTTTGCACTTATTTTGTGTATTTATTCCTAAGTATTTTGTTCTTTTTGACGTTATTGTAAATGGTACTATTTTCTTAATTTAATTTTTCATTGCTACCATATAGAAATTCAGTTGAGTTTTATATATTAATCTTGCATCCCCACACCTTGCTGAACTTATTTCTAGTAGTTTTTTAGTGAGTTCCTTAGGATTTTTTATATTTAAATTCAAGTCATCTACAAATTGAGATAGTTTCACTACTTCCTTTCTAACCTGGATGCTTTTTATTTTATTTTCTTGTTAATTGTTCTGGCAAGAATCTCCAGTGCACTGCTGAATAGAAGGAAAGAAGAAAACATTCTCGCTTGGTCCTGATCTTAGGGGAACATTATTCAGTCTTTCGCCATTAAGTATGATGGTAGCTCTGGGTTTTATAGATGCCTTTATTGTGGTAAGTTTGCTTCCTTTTAATCCTGGTTTGTTGAGGCTTTCTTTGCTTACTCTGGCTGGAATGCCCTTTCTTCTCTCTCCTACCTGGTGAATTTTGTTAAATTGTCTAAAACCAGCTTAAATATCTCCATTCAGAAAAGCTAATCCTCTCCTTTTTTCACCTTTGGCTTGTAGGGATATAAGTCATAAAGGAATGGAAGAAACTGACTTTGAGTCTCTATTTAAAAGACTTTTCAATTTGGAAAAATGTCCAATTTTGAATTCAAGGCACAAAGATCACAGAGCCTTCACAGATAATTCCATTTAACCTCTCATGTGATTTTCAAGTGCAAAACCCTATAATTTGCATAAGCAGGAATGCATTTGCAAAGTACAAACCGATGTACATCTCTTCATATAGTTAGTAATCGGTGCATTTGCAAAAGTCTAATAAAAATGTGTCCTGAACTTAGATCTAAGATGATAAGTATTAAATATCCTTCAGTAGAAAAGAGATTGTGAGCTGTTTGATCCATTGAAATAGACTTTTTAGTAAGATGGCATATTAATTGAAAGCTGAAGATTAATGATTTTTACTTGCCTTTATATTAAGTCACAATTCACTTCTGCCACTTTTGTTCTCAAATAGTGAAAATGCTGAGTTTTTCCTTCACTTGGGGAGATTAGCTTTTAATATTGTTTTGATGGCTTTCTTTTAGTCACTCTTTCACTGACTCACCAATTCATTTATTCAGTAATTTTTTAGTTTTATTTCAAGAGTGAAGGAGAGAGTACAAGTGAGCAAGCAGGGGAGAAGCAGAGAGAGAAAGAGAGAGGGAGTGCTAGAATCCCTGCTGTCAGAGCTGAGCCCCACTTGGGGCTCAGTCTCAGGAAGGATGAGATCATGACCTGAGCCAAATCAAGAGTTGGACACTTAACTGAGCCACCCAGGCGTCCCTTCAATAAATTTTTAAAATGTGCATTTATACTAACTTCTACAGGAGATGTAAATAAAAGCAGAAATCCCTATTCCAGAGAAATTTATATTTATTAGAGAAATTAAAATAAAATAACATAATATGAAATAGTTGATCGGAACTTCCAGTTCAAGATGGCAGCCTGCATGCATGTGTCAGCTTCCCTTTGCCCCAACATCCATGCACATACATGGCATGCACACATTGGCACAAAGAGGAGGCATGCTGGGAAAACAGATACAACATAAAGGGAATTTAAGCCTGTTATTTATGCTAACCAGTAGATTCTGTAATTCATAAACATAAATGGACACAAAATATTAGTATATACTTGAAAAACCAGCAAAATGAAAGATGAAACAGTAGAAATAATTCCAGAAGAAAAAAGATAATTTAGGGAACAATGTAGAAATTAAGAATATTCCTTTAATATCCACTCTTTTTTTTTGTTTCCACAAAGTAAGACAAACATGATATGATAAAATTAAGAAAATAACCTGGAAATTTAAATATATAGAAATAAATTACAATAAAATTTGAATTGAGTAAATCATAAGTTGTTTATAGTGGAAATTTTTGAAAACAAAGTAAGAATATGAAAGATAAAGCCAAGGCAACTGTATTTGTCCTAAGAACAAATTACCACAAAGTCAATGCTAAAACAACAGAATTTTATTCTCTCAGAGTTCTGGAAGCCAGGAGTTTGAAATCAAAGTGTCAGCAGGGTTGGTTCCTTTTGGAGACTTCAACGTGTCTCTCCTAGCTTCTGGTGGCTGCTGACAATTCTTGGTTTGCCGTGGCTTGTAGATCCATCATTCCATCGTCTTCCTCTGTCTCCACATAGCCCCTCCCATTGTGTCTGTGTATGTTTCTCTGCTCTCTCTAAGGAACTGCCATTGAATATGGGACCCACACTAATCCAGATTAGAGAGATCCCTACATAAATACTTATGTGACTGCATATGAGTGTGTGATGTTTCTACATAATTGGCGTCTTACTCTGTATATTGCACAACTTGATTCTTTTCATCACTGTGTCCTAGAGATCTTACGATGTTAGTCCATAAAGATTTACCTCATTGTTTTTAACTGGCATGCAGGATCCCTCTTTAAATATTGCCTGATGGATGATTACTTATATTGTTTCCATTTTTTGCTCTTAAGCCATTGAACCTTTTTGGGCATGCTTCGTTGTGCCCACCTATGTGGAGATTCTATAGGGTAACAACTGAGTAGTTTGCTCTATTATAGGTTATACACCTTTTATGCTTTGTTAGACAATTTTAAATTGCTGAATTAATTTGCTTATGCAGATTGAATCATTGATATTACAAAGTATTAAATCTTAAAGTGGGCTTTGTGAAAAACAAATTGTTCCTGTGCAGTTTAATTTCCTCAGTAACAAACAATAGCCCTGTAGATAAGGGGAAAGGAAGGAAAGCAATATATTTGAAAGTAAGATTTGGATTGGAATTACATAATTTTCTTACTAGTAAACGTGGGAAAACTCCTTTCAAATATACAATGGTTAGGGACTCATTTAGCTGTAGTGCCAAAACCAAACACCAGTAATCAGTAACTTAGCATCAATATGAAGTTCTTTTCTGAAGTTCCTCTGGTTTGATACCCTTAATTTTTTTTAAATGAACAGAATAAAAAGCAGACTTAATAAAACTTAGCACAGGTTAAGAATAATGGGGGCCTTAGGCTGTTTGTCTATCTCAAAAATGAATAAACATTAAAAAAAATTTTTAAAGTCGCCACTAGGGGCGCCTGGGTGGCTTAGTCCGTTGAGCATCTGATTGAGTTTCTGCACAGGTCACGATCCTAGGGATGTGTGACTGAGCCCTGATATCAGGCTCCATGCTAAGCATGGAGTCTGCTTAAGATTTTCTTTCTCTCCGCCTCTCCCCTCTGCTCACGTACTCTTCTCTCTAAAAAAAAAGTCCCACTAAAACTAAGATCTTCCTCAACTGGTAATACTATCCAATGATGCATTCAAGGGATATTTAGAATGAACTCGATCAGCTGATAATTGGCTCTCTTGGCTGGATACTTTCCACCCCTAGATTTCCGTAGCTCTTTTTGTTCAAGACACCTCTACCTCAGTTTCCTTATCTGTAAATGGGGGCTATCTACCTTAAAGTTGCTTGGGGAGATTAATTTTAATATTTTTATGCTTAGCCCAGTATGAACAGTGAATTGATAACTGCTATTATTATGATTATTGTTGTTGAGATATAGTTTAAGAAGAAATATGTAAGAAAAACTCTTGAGACGAAGTAAAAGAAGGATAAGCTATTATAAAAATGTGGCCTAAATTCCCCAGTCTTTTTTATTTTCCAATATAGGGAATAGATATGAGTTACTTATTTTTTTTATCTAGTATAAGCTTCATCTCTATGCATTTATTCAGCACAGACTTAGAGAGCTCAGTGTAAAATAAGGGCGAGTTCCCAAGATATTGGTCTAATCAGGCTCTTAAAACTTCGACAGAGAACACAGCACTTACTGTGAAAATAGCTAGTAATGAAAATATCTAGGAGTGAGCGAGCACACAGCTCACTGGTCTCCTAACTGGCCCACTGTAGAGATTTCAAAAAGATGAGGGATCACGTATAAAGGAAACAACTGAACCTTTGTAGAATGTGATCTCCTGGCTAGCATTCTCTCTTCCCGGAGCTTTAATCTTCCTTTGGGAGTTAACTCATATATCCCTCTAACTTCTATAGGCATCAAATGTTTATTCTTCCCACCACGAGCTTTATTGCTACCATTGAAATCTGGGTCTGGGAATTATTATTTGCCTCTGAGCATGGTCATTTTTTGCCCACTCTTACCCATGTCAATTATTTCAGAAAGTCCCAGCGCCTTATTGATTGGATGTTTGGATCCAAACCTGTAACTTTTCTAGTGTCTACCTGTCAAATTGGTACGTAATGTACTCTCCGCTCCTGAACCCCTTTCTGGGCCTCTTTTTCTTTTCTGATTTTATGTGCATTCTTTAATTCTCTCTTACCTTCTAGAATAATACAGGTCACCAACAGAGGCCCTTTCTGTGATCATGCTGGCCTTGGACCTCCTTACCCTGTGCTCCCCACCATTGCTGAACTTCTGCTTTTTATATGATTTTGTCTTCTGTCACAACAGTTTCTCTTTCTCTCTCTTCTTTTCTATTAGAAATAGATAGGAAATATTATCCCATTCTTCCTAAAGAGTGAGTTTTTATTTCCACATCTCTTCTGAGCGTCCATCAGTGTGTTGAGAATGAAAGCAGATAGTATGTATTGAAACTGTCTGCTCCAGTCAGGTTGCCTCTGGGGCAAAGATTTTGTGAGGCTGCCATGTCCCATATCTTCCCGTCATAAGCAAGAATTTCTTCTCTGTCATCTGTCATTCTGAATCCCTTGAGTGTGTTCTAGAATATGCTGGAATAAGAGTGCTCTTGGTGCTGTCTCCTGCACTTTGGTTGCCTGCCATCTATCTTCTAGTGTCAAGATTCAAGGTCTTGTAGGCTTGGCCAGACTCCACTTTGTACTTCTCCTGCTGGTGCCAAATTAACCAAACCGCCTTTCTATTTTGAACCTTCTCTGAAAGCTTTCCAGCAGTTTCTTATTGCCAAGGTCTCTGCCCTCAGTTTTGAAGGTTTAAGGCTCACTTTTCCCCTTTCATCCCTCTGGCTGCATTTAATCAATGACCACCCCCGTGGCATCCGTGGGTGCTATTTTATGTGTCTGGAAGATTCCTCTCTATGCCATCCCCTTTCTGCCATAGTCCCCAGCCCGAATGCAGAACAGGCTATTTTGGTTACTTTTTCCCCTTGAAGGGTTCAGGTCTAGGCATGACCCTAGAAATGGGCTTTTTTTTTTTGTTCATGTGGGTGTCTTGAGAGTCGTTATTAGCTCCATATTTGTGAAAGCTAATGTGTTGGTTACTAACTACACATCCCTGAATACCTGAATCAAATAGAAGATTTTTTGAAAACAAATCCTAATAAAGAAACGTCTAAAGGTGAAAAGTAAATGAGGTAAATATTTTAAAGAGGTGTCATCCTTGTCATTTTTCTTGAATCACACCTCTGGATACCATCCGATCATAAGATAAGCACTGCCCTCCCCTTTCCTTCACACAGTTTCAAGTTCTGGTTCACAGTAACAGACAACTTCTCTTGGCAGAAGAGTCGGGGTAGGGCCCAATTGTAGGAAGTCAAACTACCTGGGTTTGAATCTCACTGTGGCCATTTTTCCACTTTTTGGGTGTGTGATCTCAAGTGATGTTTCTTTTTAAAAAATGTTTATTTATTTGTTTTTGAGAGAGAGAGTGAGAGTGCAAGCAAGCAGGGGAGGGACTGAGAGACAGGGAGACAGAATCCCCAGTAGGCTCCTCACTGTTAGCATAGAGGCCTATGCAGGGCTCAAATTCACAAACTGTGAGATCATGACCTGAGCTGAAATCAAGAGTTGGATGCTTAACTAATTGAGCTACCCAGGTGCCCCTTGAGTGGTGTTTCTTGATCTCAGTTCCATAGTTTTCCATGTATCAATGGGTCATGATAATTAGTGCCTACATCATTGGGTTCTTATACAGATTACTTAAGTTAAAGCCTATCTTATTATCTTTAACTAAAAAAACAAGTGATAAATTCAACCTACCATATTCATCTGAACTTTAACGGATGAAAGACTCAATTTTTCCCCCTGAAGTTATATACATTTACCATGTCTTTATTCTCTATCTGTATTCTCTTGGTGTTTGTCTGTGTTAATGGTTTATAGTTTATCTCAGAGGACAGTGCTCCATACAAGTATTACTTAATAAAAGGTTTTCAATGAATTTGATGATAAGGTGCACTGTATTAGGTTTCTCAAACTTTCAGAATATTTAAATCCTGGAGTCGTTTTTTTTTTAAATTTTTAACATTTTTGTTTATTATTGAGAGACAGAGCATGAGCATGGGAGGGGCAAAGAGAGGGGGAGACCCAGAATCTGAAGGAGGCTCCCGGCTCTGAGCTGTCAGCACAGAGCCCAACGTGGGGCTCAAACTCACAAACTGCGAGATCATGACCTGGGCTGAAGTCCGATGCTCAAGTGACTGAGCCACCCAGGTGCCCCTAAATCCTAGAGTCTTAATCAGTCTGAGTTAACTGTTTGCATATTTGATCTATTTGCGAATGTCATCGTATGTTTTTTATGTAAATCCAATCCGTTCTTCCAGAATGGTGAGGCTTGAGTGAGGTCATCTATGAATAAAAATCCTTTGGACTCAAAAAATAATGAATTGTCTTCGGGTTAAAATAAGGCAGCTGTGGTAAGATTTACATAGTTAAAAAAGCTTTGAGAATTGTAAAAAGTGCTTGAGATGTTTGCCTCTTAATTCGGCGATCAATGACTATGATTACTTATTTGCTTGTAAATATCTTTAGCTATTTATTAAACTTTAATCATGCTTAACATGATCTTCTAATATATTTAGTTTAGTAATGCATATTTTTTTGCCCAGCAACATTGATTAGGGTACAGCTTTGTACAGTTTTGACGAAAAGCAATGACCCTATTTCAAGGTAAATCCACTTACATAACAGGTGAAATGTTACAGGTTTTACATTTGACAATTCTTTATTTTCTAGTTTCTAGTTTCTCACCTAGCGTACCTTCACTGTCAGAAGATCTCACCAACATACAGCAATTTATTCCCTTAAGATGTTCCTGCTAATATGGAAAAATAGAAAGGAAATGTCACTGGAACCAAAATAGGCTTTTATAAATCTTGGTTTCAATAATGATACACACAGCCTTTGTGCTCTTAAATCATCTGATATTCTTTAATTAAAGGCCTCCAGCCCTCCTAGGACCAAATATGTAAGCCAAAATAAAATGTACCATTTTATGTAGCTTGGTCTTAAATGCTTTTTCAAGACATATAAAAGTATTTGTCAGCTGCTGTTATTTGCTAAAATCAGAACCCGCTCCTTCGATTTGAACATGTGGGTACATGTGTATGTGCTTGTACTGTATCCTACCCGCTCCCTAAGAGAGATTTGGAAAAGAATATGATACATAACATAGGCACAGTAAAATTAATTAATTTTTACTAGACAACACTTAAGAACTTGGGAAAGAAAAAGAAGCAAAGTTGTTCAAGAGGCTAATATAGTCACATAATGAGCAGCTGATTGATTTGACTCTTAGCTTCCTGGAAGCCAGGGGGGAAAATGGTAATAGGCTGCAATACATATTCTCAGTATCATAAAGGGAAAAACATGTCAAATTCTTATTGTGCTCTATTATGAATGTGGTTATCTGTATATGATTCATCACACATGGGAAAAGGCTTGCCAACCCAAAACATATGTCTCTTTTACTACTTATAATTTTTAATTACTTCACTTAGGTTGATGTGAAAGCTTTTGTTCATTCCTTGGGCATACTCTCTCTGTGCACACAGTGTTGAGTGGCAGCAGGGTATGGGTGAGGGAAAACTTTGGCGTGGAGAAAAAAGTGAAAATGTTGAGTGTATCTAATTTTTAGAATATTGGCTATATAATTAGGTTTCTGATTTGTTGCATATGGGTAGTAAAGTTGGATCCAAAGAAATTGATTTCAAAGTTTGGGAATTTGTCGAGAGAATGAAAACCTTTATTTTCACTATAACTACTTGGAGTTTGATTCCCAAAGCACAAATCCCTTTGAAATCTTAGCCTAGGAAATATGCTTTAAGAAACAGGAGAGGAAGACAATGGATTAGTCAGCTATAACAATGTAACTTAAAACAGGGGTTGGAATCTATTCAGGAAGCATATATTCTTCCTGGTTGTTAGAGACACCATTGACCATCTGAAAAAGAATAGTAGAGAAAACATTTTCAAGCAAACCAATATACTTATTTTTACCTTTCTAAAAATGTTTGAAAAAATGAAGCAAAGGAAAGCAACTCATAGGAACTCATAACTGAGAGCCATGAGATAAATAAGAGGGTGAAGGGGAAGAAAAGAAAAAACAAATTTTTCCTTTGAGTAAAATTTTGAAGACTTGGCCAGATGGCTTCTTAGATTAATAGCCTCCTTTGCAGATTCCTATGTGATAGAAAGTAATATACATTGGCATATACTGTTGTATTTTTGTTAGCATTATTAAAACTTTTGTTTGAAACCTAGGGACATTTAGAAGTTTCCATGCTGCTCCATCATCTTCCCCAAAACCTGGGACATTTAGAAGTTTAAAAAAATTTTCATTCTGGGGTGCCTGAGTGGCTCAGTCGGTTAAGTGGACAACTTCAGCTCAGGTCATGATCTCACGGTCTGTGGGTTTGAGCCCCGCATCGGGCTCTGTGCTGACAGCTCAGAGCCTGGAGCCTGCTTCAGATTCTGTGTCTCCCCCTCTCTCTGCCCTTCCCTTGCTCACGCTCTTTCTCTCTATTTCTCAAGAATAAATGAATGTTAAAAAAAAATTGTTAAAAAAATTTTCGTTCTGCTTAAATTAAGTTTTAGTCTGAACACAGAGATTTTTAATGTGAACCCTTTGTACTGATATTTGGATAGTGTTCCCTGGCATATTTTAATATAGCATGATGAGTAGATTTTATGTTTTCATTATGAAAAGTAAAGTGGAAAGAATAGAGAACATTTACTTACAATTTATATATATATATTTTCAATCTATTATGTACTTTGATCTTCAGAATGAAACCAGCTTCAGAAATTCATGAACTAGCTGTGACCTATTTAACTGTTTATGACCTTTGTTTGTGTTTGTCTGAAGCTGGTTTCACACCATTAATATAAGTTAATTTTCAACTCTTGGAATTTTGAATATTTCAGAATTTTAGTCCCTGGAGGAGTTTTATTTATTTTTGGTTGCTCATGTTGTCAAAACAAAAGTTAACTCTCAAGCTTTATCAAGTATCTATATAGTAAATCTATCGCTTCTGTCAAGTTTCTCCCCAAATAAGCATCTGATAGCACTTCTATAATACTTAATGCAGGAAACATGCTTTGTGTTTTAGGTGTGTTCATTCATTTATCTGATCCTCCAAACAGTCTTGTCAGGAAAATAGGGAACTAATTTTTATCCCTGTGTTTTTCAGTAAGGAAAGTGGGACGAGGACAGCTAGTAAGTGTTACATATTTTAGGTTTCAGTAGCTCAACTCTTTCCTGGGTCCATATTGGAATCGTAGGTTTCCTCCCAGTTTTGAATGGGAGATATGAAAGTCAATATATAGAAAATATAAGTGGCTAAAAAGACAAAGTTTAGCAGAAAAATATACAAAAACAGCTTGGTGTGTTGCTTTTGTTGGTGAAGAACTGATCCTCTAAATAACCAACTCCAGAATAACTGAGTACTGTCTTTATATTCGACATCTCAGATGTATTTCCCGTGTCTTAATTTATTTTAAAAAATAAATTTCCTCGAATTGACTTATCTGCAGGCTAGTTGGAAATTCCAAATATCTGGGCATCAGACATCATTGCCAGTTCCAGAAGACATAAATGGTAGAGAGATGTTTGTGTCCTTTCCAGATTTCTCTTCTAGGCTGTAGTGTGCTCTGGAGTATGTGTGTTAGAAACACATTCTGTTACTTTAAAAACACAGCAAAATTGAGGCAGTTGAAGGCCATTAATAAAAGGCTGATAGCTTCGTCTTCTAAGCTTACTTTTCTCTGGCATATACTTCAATTTCTTTGTATATATGTCACTACTGCCAAGTATGGATATCGAAGCCACCAATCAATATTTTCCATGTCATTTTATCTCCCAGTGTATTTATTGATTCTCTGAAAGTGCTTGGTAATCAAAAGTGCACAGTCAAGGGGGGAGCGTGATAAGTTAGATGCGTTCCTCCACTAACAACTTTATTTGTTTATTTAAACCTTAAACATAACACTAATTAAGCACATGCGGAAAATACAATTTATAGCCCGTGCAAATTATGTCATCATCCACAGTATTTCACTGAAGTGTAAGCTTTAGGGTTTCCATTTCCCCACACATCCCTAGGGTGTAGAAACATATTGTAATAGGAAAGAGGCTTTACTTCTCACTGATTTCTTCGCTTGCTTTTTTTTTTTTCCCTCCAGCTTTATTGAGATGGAATTGAGATATAACATTGTGTAAGTTTAAGGGGCCCAGTATGGTGATTTGATACACATGTCTATTGCAAAATGTTTGCCACAATAAGGTTAGTTAATACATCCTTTACCTCACATAGTTATCATTTCATTGTGACAGTGAGAACATTAAAGCTCTACTTTCATAGTAACTTTCAAGTATTGTTAACTATAGTCACCATGCGGTACATGAGATCCCCAGAACTTACTCATTTTATAACTAAAAGCTTGTACCCTTTGACCAATATCTCTCATTTCCCCCACCCTGCCCCCTTTCTTTGTCTCACGTTTTTCACTTAGCATAGTGTCCTCAAGATCTAACCATGTTATCATTTAAGGCAGGACTGCTTTCTTTTTTATGGCTGAATAATATGTCAGTGTGTGTATGTGTGTGTATAACACACTTTCTTAATCCACTCATCCATCGATGGACACTTGATTGTTTCCATGTCTTGGCTTTTATAACTAATGCATATTCTCTCCCAGTTTGGGACTCACATAAACAATGTTATATGAGATTGTGTATATAGTCTTTTGGTTTTAATAACACTTTTTATTTCAAGATGATTATAGATTCATATACGATTTTAAGAAGTAATATGGAGAGATTCCATGTACCTTTTATTCGGTTTTCTCTAATGGTAATATCTTACGAAATTTAAGTATGTTATCACTACCAGGAAATTGGCATTGATGCAATCCACTGGTCTCTATGAGATTTCCTAGTTTTAGTGCATGCATGTGTGCGTTTAGTTCTAGGAGGTTTTACCCCATCTGTAGTTTTGTATATCCTCCCCCACAGTCAGATACAGACCAGTTCTGTTGCAGAGATCTCTCAGGTTGCCGTTTTAGAACCACAGGCATCTCCCCCATCCCTAACCCCTAGAAACACAAATATGCCTCCATCTTTATAATTTTGTCACTCCAAGAGTATTATAAATAGGGGATCACACAGTATGTAAGTTTTGAGATTGGTATTTTTTACTCAATATAGTTTTATTGAGATAAATCTAAGTTGGACAGCCACCAAATGGTTGTTACTTCCTATTGAAGATTGTTTTCAGCTTCGTGCTATCTTGAATAACTGTCATGAACATTAGTATACAGGTTTTTGGGTGAACATAAATTTTCACTTCTTTGGCATAACTATTCCAGAGTGCAATTGCTGGGTCATATGGTAATAGTAAGTCCAGTTTAAAGAAACTGCTAAGCTATTTTCTATGGTGACAGCACCATTTTACATATTCAGCAGCAGAGAATGAGTGATGTAACTTTTCTACATCTTCATCAGCATTCGATGTCATGCTTTTATTTTAGGCATTTTGTAGGGGGGAGGGGAGGGAAGAGAGAGAGAGAGAGAGAGAGAGAGAGAGAAGGAGAGAATCTTAAGCAGGCTCCACACCCAGCACAGTACCTGATGTGGGGCTGGATCTCACTATCGTGAGATCATGATCTGAGCCAAAATCAAGAGTTGGAGGCTTAACCACCTGAGCCACCCAGGCGCCCCTAGCCATTCTTTATTTTGTAGTAATATCTCATTGTGGTTTTATTTGTTTCTGTAATGACTAATGATGCTGAACATCTTTTCATATGCTTTTTTTTTTTTTTTTTTTTTTTGCCATCTGTATATCTGTTTTAGGGAAGTATCTCTTAATGTCTTCGGTTTGTTTTCTGTTTGGATTTTTTCTTTCCTGTTCAGTTTTGAGAATGCAGCATATGGTAGATACTAGTTTCTTATTGGATATGAGGTTTGCAAATATTTTCTCCCACCTATATTTGTCCTCTCTTTCTCTTATAAGGGTTTTTCATAGAGCACACATTTTCAATTTTAAACCAGTTTATTTTGTCAGTATTTCCTTTTGTGGATCATGTGTTTGGGATCAAGTCTGAGGACTGTTGGCTTAGCTCTAGATCTCAAAGATTTTCTCCGATGTTTGTTTCTAAAATGTGTTTTTTTTTTCTAAAGGCTTTATATTTTTTCATTTTACATTTAAGTCTGTGATCCATTTTGAGTAAATTTTTGTATGAAAACGTATGTGAGCCTTCGTCCAGGTTCATTTTCTTTTGACTGATGACATTCAGTTGCTCCGGCATTTTTTTTTTTTTTTTTTGAAAAGGCTATCCTTCTTCTATTGAATTTCCTTTGCCTCTTTGTCAAAAGTCAGTTAGCATATTTTGCGTATCTATTTTTGGGTTCCCTATTTGCTGCTGCTTTGTTCTCTTGTCTATACCTCCACCTACCACACCGACTGGATTATCAGGTGAGCCTTATTATCACATAGAGTGATTTTTCTCCTCACTTAATTCTTCTTTATCAACACTATTTTGGCTCTCCTAGGAGCCATAATTTTCCATATAAATTTTAGAGTAAGATTGTCAGTGTCTACAAAGATGGAATTTTGATAGGAATTGTATTAACCCTGTACACCAATTTGGAGAGAATTAATACCTTTAGTGTGTTGGGTTCTCTAATCCATGAGCAAGGCATGTCTCTATTTATTTATGTTGTTGTTTTATGTCATCAGCATCCTGCAATTTTTAGCACTGGTTCCCATACACATTTGTTAATTTTATGCTTAAGTGTTTGATTTTATTTAAAGTGATCCTAAGTAGTGTTATGTTTTAGTTTTACTTTCTGCAGATTCATTTTTAGGAAGTTGATAGATTTTCATGAGTTGATTTTGTATATTGCAACCTTGCAAACATTAGAAACATTCAAAATTACACTGTTTTATTTTCTGAAAAAAAGTGTATTCAGAGTCTTTTGCACAGTGCTCGCCTTCTTCCCATTGTATAACTTATGATACAGAGTGAGCATCTTCTTATATATCAACAAATTGTGGTACTCCTTTCTAAGTTTGGATCAACTTCCAACGGGTTATCGTTTGTGCCTATAATGTCACAAAACATCTCTGAGAGTCTTCTAAGGGGAGGTTTTTGGCATGGATGACTTCTGGGACATTGTCACCTTTCCCATCAGAACTACTTTTCTCATTTATGTCGAAAGTGCCTCTAGCTGTTCATCTAGTTTCTTGAATGGTGGCAATATCAACATTCCTACCAATGAATATTTCTTCTGTAACCTCGTTCACATTTGATTCAAATTTCACCTTTAGTGTTGTCACTTTTCGATCTTTAATACATTTTCATTTTTATTGGTCAATTCTCTCTTTCATTTATCCATTGTTGTAAAATATCACATGAATCTCTCACTGGGAGACAAGGAAACATCAAAAGTATACGCTTTACCATTAAAGAAAAAATTTAAAAAAGGGGCACCTGGGTGTCTCAGTGGGTTAAGTGTGCACATTTCGCTCAGGTCATGATCTCACAGTTCGTGAGTTCTAACCATGCATCTGACTCTGTGCGAACAACTCAGAGCGTGGAGCCTGTTTCAGATTCTCTGTCTCCCTCCCTTGCTTAGGTTCTGTGAATGAACTAAATAACAGATACATCATGACCAATCACTGATAGATTTAAAAAGAAGTGATGTGACCGTTGCTGATTGTCGTCCACATCTGGTGTTTACATAGTTCGTGGACTGAAGGGCTGACAGCAAAGTTTGCACTGTACACAGTTACTTACAGTTAGTCTATTATGGTAACTATGAAGTTTTTGTAACTGAAGCTTATGGTAACTGAAGCCCAGCCATACTAGAAGTGTGCAAAGTGAGGACTGCCTCTGTGTGTGTGTGTGTGTGTGTGTGTGTGTGTTACAATGCCAAGATGTGTGATAATTGCTATGAAGTGAAATGAAGAGGGAATGGGGATTTTGAGTGTGCATGGAAGTGCAGTTTTATATAATTACGGAAGTCCTCTTGATGAGCTAGCATTTGATCAAAGACATCCAAATGAAGTGAATAAATAAAGGTTTGCTAAGATGAGGGTGAAGAAAAGTTTGGGTGGAAGGTATAGCAAAAGCCAAGCCCCAGAGGCAGGAACCAACTTGGAATGTTCAGAGAACAGAATGTGGGCCAGTGCAACGAGAGTGAGCAAGAGGAGAGGAATCAGAAATTTAGTTGGAGAAGTATGCAGAGGACACATCACACAAAGTCTTACAGGCCATAATAAGAAGTTTGTATTTTATACTTTGTGTGATGGAAGCCACCAGAGCGTCTTAAGCAGAGAAGTGATACAGTTTTATGTGCATTCTTCAGTCATTCTGACAGCTGAACTATAAAAATTGGTTATGGGACAGCTCTCATGGAAGCAAGAAAACCAGCTGGGAGGCTTTGGGAACAGTTCAGGTGAGGGAAAATTATGGTTTGGGTTAGAATTTTAGTAAAAAAGATGAGAGAAGAGGCAAGCTCCAGGATATGTATATCCTGAAGACATTGCTGAGCAGACTTGTTACTAGATTGGGTGTGGGCTATTAGGAAAAGACAGGGATTAAAGATCATTCCTAAGGTTTTAGCTAGGGCAACCAAGGGTATCATATATGAAGATGGGAAAAACAACAGATGGGAATGGAGGATATAAAGTTCTCTTAGGAGAACCTGGGTGGTTCAGTAGGTTAAGCCTCTTGATCTCAGCTCAGGTCACGATATTATCAAGCCCCACATTGGGCTCTGCCCTGATGGCACAGAGCCTGTTTGGGATTCTCTCTCTCCCTCTCTCTCTGCCCTTCCCTCCCTCTTTCTCTCTCTTTCTCAGAATAAATAAGCTTGAAAAAAATAACGTTCTCTTAGACATACTAAGTTGAAATGTCTCCATTCACCTATGTAGAGGTCAGGGAAGAGATATGAGCTAGAGATACAATTGTGGGACTCTTCAATATAGAGAAGCTACTTAGAGCCCCTAAACTGGATAGGATAATACAGGGAGCGACGAGAGAGCAAGAGATGGCTAGGGACTGTAGCTTGTGGCCACCAACTGCATAGGTGAAATAGAAAGGGAAAATCCGGCAAAAGACATTACAAAGAACAGCCAGTGAGGCCGTGGGAAAATGAAGAAGGCACAGTGCTCAGAAACCAAATTCTGATAGTATTTCATGAAAGAAGAAGTTAACAGTTTTGTCAAAGTGTTGCCAAAAGGCCAAGTAATGTGGGCTAATTAACCATGGAATTTGGTGTAGATGCTGCTTTTAGGCAAATAGGATTGAGCAATAGAATTTAGAAAGGGGCGTATGGTGACCCCTTGACTGAATACAGACTGACCCATCAGGGCCCCACCTCAAAGTATCCATAGGCCCTAACTGACCAATAGACTACTTATAACCAGGTGCAGTTACCAAAAGGGGAAAATTCCATTTGTCACCATACCTTCTCCTCACTTTCCCCCTTTAGAAATAGTCCCCACCCACTGCCTCCTTGCAGATAGCCCCTCCTCTGCCTCCTGCCTGCCACTCTCTTGTAGGTGTATTCAATAAACTTCTAGCTCCTTCATTCTGTCTCAGGTGAATTCTTTTTTAAAACATTTATCTATCTATCTATCTATCTATCTATCTATCTATCTATCTATCTATCTATGTATTTTATTTTTTAGAGAGAGGGTGCAAGTGAGCAAGGTGCAGAGAGAGAGGGAGAGAGAAAGGGAAAGAGAGGATTCCATGCAGGCTCTGCCCTATCAGTGTGGAGCTATGGATGCAATGTGGAGCTTGACTTCACCACCATGCAGGGCTTGAATTCAAGAACTGTGAGATCATGGCCTGAGCCAAAGTTGGATGCTTAGCTGACTGAGCCACCCAGGCACCCCTGTTTCAGGTGAATTCTTTCACTGTATGTGTCACCGATTTCCACTCGTTTGTCACCTCACATTTGGGGAACTCCATCCAATTGGAAGAGATACCATATTCGGTAATATTAACAGGGGATGCTTTGGCAGAGTAAAGTAAGGCCTGAAGCCCAGCTAGAATGTCTGAGGACAGGCCAGGTGGTCAGGAAATGGAGGGAGCAAGTGTTGACCACCCCTTTAATGAGATTTCTTATAAGGAGGAAGAAAGAAAAATGGGATGCTGTTTGGAGCAAGATATTAGGTCTAAGGAGAGGTCATATATATATATGCATTTTTTCCAGAAGATTATGTTTTTACACACACACACACACACACACACACACACACACACATGCATTTTTTCCAGAATATTATGTTTTTACAGACACACATATGCATTTTTTCCAGAATATTATGTTTTTACACATGAGTGCAGTTACCACAAGTTAACACTGGACCCTCAAAAACACTGTTCAAATTTCAGTATATTAAGGGTGACTAAAGTATTAACTTTACTGCTACCTCTCCAGTACACAAATTGTGATGTGATTAACCTATGTGCATCTTGATCAGTGACCAGCCATATCTCTTCTTTCAAAGTGTATTAGTGATTGGTTAGTGTGTAGCTGTTATTTGACTTATGCATAGACAGCAAAGCATAGAGTCGTACTGCTTATCTCTCAGTGATATACCCATATAGATGAATTTTTAAAGTACTATTCTGATGATTAATGTTTCAAATAACCCTAATTGTCTTGTGGACTTGAATAGAATGTGAAAATTTGCTTTTTACCTTCAAACACAACTTCATTAATTCAGTCAATAGACCATAGAATTATTTCAGTATTAAAACATTTTTTTAACCTTTATTTATTTTGGGGAGAGAAAGAGAGACAGAGCATGAGCAGGGGAAGGGCAGAGAAAGAGAGGGAGACACAGAATCTCAAGCAGGCTCCAGGCTCTGAGATGTCAGCACAGACATGTGCAAGATTTTGACCTGAGCCGAACTCAGACTCTTAACCAACTGAGCCACCTAGGAGCCCCTTGAGTTATTTCAATATCTAAAACCTATTACATGGACTTTCAGACAGAGTATTGAATTAAAATAATGCATTTTTAACTGGGTTTTGAAAAAATTAGACATAATGCATGTAACTGAAAGCATTCAAGCATCACAGAAAGAAATATCAGTGAATAACATGCATGCAATATGGCAAAATTTTTAACTCTACAAATAGCTTTGCAGTATTCGAATCAAACGTAAAAGGAGTTACAGAAGAAGGAGCGAACTTGGAAATACTAACACTGCCTATAAATGTTAACACTATCTAGATTCGAGGAACTCTAGATTAGCAGCCATTTAGTGAATGCAAACTTATGGACATAGATGAGAAAAGTGGCTGTCATGTATGCGTCCCATTGGAAGTGATGCTGGCAAAAAAACTACATTAAAACAACTCTGGGAAGCATTTCATGACTTTGAAAATACAATGGGTAAAGTGTTAGAGGCTGATTCAAACTTAGATTCACCAAGGCACAGAAAAGATGCCTGCTTTGTATTGTAAGTCATACAATAAGAAGGAAGCAAGTTTTGAAATGTAGTTCAAATCACTCTTGCTAAATAAAGCACTTGAAATTCTCAGTGTTTCTAATGTTTTAAACTATAATATACTAAATAAAAATTAGTTTTACTATATTTTTCATTTCCCTATACATGTATAACTGACAGTAGGAGAGTTTTTTAATGTTTCAGTAAGAAATTTTTTAAGTCCTGGCCCATTGTAATATTTCCTATTGATCATTAAGATAGTTTTATACAGTTGTGTCACAGACTAGGAGTCTGGCATTCTCCCTTGTCCAGCAAGAGAGTGGACGCAGAATTGAATACTAGAGAAGCTGATGTCTGGGAGAAGACAAGAGCCCTGAGCAGGGGTTTCATCTCCATATTTATTGAGCTCTCAAGATCTTACACATGTGGTAAATGTGAGGAAAACAATCAGTCACATGCAAAGACTGTCATGACAAGCTCCTGATCCTTCTTTTGCTGTCAGGTGGTTCAGAGGGTGAGTCTACAAAGGCATAAAAAGAGACATAGTAAAAGTATTCTGCTTCCCAGAATTGTCCAAAATTTGAGATGAATGCTGGCTGTAAGTGAAAAAGGACTTAGGTTATGCCATATTGCCCAGGAATCAGCCCATTCCTTTCTAAGTTGGTCTTCTGCACAGATATTAAGCTTGGCCTGGACAAATGAGCGTAAGGAGAAAAATCAGTGTTACCCACGTGGAATTCCTGTTAATGATGGAGATCATGACCATCAGATGCGAGTCAGGGGTATATGCAGTACCATTATGTTGGAAGAGGATCCCAGCCTGGTTAGACAGACGTTTAAGGCTTCCCCATGTTCTATCAGGGGCAAGAATTTACGTTGGTGGAGTGGCTTCAGGATGAGGGGTCAATGAAGAGGCTTTTTCCATCTTGAAAAAAGGAGGTGGTGGTCACTCATTCAGAGTCATTCTCTGGAAGTCCTGGCTGATTGGAAGATATTCTGGTGGTCTCCATCATGCCATGATACAGCTTCACCAACCAAAAGGGAATCTACAGAGGTCTGGAATCTGAAAGAACACAAACATATCCTCTACCCCAGGTGAGGAGTGTAGTGGGTCCAATCCAGGTGGGTCCCCCTCCGGGGGTTTCGTATAGCACCATGGGATAAGAGGGTGTATCTAATTTTAAAGAATGTTGCTAAGCTGCAGTTAGCCCTTGAGGGTCAAGATTTAAAAAGTTAAGACTGATGATAGTGTGATTGAGGAGAACTTGAGGTTGTGATATAGACAGCCAAGGGTAAGTCTCCCTTTATTGTTTCTTTAACATGTTTTTTTAACTGTGTTATGTATTCATTCCATAATTGCTTGGCCTTATGGATTATAAGTAGGGGCAATTTCAACCAAGGCTTGAGTAGAACAATGTAAAGGGCGTGCTTTCCTGCTGTTTGACCCTTTTGGTAAAAATCAAATTTTTTTCCCCATCTTTTGGGCAGACCAAAGAGAAAAATCCTGAACTTTTTTTTAATCTCTAGTATAAATTTTGTTTTAAATGCTAGATTTGTCAGTTAAGCACAAAGCAAGTTTTCCGTGGTAAAATCTTAATAAAGTACAAAGCACATTTTTAAGACCCAAGTAGTCCTTTTTTGCAATAAGTCAAAAGCACCAAGCTACATCTAGCAATTAATGCTTTAGCCTCTATCTCATTAGCTGTCCAATCAATTCAATCCCAATTTGTCATGCAAGCAAAACTTTAATGTTTTAGGTTATTAAAGCCCTTGAAAGCTATCTTTCTTTTCTTTTTTTTTTTAACAATTTATTGTCAAATTGGTTTCCATACAACATCCAGTGCTCATCCCAACAAGTGCCCTCCTCAGTCCTGTCACCCGCTCCTATATCCCCCTCAACCCTCAGTTTGTTCTTAGTATTTAAGAGTCTCTTATACCTTGAAAGCTATCTTAACAATTACCCATGAAAAGTATGAGACAAAGTTGACCTTTACTTTAAGTCATCCTTTTGCTAACAAATTGGAAGCGAGATAGTATGATCTTATCTGACCTTCAGCAAACCTAGGGAGAATAAATTTTTTTAAACTTAATGTTGATAAGGTGTATTTCAAACTAACAAATAACTTAAACATTGAATACGTTTTACTTGGATCCACCTAAGGCAATTTGTTCCCCATGGTTAATTTTTACCTGAAACACTGGTGGGGAAATCTGAGGTGAGGAGTCTTTGCTCATAGACATTTCCTATCATGAGTCTCTCAAAAGTTCTGCAGCATCAAATCCTCATACAGTTTTGCTTTTCTCTTACCTTGTCAGGAGAGATTAAAGTCCCGTGTACTTTTTCTTTTAGAACTCTAGTTGTTCCACAGCTTTCTGTATTCCTTGAGTACAAGTCACCTTCTAGCCACATCGGCTTCTTAGTCACATCAGCTTCTAGTCACATCACCTCCTTAGTCACATTGGGGTCACCACGTGTTGCAGACTAGGAGTCGGGAGTTCTCTCTTGTCCAGCAAGAGAGTGAATGCAGCATTGAATACAAGAGAAGCTAATGTTTGGGAGGAGACAAGAACCTCAAACAGGATTTTTGTCTCTGTATTTATTGAGCTCTCAAGATCTTACATGTGGTGAACGTGAAGAAAATAATAAAATGGTAAGCATTAACTTGTGTGTGTAAGAAGCAGAGGGTCTGGGGATTGAAGTTGTGACCAAAGTAGATTGGTCCCAGATGGAAAGTAGCTTCCTGCAGGTGATATAACAAGTTACTCGTGATCCCATTATACTATCTCGCTAACTAACCATGGGCACTTTTGCCCCTTGGTGGTGGCTTTCTGCCCTAAGCTTTTTTAACCAATTTGTGTAAGTATAAGGAATTCTTGAACCTATTTCCTCACATGGTTGCAACTTGCATAGATGTTTTCATGGCCCCACAGTACCATGCCAAGAAAGGACTGCATTTATTTATATAATGTGATTGTTAATTTTATGTATCAATGTGGTTGGGCCATTGTGACTGGATATTTGGTGAAACAGTCTTTTGGATAGATGTTTCTATGAGGGTGTTTTTGGGGTGAGACTGACATTTAACCAGTGAACTCTGAGTAAAGCAGATTACCTTCCATTATGTGGTAGACCTCATCTAATTAGTTGCAAGCCATAATAGAACAGAGACTGACCGCCTCCCCACAAGTCAGAAGGAATTCTGCCAGCAGCACTCATTCTGCAGCTCTTCCCCTAAGTCTTCAGCCTGCCAGCCCTATTTCACCAGTTTTTGGACTTACCAGCCCTCCACAAACACATGAGCAAATTCCTTAGAAAAAATTTCTCTCTAGAGGCGCCTGGGTGGCTCAGTCAGTTAGGCCTGTGACTCTTGGTTTTGGCTCAGGTTGTGATCTCCCAGTTCGTGAGATCAGGCCCATGTAGGGCTCTGTACTGACAGCATGGAGCCTGCTTGGGATTCTCTCTCTCCCTTTCTGTCCACCCATCTCCTGCTTGGAGCCTCCTTGCTCTCTCTCTCTCTCTCTCTCTAAATAAATGAATAAACTTTAAAAAGATAAACTTAAAAAAAAAAACAGAAGAGAATAAATTCTCTCTCTCATTCTCTCTCTTTCTCCCCATAGATATGTATACACACACCCATCTAACTGGTTGTGTTTCTCTGGAGAATAGATAATATATATGTATTATATATAAGTATATATAATGTAGAAGTACATAATTATTTGCATATGTTTATAAATGTATGATGTCTGTGTGCGTATTTCCTTTTTTTTTTTCTTTTTGAATGAAAATTCATTGGCGACAAAGACTTTTTATTGCTCACTGGTAGGTGCCCCAGACCTAGAACAGAGGTGAGCATACCCCACAAATATTTCTTTAAAAACATAAATTTTATCATTTGGAATAACAAAGACAGTTTTTGAGTCCTTTCACATCAATGAACTCATTTTTTTTTTCTTAAAGATGCAATAAAGTATGTAATAGGAGCTACGTCTACTTTACAGAGAATGAATGTACACCTAGAAAGATTAAATCAGATCTTGGTGTGAGAAATAGGTTTCTTGCCTCTTCATCTGTGTTTCGTCCCTCGTGTCTTCATGTCCTGGTAGCATTCTTGGAAGACAAAGGGCAATGTAAATGTCATTTTTTCCTGTTTTTGTTTTATGTTTGAGAACTTCTTTAAATTTTTGTTTCTCTTAGGCTGAACTAAATTTGCCAGGGGTATTGTGCGGTGGATAGGATTGTTGCTGGTGGAGACCAAGGACACCCATCAGGTAGGAGTGGGTGGGGCCTCTGAGGATGCTCCGAGTATACCTTGTTTATGTGGAGGAAATGTGCCTTCGGAAAGGCATTTCCCCTTACACTTAAAATGTGATTGTTCTGCAAATTTGGATTTACCCAGAAGCTATTTCAAGTAGTCTTTACCAAAAGTCATACTCCTTTAGAATTTGATTTAAAAGTGGAATTTTTTTTGTTACAGAAATTGAGATTTTTTTTTTTTGCTTAATTTTTTTTTTTTTGTCAAGGTAGGAGAATTTGTTTGGAAATTCTCCTAGTTTCTTCCATGTGCCGCCCCCCCCCACACCATCCAAAATGTTCTTCTCTTTTCTTCTCAACTGAAAATAGAGCTTTCCAACAAATAGAGCTGAGCATATCAGTATTTGTAGAACAGGTACTGATCAGCCACTCCAAATGAAAAACAAACTGAGTCTAAGAACAGGAGATTGGTTTAAAACCTGAGATGCCTTTTCCTGGGTGTTTGCTATGCTAGAGAGCAGCACATGTTCAAAAGTATTATTCTTAGTTTCAAATTAGCCTGACAATAATGATGCTTGTCCGTTTAGGATAGCATTAAGAGGTGGAGAGTTTTCAAGTGCTTGTATTCAACATTGATGAATGAATTACAATCTCATAGGATGATGATTACTTGTAATTTTTCCCTCAAAAACTTCATTGAAAGGCACAACATGAGATTTATTCTGTTTTTTCCCCACTCCATTTGAAAAACAAGTGTGTGCTTCTATTCTTTTCTTCAATGGTATTGAAGTTATTTCTTTAGTACTTTTTAAAGTAATATTTTAATTGAAATGTAGGGGTCCAGGAGCAAAAGATAAAGAAAGAATTCTTGTTTTTTAAATGTTTTTATTTATTTTTGAGAGAGAGAGGGCACGAGCATGAATGGAAGAGAGTCCAAGAGAGAGGGAGACACAGAATCAGAAGCAGGCTTCTGACTCTGAGCTGTCAGCACAGAACCCAATTTGGGACTTGAACTTGTGAACTGCAAGATCATTCCCTGAGCCAAAGTCAAATGCTTAACTGACTGAGTCGCCCAGGTGCCCCATCAAGAAAGAATTCTTGAGACATCTTAGTTACAAAAAAGTGGTTTTATTAAAGCATGGAGACAGAAAGAACTGCATTGGGATTGTGAAGAGTGATTGACAATATACATTTTTTTAAGATTTTTTTTTTTTTTTTTTGAGAGAGGTCATACCTGTGCATGAGCCGGGGAGGGACTGAGAGAGAAGAGGACAAAAGGATCCAAAGCAGGCTCTGTACTGACAGAAGTGGGTTTGATACAGGGCTTGAACTCATGAACTGAACCGGGCGATCATGCCTGAGTTGAAGTCGGACACTCAATCGACTCAACCATCCAGGTGCCCCCTGTTTATATACTTTTAAGTTGGGAAGAGATTAGGAATAGCTTAGGTCTCTTAGTAATTTGGAAGCTAGGTTTTCAGGGCCTTGAGGGGCTAGTTGGTATTTAAGATAAGGTGATTTACTACTGTCTAGTAAAACATTAATCATACCCTTCAAATGTATATCAGGGGGCCATATATTTGGAGGATGATTACTAACATATATCTTTGGGTGGAGGAAGAGATAAAAGATGTTTCCAAAGTGGTTTTCATATGTTAAAGAAGACTTACAGGGACATGGAGGTTGGGCTGATGTCAAGTTAAGGTTGCCTTTTGTCTCTAGAAAAGTATTCAAAGTATTAATATCCAGTCGGTTGAATTCTTGGAGGGAGGTTACTCCACCTGTCTCAAGTACTTGTCAATGGCTGTAATTGTAAGAAAGTTTAATTTTTTTTGTCTTTTGTCTTTGCTCTCCTCATAGATATTTACTCATTATTTACATTCTTAAGCACGGATCTTGACTTGCATACCATTTTCTGCTCAATTATCAAAAAGTTAACATTTGTCCCAATAATATAATAAATGTTGAAGTAAGAAAGATAGGGGTACAAAATGGGAAAAAAATAAAGAATCCAATGAATGGCTAACACAATGAGAGTAGAAAAATACAAATGACTTTCTAATAACCAAATAAAATGTGTACGTGAATTTAGTAAATATACGGTTGGTTTATAGACTTTTTTTGTAGTTTAGAATAATTAAAAATGGTAATTGACAATTTATCGAGTGCTAACATTTTGCCTGGTTCTTTTCTCCCTGCTTTCCATGAAATAACTCTCAGAATCCATACAACAATCTTAGGAAGTGACTAACAGAACTGTCACCATTTTACATATGAACTGAGACCAAATTGATGGAGTCACTTGCCTGAGGCCATGCTGTTAGTGAGCCGTGGACCACTGCCTTGCCCCAGAGTGAACACTGCTGACCGTCATTCTGTGCCAAACACATGGCTGGTGTTGTTACTGCTTATCACATTGGTATTTTTCGGATGGCTATATGTGGAAACAGTGTTTTAAAATTGTTCAGCTAAGTCATTTCTGATTAAATTCAATGAACTTTTAGCTTTCGAGTCCAACGTATACCAAATGAGGTGATTATATATGATTTTTAAAAATTAGTGTTCCCAGTCTGTAAATTATATCACATTTTCAAAAAATGTATTTATTTAGCTTTAAACATTCTGGTCCATAGGCCACGTACTGATCCATGGCTTAGAATGAAAAACTGTTGATGTTTCCCTAACTATCTTGGCACAGTCTGCATCTTTCCCCCTTCTTTTAGTCCTAAAATGAGGATTTCAGTTCTCTAATCCCCTTTGTCGTGCCCAAATTCTGGATCCCAAGAAGACCACCGGGGAGCCGGGACTGATGCAAACGCAAAGGGTCTTTATTTGAAGCTCGAGCTCGGACTCTTGCACTTCCGGACACAGCAGTGCAGTAGCAAGAGCCCTGAGCCAGGTTTACGCAGGCTTTTTATCAGGATTCGAGTACACTTGTGGGTGGGGATGGGGATCCTTTGAATTGATTGATTGGCATTTTCGCGGGTTAGTTTCTGATTGAGTATTTCATATTTGGCGGGCGCAACTAGCTATGAATTGGCTTAGTTTGGTGGTCCCGCGCTGATTCAAAGGGTCAGCACGGGCGTGGGCTGAACACTGATTAGTTTTGCTAGAGGCTATTCTAGGAATCTGACCTCTTGTGGTTTCCCTGGAACTCAAGTGGAGGCAGGGTCTGCTAATTAGTGTCCAGTCCCACCCGGGGTGGTGGCAGGGTCGGCTAATCTGGTTCCAGTCCCACCCAGGGTGGTAACAGGGTCTGCTAATCTGGGTCAGTCCCCTTGGCTACTCTGTTTCCTGGAACCCAGGGCAGAGTCCAGGGTGACTTGTTTTCCTGGAACTCGGGGCCCAGAACTACTCTAAGATGGAACTTAAAACAAAATGGAGTGGCCTTAGCCCTAACAGCACTATACTTTCACAACATGGCAATTCTGTAACACAGCAAACAGGGTTCACAGCAATCACAGCAAACGGGCCAGGAGTCTAGTGCATTCCTAAGTCTCTAAATCTAATACCTAACAAGATTTAACACACAGCAACTTAGTCTAATACATAGCAAACTAAACAGGCCTCACAGCACCTCAAGAAAAGTTTCACAGTGTTCACAGCAAACAGCAATCAAAACAGATTCTCAGCAATCATAACCCTTAACAAGGTTCACAGTAAGCAGAAGTCTGGGGCACACTATCTCTAACACAGTACCCCTCTATGTTTAGCAGAAAAGAGAACTGGTTTCAAACTAATGCAGGGCTGTCACTTGGGACGGGAAACTTAAAAATGCTCTCTTCACCCTTGACATGTTCTCCCAGTGTACTTGGGTTAAATTTTCATTAAATGCATTGTCAGTTAGGGGTGCCTGGGTGGCTCAGTAGGTTAAGGGTCCGACTTCGGCTCAGGTCGTGATCTCTTGGTTTATGAGTTGGAGCCCTGCATCAGGCTCTGTGCTGACAGCTTGAACCCTGGAGCCTGCTTTAGATTCTGTGCCTCCCTCTATCTCTATTCCTTCCCTGCTCGCACTCTGTCTCTTTCTCAAAACTAAGATTAAAAAAATTGTTTTAAATGCATTGTCAATGATTTTCGTTTCGTGACTATGTAAATATATTTCCCAGTTAATTCGTGATTATTTTCCTTTCATGTGTAACTTATTTTCCTAATTTTTTCATTTAGTTTTCTTTGAATCTGTAGTATGTTTTTCCGCACTTTCCAGTAACTGTAGTTTTTCATGTGTAACTTGTCAAATCTACTGCTCTCTTTTTTTTTTTCTTAGAGACATTCTTCCTGGGAGTTTCCATCCCTGGCTTCCATCTGAACCAACTGCTCTTTCAGCTTGCTGAACCGTGGTCATCCAGTGATTCCTTTTGCTCTCAGCGTCCATGTGAATCTTTTTCTTGGTTTATTTCTTTGTTTTGGTAGAACATATCTTCTAGTAATTTTTTGAGAAAAAATATTTGAGACAAATTTTCTTTTACTTTTCACATACAAAAATGTCTTTATCCTAGCATTTGATTAAACTGTACCAAGAAATCATTTTTTCTTAACATTTGCAGATGTTACTCTTTTGACTTCGAGCCTCTGATATTTCTTTGAGAAGTTCAAACTATTTTTGTTTCTAATTCCCTGTAATGGATCTGAGTTTGCTCTTGGGTTTTTAGGATCTTTACTTTATCCCTTACTCTGAAATTGCATGATAATGAGCACAGATGTGAGGATTTTTTTAAGAGTTGCTCTGGACATTTTGTGGCCATTTCAAATGATGGCGTTCTTCACTGTTGGAAATGAAGTTTTGCTCTCCTTTTGCTTCCATTGCTAGCTGTCTGTTCTCTGTGGAACACTCATTTATTTATTCAACAGATATAGTTAATTATAGTTCTCTCTGCTGTACCTGAAGTCACAGCAGTAAAAACACTGCTCTTACTGAGCAAGTTAGTCTTCTCACTTAAGGCTTTAGTTTTCTTTTTATTGTAATCCATCTGTTTAATCTACTTTGTTCTGTTTTCTGAAAGATGTCCATGGCTTTATCTTCCAGATCTTTTGCCAACTTATTTTTAATTTCAATTCTTTTATTTTTTAAATGTCCAGTTGCTCCTTCTTATTCTCTATTTCTTTTTTATAGAATACTGTTTTTTGTTTTGTTTTGTTTTTCTCTTTCTTCTCTGTCTCTGAGTCAGTTAACTAAAACACATTTTTAAAAAGTGTTCTTCTGTTCTCTACATGGTCTCTCTTTATTCTAATTTGCTTTTGTGGTGTATTTGTTTGGGTCTCTTTTATGTCAGTGGCTTTCCCTAAATGTGTGATGATCCTTGTCTATGTGTTAGTATTTAAGAGTTAAGCACTAACATGCTAATAGACACTCTGCCTATATGTGTGAGTTTATTTTTTTTTTTAACGTTTATTTATTTTTGAGACACAGAGAGTGAGCAGGAGAAGGGCAGAGAGAGAGAGAGGGAGAAACAGAATCCAAAGCAGGCTCCAGGCTCCGAGCTGTCAGCACAGAGCCCGACGCGGGGCTCGAACTCACAGGCTGCGAGATCATGACCTGAGCCGAAGCCGCCGCTTAACCGACTGAGCCACCCAGGCGCCCCATATATGTGTGAGTTTATTAACAATCTGTTAATAAGTCATGTGGCCAGGAGGCCAAAGAGAAGAGAAAGTGGAGCTGAGACTGGACATGATTGCTGGGATCCGAGTGTAGTAGGCCCTGTGTACCTAGATAAGCATTTTAAGCTTTATTCCATAAACACTGAGAATTCAGACGATGTTCTGACTTGGGGTGAGTCATTCGCAGTTATTCCCTTTAGATGCAAATTTCCTGCCTTTGTTCCATTCTCTCATAAACAGTTCTCCCTGACTCTGATATTTTAATGTTAGTGACTAAGTATTAATCCACTCTTTTAATTGCTATATCTATTGTAATGTAGTTAATTCTTGCATTTTGAATGCAAACATCAAGTAGCAACTCTACCCAGTTATACTATTGCTGTCTAGGGAAGTGCTGAGGTTTGAAAGATTAAAAGCAATTACAGTCACATTGGCCCCAATGTTAATCACTCAGTAGTGTGTATTTTCTGGGTACATGTTTTAGTAATTAGTTAAAAAAGAAAGTAACACTCTCAGTCTTACTGAGAGTAAGTACAGTACATCATATCTTTTATTTGATAAAAGATCATAGTACATCATATCTTTTATTTGTTCTAATTACAATTGGCCCTTGTACAATATGGGGGTGATTGGTACCAATCCCCTGCGCAGTCAAAAATCCATGTATAACTTCTGACTTCCCAAAAAGTTAACTATGAATAGCCTACTGTTGGCTGAAAGGCTTACCAATAACAAATAATCAATTAACACATATTTTTTATGTTATGTATTATATTCTGTATTCCTACAATAAAGTAAGCCAGAGAATGTTATGAGGAAAATCATAAGGAAGAGAAAATATATTTATTGTACTGTGCATATATTTATTAGAAAAAATCCACATATAAGTGGACCCTGCAATTTAAACCTATGTTGTTCAAGCGTCAATTATAACTCCAAGTAAAATAAGTGACAATGTTCAGTTCAAGAAGTTACATAAACAAAATACCTCAAAACATAATTTCTTTTCCTTAAGAAAAATGGCAGAAAACATTTTTTATTATATGATACATAATTTGTGTAAGTTACTATTTGTGAGCAAAGTAGAAACATGTTCCTGTTCAGTGAATGTGTCTACTTTTTTATCATTGGGCTGTGAGGGGTTTGTTGTGGTATCTCACAGCCTTTTGGACTCAGGAACCCTTGGAGATTTGCCCTGTACTAACACTGCCCCTACCCATGGGACAGCAGGGTAAGCAGCGAGGTCCTAAGCTTCAATGCAAGGAGATGGCACACAACAGCACAGAAATTCCATACTGATCCTCATTCACTTTATTATTCATCCAGCACATATATATTTTGTGTAGATTATGGACCAGGCCCCACAAACAAAGATCAAATTTTACATATTGGGAAATCTCTGCAGTGCCTCCTAGTGCCAGACATCATACAGGCACCAAATAAATGATGGAGGATGAAGAATGGTAATTCATCTCTGCCTGTGAAGAAGCTCAGGGAGGGCTTTCTAGCACTCTCATAGTTAAATACACTAAAATCCTCCGTGAAGCTACCAACACAGGAAAGAGTATTAAAAGTAACAAGAGCTATGAGCTGCTTTTGACAAGAGAGTTTAAGAAGCTAGCCAAAGGACAGTGAAATGTTGCAACAATCTAGCTTTTAAGTGTTTTCATGAAAAACTTGCATTTTGATTACATTACTACTGGGGAGGAATGTTTTGATCCAAAAAGCTGAGCGCTTATAGAGCAGGCTCACCTCTTTTGAGCCCTTAAAGCTCTTACGGAAGAAGAAAAATGAGAGAGGAATTCCTTTGAGTGACATAAAAAAGGGTAAACACGCTAATTCCATTTTCTCCCTGGGGGAAAAAGTGTAGAAAGCCAGATCTTGAGCAGTCTGAGCAATTCTCACTTCCATGTAAGACTGGGGCTCATTGTTACTGGTATGAAGAGAAAGAGGTGACCTTCTGTCATTTCAAATATGTCGGGAGAATGCTTTTATAAAGACTTAATTCAGGGAATGCAGTTTATCACCAGTGGCTGGAGATTTAATATCAGTGTCCATGGGGACCGGAGCTGGCAAGAGAAATACTAAGAGTAGGGTTATGGAAACTTTGACTAGGAACCCGGTTACAAGGAAAGGGGTGTTACCATGGTCATTACAAGTCCTGAAAGTGAGGCAGATCAAATGCAAAATTCTGGACCAACTGGGGAGGTCAGAGGTGGTGTGTAGAAATCCACCATGGGCAAAGACACAGAAAAGAGTGAGACAGAACCAGAAAGTACCAAACTATGTCTAAATGAAATGACATTTCAGACCAGGCATGAGCATGAAAGTAGGGAGCTGAGTCCCCAGAGGTGGAATCGTGGAGACTCAGAGGTTAGGACACACAGGTCATGGTCAATATTTGTGGTTGAGTTTCCAGCAGACTTCAAGGGTAACAGCTGCATCACAAGCCAGAATGAGGGAGGATTTGGCTGCTGGTGGTCTTTGCAGCAAACAGCTAGATTCTCTGAGGAGCCTGCAGTTATGAGGTGTGTTTTGATTTTATGTGTGAATGGCATTGGAGTTCCTCAAAGCAATTCACACCTATTATCTTGTTGATTCTCATGATAGATCTTTGACATAGTTTGATATGTATACATAATCATGTTTTTTTAGTATCAGGAAGAACAGGTCGTCACAAAACCATTAACCTGGCCAGCTTCGTTTCTACTATTTATTAACTATCACAGATGATGTACCACTCATGGAAAGAGGGAAGGCTCCCAATATGTTTAGTGTTTTGTCTTTCCAAAATACAAAGTGATAAATCGTCTAGGGTGATGATTATGTTTGTTTCCTTTGGTTTCAAACTGAGGATACAAATGACTAACTTTTCACCAAAATGTCATCTCTATTTCATTATGTAGAATTGTCTCTGGGAAGTCACTATCCAGCAAGAAATTGTATTTCTCAGCCTTTGTTTAATCTAGATAGAGCCAGGTGACTACTTCTCACCAATGTCTTGTGAGTAGCAACGTGACCTCTGGGTCCAGGCAGTTAAGAAGTGGGTGTGCCTTATTTATCCTTCTCCCTCTTTCTGTCAGCTGGTTGCAAGGGACTCCCTCTAAGTCTCTTGGGATGGCAGAGCCACCAAATGGGAGGAACTTGGATTCTGGAATAACCATATAGAGAAAGGTCGCCTGCCAGTTAACAGCATTCACACTAGAAAGTGAGAAAGAGATTTATGTTGAGTTAGACCACTTGTTACACTTATTGTGTTCAGCAGCTATTATTACATTGACTACGTAATTCCTTTTATAAATAGGAATTAAGAAGAGTTGCCAGGTTTAAGTAAATAAAAATATAGACCATTAAGTGACTAAAGACAGAGGAGCAAGGAAGTGAAGACAATTAGCATTTAATATATATGTAGTTTGAAACTCTAACTATGAAAGGCATTAAATCAATCAAGCAGAATGCTGTATCATCAAATCGTGATATTCAGTATGTAATATATCAAACTCATAACAGATTTGTGAATTTATAGCATTCATAATATTTAACCATTCTTTTTGAAAAAAATTTTTAATTTTTGTTTTGTTTTTGAGAGAAAGAGGAAGAGAGAATGAGTGGGAGAGGGACAGAGAGAGGGGGGGACAGAGAATCTGAAGCAGACTCTGTGCTGACAGCAGAGAGCCCGATGCAGGGCTCAAAGTCAACTGTGAGATCATCACCTGAGCCAAAGTCTCACACTTCACTGACTGAGCCACCGAGGATCCCCTGGAATACTTAGCTATTATTATTTTTAGAAAATATTTTCAGTCCTAAAACAATGTCTAGCTGTTCTCAATGTGAATTTAAAGTGAAGTTTGCAATGAGAGTATTTTAATTTTTTTTTTAACGTTTTTATTTATTTTTGAGAGACATAGAGACAGAACATGAGCAGGGGAAGGGCAGAAAGAGAGGGAGACACAGAATCCGAAGCAGGCCCCAGGCTCTGAGCCATCAGCACAGAGCCCGACGCGGGGCTCGAACTCACAGACCGCGAGATCATGACCTGAGCCGAAGTTGGCTGCTTAACCGACTGAGCCACCCAGGCGCCCCAATGAGAGTATTTTAAAAAATGGAAATCTAAAATTAATAGATTATGTCCAAAAGTATTTATAATTGTGTTCCACTTAAAAAATAGTTTATTATTTTCAACAGGGCTTACCATGAATTCCTAATTCCTTAGAAGATAGAAAAATGTTGCCATTATTTTTGCATTTTTCAAAAGAAACTTCCATAATATTGCTGAAAAACCAGAAAGGATATCAAGAGGAGAAGAGCAATAATGATAAATTTGTAGAAGTTACTGAAGTAGGTTGGGTTCCCCTCTAATTCTGACTTTCAGGAAAAGGTGAATCAGCATGAGCTACTAACTGGTTTCCCCTCCTGGACTGACTCTAGAGAAACTATAAAAGGGAATGGGAACCAGGGTATGATCATATTTGTGTTTCAGTGCGTTTTTTCAATTCTAGAAGATAACTTTCAGGGTCATTTGATTCTGATTCTACAAAGCCTAGTTAGAACTCTTAAAATTACAGATGGTCGAGGACAGTGCAAAACAAGTTATATCTACAGACAGGCAAATTCTGTTTTATCCAATAGAGATTCAGATGGCTTTTCTTCTCCCCTGTGGATGGTTTTTTGCTCTACTTGCATATTTATTTAAATAACCCTGATCTTTAGGGGTGCCTGGGTGGCTCAGTCAGTTAAGCATTCAAGTCTTGGTTTCAGGTCAGGTCATGATCTCATGGCTTGTGAGTCCAAGCCCCACATCAGGCTTTTGCTGACAGTGTCTCTGCCCCTCTTCCATGCTCTCTCTCAAAATAAATGAATAAAAATTTAAAAAAATCTAAATACTCCTTATCTTTAAGTGTATCTCTTAACAGATTCTTTGTTTTTAACTGAAAACTTTATTTTGTTAGAGTGGTTTTAGGTTAAAAGCAAAATTGAGCTGGAAGTATATAGTTCCATGTATTCCCTCTCCCCCCTTGCCATAAACTCTGCTATCGACATCCCTCACCACAGTGATGCATTTGTTACAAATGATAAACCATATTGATGTGCCACCCTAAGCATAGTTTCCATGAAGGTTCACCTTGGTGTTGTACATTCTGTCGGTTTTGACAATTATATAGTGACATCTACCTACCACTATTATGGCATTATACATGACCTAAAAAACCCCAAACTATCTATCTATCTATCTATCTATCTATCTATCTATCTATGTGTACGTGTGTGTATAAATTTACATATATATGATACCTAAATCTAAATTTAACTAGGTATCATATGTATACATACATATGATATGTATACATCATATGTATGATATATGATATACATACATACATATGATACCTAGTTATCATATGTATGATATACATATACATATACATACATATACATATACATATATGATACCTAGTTAAATTTAGATTTTAGATAAGTAGTAATAATTTGAATATACATACATATGATACCTAGATATCATATGTATGATATACATATACATATACATACATATACATATACATATATATGATACCTAGTTAAATTTAGATTTTAGATAAGTAGTAATAATTTGAATATACATACATATGGTACCTAGTTATCCTATGTATGATATATATATACATATACATACATATACATATACATATGTATGATACCTAGTTAAATTTAGATTTTAGATAAGTAGTAATAATTTGAATATACATACATATGATACCTAGTTATCATACATATGATATACATATACGTATACATACATATGCATACATATACATATACATATATATGATACCTAGTTAAATTCAGATTTTAGATAAGTAGTAATAATTTGAATATACATACATATGATACCTAGTTATCATACATATGATATACATATACGTATACATACATATACATACATATACATATACATATATATGATACCTAGTTAAATTTAGATTTTAGATAAGTAGTAATAATTTGAATATAGTAATCATTTATAACAATAAATTTTAGTATAAGTATGTCCTAAAAATTATGTGCGTATTATACTAAAGCTTTATTCACTATTTGTCTGAAATCCAAATTTAACTAGACATCTTGTATTTTATCTGATAACCCTAGAATTATGAGTAAGCAGATTGAAGAGTTGGTGACATAATTGTGCTTGGATATTTAACTATTAATTTGTTTTATGAAACATTTTATTTTGGAAGAGATTTGTTTACTAGCAAATGTTTTCTTTAATCCTACCCTCTGTGGTGAACTTCAGAGTTTAAAACCCCAAGACACTTAACTGTTGCAGAAATGGAAAGTGAGAATTTCCTAAGGGCCTGTTTGTAAACCTGTCCTGAAAATGAACAAAGAAGGAAAGTGACAGAAAAACCAAAATGGAAATGTAACGTGAGTTAGTTTTATACAAGTGGATTTTTTTTTAAAGGAAACCAATAGTTCTGCCACTTTAATTTCATACTGTTTTGATGAAGATAAAGGAGAAAAGCTCACTGTATTTTCAAAGAAAGTTATGCAGAGCTCAGGACACCATCACTGTATACCAGGGCTGGCTCCTTTTCTGACTCACTATGACGTCATGGAAAATAGAATATATGAACTCACACTCAGAAGTAATAAATCACAGATACAAAGAATTTCAAAGAGTTACCAATTAGAGAGAATAAAAATTGATTGACATTATAGTACATTAATCAAAACTTCTTAAACTAGAAAAGCTATAAGAAAAGTGCCTTTTCAAAATAAAAGCAGGAGGTAATTAATGTGACAGATTTAAATTAAGAGAAAATTAGTGATTCTCTACTATCATTTAAATCCTCCATTTTTTACAGAGAGACAAATGAGACCCAAAAATTTATGAATATGCCCCAGAACACATAGCTAATTAGTGCTCCAAAACCCCATCATGTGTTTTTTCTTAGGTTCGTCTTTTTTTCCTACAGAGAAATTCCTGCAATGGAAGCAAGCTGAGGAAAACCAAATTCTTTTTCATCAAAATTCTATTTTATCATTAAGAGTACAATACCTACATTTAATTGCCTTAAAACAAAAAAGTCCGCTTTCTATGATATGACACATCTCTCGAATCAGAGTAGTAAATCATAAAAATTATAGATATTTAAGAGTCAAAGTTTGTACACTGCTGAATATACACTATTACTCAACACCTGTTAAGGAGTACTACGACTTTGTATAATGGCATTGTTTTATATGTCAGTGTTTTTTTTTTTTCCTTTCATTTGCAATAGTGAAGGGATTTTCTCTTCAAGAACGAACCAAAAGAACATTAGAATACTTCCATAATAAAGGATGGATTTTTGCTGTTTAGTTAATGCCAAATAAGAAACATAAAATATATGGTGTCTATATTGGGACTACAGCACATTTAACATACATTATATGTCTAACCCGAAAAGTCAGATTATATCTGTCATGTTGGCAACTGAGGCCATATTCATTGTTTGGGTATTGATCATAGAATGGGTGACGGGCACTGTGCCAGGCCCTGGCACAAACTTGGGCTTTCTGATTCTTTCTACTTCACTGTACTAAATCTTTAACTCCTTAAAAATAAATACAAAGTTAAGATATTTGCAGGTAAGATAGTAGTCAGAAAAGTGTGCTTTGGGTAAATTTGTACCCAAAGAAAAAACAAATTTTGATGTATAAATTTTTAAAACTCTTATGTATATTTTAATAGTCAATAAATTTCAAATTCTGAAGCTCTGGATAACCTAGACTTATTCGAAGAGAAAGAGTGATATTTCTAATAAGGTTTTCTAGGTTAGGCCATTTTTAAGATGTGACTTAATATTTAATCCTAGTTCCTGCTAATATTGTGCCTTTGCTGAGTAGAGCCAGAAAATGGTGCCAAATGATGCTGTCAGGTTTATATGTAAATCCTCAGGGAAAAATCATGAGGTTAAGTAATGTTCATACTTGACAGATAAATGGTAATAGTGACAGGGAATCTCACTGTTACAGAACGAAGTCAGCCATTATTGAAGTTGGGAGAAATGAAAGCAATCTAAACTTTTCCTTGCCACCACAATGATATACGTGTCGCTTTCACACTTTCCCATTGGATCATGGCATCCTGTTAATATTTTGGCTGAAATGTCTCATAGCAATATAATGAGTCTTTTAAAGATAATCCTTTAAAAATGGTTTGATAAAATCTTGCTGACATAAAAGTCTGTAGATTTAGCCACATGTATGGTAATCTGTTTCCCTCGTAGACCATAAATGATTTGAAATAAGTCATATCACTTTAACAGTCTTTCCCTCCTTAGCTTTCCCCTCCTATAATTTTAGGCCAACAGGTGTTAAAAAACCCTGTCAAGTAACTGTTTAATTTCTTTTTTGAAAATATACTAAGAGGCAGCCTTCTCAAAGAAATGAAATTTTGTTAATGGAATATATAGAGGGGTGCCTGGGTGGCTCAGTCAGTTAAGCGTCTTACTTTGACTGAGGTTAGTGGATTCAAGTCCCACGTTGGGTTCTGTGCTCGCAGCTTGGAGCCTGGAGCCTGCTTCAGATTCTGAGTCTCTCTCTCTCTCTCTCTCTCTCTCTCTCTCTCTCTCTTTCTCTCTGCCACTCCCCTACTCATACTCTGTCAAAAATATATAAACATTAAAAAAATATGTAGATAAATAGATAAAAATCTACATGTATCTAAATATTACATTATAAACATTATGGGTTTGTCTTTCTTGAAAGTACTATTGATGCTATTCTTAGGCTACTTCTCTTCTCACTTCACATGTTCTTCCTTGGGATCTCCTTTACACCAGCAGCGTCAAACTGCCTACACTAAATGACTTCCAATTCTAAATGCATGTTGACTGTTCTGCTCACACCCAGATGCACATTGTCAACTGCCTACGTGACATCTCAACACGTCTTCCAAATGGACCACAGTGCCTTTCCTACAAAACTAAGTCTAATTCCTAAATTCCCCTCTGCTTCTCTAGATTATCTAATTATGGGAGTATAGCAGGATAATTAATAGAATAGGCTATGAAATCAGACTATCTGGCTTCAAATCTTGACTTTGTCACTTTCTAGTTGGTGAGCTCGTGCAAGTTACTCAACATTTCTGTCCTCAGTTTCCTGATCTTTGATACAGGCATAATACCTGTTTCCTGGTGTTGAATGAGGATTGAATGAACAATCTCTCAGCAGTCCTAGAACATAGCTATGTTCTATAAATGTTAGCTTTTCTTCCTGTTTCCAAAACATGCATAATCTAGTCAATTTCTCAAATTAGAAACTAGTAATTTTCCTCTTTCTGTCTTCACAATTTATTTTATCATCTGGATACATCATTACTGCTTCCTAAAAATCTGTTTTGTCTGTCATTCTTTTTCCCCTAAACACTATTGTTTTAGTTCAGGTACTCATCATTTCTCACCAGAATAACCTATCTCCTTGCTTCCATGGAATTCTCCTTTCTTATTTGCAATTTGTTTAATAATGTCACTTCCTCAATAATAAAACTTCAGTAACTCCCTTATGGTCTACAGATCAAATAAAAATTTTTAGTAGTGCATATAGGGTCCTTCATGGTCTGACTTCTTCTGCTTGCTTTTGCCTGGGCTTTCCCCAGGCATGCCCTCCATCCATACTTAGCTATTTGGAATTCTCCACACATACCATGCTGTTCTCATTCCTTCATTTATTTTCACAGAAAGTATCTCTTTTGTACGTGATCTACCTCTGCCTGCATATCTGCTTGGTAAATTTCTCATTTATTAAGACTTACCTTCAGGACGATCTTTTCAGAGAAGAACTCTCTGAACTTGCTGCTTTCCTTGTATTTCCATTTTACTCATGGTAGTTTCCTTATCTGTTCACTATCTGGTGCATCTTCTAGACGAATGTCTCTCAAACTTCAGTGTGGGTGAGAGTCAAAAGTAGAACTTGCAAAATTCAAAGTCATGGGCCCTACTGTCAGAAGTTCTGATCCAGTGAATCAGGTTGGAGCTAGGTTTCTGTATGTTTTATGAAATTCCCAGATTTCTGTGCACACCAGTGTTTTAGACCATTCTTCTGTTTTACTCATTCCTTTATCCTTAGAATCTTGCATAATACATAGGTATGTATTATAGTACTTAAATACAAATGCTTCTAGGGAATAAAATATGGCATTCTGTTTCTGTTGAGCTCACATACATAGCAGTAGAGCAGCTAAAATCCCTGGTACTTAGTAGGTCATCAGAAAGTGTGTGATGCTGGACATAGGAACCAATGAATGAATGAATGATTTAATTAAAAGACCTCAGAGAAGCTAGGGAAATATTATCTTAGCCTATTGAATCTCTTAAATATTGCACATGTCAGATATGTTTTCTGAACTTTTGAGTAGTTGAGATTTAAAGTATTGGTCAAACTCTGTGAAGGCATATTTGGAGACATGGTATTGTGGTTTGGAATTTTTTATACTAGTTGAACAGACAGATTCTTTTATAAAATTGACAACGTGTCATAAAAATCAGGCACTCTAACCTGAATTCTTCTCTAGACAGGGTATCATTCTACTTTCACATGGTTGTAAACTGGGATGGTCACTTACTTATCAAATACTTCTTCGCAAAATAATCATGTCAAGGATATGGATAAATACTCATCAGAAACTCACAAATTCTGCACTATAAATGAGGATATATTTGAGTTTTAATAATTTGTTTTTGAGTTTAAACACTTACCTAAAATTACATGTGCTGTTTATACTATATGCCTTTTAGAAAATGCTGGGAATAGGTTTGCCATAACCGTTTTTCCCCCCTAGATCCTTGGTAATCATATCCTTAGAATATACTAGTTTTAATCCTTATCGTAAAACCATATCTTATAATTTTGAAAGCTATCCTGACTTTTTAAAAATTCCATTTTCACTCTGCTTTTTCCTCTCAGCCAGGCTCTAGAATTAATTTGTACACAGAGGGTTCTAAAATTTTTATACAGAATTGTATTACATAGAGGTCTGTGGAAAAGTGAAATCCATCACAAAATGTTTCGTGACTAAAATCTCAAGATAAGACTTGCAGTAAATGAGTGATATGTAAGGAAGAAAAATTCCAATGAGACATGTTTATTATTTTGGAAATGCCTACCAAAAAAGAGCAAGATGTCACAGTTCATATAGTTTTGGTCTTTTTGGAATCAACAGCTAGGCTCTATTTATAACATTTTAATTTGCACACTTAATGTCAGTTCCATTTTTTAAAACTGTTTTTTTTGAGAGAGAACATGAGTGCACGGGCATGGGGCAGAGAAAGAGGGAGAGAGAGAATCCCAAGCATCCTTCACACTGTCCGTGCAGAGCTCGACACAGTGTTCAATCTCAGGAACAGTGAGATCATGACTTAAGATCCTAAAACCAAGCCAAAATCAAGACTTGAATACTTAACCGACTAAGCCACCCAAGCGCCCCAATGTCAGTTCTATTTATCTACTTAACCAAGGACTTTCTTTAAAAGGGTCATATATAATTTCTTCTAGGTATTGTAGGTATAAAAGATATAGGCTTAGACCAAGTACTAATTCGTGAGCTAGAACAGGGGTTGGCATTTTCCATAAAGGGTCAGATAGTAAATATTTTAGGCTCTATAGACCATGCAGTCTCTGTCATGACTGCTTAATTTTGTCATTGTTTCAGGAGAGCAGCCACAAGCAATACATAAAGGAAAGGGCATGACCATGTTTCAATATATTTTTATTCACAAAAACACACAGCTGGCTGAATTGGCCATCAGCCATAATTTGCTGATCCCTGCCCTACATAATCATAATTTTGATTCTAAAGAGGAGAAATTAGGATTGACTGTGGTTGTGATCGTTTTGTTTCTGCCTTGCCTAATTCTCATAAGTAGAACTCTTAGACTTTTTTCCTAGTATTTGTAATGATGTATTTAGTTGTTGTTTCTTAATTTGAAAAAATAGATTAAATGCTTATCACTTGCCTCCTCTAGCCTCATCAGTCTCACTGACCATGGGCAAGGTGCTAACATTTTCTCTTCCCGGGGTTTCTATAAGGGCAGTTGAATTACTTTGACAGAATAACATAAACGAGAAAATTATTTTTCTGTGTCATATTTATATCTATAGGCAGTGCATGTAAATCATGTAGTATTCAATTTATCTGCAGGGCACCCCAGGGCCCAGTGCCTTTATCCCGTCTCTTAGCTCACCCTCTTGTAGCAAGACAGAAGCTAGTTAATTGGCTGACATATTCTAATACCTATCATCTACTTTATAATGTATTTGGATTTCCATAGGTTTTCTTAAGATAATTTTAACTCCCAAAAAGCATAACTCTCATTTATTTATATATGTATTTGTTCTTACTTATTTAGAATTTTCACATATGTGCTTCAAAAAAGTATTGGGGGCCCTTAATCCACATGAATGATTGCAACATTGGGCACCTCACTGTATGAGAGCTTTGTGGTTAAGTGTTTAGTCATATCTCAAATAAAACTTCCCAGTGAGGTTGGCAGGTCTGGGAAGCCAGGATGCATGAGAAAATATGAATTACTAATGGGCAAGCCCTGAATGAATGATTTATAGTTTATTATAAATCAGTTATAGTTTATTGCCAAATCAGTGTGCTGAAATATTTGGTTTTGTGGCTTTAGCTGACCAGTGACATGGATATAAAAACCTTGATGTTTTTTGTAATTAACTTACAGTTAATTACAAGTGGAGGCATTTACAATAAATGTACAGATTGTGACAAAAGCCCAGGTTTTTCAAATGGGAATCTCAAGAGGAATGTATTTGTTTAGTGAGTCACTTAATCTCCCTCCATTTGTTTTTTACCCTTGGAACCAGAATAAGTGTGGCTGTGAGGAAACCAGATGAGAGTTTTAAGGAACTACTATAAAATATGAACGCCAGGAAAGTAGCGTTTGTGACCGAGGCTAGTTTTAGTTGAGGTAGGTAGAGAACAGGAATCATTGCTTAAACTGAGGCTCACTTATCTACACTGCTGTATAACGCATGTGCAATATAATTAAAATCCACAAAAGAGGTTTCCAAAGTGATGTGGGCACTTGATTAAGAATATCTCTGATTCACTTTGCAGTTCAGATCATCACTTAGGAGTTGTGTTTGTTGGCCCTGAAACGTATCATGGACAGCCAAGTATTGTTCATTAGTTTTATGTAGTAAATTATCATCAACTTAAGTTAAAACAACACAAATTGATTATCTCACATTATCCGTGGCTCTGAAGTCATGTTAGCTCTTCTTCAGGCCCTTTGCTCAGTATGTCGCTGGGCTGTATCAAGGTGTCAGCCACACTGTGGTTCTCATCTGGAGCTCAGGGTACTTTTCCAGGTCCAGTGAGGTTATTGGCAGAATTCAGTTCCTTATGACTATACAGTGAGGTCCCTGCTGTCTCGATGGCTGTCGGCCAGGAATTGCTCTCAGCTCCTAGAAACCACTTGAGGGTGTAGCCATGTGGCAGTCTCATAGTACAGCAGCTTATGTCTTCAAAGCCAGCCAGAGAAAAGTCTCTCTAGTCTGTTATACCAGCCTTGTATAGTATTATGTAAGCAAGGGAGTAGTATCTATCCCCTTCATTGGATAGTGGAACCAAAGCAAGGGAAAGCCTATTCTATCATATTCACAGATCTCCCACATTCAAGGGAAAGGCATTATGTGGGGCATGAGTACCAGGGGGCAAGCATTTGGGGGGCCATCTTATAATTCTGCCTGGTATGGTTAACGTGCAGTTTTGGTCTCCATCCATGGCCTTGGGGTCTGTGCAGTTTAATGGTTTCTACCTATCTTGTATATAGGTTGCGATCTTGGAATATGATTAAAATCCTAAACTTGATTGCTAGTCTTTAATTTTTTGTCGTTGTTATTAGCTCTATTTGGGGGCTCAGAGTTACATATTTTAAGGACTAAGGTATAAATAACTTATTTCCACCCTCCCTTTTCCTCTCAGTCATTAAAAAGCAAAACAATCATGGACATTCAGATTTGTTTCACATGTTAAATATATACCTTAGGAAATTTTTTATGCAAAGCAATTAGGTGAATAAGAGTTCAACAGTCTTGGCACAACTCTCCCTTAGAACATAGGAAGGTGCTGAGCCTGATTGTCCATAAATTATGTTATTTCCTGCCTTTCCCTCCTTGTAACATTGACCTCTGCAAAATTTCTTTAAGTGTAGTTCAACATCTCCTCACCTGTGTCTTTGTGTTCTATCACGCAATCCTTGCTTATTTCTAATTATTCTCCTATATACACTGCATATGAATAGAACTCTGAAGAGCTAATATTTTTGTTTAAAGCAAAGGCTTAAAAGGAAAATTTGACTTCATTAATAATTAACGATGTGTTTATATTCTTACTGCCATCTATCTTGTTTCTATTCATATTCATTGAGTGTATTAGCCATAAAATTATACAGGCTTATGCTTTCTGTTTACAAAACATAGTTAGCCAACATGGTGCGTAAATTGTGATAACCTCTGTCTTCTCTGTAAACTGTGTAACTCATCATACTTGCAGTCACCAACTTTCCTTTATGTATTGAAAAAGAGAACTTCTCTAAGTAGGATGACCTCATCAAGGTTTCCCCTTAATAAATTATGGAAAAGACAAAATTATCACACAATTGATTCATCATGGTCACACTTTTCATTTAAAAAAATAGTTCTGATATTTAATATTATTATGAAAGGAACTCATGGTTAGATTAATTTTTCCAATATTCTCAGTGCTCTGATTTTCATCGTTCTTCGTTGTTTCATTTATTTTAAAAATTGCTGTCTGTAGGAATTTTGGGCAACATCCGCAGACTTTTAGTTGCATGATTGAATAAGTTGTTTGCCATAATTACACAGAGCTCCAGTCCTTGAGTTTTTAGTTAGGATCCTGGATAATTTCATTTTGAGGAAGTTAATTTATGTAAGCCAAAAAATACTTAATTAGTATGTAAATGTGGTGGCAGCTGTCTTACTCTTTGTGTTGGATGGCAGAACGGCAGAACATTAGAGCTGAAATGAGACTTACAGTTCATCTAATTCCATTCCTTTATTTCACAGATGAGGAAATGAATACCAAAGGAGTTAACATCTAGTAGAAATGTGTTTAAAGATTGGGAATGGTTCCCTGGTCTCAGGTTTCTGTTGGCATAAAACTTCATTTTGCTGCTTTAGGGTGCTGTACTTTTGATTGTATCACCTCAAACCTGTGAGCTTCTTTCTATTCTGAAAGATTCATCATGGTTAAAGTTAATTTTTTCAATATTCTGGGTGTTCTTATTGCCATTAGTTCTCTTTTTTTTTTTTGTCTATTTTGAGAGAAAGAGTATGAGAGGGGGAAAAGCAGAGAGAGAGGGAGAGAGAGAATCCCAACATAGGCACAGAGCCCTACGTGGGGCTTGATCTCAAGAACCGTGAGGTCATGACCTGAGCCGAAATCAAGAGTCAGATGCTTAACCGACTAAGCCACCGAGGCACCCCAAGAAACCACTAAGCCCTGAGCATGCACCTTGCTTACCTTTGAGGGGTGACACAGTGTGTTAAATATCCGTTGGTGGCTGAGCGACACAGTGTGACAAGATGTGCACAATTATATCATCAATATGCAAAAGCAACGGCACCACAACCACCGCCACTCCACGGTTTCTGTTGACAGCATCATTGTTGTGATATAAATTCCAAGTGAATAAAATGTTAAATGTATTTTATCAAAAAAGAATATTTCTTTCATCATTAAAAATTATTTAGTATTTCTTTCAGGGCATGATTTTCAGAGAAGAGAGATAAAAATATAGTCTCTTAATTTTTTTAAGAAATACAATAAAAATCTTTGATTTTAGAAAGACAAGTATGGATAATTGAAAGGCCTTTAATTACTCATTTTCTTTGGAGACAAAAAAAAAAAAAAATCCTTAAAAACAAAGCCTGCTCCTAATGAGACTTCAGAATCCTGAAGACCATTCTGGCAACTGAAAGCTCCATTTCCTCTTTATGGGAAAGCATTTTGGCTCAGTAACTCTTGATCACTCCTCAGAGAGAGAGCCACAGAGCAGATTTTGGGACATATTTTTCACTCCTTCAAAACTTTATGGAGATTACAGTGAGCCTTTCAAACTTCTGTGCAAACTTTGATGTTTGGGAGCACTTTCTCTTGTTTTGTTCTCTCCCTTTGTCCCCACACACAAATCTCTGAGGGTCAGATGGAGAACCATCCGTATCACTGTGCCCAAACCGGCTGTTCTGGGCACTGTTGATTGTGTGTTTGGCCTGCCGAGCTGGTTCACTAAACCGGCCAGGATTCAGTCTGGGTTCGTTGATCTTCCTGTGTGTTTACAGTGATTACTATAATGGCATATGGTTTTGTTAATGGCTATGATTTCTTTTGTTTCCCCTCAATGGAAAGCTATCTTTCCCCTGCTACCCAGCCCCGAGGGAATATTTGCCAAAAAAAAAAAAAAAACACAACAAAAGAATACACTTTACCTGCAGTCTTTATTAATGAAGCAGAAGAGGTCTAGATTCAGTTTCGGGGTTCAAACTTATCTATTTTCTAAAATTAATATTTTCCCCCAAGTCTGGCAACATTCCCTAGATTCTAAATGGGGAATTATCCTAGATATTATCTATATATCTTGTGATGAGCATCCCAAGAGAATAGCTGAGAGTTGAGGCCCAGGATACACAAGAAATCTTGAACCCTTCATATCGAAAGCATTTCTCTGGCTTTTGGCTTTCTGTCTGCTGTGCCTGAGGCTGGCTGCCCAGGCTCATTTCCCTTGCGTGCCTAATTTGAAGATGCAAAAATAGTGGAATAGAATTTCGAATGATCCTGGTGTTTTGATCAGATTTAAATGAGGAATAAATCCAAATCATCTCTCAGTTTGGAATTTCTATAGAATATTACTAGGGTGATGGAGAGCAAGTGACATTATTTTTGGGCTTTATTTCGGTTTTTCTTCAGTTACTGTTTTGGCTATTTTAAATGATTTTGGAGTTTAAAAACTGGTGTACATTGCATTCATATTCCAAAGCTTTTTTAAAAAGTACTGTTTAGCTTAAAGGAAAGATAAATGGCAAAGTGTTACCTTTGGTTGTAACCTAGAATATTCATAGGTAAAGATCTAAACACGTGCTGGTATTTGCAATTGCTGGTTGTCTAGGGAGGGAAACAGGGATGTTGCTAGGGTGTGTGCGTGTGGGTGGGTGGGTGTGTGTGTGAGAGAGAGACAGAAACAGAGAAGGGCAGAGTGGAAGGTGGTCAGGGGATGTTCTGGGAGTGGTGTCTTCTCTGGTTGGAGGCACTGAGTCAAAGGATAGAGCAGAGAGGAAAATCGGGTAAGAGACCTTTCCATATATATATGGAAAGGATTCTGCCTGAGCATTGAAACAAGTGGCAAATAGTAGGATCTCCTAATCCTAATAGCCAACCCTGAGGGGAAGACAGGTAAGTGGGGAAATGGGTTGACATCATTATGGAAATAGAGCATTAGAGTCCAAGGTGGTGTCAGTAATTGGCTATGTTTAACTATTAGGTCCTTCTCCAGTGCAGCTATAGAATAATGGTGCTTTCAGATGCTGTCACGTGATAATAAGTTCAATGCAATTATATTACATATATATATTCTTCCTATGGCATCATTTTTAGACCCTGTAGTCTTTAGGCATACGAAACAGAAGTTCAGTGAACCTGAGTGTTCTTTTTACTTTCTCAGAAGAAATGGTAAATAGTTCTAATACTTTTGTGATAATCAAAAATGATGTGGTAATCATATTTCCTAGTAGAATAATACTCAGTTTATTCACAAATCGGATTTTGTTGTTGTTGCTTTTGTTAACTAGAAGTCTGTGTTTTAATCCAAAAATAATTGGGTAAGATTGCTAATGAGAAAACCGTCAGCTAAAATCAAAGTTTCTATGCTTAGGCCTCACATATAATTCATTAATTCTTACTTAGGGAACCAGAGTACCTAATATCGTTAGCTTTTTTTCGAAAGCTGATCAGGACCAGCAATGTATAAGGAAGTTGTCCTGCCAAAGGCGGGCTCTATGACAGCAGTGTTCTGAATAATAGCAATTCACAGTAGCCTCACTTTCCGTCTGGTGGAGGAAAACTTTACTAATTATAAGGGAAAAAGAATATAGGATATTATATATAATATAATATATAGAGTCTAATTAAACAGTTATAGTATACTTGAAGAGAGAGAGTAGTATAGAGAAGAACAAAGGAGGCTGAATACATCAAATCGGGTACTCACAACATCCGGTCTTCTAGCTTGGGAAGCCCCACGGTGAACATCCTGGTTGGAGTCCCGATTGAGGGTCTTAGCAGAGCGTCCTCCCCTCAGGTGAGACCTCCAACTAACTGTTCCCTACGGGCAATAAATATACTACTCGTGTGTGGTTTATGGTTACTAAGTCACTAAGTTTGCTTAAGTGCAGTCCCAAGCAAGCTGTTGATTATTATTTTTTTCCTACGTTTCTCTTCTCTATCTCTCTCACAATTTCAGGAGCCTCGGCATCTGCGTATTTCTCTTCCCTCCCTGATCCATTCGAGGGGGTAGCCGGGTCCGGCTCAAGGAGGTGAGGCAAGTTAATCCCTCTTGCTGTCAGGAACAAAAGAGCCATTTCTGATCCCACGGCCAGATATGGAGTACAAGCCAACTAAGTCCTCCATGATTATGTATGTGTGGCTCTGGGCAGAAATGCCTAAGTCACACAAACAGCATCTATACTGAACAAGCAGAAAATAGTCTAATGTCGAGAGAAAAGGGAAAGCAGAAAACAGAGACTTATTATTTATTGCATTAGTTATGAAAATACAACATTCTAGCCCTCCAACCTTTGAATTTTCATCATTAGGTTATATACTGAAAACAAATATCGAGAAAGGATGCTTCATTTTAGGAAACTTTCATGAAAAATGGTGAAAATATGAAAATAGTTTTTGTTTCGCTACCTGAGGAGTTGAGGTCCTGTTTCCTAGAATTTGTACTTACTTATGTAGAACAGTTCACTCTACAAATTTATAGTAAAATGTGTTGTTTGTAGAGAACTGAGCCAGTTTGGGGCCTGGAAAATAGAAGTTTTGTTGAAACTTGTAAGCCTGTTGGTAAGGGTGGAGCCTATCAGGTGTCCCAAGCTTCACATGGTTTCTCCCAGTCCTTCTGTCAAGGATGAGACAGAGTGTCGTGGTGGGTGGGCATCCTGAGCAAGAAGCAACTGCCTGTGATACGTGGTGGGCATGGTGGGCAGGGGAAAGAAGATTCTTAGTGATGCATGGTTGTGTTGCTTTTTTGGCAAAGAGCCTTGTCTTTCCTTTTAGAACTTTAATTTTCTTGTCATTGGGAAATATACTACCTTCCATTTGCACAGTGATGTTTTTAGTTTATATTTCTCTTCTACATCTGTCATTGCACTTAACATGCTAGATTATTTTTCATGAGCTTGAGCTTGAGTCACTCCATGACTTTAAGCTGCGCAGTTACTATCGCTTACCTTGCCACTGTATTTTTCACTTCTTAAAGTGTTATTTCATGTTAGTGATTCATCAGGGTTTCATGCTACACACAGGGGGCCCACTGTCAACGATCCGGAGCAATCCTGGACCAGGACCCAGTGAGTTCTTTTTCTTCTCATTGGTTCCGTGCACATAGACTCCAAATTTAGACTGAAAAGGAGCCTTTGTTAAGTTTTTTCATTAAATGGAAGTTAAATTTACAGCTCTCAGTGCTCTTGGTCCACAGTCCCTCCTCATATTTGTTTTGTTTCTTTATCCACAGCGACTGTAATAATGGAAAGAAAACAATGATAATTTTCAATTTTCTGGGAACTAAAGACTTTGATCACATACGTCTGTAAGGAAACGTAACATAGGATCTACCCTGGGGTGAAATTTCCAGGCATGCCGAGGAGTTGTTCCTTGTGCAGAAATCTCATGTTTGATTGCTAATAAAAGCCCAAGTTCTATTTTAAACAGTTATTATTTTTCCTGTTAGCTTTATTTCTTGGCAGGGAGTTCAAATTAGTACTAACAATAGGGACTCATCACGATAAGGCATGATTCTTGTTAACTGGAGACTTGGCAATGAGGAGAATCACGTGGTGTCTTTCTGCAGACAGCGACTGAGCTAAAGTCTGTGTTGTGAAAATCCCTAATAGCTGAAGTTAACTCTGTGTACAGCCTTCATGAGACCTACAGTAAAGCTTTTAAACTCTTATCTGAGTTAAAAAAAATGAGGATAATTCTAAAGACAAATCAGTTTGAGTCAATGATGAAGAAAGAAATCTTGAAAATATTTTTAAAAAATGAAGTTTTAGTTCCTTTAGTTTCATAGTAGCCCTTGTACAAAAATAATGTTTAACTGTGCAGTAGGTAACCCTGGTCTTTAGTGTTGAAAATGGAGACTAACAATACATAAATTCTTACTGCGTTTATTCAGATAACTTTTCTTCAAGTCTTCAATACTTTTTCTAAAGAAAAATCTTTTAGCTGTCATCTTACTGCCCCACATAAGTGTGTCTGATTTGTTCTCATCAAAATATTGATTTAAATGAAGGTAAAAGTAAAATTCTTATATGAAAACCAGCCCTGGTACCTGTCTCCTCCCTCCACACCGCCCCCCCACACACACACAGAAAAAAAAATAAAAGAAAAAAAGGAAGGAAAGAAGGGAGGGGAAAGGAAATCAAGAAGATACGAATGGCGAACAGAAATAATGTTTACTAGATTATGGGAGGTGAAGAAATTCCCTTCGCAATTTGGTATCAGGCGGCAAAAAGGAGCAAAAACACAAGCCATATATATGGACCTTTGCTTCAAAAAAAAAAAAAAAAAAAGAAAAGCCAACTCTCAGTCCTTGCACATTACTAGCTGTGATCTAATTTGAGCCAGAATCTAAGAGTCCCCAACCATGTGAATAAGTAGTAGCCCGTGGGGATTGTTATCAAGTAAAACAGGTATCCTTGATTTAACCCACAAAGTATTTGTAGGTAATTACTGAGTTTCAAAAGTATTGAGGGGGTAAAAAAAAAAAAAAAAAGACTTGTTCTCTTGAGTAACCACCCTCATTCCATGGCAATCTCCTCACACTTTTTATTTGCTTGGTCATATCCTTTCAAATGTCCAGAATGAAAGCAAAGGTTAACTTTCCAATAATAAATTCCAAATGTATAGGAACAAAAGTAATGAGATTTTATTTAAATGTCAAGATGCATGTATTGTAGTTAGCAGGGCTGAGTAAGTTTCTGAAAAAGTTTCACTTTGGTACCATCCCACCTTTAAGGTTTTAGGAGGACAGAATCCTATATAGCTTTTCTAGAAATGGGAGTTTCTTACCATTAACTGTAGCCACATCAGGAGCGGTAGGATTAGAAGACAGCACAACGTCAGGCTGACGTAAAAGGTGATTTAGCCTGTGATGAGGGGACCGTGTTGAAGAGGAGCCTGGACCAGATGACAGGAAAGTGCTCTTTAAACATGAAATTTTGTCATTTTAAAATAAGTGCTCATTTATCTCTGGATTATCTGTTGTTGTTTTTTTGGGTTTTTTTTTTCACAAAGCTTATAGACATGAAAGTTGATTAATATTCCCTTATGCATTAATTATTCAACCATTTTTTTACATTATATTACTTTCAGGTGTATAACATAATGATTTATTAACCCTTCCTATATGTCAGGTTATGTGCTAGGTAATAATGCAGAACTTAATGGCAGTTTTGCTTTTCAAGAGATCATAGTTTAGTCAGGAGGGGGGCTAATAGCCACTTAATTTGCCTATCAGGAGACAGTTTCTGTGGATTGGTTGTTACTTAGTTTTGGCCTGTGCTCCTCAATAAGTAGTACAAATAGAATGTTTTGTCTAGAAACTGATATACAAGTAGCAAGAATTCCTCTTAGCCGGATTCAGGCTCAAAATATCTTTAACCTTTTTATATTTTAATAAGGTTGATTTTGAGAGTCCTTTTAAAATTTCTTTGACTTAAAATAGTTTGGGAAAAGAGAAAAAATGTAAAAAGAAGCTCTCTTATCACCAGAATGAGAGACACAGGTACTGAACCAAGCAAATCCTGCTCTCACCTGTGCTCATTTTCATCGGACCTGCTGCACTTTCTAGATCTTTTTATTTCCTTAAGAGATTTGCATCTGCCAGAAGGAACAACATGCAAATATCTGTAAATGTCTAACCCTGTTTCTCCATGTTGAGTATATTCTCAAAAGGTTCCTAGGTTACAAAGACATTAGGAATAATAGAATTTTGTTCTATTTTCTTTTGTTTTGAGCAGCACACGTTTCTGGCTCTTAGCATGCACGCATTAATTCTTCTACTTTTGGCATTTATATTTTGGTTTTGACATGAAGATCTTTTTTGGTAAATGCATTCCTTCATAGTTACACTTCTTACTTGAAATTAAAATTATATGAATATTGAAAGAAATAATTCTAAACGTTTTCAACAAATACTAATTTTTTAAAACTGTAATTTTAAGATCACACTGTAAACAACTCTTAAATTTATATGTTTGTGTGTGTATATATATATATAAATGAATACTCTGACAACTTGAACACTCCAGAAAAAAATCTAGTTGAAAATAACTGAGAGTGGGATTGTCCAGAAACACTACAAGATAATAGATAAAATAGACTCCATTATTTTGTGTATATACTAGAATGTAATCTACATCACTGTGTCCAGGTACATCACAGATACTAATCAAAAATGATCATCCAGATAATAGACAAGTTGTGAATTTCACTCTAGCGGCAGTGCCAGTTAAACAAAATCAAGTGAGAAATAGAGAAATGATTGTGCATTGCGATGAAGACTCCGGAGAGGGATATGATAGGGAACGGGTGGTGGGATGAGGCAGCATGAGGACAGCTGACAGTTAAATTCCATGAATTGCCAGAGAAGGTCTCCAGGAAGGGGGAATAGTTACCTTGTGAGCTGAGAGGTGAGAAGGTTGACTCTTCCTTTTATTAGTGGACCTTTTCCTAGATTTTCAGAGGCCCTCCCAGACCAATATACCAGGTCCATGGAATTTCTTTGTATTTATTTATGCATACATGTGCAAATTGGGGAGGGAGAGAGGTGCCCCTGGAATTTCTATTTAAATGGTTTGTTTGTATGATAAGGCATTTTAGAGAGGAAACTCTAACTGAAGGAAAATATGACTCTTTGTATATGTAATCTAGTGTTCTGCCATTATATTCTTGCTATTCTGGAAAGTTGCAGGTGAGTATACTGAGAAGAGAGTGGATGGGGACTGCGGAACCCGTGTTCTTGTTCAGCTCCGCTGCTACTATCCTCATATCATAGAAACTCCCTGGGCCTTGTTTTCTCATCTAAAAAGTAACACAGCTGGCTTCAGTGCTCTCTACATTCCTATCCAGCCCCTGAAACATTATTATGGGGGGTCTAACGGAAAAGTCTGTGCTCACGTCATGGTACTCAGTCGTGGTGAGCTCACTAGCACACACAGCACAGCTTTTCTTCTGGGAGAATGAAGAAGGGATACTAACTGAAGTTATTGTGAAAGATACTGAAAAAATGAGGAAAACGCTTCTCATTAAAAAATAAATTAGAAGTTATTTGAAAACAGTTAAACTTGAATGATTATTATCTAGAGCTGTGGTTTTAATGTTTTTGGTAGGACTTTCATTTCCATATTCCCCATAATTCAGTAGTCATGTATTGATTCCATGAACATTTTCTAAGACTGTGTTGAATACAGGTCATCAAGTTCAGTTTTTAATTTGCAGGGGGGGAACCAGCATGTTACCAACTTTAGAGAAACAGTCTTTTCCGGTGGTTGAACACACATGCAAACAAACAGAGTTATTTATTTATTGTTTTTGTTTTACCCCACAAATATTTGAAGCTGCTTACAAAATGTATATATCAATAGGAACAAACAATCAGGATGAACTAAAACGTAGATGGAATGGAAAGCAACGTTGGACGAGAGATCAGCAAGCAACAGAATCCACAGAGCTGCTAAAGGTGTCGTGAAATTTGGCTCTGGTCTTTGTAGTGACCAAAGCTAAAAGAGAAGCTCAATATCAATGAAAAGAAAAGTATGTCCTGAGGCACCTGGGTGGCTCAGTCAGTTAAGCAGTTAAGCGTCTACTCTTGGTTTCAGCTCAGGTCATGATCTCACAGTTTGTGGGGTTGAGCCCCATGTTGGATTCTGCACTGACAGCGAGGACCCTGCTTGGGATTCTCTCTCTCCCTCTCTACCCCAATAAAGAAATTGGATGGTACTTTTGTGTTGGGGGACTGTCTGATGATGACATTTATTGAGCATTTTCTCTGTGCTAGTCATCCTAAGTGTTACAAACATTTTCTCATCTCTTCTTCCCAACTGTATAAGCTAAGGACTACTACGTTATTGATGACAGAACTGGCTTTGAGAATCCAGTAAACTTTATATACCACATAGTACCTAACAGTTGAGGTAGGGCCTAGACAACTGCAGAGCCTTGTCCCTGTCATCACTAGGTTATACCTCCCCTGTGAAGTGCTCCCTGCCTACTCTAGCAGGGAGAAAGGTTATAACCAACAAGCCAGAGGCAAACACAGCATTAGACTTCATAAAGCTGTTGCTTACTTCTTCTCTGAAGGTAAGCTTGGGGGCATCATGTTGAAGGAATTCAGAGAAAATTTTCTGCTGCCAACTGCTTAATAATCGTTTTTGTTAATTGAGGTTTAAAATCTAGGCTGTTTCGATGAATAGATGGAATGTACTTCACCAGAAATCTTTGTAAAATGTAATTTCTCTCCATATAGGCTTGATGAATTGGTCAGGGGATAGCCCCTGGAACAGGTCTGGAGTTACTCTTTGTTCATTCAAGGGCAGATCAACATGAGGCAGGAAGACTTTGTGATGATTGCTCTGGCTTGAGAGTTCTAGATCTTTTGTGAATTATCTGGACCTTCCTCTTTCTAACTGTGAGACTCTGGTACTCAGTATCTCCATGTCTCAGTTTCTTTGTCTATAATATAGGGATCATAATAGTACTTACCTTATAAGCTTGTTATAAATATTCTAAAAAGTGATTTATGTAAAAACTTAGAGCCGGGTACATTGTAAGCTCTCTGTGAGCTAATGCTGCTTCTGTTCCTCACTTCTCCTTCTCTCTAACTTCCTTCTTCCTGGACTTTCTTCCTTCCCCCCTTCTCCCCTTCTTGATCTTTCTTCCTAACTTCCTTCCTCCCCACCCTTTCCCTTTCATCAGCTTCCCATTTTCCATCATCCCTCCCCTCTCCTCTCCTCCCCTCCCCTCTCCTCTCTTCTCCTCTCCTCTCCTCTCCTCTCCTCTCCTCTCCTCTCCTCCCCTCCTTCATCCCAGTTCATTCTCCCACCTTCAACTGAGCAAATAGCTTGAGCTGACACCTCGTCATGAACCTGAGGCATCTAACCTGTGCTCTTCTGGAATGGACAGAGCCATTCACCCAGGAAAGGAGCCCAGCTGGTAACCATCTGGGAAAACAAAGGATCTGTAGCCTGTGGGAGCCCACGGCAGTGAGTGAGCAGTTATCTCTGTTTGGGGGCATTCACACAGGAAGTGACACTTCTCTGGGTCTTCACCAAGAAAAGGAAGGGATGAGATTGAAAACGAGGGAAGAAATGTCAAGACATAGAAATCATAATTATCAATACTTATACATGTCAAAGATTCGTGTTTTAGTGTACTTGGAGGGTAGGTTTGTGTGATGCAGGAGATAAGGACAATAAAGTTGCTGAGGGACAGAGTTTTGAAACCTACGCCAATCACCCTGAAATCCACTCTAACTGCAAACTTCCAAGTGGACACTAAAGACTGAATCTTAATGTTTGTTATTATCTAAAATAGAAAATGTTTCATAAACTGTTTTGAACAGTAAACCAGGCTGTAATTTTTTCTCGAGTTATCGAACCAGAATACTATAATGTTCACTGAACCCAATGATACTTCATTTGACTCAGGAAACTGTTCATTTCATCTGAGTTTTTAAACTTAAATTATAAACAGTAAGTCATAATTGTTATTAATATTCTCAGTTTACCAAGTTAATAGATTTGTTTTTTCTTTTGTTCTTTGTGATCTTTTGGTATTTATGGTCCCTGAGTGAAAATTTGTGAATATGTATTATTATTGACTATATTCTTTTTTAATAATAGAAGCTATTCATATTTGTTCTGCAAATATAATTTTTCTTCGGTTTTATTTCTTCACACTGGTATTGGAACTATGCTTGATCTAATGAAATATTGATTTTCACATCCCTCAGTACCTGAGTCTAAACTTTTTTCTACTTGGGGGAAATATATGATATTTCTTTTGCCATGAGGCGAAAACAAATTAAGATCTCAGAAAGACAATTGTAACATAGAGGTTATAATAAATGACAATTGCTGTCTTGGAGATCCCTTGCTATTTAGTCAAGGACAGTAGATGGAATGGTATTTTGAAAACTGAGAAGCAAGATTATTTTAAGTAATTATATTTTGTAGTAAGTTGTTACAGTGATAACCTCCAATTAATCACACCTCCGTTTATCAATGCCCCACTCTGACTTTGAACTTGACCGTGTGATTTGCTTTGATGAATATGATACTAGCAAAGTGTTGCTAGCAGAGCCCTGACTGGAAAAGAACTTGAGGTTGTGTTTTTCTTGCTGCTTTTGGAATCCATCTGCTGTGCGAAGAAGCCCTGCTAGTCTGCTAGAGACCTGTGGCCCAGCTAACAGCACCACTCTGTGTGAGTGAGACCTTCTTGGACACTCTTGGTCCGGCGGAAATGCTGCCTAATTGCAGCCGCTTGAATGAGTCCAGCAAAAGAACTGCCTAGCTGGACCCAGTCCAAATTGCCAACCCACTGAGGTTTGGCTAGTAAGGCAATTGTTGTTTTAAATTACAATGTTGGAGAGGCATGGTTCACAACGTTTAAATACTGTGTGCAACTCTTATATGTAATCTCACTTATACCATGAGAATATAGATAGATACCAGAATGGAAACTAGTTTAAGTATTTAAATGTTTTCAGTGGAATATTTAATAACTCAATATATGAAAACCATAGTTCAAAAAAGCATATACTAAAATAATCAAAACACTTGATGTTGGAAAAATTAATTATGTAAAAAGTATTTGTTATGATCTCACCTATTTACAGAACAGATTTGAAGAATTTTGTAGTGATAAAACATGCAGAAATAGGTAATTAAAAAAAGAGTAGAATGAAAATCACTTAGGTAGATAAGAGAAACTGATGAAAAATAAATAGTAAGAGTGTACTCATTACTATCAGGAGCTCAACTTCAGTCTGACCTCGTGGGTAGCCAAGAAAATGTAAAATGTATTTTTAACTTACAAGAAAATGTTAAAAATGTATTTTTAACTTATACAGTTCTTATTAGAGTAAGAAGCATACAGATTCATCTCAAGAACAAACCTTTTTTTTTCCATAGGAGAAATTTAGTACATGGACCTTATTCAGAAAGTAGATTCTTGACTACTGTTTTGCAGAAGTTTCAAAAATATTATACTTTTTATTTTTAATTTTTTAATGTTTATTTTTGAGGGGGGAGGGGCAGAAAGTGAGGGAGACACAGAATCAGAAGCAGGTTCAAGGCTCTGAGCTTTCAGCACAGAGCCCAACGTGGGACTCGAACCCCCAGACCTTGAGATCGTGACCTGAGCTGAAGTCGGGCGCTTAACCAACCGAGCCACCCAGACGTCCAACAAAAATATGATTCCAATGGACATATCTTATATTGTCTCTTTTATAAAAACAGTACATATGATCAAATCTTAAATCTGCTCATGACTTCCTTAGAGTCCTGGTAATTAAGAGTGATGATTTTCATAGAAGTCAGTCCTTGGTTCTTCCAGGAATATTTATGTCCACTTTCCCCAGCACCTTACCTGGTTTCTGGCGGGTGTTCATCACTGAAGGAGCATGTACAGAATGAATGAATGCGTTCATGGAGCACCCGCTTGTGATGGGCTCAGCAGGGAACACTGGAGGGACTATGGTGAGCGAAACAGCCTTGCCTCTGCCCTCCTGCTCTGTAGGTAACTGTGGAGACAGGAAGGAATCAAAGTCACCCAGTATATCACCACCCACTGTGATCAGTGCTTCAAAGCCAAAACACAAGGGTCCTCACCTACCTATAAGTGACAGAAGGTCCATGGTGGAAATGATGTTAGAGCTGGGATCTGCCTGGTCAGGCAGTACCACCAGATGCAGGAAGGGGAATGGGGGACAGATAGCACGCCTGGGGGAAAAGAAAGGTGCTGAGACAACACCTTTGCAAAGGTGCTGAGACAACAGGAGCACAGAGCAGTCAGAAAGGAAGGCAAGTGTGCCTGGTGAGCAGAGAGTGGGAGTGCGGCCCGAGATGAGGCCTGAGCCTGTGGTCCTCAGGCCTTCCTCACATTTATATTCTAGATACAGAGAAATTCCATGAAAACATTTTTCTGGTTTTTTATGTGTCTTTTGAGTTTTCTCCATTGAGCACATAACACTTTTATATTGGGGGAAATTTTTACAAAAGGTAGCCCCTTGAAATATCTTATAAAGAAGTGTCACTTGGCTAATTTTTCATGGCTTTTTCTTGTACTTCATGTCCTACCCAGCTCAGAGTATTTAATTTATGAATTTAATTAAATCAGCAAGAGATGGCAAAACACATAGGTATAAAAGAACAAGCATGCTGTCAAGTGTGATTATCCAAATGCCTCTTAGGAGCAAGGGTTATGTGTCCCGTCCAAGATATTATCTGCAGTCTCTACTGACACTGATAGCATGATAGGATGTTTCCGGTTCTCGTTCTTCGATTCTGCTGACTGTGCACTGAGAGATGTTGTTGTCGTTGTTGTCCCTGCTGCTGCTGTTGTTAATTCTCTATGGATTTGTCACAGATCTTCCTCCTTTCAGGTGGAATTAAAGAAAAAACTGAAAGTCGTTTACAACAAGGTTTGATAAAGAAAACAGATGATCACACTGAAAAAGTAGAACTCTATGGAAAAATGAAATGTAACCTTAAGGGAACACGAGTAATCTCTTGTGTGGCTCATAAACCACAGCTTAGGCAATTCTAAATGTTTGTGAGTAATGGTGTAGCTGGAATTAGGATAAAGCCCCCCCCTCCTCGCCCCCGAGGGTAACTATTTCAAGAGACTCCATGCTTATGTAATTTTGAATCTATGATTACAAAATTAATTTACTTTTTGTAATGAAACTTCTATATATTCATTCATTCATTCAACCATTCTTTATTGAATATATACTTATGAGACCAGCTTTATTTTAGGTACTTGGATACATCAGTGAACAAAATGGGCAGAAGTCCTTGCCCTAGAGGAATTTACATTTTAGTCTAATGTAGATGATCACAAGTAAAAGAAATTAAATCGTATGTAGGAAGTGATACTTACTATGATAAGAAAAGAAAAAGTCAGGCAGAGTAAGGGGGTTGGGAGTGTACCCAGACCAATGCACCTTCCACTATAAAACTGGAAATGAGACCTAGATTGTAGTGAATAATGAGGCTGCTTTTAAAATTTGTTTTTATCATTAAATAGCCTGACCCTGCTTGAGGTCCTTGCCCTAAGTTCCATTTCATGATCACAACCTTGGCCACTAAGTAGTCTAATTCTGGGGTTATTATGATCCAGTAAGTGTGGGAAAAGTCCTCGGGATCAAAACTGAGCCCCATGAACAGAACCAGATCTATGGAATTCAACCCATTCCCTGAATCACGTTTTCTGGAACTCAGCCTGCTTTATTAATAACTGTGCCTCTCACATGCTGTGCCTTGGCTTTTCTCTCTTCTCCTGATTGCAGTGTCTTAGATCTGAGAGTTATGCAGAAGTGGAATTAGAAGGGCAGGGTTTCCTTCCTTATTTTCAGAGGCAACTCTGACAACATCAGGATCTGGGAAAGCAACTCTATTTGTTCCTCTGTTATCCCCGGAGAACATGAGAGCGTTTCAGCGGAGGAAAGGGAAATATTTGACCACCAGTAGTCTGCCAGAGTGGGTTGAATATAGAGTGAGCCCTCCAGTCTCTAAGCTTTGGTGTTAATTTCAGTTGAAACAAAAAGAATAACAAATCCAGAATTTTCCTCAAACAAGTTTAAAGATAATATAATAATTTATGGAATGAATAATTTGTACCTTTAAATTCTATTTCCTGATAGCTAAGCAGAAAGTCTCTTCCCAATGGAAACCAAGCACCCGTGCTTTGCTTATGACCCATCCCACATCAATTATCTCAAAGTTTCTGGGTTGCAGGGAACATGCTTTTCTCCATAAAAAGATGGGAGACCCTCCCTATATGCTTTAGGCCTTTTATTTTATAGATTTTTATTTTACAGATTAGGAAACTGTTCTTGATAGAAGTTAAGTGGAGACGAATTGTGATGAGTCATCTGGGACAACACACTTCAGTTAGTGTGTTTGTTGAGTTACACAGATCTGATGCACTTGATCAGAACCATAAAACTTGCAAGTCGTGAGCTGAAAACTACAAGGCCAGTAACTGGTTCTTTCTGTCCGGTGCTATCCCTCTCTTCTAAGATGTTCCTGAACTAGTATTTATGTTAGCCTTGCATGGTCTAGTAAAGAGGATTTCTGTGACCTTTGGAAGAAACTGGATACTTTCTTTTCTTTATAGTGCTTCATAAGTAAGGATCTAATTTTGTAATCCCAGTAGAGTTAATTTGACCTGTCATTTTTTAAGACATCTTTCACTCTTGACTTGTGATAGTTTTCCAGGCGGCCACTGTCAGGCCACGTAACAATGTTTCTGTCGTTGTTGTAGGAGCTCTTGCTGTTTCTTTTTCAACAACTTTATTAAGTCATATACCACACAATTCATCCATTTAAAGGATGCATTTCAGTAGCTTTAAATGTAATCACAGAATTGTGCATCTGTTGCATGATCAAGTTTAGGACATTTTAGTTAACCCCCCAAAAAAACCCTGTGCCCCTTGGTCATCACCTCCTGTCTCTCCTGTCTTCCTAGATGTCCTCTTTGCAGGCATCCCACCCTGACCTCGGCAAGTTTCAACCCACCTTCTGCCTCTGCGGGTTTGTCTACTGTGGATTTTTCCTATAACTGGAATTACACAATAGGTATTTGTTTATGACTGGCTTATTTCACTTAGTGTAATGTTTTCAAGGGTCATCCATGGGGTACCATGCATCAGTACTTCGTCTCCTTTCTTTACTAAATGATATTCCATTGTATGGCTTTACCACATTTTAGCCACTTATTAGCTGATGGACATTTGAGTTGTTTCCATTATTTGGCTATTATGAATAACACTGCTGTAAACAGTCACGTACAGGTTTTTGTGTGGATATAGGTTTGCCCTTTTTCTCAGGTGAAACTCCTAGGAGCAGAATTGCCGAGTCATATAGTAACTCTACATTTAACCATTTGAGTAATGGTTTGAGGAACTGCCAGAATATTTCCCAAATCTCTCATCTATGCTGTGGTTTGACTCACCATAACTAGCTCTGGGTGATGGTCATGGAGCTTTAGGTAAGTGCAGGGACTCACTGCTACCCACACCTTTTCCTACCTAGCCAACCTTTTCTCCTCAAGCTAACCCCTGTATAGCTGCCAGAGTGAACTGTCTAAGCATGTCTCGTTGTGTCATTTCCCTGGGTAAGCCCTCCGGTGCCTTCCCATCATCACCTGGATAAGTCCACACCCTTCTTAACAAGGTGTACGGGAGCGCCCACCATCTGCCCGCTGCCCATCTCTCCAGCTTTGTCTTGCTCCACTCTCTGCTTCCCATTTTAGGTTCCAGCAGCACCTGGTACCTCTGCCTCCCCTCACATATCATGCTTCAGTCTTTGGGTTTAAATTATGCACATCTACTGCCTTTAGGCCCAGTCTGGGTTATTTATATCCTGGAGTTTGGAATGTTCAATTTGACTTTAAGATAAAGATCTGAAATTTACTTAGAGTTTTGAAGAAATTTGGAGAATAGTTGAAGAAACTTTGTTGGTATAGAAGATAAAGAAGATTGTTGGATAATTAGACATTAGGTATGGATGATTAGATCAATGTAGGATGAGTGAACTGAATCAGATTTTCCAGACCTGATAAGTTTGAACACTAATTTCGAGTCATTTTTAGTTCAGACACATATGGTTTTATTCATATATTCACTGGGCATTGATTGAGCACCTTCTATGTGCCAAATGCTATTTCAAATCTGGGGACACAGCAGTCAATAACACAATATACCTGTCCTCGTGGGTTTTCTCTTTATTAAGAAAAACACAATAAACAAATAAATGAAAGCATTCATGTAGTAACGAGTGTGAGGAATAAAGCAGGACAATATGATTCCATAGTGTCATGCATGGTGGTGAGGAAAACTTCGATGCACAGAGAGAGCCTTGTCGAATTGGCAAACTTGGAGTTAATATCTAAAAGATGAAGAGACAGATGAAGATCTAGAGCTATCAAATTCCAGATGGAGGGGTCATCAGAGCAAAGGCACTGCGACTCAGGTGGCAGCTGGGATTAATTAGCTAATAGAGAGTTAGATTTTAGTCATGTTATTACTCGTTCTTCAATATAACAATTTATATGTTTAAAATTGTTTTATAAGAACTCAAACCAGGCAGTTGATCTACCTGGAACTAAATATTATGTATACCGGCATTAGTCTGCTTGGGCTTCCGTAACAAAATACCACAGGCTGGGTGGCTTTCATGACAGAAATTTATTTTCTCAAAGTTCTATAGACCTGAAGTTCAAGATGAAGGTGACAGCACATTTGGTTTCTGGGGAGAGCTGTCTTTCTGGCTTGAAGAAGAGTCTCCTCGCTGTGTCCTCACATGGTCTTGCCTCCGTGCATGCACAGAAAGAGAGAGAACTCTGGTGTCTCTTCCTCTTCTAATAAGGACACTAATTTCCTTGAACTGGGGTCCCACCCTTATTACCTCATTTAATCCTAACTACCTACCTAAAGGCCCCATTTCCAAATACCTCCACAGTTAAGACTTAAACTTAGGAATTTTGGAAGAACACAATTTAGCCCATAACAATACTTGAGTAATTTGAACACCCTCAAAAGGTAACTACCATTAACTAAGCTAGCAGTTAGATTGGGAGGGACAAAATCAAGAGATATATAATAATTTCTTAATAGTTGGTGGACGTTATTCCTCTCCCTTCCATACAGAACATACACATTCTAATGTTTAATGTGTGTGCAAATCAGTGTTAAAAATTTCTTGACCTTTTAAAATATTTTGCTTTTCAAGGGAAAAAGTCTAATGCATTAAGATTCTTGATTGCTGGTCACTACTGAAGGATATTCAAATAAAGATCTTATGGGTGAACCATAACCTCTACTAGGTGAAGTGATATCTTTAACATACCTATGAAAGCACTTTTAAGTTCTAACAAAGCAAAATAAAAAGACATGCAAAGATGAAAGAAGAGATGGAAGAAAATGGGATAAATATCTTTGAGGTCTTAACAACTCTTTAGATTTTACTAAACAATTTGACTCAGTGGTTTAGTCATCACAAAATCCAGGATAGCAGAATCATGTGTTTGTGGGAAATAATGGAGTGTGTAAGTTCTACAAATACAGAATTATCCTTTTCCTTTCCTATAAAAACTAGAAAAATACTCTGTGTCTGCGTTACAAATAATACTGATGGGAGGATCAAGGATTGAAAATACTGTAGGGTCATTTTATTTTATTTAAAATTTTTTAACGTTTATTTATTTATTTTTTTTTTTGAGAGACATAGAGACAGAGTGTGAGCAGGGGAAGGGCAGAGAGAGAGGGAGACACAGAATCCGAAGCAGGCTCCAGGCTCTGAGCCATCAGCACAGAGCCCGATGCGGGGCTCAAACTCACAGATGGTGAGACCATGACCTGAGCTGAAGGCGGCTGCTTAACCAACTGAGCCACCCAGGCGCCCCTGTAGAGTCATTTTAAAGGCAAAACTGTTAAGAACACAGCTCTGGAATATATCGAATTTAAACAAGCAAATACTACATTTCAGAACCTAATGCCTAATAGATATCCAGTCACATCTGGCTTGACATACATTCTCAGAATGAATATGCCTCTAAGGTTAATTTATTTCAAAAAATTATCATCATCTTTGGAAGTCTCATGTTCCAAGATGAAATTGAATGTCTTAACTGAATAATAAAACATTTATATGCAGTCAAGAAATAATCAGATTCTCAAGTCAATATGCAAGTTAAATAGCAAATTTTTAATAATTTATGCAACTATCCAATACAGAAAGAACACAGGAGAAATATGTATTCTTTCTCTGAAGCCCTGGATGTACTTTTGATAGGACATCATGGGATGACGCAGACTGGACTTGCCAGGGATTCGTGCTACAAATTTGACATCGGTGCTCGGCACTGCCAGATGATCCCACTTTCCTGCTTGAGTAAAGTTACCTCCTAGGAAATAAAAAGTTTTCACTCTTTGCTCTTTCTTCTCAAGTCCCTAGCAAACTTCTCATGGTTGATTATTTCTCCAGGTACTTAGAAAATAAATAGAGCTAGACAAACTGTACTTCCTCTTCCCACTCCCAGAATATACTGACCTTGGCCAGCAGTCTCGTACAATGGCAGAAATATTCCTGCTCACTTTTGGTAAGTGGTAGAACCAGGATTTGAACCTGAGCACTATTCTTTATCAATACCCTACCTCTCATCTCAGCAGCACTTAGCGTGGTCGACAGTATCCTACACGAACCACTTCTTCTCTAGTCCTCTGTGAACTATGCAGAGGTTTAAGTTTTATTTTATTTAATGTATTTCTTGCTTTTTTGGCTATTTTCTCAGAGTCTTATTTGCTGGCTCCTCATCCTCCATCAGCCCGTTAAAGGTTGTAGGTTGCTAGAGCTGTGTCCTCAGCCCTCTTTACTCACGCGCTAGCCTCATAGCATAACATACCGTCACTACACTGCTGACTTTCAAGTGAAGATCTCCAGTCTGGCCTTCTCCCATGAGCACCAGGCTTACAGGGTCAATGGCCTACCTAGCATCTGTACTTTGATTTCAGATAGGCATCTGAAACTAGCATTGACCAAGACAAAATTATTGAGTCCTCCCACCACCCATTCATGCAAAAACAAAAAACAAAAAACAGAAAAACCAAACCCAGCTCCCAAGTCTTTCTAGTCTCAGTTAATGACAGAAAGGCCATGGAATGTATATGACTATATTCAATGAAAATTGAATCGTATTCTCTTTGGAATGCTATTTTGGATACTCACGGTCAATCTTTGGACAGATCCTGAAAGTCTATAGAAGTGTTCTGGTAAGAAAGCCAGTGCGTGTAACCTAGGAGCTGGCTTTCTGTTGTACACACTTCAGCCAGTTACACACCACAGATACTGTGAAAATATGTGCCTGGTCACAGCAGCACCGCAGGCTGTCGAGAGGGGACTGGGAATCAAAGGCGGAGACTATTTTTAAGGTGAAAGGAAAGTTTTAAAGCATCGTTTTGAGTCCTTTGTTTAATCTATACATTTTTGAATCAGATCTTCCCATTTTATAAAGTGCCTTTTCCCCATTTTATAAAAGCCTGACAGATAGTGTGTGCTTTCCCACACAAATCTGTCAGTTCACTCATCGTTATCCGCCGCACCCACCTATGGTTCAAATTTGAAAACTTTCTGAAGCAGAGAATGCCAGTCAGCTAGAGGCAGTTGGGGGAAAACTCAGAACTAAAAATTCATCAGAAACCTTCGTTCATCTGGGTTTCTAAGCTGCACCGTATGAGTAACTGCTAGATGGGTAAAGACCAGGCCCTTTATGGCCTCTCTCAGGCCCCAGGTTGGGCATAGAAACAGGTGAGTTCTCTTAATGTTGTACATATATGACCATTAAAAACATTTTCTATCTCTTTAGAGATCGAAGAATGTCTCAGAATATCTTTACTTGTATGTTGCTACTTAGCTTTATCTGTATAGATGAGATCTCGTTACAATCCAAATGCTTTCTTGGAAAGTATAAGTACAATCTTGTCCTGAATGGTATATTCTGCGTCTCTTAAAGAAGCTCAGTGAGGTCTTTAGTGAAAGGGGCAAACATTTCACATGCAAAGAGATGGGTGTTTTTTTGTGTTTGTGAAAATCCTAGGATAGATCTCATCTCTTAACAATATTTTCTCTTCTGAAATACGTACTCTGGATCCTCAGTGATAGCTCAACTTTGACTGAAGCCTATGTTTAGTCTAAGCTCATCAATCTAGTTTTTTCCCCCTAAAACAGTAAATTAGAAAAATTAAACTCCATATATGTTATATTCTATTCCTCCAGTAGTTATAATAAAGAAGAGCCTATTTTAATGATTTTAGTTAGTTTTTTAATGTTTCTTTGAATTTAAAGTATTTTTTAAAGTAGACTTCATGCCCAGCATGGAGCCCAATGTCAGGCTTGAACTCATGACGCCGAGATCAAGACCTGAGCTGAGATCAAGAGTTGGATGCTTAACCAACTGAGCCACACCAGCCCTCCAGTCATTTAAAAAATTTTAATTCTGATCTAATTTACATGCAGTGTTACATTAGTTTCAGGTGTACAAATGTAGTGATTCAACAATTCTATGTATTACTCAGTGCTCAGTATGATAAGTGTACTGTTAAATCCCCTTCACCTATTTTACCAATCCTGCCACCCACCTTCACTGAGGTGAAAGCTCTGTTTTTCACCATTAAGCATGATGTTAGCTGAGGGTTTTTCCACATACGGCCTTTATTAATTGAGGTATATTTTCTCTAAACTTACATGGTTGAGAGTTTTTTTTAATTATTAATGAATGTTGTACTTTATCAGATGCTTTTTCTGCATGTGTTGAAACGATTTTATGGTTTTTATCTTTGTTGATGTAATGCATCTTGATTGTTTGCAAATGTCGAACCACACTTGAGTACTGGAAATTAATCCCACTTGACCATGGTGAAGGATTTTTTTAATGTATTGTTGGATCCGGGTTGCTAATTTTTTTTTTTTTTTGAGGATTTTTGTGTCTTTGTTCTTCAGATATTGTGATTGTGGCCTGTAGTCCTCTTTTTTTCTTTTTTTTTTTTTTCAGCTTCTTTATCTGGCTTGGAATCAGGGTAATGCTGCCCTCATAGAATGAATTTGCAAGGTTTTCCTTCTCTTCTATTTTTTTGAATAGTTTGAAAAGGTTAGATATTAACTCTCCTTTAAATGTTTGGTAGAATTCAGCTTTGAAGATGTCTGGTATTGGATGTTTGTTTGTTGGGAGTTTTTTAAATTACTGATTCAATTTCATTGCTGGTAATCCATCTGTTCAAATTTTCTATTTCTTTCTGATTCAGTTTTGGGAGATTATATGTTTCTAGGAATTTATCCATTTCTTCCATGTTGTCCAATATGTTGGCATATAGTTTTTTGTATACTTCTCTTATAATTGTATTTCTGTGTGTTTGTTGTTGTTTCTCATCTTTCATTTTTAAAATTCTTTTTTGGGTCCTCTCTTTCTCTCTCTCTCTCTCTCCTTTTTATGAGTCTGGCTTGAGGTTTATCAATTTTGTTGATCTTTTCAAGGAATTGACTCCTGGTTTCATTGATCTGTTCTATCGGTTTCTTTTAGTTTCTATTTACTTCTGCTCTAACCTTTATTATTTGCTTTATTCTATTGATTTTGAGCTTTGTTCTTCTTTTTCTAGCTCTTTTAAGAGTTAGTTTCAATTGTTTATTTGAGATTTTTCTTACTTCTTGTAGTAGACCTGTATTGGTATAACTTCCCTCTTAGAACAGCTTTTGCTACATCCAAAAGATTTTGGACCATTGTGTTTTCTTTTTCAATTATTTCCATCTATTTTTTGATTTCCTCTTTGATTGCTTGGTTGACCCATTCATTGTTTAGTAGCATGTTATTTGCCCTCCATGTATTCATGTTTTTTCTGGATTTTTTTCTTGTGGTTGATTTCTAGTTTTATAGTGTTATGGTCAGAAAAGATGTATGCTATGGATTCAAGTTTTGTTTTGTTTTGTTTTGTTTTTTAATTTGTTGAGATTCGTTTTGTGGCCTAATACGTGCTCTATTCTGAAGATATTCCATGTGCGCTTCAAAAGAATGTGTATTCTGATGTTTTAGGATGGAATGTTCTGAATATGTCTGTTGGATCCATCTGGTCCAATGTGTCATTCAAAGCCACTGTTTCTTTGTCGATTTTCTATTTGGATGATCTATCCATTGATGTAAGTGGGATGTTAAAATCCCCTACTGTTATTGTATTACTGTTGACTACTTCTTTTATGTTTGTTAATAGGTGCTTTATGTATTTAGGGGCTTTACGTATTTGGGTGCTTTCTTCCTTGTTGAGCCCATAAATATTTACAATTGTTCTATCTTCTTTTTGGATTGTTTCCATTATGATTATATATTGTTCTTCTTTATCTCTTTTTACAGTCTTTGTTTTAGAGTCTATTTAGTCTGATAGAAGTATTGCTACCCCAGCTTTCTTTTCAGTTTCACTTACATAATGAATAACTGCATTCTTTCACTTTTGGTCTGCATGTGTCTTTAGGTCTGAAATGAGTCTCTTACAGGCAGTATATAGCTGGATTATGCTTTTTAATCCAGTCTGTCACCCTGTATCTTTTGATGGAGCATTTAGTCCACTTAAATTCAAAGTAATTATTGATAGGTAGATACTTACTCCCATTTTGTTACTTATGGTTGTTTTTGTAGTTCTTATCTGTATCTTTCTTCTCTCGCTCTCTTTTCTCACAATTTGCTGGCTTTCTTTAGTGATATGCTTGTATTCGTTAGTCTTTATTTTTTGCGTATCTCTTACGGGTTTTTGATTTTTGGTTACCATTGGTTTGTACATAATATCTAATACATATAGCAGTCTCAACTAAGCTGATCATCACTTAAGTTTGAACCCATTCTTCTTTCTCCCTACATTTTAGGTATACAGTGTCATAACTCACATCATTTTATTTTGTGACTCCATTGACTGGTTTTTATAGATACACTTAATTTTACTGCTCTTGTGCTTCCTACTTTTCTTTCTCTTACTTATGGTCTTTCCTTTCAGTTAAAAAGTTCACTTTAACACTTCTTGTAGGGTTGGTTAGGTGGTCATTAATTTTTTTAACTTTTGTTTGTTGGAGAAACTCTTTATCTCTCCTTCTATTCTGAGTAGTGTCCTTGGTGCATAGAGTATTGTTGGCTGCAGGTTTTCTTTTGGCACTAAAATATATCATGCCTTTCCCTTCTGACCTGCAAAGTTTCTGCTGGAAAATTACCTGATATCCTTCAGGGGTTTCCTTTGTATATGACTATATTTTTTTCTTCTGCTACCTTTAAAATGGTCTCTTAATCACTGCTTTTTGGCATTTTAATTACTATTGTCTTGGTGTGGATGTCCTTGGGTTGATTTTGTTGGGGGCTCTCCATGCCTTCTGGATCTGGATTTCTATTTCCTTCCCCAGACTCAGGAGTTTTTCATCTATTATTTCTTCAACTAAGTTTTCTGCCCCCTTTTCTCTCTCTTCTCCTTCTGAGATCCTTATAACACAAATCTTATTATGCTTGAAGGTGTCACTGAGTTCCTTAGGTCCATTGTTAATTTTATTATTATTTTCTCTCCTTTTCAGCTTTATTGCTTTCCATTACTCTGACCTTCAGGATGCAGATACATTCTGCTTCCTCTAGTCTACTGTACATTCCATCTAGTGTATTTTTAATTTCAGTTATTGAGTTCTTCATCTCTGTTTAATATATATATGTATATTCTATATCTTTGTTAAGGGTCTCACTGAGGTCCTCCACTCTTTTCTCAAGGCCAGGGAGTATCTTTATGACCATGGCTTTAAATTCTCTCTCAGGCGTATTAGTTATCTCTGTTTCATTTAGCTCTCTTGCTGTGGTTTTGTTCTTTTTTTTTCTTCATATAGGACCCATTCCTCTATCTCTTCATTTCATCTAATTCTGTGTGTCTGTTTCTATGTGTCAGGAAAGTTAGCTATATATCCTGCTCTTGAAAGCAGTGGCTTTATGAAAAAGAGCTCCTATAGTGCCCTTCATTGCAATGTCCCCTGTTCACTCCTGTTCAGAGGTGTCCCCTATGTGTGTTGCATGCACCGTACCATTGTGGCTGAGTCACTTTTGCCTTTAGTCCAGTCATGTGCAGTGGCTCTTTTGCTTGTTGTGGGCAGGGCTTGGTCCCTATGTTGGTAGTGGGCCACTCTTGGACCACCTTGGTCTTGAGTTAGGCCAGACATTTGCCAGAGATGCAGTGGCATCAAACTGCAGGCACTTTCCCTGTGTTATCCCCGATAAGCTTTTGTTGGTGGGCAGGGTCTGCAATCAGACCAGATGCCTACCCCCAGCCCACTGCTGGGGCTACTGTCAGACTGTTGTGTATGGTTATCTTCCCTATTCCCAGAACAGGAATCACTTGGGAGTGGTGCTGGCCCCTGTTGAGGGTGCTTGGCTTGTGACACCACTTTGGATGGGCTCTAGCCAAGGACATATAGTAGGGGACAGGTTCACCAGAGAATGCTGGGTCGAGGTGCATGGTCTTGGTAAGCTAGCTAACAAGCATTTGCACTATACTGATTTTCACAGATGTGACACCTGCTAGCTCCTTTGTTCCTTTGCTTTTTTGTTCCAGTGATCCTTGTCCCTCCAGCACACACTCTGGGATTAGTAAACAAATTGCCCTCTCATATACCCCAGATGTTTTTCAGACTGCTGCTTCTATGCTGTATTTCCATAGGGCTGTTTGTTGTGTTGTCTCTTTAAGGGCAGGTTTCTGTTTCCTCTTGCCCTTCTGGCTTTCCTGGAGCTACACCTGCTGATTTTTGAAGTTTCATATCTTAAGACCAGCTGATCATAAGAACTCATGAAATTGTGTTCCTTCCAATTTTTATGCAGGTTCCTCATGCCTGGGGTACTTGGTGTGAAGCTCTTGTCCTCTCTATTTCCTCATCTGCTATCACCCTTCCTCTTGTTGACAGTCCCAAAGGTCCATATAGTTCCCAACTGAGTCTCTCTGCTTCCTCCCCTCTTGGATGTTTTCTCTTTCCTACATTTAGCTGTGGAGAATCTTATCTGCCAGGCTTCAGGTCATTTTCTGAGTTATTTACACATATTTAGGTGTTATCTACTTATATCCATGGGATGAGGTGAGCTTAGGGTCCTTCTACCCCACTGTCTTCCCCAGAAGTCCATGATTTTACTTTTTAATTTTCATAATTAATAAATGCACATGGCATTCTATTTGGAAGGTACTAAGTGACACACAGGAAACGTCTCTTTCCTATACATATTCTATTACCTAATTATGTCTACAGGGAACCAGGGTTATCAATTTCTAGGCAAATACAATACTATCCTTTTTTAACCATTAAGGTACCATTAACATAATAGTGTAAATTACTAAAAGTCTGAATATAATTTGTACCTTAAAAATATATACTATATATATGTAATTGATAATCAGGGTATTAAGTAAACATCATAAAAGTAAATTTTTAGCTCTAATAAATATTTCTTTCACTTTCTTATATTACATTTCCATAGTATGTTTACTACATCTTACATGTTCTCTGCTAACTATCTCTTTTCTTTGATTTTAAGATGAAATTTTTATTTCACATTTTAGCATTCGAGAAATTAAAATGTTTCTGGTAAATGTTGTCATCTTAAAACTAATTGGCAGTGTTTTTATTTCTTAATGGAATAATAAATAATGGTATACAAAATAATTGTGTTTCTTAGATTAGATGAAATTTTATATTTTGTCATCTTATTTTTTAATAAATAATAAATTGGAATTATGGTGGATAAAATAAAGGAAGAGGTGGTTGCTAGGCTTTTATTTAGACCTCCAAATGAATATTTAAAACATTTTAAAGTTTATTCCCAGCTATTTATTGTTTTTAATACAGTTGTGACTTTCAAATGTCTTTGCATGATGTAGGTGAGGAGATGCCATGGAGCAGTTTAAGCACAGTGTTTAATGAGATGATTAAATCTATATATTTAAAAAATGCTAGTTTTGCATTTATTCTAGGTACAGTTTCACTGATGTTAACTTGAGAATTGCCTTTGACATTTCTCAGAGAATAGTCTAGTTATTAGAAATATGTCCAGCACCTCCACTGTATCTGTTTTGTGTGTGTGTGTGTGTATATGCACACACACACACACACACACACACACACACACATTGACATGTAGACGTGAGCTTTTTTTTTTCCATAAGATATTACAGACAGGAGTCCATGGACAGTATTCTATGGTGTGTGTGCTTCTTTTAAGACATTTGTTGTGTTCTTTCTACATGCCCGCACTTCATTAGGTACTAAGGTACAAGAAAGATCAAGGTAAATCAGGTGTGGATGCTTCTCAGAGCTTGAGTCTATTAGTATAAGTAAATAGCGTGTCAAGTGTGTAAACAGCTAGAAAAACAAATGAGAGAGTAATCGGTGCCATCAAAGGTACAGAGATAAGGAAAAAGATATTAAATCCATCAGACAAAGGTAAGGAAAGCTTCATGAAGAAGATATTTCTATAAAACTGATTAAAATTAATAGGAATTAGTTATTTGGTCTCAATTATTGGAAAAACCCATTTCATTGGTTTTTCATGTTTGGCTCAGTTTAAATAGGCCTCTTTCCCCAATGGTAACGGTATCTTCTGTATGTATGATTTTAAGTAAAAAGTTTTATCTAAATCAAAACCCTCTCTGGGTTATCTCACCTTGTTATTTGGCAAGTATAATACAAGGTTAAAATGTGTGAAATTGCTCAAAGTTTTCATAGTCGAGCTCTGTAAGCAACATCTAAAATCAACGATAAACTAAGCTGAAAGCAGTGTTTTGGCTTCACATGAAATAAAGCATCTCAAATTTCATCACATCTACCACAGGCTATGTATGATAAAAACTTTGTGGGACTCTGTACTTCCCTTTTCTTCAAGCCTTGGTTTTTCAGCATGCCACCAAAGAGCACGTGCCTTCACGGTCACATTTCCCCAGTTTAGTTCCCAATCACCATGTAGCTCCGTATTCTGCTAGTTTTCTTTTAAGAAGGTACCATCATCACTAGTTACTATAAAAACAGATGCAAAATAGTAAACATTTCCGTTGGAATTTTAGTCATCATTTGAACTAAGATTTATCAGCCGTAAGAGTCTATACCTCATATATGTTTTTAATTAAAAAGGAGGCACATCTTTTTAGTCAGAACCTTGGCCATCTGAACGTGTTTTAGGACCTTTTTTCATTGCAGATTGTGAAGTGTCTCCAAAATAATCCTGCACATTAACACCAGGAATCGATGCTTCCCCCCTTAAAAATATTAAGTCCTATGAATGGGGAGTTGCTTTGCTATGACCTTAAGGAGTCCCAAGTTACCCCAGATTTCAGAAACTTACTGAGATATAACTGACAGCAGAAATCGGAAGTCAGAGGCTATCACAGTAAATCTTATCACCTATTGTATTGGTAGAATAAAAAGTCTTTTAAATGCTCAGTTCATCCATAAAAACTTTCTGTTTGGGTTCAACGTAGCTTACCTAGCCAGTGACTGTGGTCTTGGGAGCAGGCTAGACAGAAGACACATTTAATCATAAAATATATATATTCCGTGGCACATTTTTTGGCAAATACTATCATCTGGATGTCTGTTTTGCCTTGGATATATCTAGTAAGATCAGTGTGTTACTTAGGGTTTTGCCAGTGCCTATAAAAAAAAATAAACTCCAAAATTTCAGTGGCTTAACACAATAGAAATTTATTTCTCACTCACATACCATCCATTATGTGTGTTTCCGAGCTTTCCTAAAACCCAGACTCCTTCCATCCTGGGACTGTGCTATTTCCTAGGAGTCTTGGGGTCCTCTGTGTTCAGGTAGAAAGAATAATAGAGGACGGAGAAGGAAAGATACAACCTCCTTTCATCCACCTTGGCTACTAAGTGGCCCGTGTCTCTGCATTTATATTCCACTGGTGAGAACCAGTCATATGGCCTTATTTGGATGTAAGGGTTGCCAGGAAATGTAACTGGCTGGGCAACTTCTTTCCAGAAAAACACACAATAAATGAGTGGGCAACTTACTGGATTTACAGGATCTGTATTACAGCAGGGAGCCCATAAATTTTTAAGAGAGTAAATTCTGTCTGCCCAGAGTTGATCACACCACATTAAAGAAGATGCTGTGAAAAATCCTGTCGTAATTTGTTTTGAAAAGCTTCGCTTCTTTGGAAAAAATGTTTCATACCCATCAGCTGAGTGTTTGTTAAAATTCCTTGAAAGAGATATCTTGATTATGATGGTAATAAACACCAGTCTGCCACACACGGATCTGTGATTTATTTGTTAAAGGCATAGTTTCTGAATGGTTCTGTTGTGTGATTTTGTGACTCCAGTAAACCTACCTACTCTTTTCTTTTCAAACTTTGCATATCCCTTCTAAGAGGAAATAGGAATGTATGCAAAAGCACTTATGACTAGTTTTGCTTGTATGCAAATATTTGAGCTGATGAAGTATTGATATAAGGAAATTATCTTCTGCCAAAGGTATTAACCCACTGCAGAATGTAATGAGTAAGAGTAGGTGTGTAAGAAATAGTTCCCTCATTGAGGTCAGTCAGTTTGTCTTCCCTCTTTTCGTCCTCTGTGTGACGAAAGGCCAATCCTCACCATCCTCAATGATAAAATTAGACTTGAATCTGGTGACCCAGCTCTGACTCTTTCTGTACCAAAACGTTTTTTCAGTCTATAGCTTGAAGACTCTGGAATCTAAAGGGACAGAAGTCGCATTCTAAAGATTTCATTTTAGAGGAAAAAGCCTGAAGAGGTAAGAGTAAAGAGAATATTGGTAACATATGAAGTACTTGGTGAGCAAAAATGTCCCCATCTTCTGAGAATTTATATTCAGAGAAAAAGATATTTAAAATCTAAATGAATCTGATTTTATAATTATCTGAAGTTCGGGGGGCTTTTAAGAATTTTATCGAGCCTCTCAGCAGTGTTTTGTTCTTTTCTTTCCATTGATACTCTGTTTTTGCATAAAGAGTGCATGCCCCTTTATGGGGAAATAGATATGCCTGCTTAGGGCAAACCTAAGTGGTCAAGACTGAATCTGCTAAATATGAATATCTCTGAATTCTAGGTGGTCCAGGTCTGCAGCCCAGCCTCCTGAAGGAAAAACGTCATTGACCTCAGGCTGTGTATTGATTAGGTTAGACTCCTGGTAACTGTATAAATAATGCTGAATATGGCGTTATTAGGTGACCCTCAGGTTTTGACTAGTTTTACAATGAAAATAATTTTACTTCTATTTCATACCCCTTTTTTTGTCATTTCTTTGAATGAAATGTTAAGTATTATTTTAATTTTTTTTAGTGTAGTATCTCTTCTATAGGAGATACTGAACAATAACTAGCTATCTATTTTTTCTTCCTATTAATATTTCTCCTGGATTTTCAAACTTTCAGGGCCGTCTTGATTCTGCATTTCTTTCACCCCATGCTATGACCCTTTCACAAATATTTATTAGCATCCACTAGATAGGGGGACCTTATTACATGGGTTGGTGGGATATTATGACACGTAGGAAACACCATCGACAGGTACAGTAGGGAAAAATGCTTGGATATGGGAGATTTACCAGTTGTTGGCAAAGCCGGCTTTCCTTTATGATAGATGGAATCACTGAATTGATTTGAGGGCTATGATATGCCTTATTGGTCTAAAAATTTTATAAACTGTCTAGGTATTTGAGATTTCATTGTACTATTCCATCCCCTTGCTTTGCTCTTTTAAAATATATTACTGGCTTGTGTTTGAGTCGTAGCACGTTAAGCTTCTTCTTAATCATTAACAGCTTGCTGTGAATTGTTTTTTGAGGTTGCTCTGTGCCTGTTAATAAGGTGTGTCAAGGCCTGGGACCCAGCAGGAGGGACCTGCCCTGACTTTTAGCAGAGGTTCTCAGTTTCCATCTGGTCTTCCTCATACAGTCCATTCTCATAACTGTACCTGGAACGAAGGGTACTTAAAGGGAGTTTGAAAAAGTCTCTTTCATTTAGGGCAACTTGGTTAAGACTTAGTCTTTTAAAGAAATTATTACCAGAAGACTGTCGAGAAAGGAAAATAAAGAGCGATGCAGAGCACAGATTTCCTAACCTTCTTAATGATAGTGCACTCTCAGGTTGGTTTGGCTGATTCCTTTACCTTGGCGTAACTGTGTCATTGGAAGGTGAACCCCAGAATTCCTGTTTGGTACAACTCTCTCATGTCGTCTCTAAAGGGGGAAACTAAATAGGCTTAAAAATCGACTGAACTTTTCCTAGCGTTTCCCATCTCCAGAAATTTGCTTTTCAAGCTGTGTGCCAGCATGTCATTCTTCCCTGTCATTGCTTGGGAAATCGCTTGAGGATTTAGAGAACTTTGCAGGTTAATGGAGGCGAAGTGTCCACGGCACCTGACCGAATGGTATAACACAACTGAAAGCTCAGAAAAGTGAGGGCTGGAGCTAAAACGTTACTCACTTAGCTTTTCTTAGGGCCTGCTCTCCAGGACAACCTTGGATTCCTATCAGGTTTATTTCTGTAAAAGTTATATGCAAATTCTATTTTATCTTTTTTGTTCTGACCTACTTTAAAAACTTGCAACAAAGTGTTGCTTTTATAAATATAAATGGCTAGTGAGACTACTATGAGACCTTTGGAAAAGGTCACTTTTTTGACTCCTCTTAAAGTTCTCGTCTAGTTTTATGAAGAGTGTTGCTATATTCTCATGAGGAAATGTGATGCTTCACTTATTAAAAGTAAATGCCCTGCAGCATTTCAATACAGTGTCCTCCAGAATGCCTGATTCATACCATGCACTAAGTAACACTAAATATATTTGAAAAGGTAATCTCTTTCCTCTTGTATTTTGGGTTGAAAATGAGCATTGATTAATCATTTTTCAAGTAAATTATTTTAAATACAAAAGTAGCAAAATGAACTCCTAACTTACTGTGTACCCTTGTTTCGTGGTCTCTCTGGGTTCATTTGTTTTATCTCTATCATTGTTAACACTGAACTGAATTTACTATGAGTTTATTTTTCTACATTGTTATTTTTGGCACAGTAATCTTTGAACGAAGTATTTATTCTTATGTTCTAGAATACTGTTTTTAGATGATAGATATTCTGATTCTGATAGAACAGCTTCTCAAAAGTATAATTTTTTTCTTTGATTATTAGGTCTGTAAAAACAGACTTCCAGTTTTATGCTTTTCAAAACATGCTTACCAGTTGGGTGTTATTCCCTTTCCTTCTCCTTCAGAATGACTGTTCTGGTCCAGTGAGATGGGGTCATGACAGAGACCCATGGATCTGTGCTTTCCAAACACCGCATGGCCTGTTAACCTGTGGAGAACCACTAGAAGTTAGGTTTATTGCCCAGCACAGAAGTCTCCTGAGATCAGCAACTATGTTTCATTCATATGGGTAGCCTAAGCAGGTAGCACAGGGCCTGGCCCTCATCAGTGTTTGTTGAATGGAATTAAATAGAAATACAGGCAAGCAAGTCAAGATTCCCTGTTTTTCGAAGGTGGAAAAGCCTGCTCAAAGCAGCCTGACCAAGACAGAAACTTTGTTGGTTCAAATATCTGACATGGCCAGGGATATACATGGCTTCAGACCTGGCAGGATCCAAGAGTCTCCCCAGTGTTATCAGAGCACCTTGCGTCTCCTGTTCTCTTCCTGCTCCAGACTCCTCTGTCCGCCCTGTTGGCAGGCTCCCTGCATGTGGGGCCAACGGGGTTTGTCAGCAGCTTCAGGCTTACTGTTGCCCTGACAGCCAGCCTTCTGAGGAGAAGTGTCTCTGCAGATATCTTCTGTACAAGTCCTGTGTCTGACCCTCCGAGTCTCAGTGACCTGGCCTCACAATCCTTGAACCCACCACTTCGTACAGGGGAAAGAGTATACTCTGGCCAGATCTGGGTCAGGGACAGCCCACTGGTAGTCAAGTCCACCTGAATCATGTATTCTAAGAAAGGGGAGTGGCTGTTCCCCAGAAAGATGCCGGCAGATGAGCACCCCAGGAAAATAAGGAATGGAAGCAGTTGGCCGCAGAGCGCAAATTCAAAACATGCCATCGTGTGAAACGGTATTAATCTCTCTCCATTGGGCTTTCTACTCCTGGTAGACTTGGTGGTTTTCAGGGCTCTGTAGTAGATTTAAGCCTCTTTGAGTTTCTGGGTCTGTAAACCTACAGCCTGTGGTAGGAAAAAATGTATTCTTCTCTCCTCGAAATGGTATATAGTAAAATCTTAATGATTATATTTGTCCTGGACTTTATGCCCATCAATGACTGAATTATTTTTCTCTTAAAAGATGAACCATGCTGAAGTAGATACCTTCTAGCACAAGTTTTGTTTAGACTGATATTTGTTCCTGCTACTCCTGAGGGTAGGTAGCTCTTGGAGGAGACAATTCCTGCATTTCCCTCTTAGCAGTGTTCCCAGGGCCCATACCGGGGGCAGAAGCTCCCTGCATGTCCTCTTCCCAAGAGGGAACAATTGTTTTTTTTGGGTATTTTTTTCATTTGATTTTTTTTTTAATTATTGAAGATGTTTATATGTTATATATCATAGGTATATAAATCTATCATATTTATACACACATATGCTTATATTTTGCATATGTGTACCTCGCATCAAGTAAACATAATAACAGCTAACACGTACTACAGTACTTCCTATGGTTTTAGGATATCAACGTCAACTTCAGTGGTAATGAGGCATATAACATGGTGGTTAAGAGCACAGACGCTGCAGCTAGACTGGCTGCGTTCAAATCCTGGTTCTGTAACTCACTAATTGGCCAAGAGCTGCTAAAGTGGCTCTCCTTCAGTGAGAGTTTTCAAGTATGAGAATCACACAGCATACATACAGCATACTGGAATAGAACGTTCCAAGTCTATTTTTGGGAACCGTTTTCAGTACCACTTGAAGTAGCTTTCAGTGAGGCATATGACTTTTTAGATATAAATGTTTTTGGGGAGCCTGGGCGGCTCAGTCAGTTAAGCATCTGACTTCGACTCAGGTCATGATCTCACTGTTCATGAGTTCGAACTCCCTGTTGGGGTCTGTGTTGACAGCTCAGAACCGGTAGCCTGCTTCGAAGTCTTTGTTTCCTTCTCTCTCTGCCCCTCCCTCACTTGCACTGTCTCTCCTTCTCAAAAATAAATATAAAAATTTTTTTAAAAAGAAGTAAATATTTTCATAATAGACAATCATAAAGGAGCTTAGAGGATTTCAGTCATCCAAAAGAGCATTACTTTATGTTAATCTCATCTACAGTCCTGCCTATCTAAATGTGCGGTTGATGAGAGAGGCTTTATAAAAGCAAGACAGAATCAATAGATGGTTGAAGGTGATGGTTTAACCTCCCCAACCTAGTCCTAAATTTGATAACTGCTGAGATATTTTTCTTGTGTTATAAAAAACCCATAGTATCGATTCTTTAATGTATACCTGTTCTTGCGGTAGATTTTCTCACGGCAACTGCATTTCAAACCATCAACACGATATAAGTACACATTGTGGTGTAGGTGAACTTAAACTGAAAACAGATATAAAGCTAGAAAATAGGGATCCCTAGGTGAGAATCCCATGTACTAAAGATCCCTGCCTGCCACCGTTACTGGTGGCTGCTTAAGCCTGGGGAGTGGTTGCTCTTACTAAACAACTATCAAACCCATATAATAATAAAAGCTATTCAAAGTTTTTCTTTTTTTTTTTTTAAGTTTATTGGTTTAATTTGAGAGAGAGAGCAGGGGAGGGGCAGAGAGAGAGGGAGAGAATCTCAAGCAGGCTCTGCACTGTCAGCATGGAGCTCGATGCGGGGCTCGAACTCACGAACCACAAGATCATGACCTGAGCCAAAATCAAGAGTCAGATGCTTAACCAATTGAGCCACTCACGCACCCTCAGAGTTTTTCATGTTGGATTTTGCTTCTTAATGTTTTTGCTGTGGATTTCTACTTTATCACGTATTCACGTCTTATGGTCTAAATCATAACACTGGCTTTTAATGTGAGATGTAACATGGAACAAAATCTCTAATCTATGAAATTGAGGGCCATGGGGTTCAAAGTCAACAACTTGAATTTTTGCTGAGTGGAGTGTTTGGTTAATATGAGTTTAGAGAGCTATTATAAGTTTGGGTCCCATTAGCAAAAGGGGAATATTGCTAAATTTCACTTTTGGGGTTTGGGAATGAGGGAAGTTTAAATATGCAGTGTTTATGATTTAATTCTATTGGGCCTCGTTTATATAATAATATAAATAGTTGCATTATTTCTTTGATAATTGGTGCCCAAGGTATTCACATTGGTAATCACAGGCAGTGCATATAAAAATGATGGAGAGGGTTATAGGAAGGAATACCCTGTAGAAAAAATGGATTCCAGGAATGGATTGAAACCGGGGTGCTTTTTCATTAAGTACATCACTGAAGTCTTCTTACTTCCAAAGGCTTTGTCTTTAATATTCCCACCCCTCCCCATCTCCCAGAATTAGTAATTCAGATTAGTATACCATAGAATTTGACCCATTTCCCATTTACAACATAGTATATTGAGTTGTAACGTTTGCTTCCAAGGCTGCCTTACCTGCTAGACTGGAAACCCTCTGAGAGCAGGACCTGAATGTTATTACTCGGATTCGCCTGTACTGTAGAAGGAGTGATCTAGAGAAGGCATCCAAAAATTATTGTTGAGTAAAGTAGAATAAGTGAAATGGTATCATTTTACTCTTACTTAAATAATAAGTGTATAGTTTGTTTTCTGAGAAGACTGCTACTTACATCAATTCCAAATAAGAGGCAGCAATGATTTCCTGTTGCCTTTGGAATGAACTCCAAACTCTGCTTTACATGTGAGGTCCTTCCTGATCTGGCTGTTGCCGTTCGCTCTGCCTTATCCATTGAACTCTGTCCCTTGCACATCATATTTTGGTAATATTTGGCATTTGGCAAGCGACATATGTGATAAATTTTTTCACAACACCCTAAGTTTATTCTTGCTGTTCCTTCTGGTATCACAGAAACACAGAACATAAAGATTCAGGTAAAGAATTTGTTTCTTTTCAAAGTTAACATATATATCGTAGTGTTCAGTGACCTCTGTTTTTCAAAGATTTATTTTCTACTCTGTTGAAATATCTTTAAATCCAAAGAAATATGTGTTTATGGTAATAAGACAATAAACAATAATGATAGACAGGCTTTATTGCGTAGATAATACATGCTGGCACTGGGCAAGCACTTTATATAGGCTATCTTATTTATTGCTCCGAAGAACTCTACGTGCCAAGCGCCATTCATGTCCTACTTGGCTGAGGGAACGAAGACTCAGCTGAAGTAAGGGCTGAGCTCCATGCAGACGTAACAGAGCCGCACTAAAAGTTAACCATCTGCCCCTCCCCTGCTCTAGTCCCATTTTCCTGAGTAGTTTAGTGTGTAGCCGTCTACACTTTTCTCTCTGTACAGCACATGAACACAACCCCACTGTTTCATCCAGTCACTCTGTCATTTTTTAAAAACACTTAGCCAATCTATCACCTCCTCAGGGAGCTTCCTCTGACCCCTGCCGCCAGCCACCTCCCATGTTAACCTGAATATACGACTAGCATGCTTTGCTACGGTATATTGTGTGAATACCACCTATTTGTTTGTCCCTTCCACTCGCCTGCTAGCTCCTTGATGGCAGAGACCATGTATCCTCATACTTGGCACAGCATTGGGACACTATGGACAATGCAGTAGACGGATTAATATAGTCAACCACATATTTATCCAGCGTTTGATGCGTGCCCTCTAAATGGCTAATACTGTGATAAACACTAGGGATGACTGTGTATCAGTTGGCTTTTGCTACATAATAAACCACCCCTAACCTTTGTGTCTTAAAACAATAGCCTTTGCTTAGTTCATAATTCTCCAAATTGGCATCTTGGCTGGGCTTTTCTTCTGGTGTTGGCTTGGCCCACTGACGCATGCACAGTTAGCCATTAGGTCAGCTGACCCTGGCTAGGCCAGAATGGCCTCAGCTGTTTGTCTCTGGTCAAAGTGGTCTGATCCTCCAGCCAGCTAGCCTGTGCTTATTCATGTCGGCAAATTGCAAGCGCATGAAAGGTCTCTTGAGGACTATACCTGGAACTAGCTCAGCATTGCTTTTGATGCAATTTGTCATTCGAAGCAAGTCACAAGGCCAGACTCAATGCATTAAAGGGAAGGGCAAATAAATTCTACCTCTCCACAGGAGGAACGTGAAGTCACATTGTCTTATAGGTGAGTACAAGGAGGAGTAAAAGATGGTGGTCAGGTCACTAATTGACCACTTATGGTGAGAAAAAACAAAACGAAACAAAACAAAAAAACAGCCTCTGGCCCAAGAGAGTGTACAATCTAATGGATGAAATACTGTTATTTACTGTTTTTTGTTTTTGTTTTTTTTTTTAAGTCACACAGAGCAGCTATGTTTTCCATCAATCACCTGAAATTAGAAACCACTGAGGCCATTTATTTGCGGTTCCTTAGACCATCTCTCTAGTCTACTCATGTATAATTCAGGTTTTCATTCTCTCCTTTGGCCATTCTCTCCATTCTCTCCATTCTCTCCATTCTCTGCAGTGGCCAGCAGAAGGCATTCTCCACAGGAAACCTGGAAACTGCAGGAAGAATGGTATCATCTCTCGATGCAGCTTCAATCTGACTCTCTAGGGTCTCTCTGCCACGTACACTACTGGTCCCACTACCCCTTGCCCTGGGCACACACACTGCCTGTCACACACAGTCAGGACCAGTGTGATGAGTAGACTGGGGTCTTGGTGGGGATGGCAGTGAATCAATCATACCCCTGGTTCTGGCTCAGAATCCACATTAGATATGTTATACTGACCACAAAACATAAATACTTGAAAATTGTTATTTTGATTGAGGGAGGAGGCTCTGTATCTGTGATGTGCCTTGCTTTTCACTGGATTAAACCAAAAAGAAATTAGATGTTTTTTCCTCATAAATATACTCTTGTATCTTGACAGGAAAAATGCATCTGTTTTGAAAAGAAGGGGTTTCGGCATTGATCCTGTTTGGTGTTCTCTGAGCTTCCTGGATCTGTGTTTTGGTGTCTGACATTAATTTGGGAAAATTCTCAACCATTATTGCTTCAAATCTTTCTTCTGTTTATTTTTCTCTTCTCATTTTGGTATTCCAGTCACACAACATATAGGTTATATGTTTTTTTGTAGTTGTCTCATAGTTCTTGGATATTCTGTTCTTTTTCTTCTTCCTCTTCTTCTGTCCTTTTCTCTTTGCTTTTCAGTTTTGGAGGTTTCTGTTGACATAGCCTCAAGCTCAGAAATTACTCCTTCAGCTCTGTCCACTCTATGAGCCCATCAGAGGCAGTCTTCATTTATTTACAGGTCGTTGATCTCTGGCATTTCTTCCTATATTTTCTCAGAATTTCTGTCTCACTGCATATATTACCCATCTGTTTTTGCATGCTGTCTACTTTTTCCATTTAGTCTTTTAGCATATGAATCATAGTTTTAAATTCCCGCAATGGTAATTTCAACATCCATGCCATATCTGAGTCTGGTTCAAATCCTTGCTTTGTCTCTTCAGGTTGTGTTTTTCACCTCTTAGTACGCTCATAGTATGTAATTTTTGGTTGGAATGTAGACATGATGTATTGAGTAAAAGGGACATCAGTAAGTAAGACCTCGGTGATGTGGTAGTGAGGTGTGAGGGACTGGGAAGTATTCTACAGTGTGATGGTAAAGTTTTAATCTTCTAGTGAGCCTGTGCCCCTAGACTGTGAACCTCACAGGTGCTTTTCCATCTCCCCTAGCCCCTAGGTTGCCCCTGAGGGCAGGCGTTGGTAAAGAAGAGTGCTCTGGGGTATTTCAAAATGGTTCCTTTTCCCCTTCCCCTGCCAGAAGCACTAGGGGATTTTTCTTTAATATTCAGTGTAAGAAATTGTGGAGGTAAAACTCATAAAACTATGGGTCCCCCTATGACTAAACATCCGTGAACTTTTTAACTCCAAGATTAGTTCACACTGAGCCTCTAATAATTCATCAGTCCCAATTTAGGTTTTCCCATCCCGATGTGTGTTCCCACAGAGGTTTCTGCTCATGGGTTTTTGCTCCAGTAGGTTGTGATTCTCTTGATTTGACTGTCCATCTCTCCACTTTTTGAGTCGGTGTTTTGCCCTGTGACCTCACTTCTCTGCCAGATAAGAAGAGCTGTTGATTTTTCAGTTTGTTCAGCTTTTTACTTGGAAGGGCATGACTTCCAAGCTCCTTGCATGCCAGACCAGGAACCAGAAGTCTCCCTTCTGTGTTAATTTAATTAGCTAGGATTCTTTGGCAAAGAAGAGCATTCTCTTCCCACTCCCCTCTCTCTTAAACACCCCTATGGACTCATATTTCGGGGGTAGTTCTTTCCAATAAAAGCCTATTCTGGCTGGATCTTTTATTCTTATGGTATGGCATTTCGTCATTAGTACGTGGTTGTTTTCTGGCATAAAATGTCCCAAATTATCTTGTCCTTTCCCTGTTTCGGACCTGCAGTCATTCAATTACTTAGGAATCCCTGGTGGCCTTTGGTGGAAATATTTGGAATAAATGTTCTATGTGGCTATGTGGTCTTTTTAATAAACCATTAGCTTAGTTTGTTTCTATATGTATTCAGTTTTACTTCTTGCTATTTTTCATTGCTTGTTTGATTTTGTTTTTCCTTCACCCCTAATGAATTGATTTGATGTTTTGAATTTATTTGATGATTTTACTTCTGGGATATGTGGCAATGAAATGATATCACTTGCTGTGCTAGGTGCTCTGATGTGTTGAGTATGTTGGCAGTGAAACTCCTGTGAGAGCACTCAGAAGCAGAAGTGCCAGGGATGATGCAGTTATTCAATGAAAGCAGAGAATCACGTCCCTAAGACCCAAGCCCATGAAAACCCATTTCATGAGTGATTGATTTAGTTTCAAATAGGTTAAAAATGTAAGTACAAAAGTCAGTATTTAACTGGTATAGCATTATAGTCACAAAAAAAATCTTGTAGGAAAATAGTAATACCTTTGTGTAAAAATAGAAAAAAATTTTTTTTTAATTTTAGTGAGTGATGGAGAGAATGCAAGCAGAAGGAAGGGGCAGAGGGAGAGCAAGAGAGAGAATCTCAAGCAGCCTCCACTCTCAGGATGGAACCTGATTCAGGGCTCAATCCCACAACCCTGGGATCATGACCTGAGCCAAAATCAAGAGTTGGCCACTCAACTGACTGAGCCACCCAGTCGCCCCTAAAATACTTCTTGGGTAGAAAAAACACCAAAAACAAAATGGAAAGGCAAATGACAAATCAAAATTGTATTCAGACCAAGGGTTAATATTTTTAACATAAAAAGGTGTATGTTTTAATAGGGAAACACACACACACACACACACACACACACACACACTTATAAAAGACACAGGACCCAAGTTAAAAGAAATAAAGGTGGCCAGTGGGTATAAATATTGTTCAGTGTCAGGATCTGGTTTTTAGTTTTGGCTAGGAACATACTTACTTTTACTTTTAATAAATAACATCATTCTATTAAAAAAAAAAAAAAAGGAAAACCTAGCATTGACCTCAAAAATAGGACCCCAAGTTAGCAAAGAAATCAGGATAAGAAATTATTTTGTTGGGGGCTCTTGGGTGGCTCAGTCGATTAAGCGTCTGACTTTGGCTTGGGTCATGATCTTGCTGTTCGTCAGTTTGAGCCCCGCGTCAGGCTCTGTGCTGACAACTCCAAGCCTGGAGCCTCTTCAGATTCTCTTTCTCTCTCTCTCTCTCTCTCTCTCTCTCTGTCCCTCCCCAACTTTCACTCTGTCTCTATCTTTCTTAAAAAGAAATAAACATTAAAAAAAAAGAAATTATTTTGCTGGATAATGAAAAATATGCCAGAAATCTCAAATACCAATTACTATGATTTAAAGCTAATTGTGTTTCTGAGTTTTTAAGTGGCTAATCAAAAATGGGAGCAGTTTTGACAATGTGTTCTTACTGTGTGAAAAAGAGACCTTTATTTATAAAATTTCACTGCTCAGTAATTAGAGCCGAGCCACTATTCTAATTGCTTAGACCAGAAACCTAAGAAGCACCTTTGATCCCTTTCTTTTCTTCATATTTTTATCTATTCTATTAGCAATTTATATCCCCTTTACCCGTAATATATCCGGAATCTCAGCACACTTTCGTCTAAGCCACCTGAATTCTGCAATAACTTCCTGACAGGTGGGCCCACGTTTACTGTTTTGTCTCCTGTGATCTAACCTCCACATAGCAGTGGGAATGTTCTTTCTAAAAGAGATTATGTGACTCCCATGATGGAAATCACCAGAATGAAGTGCATATTCCTTTTCATTGCTTCCAAGACCCTACCTGATTAGGCCCCCACCCAACTCTCCAACATCCTCTCCCTCAACTCTGCCACTCTTTCACTACACTCTGGCTCTTCTGTCTCACACACCGGCAGGTCATCTATCCCAGGGACTTTGGTCATGCTGGTTCACGTTCCCAAAACAGTCTTCCCCTGGATCTTGCAACATTAGATTCCTGATCATCAGTTGGTTCTTCATGCGAGGGTCACCTTGTCAGAGTGATCAACCCTTCCCACCAGCTTAAGCTCTTCCCTCTTCCTACCTGTCGTGTACTCACTATCATATTGGCCTAGTTTATTTTCCTCATCTTATTATTTGTTGTTTAATATTGTTTATTCGTTTATAGGTTTATTTTCTATCTCTTCTCATTGAGAAGGATGGAAATTCTGCTGTGTCTTTATTCTAAGACAAGGGCCTGGCACAAAGTAGGTGCTCAAAAAATACTTGTTAAGGATGTAAATATGTTAGCATTAGTTACTTGTAAGAGTTGGCATTGTAGACAATTTTTTAAATGTATACTTTTTAGAATTTTCCTAATATATAAAAATAAACATCGATTACCACTTTAATCAGAGTAAAATCTTTTAAAAATAATGATTCGCTATCATGGTAGAAGACCCTAAGTACTACCATCTCTGTGTGTTGGAACAATTATAATGCACAATGCATTTGAACACCATGAAAATGCAAAACGTAATGAAATTACACAAAATTACATAGCAGGGGCTCCATTAGAGCTATTTAGAACAATATTGTATGTAATACATATTTTAGAATGATATTAATATTCATTGATGGGTTGGGGAGTTATTTTGGAGATTCAGCTAATTCTTCTCTGCCCCATTCAGTATTCATGAAAAGACTTTACAATTAAAATCTAACACTTTATAAGAAAAGGGATTTCAGAATTTTTACAGTGTTTAGTTTTGTTCCTGAAGTTCTGCTTCCATTTTTCTCCTCTATCTCAGTAAGGCACTAAAAGCTTTCGTGCTTTAGCATACGTGAGAACTAAAGCTTCTTCCATTTATGGAAACTCTTTAAAGCAGACCCATTTTCTCAAGCGGATTTTAAGATAACTCCTTGCTTTTCCCTTTTTTTGCCTTCCCCCTCACCCTTGACTTCACGTGTATTCTGTGTCTTCCTTTTCCTTCGTTACTCCTAAGGCTCTCAGCAAAGCAGGAGCTGAATAGCCTATAATCACCCCTCATGGAAGTTTCTCTGTCATTATCAACTGAAGCTATATTGGGTGTAAGAAGTTGATTCTTTGTGTGAGTGCATAACTGTATTAAATTGAACATGCAATTAAGCATTTCATTTTTGTCTGCCAGAGAATGAAAACGTTCTTTGGTGTTTTGCCCACGAATTCTCATGTGGTCATTAATCCTCTCTTAAGAAGCGGTTGAAATACTTTGCTTCGTTGTCGTTGTTGCCTATTGAAAATTTCTCTTAAGAAGTCATAGTCTCCACAATGGAAATACTGTGAAAAGTCTTGAGTGACACAGATGTAACACTGAGGGTGCCTTTCTAATTTTGTTTTGCGGAAGATGTGGCACTTTCGAAGGAGTCTTTGCCCACAAAACAGTGCATGATAAATACCACACTCTTTGATTCTCTTTAAATCAGTTTAGTTCTAACTCCCAGCCCCCATTCAAAAGTGTCTGAGGTCCCACTTTCACAGATATGGCATGCCAGCCTTCCTCTTGGAGGTCTTGTTACAAGAAACCCAGAGTCTCTTCACCATTCCCTGTGCCTCCTTTTATTTCAAATTCACTGTCACCTCCCCAAGCCATATATCAATTAATTTCTTCAATGAGTTTAAATATAGACAAAGTCCTTGGCTTCAGATGGCTTCTACCTTTAGTTTTGTCCAAATCCAGCATAATATATGAAGAGCAGGGATGACTACTTAATTTCTAATCAGTTGACTTGACACAAATGTATGAGACTGGCAGAAGTAGGGCAGCCTGAAGCTAGGGATCCTGTGGTCAACTTAAAAATGAAAGATCGGGACACCTTTTTTTCTCAAGGGTCATGCTATAAAGTTTACCATGCTTTGGACCTAATTATTTTCACAATTCCCTGAGATCTCACTACTCTACAAATAAACCAACTTCTATTCACTTCTGACCTTGCTGCTCTCTCCCCTGAACTGTGATCTTTTCCTCTTAGCTTTACTGTTGTTCTTCTTTGCTATTTCAAGGTTTGGAAGATGTTCATCAAAACAAACAAAACACAAAAAATTCTCTTTATGTCAAGCATCTTAAACTTCTTGGAAGAAGTGGGTTTTATAAAAAATATAAAAATCTAACATAAATAATAAAAAATAGTCTGCCTTGGGAAGAAGTAATCACTAAGAATCAAAAAGAAGAAGAAAAAAGTGCAAATACCAAGAATTTGTTACAGAGTAAGTTTGGCAGTGGTTGTGCACCACATAAGGAGTAAAGGAATATTCAGAAGAAAATACGTGTATATTATGTTAATAGAAAACTTAGGAATTCCCAGAAATGGTAATAATAAATATTATAATTGGAATATTAAGAATTGCCTGTAATTTTGTACATGTGATAAAGCAGAACTATTTATTTATCAAGATTAGATTATTAGGGTCTAGGTAAAACAGCATATCATTTGGTTATAAAGAAATATGCGTCAGTTTCTCATACCATATTTTCTTAGTCATAAGATGTTCCATCAAGAATGTCTCTTGATTTATAAATAAAAATTATTTCAACATTTGAAAATGAATTAACTCTTTAAATTTTTCCCCTTACATTCATTAAAGGAGAATCAGCAGTATTGTTAATTTGGTAATTCAATTTCACAAAATTTACATGAGTTAAGACTCCATTTTAGATCCTATTTAAGTTACAGGAACAAAATATTTTGGTAATTGATTTATTCAGTAAATGTTTAATGCTATTATAAAGTTAAGAAATCATTCATGACCTCAGAGTGATTATAGTTTAGTGGCAGAGACCCTAATGGCCAAAAAAAAAAAAAAAAAAAGATCTCAGACATAACTTGATCAGCTTTATCTTCTAGAAAATTCTTGGTGAATGAAGAGAAATAGAAAGCAGCATGCAAGGAAAGCAGTAAGAAGGTACTTCAAGTTATATATTGCTGCATAACACACTGTACCACACTTAGTGGCTTAAGATAACATCAGTCACTTATATTGTTCATCAGTATGTAGTTTGGGCAAGGCGTGGCAAGATCAGATTGTTTCTGCTCCTTGCAACATCACTCATTTGGGGCCTAGAAGATCCATGTACAAGATGGTTTCTTTAGACACCTGGAAAGTTGGTGCTGCCCATTGGCAAGAAGCTCAACACAGGTTATAGGCCTAGTTTTTCTCCATGTGATCCTCTTCGTGGGCTGCGTGGGCTTCCACTATGGTAACTGGATTCTAAGAATAAGCCCTCCAGAGAACCAGATACACTGTGAGCCAGATTTTATGTCCTATCTTCAGAAGTCACACAACATAATATATGCTACAGTCATAATTCTGTTCAAAGAGAAGGAACCTCTTATTATCTTTTGATGGGAGGAATGTCAGTCGTATTGCCAGAATAACATGTGGAATGGGAAAGATTTATTTCCACTGTTTTACTGAGGTGTAATTGATAAATAGAAATTAGATGATAGATAGATAGATAGATAGATAGATAGATAGATAGATAGATAGATATTCATGGTGTATAATATGGTGCTTTGATATAGGTATACATTGTGAAATAATTACCACAACCAACCTAATTAACATTTCTATCACCTCACATAGTAATACTACTTTTTGCGTGTGGTAAGAACATTTAGGATATATTAGCAAATTTCAAGTATAATGCATACTATTAACAATAGTCACCATGGTATACATTAGATCTTCAGAACTGAAACTCTGTACCTTTTAACCAACATCTCCCCACATACTCTACCCCCCACGAAACCCAACTTTCAATGACAGGATACACATAGGTAAACTACTATAGACACCCATTTAAAATAAGGGTAAAGCACATAGCAATCACTAGCCCACAGTGTTCAAGAAATCCAGCCAGGGTCATGCTTCCAGTTTCTTCAACAGGGTGTAGTCCTACTGCTGGGAATTGTCCTTTCTGGCTCTTGGTTTTACCCTTTAGGCTCTTGGTTGTAACTTCTGAGTCAGCCTTGAACTTAATCCATTAAGGAAAAAAAAGTTTTGGGGCACCCGGGTGGCTTAGTTAGTTAAGCATCCAACTCTTGGTTTGGGCTCAGGTCATGATCTCATGGTTCATGTTTGGGATTCTCTCTCTCCCTATCTTTCTGCCCCTCCCCCACTCACTCTCTCTGTCTGTCAAAATAAATAAATAATTTTTTTTTAAATAAGGAGGGGAAAAGCTTTGTTTGCAAATAAATAGCCTTCTCTGCCTGCTTACTGTCCATAGTGTTGGCTGTCCAAAGTATACTTTTCATTTTGTACTGTCTCTAGTTTTTTAGTCCAAATTGGTGGTTCCTATTTCAGAACAATTTTCTTAAAAACTTTGTGGATTTCCTATGAGTCTGCAAACACAAGTATACTTCCTTTCTACTTTAGGATCCTTATGAGATACCTTGAGATACCATCCTTATGACATATAGAAGCCCAATTGTTTATTGGAGGGAAATTGTAAAGCATACTCTTAAGATTATTAGCTTTTGTACATCTAAAAATTTCTAGGAAATACTGCCTTAGATTCTTTTGAACTCTTAATGAAGGATCTCATAATTCAACTCTGGATTATTCTTTGCCCTAAAGCCATTTCTCAAGTTGAGAATCATTTACTGTTTGGGAAGGCTGAAAATAAGAAATAAGTTGTTTATGTTTTGTTTCATTTTTAACCCAGTCTTCAAAGGACATAAGGAAGGAGGCACTAAAGAGAGTAGGCTTATGGTAGGGAAGGTGCAAAGAAGCAGGAAGTATAGAGTAGAGTGGCAGTGATAAATATAATTTTAAACCAGCCCAGACTGAGTGTGGGCTGTATTGAGAATTTTATAAGGTATAACTGTAGGAACAGGTATTGCTAGGGCAGTATGGTATGTTCTGATTACCAGATTATATAAATTGTATTAAGCAAAGGTTGGATTGTTTGGGAGAATAGATGACTGAAAGAAGGAAAATACTAGTTTTCCTTTTTGTTCAGAGCCAGTTAATGAGCTGGTTGAGTAGCATCCCTTCTCTTCCAAGATGATGGTTTCTGGAAAGAGTTTATGAACTAAATCAAACAGCAGAGATTTATAGGGGAACCAAACAGATCCGGGACTTAAAGAGACTTTTTAAATGCAGGATGGAGTTAGCTTTTTAAGTCCCCGGCTACTAAGGTCTCAGTTGGATTGTTTAGTTGGTATAGGAAGCGATGAAGTCCTTTTCTCATTATTTAAATAGAAAGTCCCCTCACATCTACAGTATGAGTCAGAAGGTGTTATTTTTACCAAATCACTTCTGAAGTATTATTCTTAATAAAAGTCTATAATTTATGGATCCGAAAGTTCCATTTTAAGTTGAATGGAAAGTTTGGTTTTAAGTAGGAGGTATCTAGAAATAATAAGTGTTGGCGAGGATGTGGAGCAAAGGAAGCCCTCACACGCTGTTGGTGAGAATGTAAATTGATGCAGCTACTATAAAAAATAGTGGGTAAATTCCTCAGAAAGATAAAAATGGAAATATTATATGATTCCACTTCTGGCTATTTACCTGAAGAAAGCAGAAACGCTAATTCAAAAAGATTTATACACCCCTATGTGTATTACAGCATTATTTACAATATCCAAGATATATGAGCAAACTAAATGTCCACTGATAGATGAATGGATAAATAAGATGTAGTATACATATATACAATGAAACATTAGTCAGCCATGAAAGAGACTGAAATCTCACCATTTGTGACAACATGCATGGGCTTAGACGGTGTTATGCTAAGTGAAGTAAGGCAGCAAAGAGAGACATCTACATGACTTCGCTTATACATTGAATCTCAAATACAAATAAGACAACACACAAAACTAATAAAAGTACGTAAACAGACTCATAAATACAGAGAATAAACTGGTGGTTACCAGAGAGGAGGGAGAGGGGGATGGGTAAAATAGGCGAAGGTGATTAAGAGGTACAGACTTCCAGTTATAAAATAAGTAAGTCTCGAGGATAAAGAGTGCAGAACAGGGTATATAATCAACAGTACGGTAATAACATTGCATGGTGGCAGACCGCGGTTACACTCATCCTGGAGAGCCCTGAGCAAATGTACAGAATTAACAAGTCACTGTGTTGCACACCTGAAACCAATGTATTATATTCCAACTATACTTTAATTAAAAATAAATACATGAAATTGTTAAAATGGTAAAACGATGGTAAATAATAAATAAACTGGTAAAAAGAATAAACAGGCGAATAATGGTAAAATGAGCAGACAACGTGTAAACGTGTGTATCTTGACATGAAAAGAGAAGGTACACTCAGGAGAGTGTTGGAGAATAATGTGGGAAGAATATTCCTTTTTGTGGTTGTAAAAAGCATGTGCCTACATATGATCAAACATTCTTGGGAAATGAAGAAATAATAAAATTAGAAGGGGTCAGCTTTGGCTAATGGAAAAGCAGGGAGGGGAGCTTTTAAACGGTGCTAAATACTCTTCTACAGTATTTTGAGTTTTTCTGTTTTACAGAATATGTAGCTTTTTTAGACAAAAATACGCATTATAGGAACATTCACTTTCGAATGTCCCCTCTCTGTAAAGAGAGCTTTCCTATATTCTTCCTTTCTAATCTTAGACTCTAACAAACTTTTGCCTGGTGCTCAAAAAAAACAAAAACAAAAACAAAACACACACACACACACACACATTATAAACATCAGGTTAAAAAAAAAAGTAAAGTAGGAGATCTCTACATCAATTTCTTTATGCTCAAAGAACTTTTATTCTAATATTTAACTTAGTTTCTAAGAGAAAATGTCCCTTAAGTTAAACTCGAATATTCGCCATCTTAGGTTTCTCAAAAGTATTCCAGTCTTTACCTTGCAGGATTTATAAATGCAGAAATACCAAAGTATCATTTTATTCCTTCTATAGTAGTGAGAGAAAAAAAAGCTGCAGAATTAAATTTGTTACCCCCTTTTGGATATATATCCTAAGAATAATCGTACTCTGGCCTGTCGTCGGCTGTGGTTTACCTGCTCCATAGTTCTCAAACACAGAAGAATCGCCATTTTTCTGCTCGCTATATAATAAAGAGACGTGATAGGACATGAGAGATGTCTTTGCCGTCTGTTTCTATCCATCCTCCTGAAAAACTACTTACAATAGCACTGCAATGAATATTTAAAAATGGAATCTTCATCAGTTCTTCCCAAGGAATCTGATGAGAGCAGCCCGGATGCGGAACATGGCCTCTGGAGCCAGAGTACCTGGGTTTGAATCCTGGCTATGCCCCCTGCCAGCTGTATAATCTTAACTCCTCTCTGCCTCAGTTTCCATATCAGAATAGGGATGCTTCAGTGCCCAATCCATAATCTTACTATGAGGAAGAAGTTAGCTACGATTGGTAAAGTAATTAGAGCAGTGCCTAGCATATATGTGCAAATGCATGTTTGGTGTTTTTTAAAATGTGTAATAAAACATACAAACCACGCAGCGTAGTGTTTGGGCATACAGGTTCCAACCCCGTCTCCACTACCTGTTAGCTGTATAAGTGTGGTCGTTACTTAATCTTATTAAGCCTCAGTTTCCTCCTTTGTAAAATAGAGCAATTGCCAAGAGTAGCACCTGCTTCACAGTTGATCAGGATTTCATGGGATGGCATACGGCAAGCTCAGAGCACAATGTCCGCTTTGTGACACCAATAGTTGCAAGTATATATTTTCATTTCCATGAACTTTCTTGTCCATTGGTGTTCATTGGGTTTTATCTTTGAACCTTCTCTTCACACTTCTAGGTCACCTCCGGATCTCCTGAGAACCAGGTAGGGGTCCTTTAAAAGGGATGCCATGGGGGCAGAGGACAGGGGAAGTGAGACTGCAAGATAAATTACTTAAGGCCCTAAGAGGTTTTGCAGGTGGACTTGTGTCAGGGAGTTGGCCACTACCCATGGTCTGGCCCGAAGCCTTGTGGGTCTAGAAACCACGCTTGTCAGCACTTCCAGAGCCCATCTGTCCTCCAGGGCTGGGCTCATATTGACAAAGCTCATATGTCTAACATACAGGATCAGAATGCCAGTGTTTCCATTTATAAGGGGAAGTGAAAGTCCTGGGCCTGGTGGCTCACGCTCCCACCCAGCCTGGTTGTGCCCGTAGAGGCCACATCTCTGACCGGGCTGTAATTTATTAATCTGTAATGAGGACACAGCTCCTGAGCTGCCTCTCAAGTCCCTCCAGTTTCTACATGAAGGCATGCAGACAGGATTCCAAATTCTAACCAGAAAGCAGCGTGGCGAGCCAGGAATCAGAAGGGACGTTTCTTCTTGGATTCAGGTCTAACAGAATTAGAGCGGTTGATCCACAGCAGCAAGGGACATGCCACCAGCCTGGAGCACCGTCCCCCAGTGTTTGAACAGCCGTTGTCTGTGCTTGCTTCGGAGACTGCTTCGTACCAGTTTTCTTGTCTGGACTATGTTTTTCGATTAGTAGAGGTTATATGCTCAGATTATTGCGGTGCCTGAGGGTCCAAGGCTGAGTGTCCATGGGGCCCATCTGGCTTTCCAAAGCGAGGCGTATATCTCTTATACAGTATTGAGGGGAAGGTTTAAACATCAGGAATATTCACGTGACCAGGGCTAGCCTCTCCTGAAGAAGGCCTGGCCTTCCTGAGATTTCCCCACAACAGATCAGTCCTCTAAAGTTGAGCAGAGACTGTTTCCCTTAGATGAGGCTTGAAAACCGTGCGTGCCTCGAGGCAGGAATTTGCTGCAGCGTTGTGACTTTCAGTGAAGCTGCCTTCTTCAGCTATGCTCTGACTTACTGTATTTTTACTTTCACGCTTAATTCTCAGGCAGCAGTCTGACTTTTTCATTTCCAGATTCCTTTCACTGTCACCCCCAAGTATTGAAAACACATTTTAGTTTGTAAGCCCTGGAGAGTTACAGTGCTGTGAAGACTGGAGTATAAAGCTCATAGCTTCAGGGAAGGGAACACCCTTCATCCATCGTCAGGAGATTCGTGGTGCTGCTGGCCGCCCTTCTCTATTTCTAGCTCGACAGTCTCTTCTTCCTCCAGGGTGAAGAACATTAAGTACTCTGATGTTCTGTACTTTTTTGTAAGGTGATAGATATTACCTACACCGCGAGAAACACAATCTGAACATTTGTACTTACAAGAGACACTTTTGGATGCCTAAACAAAGTGTGTTCACCAATAGATTTCTTTCAGGAATAGGAGCTTATTTTTGACTTTAGTGTTAGAAGTTATTAATACTCTGATACAGACAGATGTGCCATTTCTTATGATTCCTAAGAACTATCAGCTTTTTTTTTTAGCTTTGTCTCGAATGAATGAAGAAAATGTCATTATGCGATTGAATCACTGATTGCAAAGATGAAGTTATTTTCCAAGGAAGCATTTTTTTCATATGAGTAACCCAGCCCTTAATTCTTATTAATATTCTAAATAAATTAAAATTGATTTATGAGTGGTATGTTTGGGAAAATAGGAATACCAGTTCTAGGTCTTGCTGTACCTCTCAGGTCTTATTACCTCAAATTTGACCACTATATATCTTTTTTTTTAATGTTTATTTATTTTTGAGAAAGAGAGAGAGAGACTGAGCGCAAGCAGGAGGGGGCAGAGAGAGAGAGAGAGACACAGAATCTGAAGCAGGCTCCAGACTCTGAGCTGAAAGCACAGACCCACATGTGGGGCTCAGACTCATGAGCCATGAGATCATAACCTGAGCTGAAGTAGGACACTTAACCGACTGAGCCACCCAGGCAGCCCCTTGACCACTTTATATCTTGAATCATCTTTGGAGTACAAGATGATAACATATTCTCTTCTTTCTGCTTCCATGTCACCTTGTATGTATCTTTTACAATAACATTTACTTCATCTTATTTAAATTACTATTAAATAGGGGCACCTGGGTGACTCAGTTGAGTACCTGACTCTTGATTTCAGCTCAGGTCATGATACCAGGGTCATGGGATCAAGTCCGACTTTGGGCTCCCTGATGAGCATGGAGCCTACTTAAGATTCTCTCTCTTGAGGAATCTGCCCCCCAACTTGTGTTCTCTCTCTCTCTCTCTCAAATTAGAAAAAAAAATAATGGATTGCCACAGTTAATGGCACATGGTTACTTCATCATCATCATAATCTGCTTATAAGTTTTCTTCCCTCCATTAGATTGTGTATTGCTCAGTTGTGTGGACTGCTTCTGATTTATACATCCTAACACAATACAGGCCAACAGCAGATGCTCTGTAAATGGTGAACTGAGGTGCTTATTAGAAATAGGAGTTCTCCCAGGTTCCCCTTTTGATATGCAATCCGACGTTATTGTCAAGAATGTTTTAGGAATAATAACTGAGGAACACATAATATTCACCATATTTCTGACTCAAGAAATATAAATAACTGAAAAAAGTAAAGTTTTAAATTAAAAAGACAAACTGTAAATTTAAAATTAATAAATTGCAGGGGCACGTGGGTGGCTTAGTTGGTTAAGTGTCTGACTCTTGATTTCGGCTCAGGTCATGATCTCACACTTGTGGGACTGAGCTCCACATTGGGGTCCACGCTGAGCATGGAGCCTGCTTAAGATTCTCTCTCCCTTTCTCTCGCTCTGCCTGTCTCCCCTGCTAGTACACTCTCTCTTAAAATAAACATTAAAAATAATAATGAATAGCGAAAGACATAAATAGTGAAAAACACACACCAAAGGGTGATATCTATAACATATATAATTGACAAAGGAGTAGAATTACAGTATATAAAGACCTACCAACATTTAGTGAGGGAAAGCAAACAACCCAATAGGAAAAAGGTGAGATGCTCAGCTTAGGAATAATTAGGGAAACCCAAATTAAACATGAAGATTCTGTATCAGTCACATGTCAAAAATGTCATTTTGCAATGTCAATACTGTGGAGATTGTTTACAAGATTCTAGTATAATAAAAACTCCCATACACTGCTGGTTGAATTATAAATTAATCTATGTTTAGGTGTGGTTTGGCAATATTTAGTCAAGACAAGGCATGCATATCCTGTGATCCTATTAATTCCATTCCAGGTATTCATTTTTTTTTTTTAAAGTTTATTCATTTTTGAAGGAGAGAGAGAGAGACAAAGCATGAGTGGGGTAGGAGCAGAGATAGAGGGAGACACTGAATCCGAAGCAGGCTCCAGGCTCTGGGTATCAGCACAGAGCCCGACCTGGGCCTCGAACCCACGAGTCGGGAGATCATGACCTGAGCCAATGTTGGACACTCGACTGACTGAGCCACCCGGGCGCCCCACTAGGTATTCATCTTAAAAGAAATTCTTGCACATATACAAGAATTAGAGTAGTTTAGTAATAGCAATAAATTTAAAACAACATAAACGTCCACCAACAGGAGAATGGATACATGAACTGGAATGGCATACAGCAATTAAAAAGAATAAACTATGGGCACGCCCGGGTGACTCAGTGGATTAAGCATCCGACTTCGACTTCGGCTCAGTTCATGATTTCACACTTTGCAAGTTCACGCCCCGTGTCCGCCTCTGTGCTGACAGCCCAGAGCCTGAAGCCTGCCTCAGGTTCTGTGTCTCTCTCTGTCTTTGCCCCTCCCCAGCTTGCACTCTGTCTCTAACTCTATCTCAAAAATAAATAAACATTAAAAAATTTTAAAAGAAAATAGTAAACTATGTAGAACTATGTGTAAATCCCTAGGAGAGAATATTAAGGACATACACAAAAAATTAAAGGATGTATCATATCATTTTTGTAAAGCTTAAAACATGCAAATCAATATCTTATTTATGGATAAACATAGATTTAATAAAAGCATCAAAAGATGTATGGGAATTGATAAAGATAACCTTGGAGAGTGTGTACCTTTGAAGAGAAAGGTAGGAGATGAGATAGGCAGGGGAATATGGCGGCTTCAGTTTTATCTGTAGTGTTGTCTTTCTTCCAGGAGATCTGAAGTAAATTTGGCGTGTTAAGAGTTTAAGTGGAAGCAAGGAGAATGGAAGGAGAAAGTCAGTAGGCTCTATAAGAGGTTTAAGTCATTAGAATGATTGGGAGGATAAACTAGAGCAGTACTCACCACTTGGCAAACTCATTGGTTTGTCAGCACCGTGTATGATTCAATTCTGATTAGCGGTCCTAAAAGTCACCAAGGGCCTGACTCCCACCTCAGACTCAAAGCATCTTTAGCTGTGTAATTTTTAAGGAGAGAGTACGGTAGAAATTTAGGGGAATACAAAATCATGGGGTGGTACGAACAGAATGAATATCATGTGAAGATTTTTTGGAACTAGAACAAGCTGAAAAAAAAACACACAAAAGGTTTAGGTTTTATGTTAATTTGAAAAGCAATTACGCCCAATTCAGAGACCACAGTTTTTTCAATGAGCTGATAATAAGCAAGTTTATTTACTCAGATTCAAGACTAACTAAATGCATATAGGGCATATTATTATCAACATTTGGCTGTTGATATGTTGACTGTTGAATAAATCCAATCTGTGTTTTTATGACGTCAATAAAAGAGTTTTTGGAAAAGACTGAGAGAAAAAAAAATCAAAGACTTTGGCCAATGTTAGAAGGTACAATGGAGATTCTAAAGTGGTTTACTGTCTGTTCCTGTGTCTCTCTGTCCTGTCTCTGTCTCTGTCTTACAATATCCTTTAGTCAGACTGAAAAATCAGAGAACACATAAGTTTATGCTGGTAAAGAATGGAGACAGCAGGGCAGAGAAGAGCACTTTTATTTTTATTACATTTAAAAAATAATAATAATGAAGAACAGTTCACTTAGACTGCAAACAGCATAGCAAAATAGACATAAAAAATATCGAATTATGATCTCGTTTTAAAAAATAAGATGTTCTTGGGTCACCTGGGTGGCTCAGTCTATTAAACCTCCCGCTCTGGATTTCGGCTCAGTCCTGATCTCGCTTGTGAGATGGAGCCCCACGTTGCCCTCTGTGCTGGGCGTGGAGCCTGCTTGGAATTCTGTCCCTCCCTCTGCCCTTCCCCTGCTCATGCTGTCTCTCAGAAAACAGACAAACAAGCAAACAAACAAACCATATTCTTTTCAAATTACCTAAAGAATACATGAATTTAGTTTTGTAAGATTTATGACATTGGTAATACGGTGAGCAAAATGATCAGATCTGTTTTTGTCCCCCGTCATTCCCTGTTTCACACCTCCTTCCCAGATATAACATCTTATTACAGTTGGTGTGCAGTCATCTTGGTTCTTTTCTGTGAATTTGCACGTGAAAATCCATGTACCCGTAACTGGGATAATGTTTATATTTGCAACGCGCCCTTTCCGTTTAACATCTTACAGGGAGTTTTGCACGGTGGTGTATCTAGACAACCCGGTGAACCCATTGTTTATTTAACCCTTCTGCTGTTCGTGGCCCCATGCAAAGTTTGCATTTTTTCACTAGTACAAACAATTCTGCAGTGAATGTTCTAGTACATCCATCACTGCAGCAGAAGGCAGATGGAACTTAATGCACAGCCAGATCTAGGATTTAGAGTAGCTTCAGAAATCTGCCTTTTACATTTTTGACTTTTTTTTTCTTGATTGGCCTCAGTTTTAGATAACCTCACCTCGTGCGGTAGCACACATGTCAATCAGCAGTTATAAACTTAACCTCCTTCACATTACCAGCAAAAAATAGAATATTGGATCTCAGTGAGCCAGCTTGGGGTATGTGGCCACACAGACCCTATCACCGTGGCTCTGTAGATAGGGTACACCCGCTGGTCACTTCTGGGTCACATGCCCACTTCTGGGGCCAGGTCAGCATGACCCAAGTCACACAGATTAAGAGGAAGGGATGGATAGGTGATTTGCCAAATAAAAATCAGAATGATGATACCAGGAGGAGGCACATATGCCAGCCAGGCAAATACATCAGTGTCTCCTACAGATGTCTTATAGATAATATTTTATGGCTTTGTGAGTAGGAGGTGAATGGGCATCCTAATGGTATCCGGATTTATGTCATTAGACCAAAGTTTTCCTGTAAGTATCTTTCCAAATTTTTGCTAAAATAATGAAACACGTATGCTGTTTATATTTACAATTGTATATGAAAATAAAGCATGTTATGGATTGAGGATCATTAATATTATGAAAAAGAAGTAATTTTTGCAATCCAGAAAGGTGTTACCCAACGATTTGCTAAGAGTTCAGTGATAGGGTAGGTCCTTTCTTTTCTATAATGAATACCTTGTCTTAGAGCACCTTTTAAAATATTCTATTATTTGCCAAACTATAACCTAAATTCTATAATTTATTTATTTATTAAACGGTGTTTATCAAATTCCACTCTGTGCTCATCACCACGCCAGAGGCTGAGGACAAAATCTTGACTACAAGATCTCTGCTCTCAAGTTTCTTACATTGTCGTTAGGGGCCACAGACTATACATAAGTTAATGAATGAATAAAGGAGAAAGTTCCAGCTTGTGATGCACTCTGAGGGAAGTAATAAAGGATTCTCATATGGAAAGTAATTGGGGAAGGTCAAGTCAGGTGAGGTGGTAAGGGAAGACCTCTCTGAAGAGAGGATATTTGAGCTGCTAGCTGGGGATGAAGAATGAACCCCAAACTCCGGCCCCGTGCTGTCACATGTAGCAGCCTCCACCCATTTGTGGCTCTCGAGCACTCCGTTGCACCCAGTTTGAATTACAGTGTGCTAGAAATGTAAAATGCACATCGGACCTCCAAGATCAATTCAAAAATTGTGAAGTATTTCACTAGCAATTCGTATGTTGATAACATATTGAAATTGTCATATTCGAGGTATATTAGGGTAAGCTTTGTGAAAATTAATTTTACGTATTTCTCTTTACTTTTTTAATGTGACCATTAAGACTGTAAAAATTATATATGTGGCTGCTTTTATATGTCTGTTGAACAGTCCTGGTCTAGGTGGTTTCAATTTGCTATAAATGACGTGCTTTTTCATCGTTTCGTCCTTGAGCATGCCAATGGCAACTGAGTTTTTATAGTAGATTTTTCTCCAAGAATATAAGTCTATAATATTCATTGACTGAGGTGTATAAATATAATAATTCAATGTGTGATCAAGCTGAATACAGCTCACAGTTAAGAGGTAGTGGGTGGTGGAGAAAGCACAGAAAATTGCCACATTTACTAAAGGAGTTGTGTCATTAGTCATGTTCCTTTAGAAATGTTCACAAAACAGATAAAGGAGGGCTCTGAGTTGGAGAGGTAGGCAGAGCACGCGGCACAAGGTAATGACGGCGTGGGACAGGAGTTCCGTGGGAAACAGCCAGAGCAAACCACAGAGATCTATTCCCATTCTCTGCTTGGTGAAGGAGATTCTGTTGTGTTGTATAGAACTGCCCCTTCTTGCATGTTAAATAGAGTTTTGTTCTACACATTGTTTCTGAACTGAGGGGAATGTTAGTGACTTGAGCGTACCTCTCTTTCCCGTCTCTGTCAGGGCGATGCTAGCAAGTTCACACACATTTAATAACATTACATTAACTCACTGCAGAGAGCAAGCAGAATAGTTTTCTTTGTGCCATATTATTTTCAGTTCCATTTGTGGCTTGTGCCACAGGGTAGAAATTAATTACTTAAAAAATGCACGTTTGTTTGACCCGGTGTGTGTGGGGGGGGGTGTTTGGGGGTGGGGGGAAAGGTTTACGTTCTAGTTTGTAAACAGTTTGGGACCCCAAATGTGATGATCCTTATGTAATCGAACAGCTTCGTGAGGGGGAACCTCTACCCTTACTGGTTTGAGAGAGAATTGAGTCATATCCTGTGAATGTGAGGCAACGGTATTTAAGCATCACGGGTTCCTCTTACTTTCATTCTAAGTGGCTGCAGTTGAGAGCAGCAAGTGCCGTCTGCGAAGAGGCTGTTAGCAGCCCTTGGAGGTGAACAGCCTCTCCTGCAAGGATTCAGCAAAGAAAGCCAAGTCTGAATATGCAGTTCTCTCACTGGAATGAAAGATGTTTGGTTTATTTCTAATCAACTATGCTAGACACCTGCAAGCTGAAAAGTGCCTGCAATTTGCCATTTGTTTATAACAAGGTAAGTTCCACGTTTTGGTTACTCATTGCATCGGGACAGCCTGGAATTAACGTGGCAGTTTTCGTACATGGTTGTGCTTCAGTAAATGCCTTCTCACAGGTATTGAAGGTGGCATTTGAGATGCTAACACAAGTAATTTTAAACCACGGTAGCATCCATTTGTGAAATACTTAATTCAAGAGATTGCTATTTTCTTTACACTAGCTTTTTATAAAAAATAGCTTACCTGAGAAGCAGAAACATTGTAGTAGTTTCATACCATTTTAGTTTTTTTTCTTTTTTTTTTTTTCTTTTTTGAGGATTAAACAGTACCAGGATCTTTTCCTCCCCCCACCCCCGCCCTTTTTGCTACTTTCTGATCTCATTTAAAGATGAAATGTGCATAAAACTCTCATGAGTATGCTTGCATTTAAGGCTAAATAACTATATCTTGCCAGCTGTATTTCTCCACTGAAATAAAAAGTGGTCTTAGTAATAGGAAGTTTAGGGTTGAAAAGTAATGAAAGCCTCTCCATTCTTATTTGGCTTTCTATCTAAGTAAAGGGGCACCATATTCATAAACCCTGATTAATGTGTCAGCTTTAAAATGTGTATGAGTTTTTCACAAGCCCACTTCCTCAGTTGCTCTTGGAGACTTTCATGTCTACATTGTTTGGATAGGAAAATCTGTGGATAGAGAAGTGAATGAGAGGTTTGTTTTTCAGATTCTTTAAGCTTGCTGCTGAGAGGCTGGGGTGAAAGTAGGAATGTTGTCTGGTTTTTTTTATTGATTAAAGAAACAACATCAAATCAGAGGCTAACGGTGGCGTCTGGTGTCCCATAACTTTGGACATTCATATTTAAGACCTTTGAATTCTTTTGAGATAGAAAAGATTAATTTGATTTTGAGGACTATAGCTGTGAATTTGTAAGATATTAATGAATTGAGGGGGTTTTGTGCATTTTATGATGGTTGGCATTAGAATACTTTCTTCTTGATTATTGGCCACCGTCATGCTTAGAGAGTGTTTCATTTCTGTTCAAAATTATACCCAGTACAAAATTGCTATATTCTAACTACAACGTGGAAATTACTTTTCATTAGATGCGTATTGAATAATTCACGGTTTTTTGCAAAGGTCAGGGGGTCAATGAACTAATGGAAGGCGTGTTTTGAGGGGAAAATGCAAATTAGTTCAACTTCCAAACATATTTGAAGGCAGTGTTCCAAATTGAGAAAATAAAAAACTTGAAGGAAAATGACTTAGCACAATGAGAGCCTTTGGGGCCATGCATGGTGAAAACGCACACATCCCAAAAGATTAGGATACAAAATGTTATAAGTAGAATATCCTAATATCGAATGTGTAGCACACTCTCCCTTTTCTGTCTGGCAGAAAGAGACCTATTCTGGTTAGTTAAGAATTCTGCTTGCGTATTTTTCCTTATACTGCCTGTGATTACTAAATGTCAATAGAAAGAATAGAATATATCTACATCAAGACAAAAGCGTCTATTATTTCACTTTGTATAGTTTCAGATTCTTAAATATGGATTCTAATGGCCATCCAAACTGTTGTTATGAATTAAAACTTAGACTGATAGAATGTTGTGAAATCAAGTTTTTACAGTAGGCTCTGTTTCAAGTATGAACTTAATTATTTATGACACTGTGCAGCCAACTGGTAATTACCTGATTAGATTTTCAAGGCATTTTGCTTCTCCTCCTTCCTTGTCATGTTCCCCATTCTTTGGCTATATTCTTTACACTTCCAGAAGGGGTGTGGGTACAGTGCAGGGAGAGTGAAGGAAAGAGAGCAAACACACATAGTGTAATATTTCTCTTTCTCACCTCTCAGAATGGTTTTGATGAGGAAAGAGTTTATAAATAATAGCTAAAATGAGTCTTGAGATAACTTTGGATCTTAATCACGCAGGAAATCCCTTGACCTCTGAGATGAAGAATAATTGGGAGCTTGGTTCAGAAAACCTTTTTTTTTTTTTTTTTTGCCTTACAGGATTGTTTGCAAAGATGGAATAATTTCACATCTGTGTTGTATTTTATTAACTGTAAAGTGTTAGACATAGTTTTGAGAACTTGTTTTGTTTTGTTTTGTTTTGTTTTTGTCTTCCTATAGTAAAGGAGCTGAGGAGATATCAAAGACACTCAGAATTCCACTCTGGATTCAGAATATTTCTTTTCAGTAATAAAAGTCTCCTTTTTCTCCTCTTTGTCAACTATTTTACTGGTTGATTTCCAATTTATATGAAAACACTTTGCAGGGGTGAGCTCCAAAACTAAAAATCAAAAACCCAAATTGACCTAAGTCCTGGTGCTGTTTTAAAATTTCAGTTACCTCAAGAAAACCCATCTCCTCACTCAAAAGGTATTTACCAAGAGGCAACTAAATTTAATTCTCAACCTAGAAGCAACATGATGTCTCTCAGCTGGGGACTACATCAGCAGAAGCACACAACATGACGTTATTTCTTTGTTTTTAAAGATTTTCCTCTTAGGTAAGGCTTTGAAAGGTTCAGGAACTTTCTTATAGAGTATTCGTTCTGACTCCTGAAAACTAAATCTTTCTGGATGGTGGTTTAGATGCTCCTGTCTCTAGTGAATCCTGCTGGATATCAAAAGCAGCACACTTGCTGGTAAAAATAAGTAGTGATAACTCCTCCACCTATTTCTGAAAATCAGTTTCGAAGATCAAATGAGACCATTGGACATGAGAGTCCTCGTAAACGCCATAGAGCTTACAAATATCACTCTCACAAAGGAAGATATGCAGAACTATGTTTTTGAGGCAAAACTTGATGTCCTCTCACACGTTCTCATTTCACAAAGAAGGGAATTAAGATCCACAAGAATTAAGAAAGGTGCCTCAGTTTCCTCAAGCTAATATCTGAGTCAAGACCAAAACCTAGGTTTTTCTATCTGCTTGGTTAGCTAGAAATCAATCAGAAGACTGACTGTTTCTTGAGTTGCATGATTAGTGTTTTTTTTTTAAAAAAAAACAAATGATATTTTTCACATATCGATGAACATCTTTTTAGGAAGCTATATGCTTAGAGAATATTTTGTAGAAGACATATTGCCATGTCTCTAAGTTGCGTGGGCTGAGGATTCCCTGTTGGATCTAGTTTAATGGAGCATGAATTTTTGGAATGATTATCAAACTACAACATCTGACTTTTGCAATCTCTTAACTTTTGCCACAGTCCAAGTGTCTAAGCCTTTACTATGGGAGATTGGATCATAAAAGGAGACATGCATAATAAATAGGGGTATATTTTGTAGCTTTTAAAATTGTAGGTTTTATGGTAGATTGTTCCAATATGTTTGTTGAAAATGGTTCACAAAAAAAGATTCTCCAAATGTTCATCATTAAAAAGAAACTAGGAAAATTTAAACAACCAAATAGACTTGGAACCATTTCTGTTAGAATCTCTTTTATATTTATGAAAGTCTTTTCTTTATCAGGAACATGAGATGGGAGAAACATGACTTTCTAAATTACAGAAGTTAAAGGCATGTATCATCCTATACCAATGAACACAATAGGTTTATAAAGAAAATTTTTCTTTAAAACCTCGTAACATTAAGATTAGAAGACAGATGTGAGCCCGGATAGCTCAGTCGGTAGAGCATCAGACTTTTAAGATTAGAAGACAGAGACAGAATGTGCAGGTGGATCTATTGGCCAAGTGTCTGACTCTTGATTTCAGCTCAAGTCATGATCTCAAGGTTTGTGGGATCGAGCCCCACATTGCAGTCTGCCCTAACAGTGCCAAGGCTGGTTGGGATTCTTCCTCCCCCTCTCTTTCTCTCTCTGTCCCTCCCCCCCCCCACTCTCTCTCTCTTTTTCTCTCTCAAAATAAATAAATATTTTAAAAATATTAGAAGACAGATTAATTAAATTTTTTTGTGTGTAGGTAGTATTAATAAAGGTATTTTTACTCCAAATCCAAATCAAAACATGATCACCATTTCGTCTAATAAAATATGTAACTCTTATGAAAGATCTATGCTATTTGCATATCCTATACTCCAACTTACAGCTTCAATAAATAAGGGAAATTTAACATTATGCTATCCTATGAACAAATCTTAGCACTGCTTTGTAATAAAGTTCACTGCTTACTTTGTTCTTATACTATATGAATCTGCTATATAACCTTTAGAAGATAAAGGAAAACAGGTGAGATGAAGATATAAAGGTCTTTAAACACTTTTCTAAATAGAAATACAAGGTGATAGTGGATGGTTTAAGGTACAGACCCGTGGCCACTAGGAGTGTAGTGAGAGGAATCAATATTTCTTTGTAATATCGACCCCTCCTGTGGTTTTGGATGTAAGAAGTCTTCTTTAGATTTTGTTTTTCTATCTGCAAGGTTTAGAAAAACATTAAAGACAGGCAATTATCCGTATATCTTATAGGTACTTGGTAAATATTGATTCATTAATGATCCTGTGAACATCAAGGTTGGGTGAAAAACTTTGAACTCATTTGAAGAGTTCATCCATGTGTCATTGGTATAAGTGCCAACGTTTGTAAAAATATCCCCTTGAGAGAAACCCAAGGAAGAAAGCTTTGGAGATGGTTTGTTGGGTTTTAATTCCATATTAATTTTATAAAGATAATCAAATCAGTCACTTGGTCTTTCTTTGCTTGAGTCATTTCACTAGTAGAATAGGATTAGTAATATTTATTCATGGCAATTTACAGCATTCCCAAATGTAGCAAATCAAGTTCTAAATCTCTCACTCCCCAAATGTTTTTGTCCAAGATGAAAATAACAGTAATGGCTAACATTTAAGTCAGCCTGCATAATAGCTTTTTATGAACTATCTAAATTAATGTCTTGAAATCACCTTATAATATTTGGGCACTATTAATATTCCCATTTTATAGATGGAGAAACTGAAGTATTTAGAGATTTAGTGACTTATCCGTGACATCACACAAATAGTTATAGAATGACCAGAATTGAACCCAGGCACTCAGGCTTCAGAGCCAGGGTACTCGATTACATTTTATGTTGCCTCCAGTTAGAATCCCTTGATCCCAGTAATAGGAAGTAACCGTTATAAAGTGCCACAGAGGGGAAAAGAAATCTTTTTAATGTTAATGTATTCAGTCATTTCGATGACTCCAACATTCTCATTCAATGAGAAACCCAGGCCTTTATGAAGCAGAAATATACTAAAATTTCTTGGAAATTCATGTAAGATGAGGCTAGTAGTAATATAAAATGTGTCTGGAATGAGCAGACACAATAGAGGGTTCTCCTAAGTGATCATAGTCTTTGGCCAAATGAAAATATTTCCATTTCTTGAGGGGGGGGGAGGGAGAGAGAGACAGATTTCAATGTATACATGATTAACTTAAATGGTCCCAGAAAAGCTTGTGGAAATTTTTGTGTTTTGAGGAAAGATTAATGTCATGTCGCCTTTTGTCTGGACACTCCGTAAACATTTCCTGATGAAAGTATTATTTGGGGGAAGGAACACATGGAATGAATGGTAGAAGGAGTTTGGGTCCATTATACAACTAGGATACTTTTGATCTGCTTTCTCCAGAGACTCCACAAATTTTGCTTGAAATTCTTGGGTGGTTTTCAAACTTTCTCATTTCTTCAAGTTTTGCAAACAAGGACTTTCTTCACAGTATTGTGTACCCTTAGCACTACCTTGGTGACTAATACATAGTAGACTCTCACTAAGGCTTCTTGGCAAGGTGGATGGATGGATGGATGAATGGATGGATGGATGGATGGATGGATGGGTGGATGGATGGATGGATGGATAGATGGATGGTAGGGATAAACTGAGATATCTCCAAATCTTCTCTGAGCAGTGACTCATGTACCTGAAACTGGATTTGGATCAGACTGTCACTGAGCATGTGTGCAAAAGGGAATGAAGTATATACTGTGAAAGAGTTTACCTCAGTTAATCTGATGGTTTATCATATGATGGTTTTCAACATGGAACTGACATAGCCAACTGCTACAAGCCTTTCCCAATGATTCATATTAGAATTTCTTTAATTACACATAGGAAGCATAATTGCTTTACTCCCTTGATTCAAAAGCTAAATGTATGCAGATATATACATATGTAAGTTACATATATTATACAGAGAGAGATTAGACAAAATTAAATTATCAAAATAAATTTGAATACCTAGGTTAATGGGAATTGTCAAAGTCTGACTATTTTAGGATTTGTTGTGAAAAATAGTCAAAATTGTTTCAGAAGAAACAATCGATGCAGAGAATTGGAGAAAACAAAGGCATTTTTAAAAATCATTTTAAAATTCTTAACTACAAAACTATATGTTTCTTTCAATCTTAGAACAGAAGCTTTGTTTTTTCCACAAAATTTCATTAGAGAGCTCAAACTGAGAAGTCTGGGAACCAAGAGCACATGGGGGCTCAGTTGGTTAAGCATCAGACTTCAGCTCAGGTCATGATTTCCCAGTTTGCGGGTTCAAGACCCCTGTCTGGCTCTGTGCTGACAGCTCAGAATCTGGGACTTGCTTCGGATTCTGTGTCTCCCTCTCTCTCTGCTCCTCCCCTCCACGCACTCTGTCTCTCTGTGTCTCTTTTTCAAAAATAGATAAACATTTAAAAAAAGAAAGCTGGGAACCAAAATTTATTTGGTATCACCAATTATTGAGGGATGGTTTTCAAAATGAGAATAGTGACTAAGGATAGGAAATACTGCCAATTTCAAGAGAAGGTGGTTATTGTTTCAAGATTTCCAAGGGAGGAAAACACAGAGAAACTTTCCTGTAAAAACATGTGATCAAACACAAACTAATCCAAGTTTTAGACAATGGGGAGCCACTCTATTGGGAAAATTACACATTTGGCCTTGGCCCAAAGCAGTCATTAAAAATGAAACACACACACACACACACACACACACACACACACACACACACACAGAATCCCAGTCAGCACAAAATCATTGGTTGGATTTTCTTTTTCCCGGTCCTAAACACAACAGCATATGTTCACTCTTTGAGGATATTCTATTTCTTGGTGTACAGGTGCCTTGTGTTACTTGAAATGCATTTGATTCCTACGGCTCATTGTTTATTGGAGGTGATTTTTCTACCTTAGAAATAGCATGCTCCAAGTCAACAACCCATGGAAAGTGTTACCCTGGGTAACAGCAGACCCAGATTCTACATTGTAAATCTGGGCCTCATTTTAACATCCCTCAAATGAAGGATTCATCCTCTAGCCCTCTCTCTTTCCCAAAGAGTAGGAAATTCTTTCTTCCTTCCTTCCTTCCTTCCTTCCTTTCTTTCTTTCTTTCTTTCTTTCTTTCTTTCTTTCTTTCTTTCTTTCTTTCTTTCTTTCTTTCTTTCTTCTTTCTTTCTTTTCATTTTCACATCAGTGGTTACTTTTTATTTTCAAATCAATTCTGAAACAATTACTTCCAAGTTTATGTAGCCAAAGTGGATGAAAAACTTCTTCTAAGTTCATGCCTAGAGTTTGAGAAATTTTTTCATGGTATAAATAGATACATGGATGGATAGTAGATGAATGAATTAACGCCTTATGGCAAATGTGTACTTTCTATGTAAATTGCCATAAGAAATACACCAGACATAAGAAGACTTTGTAACTTTATTAACTCTTTTAATTTTTTAAATGTTTTCATTTATTTGAGAGAAATTGAGAGTGAGTGAGTGAGCATGAGCAGGGGAGGGGCAGAGAGTGAGGGAGACACAGAACCTGAAGGAGGCTCCAGGCTCTGAGCTGTCAGCACAGAGCCCAACACCGGATTCAAACTCAAGAACTATGAGATCATGACCTGAGCTGAAGTCGTTCACTTAACCAACTGGAATCCCCAGGAGCCCCTGCCTCTGTTAGGTATTTGATAAGTTACACTATATATTAATGTTCAAAAGTTTTTGAAAAGTACACTGCAACTCCAAAAGTATTTAGATTACTGCCAGGAACCCACTGATGTTGACAGAAATATGACTTCTTACAGTTATTTTTAGTTATATTGAGATGATCATTGTCTCAAGCTTTCCCAGGTAGAAAAGAACAGAAAATTTTCTTGTAAATATACTTGATCACACACAACTTTTAGGGTCAAAATTTGCAAGTTTTAGACAGTAGAAACAAATCTTTTGGAAAAGCAGTCCTGTTCTTTGACTCTTAACATGGCAGGTGCTTTACAACAAAGGGCAGACTCCCCACGTGGATGGTTTTTATGTATCAAGTAAGGTCTGAAAACTGTTATTTGCTGCGTAAAAATAATGTTCTTATTATATCTTAAACTCTCATTGTCTCTTATTTTTGTATGTTTTTAAAAAGGATTACTACTATATTTTAACATTTTAATTATATTTTTAAACAAAACATAAGGAAAAAGTTAACTAAAACGTAAACATCAAGGGGTGCGTAGGTGGATCAGTCAGTTACATGACTGACTCCATCTCAGCTCAGGTCTTGATCTCAGGGTTGTGGGTTCAATCCCCAAGTTGGACTCTGCATTGGGTATGGAGCAAAAATCTAAACATCAGTTTTATTTAAAAAGTATCACTCAGCGTGTCAAAGTAGGTCAAAGTATTCTACCACCTGTAAAATTTCAATGATTTCTCCCTTTATCCAAGCAACACGTCATTCATATTCAGAAAATTTTGTGATTAAAAGCTGCCTTAGAAATCAAATGGCTCAACTCTCTCATTTTGCAAATGAAAAATATTCTGGCACAGGCAAGTTAAATGACTCTTCCAAGGTTATGTACATCCAGCTCCCGACAGAGCCAAGCTGGCATGGGGCTCCTAACATGCAACTCTGCAGTCTTTTTTACTGCGCTAGTCAGTGAGAGCATCACTCACTGAATTTAGTATTCAAATAGTACATTGGATTCGTACTTCTTTTTTTTTAATTTTTTTAATGTTTATTTATTTTTGAGAGACACAGAGAGAGAATGAGAGCAGAGGAAGCGCAAAGACAGAAGGAGACCTAGAATACAAAGCAGACTTCAGGTTCTGAGCTGTCAGCACAGAGCCTGATGCGGGGCTCGAACCCACAAACTGTGAGATCATGATCTAAGCTGAAATTGGACACTAATCCGACTGAGCCACCCAGGCGTCCCTGTACTTCTTATTAAAATGTTAATTGTGCACAACATAAATCAGTTTAAATTTGGCCTTATTTCCTTTTGGCCACTAAACAGTCTTTTTACCATATTTTTTGGAAGGACATATCTTAATCACAGAGGCTACACAGAAGCTTTGCCTGACACCGGGGAGTTTATCTTTATTCACTTGGCACTGCAGAGGCACTTGTAAGTACAGGATGGGTCCACACTTAACCACTTGTTCACGTCTAAGACTGGTGGTACTTTTCCACACCCTCCAACATTTCAGATCTCAAAACAAATGCATACATCAAACTGACAGAAGACCATCATTGCAGGTTATTGTGTGAGTAAACTACATACTTATTTATTGGAATTATTTTACCAAATAAGTGACAACAATTACTAAACAATGACTGTTGTAATGACTACACTTTTGTCATTAAAGTGAGTAACGCATTGGAAGTTCCAGCCCCATTGCCCCTCTCTTGGTGGCTCCTGGACAACAGGTGTGGCCACAACCAGGCAGTCCCCTCATGGTGGCAGGGTGTGCCTCTAGGTGGGGAGGTCCCTTTAGAAAATGGCCCAGAGACAGGCCATACTGAGTAATATGATCTGCCCTCCTTCTCTTTGGAGAAGAACCAGAAAAATTGTGTCTCATTTGGCTTTTCATTTGCAACTCAGTGAGGCATGAAGGAGGCAGATTTTTTTTCCAGAATATTCTTTGGAATGCTGGTTCTATGAAAATGGCATTCTATAATCAAATAACTTTGGGAAATATGATATAACTTTTGTATATTCACACTGGAGGCACAAGGCAAGTACTTTAAAAGTTTTAAAGGGAGGATTTGTTTAACATCTTCTAAACAGCTGTTTCTCAAACAAGTCCATTTTCAAAATATTACCTGCTCCTGTCATGGAATATGCTTGAGAAACAGATTAAACATTCCCCTCGGTGACCGAATGTCCTATAAAGAGGGTAGATTGGGACATAAGAATTTGCTGTCCCCGTGGTGTCTGTGCCCCTACAAGCCCATAATGTGAGCTCACTACTGAGTGAAGTAGTGTTAAAAAGTAGTACTGAATAATCATATAATTATATATGGAATATAATTATATAATTGTATACTGTGTGTGTGTGGTTCGATCAAGAAACCATGAGAGCTCAAGGCAGGGAGTGATGAAATCCATAGTGGGAGGTGGGGAAGATTTCATAGAAATGCTCCTTAAGATAGATCTAGAAGGAGGTGCTGTCATTTTCCAGGTGAATAAGAACACAGGCACAGAGGCATGGCTCAGCACAGTTTAGGAAACTAGTGTTAAAAAACAAAAACCACTGTTTTTTTGACTAAGGTGGACAGAGGGAAACGGCTGAGACAGGTTGATGCAAGTCGGCTTATAAAGGTCTTTCAATGCCGTGCTACACAGCTTGGCCTTCACCTTACAGGGAAGGTGATTATTCAACTGAATGATGCATCAGATTCACCAGAAATCTTTTTCAAACTGTGTGTACCCAGGCCTGATGCCCAAGCGATTCTGATTGATTAGGTTATGGGCAGAGCTCAAGAATGTAAATCGGGGGAAAAGCACTCAAGTGACGGCAATGTTCACTTCAAGCTGAGAAAACTTGAGGCACCAAAAAAAGCATTTCAAGGAGGACCATGTCGTAATTGGCATTTTGAAGGCTTTGAGGGGGAAGGTTTGAGAGGAATGATTTCAAAGTCAGGGAAACCCATGTGGAGGTTCTTATGTCAGTCTGGGCAACAAACAACCAGGGCAATAAAGGCAGTACTATGGGAGTGCAATGGGGAGGATGGGTGTCACGGATTTGGCCTAGATCTCCACCATCTGGTATTTGGTGGCTGACCGTAAGTGTGAGTGAGAAGTGTCCAGGTTTCTGACTTGATGATGCTGACAGTCTTGGCAGGAAACCCTGAAAGGTTGCACATGAACTCTTGTTTCTTCTTCATTTTTCCTCTTCACCTCCAACTTTGCGTCATGTCTAGCATGCTCCCGACTCATCGCATTGTCAGCGTCTTCCATAACTTTGCAGCCATCAGACATTCTGTGCACCTGAGCACCTCCCTGTTGAAAAAAGAAAAACACCAGAGACACCCTGATCAACTGGTAGAGCTGTCCCAGGACCAAGAGGACACTTGGGGAAAACTTTTGAGCATGAGAGTAACCAGGTGGGGATACAGAGATGGATGAAGGATCTTTGTAGGAGAACTTACAGAATAGCCTGCACTGTGAGTCTAGTCAGGGCTGTGATCAACCACTCCCCAACTCTATACTCACTGAGGTTGAAGGAGTAGGAGGGAGGTGTTAGAGGATAACAGTCACAAAATGCAGCCATGAATGGATGTCCTCAGTCCTGACCCAAAGGCTCCCAACCACGCCTGAGCAGCAGAAGGAAGTTGGGCCATGAATCTGGGTGAAGAGGAAATGGATGAGGTGAGGAAGCTTAGATTCTGCTGACAACCAAAAATAACTTTGGCAAGTGTCACAATGCGGTCTTGGCCTACCTCTGCCAAGGCAACGAGAGAATTAAGAGGCCCCCGGGTGTGGGGATTGGCAAACTCCCCGAAAAGGATGGTGGCTCAGCTGGACAGCATGGCCGGGCTGGTAAAAGAAGGCCTTGTGAACTGTGGTGTGACGTGGGGTAGGTTGACAAGCTGTACTGAGGCGCAGAAAGGGCCTGTGGAAGAGGGCTCGAGAAAGAGTCTCTCGGTACATCCCCTGAAAACAGCTGGAGCTAGAAGACTTGGGTTCAAATCCAGACCCCACTCCGTGTGATGTGAGCCTGAGAACATTATTTGACATCTCTGTGCTTCAGTTTGCTGCTCCTACAGAGAATCAAAGTACCTTCTTTGGCACTACCTAGGTAACGGAGGTCAGATGTAGAGTATAACACGGACCCCCTCATGCTGCCATTATTTCCACCTCATCAGCTGCCAGGCCTTTTCAGGTTATTATAATTGAAGCATATTCTTGTCTAGTGGCCTGTGGAGCAATCAATTCATGTGAGACAGTCTTGGGCAAAAGTTGAAGAAGCCTGTACTCTGCAGGGTACATTTGACAGTGCAGTGATGGATGGGACTCTTGGCCACATCGTCTCTATTTCCTCAGCCTCGTATAATTTGTTCAGGATTTCTCCAGCTAGGGTTAGGAAGGTAGGCCTTAATGTACTGCAGAACGGATCAACTGCTTCTTGATACTGATTTTGTCTGAGCGCAAGAGCAACTCGTTAAACTCTGTTCTATTTGTGGGGAGGGGAATGGAGTCCATTGGTGCCTCCAGAACTATATGCTTAGTATCAGTATGCCAACCCACCCCCGGCTGTTCCCCCACGCCTCCACACACAGAGAATTGTAAGGCATAGTCTCAACGTTAGAGTCTCTGAGATGTCCAATAGTGAAGAAGAAGCTTGTATGTCAGTTACATGTATTTACTCTAAAGGAAGATTTATTTTTCTCATAGACCTATTAAAATCTCTCTTTTTTTTAAAATTTTTTTAATGTTTTAATTTATTTTTGAGAGACATAGAGACAGAATGTGAGCAAGAGAAGGGCAGAGAGAGAGGGAGACACAGAACCCAAAGCTGGCTCCAGGCTCCGAGCCATCAGCACAGAGGCCGATGCGGGGCTCGAACTCACAGACCGTGAGATCATGATCTGAGCTGAAGTCAGCCACTTAACCAACTGAGCCACCCAGGTGCCCCTAAAATCTCTCTTAACAGTCTTCCTGTGTGGAAACGGCAGAGACGAGTACAAGTAGACGGACTTTCACGTGTGCATATTTCTATGTATTCTTTTTTTCTTGGAGGTCCCACAGAGAAGTGAAATCTGGCAATCATTGGGGAGATGAATTGTATTATTTTACTAAAAACCTAGAGAATGTTAAATTTTAAATTTTATTTAAGACAGTCTCTTTTATGGGATGATGATTGCCATTCTGATTTTTAGATGCATTAGTGTCTGCAGGGGTCTGCAGGAGCCACAATTCCGGAGGGGGAAGCTTTGAGCCAACAAGGGCCTCTGTAGCTCACGTGCAATTCACTGGTTGCTTCAGGGAGTGCCTTCGCATGTATTCCAAGGTGCGAAAGTGTTTTTTGAGAGCCTCTGTGCTAGAAACTGTGGGGACACATTTAGCAGGTAAAATGAACACAATGTATGCTAACAAGGAGCTTTAATCACTCTCATGAATATCAAATTATAAGCTGTACTGAGTGACAATAGATGAAGGAGAAGATAAAAGAGAGTATAATAGGGGAAGTTAATTTAGATAATGGGCTCAGGGAAGTCTACTCTGAGAAAGTGACTTTTCAGCTGAGACTAGATCACTAGGTGCTTTTTGTTTCCTCCTTGCTCGAAAGTTTGTGAGGATTAGAGAAAACATATGTGAAGTACTCAGCATAGTGTTTGGCACAAAAGTTATTCAGGAGATTCAGATCGATTCTGTTTCCTGACCGATGAATATCAAGCTTTGTTTAACATTTCTCTGCAGAGTTAAGCACCCTTCTCTCCTTTGCCCCGTGTTCCAGTCCATTCAGCTTGTTTCTGATTCCTTGCCTCATCTCCTTGGCAGCAGGTCCATGTCCTGGAACCCCAAACCTATGAAACTTCGCTGAACCAAGACATTACCATCTTCCCAGTGAGCGTTGTCAGCCTGTTCCCCCTCCACCCCCTCAAACCACCTTAACCAGATCATAGTGCTTCAGTGCAATTCATCGTTCAGATCTGAATGAGCTATCTTTGCCCCTTAGATTTTGTGGTTCCTACTTATACATCACTCCTGGGCCATGGGGGATGGGGGCATCTAATGTCGCATGAATTCACAAAGCCATAGCCAGCCTCCCTGATGGCTGTGCCTTAAACACAGCCGGAGTCTTGTGCAATTGGTAAGGACCCCAGAGTGTTGCTCTCCGGGCCGTGGCAATCCAGGACAACCCATACCACAGAGAAGCCAGTAGCAGGGCTTAGATTGGATCACCCCACACTGGGCTTTCCTGAGGAGAATGAAAACACCAGCTACAGCAGGTTGGCAAGGGGCTGGGTTTGAATTCATTGTCAAAGGATCCAAGTGTAATTATGAAGTAACCAGAGCTACTGTGGATGGTGGGAGGTTTGGAGCTCCCTGTAGGTGTTCCCCAAACTGTCCTGCAGACCTGGGGTACTCCCCCCTCCTCCCTGGCAGGGGAGAAGGGCACTAGAGGAGAGGAAGCAGTCTTTGTGGTCAGGAGGCAGCAGAAGGCAGGAGTACCTCCATCAGATTGTGCTTCAGCTCCGGCTCCATCCCCTCCTCAGGGAAGAAGCAAAGCTGGGATTAGGAGTGTCCTGAGGGCAGAGCTGGCTCCTGGCTATAGCCTAGCAGGCCTTTCACGGATCCGGTGTTGGCAGATGTGTAAGAAGAGAAGTTAGGTGCCAATCAGACAGTGCCTTGACATGGATGTGAAAATGACAAACGCCACCACAAAGAATAGGAAGACCGTTCTCTCCCTTCTCTGTGGTTTGTAAGGTCATGGAAGACCACACAAAGCCAGTGAAAACCGTGATCTGCAAAGTTAGTGCATAAAAATGCTTAGACTATGTGGACTTCAGAATGACTGTATGGTCAATTTCTGTTCTACCTGCTCCCGTTCACCGTGCCTCCCAATAACATAGCAGAGCTCTTGCTATTGCATTAATAGCTTCCATCACATCACCCCTTTCTTTCTGAGCAAGCACAGTGGGCGATGAAATAGGACACATTTGAGAGAAAATAGGTGACTATACAAAAGACAGGCGCATTTCTTTGGCTGTCAAAATTAGCTATGAAAATTAAGATTGAGAACATCTGTTTTAATTATGTATGTAGCACAGACTGTTCTGTTGTTTCACAGTGTCTCTGGAGGGGAGAAAAAAAAGAAAAGTTACCTGCTTGTTTCTCAGGATCTTCTAAGTCTCCTTTGCTTTTAGCTATAAGATGCTACTATTGATATTAAAATCATGTTCTCACATGCAAGCACTATGTAAAATTTTTATAATTCTGGTTGCAGAGCCTGCGTTGTAAGATCAGAGAGGACAGGCCAAAACAGTCAACATAAATTTCTGAATTGGAATGATGGCCAAAGCGTGTTAGCCCGGTGATGAAATAACAGAGAAGCTTTATTTTTTGACCCAGTTGTGAAAACTATAATAACACAAACTGACACCCAGAAAGCTGCTGGAAACAGCAAAGGGAAGGGAGGTGCCCTAAGTAGAAAACAGATTCTGTCTGATCTGCCAGTGGAGCGTTTGAAATATTTACTCCTCCGCACGTGTACCCAGAGTGCTGGACACTAGAGAAGGTCGGCCCATAAATCTGCAAGGTGTAAAACTACCACCTGCCCCTGGGGCTGTGGACATGTTAGACGAGACCCCCTGTTTTCTGTGTGGTTTTATTTTCACTTCGTTTTTTAAAATAATTGTGGCCTAACTCCTGCATTTACTGTCCCTGAAAATTAAATGTGTTCCTTCTTCTATCCATATATTCTCTCTCTCTTTTTGCTGTGCATTAAATCCATTGTCTCTCATCGGATATCTTTTTTTTTTAACGTTTTTATTTTATTTTTGAGAGACAAAGAGACAGAGCGTGAGCAAGGGAAGGGCAGAGAGAGAGATACAGAATCTGAAGCAGGCTCTAGGCTCTGAGCTGTCAGCACAGAGCCTGACGCGGGGCTCGAACTCAGAGCCGTGAGATCATGACTTGAGCTGAAGTCAGCTGCTTAACCGACTGAGCTACCCAGACGCCCCTCTTATTGGATATTTCTTAGGGCCAGCCAAGACCTTCTCTCTGTCTTCAAGAAACTTACAGTCAAATGTGGCTCAGTTCATTTTCAACTCTTGCTGAACATACAATTCACTTAATTTGATTTGAGCAGAGTAAGAATAAATTTAATAGAATAGAGTAATTGCCTCTTTTTCCCTGTCATAAAAGAAGTTATGGAAAGAGTAAATTAATTTAATGACTTATTTTTTTAATCGAGGCTAAGAAATTGTTCAGTGTTTATTCTAACAAAACATTGGTATAAAATATTTGAAAATACAAGTAAATGTATTGTGAAGCTTAATATTAATACATTTTAGTTTATTTTTGTATGACTGTTTTTCATCAAGTTCTTAATTTTAATATTTATTTCTACATCGTTTTGAATTTTCTGTAGAAACAACAAAGACTGTATAGGGAGACAATCTGTGAATATTGTCCGTTTTGTTTCATCCTTTCTCTATTGTATATTTTGTGTTTCGTTTTCACTTTTACTGCTCCGGTCAGTACCTTTAGTAAAATGTTGAAGTGATGGTAGTGAGCATTCTATCTTTTTCTTGATCTTAAAGGGGAAGATTTTGTGTTTTCCCATAAAGTACAATGATATTTGTTAATTGCTTTTATGAGATTAAGAGAGTTCTCTTCTATTACCGGCTTGCTACGATGATTTTAAAAATTAATAGTTTTAAATTTTATCAAATGCTTTCCCTATATCTGTTGAGATGATCATGTAAATTTTGCCTTTAATTATATCATGATTTTCTGATGGTAACCCTGCTTCAGATTCTTGAGATACATCCGTATTGATCATAATCTTTTATCCTTTATATACATTGCTGTATTTAGTTTGCTAATATTTTGCTTAGAATTTTTGCATGGAGTTTTGTGAGTAAATTGACCAAGATACATTCCTTTTTATAATCCTCTTATTAAATTTTGTTATTAAGGTATTGACTTCCAATAAATAACTGATAATTTTTTATACTCTGGAGTAATGTATCACTCTGCAGTGATTTCTTAGATATAGGAAAACTTTAGTTATTGAAAACATTTCTTAAATAGTTTTAGTAATGTCCAAATTTTCTAGTTCTTCTTGAATTCATTTTTATTAGAAAGTATTTTCAAATTAAAGTCCATTTTACATAAATTTCAAATCAATTGGCAAAAATGTTTTCTCTTATTTTGTAGAAAATGCAGAAGCATTGATGATTTTTGAGTAGAAAAAATTGTCGTGTATTCAGAGGTGTTAAGCAAGATGAGTTGGATTAGGAATCGAAACATGTAACTCTTCCTCAGTCAGCTATTTCAGTAGCAACTTTCAAAATCTTTTCTAGAAGGGTCCTACTCAGTTTCATCATCTCAACCCATTAAGAAAATTACTGAATCTTTTGCTCAACTTTATTAACTCTGTAAATTTGCATCTTCTTATAAGATGGTTGCCTGTTGGTTTAAAATATCTTGTCACATTTTAGAGGAAAATTTCATGGTTGGTTCCACATTTCATTCTTACATGTCATATTGGTACTCCTATGGACCTTTGTATATGGCTCTACCTCAGTTTCTCTGAATAGAGAAATGCTGATGAGCCCTGAACATTCTCCTCATGGACTGAGAACTTATCCAAAATACCAGACTGTTGTTTTTGTTCCTAGAGTCAAAGGACACGGATTTTTATGTACATACTTGAGGTGTCTACTAGTGACCCACTAAGTGAATTATTAAGACATACTAAAATTTGGTATTTGTAAATAAAATTGATGTGTTCTTATGTTACCAGATTCTGAGGATACAAAATTAGTATAATCCCAAGAAGTCCAGCTGTTAACACCACAACTGGTAGCATTGCCTCGCTCCTGCTATGTACATACATAGAGTCTTCACACATTTCTGGGATGAGTATTAGTATTCGTGTATCAGTAGTGTCATTTTTAGTGGAATGTGTTTGGCCATTGCAGTTCATCTTGTATAAACTGGCATCAGTTTTGCTTCACCGTCAATTCCATTTGTAGGGGGTTCTCTAGTTAACCCCGTAGCGCGTAAAGTGCGTGTGTGTCCAAATAGCTGTTAGGAGCCTCTGATGTTTAGTTTTTAGACTTTAAGACGTGTGTTGTAATTTGAATAGGAATTATTCATGCATTTAGTGCAGAGAAAGGTGTTTACATAATTTGATCCGCTGTGACGTTTTACTGTTATCAGTCTTTCTTGCACCTCCTCTCCTTGTCTCCCACTGGAAGACGAGAATGGCCGGGGTAGGTTGGCTTTGGAGTCATGTGCCTTGCTATAATTTGGCCAACATAACAACCTTTTGTGAGTTACAATTTAGAAGGCTATAGTGACAGCAGCTTATATAAAATATGAAGTGGTTATGAGTGAACATCCTTCACCAAAAAATCTGTTTTATCTTCTCTTAAAAATACAAGTTGGGTGAATGTTTCCTTGTGTCCTGTCTTCAAAAGTGAAGCTTCTTCTGGAATTAACTTAGGTGCTAATGAATCATCTTTTGATTTGGGCAGAGAAGTTGGGAGTCCTGCAGCTTCGACTTTCTTTAAAAGAAGGAACGGCCATATCAGCACCACTGATGAGTGTGTTATAACAAAAACAGAGTTCACATGAGAGAGCGAGTTCAACTAAGTGGGATTAGACAGGGAAGTGAAAATTAAAAGATCCTCGATCTCTGGTGTTGGGAGTGAGAGGGTTGGCTTTCCCAGGCAGTCATATTCCACACGATCATGCTGACACACATCTTCTTCATCAGCAGGAGAGCTCATTTCTTATGAATGTTGGGGGAACTTGTTTTAAAAATTATGCAAGAAAAGTTATTTTAAAAAGATCAATTCCTGGGCCCAGAAATAATGAGGTAGCATTGTCTTGACAATCATCATCATTTGTAGTGCATATTGGAATTATTTGCATGTGGGTGGATTTTTCTGGCTTTGAGAGAATTTGTAATTACTGGAATGAAATAATGCAGATGCCAGAAGAATCTGTGGGGGCCGTTCAGTTCTTTTGGCCCATCTTATGCTGAGGGAACTCTTGGATGAGATCAAAATATCAGACACTTAATCTTGTCCTACTGCTTATAGATTTTATCACCTCTGGAAAGGAAGCTGAATCTGAGCATGAGAAGGAACTATGAAGCTCTTTTTTTCTGAGCTTCAGCTAGACTGGATGCTGCTCTGAGCCTAAAGATAAAGATACTACCGACCAAAAGATGGCTGTCAACCAAGAGTTAAAAGTCAGAATGATATCAGTGTCATTTCTAGTTGAACGTGTTTGTCAATTCCAGCTATTCTTATATAAAGTGCCCTCAGTTTCGCTTCACTGTCGTTTCCACTTGAAGAGGGTTGTCTGGTTCAAGTGCATCAAGACCTTATCTATGATGGGTTTTCTAGTATCTAGTGTTTCCCATCAAAGTATGTTCCCTTCAATAAAAATCAGAAAGGCTATGCATGGATTCTCTGAAATTTTGCTGGAGTGAAGTTTTAGTCTATAAACTTGTCAGAGGCTGAAAAATATCAATTATTATAAAGAATTAAATACTGAATCCGTGCTGTGACCAAATCCCATTCATTGATCAAACTGGGGGAAATGTCGTTGTGGAATCCATGTCTCATGTCTATTGGTTGATTTACTTCCCATTTTTAGTCAGAAGTTGCTAACCACTGGCTGGGGTAACATAACTTCTCTGAGCCTCATGCTGTTCCTCAGGAAACAGGGTTAGTACAGTGAGGAACTACATAGGTTCTGGAGTCTCCCTGTGGCTGAAGCCCTACTCCCTGCCCCTCACTTTCAGCTGCTCAACCTGAGGCATGTTCACCTCTGTGTGGCTCAGTGTCCTAATGTGTCAAATGATAATTGCCATAAAACTGCCTCCTGGTGTTGTCATGAGTTTCAAATCAAACTGTGGGTGCCAAGCATGAAACACAGCGTCTTCCACAAAGAAAGCACTCAGTAAATGTTACTAAAAACAAACTTGAACAGGGGTTGTGAAAATGGATATGGAAGTACATTGGATGTGCACTGGAAGCAGAACGACCATCTATAAAGAGAGACACAAGGAATCTTTTATCAATATGATTTTGAAAACCTATCTCCATTTTTAAGAATTCTCTTTTCATTTACTATGTTTTTCCTTGATTTATGTCTTTCATCAGTAGTCATTCCCAGGGTGCCTGGGTGGCTCAGTCAGTTAAACGGCTGACTTTGGCTCAGGTCATGATCTCACAGTTTGTGAGTTTGACCCCTGTGCTGACAGCTCAGAGCCTGGAGCCTTCTTCGGATTTTGTGTCTCCCTCTCTCTCTGATTCTTCCCTACTCGCAGTCTGCGTCTCTCTCTCTCTCAAAAATAAATAAACATTAAAAATTAAAAAAAAAAAGTCATTCCCTGTTCATGTGCATTCAGCCCATAATGTTTTAGTCTTTTCTTTTTCTGAATTTGGCATCAAGGGAAGGACAGATGTCAGAGAGTTGATGTAGCTATATCCATGTCAGCCATCTTCCATGACCAGCTTGTACTCATCCTTGCCTAATCAAGTTGCCAGACAATGGGAAGGGGTAACAGAGGCCTGATGCCTTTTGCTGGGAATTGAAAGTGCAGAAACAAACATAGGTTTAAGGGTAGATTCTTCTTTAAATTCTGTTTAATGTCACTTAGAATTTTGCATAAAACAATTTATTTTTTTGAGTTTAAAAAAATTTTAAGTTTATTATTTTGAGAGAGAGAGAGAGAGAGAGAGAGAGGGAGAGAGAGAGGTGGGGACGGGTAGAGAGAGGGAAACGAGAGAGAGAAAGAATCCCAAGCAGGCTCTGCACTGTCAGCGCAGAACCCCACACAAGATTCAAACTCATGAACCGTGAGATCATGACCTGGGCCAAAACCAAGTCAGATGCTTAACTGACTGAGCCATCCAGGTGCCCCAGGACAAAGTCAATTTAGATAGAGCCATTACCTACCAACAGAGAGCAATGATTTTTTAATTATTACAAAAGAGAAAACTATATGAGTCCTTTCTTTATTTGTAACCTTTGATACACCTACAGATAGGGTCTTTTATTTATTTTATGTTTCCACTTTTTTAAGCTTTCTTGAATTAAGGAGTAAATTAAGCTGTGTAAGATTTTTTGTTAGAAGTTGGGGCTCATTTTCCAACAGAAAGTTTATGAATAAGGGCCAACTTCCGCAACTCTGTGTCACCCACCAGTCATTAACTGGTGAGACTCGAACAGCTGTGCAGGAGCTGGTCATCCGGTGTGCCGGACATATACTGCTAACACAGGGACACACTTCCCGTCCCTTCCCTTGAGTATCAGGCAGATGTGGTGCCCCTCCACCTTCAGGAACCAAAGACAGATGAGACAGGGGAGAGGAGCGTGGCAGATGCTAGAGAGGCTGGGGTGCTAAGGAGAGTGTGGAGCTAGAGAGCAGGGTAAGTATCAGACGAGAACTGCCTGTGGTTTAGGACCTATGGCCTGCAAAATGCTTTCCTTAATTTGAAAACCCCTAAATACCTCTTTTCTGTCCCACCAGAGATCCTAGGCTTAGGCCACCTATTGCCTTTAATTGGTTTATTCTGACCAGGGTTTCCCTCCATCTTGGGCTCATAGTATAAAATGGTCTCTCAAGTTCCTTTTCCCCTGCCTGTTGAGAAAGTGTGAGAAATTTTATTCCGAGTGATAAAAGAAAGCTGATTAAAACTTTTAAAAAAGTGTCCTTATTATGCTTATCCTCCTCAGTCCCCGTCCCGTGACTGCCGTCACCACCCTCTACATCTCTTTTTCTCCTCTCCTCTGCTCTTCACTGTGGTCTGCTGGAGATAAGGCTCCAGTAATAAAACTTGGGGCACAAAATGGACTCAACTGAGATTTCTGCAAGATTTCAGAGAATAATCTGACTGGTTACATGCATGTGCTTGTCACCACAAGGGCTGGTGTTTCTGAGCCCCCGGGTCCTCACCTAGATGCTAAGGTCCGGGATGGGAGCTGTAGGCATTGTTGAGTGGACCAGCGCTGAGTTAAGGAATTATGGACCTTTCCGGAAGAGAGTGTCAAAGAAACTCTTAGAGCATATCGCTCTCTTTGTCCCCTGAAAACCCTGTTTGGAGTTATCCCTGAGGTAAAGTTAATAGGAACTAGTTGTCCCAAGTAGCAGGAGGCACTGGGCACAATAAGCCACATCAGGAGGGAAGGGAAAAGTCCCCACGATCTTCCCTACCTGGAAATTTTTATCCCCACCTTTTCATTTATATTTTTTTCAATTCATGTTGGAGTAGCTTATTTCAAGTCTGCATAAGTCCTTATAGTTTCCAAAGTACTTTCCCATACAGTATTTCCTTTGAACCTCCTAACAGTTGTAAGGTAGGCAGAGGAGGTCATAGAAGCCCTATTTTATTAAAGACAAAAGAGGACAGAAAGATTGAGTTGCCACAGGGCATACACAGAGTGTATGGTACAGATCTAGGCCAAGAATTCAATTATATGCTCACTGTTTTTCTTTCGCATTAGATTCTTCCTTTTAGCGCCGGCCTTGACTCATGGGATTAGCAAAAATACAGTAATGTGCAAATATAGGAAATTTAGCATTTTATGTTTCATGAAAATCTTTGAAAGTAACATCTGAATTACGCATAGCTTAGACTAAAGCAGAAATGTATTTTTCCTTCATTACTTCCCTAACGTTGTGATAGTACATTAAATTCTACCGTTTTCTAAGAATCAACCATACATAATTTATCTATTTGAATTATTTGGAAGAGCTTTAATAGAATAAGAGAAAAGAGCCGAAGCCTCAGCTAATTTATTCTGTTAGAATATGAATAGTGAACCAAAGGCTGTAAAAACTGCCGGGCTGAAAATAATTTCTATCTGAACACTGATTTATCTTGAGAAGCCTGTTGTTTTTTTTTTTCTTCCTGCAGTTTAATTAAAACAAACCCAGTTAACAGAAATAAAGTTACTCTTTCAATGAAAACAAGCTTCTAGTCATTGAACTCAGTCCCGTGAGATGGAGATGTACAATAAATGTTGTTCAGGGGCGATTATCTAGGTTAGATGATCTCTGCCCTTGCTTCCCATTCTTCTTCATTTTGACATTTTGCTGCTCATTGGTGCTCCAGTGGTTGAAAAGGGGGAAAAAATAAACAAGCCCACCACTGTGAAATAGATAGAGCTCGAGGATCTCTACTTGTCACAGCATCGCCTGCTCTAAAGAAAAATTGGGGGTGGGGGGCCAAGAGCCACCTAAAGGTACATACTAAGATGAAGTTTGGAAGCATTTGTAATTTGAGGCGATCCCTGTCTCAAATGACCAAAAAGTTTGGGAGGGATTTGCTCAACAAAACAGTTATAATCTTCTGAAAGACTGTCCTCAATCTTTCTTTAAGTATATTTTTTTATTCGTTTTTATTAGTTGTATAAATTTGTGTTCCATGCCTCTCTTATTTCTAAGTGACTTATGTGACCTGCAATCTGATGTTAAATTTTGAGTAAATCATATCTGATACGGAAAGAGTTACTAATTCTAACTCATAACAACGAAATTATTCTTACTAACCTTTACTTTGCCCAGCGATGCATTTCCCCCTTGCTCAGATCAGTTTTCAAAAAGAAAAGAGTTTCTCTCAGGACAATTTTTACTGCCCAGCTGAACGTGTTTAAATTCAACAACACCTGTGACATAATTGTAACTTGCACACAGGTTTATTTTATTCCTTTTTTTAAAAGCCATTTTCAAAAGTACAGAAAATACAAGGAATAACAAGCACTTGTGTGTCCATTCTCTGTCATTAACAAATGTCAGTAAGATTTTGTGATAACTTGCTTCCGGTCTTGTTTTCCCCCAAGAAGTAAAATATTATAAGTAAAAATAGAGACGCCTTGTGGCCAGGAATCTAGAATTTTTTCAACCCCCTTTTTATCTTTTTACAAAAATATGTGTGCATCCATAACCAAAATATAGTATGTAAATGAAATCATACCACATATTTTCCTGTAACTTGTTTTCATACTCACTGTTATGTCTTTGAGATCAGTCCTTGGAAGGGGGCAAGCAGGAATGAGGGATTTCATTCATTTTAATGAAACCCTAGAGCGGAGCAGCATATTGGGGGCTATAGGAAGTATATTTCTTCAGAGAACCGATAAGAATAAGGCCTTAAGATAGGAATTATTGCCATAAAAGTGGGATACAACTACAGATCCCACTCCTGGAATGGGAATGCCACGTGAGGCCATGTGTCATGAACGATGCAGACATGCGCTTACTGGAGAGACTCAGAGACCCACATTTGTCAAATGGGTGGTACCCGGTTCTCACAGCTATAAGTAAGAACTAGAAGAATTTTTTTTTTAATGTTTATTTATTTTTGAGACCGAGAGAGACAGAGCATGAGTGGGGGAGGGGCAGAGAGAGAGGGAGACACAGAATGTCAACCAGGCTCCAGGCTCTGAGCTGTCAGCACAGAGCCCAACAAGGGGCTCAAACTCACAGACCTCGAGATCATGACCTGAGCCGAAGTCAGACAGCTCAACCGACTGAGCCACCCAGGCGCCCCAAAACTAGAAGGATTTTTGTTTTGTCCCTTTTTATTTCTTCTGCAGGATCTAATACTGTCTCCTGTACAGAATGGATAATGATCACTAAATTGAATCATGACTTATTCTTTTAAAAAATCCCAAGAAGATAATCTTCCTTATTGCAATTCTCTGTTTTCAAATGATTTTATTTAGTTTTAGAGTTATGATGTATTGAGTTTGGCTTTCGGAAAAATGGAAAAAGCAAATCTTAGCTCCACTAAAACTAACTCGGTGAAACTGGACAGGCCCCTGGAGTCGTGAGAGGCTTAGTGTTCTCATCTATTCTATTGTGTCTTGTTCCTCGTGCATATTGGAGCAGAATACGATTATTTTAAGCTTTGAATATGCAAAATTCCTAAAAGCAAAATAAAACAAACCCCCCATATTTTCTGAACTTCTCAATTAAAATGACCAGAATTAACCTGGGGTGATACGGCAGGTCAGTCTGGAGCCTGAGAGCTTTACTCTACCAAAGACCCCAGACAACTCCTCCAGTAGGGCAAATTTTGAGAATATGATCATGGACATAGAAGAAAGATGATTTTTCATCCACCATATAATATCTTTTTTACTCTTAAGCTCAGTCTTATTAATACTAATTGGTAGATTCCCTTTATCTTCCTTTCAAGGTTCTGCTTTTCAACTTCAAACATTTTGCGAGTGATTGACCTGTCTCCTTGAATTCTTCTCTATCTGTCGATTTGTGGAGGCTCCTCTTGGGCACACCATCAGTCAGAAGGGATTGTGTTCCAATTTGTGATTCAAAGTCCATCACCCTCTGCTTGGCACCTACGAGGTGCTCACTAGAGATTGCTTTCATTTTTTGTGTGTTTCCTTTAGTTTCTGCCTCTCTTTTTCTTTCTGACACAAAGAATACAGGTCAGAGCTTTGCTTCCCAAAGTGTAAATGTCATGGGAGCTCAGGTTTCAGCCCAAGCTATGGAATCCCCTGTCTGCATTTTGACCAGGGTGCCAGTGATTCCTTAGCATAGTAGGATCAGAGAAGCAGGAGGTAGAGACTGGGTGATGGAGTTCATCACAATCCTTACTCCTACCCCCAAATGCCCTGAAGCTCCTGATACATCTGTAGTCACAGTTTTGTATTCACGTGTGAATAGCACACTCATGAGCTCAATAACACCTTGAATTAATGTCTACTTTGAAGTGTGTGGTTTAAAATTCTTTTTAATGTTTATTTATTTTTGAGAGAGAGAGAGAGACAGAGCATGAGCAGGGGAGGGGCAGAGACAGAGAGGGAGACACACAATCTGGAACAGGCTCCAGGCTCTTAGCCGTCAGCACAGAGCCTGACATGGGGCTCGAAATCGGGAGGGGTGAGATCATGACCGGAGCCAGTCAGTTGCTTAATCGACTGAGCACCCAGGTCCCCCTGAAGTCTGTGGTTTTATAAGGACTGAGAAGCTTGTCATTCTGATTTAAAGGGGATAGAGATATGGTTATTTAAACCCATGAAAAGACCTCATGCTTCATATGCTCTTGCTAAGAATATCTGGAAAGAATTCTCTCATTTCAAACTTTGGTCTTCAGTTGTCCTAAGTATTATTTTATTTACTCTGATTTACATGTAAAAATATGGAATATTTACGAACATATTGTTTTGTGCCTAAAAATAAATCCATTGCTTTTTGGATAATAAGTAGAATTATTTTAGGTCTTCTTGCTATAGTAACTTCCTGAGATAAAGAAATCTGTAAAATTAAATTTTAAATACTCAGGATGTTCTCCTAGTACTAAAACTTGGTTCAGCTGGACAGTCACCCAGTCTTCTTTTATTAAAACAAGCTTAATGAAATTTTGTGTGTTTAGAAACCACACATTAAAACCTTTATAGCCCAGTATCATAAATTTAACTGGGGGCCCCCAAGCAAACCTTTGGAATAGCACTTTCTTTGTTGATTATTCACTCGGTCCCTGGAAAATACCTCCCACCAAAGCCACAGGCCTTTAGTTTGGGGATCCCCTTTTATCCCAACTGCAACTAGAACCAGGGGGCTTTTAGGAGAGCTATAAAATGACAGCTTCCATTCATAAGATTATACCTATTTGATTGGGGATCAGAAAATAAGAATCCAGTTTGTAAAAATGTAGAAAAGGAGTGGCAGCAGAATGTTTGGAGTTTAAGCCAACCACTAAAATCCTTTAAATTATTTCAAATGTCACCTTTAATGTGTGTAGAAGTCTCTGGACCCCATCCTCCAAGAATGACTCAGTAGCTCTAAGGTGGAACCCGGGACATTGCCATGGTAACGAGCCAATGAAGCTTTAGTGGACCACATTTTAAGAAATACCTGTTTGAAATGTTTGGAAGCAATCTAACTTGATGTTAAAGGCTGACCCAGAAAGTGCTGAATCTTATTTCAAAACTTCATAGGATTGACCTAGACAATAACCTACCTAGTGCCCCAAATTTTTGGAGAAACTTTCTCAATATTATATACACATGCATTGTTTTTAGGTTATTCTCTCAAGGCTTCTTTCTCTATTTTTCAATTTGTACTTTTTTGATATCTGTAAAAACACATTTCTCAAATATATATATATACATATATTTATTTTTGGGAGAGCGCAAGCAGGGGAGTGGCAGAAAAAGGGGGACAAAGGGTCTGAAGTGAGCTCTATGCTGACAGGCTGACAGCAGCAAGCCCAATGTGGGGCTTGAACTCACAAACTGTGAGATCATGACCTGAGCCCAAGTCAGATACTCAACTGAATGAGCCATCCAGGTACCCCTCAAATATATATTTTATCATGTTTCTGCTTAAAGTATAATAAGCCACTTGGTCAAGGATAAGAGATGAGCGAGACTAGCTCACAGACCAACTTTCCTAGAACAGAGAGCTGGAAAGGTCACACGTCCGGCTAAGGAGGAAGATCTGGAGTTTAAGGAAATGCTGGCAGCGAGGTCCTGAGCTAGACAATCAGTGGTCATCTCAGCAGGTAGAGAGAGTCACTGTCACAGGATTGACTTAATATAAATGTATAAATATAAAAATATAGCATTTGGATTTATGAGCTGGTCTGTAGTTTCTAAATGATTGGGGATTCTATAGGAACCCAGTTTTGGGGAATCTCGAGTACTGAGTATAAGCAAAGCCTCAGGCTTTGGGATGGGATTGGATAAGACTGGGGTACAAGGCATGATTTGGCCAAAACAATTAGCCCAGAATACAGTTCTTGTAGCCAGAGTAAAAAATGAAAAAAGAAAAAGGACAGTAAAATGCTGATTTTGTCCACATATTACTTTTCTAGGCTGCCCTAACAATGTACCACAAAATGAGTGGTTTAAATAATAGAAATGTATTGTCTCACAGGGTGGACGCTGGAAATTCAGGATCAAGGCGTCAGCAGAGCCATGTTCCTTCTGAAGGCACCAGGGAGGGCCCTGTTTCAGCCTCTCTCATCGCTTCTGGGAGTTCCTCGGCTTGTGCAGCATATCTGCCCATGGTCTTCCCCCTGTGCGTCTATGTCTCTGTGTCCAAATTTCCCTTTTTAATAAGGATACCAGTCATATTGGATTAGAGTCCATCCTACTCCAGGACATAGATTGCCAGATATAATACAAGAATCCCAGCTAAATTAGAATTTCAGATAAATAACAAATTATAAATGTATTTTGGTAAAATTATTTCTCAAATATTGCATAGGAAATGGTTATACTAGAGAATTATTTATTTATCTGAAATTCCAATTTAGTTGGGCATCCTCTTGCTCTAAATCTGGCACTTGCCTTCATGTCATATTACTTATGTCTTCTTCAGCTATAAAAGGTGAATTTAATCCTAGCGCAATGGAACAGTGTCTCCCAGGTGTTACTTTGGTGGCTTCAGGACTGCCACAACACCTACACACCTGCCCAATATCTTTTGAGGGCCCTCCTAGCTGTCCGAGGGCCCAAAGAGGAAACAGTGTAGATCCTTTTCACATGTTTATTTTGAACTCGAATATTCTTTTTCCTGTGATATTTAATTGGATTTTGATCCATGTGATTCAAGATGGAAGACTGGGTGCTAAGGAGCTTTTCTAACCTGGCAGTCATGGCTAAGCTGTTTTATCCATTTTCAGGTGGGATAAAGTGAAGGGAGGTTTATTTTTCTGGGTTCTTCCATTTTACCTGGTCTACCGCTAGTGCTGATTTGGTTAATTTGAAAATAGCATCTTTGTGCATTGTGGTAAAAGGACAACATCATTAGATAATTATTAATGAATTGTTGAAGGCCAGACAGAGGGTTGATAAGTGAGGCAAGCAATTTCTTTTCACCAGGGCAACTATTTAAATACAGTAGAAGGAAGGAAAATTCTTTTCTAACCTTCACGGTTTACAGCTAGACTAAGAATTCGATTTATATGAGACAGATTAACAGAAGAAAAAAGCAAAGTTTTGTTATATGCACATTGAGGCCCAGTAACGAAGTTGAGACCCACAGAAATGACCAAGGCAGATGGTTTTTATACATACTTTTTAGACAATAAGATAATAAATCTTTGAAGAATTGACCACACAAAGAAAACTTAACTTTGGGAGCTTAAATCAATAAGGAATTCTAAACAAAATTTGGGCTGGGGTGGTAAATTATTGAAAAGTAACAAGGCCGTTTATACAGCCTTCTCAGCTCTAAATTTCCTTTCTCTAGTGATAAGGATGTCTCTTTACCTCCCACTACAAGGAGGGTACCTTGGGGAATTTATTTTCTGCTTTTGGCGGGGCAGAGGAAGGTCTCAGTGTCCTTGCACTGGCTATCTCTTAAGTAACTTTTATTTAAAATAATCAATACGAAAGTGGCCCATTGCGGAGTGGCCTGCTCTTGGCCCCTGCAACAGAATAGATTCTCGCTTTCCTGGGACGCGAGTCCTTTCATAACTGCTTTTCTGCTTTTTCTAACTGTGTCTCTGGATGCAATTTTATTCCTTGTTTCTCTTCCTGATTTGGTATCCTTGCACTTGTTTAAACTATTTTAGAATGATTTTGTAGCCTTTATGCTATTCCAAAATTTAATTTGTTCATCTGAGGTTTCTGCCTCAACAAACTTTGCTCCTCTTAGTGGGCAGTAATTCAAACCTCCTCAAAAGAGTGTTGGCATCCAACTGCGAGTTGTTTTCCTTGAATGAGAGTGTTGCTCTATAGGAGGCGAATATTAAGAAACTTAATGGGAAGTGCTAAACTCAGAAGTGCCTTGCTGGCATTTTTTTGTTTTGCAGAGAAATGAGCTAATGTTTAGCCTGAGCACTGTGAGCTCCTCACACTTGAGTTTGATAAGGAAAATAAGTCTCTGGGGATTCAGATGCATCACCGTTTAATTAAAGATGATGCCATTAAAGATTTTAGAGGGGTGAGAACGAAATGGCTAATGCCAACACAGGAAGCTTCGTCACAGATGCCTTTTAGAATTCAGCATGTTCCATTACACAAGGATTTTCCATTAGTGCAACTTCCTGGCTGTACGTATCTCTTTTCAAAGACTTGACTGAGGTTCTTTGGAAGTAGATTCAAGCAGTCACTCATCGAGAGCTCTTTGCTATAAAATTTGACTTCCTGTTTCTTTTCTGCAAGGAGGAAAATGGTAACATTGATCCTTTGTCTTTGACTCTTCTCTCCAGATCTCCTGCCCTTTGATAATGGTGGTTGATAATGCAGAATTCTGTTAGTTATTCTACCTTGTTACAGTGAATACTCTTCTCAAATGAGGAAACTCTGAATTGGACCCTCCAGCCATTCAGTGAGCAGCAGTGGAGCAGCTGTGTGCTTCAAGTCTTCAGATCAGGGAAGCTAGCACTTGGACATCTTATTCTAAGTATTTCTTTGGTATTACCTTAGTTGCTTAGTAAGTAGGACATTAATATGAGTTTGGGGCAATGGTGAACTCTTATTTCTGACAATGATTTATCTATTTTTGTAGCTTCTCCTCTTCCCTCAGGGGAGATAAGTGACATTTTGACTAGAATCTGTAACAGCATTTATCATCATTATTTGGTATTCTCAGCACGACAACAGTGGGCATAAATTCTTTATGAAATTAATCCCAGTGACAAAGGATTTGTCATTATAATGATCTGTGTCTTTTCTTCCATAGGATGCGAATTCTAGTAAATATTAAGTCGGTCAAAATATTTTTCATGTAAAAATTTTTATATAAACCATATGTTATGCTTTTTCTTTGCCATCTTTAGTTTATGACAGCAATTACAACTAATGGCAGACAAAGATTAAAAGTACATCAGTAAATTACTCATACTCTAGCTTCTAAATCTAATTTAAAAAATTCTATTCCTTTTATGTGTTGGAAAGAGAGGAAAGCAATTATGCTGCAGTTACGTTTGTCAGTTTGTGTTCTTCAAGCACAATATGGTGAGCTCCCTGTACTTAACGTATTTTATATGCAATCATTATCAGAAAGTTTCCTTTCCATACATTATTCAATTTAATAACTTTTTCTGCTTAATATCTCATTACATTCCATGTAACACCAAATTTATGTGTTCCCTAATGGATGAGAGCTATGTCTCAATCTATGTTTGTGTATCCATTCCCTCTAATGGGTGGGTGGGTGGGTAGATGGATGGATGGATGGACTGATAGATATAAGGGAGAGGTAGGAATTGGGAGAAAAAAGATGAGAGGGTGGGTCGGCTGTTTGGTACTGAGAAGTCCTATTCCTCAGAAATAATTCTACGATACAGTGTCAGACTACTAAAATGCCACCATTGTGAATTTTATAGGAGGTACAGTGTTTTCATAGGAGGAGAGGACACAATAGTGATGGCCTTTTATTTTCTTTATTCTTTAAAAAATGACATTAAATTATTACTGAATCAAAAAGAACTAGCATTTATTAAAATGGAAGTATCTCTAAAGTTCCTCATTTTCGTTAATGCAGTGACATATTTTGAGAATGGTCAACAAGTTATGACACGCTGTATGCTACCACTTAGGCACTCAGGGACCCAAATCTCCTCCCAAGACTTGACTTACAAAGGATAAATTGTCTATGCCAAGCAGAAATATTCACTACTTCCAGAGTGCAGTATGAGTCTATATCATGATACCCTTGTAGTGCCTCATGGACCATTTAACCATGGTTATATGAGGCACTAGGAAAACAGATGTCAGAGACCATGGTAGTACAAGCTCACGGGTCACTTTTCAGTCACATTAGGCATTTTTTCTGAAGAATCAAAATATCTCTCTAGTTGGTTCCAATTTACATTGATTTTCAAAGTTCTCTTCACACAATCAGGAAGAAAGTAAAAATGTTAAAGAGGTCTCTGATGAAGGGGACATGGTACACGAGTTAATCTCTGCCTTCAACAGAATATTCTTAGTTTTCAGCCAAGACAACTTCAAACAACCTGTGCCAATTATATACCTGCCAAGACAACATCATGGTGGTCTGATTCCAAGCCAGTGCTCAGCTTTTTTTAAGGCCTTAGAAATTCAGTCTCGTGTTTGGAATAAATGAATCAAGCACTGTATAAATAAACCCACGAAAAGAATATTAAATGAAATACTTTGTAAATGTCAATTCTCATAACCAAGCATAGCTCAGAATAGGACTGTGTTCACATTCATAGATGGCCTACAGCCTGAAATGGAGACTAGTACAGGAGAAAAATAAATGGTCTCATCATCTAATTCCATATAGTTGTTGTGGCCACTGCTTAATTCTCAGCTCTATTCTGATACAGGAACCATAAACAATACCTTAGGTTATAGGCGTCTTTTCTCTATACTTCCTTAAAATACGTAGTAAGTTCTCACCATGTCATACCCTGGTCCAGATACATAATGGAGTGAACCAAATAGATAAAAATTACTGCCCTCAAAGAGCTTATCTTTAACACAATGCCATTTGAAATACTGCGTTAGTGTCAAATATTAAACATGATTATAGTCTTTCATGAAATTCAAATCAATCTGATAAATCTTCATCAAGGTATCTGCAAAGATGAGTCAGTCCTGATCCTCATATCGAGGAATTCACCGTCTAGTTGGGTAAATAGAAGTGTGTGGTCAAGAGTTAAAATACAGTGAGACAGTAACAGAAGCAGATATTGACAGTGCACAGGTGGGCACTGACATGACACAGAGTGGAGGGTAACTAACTTCAAAGAGAGAAGGAATCAAGGAGAGAGGTTGCTTAGGATCGGGATGGTCAGGAGGACTTCTGCAATGTGACCACGTCTGCCGAGCTTCTAATCATCCTTTAAAACACTCCTAATTTGACCTTGTAAACTGAAGGTGGTGAGGTAGTATTGATGCTGGTGCTCTTATTCATTCATTCTTTCATCCTTGAATATTTTAACATTTCTTCCTGAGGCTTGAGAAAAATGAATAGAGCTGATCTATAGGGAGGCTGTTAGCATAATGAAATAACATCCAAGATAAAAGTTAATAGAATAGGAACATTTATTTTTAAAAGCTCTATCTCTGGATGTATTGAGGGGCAGTCAAATTGTGAAATTAGCTGTTAGAGCTGATATAGATTTCACATTCATTTATTTGACCGTAGCTTTGTACAGGGTTTCTTTGCATCTTCTAAAGAGTTGCATGTGTGGCTAATTAGCCTTTCAAATGAATTCTTTCCAAGGTAACAATAGCAGTGAAATTGTAGCATCTCTCTCTGTGCAGATTTTCATGAATTTCTGCATGTGGTTGGATCCTCAGAATACTGTATTTGCTGGGAGACATGTTCTCAGAGTTCGTCTGCTCCAAATACAACCTTTTTTCCTGCTGTTTCTGGAAATATAACACTAATAGCTAACATTTCTATAGTGTTTACTGTGCATCCTGACACTATCAGAATCATGGTGCAATTATTAACTCCTTCCATTCTCTCAAGTTGATGAGACATGACCTGTTAGAATCTATTTCACTGAATGGAAAACAGAGATCTAGAGAAGTTAAGCCACTTTCCCAAGGCCCCACAGTAGAAATATCAGAGTCAGGATGCAAATGCAAATAGTCAGGCCACAGAGTCATATTCTCAACCATTGTGTTATATTGTTTCTAAAACATAGAATAAAAGCATTCTTATCATGGTATTATTTTGAGAACTTTCAAAAACTGCCACGTACCATGTATCAGACATTAGGTATGTGTTTGTGTATTGAATACAAATTCTATATCTGATGATGGGGCCACCATAGCCTTTGAATCCCATTTGGCTCATACACAACCACTGACTACAAACCCCTTTTAACGATGATGCTGGTTGACACATGACTCAAGTGTCACTTCACTAAATCTTGAGACACTTCATCACATGCTGAGGTTTTTGTTCCCTTCTTAAACTATGCTTTCCTCTTTCTTCCTGTCACTTTCACTGCATCTAGGAGCCATTCTTCATTTGTCCATCCATTCATCAAATATATATTGAGTATCTTGTGCCAAGCACTTTGCTAAAAGCAGGAGTTATGAGGGTATACTGCACAGGGATATAAAATCCACTAAGACCTGGTCCACTCACAAATAAAGTATTCCCAAAATATGATGAGTTAAGTAAAGGATGCGGCAGGTTACCATGGTAAAGAAAGCAGATGAAGAACTTTTTCAGTAGATGGGTCAGGGAAGGCTTCTCTGAGATGACATGAGCTGACACCTCCAGGATGAAAAGGGGATAGTCATGCGTATAGCCTGGGGAAGAAGGTTCCACGTGAAAGTAGCAGCCTGTATAAATCCCCTAGGAAACAAGAGCAATTCACACAGAGCCAGTGTGCCTAGCAGGTAGCAAAGGGAGAGAGTGGCTGCAAATGACATTGGAGAAGTTGGTGATGAAGATTGTACAGGGTTTTGTAAGCCACAATGAGGAGTTTTCACTGTTTGGAAATCCACTGAAAAATTTTAGGCAGGAGAGTAACACGATCATTTTTATGTTTGGCGATCACTGCAGCTGCTTTGGGAGAGATGAGTGAAACATTACTCGAAGGCTACCTGGTGAATTCAGGTTAAGGATGATGGGGCGTGTACGAGGGGTGGTGGTGGTGGATTTGGAAAAGAAGACAGAGTTAAGACGCATCTTGGAAGTGTACTTGATGGTACTCGCTCATGGGTCTGATGAGAAGGTTGAAGAGAAAAGGGAGGAAAGGATGCTGCTGAGCCTCAGGATGGATGGTGACTGCTTTGCCTGAATAGAAGGAAGGGGACCGATGGAATGGGATCATCAAGAGATGATGACATGTTGATTTTGAGTTGCCCATGAGGCATTCAAGTAGAAGTGTCAAGGAAGTAGTTAGCTATGTGGCCCTGAAACTCAGAAGAGTCTGAGCCCCAGGGTGTGGGTGTTACCTAAAGCAGTCCAAATTGCTGTACTCAGGGACGGAATGCCATCAATGAGAAGCAGACTGAAGATCACGCCCTGTGGCATTGATGCCAACGTTAGGAGAGGGACGACAGTGCTCTCTGTTCTCCTGAATACAACTGCTCTTTCTCCGCTGCCTGCTGGAAAGGCAGGAATAGCCAGGCCATCTATCTTGCTGTGTTCCTATGGCTGTGAGGAGGGAGCCAAGGGCAAGCCGAGGGCAAAGCACAAGCTAACACTCACAACACCCCCCACCACACACACACACACACACACACACACACACACACACACACATGCACACTGCCTTGGGATATGTGTGACACTCCTCAGGTACTCCAGGCTGCCCAAGGACAAAGGAAAGGGTAAAACAAATGGTTAACTGATAGAGATCACAGTCATGCAGGACACGAGTCCCCGTCAGTTTGCAACTGTCTTAATGATTTATAAGAAAAAAAAAACAATCTCCAGAAACCTATAGTCTCAACTTCCTGGAACCCTAACATCACTCTCCCCTCCGTAGGATAGAGAATCTTATGTAATCAGTCACCACTCAAAACCACAGCTCTTTCTTCCCACAAGTCCTGTCCCTGTCCTATAATAAAAACACATTACTGGGCTGAAAATGTCTCAAGAATTCTTTCCTGGCCCTTGGCTTCCAAACCCCACTTCAAACGACATCAGCTGCACATAGCAGAACACCAGCTGAATTCTACAGGAAAAATGAAATTAATTCCACTACTTGCTTCTTCTCTCCCTAGAGTCCCTTTCTCTCTCATCTGTACTTAACTTCCGAGCAGGCTTTCCCAGATCCTTACTCCTGGATACGGCCCCACGCCACTGATAAAATACTTGGTTGGGTCCTGCCATGCCTATTGGACATAGAATCATCCCACCGATAAGAAGAGGACAGAAATCCAGGTTCCACATTGTCTCCCTTAAGAACACTAAATTCTGTTGAACTACACAGGAAAAATCTAACAAATGGCTTCTGGCAGAAAGACATTCTGTTGGAAGCCCACGAGCAAACAGAGTTTAGCAGGCAGAACCAGAGTTGGTGAGACTGCTTTAACCAGGATCATTCCACAGGTGTACCCTCTGGGTTTCTGGCTCCATGCACACAAGCCATGTCCTTTAGAATGCAGCCCTTGCTAATTTCCTTAACTTACAAAGAGCACATACTAGCCAATTAAAAAGAACTCAAAACAAAAGTGAGTTAAGGATAGGCACAGTCAGTTCACAAAAAATCAGTATAAATGGCTAACAGACACGAAAGACAGTCTCACTAGTAATTAAATGCATGCAAAAAAAGGGAGGTGCCTGTTTTAATCTGTCAGAGTGGCAAACAATTTATAATTTGCATGACAGACAATGTTGAAGGTGCGAGTTTCAGTTCCCGCCCAGTATCTGAAGCATTTTGACACAGTTTCTTTGACGTCTCCAAACTTCAGAGGGCAGAGGGAAAAGGGCTAAGTAGATTCATATCATCAGGGCATTGGAAGTCTGGGTTTGGATGGGCAAAGGGACACAGGTCTCAAGAAAGGGGAAACCATGCTGGCTGGTGTAGAGGAGAACAGTGGTGTTAGTGGAAAGTACAAGAGGACCTAGGGGTAGATCCATGCTGCGGAGTTTTGGGCGGGGGGAAGAAGGCAGTTTCGAGAAGGGTTAAAATAGGCTCTAAATTAAATAGGTTAAATTTAAAATTTGTTGAGAAATGCAAGTAGATAATGAAATTTCTTGTTTAGCTTTTGCACTACGAATCCTTAAATGTGAGCTTCTGTAGAAGATTGGCTCATTTGATCTGAGAATACCTTTTTTCAGAATGGAAAAATGGGAAACTCTCACTCATCTTTAGTGGAAATGTAAATTTGTGGGGTATTTTTGGAGGGTTGGTGATTTGACAACATGTCTCAAAATTAAAAACAACAATTTTATCTAGCACTTCCATTGGTACAAATTCACCCATTAAGTACTCAGAAAAGTGTACAACCCAATTCGCATAAGATGACATTTATCGCAGCGCTGTTTGTAATAGTATAGGAAAGTGGGAGCCGGGCGGGGGCGCCTAGAAACCTAAGGATCCAACAAAAAAAAGCTGATTAAATAAATTTTGATATACACATTTAAAAGAATTGTTAATCTCTTAGAAAGGATGAAGTAGATCTGAATGTGACATCAAAAGATTGTTGAGATGTACTATATGAGAAGTAAAGTACATAATAATGCATGTGATATATTCACTCCTATATCTGTATTTTTTAAGTATGTGCCAACTTTTCTTTTGGGAGGATACTCAAGGAAATACTGGTGGTTACAATTGTGGTGAAGCAGGAGTTTGGATGGGAGATGGAACATTTTACTTTTTACTTTTACTTTTATCTTCCATTTGCGGTACCCAGTCAGCGGGTATGTTTTAAAGAAATGTTTTAAAGAAATGGCACTACATGCAGTGTTCCCAACTACTTGTATAAACTCTGGTTTGTCTCTAACAAGAGGATGGTGCGTGGAGCTAGTATTACTTAACTCTGTTTTTTCTCACCTATCATCATCCATTAACCATGACACCAAGAAGACAGCAAATTTCTGGATCTTCCTAGTGTTTTCTGATAACATGATATCATTTATATTTGTTTACTGTTCAGAACTAACAGTTTCATATGAAGCAGTTTGAATTGCCAGATGTTTTATCTTTTGTACAGTGCGTATGTGATCCACTGAGTAATGCATTTATTGGCTCTATAAATAGACCTTATACCTATTTGATCTGGTTGTGTAAACAAAGTCTTTCCGAGTGGCACTGGAAAACAGGCCACTGGCTGTGACAGTAAGTGTGGGTATGCCAATTATTGATAACTGGGAACTTCTCAAAGTACTGTAGTAAACCAACAAAAGTAGCTGGTCTAATATCTCGGTTGATGAGGCAGTGAGATTCCCAACCCTAGCTGATACCCGAGGTCTTCAGGCTTTCACAATGTGATCTAGAGCTTCAGTAGAAAGTGAGATCGTGTGCTCCATGGGTAGCCTTTTCAGCTTGAAAAGGGGGACAGAGTCATCTGAAGGCATGGAGATTTAAAAGAGCTTAAAAAAGAAGTGAACAACATTTTATTTGCAAAATGAAGGGGTGCCATTTCATCTTCGGAATCTAAAACTAATTCTATAATTATATAATTATATATTCTGCTTCATTGAAGAAGATGTTTTCTGCACCTTCTAGATGGAGAAAGTTATATATGATTTCTATACTACATGATCTGAGATAAAGGCAATATGTGTGATTATATTCTATTTACTAATTATAAGCTCCTGAGTTGTATATACATTGAATAAGACCCTTATCCTGAAATAGTATCCAGCTATTTAGTCGAGTTTATGACACTAAAGAGGTTTGATTAGAAACAAACACTCTACAAATTACTTATAGTAATAGAAGGCAGAGAAAAATATTTTTTTTCGTGAGAATGATTCTGAATCTGTTATTTAGAAACTCTTGATATTAGAAATTTAAAGTATTTCTTCTTTAACCACAGCCCACCCTTTATTTTTGTCATGAACTTTTTGTTAAGGAAAATTATACAATTAAGATCTGAGCAGCTAGAATTGCTGTGTAGTCTCCAATGTCTAATTTACTTGCTGATTTTTTTTTTAATCTGAGAAGATCTGTATAGTGGTTGAGAGCATGGGCTTTTGGTACTAGAAGAATTTGAATTCAACTTCTGGCATTTTCTAGCTGAAGCAAGTCATTCAATCTCTCTAATCCTCAGTCTCCATGCCTGTATTATAAGAGCAAATTATTCCTTAGAGTTTTGTGGACAATAAATGAGACAATGTTTGTGCTGCATCTAGTGCTAACTATGTCCATCAGTTGAAATACTTTGGGTTGCAAGTAACAAAAAACACAACTCAAATGGAGTATAATTATAAATGGAATTTATTGACTTATCTAACTGGAAAATCTAGAGGTTAAATCAGTTGTTTAATCCAGTCATGAGAATTTAGTGTATTTCTGTCTATCCACCTAGCCTTCCCCATTATTAGCTTTATCCCAGATTAATTCCATTCAGGAACCCAAGATGGCTACCAAGCCTCCCACGGCCTGCTCCATGTTTCCTCATTCTCATGCAGGAGGAATGATTGAACCTATTTCAGCATTCTCAACCAAGATGAAAGATATACCCTGATTGGAAGAGCTTCGGTCACATTCCTAACTCCGAGCCAGTCCTTCTTGTCAGGGCATTTGATTGGCTTCATCTTTGTGACATTCTCCACCCTTGAGATGAGGGTCAAGTTAGTTTCCTACAACCACACTGGTTATCAAGAGGAAATTGTGGGCTACTGGGAAGAGAAAAGTACCTGCTTGGATTACCTGCCTGGAAGGTAATAGTACCTGCAGTATTGTGATCACTGTTATCCAGCCACCCCAGGAAGGACTGTCTACTGCCCAGGCAGGAAGTTATCTGTGTCCCTGGATGGGCTCAGAAAACACATTCTCCCAAAAAATCTTGTTAAAATTTCTGTTAGAGGCAGAGTAATCTCAGGAAGGGGGCAGTGGGTGAGTGCGCGCGTGCGCGCGCGCACACACACACACACACACACACACACCTGCTAGCCAAGATGAATAGTATATTTTTCTGGAATAAATCAAAGCTTCCTTACACTGAATACCTATTACTGAAAAACGACCATTTTGGATTTTCAATTTAATGCTAAGCTATAAGGAAGTTTTAAAAAATTCAAAGTGACACCTAGCATCATTATCTACTCATATGATATCACTCAAGTTTTGTCAGTTTTGATGTCTTTTTTGCAATTAGTACTGAGAATACTTAAGCTGTATTCACTTTGTTCTAACAATGTCTTTGGATCACTTAAAGAATATCAGTTAATCAAACAATTTAAGCATTTATTTTCATTGTATTTACTTCATTACTACAGCCAACTCTTGATCATTTCTAGGATCTACTATTTATCTATAGCAGATCCTGCTTAAAATTTATTAATCCAGTAGATTTTATTTATGTATGGAAAACCGCCATAAAATACCTTTCTCTAGGACAGACTGTGTGCTGAGTAAATAAAATTAACATTCCCGTGGTGACATTTTAGAATTCGAACTCTCATAAACAAGTGTAAAAGCATATTGCAAAAGGAAATAGAAATATATTTTTTGATTTCTCATCTTTTTATTATTATTCATGTCTCTGCTCATAGCCCCTCTCACCCACTCTAAGAGTAATTTAGAATGACACACTTTCCTCACAAATTCATGCTCAGATGAAAGCATTGCAGCTCATGGAGGAAAGGTTTGGAAGATCCGTGAAAACAGACATGGCCGTAGTTACTCCTGGCAAATGGCTTCCTACAACTTCTCAGTCTTTTCTCCTTTGAAGCACTTCCTTTGTGAATGTGTCTCAAAGTCTCAACTAGATACTGATGTATCTTTCACACCATCTAGTTTATCTTCTTATCTGTCATTTTAAGAGTACAAAGGTAGGGTCTAAATAGTACATTTTTAAAAAATAATGTTTATTTATGTTGAGACGGAGAGAGATAGGGTGCACACGCATGCATGTGCATGAGGGAGGAGCTAGAGAGAGAGGGAGAGAGAGAATCCCAAGCAGGCTGTACACTCAGCACAAAACTCAACACAGGGCTTGATCTCATGATGGTGAGAATACAACCTGAGCGAGATCAATAGTCAGACGCTTAACTGACTGAGCCACCCAGGACCCCCTAGAGTATTTTTAGATTTACAGAAAAGCTATGAAGATGGAACAGGTGGTTTCCATGTGTCCACACCCAATTTCCTCTCCAGTTTACATGTTACATTAATTAGTACATATGACATCAATTGGTACACTTGTCACAAATAATGAACTAGTTTTGATACATGAATATGAACTCAAGTCCATACTTTTCTCAGACCGTTAGTTTCCACTGAAGGTCCCTTTTCTGTCCCAGAATTTCATCCAGCATACCACATTCCACTTAGTTTCCATGTCTCTTAGGCTTCTCATGGCTGTGACAATTTTTCAGACTTTCCTTGTTTTTGATGACTTTGGTGGTTTTGGGTAGGTACTGGTCAGATATTTGATAGAATATCCTTCAGTTTGGGTGTGTCTGGTGTATTCCTCATGGTTAGACAGATGTTGTGTGTTTTGGGAGGAAGACAACAGAGGTAAAGAGACATTCTCATCAGAGACTTTACATGCACACCTGTTTTAATGATAGTCTTTGAAGGCAAAGACTACAATCAAACATCTATATTCTCCATAACATAAATTCTCTGTGGCGTGTCCAGAGGGATTAAAAAATATTAAGTGTGGGGGGCGCCTGAGTTGCTCAGTCAGTAAAGTGGCCGACTTCGGCTCAGGTCATGATCTCGAGGTCTGTGAGTTCGAGCCCCGCATCGGGCTCTGTGCTGATGGCTCAGAGCCTGGAGCCTGCTTCAGATTCTGCATCTCCCTCTCTCTCTGCCCCTCTCCTGCTCACGCTCTGTCTCTATGTCTCAAAAGTAAATAAACGTTAAAAATTTTTTTTTTAAAATTAAAAAATAGTAAGTGTGGGAGGAAGGGGGAGAAGGAGGGTCGAGTGAGTGAGGGAGAGAAATGCTGAAGGAGGATGAGGTAAACTGTGGGTGTTTGAGGGAGTATGGGGTTGGAGATTAATTACCAAAATTTGTTAATTTCCTGTTCAGAAAAACTACCATCTCCTTGCTTTTCTCCCAGGAAAATTAAGTGTTAAAATAAAGGGAGTAGTAGAGTTCATGCTACCTAGAGCTCTTTAATATTCTTTGGAAAGATTCCTATATAATTTTACCATAAGGGTTGATAGGCTGTTCCCACAAAATCGATCCCTGATAGAGATACTAAAATATTACTTTGGTTCTTTGTTTTTTTCTGGAGTTAACTTAGTTAACTTCCTAAGGAAGGAAGGAAGGAAGGAGGAAAGCTAAATAAAAAACACTTGTGAATCACAGAAAAGAAAAAGTGAAAATTATAGAATTGTTCCAAAAGAAGTAGAGACATGTATTTCAGTCTAATGAGAAGCTGTGTTCATCATAAAAGTTATGAGGCTGTGGATCAACCACTGCCAGTATTATAAATGTGAACGCATAGAAAGACTAGAAGTATTTATTAGCAAAATCCCAAATGTTTGGCATCAAGCATAACATCTGTTACACAAGCTTCTCCCTCTGGAGTTTGTTAGAATCTCAAAAATTCAAATCCTGTGAAACAAAATGTTTTTCTATGCATATTGCTCCAATTTTCGAAATCATAGAACTGGTCTAATCTTTTAAAATACTTATCCTTAAATACTTACTTCATACCTTGCCTCATGGCAAGGAAGATAACATCAATAAACAAGTTGTTTGTTAAACACGATGCCTTTTTCTGACAAATCTTTTCTTCTTGGAATTGCTCTCTTTGCTGGTAGCTCTGCACTTTAATGCAGCCTGATTTCCTTTAGGAAAAAAAGAGTATGCTTGGGAACTCACCAAAAGACAGAAGTTCAGAAGAGTTAGTACAAATAATATCTATCATGCTCTCAGGTCTGACAAATATTTTGGTGACATAGTAAAGATAACAGTTGTTCAGTACTATAATAGCACTGAAAGCAGAAGAGTCATCCTAAGCGTGATACACTTTGCAATCTCTGATTAGCCATCAATGAACGCTAACAGTAGTATATACACAATTTCAAAAAAAGCAGGAAAAATCTATTTCGTATTTGTAAATCACATGATTCTTTACAAAGCACTGTAAATTGCATTATTTTAATTTTCAGGCTTATTTTTTTTAATATTTATTCATTTTGAGAGAAAGAGAGAGAGCACAAGCAGAGAGAGGGGCAGAAAAAGGAGGATCTTAAGCAGGCTCGGAAATCAATCCAGAGCCTCAAACAGGGCTCAATCCCAAGAGCCTGGGATCATGACCTGAAGCTAAATCAAGGGTGGAAGGCTCAACCTACTGAGCCACCTAGGTGCTCCTGACTGGCTTGGTTTTTTTTTAAAGAAGAAGAAAACGAGGCCCAAAACCTTTTCCCCTGCCTCAGAGCAGAGTTAATAGTGTAATTAGGCCTTGTGTACGTATCTTTGTGTTTTGATTCCTGTAATCTTCCGTTTTATAATAGGTCCCTTCACCTCCTGCCCTCAAATAAGTACTTAGAGTTTAATAATTTCTTACACGAGGGGAAAAGTATTTTGGGCTCAAGTTAAATAGTTGACCTCACTCTTCCCCCCACCCCCACCCTGTCATCAGAGTTTACATCTGGTTAACCCCAAGGCTGGTTACAGGGTCTGATTCCAAAAGAGGGATGGTTCTTTTTTGGATTGAGAAAAGAGAGAATTTTATTTGCTTTCCTTTGGCTCAGGTTGTTTTATGTACTGTATGTGTGGGTGGAAAAGGTTATCTGCAATAATGAAGTGAGGCTCCACAGAAGTCAATTTAGCGGACAAGTCAGGGGTGAGTAATCGGTGTTGTGGGAGTCCCAGAAAAGACATTCGGGGAGGACCGAATTTTGTACTTCTTTCAGCAGTGGTTAAATATTGCCACTTAGTGGGCTTGAATATTTATAAGCCCATTTTGTTTGGCTTGGGCTATTGCAAAGTCAGAATTCCAGAATTAAACCCAGGGTTGTAATTCAGTTCTAAAAGAAACTGTAACAAAGCTTTGATGTGACCAGATGGTCAGACTTTTCTGCTTAGTGTATCTTTCTGGTTAACCCATGGTCAACTTATTAAGTACTATAACAGGCTCACTTCCTCTGAGATTTTTTTATGCCTGTTTTTGCCCTATAATTATTTATTTATTTATTTTTTTAACGTTTATTTATTTTTGAGAGACACAGAGACAGAGCGTGAGGAGGGGAAGGGCAGAGAGAGAGGGAGACACAGAAACTGAAGCAGGCTCCAGGCTGTGAAGAGCCAGCAGTACAGAGCCCGATGTGGGGCTCGAACTCACAGACCGTGAGATCGTGACCTGAGCTGAAGTCGGCCGCTCAACCAACTGAGCCACCCAGGCGCCCTGCCCTATAATTATTAAGAGCACTCCTTTTCATTCTCCAAAGTATCTCAGCTTGAATGATAAATTATATGGTTACCCTAGCCATAAGGCTTTTTCTCCATTTCTTGGTGGAGACATTAATAAAAACATGACTTTGTAACTGCAGAGCATTGACTTTATTTGACCTGTGGGGCTAGCACCTGGGGGGGCGTCTGTCTGTGAACATCAGTGAACACTGCACAGCAAGGGAGGAAGTCGAGGCACGGGGCGATTTCTCTCTACAGCCTCTCTGGGCAGCTCACTTTCTCCTTTATTATTGTCCTCATGGATTTCCCATGTTACCTGACGGCTTTCTTGTTTCTGTGCTGCTTTTGCTCATCCTTGTTGCTCTTAATCTATTTTGTTGTGAAGGGGTGCCCGGTTAGCTCAGTTGGCAGAGCATGAGACTCTTAATCTGTTTTGTTGTCAGTGCCAAGGACTCGGTTCACCTGTCTCATACAAAGCCAGAGGAGGTAAGAAGGTGATCAGAGACCACAGCCATCCAAGAGCACAGAACCCAGAGCAGCTGGCTCTCAAGTCCAGAGCCAGGTCTTCAGTAGTAATTCAAAGATACTTACTTTCCTGCCCATGCACTGTCACACTTTATTTTGGTCAGTTGGTCTTTTTACATGTCCTGCTACAAAGTGACATACTACTTTTTACTATATGTTGTTTTTTTTCCACCCTACACTTCTTCTTTATAGCACCACTTTCATGGTTTGGGATTATACATGGGCCATCATGGCCTCTCCATTCTCTCTGTCATGACCCTTTGACCTTAGCAGCCATTTTTAACTATTTCTTCTCTTTGAGTTTGATACAAATAACCTTTGCCTAATAACGCCTTTGTTAATAACAATCACTGACTAGCTTGTCTGTCCTTACTTCAGATAACCAGCTGCAGGTCTAATCCGCTAGGAAAAAGGGCCAGAAAGGTAAGTTTACATCAAGCATAAGCTGTTCCATGAGGGCGGGCTGTGGATTAGTCAGACACGATGACTGACATACCTAGTGGGACACGCCCATTTGTTGCCATGGATTTTCCCCATTCTGTGTTTCTAAAGTCATTTTTCAGTTGACCTCCAAATAATCATAATGTTCCCGTGAGCTTCCCTGAATTTGGAATATCTCAGTGGCTTGAGTTCTGTTTTTGAGAATTACGTTTTAAAAATCTTTGATTTCCATATGATGGAGATTTCACTGTGCAAATGTTTTCAATGTCATAGAAACTAGGAGAGATGACAAAGTAGAAATTGGTAATGACTAAGAAATCCTCAATGATGCCTCTTGAGATCCTTGACAAGGTTGTTAAATTTGAAAGGTTGAAAGTGTAAAAGCTTTCATGAAGTTTTAACTTTAAGTGGGTTTTGTTGATAGACAAAGTTAGAGCTGCACTGAGCTGGGCCTGAGTGTATGAAACACATAGGGAATGACTTAGCCAATCTACAACCCACTGGGCATGCCAATACTGGGAGCATTCAAGAAAATCCCCTAGAATGCAGACATTCTTCTGCCTCCCTGTGCACTGCTACTTCCTGTTGGTAATAATGATCTACCGGCCCAGTTGACAGAATAACCCATTTTTTGCCTATAATGAAAATCTGAAAAGGGCGAGATGGTGCTCTCAGCGTTTTATCTACCAGGCACCATTATATCTTCTGGCGGAAGCTTTCTCCACTTAAGTTAAAAGGCCTCCTAAGCAGCAGAGCTCAAAGTAACAGGGACCCTCATATTGATTCCCCCACATATTTCACAGGTGTTTCATGATATACATTTTAACAGTCTGTAAAGTCTTTGTATACAAGCCTTCTCAAAGACTTGCTTTTAGAATTAGCGCAGGTGGTCAGGTTGGGCTGCCTATTGAAATCATCCGAAGACTGTGAGAAAAAATACTGCTACCTGGGTCCCACCTCCAGAGTTCCTGGGCGCCTAGCCAAAGCCCTCAAGGTTCAGAACCATTAATCTGTATAAAATGAGGGAAAGAAGGGTTGGATATGAGGATATTTGACATCGTCATGGATGGTACTGCGCCACTTCAAGCAAGCTAGGAACATAGAGGAAGGTCTTCTGCAGAAATCGTGGCTGGATGAAGTAGATGTGTGTGCTCTGGGGGTAATCCTTCTAGATGCTTTCTTTCCAATTTTCAGGGTCTGTCTCTTCCACATTCTTTTTCTGACCTTCCCATAAGTGACCTGATGAAGTTCTGACTTTATTAAAATTTACAACTCCAAACATTGCATCTGCTTTTTGGTTTCAACAGTCCCAAAAGTTTCATCGAGTGTTATCATAGAAACCTCCCTTATCCTCTAACTGTGCCTAGAACTCTGAATCTCAGACTTCGAGCTAGCCATTTATCTTATATTCCCACGAAAGCGGGAATTTATTCTAACCAGTATTTATTACTTTTTTTTTTTTTTAATAATTGTCATCCTAAAAGGCGTGATGTGATATCTCATTATGGTTTTGATCTGCTTTTCCCTGATAGGGATGTTGAGCACCTTTTCATATACTTATTGGGCATTTGTATGGCTTCTTTGGAGAAATATACATTCAGCTATTTGCCCAATTTTTAATCAGCTTGTGTGGTTTTTTGCTTTTGAGTTGTATGAGTTCCTCATATACTCTGGATATTAATGCCTTGTCAGGTATATGGTTTATAAATATTTTTCCCATTCCATAGGTTGTCTTCATTTTGTTGATTGCTACTTTTGCTCTTCAAAAGCTTTTTAATCTGATATGGTCCCTCTAGTTTATTTCTGCTTTTGTTTCCTGTGTTTTTGGTGTCATATCCAAAAATTCATTGCCAAGACCAATATCAAGTATCTTTTTCTCATGCTGTGTCTTTTTCTGGTAGTTGTAAAGCTTCAGGTATTATAATTAAGTCTTGAGTCCATTTTTGAGCTGATTTTCACATATGGTGTAGGATGAGGGTCTAATTTCATTCCGTTGCATATGGATAGCCAGTTTTAACAGCAACATGTACTACAGAGGCTATATTTTCCACTCTTTGTGTTCTTAGTGCCTTTACAAAAGACTGGTTGATTTTGGGTTTCTTCTCTGATGTGTGGGTTTCCTTCTGGGCCTTTTATTTTGTTCCATTGATTTATGTGTCTGTTTTTATGCCTGTACCATACTGTTTTGATCAGTGTAGCTCTGTAGTGAAGTTTGGAATCAGGAAGTGTGATGCCACCAGATTGGTTCTTTCTCATGATTGTTTTTGCTATTTGGGATCTCTTGTGGTTCCACGTGATCCAGCAGTCCCACTACTGGGGATTTATACAAAGGAATTTAAGTCAAGATCTCAAAGAGATACCTGCATTCCCATGTTTATTATAGTATTCATAATAACTGAATTAAATGTCCAACCCAAATGTCCATTGATGGATGAATGGATAAAGGAAATTTTTTATATACATATAATAGAATAATATCCTTCCTTAAAAGCAATGATGGAAAATCATCCATAGGTGATAATATGCATGGACCTGGAGAACATTATGCTAAGTGAAACAAGCCAGACATAGAGAGACAAATCCTATATGATCTCACTTACATGTAGAATTAAAATAGTCAAACTTGTAGAAGCAGAGAATGGTGATTGCCAGGGCCTAGGAGGAGGGGAAAATGGGAACGAATGGTCAGAGGGTACAAAGTTTCAGTTATAGAGGATGAATAAATTCTGGAGCTCTCCTGTACAGCGTAATGCTGTTGGGTAACAATGTTGTATTGTATACTTCAAGTTTTCTAAGAGGGTATATCTTCAATTAAGTATTCTTACCACAAATAATAAAGGAGGTGGGAGGAAACTTTGGGAGGTACTGGGTTTGTAAGAGACATACATGGTGATGGTTTCACACATGTATACTCCTCCCCAAACTCATCAAGTTCTTTATTAAATATGTATAGCTTTTTACACATCCAATCATACCTCAATAAAGAAGTTTAAAAATAGCAACTAAGCATGGGGCATGACACGTTAGGGAAGGGAAGGTTATATTTGAAGTTCCTATAATAGTCACTAAATAAATGTTAAATTTGGGGAAAAAAAGATGTTTAACATGACTGTCTTGGAGCTGTATATGTGCCCAGCACTTCAGATACATCTTTTCTATCACCTCTTAACATTTCAGGACTTAATAAACACTATTAGAAAATACTTTACAATAAAAAATTATATTTCTAGTATGTCTCTATAATTGGCCTACCAATTTTCTTTCTGGAACATTCTCAGTGAGCCTGAGGAGAAATGAGTCTCTAGATCTACTTAAGTTCTTGACCTTCTTTCAGGGAGTTGGAGGTTTCCTTGGAAGGTGACAGCATGGTGGCTTGGAGCTTGCTTCTCCTCTCACGCTGCTGGCACCCCATTCTCTTGGGGGCTTAGCTCAGACTCCCGTGTGACTCATCCATCCATTTCCCATATCTCCTACATCTTGTCAGCTGACAAATTCATCTGATTGAATCTCCTCCATATCTCTCACATTCACTTTTATTTCCATTGCCGCTGACCAGACCAGGCCCTTGTGACTGAAACTGGACTGTTATAAAGTCTTTTAAATAATGTCTATATCCACAGGATTTTTCTTCTCTTTTCTAACCTAGGGAGAGAAAAGGCCTGGTTTTGAGTATTTCTGAACTCTAAGCGCTTACTCCAGAGCAGATGGGCAATAAATGTTTGTTAACGAGGCCTGGTCATACTACTTCCTCTTTTCAAAAACTGGGATTGTTTCACGTTGCCCAGGGGTTGAAACTCCTCTCAGCCTGCTGTCAGTGCTCATCAGTCATCCTTTACACCGTATTTCTCATCCAGTTTAGTGAGGTGCCCTCTGGGGACTGTTCACCATTGGGCTCTCAGAGATTACCCATCCTCCCATCTTCCGAAGCTTCACTTGTCAAAGTCTTACCCTTATTTTCACACCCTGCTCCATTGTCATCTCTCTGAAGCCACCTCAGATTCTTCTTATGTAATAATTGGCCTTTCTTTCCCTGTCTCCCAATGACTTAATAACTCCATTATAGCCCAGTCTGTCTTTAATTACAGCTCTTGAGTGGACAGGGTTTCATTATAAAAGCCAATTTTGATTAATTGGTAATGGCAGCCTATATCATTATATATTAAAAAGGATTCCTAAGGGTATACTTAGTTTTCTTATGACGGAAGGTGCCAAAACAGGTCAGATGCCAGCCATGGTCATAGGAAAAGAGAGCGAACAAACTGCCTGTGAGTAGCCAACTTTGCCATTGACCCCCTTGTGTGTATCTACTCAGCCACATCATGTGTCCTTAAAGACATACTTTCTCTTTTCATTGCGTCTGTCGCAATTTGTGTTCAATTTGATTCTTAAACCCTTTATTCTCTAATTTTAAAAGTTTACAATCTACAGTGGCAAATAGGACTCACATTTGAGATAGAATGTGATAATGGACAAGAAAGATATAAAGGCTAATGAAATGGTCCTGGAAACCTGGGAAGGAAGATAAGACATGGAGAGCAAGAGGGGAAAAGCGGGTATCTATTCAAAGGAAATGAAATCAGTATCTTGGGACATAATTCCCATGTCCTTTATAGCATTATTCACAATCGCCAAGACACAGACACAACCTAAACGTTAGTCATCAGATAAATGGATGAAGAAAATGTGATACAGACACACACAGGAATATTATTCAGGCTTTAAAAAGCTAGTAAATATAAGTCCAGTGAAGCTATCCCTTAAAGAGGTGTTAAATGCGAAAACAGCAAAAGTGAGAAACCTAATATAGCTAAAATTACCTTAGAAAATTCCTTAATTTGCCCCTATAGTATAATATACATTTCAAATGATTGTACCAGGTACTCTACAAATTATTAACTCTAAACTTCAAGACACACTGGAAAGAACAATGAAAACTACAAAATATACAGCCATCTGAGCATTCAACCTTTTCTGCCTTTAAAGTTCCTGACAAAATAGCAGAAGAAGATGCAGGGTGTATAGAAAAGGTCTCCTTTCCCATATTTTATTCTATTTCTGAGAAAGTGGTAAATCTAGCTACATTTAATATTTATTAATGGGCTTGTTTATTTTGAAATAAGTATGTACAAGAGCCTAATGAAAAGCTTGGGACAAATTTGGAGCTTAACAGATGTTTTCTGGATTTGAATTTAAATCTTGCTTATTAATTAGACCCACATACAAACTGTTTTCCAAAAAGTTGTTTAGAAGACCTTGTTTGGCTTCTTGTCTTTCGAAGTTAGCATCTTCTGTGTGGCGCTGTGAACAGCTGCCACTCTTGCCATTTACACTAGTTTCAAGATACCCCACCATAGTTCTAGAAGTGTATATTAAAGGGAGATAACATTTTTTGCCCTCAAAACTTGAAAATTAGTAACATCCTATGCTGACTAGGGTCTGGGAAATAGGCAGTCTCGTATACTTTCAATAGTAGTATAAGCTATTCAAGCTTTTTTTTTTTTTTTTTTTTGAAAAATTCATCCTATAAATGAAACAAAAGCACAAGCCCTGCTAGTGGCAAGTACTGAAACCAGCTCATAATCAATAGAGAAATCACGGTACTCCCACACTATGGAAAATGATATACCTAAACAAAACAAAACAAAGCAAAACAGCTATTTAGATCTTTATGTATTGATTAGCAAAGCGCCCATGACTTTTTTATGTTAAATCAATTGTGAAATAATAGATAAAATATAATCTTATCTTCATTAAAAACAAAAACTGAAAACTCAATCAAAGAAAAATAAACCCATACGTATAGTGTTTGTGTAAGTCCTTCAAAAGTGTGGAAGGGTATACTCTGAATTGTTATGATCGGTAACCCCAAGGAGGTGGGCAAATGGATGTTTGAGGGAAGAGCAGCACAGTCATTTCACCCTTGTTCCTCTGTTGCTTGGAGGCACAATCCAAGGTGGCGGTAATAAGAATTAAAAGAGAAAGACAACTGGGAGATGTAATGCGGGTGAAAATGGAGTGGATGGGATTTGGCAACTTTCCGAAAGGGGTAGAGAGGGAAATGAAGGAGTCGAGGAGAGCCTGTCAATGTCTAGCCTGAGCCACTGGGAGAACAGTGCCGTCGTCCATAGGAACAGGGAACCCATGAAAAGGAGTGGAATCTTTTTTATTGTTACCAGAGGAGAGATGAGGAATTTGGGTTATCTGTCAAAGATGTGCAGCTTCCCGTTTTAAATGATAATTGCTCCTATAGGAAAGCTTCTTTCTTGGTCTTGAAACATTAAAAAAAAAAAAAAGCTGCTTTATAGTTGTATTTCATATGAAATACAGAACTTAAAGAGCCAGACTGGTGTCTAAAATTTTACCTTATCCATGCATATTATTCCAGAACAAAAGAATATTTCTTTTTGCATTGGAAGAAAAATTACAGGAATTAAAAATCGTTTCAAATATCTAAAGAAAAGCAAGTTTTCCTATTGTATTCAAAGTGGCATAAAGTATAAAATATGACCTATCCAATTTTTACTGTTTCTTTTGTGTTGTTTCAATATAGCTATTCTTCTTACAGGTGGAATTAACTTAATTGCTGTAAATTAATACTATGTTGTTGCTAAAGTTATTCTCTATGGGTAGCCTTGCAAAAATTTTAGTTCTATAAATTGCTTGTGCACTTGCACTTCTATTCTATAGAAAGCAGGATTAGAAATTTAGCCCTCCTGAGAATTTATTTCTTGCAAACACTGTGAAAATGCTAGGTGAATTTATTTTTGTGTAATTATATCATATTTTATGTTGGGATTGAAATAAAAGTGTGTGATCCAGCAGCAGAACCCTTTTGCACAGATAAATGAGTCAACACAATTACCTGAATACTTCATTTTCATTTTTAGCTCACTTCTATGGAAATCAACTGCTCTTGCATTCCCTGATTCTTCATCCATCATTGATTGTGTTTTTACTTCAGACGCTATTCCTGTGTTAGTCAGCCTTCATTGAATTATGTGGGGCTTTCCATGGGGAATGTTTTTCCTATTATATTTGTTATCTCTAATCTGAGTTAAAACAGGAATTCCTGTGTCATGTTTTTTATTTTGATCTAAAGAATATCATGAAATTAAAAATGTTCAGGGTGACTTTGACATGTGAATGCACAAGGTGATTTATTTTATTGATTCTTACAGTTTGAACAAGGCAACGTACAGTCCCCCACAGAGGAAATGGTTAACAGATATTAAATTTAATATTTTGTATATTTCTTGCTTTTCAGAAAATAAATACTGCTGGAACCAGTAATGCAGATGTCCCCTTGGCTGATCCCGGAATGTACCAATTGGACATTACCTTAAGAAGGGGTCAAAGTTTAGCTGCCCGAGATCGAGGAGGTAAGAACATAAAAACAGCACCACCTGGAAACTTATCCTGAAGTTTTGACAGATTTTGTTTTCCTTATGATTGCTTAAAGTTAAAAATATCAACAATAATTTTATAATTTTTAGAAGGTTGTGTTCAACAATATGACTTGAAGATTTGTCTGACTCCTATGACCATGGAACTCGAGGTTATGAGACAAACCAAAGACTCCAAAATGACCCTGGCCCAGACAGCATGGTTCCTACCAAACTGCTGACAAATTAGACTCTGCCATATGTATTATCAGTGACACAATTGGTTAGTAGATGAAGCACCTATTTGGAGCAATATCAGAAGTCACCTTTTGGCAGATCCGACATTCTCGTTGCTGCATAGATTTGCATAGCTGAATCTGTTGAACCTGCAGAATCCAGACTAATACTTCGCCAAAACTTTGGGGATTCCCACAAGTGATGTTTCGAGGTTTGGTCGGACCTGGCAATAATCTCACGGTAGATCTTTGTAGGCCACAATGAAAGAACAGACCAGGAAAATTCTCTTTAGTTTCTGGATTCCAAATATCAAGGCAGTCTCCTGGTGAACTAGACTGAGTTACATTAGGGATTCCTTGAACCCACATTAAAGGCAGCACCAGAGATGGACCCTAACTAGACTTGGATCATGTTGAAATACCAGCCATTTAAGATGTGGAGACCTGAGTGCCCTGAGGACTCCCAATTTCAAAGGAAGCTGAATTTGAGTGTAACTCCTCCAAAGGAAGGAGGGGAGCCCCTAAGCCTCTAACAGGTGTCAGACAACCTGAAGAGTGTTCCTGGCATCATGCAACGTTTTCTCTTCCCGTCCTGTTGACATCCACACTTAGGGTGTGGAAGGAACCAAGTTAGGACAATAGTTTATAATTTCTATCTCCTGTCTCTCTAAGAATAAAATAGGGAAAATGATTTAGTATAATAATGTTTTTTAAGGCCAGAAACTAGACAACTAATCAATTTAATTTTTGAATAAAAACTAGTAAATATCAGAACATTCTTAAAGAATGAAGGTGTGATCGGAAATGTAGAATTTTAATACATTTAATTTTCAAAATTTATCATCTGGGTTAAGTAGCTGAGGACAAATTTTTATTGAATTGAACTGCTTGTCTCAAGAGCAGTTCCAATTAGATTAGAAAAAGAAAATAAAGCTATTAACATAATATTATTTTGTTGTATATATTTATGCAATTTTTTAAAGAATATTCTCAATTATATTACATTGCATCATTCGATTTAAAATAGAATTGAATCAGCCATCAGGAGATCAAATTTTTAGTTCTAGTTATGCACTCTCAACAATATTAAATACATATGTACATAATTATTTGTCCATAATTATAAAATGCCCATAAATAGGATAGATGTTGAATAAACCATGGTACCTCCACATGATGAAATACTATGCAGCTATAAAATAAAGAATAAGGAAATTCTCTAGAAATTGATATGAAAAGAGTTGGAGGATATATTATTAAGTGACAAAGCAAAGGACGAAAGACTACTGATCATATGGAATGTAAGAAAGAAGGGAGTATAAGAAATTATGCATTATCCATTCATTTGTTCAGAAAGAAATATTGGAAGTAAAATCTGGAAGCTAATGAGATTGGTAACATACATAATATGGATAAAAACAGGTGTCAAGAATGAGGGATGGGAATGAGATTAAAAGGGTGAGGAGGAAGTGACTGTTGTCTGAGTAAACCTTGTTATTAAGGCAGTATTTCAGAACCAGCTAACTAGATAAATAAGTAAGTGGGATCCTATTAGGATGTGGGAGGAACCCAAAATTGATTGTAACTACAATCATACCTTAGGGGGGTGAGGAATTAAACAACTAACCTAAGTGATCATGTAAAACAGTATTTGGATTATACACCATAAAACTCAAGACAAAAATCACATCCATGATGTACTCTAGAGCATGACTGCCAATTCTGAAACTATTTACTGTGTGCACTGGGACAGAACAATGAGTAAATACTTTATAAATAATGAGAGCCAGGTTTTCCACTGTTGCAGAAAGAAGTTATAAAAATAGAAAAAGAGAAAGCCGGAATGAACCTTCTGGTGTTAGAAAGGCATCGGTATGAACTAATGGTTTTTAACATGTAAAACAGAAATTAAAATGGATAGAAGGGTGTGTAATTAAAATGGATAGAAGGGTGTGTGTGTGTGTGTGTGTGTGTGTGTGTGTGTGTGTGTGTGTGTGTGTTTCCGACATCTATCTGCTAAGAGGGCCTAGAAGCAATTGCAAGTGTGTAATGGCAGACAAGCAATCGACACACATTGGACCCAGATTTTAGTTTCTAAACACAGTTTCCCTAATAAAAGTAAACAGTGCTCCTATAGAAACGGTTGACTGCAGATCTGGGGCAAGGAAAGTACAAGATGAGCCTGGAAGATTTTGCAGCCCCAGACAGAAAGGAAGTAATAAAAAATTGATGGCCTGATGTCAAAACAATATACAAGCCAACTTAAAAGAGCAGCTCCTAGTAATCAAAACTTGGACAATTTCAGCAACAAAATGAATGATGGTAATAATGAATTCTAACCTATCGAATAATATAATAAAAATATCTATGAGTTTATGCTGGTAAGTCAGTAACTGAATAAATAAAAAAATGTGGGGGAGCAGGTACAGCTTTTCCTTACAGGAGAATTCTGATGAACAACTTAGAAGGGAAAACAGGAATAGAAAATCGCCTTTTTAAAAATTTTTTTTTTTTACTGTTTATTTGTTTTTTAGAGAGAGACAGGCAGGCAGAGCATGAGCGGGGGAGGGGCACAGACAGAGAGGGAGACCCAGAATCCGAAACAGGCTCCAGGCTCTGAGCTGTCAGCACAGAGCCCGACATGGGTCTCGAACTCGGGAACGGGAACAGTGGGATCATGACCTGAGCCAAAGTTGGATGCTCAACCAACTGAGCCACCCAGGCGCCCTAGAAAATCACCTTTTAACAAACACCACAGTAACACGTCGTGGGCAAAAATCATCGATAGATGCCAAAGTTATAGGTGCAAAATTATGAGAAACAGGATATTTGCATCGTTTCAAGGTACTTCCCAACAATATACATGTGAATTACAAAGGGGGAATAGTAACTTTACAGTGGAGGAACTTGGAAGACACCACCTAACCCAAGTGGACTGACACGGACACGGACTCCCTGGGACAATGCAGTGACAAAGGCACATCCTTTCTGTAACATTCTTGTCAACAATGCGTACAGTCGGTGCCATCGTGAGAAAACATCAGGCAAGCTCTGGCAACATAGAGCGCTAGTTACCCGAACAGAGTAGCAGCTACCCTTTGGACAGGGCACGTACCATCTCGCCCCACCATTCAATGTCGTCCACAGATTTCAGTGTGGGTGGCACTGGACACACACACTGTCTTTCTTATAGTTGCAACTTATGCTGTACGGTTGTCTCTGCCAAAAAATAAGAATTTTTTAAATGTCGAATGAGAGGACCATATTCTTAAGAAAAACAGGAAAGAAGATACTTGTGGAGGTGAAGAATATCTCAGTGTTTAAAACGCGAACTCCGATCCAGCTTCACTGTTTTACTTACTTGGCCTGGCATTTGCGAGGTTTTTATCGAGTAGATATGAGAAGAGATATTTGAACAAAGGAAACAACCTGAGCTAAGTATCTATCTTAGATTTTAGATATCTTATCTAAAGTTTATCTCAGACACACCTATGAATGACAGGTGTTGTAGCATGTGGTTGGATAGGTCATATTGGGTCACTTTAAACTTGTGAATTATATAGAGATAATTTATACATACAGCGCAGGGAGAAGGAGGTGCATAGTTCGAAGTGAGAACACAAGCTAGGAAACACTGCAGGCCTGTGGGAATATAGTTTTGAGGGCCTGATCTGGGATTAAGGATGTGGAAATGGAGAAGGAAAGGAAAATATGAGAGGTCCCCCGGAGGAATGTCTGCTAGCATCTGAGGTCAAATGAATGAGGGAGTTCAAAAAACCATTGAGATTTAAGGATGATGGTACCTGGGAGCCATGTGGATTTTGGTAAAAGGTGAACGTTAGCAAAAATATTTGCGTAACTATTAGAACTTGCAGAGATTATACTTTTATCATTTATTGCATTGATGCCTTTGCCGAGTGCCCATCAAAACCAAAATGCCTGTGCCCCCTCTGTTACATATCCCCCTTGCACAGAAAAGTGGGGTGAGAAAACTCACTTCACTATCACCAATGCCGCTAGAATGTTGTTTGAACTTTTCATCTCCAGAATCTTCCTTCGTACATAATTGGCACTGAGGTGGGCTCAGCGGTCAGAACTGGCCATCATTCTTCTTACAATGCTGCTGCCTCTTGCTATGTTTTATTGTCTCTGCTTTAAGCGGCCTACTGAACTCGAAACACATGGTCTTGAAGAGTCGGACAGACATTATTTCAAAGCCAACCTCAATATTTTATTAGCTCTGTGATTTTGAGTGAGAGGTACCATCTCTCTGCTGCAGTTGTAGGAGTCCAGAGTTAGCAAATAAAAATCCAGTTTGAATTTCAGAGAAACGACATATTAACTTTTAGTAGAAATGCATCTCATCTAATGCACAGCATACTGAAAATAAATAATAATATTGCACTATCACTATGTAATGTGGTAAGTATTGCTACAGTGGCAACATATGACAATTTATAAATGTATCAGGGTAACAGGCTGATATTACACAATATTGCATGTCAATGTATTCAATAAAAAATAAAAAAAAATATTTAAAATAAATTCATCTCATACTACTTTTGACATACTTTACTAAAATGTTATATATTATTATTCAGTTTTAACTGAAATTTCAATTTTAACCTTATTTTAACTGGCAGCCCTGTGATGATTATCATGTCCACTTATTATTAGGACAATGTTATTTATATTTTAATTGGACTGAGTTTTTCAGGACCATATTATAATGAACCACATTTGAATGTAATGTCTTGACATTGTATTGTCAGAAAAGGGAGAAAGAGGAATCTGTGTACTTACGTCTAGTGCTAGCAGTTCTCCACAATGTTATTTCTTGTCATTTGTACCATGGGAGAGGTATTAATTTTCTAAGGATGATTTTACAAATTAGCACAAACTTGGTGGCTTAAAACAACAGAGATTTATTACCTCACAGCTCTGGAGTCCAGGAGTCAAACAGTCAAGGGCAACACTCCCTCCCAAGGCTCTTGGGAAGAATTCTTCGTGCTTCCTCTAGTTTCCCCTGAGTCCAGGGATCCCTTGCCCTGTGGCAGCGTCACGTGATCGCTGCTTCCGGCTTCATGTGGCAGTACCCTCTGTGTCTCCGTGTCTCAAATCTCTCCCCACTTTCTCTCTCATAAGGACAGTCATTGGATTTAGCTAAATTTACCCCCCTAAATCCGGGACGATCTCATTTGAAGATTAGCACCTTCGGTACATCTACAAAGACCCTATTTCCGCATAAGGTCACTTTTCAGGTATGAGGGTTAGGACCTAGACATATCTTTGGGAGAACCCAGGTCAACCCACTATAGAGGACAACTGATTCTCTTCAAACACTACGAACAAATTTAAAAAATCGAAAAAGTGGGGTGGTGCACATAGGTGGCTCAGTCTGTTAATTGTCGGACTTCGGCTCAGGTCATGATCTCTCGGTTCGTGGGCTGGACCCCCGCACTGGGCTCCGTGCTGACAGCGTGGAGCCTGCTTAGGATTCTCTCTCCCTCTCTGCCCCACACCACTCACGCTTTCCCTCAAAAATAAATAAATAAACTTAAAAAATAAACAAAAATTAAAAAAATTTTAAAAAAGTTTTAAAGCGATCCCTGTTTTCCATGATCCATGGAAACTCGTTTATTGTGATCGTATTTATAACAATGTTACAAATCCCTGCATTGAGTAGAGTTCGAGAATTGCTCCGCTCTGTGAGTCTGATGCGTCACCGTCATAAGAAAGTTTCCAAGTGCTGTGAAAACAGTGTTTTCAGGTTGGAGTAAAGATTACAGGAACCTGGGGGATGGGGAAGGATTTAGAAGGTTTCACTTGCAAGCTTCACTATTCTGGCAGTTTAGTGAAATCTCCCTAACTGAGAACTGATATCAGTTATGAGACAGCCAGATCCGAGAATATGAAGTGGAAAGCATTTTTTTCCCCAAAGTAACGCAACTTGATAAAAATGAAACATTTTTCATTTTTATAGTATATAAGGATAAACAAGCTTTTTTCACATTGGAGGGCCTGCCAGCAATTTTGCCATTAAGTGTAATTTCTGAAAACTTTTAAAAGAGTGATTATCTGAGCGCATAAGGCATGGTCGTGTTTCTGGTGTGAATTATGCATCGGGCATGATGGTTGGTGGTTATGTCTATTTCCTCTCATCTTCACAGGATTGGCTACAAGGGCTGCTGCAGTCCCAGCACCTTCACTCCCCTTTTGTGTGCAGGATCCTCTCTGGTTCTGACCCTGAGGAGTTTCCTCTATGGTAGATGGCCATATATCTTGGTTTGCCTGAAGGCAGATCTTTCTTTCTTTCTTTCTTTCTTTCTTTCTTCTTTCTTTCTTTCTTCTTTCTTCCTTTCTTCCTTTCTTCCTTTCTTCCTTTCTTCCTTTCTTCCTTCCTTCCTTCCTTCCTTCCTTCCTTCCTTCCTCCTTCCTCCCTCCCTCCCTCCCTCCCTCCCTTCCTTCCTTTCTTTTTTTTTTACTGGCATAATTGTTAATAGTGCTTCATTTCACTCTCAAAAGTGTCCCCAAGTCAGACATACTGTATATACTGATGGTTCCTAGAAAAAGTTCTAGTCCCGTTAAAGTTGATCAGAAAATTAAGCCGTGTGAATTTTTTTTTTCCCAGAAGGAGAATGCAATTTGTATCATCAGAGGAAGGTTTATCTCTGAACAGATTGGAGATACATTTTCTTGGCAGCTCCTTCTTTAGATTTACAGTAGTTGACGAGTTATTCTTTTCAAGAAAAGGTCTGTCATGTTGCATTTTTGTGCTAAGATTGTGAATTGCATGTGTTAGTTGTTTTTTTTCTCATTTCTTACAAATGGTGGAATCAGGTATAGCCTGTTTTACCCAATACAGACACAACATATATATACATGTTAAATATCATTCCTTTTACCAGTTTCCTACCATTGGGAAATTTTTTAAAAAATCACAGGGACTCAGAGTTTTAATAATAGCCATTTGACATAGTCTATGATCTTTTTTTATTAAAATTTTTTTATGTTTATTTATTTATTTTGAGAGAGAGACAGAGTGTGAGCAGGGGAGGGACAGAGAGAGACACAGAATCTGGAGCAGGCTCCAGGCTCTGAGCGGTCAACACAGAGCCCGATATGAGGCTTGAACCCATGAACCATGAGAGCATGACCTGAGCCGAAGTCAGATGCTCAACTGACTGAGCCACTCAGGAGCCCCTCACATAATCCATGATCTTACAGTAAGCCTCATATATATATATAAACATATGTATATACACACACACATACACATATATACATATATATTTGTAAGCTTCCACAGAATACATACATTCTATTCTCATAGGTGCAAAAAAATCACTCACTGACATACAAAGATTCCCCTGCTGCATGTTAATATAACTAAAGCCATACAATTACTAAACACTGAGAATGAACTTCTACCTCGGATTTTATAAGTGACTCCCGGACTGCACCATTGTTCTGGAAATCTTTTTGTACTGGTCTTAACAATTCGCTTATTCTGAGCCAGAGCAGAGAGTTCAGTGACTCTTTTCCAGGCTGTCTGCAGCACCTCATACACCAGGGTATTCCTTTCTTCAGAATTCCCAAGAAGTGACATTCTTTACCAAAGGAAAATCGGACACTCTCTAAGTCACACAGCAACTACTGCACCAGTCTCCTGAAGGGACTCGGAAGATGGTGTTACCCTATATGAAATGCAGTCACTTCACATGTAACTAAATAATACTTTCAAATGTGCTATTTCTTCTATTGCTATGGTTACAGATTTAGTTAGCTTAATTATATGTATTTATATATTTATTTATTTTGAAAGAGAGAGAGTGCATAAGTGGGAGGGGCAGAGAGAGAGGGAGAGACAGAATCCCAAGCAAGTTCCATGCCTTCAGTGCAGAGCCTGTCGTGGGACTTAGACTCACAAACCATTGAATTCTTGACCTGAGCAGAAATCAAAAGTCAAACGTTTAGCCAGCTGAGCCACCCAGGTGTCCCTGCTCAAATATACAGCAAAACCTTGGTTTGGGAGCATAATTCATTCCGGAAACATGCTTGTAATCCAAAGCACTTGTATATCAAAGTGAATTTCCCATAAGAAATCATGGAAACTCAGATGATTCATTCCATAACCCAAAAACATTCATATAAAGAAGATTACAGTACTGTAATATAATACAAAATATTAAAAAAATAAAAATATAAAGAAAAGTAAACAAATGAACTTGCACTTACCTTTGAAAACCTTCATGGCTGGTGTGAGGGAGGCAAGACAGAGGAGAGTTATTGTGTAGGATGACTTTTGCTGTCACCAAAGGAATCACTGCTATCTATTGGCCTGAGGAAATCTTTTTCTTATCACGCAACTTTAATAAGGAACCTATCCAATGACCTAGAATGAAGGGCAGCATTCCTAAGCTTACTCTTGTGTGGAAAAGTAAAGGACTGTCCATAGTTGCTTTGAAGTGACAAAAAATACACTAGTGCCAGTTGAGGGCACCTTCCAATGTTCCAAAAAATAACTGATTTCTGCCCCACACCATGTCCTGAGACCAAGCATCTGAGAGGATCACCCACAATTCCGCAGGGAGCAAGAGAGAGAGAGAGAGAGAGAGAGAGAAGAACCATTGGATCAGTTGTGATCATGTGACATTTGGCTTCACGTACTACTCATATTGCAAGGCACTGCTCTTGTATCAAGTTAAAATTTATTAGAAATGTTTGCTCATCTTGTGGAACACTCGCAGAACAAGTCACTCGCAGTCCAGGGGTTTAGTGTACTTAGAGAAGAAGGACCACCTTTTATTGAATCTTTGCAAATAACTGCAGTGCCATGAAAAGTAAAAGGACCCAGGAAAGGCACTGTGTATAATATCTGACATTGTTCTCAGTGGTTTATCAACAAGGCCAATTAATATGCATCATATTTCCTTCAGGATCTGCATAGACTTTGCCAATGGCGGATTTTTTGGAAATGTGATTTGATTTGTTATAGATGATTTGATTTAGAATAAGTATAATTTAATTCAGCATCTGTTAACAAAGGATGATTTTAAGCTTAACTCGTTTTAAAAATGCATCTCTGAGCTCCATTTATTAGACATTGTCCTTAATTCACTGGAGGTTAATTAGCTTATATTTATAGTTTACCATATTTAAACTTCTTAAAGAGTATGTTCCTTCCTGGTATAAACATAAAGGAAATTTTACATGTTCCTGAATTTTGATGTATTGTGTCCATGGAAAGAAATATTTTCAGGAATTTAGTTATACATTCCCTGAAATAGGATCATGTGAAGTACACAAAATTATCCTTACTGCAAATTTTGAAATGTCAATTGGCACAGTACCCCAACTAAGAACGAGTTTATATTTTTGGTATAACTGTTTGGTGTAGCCAGACCTTAGAAGGTTATAGACCATTGATTAAGATTATTTTAAGAGAGGCCATTCATTCTAATTATCACTAATTTAATCTTCTAAATTTGGAGTTGAGAGGAGCAGACTAAAAGAGCTTTATCATGTGCTTTTTATAAAATAGATCATTAAAAAGAACACCAATACTTAAAGCCATGTCTGTTCACTTTCACAGGGTCCTATTTCTTCTGCTGATCATGGGTTAGCAGTTCGCTTTCATAAAATCATCTGTCTTTGGAGCAAACTCGTTCTGAAAATCCCAGCTTCTCCTGGCACAGTTGACCGGGTACTTACTCGTGGTGGCAGTCTCAGTGTACATTTAGGAACCTGCGGCTGTGAACACATTCTTAGCAGCCTCCATAGTCTTTTCCACCAATATCTTAGTCTTACTTTGTAATTTTTCCAGAAGACACACTATCTAGTCTTTAGCTTACAGTAAGGACCTTCAGGCAAACATGAGGGGAGAAGAGGCCACCTGCTGGGAATATACCGAACGCTTCTGATAATTTTATTACAGAAGTCAATCATATCTGTATGGAAGGCAGTAGAATCCCCTCCTGGAAATGATTACATAAGCAATTGGGCATAATTGTAATTTAGGTGATAATTACCCTGAGGGGGAAAATGTATTATGGACAATGAAGACATTGGCAAATCTCCAGGGCCTTACAAGCAGTACATTAATGTGTGCACCAAAATCATCTCCAATTGATAAAAGCATTTTAAAAGTACAAATAAAATCTTCCCAGAAGGAAATTTATTGACAGCTGTCGTGTCATGTGCATGACTGAGCATCCTCCCTCACTCCACCAGGGGCATATCAGAGAATAATACTTTATCTATACAAAATTAATCTTGGGTAAGCTGAGTTTTTCTTTTTGTTTTGAAAACTTTACTCTTTCCCAAAAAACTATATCCCATGCCCAGTATGACCCTTAGGTTGAACTGAACATCAATCAGCCTTGCAAGGTGATCCAAGGCCATACCTGATAGCTCTTCGGGAAGATACAGGGCACACAACTCAAGCGCAGTATAGCATCAGCTATCTCTTGTTAAAGTCCATGCGGCAACCCCCACAGTCAGGTGGGAGTTGTCTTCTCTGGCTCTCCAGGTAGCACAGTGCAGATGGAAAAAGCCAAGATCACTCTGAGCAGGTGGGAAAACCACTCTGATATAAAGGCCTCATTTCTCACCAGAGCCAATATCTCTCATGGCTCCTTCATAGACATAACTTTTATGAACCTGCCCAGTTATAAGAATCATTACACCCAGAGAAGCAAAAAGATATGACTTCCTAGCGTGTGTTTCTACTTCTCCCAGGCCAGATGAAATTTACCAACTAGGAGATCATTTGTACCACTTGCTGCTTAGCAACGTAGTTGACATACTATCTATTCAGTTTCCAGGGAAATAGTAACTGAAAGTCATATTCTAGAGAAGAAGGAAAAGGTTTCCCCATAATGAAGCAAGCAATGAGAAAATTAAGAAAATACAGGATGTTCTAGTTGTGCTTAATTGTATCAGGCAGCCAGTCCCTCCTTGCTCTTAAGTGCCCCAGAAAGGATTTCAAGGTGAGGTGATTTCAGGCCTTCGCTGCTGCCTAAGAGCTGTTGAGGAAGCACCAAAATTGGTTTGGATATAAAAACACCTTGTCAGATTTATTAGTCTGAATTTAGGGCTGACCTTGGGGGACAGCAAAATCAAAAGAATGTTCAGACAGGCACACAAGTACTCAAAAAGCCTGAGAAGGGGCTCCAGTCTTCCCTGTGTTACTAACCAAAGTAACAGCACTCTATAGCAACCATAACAAAAGTAAAACAACAAATGGTTTAGCTGTTTTAGTTTGTCTAGACATGGCAGTCCCTTAATATTCTTTCCGTTTGCTTACTTTTCTAAATAATTGACTATGGTCATAAAATACTCAAAAGCACAGTAAAAGCAGACACTTTTTGAGAGTATGTGTTCAGTGTGGGTGAGGCAAACCCTGCGGAAAGCAAATTATTTCTTACCACCTCATGTTGAGAACACACTCTATATTCTGTGACCATTTTTTCTTTCTGAATCGCCAGTCCTCTATCGCACAAAGTTCTTTAAAAAATAATCGTATTTCAAAACTTTCTTTCAACTTAAATTTAGTGAGGTATAATTGACATAGAGTAGTACTTACAGTTTGATGAGTTTGACAGAAAAATACAGCCATAGCTAGCACCAAAATAAAAATATAGAATATATCCATCACTTCAGAAAGTGGCCTTATGATCTTTTGTGGTAAATTTTTCTCCCTACACTTCTGGCAACAACTCGTCTGGTATCTGTAAAAAATAATTTTAAATTACTTCCATGTATATACATTGCAGTTATATATACATAAAAATGAAAGTATAGGTAATACATTTTAGATATTGAATTTAATTAATTTTATAAAGCCTAAGGCACTGTTTTTACTGCATCGATTTTATTCTGATAATTTGGATGCTATTTACATTCCAGATATATTTACAAATATTGACAAAATATGTAACTAAAAACTGCTCAGTGACCCTAGTGTAAACTATGGACTTTGAGGGATAATGATATGTCAGTGTAGGTTCGTTGGTACAAATGTAGCCCTGGGGGCAGGATGCCGATAGAGAGGAAGGCTATGCATGTATGGAAGGCAGAGTATAGAGAACTCTCTGTATTTCCCAGACGGTTTTGCTATGAAACTAAAACTTCTCTAAAAATTAAACTCTATTAAAAAAAAAAAAAAAAGCCCTCCTCTGTGGAGATCAAGTATCTTTGCTCTATCTCCATTTTAATTTAGTTTAAGTATTTACATAGTTTAAGTATGTAAAACAGCTGTCATTGATATTAAAAACTTACCAGAACCCTAAAATTTTATTCAAGAGGAGTCCAAATGGAACAGCATGCAGCATTGTCTGAAGTTTAAAACAACCATATTTTAATCATCAGGGAAATGCAAATCAAAACCATGGTGAGATATCACCTCACACCTGTCAGAATGGCTAGAATCAAAAAGATAAGAAACAAGCGTTGGCAAGAATGTAGAGAAAAATGAACCTGTTGTATACTATTGGTAGGAGTTTAAATTGGTACAGCCACTGGAGAAAATAGTATAAAGTTTTCTCAAAAAATGAAAAGTAGAAATATCATACGATCCAGTAATTCTGCTACTGGGTATTTACTTGAAGAAAACAGACATTTTAGGTGCCAGGGTAGCTCAGTCAGTTAAGCATCTGACTTTGGCTCAGGTCATGATCTCATAGTTCATGGGTTCGAGCCCTGCCTCGGGTTCTCTGCTCTCAGCACAGAACCTGCTTTGGTTGCTCTGTCTTCCTCTCTCTCTGACCCTCTCCAGCTTTTGCTCGCTTTCTCTCTCTCAAAAATAAATAAACATTTAAAAAAGTTTTTAGGGGCGCCTGGGTGGCTCAGTCGGTTGAGCGTCCGACTTCGGCTCAGGTCATGATCTCACGGTCTGTGAGTTCGAGCCCCGCGTCGGGCTATGTGCTGACGGCTCAGAACATGGAGCCTGCTTCACATTCTGTGTCTCCCTCTCTCTCTGCCCTTCCCCCATTCATGCTATGTCTCTCTCTGTCTCAAAAATAAAACATTAAAAAAAAATTAAAAAAAAAGTTTTTAAAGAAAATAAAAAAAATAATTAAAAAAGATATATGCTCCCCTATGTTTATTGCAGCGTTATTTATAATAGCCAAGATATGGAAGCAACTCGTGTCCATAGACAGATGAGTGAATAAAGATGTAGTGTATGTATATGTACATGTATGCAAATAGATACACACACACACACTCAAACACACACACACACACACACACACACACACACACATATATATAACATGGGCAGGTATGGCTACAGAGCACTGATTCTCAAAGTTTGGTCCCCCAAAGAGCAGCACTGGAATTATTTCTGAACTTGCAAATCCTTGAGCCCCACCCCATATACCTACTGAATCATAAACTCTGATCTCGGGCCCATCAATCTCTGTTTTAAGAAAACTAGGTGATTCTGATACATTTTAAAGTTTCAGAGCCACTCATATAAATGTCCTAAGAATCTCACTGGCCACAGACACACACAGTTACAGTCACAAACAGAAAATTACCCTAAAAATTACATTGTTAAAAAGCAACATCAACCAAGTAAATTTGAAGATATAATTGGCTTTATTAAACAATTCTTGAATCAAGCACCATCCTTTCTAGATTCTCTAGGGAGATGTATAAAATAGAAGATTTTTAATTATTTTTTTAAAGTTTAGGGGCGCCTGGGTGACTAAGTTGGTTAAGCATCAGACTTCGGCTCAGGTCATGATCTCATGGTTCATTGGTTCAAGCCCCGCTTCGGGCTCTATGCAGACAGCTCAGAGCCTGGAGCCTGCTTCAGATTCTGTGTCTCCTTCTGTCTCTCTCTGCCCTTTCCTCACTCACACTCTGTCTCTTTCTCTCTTAAAAATAAATAACATTAAAAAATATTTTAAATAAAGTGTACTTGCTTATTTTGAGAGAGAGAGCCTGAGAGTTGGGGGAGAGGGGGAAGAGAGGGAGAATGAGAGAGAGAGAGAGAGAGAGAGAGAGTGAGAGAGAGAGAGAATCCCAAGCAGGCTCTGCCTGTCAGCATGGAGCCTGACACAGGGCTCAAACTCACAAACGGTGAGATGACCTGAGCCTAAATCAAGAGTCAGATGCTTAACTGACTGAGCCACCCAGGTGCCCCTAAAATAGAAAATTTTTATAGAAAGGAGGGTAGTTCAAGAAGTTACTAGTAAAAGAAAAGAAAAGATTATTTCAGCCAGATCTCTTTGCGGGGAAAAGGGAACAGTGGGCTTTTTATCATGAGCATGACCACACTAGTGCTGATCAGGAAATTCCAGATTGACTTTTAATAGGTCATATTCCTGGAGTAGGCTGAAACTGTAAGTATTGGTTTGCTGGTTTCAGCAATGCTGAAATGCTGGAAATGGCTCCAGTTTGGCCTTGTTTTTTTAACACTGTATGGAATTTTAACTAATAGGTGAATGAAACTATGGCCACAAACCATATGTAAAGCAACCTCCTAGGGCAAACCATAGTTCATCCAAGAGACATCAGCGAGTGAGTATTTGCTCAGCCTAGGGTTTCCTTCTGGGTGTTTTGATCACTCTTCACTGACAGCAGATGGCCACATGGAACTCCTCAAATACAAAAGCAAGCCCACAGAATTCCTCATATCAGAATAATTCTATGGAAACCTGTGAAACCATTCTGGTCTTCCCTTCATGGAACCCCTGAGGTGCCCTAGGTCCCAAACTATCCCTCCAGTCTCACTCAGGCCTTCAACCCTACTTCACTTCTTCCAGGCCTAATGCTAGATGGCAAGATGCCATAAAACCACAGAACCAGAGTCCTTTTAAACGGCCCTTAGACTTTGACAGGTGAGAGCTCTGAACATGAGCTGGAATTGCCACATCTCTGAAAATTCTAATAGTTTGTCATTCACAGCTGCTCTTGAAGAGCAAGGTCAGGGAAACACAAAGAATCCTGAGTGTTCTTGTGTTGTTCCTTGATCCACACCTGATGTCTGCTGACTTTGACATTCCTATGAGACAGACTATCTCTGTGGTATAGAGGCTGCTTTTAGGCAACCAACTTGAGCAATGGAAACTTGAGTAAGGTATAAGGCCCCAAAGTGACCCCCAGGCTGACTGCAAAGCCACTCAATAGGCAACCCACTTCAAAATATCCATAAACTCTAGCTGACCAATGGGTTACTTACATCTGGACATAGGTACGAAAAAAGGAAAATTCCATATGTTCCCATACCTCCTCATCTTCCCCCTTAACCATGGCCTCCCACCCCTGCCTCCCCACGGTCTCTCCTTTGCTGTCCTGCCCACTGCTCCCTTTCAGTGTGTTCAATAAACGACTGTCTCCTTTGTTCTTCCTTGGGTGAATTCTTTTAACACTCACTCGCTGGCCTCCACTAGATTGGGTTGCCTCACCTGTGGGTCATCCAAAAATTGTGAAAAGAAATTATTTCAGTCAATTTAGTTATGAATATGTATCAGAATATGTATCAGGGGCTCTTGGGTGGCTCAGTCGATTAAGCGTCCAGCTCTTGACTTCAGCTCAGGTCATGATCTCACAGTTTGTAGTTCGAGCCCCGCATTAGGCTCTGTGCTGGCATTGCAGAGGCAGCTTGGGATTCTCCCTCTCTCTCTCCTCCCCCCTCTCTTTTCTCTAATAAACTTTAAAAAAAAACAAAAAGAAATGAAATGTATCACATTTCTTTTGCAATGAAAAAGGCTCCTTCTAGACCATATCAAAGATTCACTCCTAAGAAGATTTTATTGACAAGTTTTTAGTTATCTATGTTTATATTATTCTAAAAGCAAACACCAGGTTTCTAGATCAAAGATCAGACATTATTACTTATTATATTAGTTTCCCAAGCTTCACTCTCTCCCTTCAGGGTGATGCAATGACAACCTTTGTCAGCTGCGTATGCAGGGGGTCTGTACCGGGAGAAGAACCCAAATTTACGCAACTGGGGAGCTTTGTAAAAACATTTGCACGGCGGCCCCTTCTCCCCTCTTAAGAGAAAAAAAGAACTTATCTTTCTGAAGTGAACAGATCCTCTCTTGAGAAAAGAGAAGAACTCCTAGATCCTCATAACCATTTGAAATGTAAACTCATGGCTCGAAGTCTTTCAGGTGTGAGAAAATGGTTCTGGGGAAAAGGAAACATTCTCTATCTTTATAGCTTGTACTGAATTTCTTCATTTATTATGTCCCTGCTATTTACCTTTCTGTGAAGTGTAGATTTTGCCCATTGTCAGTATGTGTCGATGCTGTCTTATATGGCCTAAAGTGAAATTATCTTTGTAGTTGAAGAATGACCAATTTATCACTCACAGATGTCATTCATATGTAGACTGATGAGCGGTTTTAAATTTTAAAGGATTATAATTTTGAAACAAATGTACTGACAGACACTGACTACGAATTATATATTTAAGCTTTTCTAAATTTTCTAGTGTTTTGAGAACATATTGACCTATTGAAAAAAGTTATCAGAGAATAATTCCTAGTTAAATTTAGAAAAGAATGAACAAAGCTTTCTTCTTTATTAAAGAAATTTTGAATATAAATAATAAGATAAAATAAATTGCTTTTCCAAAAAGTGTATTCAAGTTTAAAAGTTCTCAAACTTTAGTCAATTCTCTTAAATAATATCTTATTAGAAGTCTGTCATAGAAGAAAAACACCATGTTTTTTAGGTGTGGTTACGCAGAAGCAAAGCATGACACAGATTTGGGCTTCCTTGGGGGATAATCCCAGAAGGCAGTGGTAGTGGGGAGAATAACATAGGGAAGGGAAGGGGGTCCGCACAGGGTGAGTGAAAAATCAGGTTACTTCTGGGACCTCTAAGACATGGTATGGAATCCCCCCAGCAAGTCCTAATGACTAAACAAGAAGATTAACTATTTATTTACCAATTCCCATATGCCATTTTCTAAGGCTCGCTCCAAAGGGTGTATCACCAAGGCCTGGGTCATGCTTGCGCCAAGCACGCTCCTGTGACTGCAGAAGGTCGCAGGTGCTTGAGGAAGGAATGGAGGTAGAAAATCTTCAATGTGTAGGGAAACTGAGAGTCTAGGCAGGATGTAGTTGGACAGTGGCAATCTACTACAGCATATGATGGGCATCAGAGAGTCCAGAAGTGAGTCACTGAATAACTAAGTGTCATATGCAAAATAGGGTACCAAGGGCATCTGCGTCCTAGGTAATTCTAAAGGTTAAATAGGAATCTACACTTAATGTTTTAGAGGAAGACACAAAGTAAGCCCTCTGACCTACAAGGAATAAGCCAGAGATATTGTGGTTTTGGTTTCACTGCAATAAAGAGAGTCGAAGGGAGTTTTTGCTTTCCCAGTGCATTTAAAAGTTATCTTTACACTACACCACAGTCCACTAAGTGTGCAATAGCATTATGTCTAAACAAACAATGTATACACACCTTAATTTAAAAATAGTTTATTATTAAAAAAAGGCTAACCATCATCTGAGCTTTCAGCTAGTTGTAATCTTTTTGCTGGTGAGGGTCTCGCCTCCATATTGATGGTTACTGACTGATCAGGATGGTGGTTGCTGGGCATAGGGGTGGTTGTGGTAATTTCTTAAAATAAGACAGCAGTAACGTTTGCCACATTGATTGACTCTTCCTTTCACAATTTCTCTGTAGCATGTGATGCTGTGTGTTAGCATTTTATTCACAGTAGAACTTCTTTCAAAATTGGAGTCATCCTCTCAAACCCTGCAGCTGTTTCACCAACTAAGTTTATGTCATATTCTAAATCCTTTGTTGTCATATCAACAGTCTTCACAGCATCTTCACCAGGAATAGATTCCATCTCAAGAAACCACTTTCTTTGCTCATTCTTGAGAAGAAGCAACTTCTCATCTGTTAACGTTTTATCATGAGTGACAATTCAGTTCCATCTCCAGGCTCCACTTCTAATTCTTGTTCGCGAGTTTTTCCACCACCTCCATAATTACTTCCTCCTCTGAAGTCTTGACTCCCTTAAAGTCATCCATGAGATTGAAATCAACTTCCAAATTCCTATCCATGCCAGGCTTTAACCCCTTCCTGTGAATTATAGATGTTTTTAATGGCATCTGGCATAATGAATCCTTTCCACATGTTTTCAATCTACTTTGCCCAGATCCATCAGAGGAATGACTATCTATGGCAACTATAGCCTTGTGAAATGCATTTCTTAAATATTAAGACTCGAAAGTTGAAATTACCCCCCGGCCCACTGGTTGCAGAGTGGACATTGTGTTATCAAGCATGAAAACAATATTAATCTCATTGTGCATCTCCATCAGAGCTCTTGGGTGACCAGGTGTATTGTCAATAAGCATAATATTTTAAAAGGAATATTTTTTTCTAAGTAGAAGTTCTGAACAATGGGCGTACAATATTCAGTAAACGATGCTATATAAACATATATCTGTCATTCAGGTTTTGTTGTTCCACTTGTAGAGCACATGCAGAATAGATTTAGCATAATTCTTAAGATCCCTATGATTTTCAGAATGGTAAATGAGCATTGACTTTCGCTGAAGGTCACCAGTTGCAGTGACCCCTATAAGACAGTCAGCCTGTCCTTTGAAACTTTTTTTTTTTCAGTTTAAGTGTTTAAGTAATCTCTACACCCAACATGGGGCTCTGACTCATGACCCCAAGATCACAAGTCACATGCCCCATCCTTTGAAACGTTGAAGAAAGGCATTGACTTCTAACTATAAAAGTCATAGATGGCATCTTCTTCCAATATAAGGTTGTTTTGTCTACATGGGAAATTGTTTAGCCTCACTAAACAATAGCCATATTTATGAGTTAGCTATCTAGATCTTCTGGATAACTTGCTGTGGCTTCTATGTCAGCACTTACTGCTTCACCTTGTACTTGTATGTTACAGAGGTGATTTCTTTCACTTAAATCTCACAAACCTCTACTCACATCAAACTTGTCTTCTGCAGCTTTCACACCTCTCAACCTTGATAGAATTGAAGAGAGTTATAGCCTTACTCTGTATTTGGCTTTGGCTGAAGGAAATGTTGTAGCTGGTTTGATCTTCTATCCAGAATACTAAAATTTTCCCCATATCAGCAATATCATATCATTCGTGTGTTCATTGGAGTAACACTTTTACTTTCCAAGAACTTTTCCTTTGCATTTACAACTTGGCTGTTTGGTACTAGGGGCTTAGCTTTTGGCCTTTGTCTTCTTTCATCTTCCCTTCCTCACTAAGCTTAATCATTTCTAGCTTTTGATTTAAAGTGAGAGACTTGAAACTCTTCCTTTCAATTGAACACTTGCAGGCCATTGTAGGGTTATTAATTGGCCTAATTTCAGTATTGTTGTGTCTCAGGGATTAGGGAGTTCTGCAGAGAGGGAAAAAGGTGAGGGAATGGCCAGGCAGTGGAACAGCCAGAACACACACAACATTTATCATTTAAGTTTGCTATCTTACATGGGCACAGTTCGTGACATCCCCAGAGTAATTCCAGTAATAACATCAAAGATCACTGATCACAGATCGCCATAACTATGAATATAGTATTAATGAAAATTTTTGAAATATTGTGAAAGTTACCAGATGTGACACAGAGACATGGAGCAAGCTTATGCTGTTTGAAAATTGGCGCCAGTGGACTTGCTTGGTGCAAAGTTGCCAGAAGCCTTCAATTTGTAAAAAACGCACTGTCTGCAAAGTGCCATAAAACATGTCTGTATTTCTGTCATCATCAACAACATTATTAGTATTATCATGGTATTAAATGAAGTGTTACTGGTTAAATTAGTAAATATTTCTCTTTTTTTTTTTTAAGTTTATTTATCTTGAGAAAGAGAAAGAGCACAGGAGGGACAGAGAGAGAGGGAAAGAGAATGCCAAGCAGGCTCTGTGCTGCCAATGCGGAGCCAGATGTAGGACTTGATCTCACGACCCTGAGAGTTGTACGCTTAAGCAACTCAGCCACCCAGGCACCCCATAAATTAGTGAATGTTTCTGAATGGGAGATGCAAGGGTTTTTTTCTCATTATTTTTAGTTAGTATTAAATATTCTAAATGGTTCTGGCACTCAGCTTTAGAGTTTTTGTCTTTTAAGGATTTCTCTGATTTTATTCAACTTCTGTCCTTGAGAGTCTACTCATTTTATGTCTTAGTACTATTCATTCCAATGCCAGCGGCCACTCTGCCTCACAGGGAGAGAAAAGCAGGGTTCTTGCTAAGAGCTGAAAACAGCAATTGTTTTTGCGATGCTGAGGATATTTCTCCTACCTTTTTTTCTAACTTTTAAAAGCACAAAGCTTGTATTTTGTCCTTAAATATCATACTTCTATTTCCTCAGTTTTGGAATTGAACTCTGAGATTATTAAAACAGAATCCTGGAAAGGAATCATTATCAGTTTTCAAGATGGAAAGAAAAGTAAAGCTAGAGAAAGTGATCTGTACTTCGGAGTATTTAAAATGGTTTACTGCTTTCACTTGCACTATCGTGATTCAATGACATTGAGAAATAAAGATGTTCTTTACTGTTATGAATAATATATGTCATAGAGGAAGTCAGTAGGTTTTTCTTTTTACTCCATCACATGTACCAAAAAATCAGTAGAGTGGAAGGACAATACCTCTCAAATGGATAACTTTTCCTTTTGAAATACACTGATGGAGAGTATCAGCAATGGAAAAAAAAAAACTGAAGAAGGTAACATTTCAATTTTTCATAAGAAAATAAGGAATTGTTCTTTTTTTTAATGTTTATTTATTTTTGAGAGACATAGAGGCACAGCGTGAACAGGGGAAGGGCAGAGAGAGAGGGAGACACAGAATCCGAAGCAGGCTCCAGGCTCTGAGCCATCAGCACAGAGCCCGACTCGGGGCTCGAACCCACAGACCGGGAGATCATGACCTGAGCTGAAGTCGGCCGCCCAACTGACTGAGCCACCCAGGCGCCCCTAAGGAATTGCGCTTCAGCAAATTTATTCTGGCTTTCTCCACTGAATTAGCTGTCTGTTAATGCTTGTGATTATGGTATATTATGTTATATGGCTGAAGTTAAAGGGATTTTTGCAAATTTAGTAAATGTTTCTAATAAATCAATTTTAAGTTAATCAAAGGAATATGATCTTTGGTGAACCTGACCTAACCAGGTGAGTCCTTTGAAAGGAACCGGAGCCCTCCTTGAGATAATGAGATCCTCTTGCTGACCTTGAAGAACCAAACAAACAGCTATGTCATGAACTATCCATGGAGAGCAGTGATCTCCAAGATCCAAGGGCTTCATTCCTACAGCTGTAAGGAACTGAATTCTGCAACCTAAAGATTTCGAGGTCCAGATGAGAACTCAGCGTGACTGACCCCTCAGCTGCAGCCTTGTGAGACCCTGAGCAGAGCTCCCAGTTAAGCCAAACCTGACCTCCAGAAGCTTTGAGATAACAAATGTGTGTGGTTTAAGTCATTATGTTTATGGTAATTTATACACAGTAATAGAAAACTAATATAGGATCTAAGTTAAAGAAAGACAAAAGGAATCTTCCTTTTCTTTCCATCCAGATCATCCAGTGCGTTTCAGCTCTTCTGGAAAATACTACTAAAAAACATTCTTTGAGCCATTTGGATTTAATCAAATCTTAAACAGTTTCCCTTAATGAGGTTAGAAGGTAGAGAAGCAAATAAATGAACATATGAAGATGCCAAGTTGTTTTCAAAAACCTACTTGCAGGGGCACCTGGGCCACTCAGTCGGTTAAGCTTCTGTCTCTTGATTTCTGCTTAGATCCTGATTGCACCTTTGGTGAGTCTGAGCCTTGCAATAAGTAGGCTGTGTGCTGACAGCACGGAGCCTGCTTGGGATCCGCTTTCTCTGCCCCTCCCCTGCTCGTGCTTTCTCTGTCTTTCAAAATAAATTAACAAACAACAACAAAAAAACCCACACACACACACAAAAAAAAAACCACCTACTTTCAGGGGAGCCTAGATGGCTCAGTCTGTTGAGCATCTGACTCTTGATTTCGGCTCAGGTCATAATCCCAGGGTCACGAGATTGAGCCCCAAGTTGGGTTCCTTGCTGAGCATGGAGCCTGCTTAAGATTCTCTCCTTCTTCTCCTCTCCCCTGCTCGTGTTCTCTCTCTCTAAAATAAAAAATAAAATAAAATAAAAATCTACCTCCAAAAATCATTTTTACAACATCCAAAGCAAAAAATTGCTAAAGAGCACTTTCATTTTACTAAAACATTAGCATTTGGAAAATATATTCATTAATTCTTGAGATAGCAATCATTCGAATACAATAGAAATCAATTGTCACATTTCTAAATGGAAATGGAGAGGTTAGGGAGGATTGAAATGAATCAGAAGATACATTCCTATTCTGTGAAGACTTGTAAATCAGCTCAGAAAAAGCAAAAGGCCTCAATATCTGTTAACTTAAAGGTATTTTTAAAAGCTCTATCTCAAGAATAAATATTAATATAAATCTTCGGTGCTTTTAGTATCCATGAAAAGTAGATTTGCTTTAGCTTGGAAGAAACCACTTTTATAAATTTCTAGTGAAACAACTGTAAAGCAAATAAGTAAATTGAAATAAACACACAGCACTAGCCTAGGAGGACAATTTTGTTGAAATTTCAACGTCATTCCTTGCCTTCTGCAGAGCCTAGTCACAGTGGACAGTGTCTGTAGCAAACAGGATCAATGTCCCTGACAGTAGCAAAGAGAAAATCAAGTTGTTTGGACTTCATAATTTTTATGTACTTTCATAATGAGAATGTAATTAAATGAGAAAGACTTAAGCAAACAGTTAGGTAAGCCCATTAAACTCCCTGTGTAAAACCATACTCCTCATTAGGAAGCTCTCCAAGGGAATCTTACATTTAACAGTGAAAGCTTTTGGGCTTTCGTGGAATCATGCATTTGACTTATCAAAAATCCTGCACTGTCTCCTAAACACAAATACTAGAGTGTAGCTGTTGTTTCCTATGCATACACGTTAAGTTAACTTGTTCAGGTTATGCAGGTAGTCGTGGCGACTCTCCCAAGGAAGTCCCAAGGCATACTCTCAATTACTCCATCATTAAAAGGCTTCTGTTGTGCTATTTTGCCTCTGAAATATTATTCCTTGTTCCCACCTAAGACAGATTCTGTTTTCCATATGCTCTCCTTTTGAAACTCTACGAACAGTGCCTTTGGCAGAGTTGATCTTCGACATCAGTCAGAACTCTTCGGAACACCGGAGACGTGAGAAGGGACACTGACAAGCACAAAGTGCACGAGCGTTAAAAATTAACATCCACGGGCATTTACTGAGCAGCTCACGTGCCCAACACCCAGCACATCATCCGTGCTAGGAATCCTCTGAGTCCTGCAACGTGACAGCCGGCAAAGTCCCATCTTGGTATTGACATAGATGGCAGTGGTGCTCATGATAATTACAACTGTCAATTACTATAGAATATATAGTATAAAATAATAAAAGAATATAGTATTATTTTGAGGATTTGGTGAGTTGAGACATATAAAATGACAAGGACAAGGCCTGGCACATGGTAAGCATGCAGTATGTGTTAACTTTTTTAATAAAAATCACAACCAGGACAGTACTAGGTTGTTTTGAAGTTTGAACTACTGGTCCTTAGTGAAGAAAAAACAAACACTCATATTATATTCTTAGCAAACCAGATCATGCTCAAAGGACTGACATTTAGCTGAGGTCCCGATAACGCAAACCCAAGTGGGTACTTTGATAGGAAAGAGAGAAATAGCTAGGTAAGAGTTGCAAAATTTAAAACAGGCAGACTATCTTTCTATCTTTGCAAGGTGAAAAAAAACCCCACTTAACAATGATAGTCACATCCTGCATTTCTGTAGCATTTTAATTTCTCATACTTTTAAAATTTCATTCTGGCTACAGAGCCAGATACAGACTTGCTCAACACGTGTTTTGAAAGTTAAGTAAACAGAATTTATGAAGTAATTGTCACAATCACAAATTGATGACAAAGAGTTTAAAATTAATTTTTTTAATTTTTTAACATTTATTCATTTTTTTGAGAGACCAAGAGAGACAGCACAAGGAGGGGCAGAGAGAGAGGGAGATACAGAATCTGAAGCAGGCTCCAGACTCTGAGCTGTCAGCACAGAGCCGATGTAGGGCCTGAACTCATGAACTGTGAGATCATGACCTGAGCTGAAGTCAGACGCTAAATTGAGCCACCCAGGCACCCCTGAAATTCATTTTTTAAATAAAGAGCTTCAGAACTAGGAGAATTTGTAAATCTGTGATATTTTGATGATGGTAGCATTGTTACCAGTTCTTAAAGCAAGGCCTTTCATCTCTATACTGCACTTCCAAATAGACATTGTAGGTGTAAAATTTTTTTTTAATTTTGTTTAAGTTTATTTATTTATTGAGAGAGAGAGTACAAGCAGGGTAGTGGCAGAGAGAGAGAGAGAGAGAGAGGGAAAGAGAGAATCCCAAGCAGCCTCCACACCATCCCTGCAGAGCCCCTTCCGAGGCTCAAACTAATGAACTGTGAGATCATGACCTGAGCTGAGACCGAGAGTCTGTCGCCTAACCAACTGAGCCACCCAGGCACCCCATGGATGTAAAAATCTTAAGAGAAAGTAAAAATTAGATCTTATTTCAAACATAACAAAAATTGAAAGCACTAATACCTGGGGCTTCAAATCATTTTTTCCCATTTAGGATAGCATTCATATTAAATTACCAAGATTACTGTGATATGATTTAATCACCTCTGTCACAAAGTTTATTAGCAAGTGCTTTCTTCTTGATTAAAAGAAAATATCAGCGTTAGGACAGTATTTAATATTAAAACTATTTTATATTTAATATTCATCAATATCATGTTTATTCTTATATAATATGTTTTAAGTAATTTATTTTCATATTACATACAAGGTATGTTTATTTTTAAAGTAAGAATTTATATATTATGAAAAATTCTTTGTATTTAAGACTATAACCTTATGAACACATTAAAGAAAGGCCATCTATCAACTTTAAAAGGTGATGCTTTCTCCAGCTATGCATATCCATTGTTTGACTTTTTTGACATCCACATTTACAAGCAGGTGTTTATAGTTTAGACTGTAGATTTCGACTGCCTACCTCCATTGCTTCCTTTATGTTAATGCGTCAAAATTCTGTAATTTGGCTTTTAAGACTCTGGATTTACTGATACCGTGTGTACTGTTGGACAATTATATCTCTTAATAATTACCTCTCCTTTAAAAATTTTTCCACTCTAGCAAGTGTGACTTTTCATAGATTTCTTAAAAGCATACCATGTTCATTTGTTCCTGAAAACACAAGACGATTTAGTTTTTTACCTTAAATACTCCCTTGGCCTCTTTGCCAACTCACATTCCTAGCCAACAGCCTTTCACTGAGGACTAGGTTCTTTGAGAAAAGCCATGTTTTAAAGAATTCCTTGAGAAGAGAAAATGATTCCAAAACATTTAAGATAGTTAGGAATGTTAAACAGGGAAAAGTCAGAGAGGGACTGGAGAGTACTGAGCCTGGAAACTTAGGAGGGATGCTGACAACCAGATTCAAATATTTGGAAGACTATTAGACATAAAGGAAATTATTCTTTTCTTTTGTTTGTTTGTTTGTTTGTTTGTTCGGTCTAGGTAGAAAGTCTAGAAAATAGATGTAAGACTAATTGGGGACAATTTTGATGAAGAAGCTATCTGACACAATTCCATGGAAAAAAATTCATCACAATTTGAATAACTCAGTATTCACAATGCAGTACTGAGTTCGTCCATTGGATTATAGTAGAGATTTACAGTTGTCCTCCAATATCCATTTCCCTGCCCCCATCTTTCTTCATAGAACTTCTGTGTGTTAGGTGGGCGAAAGGATTCACAGCAACAGCTGGAATTTGCTAGCCTCCCTTGCAGCTGAGTTCTACGTTCTGGCCAGTGAGATGTGAGCAGAAGTGGTACTTTGGGTAGTGCAATGTCCGGGTCGTGCACCTAAGATAAATACACAACTTTTTCTCAAATCCTCTTCCACCTTCCTTCCAGCTGGGAGATGAAGAGAACAGGAGTGGTTGTCCTGAATACTCTGTGATCTTGCTTCTATGTGGGACTGAAGAAACTGATTTCAGAAATAAAGACTAGTTTAGTGTTTGTCTTGGGATGGGGAAATGGGCGATGGTGGTCAAAGGGAACAAACTTCTAGTTATAAGATGAATCATTTCTAGGAATCTATGTTCAGCATGGTGATATAGTTAGTAAGATTGTATTGTATGCTTGAAATTTGCAAAGAAAATAGATCTTAAATATATTCAACACACACACACACACACACACAAAATTAACTATGTGAAGTGGTAAAACATGTTAACTAATCCTATCATGATAATTATTTCACAATATGTACATACTCCAAATAATGTCATACACCTTAAAACTTACACAATTTTATCTCAGTAAAACTGGGCGAGGGGGAGAAGAGTGGCTGTCTTGGCCCAAAAGTCAGAAGCCACACTTTGAGAATGGCAAAACTGTTACATTGGCTTAGAGTTCCTTCTGCTCTCCAGTTTTTTGAGAGGGGAATGAATTTCTTTGCTATCAAGTAGAGAAAACACTGTGCTTTTAAAGGTAATTAGAACAGATTGGGTCCACCCTGCTAATCTCCCTTTTGATGAAGTCAAAGTCAACTGATTAGTAACCTTGATTATATCTGCACAATCTCTTTTGTCGTATAAGCAGCGCGATCACATATATGACATCTCATGATGTTCACAGTCCGGGGATTAAGATGAGATATCTCGGGGGTACATTTTAGAATTCTGCCTACCCCAGTAGGGAGGACATTTACCACCAACTTCCAGTAATAATGGTCTCATTATGTGTTGAGCAAACCATTAACATTTAATGAATTCTCATTGTCTTAAATATGATAGTCTAGTGATGAATATTGGTTGCCAAATTTCATTTGATGTTATTATACTATTGACATCAACAGGAGTCATAACAGATTCTGAATATAATTTATATTTGATTACATTGTGTTATATATAGTTTAGAAATCTAAATTTTAAAGTATATAGTGGAGACAAAACATGAGAAGTATAAAAATTCACATTCATTTTACATGCATTATTAACCTTTAGGTTGCCTTTGTTGAAATATTTTGACCCAGCTAGTCTTAAATTTAAAAATTACTCTAAGTAACTTAAGAAAACAATATACTTGCCCTTTTCATAATTGGCCCTTTGAGTACAATTCTGTTTTTCAAGTGTTGCTATATTCTTTAATAAAGACCGATCTTTTGACATCAGACAAGGCAATCTTATACCATTTTAGTCTATTTATTCATTTGCTCTTCTATTTTAACTCACTTAAAGAAAAAACACAAGTCCTTACTAAGGGTACGTAGGGTCCCACGCGATCTGTTGTTTCAACAAATTCTGATTTCATCTCCTCCCATTCACTTTCTGGGTCACTCCATCCACACTAGAATTCTTCAGGGGCTCTGCATGTGCTGCTTCCTTTGCCTGAAATGCTTCCTTGTTGCTTTGGGTCCCTTTTCAAGTGTTTCCTTACCAGGCGGGCTGTCTGTCCGCATCGTATCTAGAATAGTAGGCCCCTCCCATCGTCATCCCTTTACCGAGAGCTTTATGTTGTTTCATGCACCTGTCACCATGTAACGTATTATCCTCCACTTTATTGGCCGTTTACTTCCACCAGAACGAAAGCTCCGTAGGAGTAGGGACTTAGTTTTATGCTCTGCTAAATCCTCAGTGCCTAGTACATAATAGACATCTGGTAAATATTACTGAGTGCATGAATGTATTTCAGAAAAGGTAAAGTATACCAACTGGAGAATTCATTCACTCTGCAAAGTAGCACAAGTCTTTTATGAAGAAACAGCCCTGCCTTCCTTTAAAAAGTAACAGGCTATTAATGGAAGCGGAAAAATAGCAAGCTTGGCAGAAAGGCAGAAGGCAAGAAAGAGTGCATCATGGGGAAATGTAGTGCTTGCACTGGTTCTACAGTTTTTGTTAAACTTGCCAACGCAGACCACGGACTTTTGTACACCCTGACAGAGAATCGAAGGGAATGCAGTGTTGAGGAGAGGAACGAGGATTCACAACACCTACTACTACCCTGTATCTGCCATCTTTTTCTCGGTTGGTGACGACATGCCTCAGCAGGATAATTGCAAGTTTTGAAGTCACTTGTCACATTAAACACTTATTAACTGTTTTTAGCCTAAGGGGGCAAGGTTTTTTCATTGTTCCTCAAGTATTTTAGTTACATTGTAGGTGTTAACATTTCACTTTGCTTAACTTTTTTACTTACTTATAAAACATAAAATCATTGATTTATCAAATAATATGATAATTGAAGAAAAGCTTTAATTGATAATCCAGGAACATGAAGGTAACTGTAATGATTTTGTTTATTTTTTATTGTTTTTAATGTTTATTTTTGAGAGAGAAAGACAGATAGAACCTGAGTAGGGGAGGGGCAGAGAGAGAGGGAGACACTGAATCTGAAGCAGGGTCCAGGCTCTGAGCTTTCAGTACAGAGCCTGACGTGGGGCTTGAACTCACCAATTGTGAGATCACGACCTGAGCCTAATTCAGATGCTTAACTGACTGAGCCACCCAGGTCCTCTTTTATTTTTGTTCTTTTAGACAGAGAGCATGTGAGTGGGTGAGAGAAACAAAGGGAGAGAGAGAATCTTAAGCATGCTTCTCTCTCAGTGCTGAGCCCAACGCGGGGCTCAATTCCATGACTGGAATCATGACCTGAGCTGAAATCAAGATTCAGACACTCAAATGACTGAGCTACCCAGACACCCCTGTAATCATTCCTTTTAAACGTGTACTTTGAAAAGAAAAAATCCTTCCTTTTTATTGTTTACTTGTGGGAGCATATCCTTTAAAAATTCTCCCATTGAAAATTAATTGATAAGATTAGCTGATAGTATGTTTATTCTAATGATCTCAGAGATATAATTGTGCCAGTAACTAAATATATTCAGAATTGTATATATGCTTGGAAGGGCTATCTGTGAAACAGGGACTAGCTATTATAGCTCTAAAGATTCAGAAGAAGCAGATTAGCTTTATAACATACATTTTACAATATGTCCAAAATAAAGTACTATATCACACTATGTATGTGTTCAACAAATACTTAATTTAATTTTGGAGCGTTGAGTTGAAAGTATTGTAACTAAGTCTATATTCCGTCTGCATGACTGTCTGTCATCAGTCACATTTGTAGCTGGGATTCTTGTATTCAGGGAAAGACTGGACAAGGAAGAGGAAAACACAGATATCAGTGAAAGGTAGCAGTGTCAACCATAATTTTTCGTTACACATAAAAATAACTTTCCTTCTGGGGTATCTGGGTGGCTTAGTCAGTTAAGCATCCAACTCCTGATATCAGCTCAGGTCATGATCTCACAGGTCCACTTGCTTTCTATCTCTGTCTCAAAATAAATAAAAATAAACTTGGGGTGCCTGGGTGGCTCAGTCAGTTAATTGTCCCACTTCAGCTCAGGTCGTGATCTCATAGCTATTGAGTTCTAGCCCCACGTCGGCTCTGTGCTGACAGCTCAGAGCCTGAGCCTGCTTCAGATTCTGCATCTCCTCTTTCTGCCCTTCCCCCACTCGCACTCTCTGTCTCCCAAAAAATAAATAAACGTTAAAAATTTGTTTTGATAAAAATAAGCTTAAAAAATAACATTCCTTCTAAGTATTTTGTATGAAAATATCGCACTGTTTACTGTTTATCGCAATATTTACACTGTTAATAAACTGTCGTTACTGTTTATTTCTGGGTTTACTGGGTGTTTAGTGTATCTATTTATTGGAGATGTGACGTAATAGTAGAAGACGTATGTCACAAGCATATTCTTTCACCTTTGTTCTGGTATGATTTCTAGCTGATTGTTCTGAATAAATCCAAATCAATCTATCAAGTAAATAAACATTCTAAGCAGACTGTTGCTAAAATGAGATTGTCAAAAAGCACTTTGTGAAGCTAGGACAGCCTGACCGTGTTTTAGGAATTACACTGAACATGAATCGCTGTAATCTGGGAAAGTGCCAATGGCAAAAGGCTTCCTCTTGTAGAAGAGACAGCACAATGCTGTTGTGATATTAAGCTTCTCATAGTTCAGATTCATTATTTGAGAATCAAATCCACATTCTTAGAATCATGGTGAATAAGAGAATGGTGGAAATACAACTTACATACTAGTTCCCTTTACTAGTTTCTGTGTTATTTTGATTGAGACAGACATTCCTTTATTCACTTCTCCATGCATGTGGTCACGTCAACCAATATTTCTCGATCACACATGATAACCCAGGAGCTGCACCAGACACCAGGGATCAGAGGTCAACAAGTCCTCAGCGTGACAAGTGTTGTTGCAGAGGATGTTTGGGAGAGTAGGAGAGGGGCCAGATCATGTCGTAGGATGGCTTGGGGAAGATGTCTGCACAGCAGGGAGACTCGCATTTGGTACCAGAAGACGACAGAGGATGGTGGACACTGTCAAGTTCAAGGGAAAGGGATGAGGAGGGACACAGGTGTGGGATAGAAGCTGGGAATTTGAGGTGCTGCAAGTCGTTCTGTAGATTAGAGGTCAGACTAAATGGAGTCTGGAGAAATTAGCAGAGAAGCATTTGTATGATGCGCTAAGAAGTTTGAACTTTATTCCCAAATTGGTGAGAAAGCAATGAAGAATTTAAAGCGAGGGAGGAACATCAGATTTTTGTGTCCAAAAAAATATCTAGGCATAAGATTTTGGAGAATGAGTTGGAGAGGGAAGACTAGAAGCAAGGAGACAAAAAGGAGACTATTGACTCCTTTTTTTCTCAAACTGAATTTGTGAATATGCCAAGGAATGGATAATTCCGTGACCATGCCTCCGTGATGCATTTTAATCATACGGCAATACAGTCATCTTGAAATTGGTTCAGTTAATGATGGTAATCAATCAACAAGAGTCATAAAACTATTCACTTTGTTATTACTTATAGTTTTGATTGATGAAGAGGATTTTGTTTTCTTCCTAGGGTTGTAATAACTCTTTTTTTTTAGTGGGTATGTTCTATGGGCTCCAGTTATTTTAATGTCCTATTTTATGATGCTTCCGTATACTTATGTTTATTCGTGCAGTGTTTATAATTATTTCTAGGCTATTTTTTCTTTCCTTTCCTTTAAAACAAATCCAATAGAATTACTATCTCTAACACAACTGGGAAGGAGAAATCCCTGGAAAGTAATCATTACTTTTCTGGTGTATATTTATGTATTCTTTTTTTAAATTTTTTTAATGTTTATTTATTTTTGAGACAGGGAGAGACAGAGCATGAGTTGGGGAAGGGCAGAGAGAGGGAGACACAGAATCAGAAGCAGGCTCCAGGCTCTGAGCTGTCAGCACAGAGCCCGACGCGGGGCTCGAACTCACAGACCGCGAGATCATGACCTGAGCCGAAGTCGAACGCTCAACCGACTGAGCCACCCAGGCACCCCTATTTATGTATTCTTAAATGATTAAGGAGAGTAGCTAAATTGTAACTGTTATCTCAACTGAAATGAATTATTCAACTTGGGATATCAGAGATTTGATACCCATTTTGATATATTTGTAGGTCCTTATTTCAATTTTGTCATATTCAAGTTTGCAAATTGTGATATAATTATATTACTTTATCTCCATGCATCTGAGTAAGAGTAAGAATATTTGCTAATTGTTATTGAATGTTTTGTTTGTCCCAGTAACTGTGCTAAGTTATTTACACAAACTAAGTAATAAAACCCTCACAATGACCTTCATGCAGTTTTATACCACCTTCATTTTCATCTGAGTGAAGTGGCCTTTTGCAATTCACATAGCCAGTAAGTACTGGAGCTGACATTAGAGCCCAGGCTTTCTAACTTAGAGGTCAAGCTCTTTGCCAATATCCCACATGGCACCAGACCACCTCTGTTGTGGATGGAGTGAAAATAAGCCTTCAAAATACGTTAAGTAATTTATACTTTTTAGTTAGATTTTTCTGTGGAGCACCATTGAACAATTTTGTTCTTTTCAGAGAACTCCAGTCTGAAGCACCTGAATAAGTGCTCAGCTTAGCAAAGCCAGTATATTAATGGTAATGTATGTCATTCATACGAGTCAGCAAATATTTATTGATGAGTTGAGCACCTGCTTCACGGTAGGTTCTGGAATGCAGAAGAGTTCTTGCCCTCATGAGATTTTCTGTTAGATGGAGGCAAAGGGCACTAAATACATCATCTCCCCAATCACATTCACCCATGCTTGTCTAACTGCTACCCTGCCATGATTATGGTTCAGAATTAAAGATTGCCAAGTTCAGTGAGATCTATGGCTTCCTAGTATAGAATCTAGTCTCTAATGGGGGTACCGTATGGGAGGGCTGAGCTCAAAAGTGAGAGCTTAAGCTAAGTGGGACATGTCTATTGATTAAAAAAGCTTATAGTAGGTAGGCATCAGTGTGTAGTGGAGCACCTTTGGAATCTAGAATCTAATGGATCCTATAACCAGGTCAAGCAGCCTAATCTTTCTGAACCAGCTTGCAAGTACTAAGAATATTAATTTATTCACTTATTCAGCAAACACCTTTTGGACACCTCCTATATGCTAATTTAACTCACCTCACAGGACTATAGTTATAACTAAATGAAATATTGTGTAAAAAGCCCCAGGTACCTAAGTGAATATTCAGGAAAGTTAGTTCCTTTACAGCTCAATCTGTTTTCTTTTCTCAACTGGATTTTATCTTTCACTGCAGTCAGTGAGAAGTCCCAGTGCCCAGGAATGGCCAGTCTGTGGGGGAAGCTAGTTCATACCACCTGATCTTATGAAATGGATTGAATAGAACTCAAACAAGATTGATTAACTATATAAAGTCAAATCATTCCAATAAGAATCATACTCATCTAGGAGCAAAATCTGTTTAGGAAGTTGTCTTACGGGTGCCTAAGTCAATTGAGCATCCGAATCTTGGCTTTGGCTCAGGTCATGAGCTCATGGTTTCTGACTTCAAGCCCACATCGGGCTTGCTGCCGTGAGTGCAGACCCTGCTTTGGATCCTCTCTCCCCGCCTCTCTCTGCCCCTCCCCCATTCATGCTTTCTCAAAAATAAATAAACATTTTGAAAGTTGTCTTAGAGTGCAAGCCAAACTTCTAGTCACAAGAGACCTGTAAGTATAGTGGCTTTAAAAAGATGTTTCCTCCCACATTGGGTCCAAAAGGGAGAGATCACAGGCCGATGAAGGGGCTCTGCCTGCGTGGCCTCATGCGTCTTTCTCTGATTCAGAGCAACTGCTCCACTTTTCAGCAGAACATCCAGAAGTTGTGTATGCCGCTTCTGCTCACATCTGCCAGCAAGGGCTTGTCGTATGGTCACACCTGGTGCTTGGAGGATATGAAATTCTTTAATGAGGTGATCGCATGTGCTGTTCTATTACTAAAAAAAAATGAATGCAATGGATGTTGGGGTTCATTCTGCCATGGAAGCCAAATTAAGATCAAAAGGCTCCATGGTAAGAGTATAAAACAGTAAAAAAAAAAAAAATACCCAGTTTATATAAAATTCCCTGGACGAGGAGAAACTTTGAAAACGGACTCTGAGCCTGAGCTCTGGGGCCTGGGTTACCCACAGCACTATTTGTGGATGGGGAGAATGGAGTAAAATGTGGTCTAAGATGAATCAGGTGGAGGTGGCCCGATTTCTGTATGACAGAGAGAACTCTGGTAGCATTTGAGGAAGAGATTTGAAGGGAGGCAGCGAGCCCAAACAGAAGGTGCTTAATAATCTAGTTCAGGAATAGTGAGGCAATGCTGGCAGAGATGATTTCAACAGCTATTTTAAGAATTCGAATCAGAGGGCTTAGGAGCATTTATCAGATGGGACAGGCTGAACTGTGGTTGCAAGTAGAATTTTAATAATTAGAATTTACAAGATGTAGGAATCCGTATTGGGTCAGGTAGGCTGAGCTGCTGTTATAAATGCACTCTTAAAATATTAAAGGGCTCAAATGTAATAGAAGTTTATTTCTCATTCACATAATTTCCAAGCACGTGCTTCTGGTTGGCAGATGGCTCCCTTCCATGCAGTGATCCAGGAACTCAGGCTTCTTACCCCTCAAATCACTTTTAACTTGTTACATTTTAAGAACCACATTTTATTTGCTGGCATGTGAATTCTACTGTTGTTGAATTTATAACAACTCTAAATTGAAAGGAATACAGCAAATTAAGAATATATGGAATATATTACAGATTATAGAGATACTTATGGTGGGGGGACTCTCTTTGATAACTATCTCTCTGTGAAGTATCTTCTGAATTATAGCAATGTTCACTTGGGAATTGCAGAAATTGAAATATATTTCTGCCAAGTTTTGCCACTATCCTACAGGAGATTTGATTTGTTTTCCTAGAACCTTAAAGATAATTTCCTAGATATATATAATCAACAAATTATGTTCTGTCCCATTTTTTAAGTTTATTTATTTATTTTGAGAGAGAGAGAGAGAGACAGTGAGCATGAGTGGGGGAGGGGCAGAGAGAGAGGGAGAGAGAGAATCCCAAGCAGGTTCCATACCACCAATGAGAGCCAATGCAGGGCTTGATCCTATGACTGAGAGATCATGACCTAATCATGACCTTTAACTGACTGAGCCACCCAGGTGGCACCCCTGCCCCATTTATTTTATTTATTTTATTTTTTTAAGACTACTAGAGTTTGGTGTAAATGTCATTTTTTATTCCCACATGGAAGAGTGTTTCTTTTTTGTTTTTTAACGTTTATTTATTTTTGAGAGACATAGAGACAGAGCGTGAGCAGGGGAAGGGCAGAGAGAGAGGGAGACACAGAATCCGAAGCAGGCTCCTGGCCCTGATGAGCCGTCAGCACAGAGCCCGACGTGGGGCTTGAACTCACAGATCGCGAGATCATGACCTGAGCCGAAGTCGGCCGCTTAACCGACTGAGCCACCCAGGCGCCCCACCCCTGCCCCATTTAAAAAAATATATATTACATTCATTATTTACCCAAAAGGGAGAAAAGAGAATAAATTTTAGAAATAGTTCCTTCAAATGTATTAGTAAAACAGGTCTTGGTGTTTGACCTGACAATTTTTAGTTTCTTGGAAAATTCTCTTATGTGGAATGGCTTCTTCTCTATTAGTGGCATATAAGTGAAACTTTATTAGAGATTGCTTACTTTCCTCAGAGAAATTTGGGAAGTTGTCTCATTTTAAGCATCAAAAAACTATAGACAAGAGAGTTCGTTAAGAGCACACTGCCTGTAAAAAGCAAAACTGACTATAACCAATATTCTTTTCACCATAGGATTACTGAGAGAAGAGTCACAGAAGCCAAAGAAAGAGGGAGACAGATGGGGGGGGGAAGCAGAGAGTGAGAGAGAGGGAGGGAGAAATTGAAGGATGAAGAAAGGAAGAAAGAAATCCCAGTCCGCAGATAGAAGACTGAGAAAAGCTCATTGAAACCGGTAGTTAAAAGTTACAGGTGACACCCAAGGAAACAATTTCAGAAAAGCACTGGGATAGCCGGAAGAGAAAAGATTGAAAACAGCATAGAAACTTTGGGGTATAATTTTTGAATATCCTGATTTTTTAAATAGGAAAATTAAAGTACTTACGTTCTTTTCAATTTTCTTATATTTGATTTTTTAAGAGAGTTATGATGCCTGTACCAACATAGCAATATATTCCAACAGAATGCCAGGGAAAACTGTTTCCCTTCGGAAAGAAAAAAAGAAAAAGAAAAAAGGGAAATGATGAAGAGTATCTATTGTATCTAGTCAGTGCGTTAATTAATTACTGGTCACGGAGGGAGCGCCCAGAGGCAATGGGAGTAAAGCCCTTTGGAAAAAAAAACGACATCTAGGGCACTCCTGTGTTGTGCTTGCTCCTATATCACAGAGTAATATACAATTTATCTTCAAAATTAACACATTTTTATCTAAAGCAGCGTGCAAACAACGTTAAGTACTGCCCTTCCCTATTTTAGTTTACCTTTACTTGCAGACGTTATCGGGAATTTCGAAGCAGATACCACCTGTAATTTATGCCACATGTGAAAGGGAATTGAGCAAGCTGTGTTTATCCCAGATATATCCCCAAAAGTGAGCCAGAGAATCACTCCTCAAAATTAATAGCTTGTCACTTACGCCTTCTCTCTACAGTGCGCCTTCGAGTGCCTTCTCCCCTTCAAAGAAAGAAATTTACTCAGTTCAGCCCTACACTGCGTTACGTCACAGTATTATTTTTAGTTCATCTACGTGCTGTATCATGGTAACTTCATTAACCATAAATTTCAAAATCATTGGAATATTTATACTCCTCATTATAAAAAGATGTTTACTCTTATTTTATAACGGTAAGCCATATGCTGTTAGAAACCTCTTACATTTGAATTTTAATATTTTTGGTTATTTTCCCCTATATAATATGTCAATTATAGGGCATTCCAAGTCTCCAACAAAAGATGGAGAAGGAATGGGAGAGCTTAAGGAAATAATTTTAATTCATAAATATCCATTTTGAAGATTTTTAAATCATTGGTGAAAAATAAATGTATACAAAGACATAACCTTTTCTGAGTAGGCTTTGAATGTTACCTTCACAGGCCTCTTTCAAGTGTGAAGAACCTTATCATACAATACACACTTTCTCTGTTGCTTTGGGCAGCAAAGATGGCTAGCTTTAAATATTTCTAGAAAAAACAGTACCTTCCAGAAGATCCAACTTAAATTTGAATTGTTAACTGTCCACACTCAATATTTATGTTCACTTAGCTTTGGTGTCCTCTTTTACTCTTCTTTCTCTTCCTCCCCCTCCTCCTTTTCTTTTCCTTACTTCCAATGTGAGACTGAGTTTCAGTTTGGCATTTTTTTTTGATTAGGGGTTAGCGTCATTGAATGACTATAGATCCCCAAAACAAGAGTAGCTGTTTCTGTTTCTGTACGTACTAGGTTTGGGGTAAGAGATTTAAGCTTGTTAATCAGGAGGCTCGTTAATTCTGAGGAGGAAAACCAATATTTACACTGAAAGATCTTTAATGCTATTTTAAGGGAAAAGAGGCTGCCATCTTGTGTAGGCTGTGTTTATTGCATACAGAAATGGACCCCATTCAAAGTTTAGTTCTGTGTTAGACTTAAATTACATTCAGGACCAAATAATCACACAAAATGTGGAAGTGCTCATCAGTGACGTGAGTCCAAAAATAAAATAAAATAAAATAAATAAAATAAAATAAAATAAAATAAAATAAAATAAATACAAAAATAGTATAGCATTGGGGCACGTATTCCTTTAGTACATAAGAAAGCATTTTACATACTGTCTAATTCTTTTTGAGATAATTTGATCCTAAGGTTCAGAATTAATTAATAATCCCTAGGACTAGATTACTCTAGAATTTTTAAAACCTAGAATTTATGATTATAAAATAAAATAATTAATGTTAAAAATAAATGCAGAAGTTAATGCTATCTGATAAAATGCATGTGGAAGAAGGATTTCTCTTGAACATGACATTAATAAAAATAAAACCTGAATTTTGTTTTAGGACTAACATATCCTACTTTCTTCTCCCATACTTATTTGCCCTGTTTTCATTTCATTAGCACCATAAAAAAATGTTTTAATGAGGATCATGGCTTAGCTAATAAAGCAAACCACAAATTGCTAGAAAATGCTTAAGAAACACAAAGTGTGCAATAGAGATGCCCTAATTTTGAATAAAACCACAAGCCTCACAATTTCGTAAGTGTTAGTGCCATCTTGTGGTTGAATGCAATATTGCAACAAAGTAGCAGCCTTGTCAGGTGAATTTATTTTTGGTTTTTTTGAACCAACAAACTAACTATATATATTTAGATATGATTTTAATACATATGTCACATATGTATTAAAAACTACATATTAGCGGCTTGGGAGTTTCATTAAAATAAAATCATTTGAGTTCACTGGAGAGTCTATTACAGTAAAATCAATTCCAAATCATGTGAGAAATTACTTACTATGAAATGTAATAAGGTACCATTTCCTAAAGACAGATCAGGGATTATGAGTCTGTAAAATTCTCTCAAAAAAAATAGGCCCTGTGGTCAAAGAAGCCTGGGAAAATGCCACATGTCATATTCCCCTCTCACAGAGTCATGGTGCGCGGTCACTTATCTGAAGGCTATAGAAAATGAATTTTCTATGAATTTTCTATGAATCCATTTAATTTTGTTCTGAACAAGCATTTTGTAAATATGCTTGTCCACAAAATTCTTTTTTAAAAAACATATAATGTCGATCGTTAATCAGTAAGTCATAACTTGGTAAAGTGAAGTTAGAAAAACACTTTCAAACATAGGAGGTAAAAGTGTTAGACATAAAAGCAAACTTGGAAAACAGTGAAAGTGGATTAAAGCTTGTATCTGTTGGCTGTGTAGACTGCTGACTCTTTCAGGTTTTTGTAAACTAGGTTAAATAATAGCATTGGAATATGGGAACCCTATTCTGAGATGTTGAAGAAATTACAACTGCTCAAATGAAGTCAAAATAGACTGAAGTATGTTACAATCTTTCCAGAAGAGAGTGGGCAATATTTATTGGATGGAAATTAGTGCATTTTGACAAAGCATTTTATTTTTAGAAATTTACTTAGAGGATGTAATAGGAAATGTTCAAAGATGGATATAAACTCAAGGGTACTCATTACAGCCTTAGTTGTACTTTTAAAATGTAAGTAACCTATTTATCCAAAGTCATAGTTCCAGGTAAATTGGTGTTTATACATTTATCCAATTGGATTATATCTTGTTACATACGGTTATGTATATTTAAATTAATCGATATGAAAATCCAGGCTATTCAGAAGTTTATCTACCTGTTATTGAACACCAAGTATGTTTGAGACAGTAACATCGTATTTCATTTATGTAAAATGATATACATATGTGCTTGTACAGATATAGTCAATAAGCCAATTTTATAGGAAGAAGATTTTTTAAGAAGAGTGTTAGATACAAATCTTTTACTGAACCTAAATTTAAAAAAAATCAAAAACAAACAAACAAAGAAAACAATGTCTCCAGTCCCCTAGGTTGGTATCGCAAGGTAAAGAGCCTGAACTATAAGGACTTTAAGTCACAAAGGTCCTCCATGTTAAGAACTTGAAAACAATTAGAAATTCCTTAAACATGACTATTAAAAAAATACTAAATTTTAATAGTAGCATCAGAAGATTCAGTGATGGGTAGAAAGAGAAATGCCACAAATTTACTTTGAGGAGTCAAAACAAAGCAGAGCGAGTCAGATGACTGACCCATCATGAGTGTGCGTCTGGATTTGTTTTTCACGTACAGCATGCTCGTGTTTGGTAACATATTTGCTGTCTCCAAACCAGATCAGCCTGTGGCCAAAGCCACATGTTTATGAAATATTTTACCATCATAACATCTTTTCAGAGTCCCTAACAACGGCCTCTCTCTCTTCTATCAGTCCCTGTGATCTTTGTTCCTGTCACCATTCAAAAATCTGCCCCTAATCCCTACCTGAACCTGTAACCTCCTTTTATTGGCGGGATTGTTATCTCCTTAGGTCATTGGATATGTACTGCCTCAAGTGGCATCATAGATATGACACCAAGCATGAAAAATGTGTGTTTGTGTTTGGAGGTGGCCTAGACTTTGCTCACCTGTTCTATGCTGTAGTTTCTTCAAATGTAACTTCAAGACAGCGCTAGAAGTGATTTCACAGGCTTGTGGGGTGGTATGTTATATCTGATAGAGTGAGTGGTCAGCGAATGTTCTCCTGAGTGATGTAGATTCCCTTTTGTAATTCAACGTCTACCTTGGAGCTGGGGGACCACCCAGAAGGTCCAGAAACTGGGAATTTTGTCAGTTCACCTACATGGCATGTGAGGAAAATGTTTCCGGGAAGGAGCAAGAAAAAGATTGTTTCTCCTAACGACTTAATTTTGTGTATATAGGTTTCTGTGCTGAATTACCAGAAGTTTTGTCACTCCTTTTACACAATACTAACCTAAATGGTTGAGACACAATTTAAATATGCAAGGCCAAGTTTCTTGGAATCACTTTTCTTATACAAGAGTTATTCTTACTTTTTGGACAAAAGAGAGCATGGTGACATCCTGAAATGAGTGTTTGGAGATGATGTGCCGGAGAAAGCACTATTTGGACTGGTCTCCAGATGTAAGTTCTCATCTGACTTGAAATAAGCCACTTAACGTGTCCCGGTCTTCTCATCTGTAAAATGGGGACTCAGAGAGACATGGGTTGGATGAACAAATAATGAGCATGAGCGTTCTATAGATCAGAGGAGGCATTAGTAATATTATTTATAGTATCTAATAATATTGAATATCTTTCCAGAAGTATTCTCTGATGGTATTTTCAAGTAAAAGCAGGAAAATATGAATGTTCAGGTTTCCTAAAAGCTAGGTAGAAGGAGCATTGCATCTGAAAATCCAAGTTTGCTTCTATCCTGTTACTTCCTGGCTTGCTCATTATATGATTGGGGACAAGTCACACTGAATCCCAGATTGTTTCTCCTCTTCAATATAGGTGGATAACGCCTTCTTTTATCAACATCTCAGAGGATGCATTTACTCTGTACACTGAAAACTAACTCGATAGTCATTAATTTACACATCCACACCCATTTAACAAATAATTACTGAGTGCCTCCTCTGCTCCAGACACTGCGCCATGTGCTGGGGAAGAGTCTTGGTCTTCCCGGGGGTCAGAGCCAGCAGAAAAATCCACACAATAAACAGGCAGACATACCAATTAACCGATAAGTAACATAATGATTAGTGCCGCTAAGCAAAGAGCAAATGCCAAGAAAAAATACTAATGAAAATTAACTCAAATTGGGAGGATAAAAAAAGGTATCCCTGAGCAAATTAAATTTTAACTAAGACCAGGAGGAAGATACAATGCCAGCCAGGCAAAAGGGGAAGAGAATGGGAGGGAGGGACTTTTTAACCAGAGAGCTAGCTAGAATGCGCAAAGACTGGCGGCAGAAAATAACTTCCAGTAACGGGATTGCTGAAACATGGTGAGGGGCCCAACATGGAGCTGGAGAAACGGCAGGTCCCATCTACTATGTTACAGATTTGGGACTTTATTGTAGGTGTAGTTGAAAGCTGTTGAGGTGTGCTATGCAAAAAGGGGGAAGATGAAATTTGTACTTTTTAAAATTTTTTTTAATGTTTATTTATTTTTGAGAGACATAGAGACAGAGCGTGAGCAGGGGAGGGACAGAGCGAGAGGGAGACACAGAATCTGAAGCAGGCTCCAGGATCTGATGAGCCATCAGCACAGAGCCTGACGTGGGGCTCAAACTCACAGAGGTGAGATCATGACCTGAGCTGAAGTCGGCCACTTAACCAACTGAGCCACCCAGGCGCCCCGAAATTTGTATTTTTAAAAGCTGTGCCTGTCATCTCCACAGAAGATGTGGAGAGCCCAGTTAGGAGGCTCTTCTTAGAGTATGATAGCAAAGAAATCACGGTAGCTTAACTAGATTGGAGGCAGAGAAGATAGATAAGGTGTGTTTTGGGATTAATCAGACTTGGTGGTGTCCTGGATGCAACGCATGGAGAAGAAGGAGGTATTGAGAACAATTTCCAGGTGTCTTTCATGAGCAACTGTCAAATGACGAAGTCATTAGCTGACCGAACAAACCCTGAGGGAGGAGCAGTTAGCAGGAGAGAGGGTCAAGACTTAACTTTTGGACATTGCTGACAATGGAATGTCTATGAGATATCAAGTGGAGGCAACAAAAGTCAAGAGGAACAGAGGTCTGCCACCCACAGCATTAAGTCAGTGATTCATTCAGTCAGTCACCAGGTGTTTATCAAGGACCAGCAATATGTCTGATTCTGTACAAAGTGCTGGCAATTTAAAACAAAAGAAAACAAAACAAAGCAGTGATCCAAATGGCTTGTGGAGCTTATTATATTTTAGTTTATTATAATATATTTTAGCTTCTATATAGTTACATAGATGAGTTTCAAATCATGAGGGCATGACTGAGAAATTTCATAAGGGTACGTGAATTTTAAAATCCCTCCAAGTGCGTGCTGCAAAACTCCCAATGCCCAGGGTCCTCAGCCCATAGTCAGGAACCACTGTGTTAAAAATAGCAATTTTCAACTTTTTTGGTTGTGCTGACTTCCTGAAAGAATGCGTTATAACAGGTTACCATATAATAGCCTGCATTTCCATTTATAAATATTTGTAAAGTTTGTATCCTTCGGATAAAATCAAACTGTTGAATGAGAATTTCACATTGGGAAATTGGGATCATTACTTTATTATACCCAGGCCTAGACATACAAAAAGCTGGGCATTAAATTTACTTCAGGGGCGTGGAGGGTTTTGAGAAAACCCCCAAATGATTAAATAAGAAAAGCCAAATCTTGTAAGTCAGTCCTTATATTTAGCACAAATGTTTATGGGTCGTTGCGGTGAGGGGAGGTGTGGAGAAGACATGCAGATAGTAAACTTAAGGATCTCAGCACAACTGTGATGTCTGACATCTGTATCATGCTTCACAGTTTTCCGAGCCCCACTGACAGTTCTCTTCAGATCATATAGACCAAAGTTATCAACTGTAGCTTCAGTTTAGACAAAACCAAAAGAATTGAACAAAATCTCACTATAAAGGAGTCGAGCCTTGTAGAAAGAATAATTTCCTGAGGATGAAGATTGTCACAGAGGAATGATTTCCTTGGGGATGTCTCTGATTCACCTTCTCTAGGAATCCTTAATAATAGCAGAGACTCATCGATTGGCCTCATTCACCAGCCACAGTGAAAAAGAGTGTGAGATATTCATTCACCAGCCACAGAGAGAAAGGGTGTGAGATATACAGAAGCATGTCAAAGCCCTTCCCCTCTCCGTGTGTAGTCAAGAAAGCACAGGCATTAGAGTCCAACAAGCTCGGTGGGAATTTTAACTTCATCTCCTGTTAGCTGTGTATCCATGAGCAACTTACTTGACAGCTCTGCTTTTATTTATCATTATAGGGAGTTTGGGAGGTGTGACAGGTTAATGTGTTGGCAGATGACTTAATAAACAGTTGTCCCCTTCCCCCGATGCCTTACTCGGAGACCTCTATCCTTTCCTAGCATTCTAAAGTTGAAGCTTCTGAGCAAGAGAGATATGGGACCAAGGAGGATATTGAGACTCACCTTTCCTTAAGCCCATCACGCTAGTACCAAGTTTGAGCAGCATATATGCAAGTCTCAAGTTAGTAAATTTGGTCAAGATCCTGGATCATCTTTTTGTAGTTGACCAGATGATACCAAGAAAAATATCAGATTAATCTCTGTCATTTATAGTACGAATTAAATTTGCATATGCAGCATGCAATAGAGGTTTTTAAATACAGGATACGGTTACCATATTAAGATCAGAAAATAAAATAATTATTATTATTACTTAGATTTGATAATCAGTATTATATACTCTCCCTTTAAGATTTAAGGAAAATTTAAGGAAAAAAACACTTAACCTTTATTTTCCCATGTGATAAGCTTTATTTAACTTTTGTTCCTTTAAATGCTTTCTGATGTTTAAATGAGCTATTCTCTTGCTTCCAACAAAAGGCATGATTAACATGAATCAATCTATATCTCTTTAACAGGGACAAGTGATCCATACGTGAAGTTTAAAATTGGAGGAAAAGAAGTTTTTAGAAGTAAAATAATACACAAGAACCTCAACCCCATATGGGAGGAGAAAGCTTGCATTCTTGTTGAGCATCTTAGGGAACCATTGTATATAAAGGTGAGCCACTTCTTTGTTTTTCCCTAATGAAATGACAGAAAACTCCCTGTTTAATGGTTTTCTATCTTGTCTCTCTGCCTGATGAGATTTTTCATGAGAGAGAAATTCTGCTGAGCACAACTCTAACCTGTTGATGGTGTGACAGAAACAAGATAGAGGGGGAAAGGAAGCTTTGGAGCATTTTTCTTCAGGAAAGTTCTATTGCCAGTCACTTAGGAGGATTATGGAGTCCATCTTCTCCCGCTTGGCAAAGTTAACTGATTTAGCGCCCTCTGAGAATATATAAAAACAAAATCTCCATAAAATCTAGCAAGAAGGAAAGCTTACACAGAACCTAGTTTTTTTGTTCAAGAATTCTATCAGGAGATCTATGATTACTGGTTGCAAACAAAATATTTTCCTTGGAAAATGAGAAGGAATAAGATAAAAGGGAGGCAGCTGGGGTGGGAATTCCTCTCTCTATTATATTATTGAAAATGGAAAAAAAAAGACTCCTCTCACTTGATGTAGTTGTTTTGTTTGTTTTGTTTTGTTTTTTTACAGAATTTATGGAGATTACTTGTTTTATTTTCCTATCTAACTTCTCTTTAATCCATATCTCCAGATACTTTTTCTGTATCTAGTTCATATCTTTGTAGACACTCTTTGTGGCTCCTATGTTCTGACTATCTATTCAGGGACCAAACCTTGTTCTGTTTTTACCATAATACCACATACTCATGTTGCAACTGGCACATGAGCCGAAAATCTCATATAGTCACTCTTTGAGCAATCTCTGGGCATCCTCATTCCCCTCAACTCTTCATTTATATTGCCTCCACTTGTTTCTCTTCTCCACAGAAAGGAAAAAAAACTAATCAAGGTTTTATTAAAATCAGAGCAGAACTGAGTGCTCCGAAGATAGTGAGTTACCTCAGTTGACTATCACAGTCAGGTACAGATACAACTCTTAGTCTACTCTTTCCCCTTCTCACTACTGCCCTTGATTGGTCTTAAAATAATCATAGCAGGACAGTTTATAAGATCAAGAGTAAAGAATCTCCTAAGTACATAGTTGGTGACTCAGTCAGTTAAGCGTCCAACTTTAGAAGTTTGTAAAAGGAATTTTTAAAAAATGTGTAAATGGGATGTAAAGGAAATTGTATTTCTAGGGAGGTTTGGAAGAGATGAGTTGGGGCAGCTGCGGCCATGGGGACGATGGACAGGAGAGGAAAGCAGGGGTTAATAAGGATTGTTACTGGACCATTCGGATCTTGTTTAAGGTCCATTGTGAGAAAAATCATGCAAGGAAAAGGATTCATTTGTAATTACTTTTACTGTGGATCTGTTTATTTAATGGGATATTACTCTACAACAGAACCGTGTGGCTCTCCGGTCTTGCAAAGGATTAAGAAATAAATTTCTCAAAATTACATTAGATGTTGGTTAGGTTCTTTGGCTATTCTCCTGTGCTTAAGAATGAATATTCATCCGTGTAGAAATCTACATGTCAAAATGGATATTTGAAAAGGAATATCACAATAGACTCAAAAATAAAATCTGTAGTACACAGAAAAAAATGCCGGCAAAAATTTTTATTTTGGTTTGGGCGAGAATATGTTCACACATATTCTTGTGTCAGTGGAGACCTGATATGGCGTGCAGGCCTAAAGCCTCGGTTAACACCAACCTATGAGCCAAAAGCTAGAAGAGAGACCCCAAAGATTGTTTTTGGGTTTTTGTTTGTTTACCACTTTGACTTTTCAAAGTAGGACCTCCTATAACCACAACTTAACTTCTACCACACAGAAAAAGATACATAGTGAATTGTAAAATATTTGTCACTTTTGTGCATTTCTACCTCAGAAAACTGATTAAGTAGAAATCACACTGGCCTCTTGTGTACAAACATCAAATGACAATTTTTTTATGTAGTACTTTGTGTTTTTAAATATGCTTTTGTATTTTTCATTTGATTTTCATTTTCTATGACATGCATAGGGCTTCTTTTGAAAAAAATCTCTAACATTTTGCTTTTCCCCCCCCCCCCACTTTTTATGTTATCTACTTTTTGCCTAACCTTGCACACACAGAGACCTAAAACAAATACATTGGTGGAAATATTTTAAGAATTTAGTGAACATTGCATTATTTTTATTGTCTCTATGTGGTCTTGTGTGATTGACTTGATTTTGATATGATGCCCGTAATCTAGGTACTCGGAGATTAGTCTTCCCTGAAAGATTTCTTAGGGCCTAACTGATTCTGTACTGACAGGCAAAACGAAAATGCATCCATGTACTCGATGTTTAGAAAATAATGTCTACAACCCTCCCACCTACAGTTAAAGGAAAATGAAGCTTATATATACCCTGTAATCTGATTTCTATCAATATAAAGATTACCAAGGGAAACAAAATTCAGTTCTGAGCCAAGATGATAAAGTCAAGTTAAAGTTGCAGTGCTTAGACCATTTCTAGCTAAAGAGATTTTTTTTTTTCCAAAAAAATCTTGGAACTGTTATTTAAAAAAATTAGACACTAAATAATAACGTACATTCCAATTGATTGGAATTCCTATAGTTTTTAATTTTAATTTTAATAAGAATACTCCTGCAGTTCCAAAGGACTTTACAGTAAGGGCAGGTAAAAAGTCTATAGGAATGGACTCGAAATAGATTTATAAGGTCATAGTAGAAGCTGGGGGTTTAAATGCAGTGGTTTTAACTGAGACGAGAGCCACTGGAGCCTGCTCGGTAGCCACTGGGATGCATGCTCAGGCACGCATCTTAGCTAATGGGGTAAATTCAGCATCCATTTCAGCTGAATTGAATTAAGTTCTCGGTTTTCATTTCACTGACACTATTATCTGAGTTACAAGTGAACACCCAGAGTTATAGTGGAAAAGAGAGATGTAATTTAAAGGGGAAATGTTTATATAAATTGCTGCTTGTTTGGCCTAATCATAGGCTAGAAATCTGGGTGTTAGATTGGAGTGTGTTTCTAAATAATAGAACGATTTTGGTAATTAGGAAGGGGATTCTGTTTGGGATCAGATTACTGTGTCTAAGATGGTCATTTTACCAAAATTGACGATTCCTTACATCACTCATATCTATCCAGGCTTAAGATTTAAAATCGATGGGGCACCTGGGTGGCTCAGTCCATTAAGCGTCCAACTTCAGCTCAGGTCATGATCTCACAGTTTGTGAGTTCAAGCCCCATATCTGGCTTTGTGCTGATACCTCAGAGCCTGGAGCCTGCTTCAAATTCTTTGTCTCCCTTTCCCTCTATTCCCCCCCCCCCGCCCCCCGCACACTCTCTCTCTCTCTCTCTCTCTCTCTCTCTCAAAAATAAATAAACATTAAAAAAAATTTAGGGGTGCCTGGGTGGCTTGGTCAGTTAAGCATCTGACTTTGCCTCAGGTCATGATCTCAACGGTTTGTGGTTTCAAGCCCCACATCGGCTCTGTGCTGACAGCTCAGAGTCTGGAGCCTGCTTCAGATTCTGTCTCCCTCTCTCTCTGCTCCTCCCCCACTCACACACTGTTTCTGTCTCTCAAAAATGAATAAATGTTAAAAAAAAACTTTTCTTTTTTAAATTTTAAAAAAAGATTTAAAATTGAAATGTTCTGCAGCTTGGTTCAAGTTAAGGACCACATTGCTTCTTTTGCAAAATTATTCCTCAGTAGGTATTAAGGGCCCTAAAAGAATGTCATATACCAATGATCGTCAAACCTGGCTCTACATAAGAATTATCCATGAAGTTTTTTTATTTTGTTTTTGTCTTGTGTGTGTGTGTGTGTGTGTGTGTGTGTGTGGGTGTGTGTGTGTGTGTTTTAAGAATCTAGATGGTCAAGTGTCTTCCCTAAAGACTTTGATTTAGGGCCTTTATGGTAGAGTCCAGTCTTCTGTACTTTTAAAACACAGTAGGTTCTCCTGACGCACTGGTTGGGTAGGGAGCCACTTTTCAAGACTTTTAAATGGAAACACCTGAGTAATTGGAAGAAAACGTTTCCAGCCCTAAACCTCGCAGCATCCAAATCAAATCATTCCAAAGTTAGATGCTCATATCATCTTAAATGTTTTGTATGGTTCAAAAATGCTTCCTAAATGCATGCATCAAGAATCTCAACTATTTTAGCAACAATAACAAAAATCAATAGCAAGCAAAACAAGGGAACACTAGACTGTGACTGTACTTGCTTTTGGTTTATAGGCAAAGAACATAGGAAGTTATTGAGTCGTAGGAAGATAGAATCTGTAGTCACATCTTCACTGTAATAATAAGTACCATTTCTTGAGCACCATGCTAGGCACGAGGCCTACTTTATCTCATGTAATCCTCACAACACCTGACAAGTGACTACCCTTATCCCCTTTACATAGGTGCGTGAGACTTAGAGAGATTCAGGGTTGCCTATGTCCACTCAGTAATTATGCAACATAACTTGTATTTTCTAGTAAAATGACTAATTGCTATGGCCCCAATTAGGTTTTCTTTTTTCTTTGTTTTACAATGTCAAACATGATTTCGAGTTTATTTATTCTTGCATAGTGAAACGATTATTTTGAAGCTGCCTGAGTATAAAAATGAGTCATGGACATATTTTCTGCTTAAAATCTTAGATCTTGGGTCACATTATGTGATCTGGGTCCCGTTCCATATCCTGTTCCCATTATGCATCTGTATTCAAAGACCACTCTCTCTGATTGTCCTCTGAAACATCTTACATATAGCAGTTCCCACCACTCCCATGCCCTGAGATATTTTTCCCCATGGCACTTCTCACTACCTGTTACACATTCATTTATTGTCTGCAGCTCCCCTATTTGTAAGCCCCAAGAAATCAGAGACTTTGTTCTTTTCACTGCTGTGTTTCTAGTGCCTAGAACAATACTTGGCACATTGTAGATGCTAAACAAATATGTCTCAATTAACAGAATGAATAAATATATGAATCATTTGAACTGGCAATTGAAAACTCCACTGAGGTCATAATTACCTATGGGCATTCCAGTCATTTGAGCTAACAAATTCCCATTCATGGGAGCCGAGTTTGCTGTTACCGATATCTAAAAGCATTTTTGCTGGTGTACTCCCTGATGCAATTTTTCAGAGGAGACAATTAAATCAAGATGCTAAATAAATTCATTTATTAGAATAAAATATTTTTTGATCTAAACTCATATGAGAATGAAGAGAAGTGTTACAGAAACCAAGCAACTTTTATCTAATGTTATCTAAGGTTTCCACCTCTCCCTGGAGGGGCTGCATGAAGGCCAACATCCCATCTAAACTGTTGACCTGTGAATTCACAGTGCTTCCCTCGCAGTGGGCGTCCAACTTGTATTTGTTAAATTTAAATGTGTTCTATTCTGAACAGAGCATCTTGCACAACTGAATCCGAATCTGACCTCTTCCAAGCTCCGAGTTTTGGGGGGAAGTAACATAAATTTTTAAGCTTTGGATTCCTTATCTGAAAAATGGAAACAACAATACCCTGTTCCCTGAGTTGTATAAGACATAAATTTAAAAATCTCAATAATGTGTTTAACAGATAACAGTGCCTAATGGGTAGTAAATATTGAATAAACATTAATAAAAATTAATTTTCACTCTGCTTGTTGTAATTGCAGTGGGGGTAACTTTTCTTTTTTTTATGTTTATTTATTTGGTGGGGAGGAGTAGAGAGAGAGGGAGAGAGAGAGAAAATCCCAAGCAGACTCCATACTCAGCACAGAGCCCCACACGGGGCTCAATCTCACGACCCTGAGATCACGACCATAAGAGCACAACTTGAGCTGTTATCAAGAGTTGGACACTTAACTGACTGAGCCACTCAGGTACCCCAACAGTGGGAGTACCTTTTCCTATTTTATCTCTTCTCTATGTTCTATATTTCTGAAACTCCTCTTATAGCAATGCTCCTTCTGACAGATAGTTTATAGAACTTGGAACCAAGTAGCATAGCTAATAATTTCATTAATGAATGTATTCTGGTGTTTCCATTCTTTCCCATGGTTATGCCTTTGCTAATGAATAGGAGGGAACTAAAGTAAGCACTTAGCATTAGGACTGGAGGAAAGACTTTCACCATGAGAGTAAAGAGAGTTTGAATGTTGAATCGCCCAGTTGGATTGTCTCTTCTAGCCAGTTCAGTGGATTCGCAGCTCTCCGCTTCACATGTATATATGTACCCCAGATGTTCTCATTGGTTATCACTGTAGTCCCTAAGATTTTTAGCTCTAGGGTGATACAATTAGAAGAGATTGCATAGGAGAAATTTATTTAATTTTGAGTGTAAATTTAAGTTGTAAAATACAGAATTTGTAGCCACTTGGAAACACGGAGGTGTCTGTTGCCTGAGACGTGGCAGTATATTCATGTGACATGCCACTGAGCAGATGACTAGATCTCAGAGGTGTCATTGATCAAGGAGAGTATCTACTGCAGGAGCACTGTGCTTTCTGTAACAAATGTACTCCTGAAAGGTTGTGTGTAAATCAAATGACTGTAAATTGAATAACTTGAAAGCAGTAGAGGAATTTATCACTTAAATAAATCCTCTTATGACTTCAAATTGAAGAGTCCTTTTGTAATGCAAAGTATTTATCTTTTTGTTTAAATATCAATTTTTTACATATTAAGTTTGTTTAAATCAAAGTCTATTAATGCTGGAGAAAAATCAGGAATGCAGGCTGCTGTACATACTGTTCCCTCTGCTTCAAGCTTTCTAACTAGTGAGCACAGTTGTGCTGAATTCTCTCAGCCTAATGGATTCTCACATTCTGGAGACTTCCATGGCCTGGTTCATCCACCCAAGGGGTGGATTACTTGTCCATGGTCATTAAGTAAATGTGCACTACCACATTGTTCTGTTTGGAAAGATCCAGAAGCACAGTTCCAAGCTTCATCTATTAGCATCTTCCTTCCATCTTGAAAGCTTTCCCTGATCTCTATTGTTATTTTTTTTCCTTTTCATACTCTGTTCTTTTCTTTACAACACTTATCAAAATTTGGAATTATGTACCACCTGTGCACTTCCTTGTTTAACATCTGTCTCCTTTACTAAACTATAAGCATTGATGATGTCAGCTTTGCTCCCCACTGGTTAAACAATGCCTAGCATATTTTATGATACATAATAAATACTTAATATTGGTTGAGGAAGAATGAATAGGAAAATTAATGAACGGATGGAAGTCAGCCAATTCCCATTTCCTTGGAGTCTTTCAGAAATGGCCCTCATTGATCTAGCTCTGAGCTGTCTCTCCAGCCTTCTTCCTCTCTCCATCTTTCTCAATCTGCTTCAACCACACTGACTTCTTGATGCCCGTTGCATGTGCTGGTCATTTGCTGTTTCTTCTGCCTGAGAATGATCTTCCCAAACTGGCTTAATCCTTCTCATCATTCTGGTCTCTACATGACACACTTCCTGCATGAGGTCTTCTTGGACTCCCTATCTAAAATAGCAGCTCCCAACACACCCCCTTAGACTTCTGTGTCCACAGTGCTCATCACTGAACTGTATTTATCTGTTTGGGTTTGTATAGACCATCTCAGCTCCTGAATGCAGGGCCCAAGAGATCAGGGACAATGCTTTTTATTTTTCATAGTGTGAATAAGAACCATGAAAGGCACATAGAAAATACTGTATAATTAAATAGAAACACATTCTCTCTTTTCCTTTCTGTTCGTTATTGGTAGTTACGTTAATATTATTTCCTAGTCTTGCTTATGATGATAAAAACTAAATTTGACTTAACCTTAATATGACTTTACAAAATGCTTTAATAAAAACACTTCAGTTTTTACTTATTTGTGTATTTTAAATGACATTGTCCTGTGATATAACAGAATTTATCTTCAGTGACCTGAAAAACACAAAGGAATTAGAATCGTATATTCATCACCAACAGCCCACTATGGAAGATATTTTTGTTGAATTTCATACCCACTTACTGTTCCTTCCAGTATTGCTATTTCCTCATTTTTGATGATTTACTATATTTTATTTGATTTTGTTATTCATCTTCCTTCAAGTTCTATTTGATATAAAAATAACAATTTTAAGTAAAAATGCAATTTCCTTTGGATATTTTGTGAGATCCTCACATTTCGAACAAAGAAATTTCTTTTGAAGTTTATTTATTTATTTTGAGAAAGACCAAGTGCAAGCTGGGGAGGGGCAGAGAAAGAGAGAGAGAGAGAGAGAGAGAGAGGGAATCCTAAGCAGGGTCTACAGAGTCAATGCAGAGCTCAACGTCAGGCTCAAACTCACGAAACCATGAGTTCGTGGCCTGAAGCTGAAATTAAGTCATACGCTTAATCAACTGAGCCACCCAGGTGCCCCTCAAACAAAGATATTTTTTTAAATATTAGAACATTTCCTTGTTTTTGGTGACATTTAAAGCTTATCTTGTAGTTATTTCTAATAATGCCTTGTCTCCTTGGCTTCTTAGGTATTTGACTATGATTTTGGACTACAGGATGACTTTATGGGCTCAGCCTTTCTGGATCTCACACAGTTGGAGTTAAACAGGTAAATTTGAAACCATTATATTACTGCATCTTGTTGTGAAGCTGGGCCCGTATAATAGAAAGTGACAGCAGATCTGGGTTCTAGACCCTGTTCTCTCATTTATTGTTGTGAGCCTTCGTGCTAGCCAGCTTTTTTCAAGTACTTCTTTTTTATCTACCCAGTGGAAATAACAGCATCGTCCTTGATTGTTTTATTCAACAATTATTTGGAAGAAAAAGTCTTAGACACCCGGTTTGTCCCCCAGCACTGTGCTAAGCACCAGCAATCTGGGGATAAAAGACACATTTCTTAATTTCATGTCGCCGATATGGTTGCAGCGGGATCTAAAGTAGATTATCCA